>CAXAJV010000836.1:3835826-5114435 GCA_963969225.1 Xylocopa violacea | reverse complement strand
AGATGTTAGGTTGGGTTAGGTTAGGTTATATTACGTTATTGATGTATATAAAGGTCCCACGGAGACGTAGAGGCCAACTCGCCATGTATGTTTTCAAATATTACCGCCGAGATGTTAGATTGGGTCAGGTTAGGCTATATTACGTTATTGATGTATATAAGGATCCCACGGATACGTAGAGGCCAACTCGCCAGGAATGTTGTCAAATATTACCGCCGAGATGATAGGTTGGGTTAGGTTAGGTTATATTACATTATTGATGTATATAAATGTACCACGGAGACGTAGAGGCCAACTCGCCATGAATGTGTTCAAATATTACCGCCGAGATGTTAGGTTGGGTTAGGTTAGGTTATATTACGTTATTGATGTATATAAAGCACCCACGGAGACGGAGAAGCCAACTCGCCAGGAATGTTGTCAAATATTACCGCCGAGATGTTAGGTTGGGTTAGGTTAGGTTATATTACGTTA
The DNA here is from genome assembly GCA_963969225.1 of Xylocopa violacea. Lineage (NCBI taxonomy): Eukaryota > Metazoa > Arthropoda > Insecta > Hymenoptera > Apidae > Xylocopa > Xylocopa violacea. The sequence goes on along the minus strand of CAXAJV010000836.1, from coordinate 5,113,961 downwards.
TTGATGTATACAAAGATCCCACGGATACGTAGAGGCCAACTCGCTAGGAATGTTGTCAAATATTACCGCCGAAATGATAAGTTGGATTAAGTTACGTTATATTTCGTTATTGATGCTTATGAAGGTCCCACGGAGACGTAGAGGCCAACTCGCCAGGTATGTTTTCTAATATTACCGCCGAGATGTTAGGTTGGGTTAGGTTAGGTTATATTACGTTATTGATGTATAAAAAGATCCCACGGAGACGGAGAAGCCAACTCGCCAGGAATGTTGTCAAATATTACTGCCGAGATGTTAGGTTGGGTTAGGTTAGGTTATATTACGTTATTGATGTATATAAAGCACCCACGGAAACGGAGAAGCCAACTCGCCAGTAATGTTGTCATATATTACCGCCGAGATGATAGGTTAGGTTAGGTTAGGTTATATTTCGTTATTGATGGTTATGAAGTTCCCACGGAGACGTAGAGGCCAACTCGCCATGAATGTGTTCAAATATTACCGCCGAGATGTTAGGTTGGGTTAGGTTAGGTTATATTACGTTATTGATGTATAAAAAGATCCCACGGAGACGGAGAAGCCAACTCGCCAGGAATGTTGTCAAATATTACCGCCGAGATGATAGGTTGGGTTAGGTTAGGTTATATTACATTATTGATGTATATAAATGTACCACGGAGACGTAGAGGCCAACTCGCCATGAATGTGTTCAAATATTACCGCCGAGATGTTAGGTTGGGTTAGGTTAGGTTATATTACGTTATTGATGTATATAAAGCACCCACGGAAACGGAGAAGCCAACTCGCCAGTAATGTTCTCAAATATTACCGCCGAGATGATTGGTTGGGTTAGGTTAGGTTATATTTCGTTATTGATGGTTATGAAGTTCCCACGGAGACGTAGAGGCCAACTCGCCATGAATGTGTTCAAATATTACCGCCGAGATGTTAGATTGGGTTAGGTTAGGTTATATTACGTTATTGATGTATATAAAGCACCCACGGAGACGGAGAAGCCAACTCGCCAGGAATGTTGTCAAATATTACCGCCGAGATGTTAGGTTGGGTTAGGTTAGGTTATATTACGTTATTGATGTATACAAAGATCCCACGGATACGTAGAGGCCAACTCGCCAGGAATGTTATCAAATATTACCGCCGAAATGACAGGTTGGATTAAGGTACGTAATATTTCGTTATTGATGCTTATGAAGCTCCCACGGAGACGTAGAGGCCAACTCGCCAGGTATGTTTTCAAATATTACCGCCGAGATGTTAGGTTGGGTTATGTTAGGTTATATTACGTTATTGATGTATAAAAAGATCCCACGGAGACGTAGAGGCCAACTCGCCACGAATGTTTTCAAGTATTACCGCCGAGATGTTAGCTTGGGTTAGGTTAGGTTATATTACGTTATAGATGTATATAAAGGTCCCACGGAGACGTAGAGGCCAACAAGCCTGGAATGTGTTCAAATATTACCGCCGAGATGTTAGGTTGGTTTAGGTTAGGTTATATTACGTTATAGATGTATATAAAGTTCGCCCGGAGACATAGAGTCCAACAAGCCAGGAATGTGTTGAAGTATTACCGCCGAGATGTTAGATTGGGTTAGGTTAGGTTATATTACGATATTGATGTATATAAAGATCCCACGGAGACGTAGAGGCCAACAAGCCAGGAATGTGTTCAAATATTACCGCCGAGATGTTAGATTGGGTTAGGTTAGGTTATATTACGTTATTGATGTATATAAAGGTCCCACGGAGACGTAGAGGCCAACAAGCCAGGAATGTGTTCAAACATTACCGCGGAGATGTTAGGTTGTGTTAGGTTAGGTTATATTACGTTATAGATGTATATAAAGTTCCCACGGAGACGTAGAGGCCAACAAGCCAGGAATATGTTCAAATATTACCGCCGAGATGTTAGATTGTGTTAGGTTAGGTTATATTACGTTATTGATGTATATAAAGATCCCACGGATACGTAGAGGCCAACTCGCCAGGAATGTTGTCAAATATTACCGCCGAGATGATAGGTTGGCTTAGGTTAGGTTATATTACGTTATTGATGTATATAAATGTACCACGGAGACGTAGAGGCCAACTCGCCATGAATGTGTTCAAATATTACCGCCGAGATGTTAGATTGGGTTAGGTTAGGTTATATTACGTTATTGATGTATATAAAGCACCCACGGAGACGTAGAGGCCAACTCGCCAGGAATGATGTCAAATATTACCGCCGAGATGTTAGGTTGGGTTAGGTTAGGTTATATTACGTTATTGATGTTTATGAAGGTCAAACGGAGACGGAGAAGCCAACTCGCCAGGAATGTTGTCAAATATTACCGCCGAGATTTTAGGTTGTGTTAGGTTAGGTTATATAACGTTATTGATGTATATAAAGGTCCCACGGAGACGTAGAGGCCAACTCGCCAGTAATGTTGTCAAATATTACCGCCGAGATGATAGGTTGGGTTAGGTTAGGTTATATTACGTTATTGATGTATATAAAGCTCCCACGGAGACGTAGAGGCCAACTCGCCAGGAATGTTGTCAAATATTACCGCCGAAATGATAGGTTGGATTAAGTTACGTTATATTTCGTTATTGATGCTTATGAATTTCCCACGGAGACGTAGAGGCCAACTCGCCATGTATGTTTTTTAATATTACCGCCGAAATGATAAGTTGGATTAAGTTACGTTATATTTCGTTTTTGATGCGTATGAAGTTCCCACGGAGACGTAGAGGCCAACTCGCCATGTATGTTTTTTAATATCACCGCCGAGATGTTAGGTTGGGTTAGGTTAGGTTATATTACGTTATTGATGTATATAAAGGTCCCACGGAGACGTAGAGGCCAACTCGCCAGGTATGTTTTCAAATATTAAAGCCGAGATGATAGGTTGGGTTAGGTTAGGTTATATTACATTATTGATGTATATAAATGTACCACGGAGACGTAGAGGCCAACTCGCCATGAATGTGTTCAAATATTACCGCCGAGATGTTAGATTGGGTTAGGTTAGGTTATATTACGTTATTGATGTATATAAAGCACCCACGGAAACGGAGAAGCCAACTCGCCAGTAATGTTGTCAAATATTACCGCCGAGATGATAGGTTGGGTTAGGTTAGGTTATATTACGTTATTGATGTATATAAAGCTCCCACGGAGACGTAGAGGCCAACTCGCCAGGAATGTTGTCAAATATTACCGCCGAAATGATAGGTTGGATTAAGTTACGTTATATTTCGTTATTGATGGTTATGAAGTTCCCACGGAGACGTAGAGGCCAACTCGCCATGAATGTGTTCAAATATTACCGCCGAGATGTTAGGTTGGGTTAGGTTAGGTTATATTACGTTATAGATGTATATAAAGGTCCCACGGAGACGTAGAGGCCAACAAGCCTGGAATGTGTTCAAATATTACCGCCGAGATGTTAGGTTGGTTTAGGTTAGGTTATATTACGTTATAGATGTATATAAAGTTCGCCCGGAGACATAGATGCCAACAAGCCAGGAATGTGTTGAAGTATTACCGCCGAGATGTTAGATTGGGTTAGGTTAGGTTATATTACGTTATTGATGTACATAAAGCTCCCACGGAGACGTAGAGGCCAACTCGCCCGGAATTTTGTCAAATATTACCGCCGAAATGATAGGTTGGATTAAGTTACGTTATATTTCGTTATTGATGCGTATGAAGTTCCCACGGAGACGTAGAGGCCAACTCGCCATGTATGTTTTTTAGTATTACCGCCGAGATGTTAGGTTGGGTTAGGTTAGGTTATATTACGTTATTGATGTATATAAAGGTCCCACGGAGACGTAGAGGCCAACTCGCCATGTATGTTTTCAAATATTACCGCCGAGATGTTAGATTGGGTCAGGTTAGGCTATATTACGTTATTGATGTATATAAGGATCCCACGGATACGTAGAGGCCAACTCGCCAGGAATGTTGTCAAATATTACCGCCGAGATGATAGGTTGGGTTAGGTTAGGTTATATTACATTATTGATGTATATAAATGTACCACGGAGACGTAGAGGCCAACTCGCCATGAATGTGTTCAAATATTACCGCCGAGATGTTAGGTTGGGTTAGGTTAGGTTATATTACGTTATTGATGTATATAAAGCACCCACGGAGACGGAGAAGCCAACTCGCCAGGAATGTTGTCAAATATTACCGCCGAGATGTTAGGTTGGGTTAGGTTAGGTTATATTACGTTATTGATGTATACAAAGATCCCACGGATACGTAGAGGCCAACTCGCTAGGAATGTTGTCAAATATTACCGCCGAAATGATAAGTTGGATTAAGTTACGTTATATTTCGTTATTGATGCTTATGAAGGTCCCACGGAGACGTAGAGGCCAACTCGCCAGGTATGTTTTCTAATATTACCGCCGAGATGTTAGGTTGGGTTAGGTTAGGTTATATTACGTTATTGATGTATAAAAAGATCCCACGGAGACGGAGAAGCCAACTCGCCAGGAATGTTGTCAAATATTACTGCCGAGATGTTAGGTTGGGTTAGGTTAGGTTATATTACGTTATTGATGTATATAAAGCACCCACGGAAACGGAGAAGCCAACTCGCCAGTAATGTTGTCATATATTACCGCCGAGATGATAGGTTAGGTTAGGTTAGGTTATATTTCGTTATTGATGGTTATGAAGTTCCCACGGAGACGTAGAGGCCAACTCGCCATGAATGTGTTCAAATATTACCGCCGAGATGTTAGGTTGGGTTAGGTTAGGTTATATTACGTTATTGATGTATAAAAAGATCCCACGGAGACGGAGAAGCCAACTCGCCAGGAATGTTGTCAAATATTACCGCCGAGATGATAGGTTGGGTTAGGTTAGGTTATATTACATTATTGATGTATATAAATGTACCACGGAGACGTAGAGGCCAACTCGCCATGAATGTGTTCAAATATTACCGCCGAGATGTTAGGTTGGGTTAGGTTAGGTTATATTACGTTATTGATGTATATAAAGCACCCACGGAAACGGAGAAGCCAACTCGCCAGTAATGTTCTCAAATATTACCGCCGAGATGATTGGTTGGGTTAGGTTAGGTTATATTTCGTTATTGATGGTTATGAAGTTCCCACGGAGACGTAGAGGCCAACTCGCCATGAATGTGTTCAAATATTACCGCCGAGATGTTAGATTGGGTTAGGTTAGGTTATATTACGTTATTGATGTATATAAAGCACCCACGGAGACGGAGAAGCCAACTCGCCAGGAATGTTGTCAAATATTACCGCCGAGATGTTAGGTTGGGTTAGGTTAGGTTATATTACGTTATTGATGTATACAAAGATCCCACGGATACGTAGAGGCCAACTCGCCAGGAATGTTGTCAAATATTACCGCCGAGATGATAGGTTGGGTTAGGTTAGGTTATATTACGTTATTGATGTTTATGAAGGTCAAACGGAGACGGAGAAGCCAACTCGCCAGGAATGTTGTCAAATATTACCGCCGAGATTTTAGGTTGTGTTAGGTTAGGTTATATAACGTTATTGATGTATATAAAGGTCCCACGGAGACGTAGAGGCCAACTCGCCAGTAATGTTGTCAAATATTACCGCCGAGATGATAGGTTGGGTTAGGTTAGGTTATATTACGTTATTGATATATATAAAGCTCCCACGGAGACGTAGAGGCCAACTCGCCAGGAATGTTGTCAAATATTACCGCCGAAATGATAGGTTGGATTAAGTTACGTTATATTTCGTTATTGATGCTTATGAATTTCCCACGGAGACGTAGAGGCCAACTCGCCATGTATGTTTTTTAATATTACCGCCGAAATGATAGGTTGGATTAAGTTACGTTATATTTCGTTATTGATGCGTATGAAGTTCCCACGGAGACGTAGAGGCCAACTCGCCATGTATGTTTTTTAATATTACCGCCGAGATGTTAGGTTGGGTTAGGTTAGGTTATATTACGTTATTGATGTATATAAAGGTCCCACGGAGACGTAGAGGCCAACTCGCCAGGTATGTTTTCAAATATTAAAGCCGAGATGATAGGTTGGGTTAGGTTAGGTTATATTTCGTTATTGATGGTTATGAAGTTCCCACGGTGACGTAGAGGCCAACTCGCCATGAATGTGTTCAAATATTACCGCCGAGATGTTAGGTTGGGTTAGGTTAGGTTATATTACGTTATTGATGTATATAAAGCACCCACGGAAACGGAGAAGCCAACTCGCCAGTAATGTTGTCAAATATTACCGCCGAGATGATAGGTTGGGTTAGGTTAGGTTATATTACGTTATTGATGTATATAAAGCTCCCACGGAGACGTAGAGGCCAACTCGCCAGGAATGTTGTCAAATATTACCGCGGAAATGATAGGTTGGATTAAGTTACGTTATATTTCGTTATTGATGGTTATGAAGTTCCCACGGAGACGTAGAGGCCAACTCGCCATGAATGTGTTCAAATATTACCGCCGAGATGTTAGGTTGGGTTAGGTTAGGTTATATTACGTTATAGATGTATATAAAGGTCCCACGGAGACGTAGAGGCCAACAAGCCTGGAATGTGTTCAAATATTACCGCCGAGATGTTAGGTTGGTTTAGGTTAGGTTATATTACGTTATAGATGTATATAAAGTTCGCCCGGAGACATAGAGGCCAACAAGCCAGGAATGTGTTGAAGTATTACCGCCGAGATGTTAGATTGGGTTAGGTTAGGTTATGTTACGTTATTGATGTACATAAAGCTCCCACGGAGACGTAGAGGCCAACTCGCCCGGAATTTTGTCAAATATTACCGCCGAAATGATAGGTTGGATTAAGTTACGTTATATTTCGTTATTGATGCGTATGAAGTTCCCACGGAGACGTAGAGGCCAACTCGCCATGTATGTTTTTTAGTATTACCGCCGAGATGTTAGGTTGGGTTAGGTTAGGTTATATTACGTTATTGATGTATATAAAGGTCCCACGGAGACGTAGAGGCCAACTCGCCATGTATGTTTTCAAATATTACCGCCGAGATGTTAGATTGGGTCAGGTTAGGCTATATTACGTTATTGATGTATATAAGGATCCCACGGATACGTAGAGGCCAAATCGCCAGGAATGTTGTCAAATATTACCGCCGAGATGATAGGTTGGGTTAGGTTAGGTTATATTACATTATTGATGTATATAAATGTACCACGGAGACGTAGAGGCCAACTCGCCATGAATGTGTTCAAATATTACCGCCGAGATGTTAGATTGGGTTAGGTTAGGTTATATTACGTTATTGATGTATATAAAGCACCCACGGAAACGGAGAAGCCAACTCGCCAGTAATGTTGTCATATATTACCGCCGAGATGATAGGTTGGGTTAGGTTAGGTTATATTTCGTTATTGATGGTTATGAAGTTCCCACGGAGACGTAGAGGCCAACTCGCCATGAATGTGTTCAAATATTACCGCCGAGATGTTAGGTTGGGTTAGGTTAGGTTATATTACGTTATTGATGTATAAAAAGATCCCACGGAGACGGAGAAGCCAACTCGCCAGGAATGTTGTCAAATATTACTGCCGAGATGTTAGGTTGGGTTAGGTTAGGTTATATTACGTTATTGATGTATATAAAGGTCCCACGGAGACGTAGAGGCCAACTCGCCAGGTATGTTTTCAAATATTACCGCCGAGATGTTAGGTTGGGTTATGTTAGGTTATATTATGGTATTGATGTATAAAAAGATCCCACGGAGACGTAGAGGCCAACTCGCCACGAATGTTTTCAAGTATTACCGCCGAGATGTTAGGTTGGGTTAGGTTAGGTTATATTACGTTATAGATGTATATAAAGGTCCCACGGAGACGTAGAGGCCAACAAGCCTGGAATGTGTTCAAATATTACCGCCGAGATGTTAGGTTGGTTTAGGTTAGGTTATATTACGTTATAGATGTATATAAAGTTCGCCCGGAGACATAGAGGCCAACAAGCCAGGAATGTGTTGAAGTATTACCGCCGAGATGTTAGATTGGGTTAGGTTAGGTTATATAACGTTATTGATGTACATAAAGCTCCCACGGCGACGTAGAGGCCAACTCGCCCGGAATTTTGTCAAATATTACCGCCGAAATGATAGGTTGGATTAAGTTACGTTATATTTCGTTATTGATGCGTATGAAGTTCCCACGGAGACGTAGAGGCCAACTCGCCATGTATGTTTTTTAGTATTACCGCCGAGATGTTAGGTTGGGTTAGGTTAGGTTATATTACGTTATTGATGTATATAAAGGTCCCACGGAGACGTAGAGGCCAACTCGCCATGTATGTTTTCAAATATTACCGCCGAGATGTTAGATTGGGTCAGGTTAGGCTATATTACGTTATTGATGTATATAAGGATCCCACGGATACGTAGAGGCCAACTCGCCAGGAATGTTGTCAAATATTACCGCCGATATGATAGGTTGGGTTAGGTTAGGTTATATTACATTATTGATGTATATAAATGTACCACGGAGACGTAGAGGCCAACTCGCCATGAATGTGTTCAAATATTACCGCCGAGATGTTAGATTGGGTTAGGTTAGGTTATATTACGTTATTGATGTATATAAAGCACCCACGGAAACGGAGAAGCCAACTCGCCAGTAATGTTCTCAAATATTACTGCCGAGATGATTGGTTGGGTTAGGTTAGGTTATATTTCGTTATTGATGGTTATGAAGTTCCCACGGAGACGTAGAGGCCAACTCGCCATGAATGTGTTCAAATATTACCGCCGAGATGTTAGATTGGGTTAGGTTAGGTTATATTACGTTATTGATGTATATAAAGCACCCACGGAGACGGAGAAGCCAACTCGCCAGGAATGTTGTCAAATATTACCGCCGAGATGTTAGGTTGGGTTAGGTTAGGTTATATTACGTTATTGATGTATACAAAGATCCCACGGATACGTAGAGGCCAACTCGCCAGGAATGTTGTCAAATATTACCGCCGAGATGATAGGTTGGGTTAGGTTAGGTCATATTACATTATTGATGTATATAAATGTACCACGGAGACGTAGAGGCCAACTCGCCATGAATGTGTTGAAACATTACCGCTGAGATGTTAGATTGGGTTAGGTTAGGTTATATTACGTTATTGATGTATATAAAGCACCCACGGAGACGGAGAAGCCAACTCGCCAGGAATGTTGTCAAATATTACCGCCGAGATGTTAGGTTGGGTTAGGTTAGGTTATATTACGTTATTGATGTATACAAAGATCCCACGGATACGTAGAGGCCAACTCGCCAGGAATGTTGTCAAATATTACCGCCGAGATGATAGGTTGGGTTAGGTTAGGTCATATTACATTATTGATGTATATAAATGTACCACGGAGACGTAGAGGCCAACTCGCCATGAATGTGTTGAAACATTACCGCTGAGATGTTAGATTGGGTTAGGTTAGGTTATATTACGTTATTGATGTATATAAAGCACCCACGGATACGGAGAAGCCAACTCGCCAGGAATGTTGTCAAATATTACCGCCGAGATGTTAGGTTGGGTTAGGTTAGGTTGTATTACGTTATTGATGTATACAAAGATCCCACGGATACGTAGAGGCCAACTCGCTAGGAATGTTGTCAAATATTACCGCCGAAATGATAAGTTGGATTAAGTTACGTTATATTTCGTTATTGATGCTTATGAAGGTCCCACGGAGACGTAGAGGCCAACTCGCCAGGTATGTTTTCTAATATTACCGCCGAGATGTTAGGTTGGGTTAGGTTAGGTTATATTACGTTATTGATGTATAAAAAGATCCCACGGAGACGGAGAAGCCAACTCGCCAGGAATGTTGTCAAATATTACTGCCGAGATGTTAGGTTGGGTTAGGTTAGGTTATATTACGTTATTGATGTATATAAAGGTCCCACGGAGACGTAGAGGCCAACTCGCCAGGTATGTTTTCAAATATTACCGCCGAGATGTTAGGTTGGGTTATGTTAGGTTATATTACGTTATTGATGTATAAAAACATCCCACGGAGACGTAGAGGCCAACTCGCCACGAATGTTTTCAAGTATTACCGCCGAGATGTTAGGTTGGGTTTGGTTAGGTTATATTACGTTATAGATGTATATAAAGGTCCCACGGAGACGTAGAGGCCAACAAGCCTGGAATGTGTTCAAATATTACCGCCGAGATGTTAGGTTGGTTTAGGTTAGGTTATATTACGTTATAGATGTATATAAAGTTCGCCCGGAGACATAGAGGCCAACAAGCCAGGAATGTGTTGAAGTATTACCGCCGACATGTTAGATTGGGTTAGGTTAGCTTATATTACGTTATTGATGTATATAAAGATCCCACGGAGACGTAGAGGCCAACAAGCCAGGAATGTCTTCAAATATTACCGCCGAGATGTTAGGTTGGGTTAGGTTAGGTTATATAACGTTATTGATGTATATAAAGGTCCCACGGAGACGTAGAGGCCAACGTCCAGGAATGTTGTCAAATATTACCGCCGAGATGATAGGTTGGGTTAGGTTAGGTTATATTACGTTATTGATGTATATAAAGCTCCCACGGAGACGTAGAGGCCAACTCGCCAGGAATTTTGTCAAATATTACCGCCGAAATGATAGGTTGGATTAAGTTACGTTATATTTCGTTATTGATGCGTATGAAGTTCCCACGGAGACGTAGAGGCCAACTCGCCATATATGTTTTTTAGTATTACCGCCGAGATGTTAGGTTGGGTTAGGTTAGGTTATATTACGTTATTGATGTATATAAAGGTCCCACGGAGACGTAGAGGCCAACTCGCCAGGTATGTTTTCAAATATTACCGCCGAGATGTTAGATTGGGTCAGGTTAGGCTATATTACGTTATTGATGTATATAAAGATCCCACGGATACGTAGAGGCCAACTCGCCAGGAATGTTGTCAAATATTACCGCCGAGATGATAGGTTGGGTTAGGTTAGGTTATATTACATTATTGATGTATATAAATGTACCACGGAGACGTAGAGGCCAACTCGCCATGAATGTGTTCAAATATTACCGCCGAGATGTTAGATTGGGTTAGGTTAGGTTATATTACGTTATTGATGTATATAAAGCACCCACGGAAACGGAGAAGCCAACTCGCCAGTAATGTTGTCATATATTACCGCCGAGATGATAGGTTGGGTTAGGTTAGGTTATATTTCGTTATTGATGGTTATGAAGTTCCCACGGAGACGTAGAGGCCAACTCGCCATGAATGTGTTCAAATATTACCGCCGAGATGTTAGGTTGGGTTAGGTTAGGTTATATCACGTTATTGATGTATAAAAAGATCCCACGGAGACGGAGAAGCCAACTCGCCAGGAATGTTGTCAAATATTACTGCCGAGATGTTAGGTTGGGTTAGGTTAGGTTATATTACGTTATTGATGTATATAAAGGTCCCACGGAGACGTAGAGGCCAACTCGCCAGGTATGTTTTCAAATATTACCGCCGAGATGATAGGTTGGATTATGTTAGGTTATATTATGCTATTGATGTATAAAAAGATCCCACGGAGACGTAGAGGCCAACTCGCCACGAATGTTTTCAAGTATTACCGCCGAGATGTTAGGTTGGGTTAGGTTAGGTTATATTACGTTATAGATGTATATAAAGGTCCCACGGAGACGTAGAGGCCAACAAGCCTGGAATGTTTTCAAATATTACCGCCGAGATGTTAGGTTGGTTTAGGTTAGGTTATATTACGTTATAGATGTATATAAAGTTCGCCCGGAGACATAGAGGCCAACAAGCCAGGAATTTTGTCAAATATTACCGCAGAAATGATAGGTTGGATTAAGTTACGTTATATTCCGTTATTGATGCGTATGAAGTTCCCACGGAGACGTAGAGGCCAACTCGCCATGTATGTTTTTTAGTATTACCGCCGAGATGTTAGGTTGGGTTAGGTTAGGTTATATTACGTTCTTGATGTATATAAAGGTCCCACGGAGACGTAGAGGCCAACTCGCCAGGTATGTTTTCAAATATTACCGCCGAGATGTTAGGTTGGGTTATGTTAGGTTATATTACGTTATTGATGTATAAAAAGATCCCACGGAGACGTAGAGGCCAACTCGCCACGAATGTTTTCAAGTATTACCGCCGAGATGTTAGGTTGGGTTTGGTTAGGTTATATTACGTTATAGATGTATATAAAGGTCCCACGGAGACGTAGAGGCCAACAAGCCTGGAATGTGTTCAAATATTACCGCCGAGATGTTAGGTTGGTTTAGGTTAGGTTATATTACGTTATAGATGTATATAAAGTTCGCCCGGAGACATAGAGGCCAACAAGCCAGGAATGTGTTGAAGTATTACCGCCGACATGTTAGATTGGGTTAGGTTAGCTTATATTACGTTATTGATGTATATAAAGATCCCACGGAGACGTAGAGGCCAACAAGCCAGGAATGTCTTCAAATATTACCGCCGAGATGTTAGGTTGGGTTAGGTTAGGTTATATAACGTTATTGATGTATATAAAGGTCCCACGGAGACGTAGAGGCCAACTCGCCAGGAATGTTGTCAAATATTACCGCCGAGATGATAGGTTGGGTTAGGTTAGGTTATATTACGTTATTGATGTATATAAAGCTCCCACGGAGACGTAGAGGCCAACTCGCCAGGAATTTTGTCAAATATTACCGCCGAAATGATAGGTTGGATTAAGTTACGTTATATTTCGTTATTGATGCGTATGAAGTTCCCACGGAGACGTAGAGGCCAACTCGCCATGTATGTTTTTTAGTATTACCGCCGAGATGTTAGGTTGGGTTAGGTTAGGTTATATTACGTTATTGATGTATATAAAGGTCCCACGGAGACGTAGAGGCCAACTCGCCATGAATGTGTTCAAATATTACCGCTGAGATGTTAGATTGGGTTAGGTTAGGTTATATTACGTTATTGATGTATATAAAGCACCCACGGAAACGGAGAAGCCAACTCGCCAGTAATGTTGTCATATATTACCGCCGAGATGATAGGTTGGGTTAGGTTAGGTTATATTTCGTTATTGATGGTTATGAAGTTCCCACGGAGACGTAGAGGCCAACTCGCCATGAATGTGTTCAAATATTACCGCCGAGATGTTAGGTTGGGTTAGGTTAGGTTATATTACGTTATTGATGTATAAAAAGATCCCACGGAGACGGAGAAGCCAACTCGCCAGGAATGTTGTCAAATATTACTGCCGAGATGTTAGGTTGGGTTAGGTTAGGTTATATTACGTTATTGATGTATATAAAGGTCCCACGGAGACGTAGAGGCCAACTCGCCAGGTATGTTTTCAAATATTACCGCCGAGATGATAGGTTGGGTTATGTTAGGTTATATTATGCTATTGATGTATAAAAAGATCCCACGGAGACGTAGAAGCCAACTCGCCACGAATGTTTTCAAGTATTACCGCCGAGATGTTAGGTTGGGTTAGGTTAGGTTATATTACGTTATAGATGTATATAAAGGTCCCACGGAGACGTAGAGGCCAACAAGCCTGGAATGTGTTCAAATATTACCGCCGAGATGTTAGGTTGGTTTAGGTTAGGTTATATTACGTTATAGATGTATATAAAGTTCGCCCGGAGACATAGAGGCCAACAAGCCAGGAATGTGTTGAAGTATTACCGCCGAGATGTTAGATTGGGTTAGGTTAGGTTATATAACGTTATTGATGTACATAAAGCTCCCACGGCGACGTAGAGGCCAACTCGCCCGGAATTTTGTCAAATATTACCGCCGAAATGATAGGTTGGATTAAGTTACGTTATATTTCGTTATTGATGCGTATGAAGTTCCCACGGAGACGTAGAGGCCAACTCGCCATGTATGTTTTTTAGTATTACCGCCGAGATGTTAGGTTGGGTTAGGTTAGGTTATATTACGTTATTGATGTATATAAAGGTCCCACGGAGACGTAGAGGCCAACTCGCCATGTATGTTTTCAAATATTACCGCCGAGATGTTAGATTGGGTCAGGTTAGGCTATATTACGTTATTGATGTATATAAGGATCCCACGGATACGTAGAGGCCAACTCGCCAGGAATGTTGTCAAATATTACCGCCGATATGATAGGTTGGGTTAGGTTAGGTTATATTACATTATTGATGTATATAAATGTACCACGGAGACGTAGAGGCCAACTCGCCATGAATGTGTTCAAATATTACCGCCGAGATGTTAGATTGGGTTAGGTTAGGTTATATTACGTTATTGATGTATATAAAGCACCCACGGAAACGGAGAAGCCAACTCGCCAGTAATGTTCTCAAATATTACTGCCGAGATGATTGGTTGGGTTAGGTTAGGTTATATTTCGTTATTGATGGTTATGAAGTTCCCACGGAGACGTAGAGGCCAACTCGCCATGAATGTGTTCAAATATTACCGCCGAGATGTTAGATTGGGTTAGGTTAGGTTATATTACGTTATTGATGTATATAAAGCACCCACGGAGACGGAGAAGCCAACTCGCCAGGAATGTTGTCAAATATTACCGCCGAGATGTTAGGTTGGGTTAGGTTAGGTTATATTACGTTATTGATGTATACAAAGATCCCACGGATACGTAGAGGCCAACTCGCCAGGAATGTTGTCAAATATTACCGCCGAGATGATAGGTTGGGTTAGGTTAGGTCATATTACATTATTGATGTATATAAATGTACCACGGAGACGTAGAGGCCAACTCGCCATGAATGTGTTGAAACATTACCGCTGAGATGTTAGATTGGGTTAGGTTAGGTTATATTACGTTATTGATGTATATAAAGCACCCACGGAGACGGAGAAGCCAACTCGCCAGGAATGTTGTCAAATATTACCGCCGAGATGTTAGGTTGGGTTAGGTTAGGTTATATTACGTTATTGATGTATACAAAGATCCCACGGATACGTAGAGGCCAACTCGCCAGGAATGTTGTCAAATATTACCGCCGAGATGATAGGTTGGGTTAGGTTAGGTCATATTACATTATTGATGTATATAAATGTACCACGGAGACGTAGAGGCCAACTCGCCATGAATGTGTTGAAACATTACCGCTGAGATGTTAGATTGGGTTAGGTTAGGTTATATTACGTTATTGATGTATATAAAGCACCCACGGATACGGAGAAGCCAACTCGCCAGGAATGTTGTCAAATATTACCGCCGAGATGTTAGGTTGGGTTAGGTTAGGTTGTATTACGTTATTGATGTATACAAAGATCCCACGGATACGTAGAGGCCAACTCGCTAGGAATGTTGTCAAATATTACCGCCGAAATGATAAGTTGGATTAAGTTACGTTATATTTCGTTATTGATGCTTATGAAGGTCCCACGGAGACGTAGAGGCCAACTCGCCAGGTATGTTTTCTAATATTACCGCCGAGATGTTAGGTTGGGTTAGGTTAGGTTATATTACGTTATTGATGTATAAAAAGATCCCACGGAGACGGAGAAGCCAACTCGCCAGGAATGTTGTCAAATATTACTGCCGAGATGTTAGGTTGGGTTAGGTTAGGTTATATTACGTTATTGATGTATATAAAGGTCCCACGGAGACGTAGAGGCCAACTCGCCAGGTATGTTTTCAAATATTACCGCCGAGATGTTAGGTTGGGTTATGTTAGGTTATATTACGTTATTGATGTATAAAAACATCCCACGGAGACGTAGAGGCCAACTCGCCACGAATGTTTTCAAGTATTACCGCCGAGATGTTAGGTTGGGTTTGGTTAGGTTATATTACGTTATAGATGTATATAAAGGTCCCACGGAGACGTAGAGGCCAACAAGCCTGGAATGTGTTCAAATATTACCGCCGAGATGTTAGGTTGGTTTAGGTTAGGTTATATTACGTTATAGATGTATATAAAGTTCGCCCGGAGACATAGAGGCCAACAAGCCAGGAATGTGTTGAAGTATTACCGCCGACATGTTAGATTGGGTTAGGTTAGCTTATATTACGTTATTGATGTATATAAAGATCCCACGGAGACGTAGAGGCCAACAAGCCAGGAATGTCTTCAAATATTACCGCCGAGATGTTAGGTTGGGTTAGGTTAGGTTATATAACGTTATTGATGTATATAAAGGTCCCACGGAGACGTAGAGGCCAACGTCCAGGAATGTTGTCAAATATTACCGCCGAGATGATAGGTTGGGTTAGGTTAGGTTATATTACGTTATTGATGTATATAAAGCTCCCACGGAGACGTAGAGGCCAACTCGCCAGGAATTTTGTCAAATATTACCGCCGAAATGATAGGTTGGATTAAGTTACGTTATATTTCGTTATTGATGCGTATGAAGTTCCCACGGAGACGTAGAGGCCAACTCGCCATATATGTTTTTTAGTATTACCGCCGAGATGTTAGGTTGGGTTAGGTTAGGTTATATTACGTTATTGATGTATATAAAGGTCCCACGGAGACGTAGAGGCCAACTCGCCAGGTATGTTTTCAAATATTACCGCCGAGATGTTAGATTGGGTCAGGTTAGGCTATATTACGTTATTGATGTATATAAAGATCCCACGGATACGTAGAGGCCAACTCGCCAGGAATGTTGTCAAATATTACCGCCGAGATGATAGGTTGGGTTAGGTTAGGTTATATTACATTATTGATGTATATAAATGTACCACGGAGACGTAGAGGCCAACTCGCCATGAATGTGTTCAAATATTACCGCCGAGATGTTAGATTGGGTTAGGTTAGGTTATATTACGTTATTGATGTATATAAAGCACCCACGGAAACGGAGAAGCCAACTCGCCAGTAATGTTGTCATATATTACCGCCGAGATGATAGGTTGGGTTAGGTTAGGTTATATTTCGTTATTGATGGTTATGAAGTTCCCACGGAGACGTAGAGGCCAACTCGCCATGAATGTGTTCAAATATTACCGCCGAGATGTTAGGTTGGGTTAGGTTAGGTTATATCACGTTATTGATGTATAAAAAGATCCCACGGAGACGGAGAAGCCAACTCGCCAGGAATGTTGTCAAATATTACTGCCGAGATGTTAGGTTGGGTTAGGTTAGGTTATATTACGTTATTGATGTATATAAAGGTCCCACGGAGACGTAGAGGCCAACTCGCCAGGTATGTTTTCAAATATTACCGCCGAGATGATAGGTTGGATTATGTTAGGTTATATTATGCTATTGATGTATAAAAAGATCCCACGGAGACGTAGAGGCCAACTCGCCACGAATGTTTTCAAGTATTACCGCCGAGATGTTAGGTTGGGTTAGGTTAGGTTATATTACGTTATAGATGTATATAAAGGTCCCACGGAGACGTAGAGGCCAACAAGCCTGGAATGTTTTCAAATATTACCGCCGAGATGTTAGGTTGGTTTAGGTTAGGTTATATTACGTTATAGATGTATATAAAGTTCGCCCGGAGACATAGAGGCCAACAAGCCAGGAATTTTGTCAAATATTACCGCAGAAATGATAGGTTGGATTAAGTTACGTTATATTCCGTTATTGATGCGTATGAAGTTCCCACGGAGACGTAGAGGCCAACTCGCCATGTATGTTTTTTAGTATTACCGCCGAGATGTTAGGTTGGGTTAGGTTAGGTTATATTACGTTCTTGATGTATATAAAGGTCCCACGGAGACGTAGAGGCCAACTCGCCAGGTATGTTTTCAAATATTACCGCCGAGATGTTAGGTTGGGTTATGTTAGGTTATATTACGTTATTGATGTATAAAAAGATCCCACGGAGACGTAGAGGCCAACTCGCCACGAATGTTTTCAAGTATTACCGCCGAGATGTTAGGTTGGGTTTGGTTAGGTTATATTACGTTATAGATGTATATAAAGGTCCCACGGAGACGTAGAGGCCAACAAGCCTGGAATGTGTTCAAATATTACCGCCGAGATGTTAGGTTGGTTTAGGTTAGGTTATATTACGTTATAGATGTATATAAAGTTCGCCCGGAGACATAGAGGCCAACAAGCCAGGAATGTGTTGAAGTATTACCGCCGACATGTTAGATTGGGTTAGGTTAGCTTATATTACGTTATTGATGTATATAAAGATCCCACGGAGACGTAGAGGCCAACAAGCCAGGAATGTCTTCAAATATTACCGCCGAGATGTTAGGTTGGGTTAGGTTAGGTTATATAACGTTATTGATGTATATAAAGGTCCCACGGAGACGTAGAGGCCAACTCGCCAGGAATGTTGTCAAATATTACCGCCGAGATGATAGGTTGGGTTAGGTTAGGTTATATTACGTTATTGATGTATATAAAGCTCCCACGGAGACGTAGAGGCCAACTCGCCAGGAATTTTGTCAAATATTACCGCCGAAATGATAGGTTGGATTAAGTTACGTTATATTTCGTTATTGATGCGTATGAAGTTCCCACGGAGACGTAGAGGCCAACTCGCCATGTATGTTTTTTAGTATTACCGCCGAGATGTTAGGTTGGGTTAGGTTAGGTTATATTACGTTATTGATGTATATAAAGGTCCCACGGAGACGTAGAGGCCAACTCGCCATGAATGTGTTCAAATATTACCGCTGAGATGTTAGATTGGGTTAGGTTAGGTTATATTACGTTATTGATGTATATAAAGCACCCACGGAAACGGAGAAGCCAACTCGCCAGTAATGTTGTCATATATTACCGCCGAGATGATAGGTTGGGTTAGGTTAGGTTATATTTCGTTATTGATGGTTATGAAGTTCCCACGGAGACGTAGAGGCCAACTCGCCATGAATGTGTTCAAATATTACCGCCGAGATGTTAGGTTGGGTTAGGTTAGGTTATATTACGTTATTGATGTATAAAAAGATCCCACGGAGACGGAGAAGCCAACTCGCCAGGAATGTTGTCAAATATTACTGCCGAGATGTTAGGTTGGGTTAGGTTAGGTTATATTACGTTATTGATGTATATAAAGGTCCCACGGAGACGTAGAGGCCAACTCGCCAGGTATGTTTTCAAATATTACCGCCGAGATGATAGGTTGGGTTATGTTAGGTTATATTATGCTATTGATGTATAAAAAGATCCCACGGAGACGTAGAAGCCAACTCGCCACGAATGTTTTCAAGTATTACCGCCGAGATGTTAGGTTGGGTTAGGTTAGGTTATATTACGTTATAGATGTATATAAAGGTCCCACGGAGACGTAGAGGCCAACAAGCCTGGAATGTGTTCAAATATTACCGCCGAGATGTTAGGTTGGTTTAGGTTAGGTTATATTACGTTATAGATGTATATAAAGTTCGCCCGGAGACATAGAAGCCAACAAGCCAGGAATGTGTTGAAGTATTACCGCCGAGATGTTAGATTGGGTTAGGTTAGGTTATATTACGTTATTGATGTATATAAAGCTCCCACGGAGACGTAGAGGCCAACTCGCCAGGAATTTTGTCAAATATTACCGCCGAAATGATAGGTTGGATTAAGTTACGTTATATTTCGTTATTGATGCGTATGAAGTTCCCACGGACACGTAGAGGCCAACTCGCCATGTATGTTTTTTAGTATTACCGCCGAGATGTTAGGTTGGGTTTGGTTAAGTTATATTACGTTATTGATGTATATAAAGGTCCCACGGAGACGTAGAGGCCAACTCGCCATGTATGTTTTCAAATATTACCGCCGAGATGTTAGATTGGGTCAGGTTAGGCTATATTACGTTATTGATGTATATAAAGTTCGCCCGGAGACATAGAGGCCAACTCGCCAGGAATGTTGTCAAATATTACCGCCGAGATGATAGGTTGGGTTAGGTTAGGTTATATTACATTATTGATGTATATAAATGTACCACGGAGACGTAGAGGCCAACTCGCCATGAATGTGTTCAAATATTACCGCCGAGATGTTAGATTGGGTTAGGTTAGGTTATATTACATTATTGATGTATATAAATGTACCACGGAGACGTAGAGGCCAACTCGCCATGAATGTGTTCAAATATTACCGCCGAGATGTTAGATTGGGTTAGGTTAGGTTATATTACGTTATTGATGTATATAAAGTTCGCCCGGAGACACAGAGGCCAACAAGCCAGGAATGTGTTGAAGTATTACCGCCGAGATGTTAGATTGGGTTAGGTTAGGTTATATTACGTTATTGATGTATATAAAGCTCCCACGGAGACGTAGAGGCCAACTCGCCATGTATGTTTTTTAGTATTACCGCCGAGATGTTAGGTTGGGTTAGGTTAGGTTATATTACGTTATTGATGTATATAAAGGTCCCACGGAGACGTAGAGGCCAACTCGCCATGTATGTTTTCAAATATTACCGCCGAGATGTTAGATTGGGTCAGGTTAGGCTATATTACGTTATTGATGTATATAAGGATCCCACGGATACGTAGAGGCCAACTCGCCAGGAATGTTGTCAAATATTACCGCCGAGATGATAGGTTGGGTTAGGTTAGGTTATATTACATTATTGATGTATATAAATGTACCACGGAGACGTAGAGGCCAACTCGCCATGAATGTGTTCAAATATTACCGCCGAGATGATTGGTTGGGAAAGGTTAGGTTATATTTCGTTATTGATGTATATAAAGCACCCACGGAAACGGAGAAGCCAACTCGCCAGTAATGTTGTCATATATTACCGCCGAGATGATAGGTTGGGTTAGGTTAGGTTATATTTCGTTATTGATGGTTATGAAGTTCCCACGGAGACGTAGAGGCCAACTCGCCATGAATGTGTTCAAATATTACCGCCGAGATGTTAGGTTGGGTTAGGTTAGGTTATATTACGTTATTGATGTATAAAAAGATCCCACGGAGACGGAGAAGCCAACTCGCCAGGAATGTTGTCAAATATTACTGCCGAGATGTTAGGTTGGGTTAGGTTAGGTTATATTACGTTATTGATGTATATAAAGGTCCCACGGAGACGTAGAGGCCAACTCGCCAGGTATGTTTTCAAATATTACCGCCGAGATGATAGGTTGGGTTATGTTAGGTTATATTATGCTATTGATGTATAAAAAGATCCCACGGAGACGTAGAGGCCAACTCGCCACGAATGTTTTCAAGTATTACCGCCGAGATGTTAGGTTGGGTTAGGTTAGGTTATATTACGTTATAGATGTATATAAAGGTCCCACGGAGACGTAGAGGCCAACAAGCCTGGAATGTGTTCAAATATTACCGCCGAGATGTTAGGTTGGTTTAGGTTAGGTTATATTACGTTATAGATGTATATAAAGTTCGCCCGGAGACATAGAGGCCAACAAGCCAGGAATGTGTTGAAGTATTACCGCCGAGATGATAGGTTGGGTTAGGTTAGGTTATATTACGTTATTGATGTATATAAAGCTCCCACGGAGACGTAGAGGCCAACTCGCCAGGAATTTTGTCAAATATTACCGCCGAAATGATAGGTTGGATTAAGTTACGTTATATTTCGTTATTGATGCGTATGAAGTTCCCACGGAGCCGTAGAGGCCAACTCGCCATATATGTTTTTTAGTATTACCGCCGAGATGTTAGGTTGGGTTAGGTTAGGTTATATTACGTTATTGATGTATATAAAGGTCCCACGGAGACGTAGAGGCCAACTCGCCATGTATGTTTTCAAATATTACCGCCGAGATGTTAGATTGGGTCAGGTTAGGCTATATTACGTTATTGATGTATATAAGGATCCCACGGATACGTAGAGGCCAACTCGCCAGGAATGTTGTCAAATATTACCGCCGAGATGATAGGTTGGGTTAGGTTAGGTTATATTACATTATTGATGTATATAAATGTACCACGGAGACGTAGAGGCCAACTCGCCATGAATGTGTTCAAATATTACCGCTGAGATGTTAGATTGGGTTAGGTTAGGTTATATTACGTTATTGATGTATATAAAGCACCCACGGAAACGGAGAAGCCAACTCGCCAGTAATGTTGTCATATATTACCGCCGAGATGATAGGTTGGGTTAGGTTAGGTTATATTTCGTTATTGATGGTTATGAAGTTCCCACGGAGACGTAGAGGCCAACTCGCCATGAATGTGTTCAAATATTACCGCCGAGATGTTAGGTTGGGTTAGGTTAGGTTATATTACGTTATTGATGTATAAAAAGATCCCACGGAGACGGAGAAGCCAACTCGCCAGGAATGTTGTCAAATATTACTGCCGAGATGTTAGGTTGGGTTAGGTTAGGTTATATTACGTTATTGATGTATATAAAGGTCCCACGGAGACGTAGAGGCCAACTCGCCAGGTATGTTTTCAAATATTACCGCCGAGATGATAGGTTGGGTTATGTTAGGTTATATTATGCTATTGATGTATAAAAAGATCCCACGGAGACGTAGAAGCCAACTCGCCACGAATGTTTTCAAGTATTACCGCCGAGATGTTAGGTTGGGTTAGGTTAGGTTATATTACGTTATAGATGTATATAAAGGTCCCACGGAGACGTAGAGGCCAACAAGCCTGGAATGTGTTCAAATATTACCGCCGAGATGTTAGGTTGGTTTAGGTTAGGTTATATTACGTTATAGATGTATATAAAGTTCGCCCGGAGACATAGAAGCCAACAAGCCAGGAATGTGTTGAAGTATTACCGCCGAGATGTTAGATTGGGTTAGGTTAGGTTATATTACGTTATTGATGTATATAAAGCTCCCACGGAGACGTAGAGGCCAACTCGCCAGGAATTTTGTCAAATATTACCGCCGAAATGATAGGTTGGATTAAGTTACGTTATATTTCGTTATTGATGCGTATGAAGTTCCCACGGACACGTAGAGGCCAACTCGCCATGTATGTTTTTTAGTATTACCGCCGAGATGTTAGGTTGGGTTTGGTTAAGTTATATTACGTTATTGATGTATATAAAGGTCCCACGGAGACGTAGAGGCCAACTCGCCATGTATGTTTTCAAATATTACCGCCGAGATGTTAGATTGGGTCAGGTTAGGCTATATTACGTTATTGATGTATATAAGGATCCCACGGATACGTAGAGGCCAACTCGCCAGGAATGTTGTCAAATATTACCGCCGAGATGATAGGTTGGGTTAGGTTAGGTTATATTACATTATTGATGTATATAAATGTACCACGGAGACGTAGAGGCCAACTCGCCATGAATGTGTTCAAATATTACCGCCGAGATGTTAGATTGGGTTAGGTTAGGTTATATTACATTATTGATGTATATAAATGTACCACGGAGACGTAGAGGCCAACTCGCCATGAATGTGTTCAAATATTACCGCCGAGATGTTAGATTGGGTTAGGTTAGGTTATATTACGTTATTGATGTATATAAAGTTCGCCCGGAGACACAGAGGCCAACAAGCCAGGAATGTGTTGAAGTATTACCGCCGAGATGTTAGATTGGGTTAGGTTAGGTTATATTACGTTATTGATGTATATAAAGCTCCCACGGAGACGTAGAGGCCAACTCGCCATGTATGTTTTTTAGTATTACCGCCGAGATGTTAGGTTGGGTTAGGTTAGGTTATATTACGTTATTGATGTATATAAAGGTCCCACGGAGACGTAGAGGCCAACTCGCCATGTATGTTTTCAAATATTACCGCCGAGATGTTAGATTGGGTCAGGTTAGGCTATATTACGTTATTGATGTATATAAGGATCCCACGGATACGTAGAGGCCAACTCGCCAGGAATGTTGTCAAATATTACCGCCGAGATGATAGGTTGGGTTAGGTTAGGTTATATTACATTATTGATGTATATAAATGTACCACGGAGACGTAGAGGCCAACTCGCCATGAATGTGTTCAAATATTACCGCCGAGATGTTAGATTGGGTTAGGTTAGGTTATATTACGTTATAGATGTATATAAAGCACCCACGGAAACGGAGAAGCCAACTCGCCAGTAATGTTCTCAAATATTACCGCCGAGATGATTGGTTGGGTTAGGTTAGGTTATATTTCGTTATTGATGGTTATGAAGTTCCCACGGAGACGTAGAGGCCAACTCGCCATGAATGTGTTCAAATATTACCGCCGAGATGTTAGATTGGGTTAGGTTAGGTTATATTACGTTATTGATGTATATAAAGCACCCACGGAGACGGAGAAGCCAACTCGCCAGGAATGTTGTCAAATATTACCGCCGAGATGTTAGGTTGGGTTAGGTTAGGTTATATTACGTTATTGATGTATACAAAGATCCCACGGATACGTAGAGGCCAACTCGCCAGGAATGTTGTCAAATATTACCGCCGAGATGATAGGTTGGGTTAGGTTAGGTTATATTACATTATTGATGTATATAAATGTACCACGGCGACGTAGAGGCCAACTCGCCATGAATGTGTTCAAATATTACCGCCGAGATGTTAAATTGGGTTAGGTTAGGTTATATTACGTTATTGATGTATATAAAGCACCCACGGAGACGGAGAAGCCAACTCGCCAGGAATGTTGTCAAATATTACCGCCGAGATGTTAGGTTGGGTTAGGTTAGGTTATATAACGTTATTGATGTATACAAAGATCCCACGGATACGTAGAGGCCAACTCGCCAGGAATGTTGTCAAATATTACCGCCGAAATGATAGGTTGGATTAAGTTACGTTATATTTCGTTATTGATGCTTATGAAGGTCCCACGGAGACGTAGAGGCCAACTCGCCAGGTATGTTTTCTAATATTACCGCCGAGATGTTAGGTTGGGTTAGGTTAGGTTATATTACGTTATTGATGTATAAAAAGATCCTACGGAGACGGAGAAGCCAACTCGCCAGGAATGTTGTCAAATATTACTGCCGAGATGTTAGGTTGGGTTAGGTTAGGTTATATTACGTTATTGATGTATATAAAGGTCCCACGGAGACGTAGAGGCCAACTCGCCAGGTATGTTTTCAAATATTACCGCCGAGATGTTAGGTTGGGTTATGTTAGGTTATATTACGTTATTGATGTATAAAAAGATCCCACGGAGACGTAGAGGCCAACTCGCCACGAATGTTTTCATGTATTACCGCCGAGATGTTAGGTTGGGTTTGGTTAGGTTATATTACGTTATAGATGTATATAAAGGTCCCACGGAGACGTAGAGGCCAACAAGCCTGGAATGTGTTCAAATATTACCGCCGAGATGTTAGGTCGGTTTAGGTTAGGTTATATTACGTTATAGATGTATATAAAGTTCGCCCGGAGACATAGAGGCCAACAAGCCAGGAATGTGTTGAAGTATTACCGCCGAGATGTTAGATTGGGTTAGGTTAAGTTATATTACGTTATTGATGTATATAAAGCTCCCACGGAGACGTAGAGGCCAACTCGCCATGTATGTTTTTTAGTATTACCGCCGAGATGTTAGGTTGGGTTAGGTTAGGTTATATTACGTTATTGATGTATATAAAGGTCCCACGGAGACGTAGAGGCCAACTCGCCAGGTATGTTTTCAAATATTACCGCCGAGATGTTAGATTGGTTCAGGTTAGGCTATATTACGTTATTGATGTATATAAAGCTCCCACGGATACGTAGAGGCCAACTCGCCAGGAATGTTGTCAAATATTACCGCCGAGATGATAGGTTGGGTTAGGTTAGGTTATATTACATTATTGATGTATATAAATGTACCACGGAGACGTAGAGGCCAACTCGCCATGAATGTGTTCAAATATTACCGCTGAGATGTTAGATTGGGTTAGGTTAGGTTATATTACGTTATTGATGTATATAAAGCACCCACGGAAACGGAGAAGCCAACTCGCCAGTAATGTTGTCATATATTACCGCCGAGATGATAGGTTGGGTTAGGTTAGGTTATATTTCGTTATTGATGGTTATGAAGTTCCCACGGAGACGTAGAGGCCAACTCGCCATGAATGTGTTCAAATATTACCGCCGAGATGTTAGGTTGGGTTAGGTTAGGTTATATTACGTTATTGATGTATAAAAAGATCCCACGGAGACGGAGAAGCCAACTCGCCAGGAATGTTGTCAAATATTACTGCCGAGATGTTAGGTTGGGTTAGGTTAGGTTATATTACGTTATTGATGTATATAAAGGTCCCACGGAGACGTAGAGGCCAACTCGCCAGGTATGTTTTCAAATATTACCGCCGAGATGATAGGTTGGATTATGTTAGGTTATATTATGCTATTGATGTATAAAAAGATCCCACGGAGACGTAGAGGCCAACTCGCCACGAATGTTTTCAAGTATTACCGCCGAGATGTTAGGTTGGGTTAGGTTAGGTTATATTACGTTATAGATGTATATAAAGGTCCCACGGAGACGTAGAGGCCAACAAGCCTGGAATGTTTTCAAATATTACCGCCGAGATGTTAGGTTGGTTTAGGTTAGGTTATATTACGTTATAGATGTATATAAAGTTCGCCCGGAGACATAGAGGCCAACAAGCCAGGAATTTTGTCAAATATTACCGCAGAAATGATAGGTTGGATTAAGTTACGTTATATTCCGTTATTGATGCGTATGAAGTTCCCACGGAGACGTAGAGGCCAACTCGCCATGTATGTTTTTTAGTATTACCGCCGAGATGTTAGGTTGGGTTAGGTTAGGTTATATTACGTTATTGATGTATATAAAGGTCCCACGGAGACGTAGAGGCCAACTCGCCAGGTATGTTTTCAAATATTACCGCCGAGATGTTAGGTTGGGTTATGTTAGGTTATATTACGTTATTGATGTATAAAAAGATCCCACGGAGACGTAGAGGCCAACTCGCCACGAATGTTTTCAAGTATTACCGCCGAGATGTTAGGTTGGGTTTGGTTAGGTTATATTACGTTATAGATGTATATAAAGGTCCCACGGAGACGTAGAGGCCAACAAGCCTGGAATGTGTTCAAATATTACCGCCGAGATGTTAGGTTGGTTTAGGTTAGGTTATATTACGTTATAGATGTATATAAAGTTCGCCCGGAGACATAGAGGCCAACAAGCCAGGAATGTGTTGAAGTATTACCGCCGACATGTTAGATTGGGTTAGGTTAGCTTATATTACGTTATTGATGTATATAAAGATCCCACGGAGACGTAGAGGCCAACAAGCCAGGAATGTCTTCAAATATTACCGCCGAGATGTTAGGTTGGGTTAGGTTAGGTTATATAACGTTATTGATGTATATAAAGGTCCCACGGAGACGTAGAGGCCAACTCGCCAGGAATGTTGTCAAATATTACCGCCGAGATGATAGGTTGGGTTAGGTTAGGTTATATTACGTTATTGATGTATATAAAGCTCCCACGGAGACGTAGAGGCCAACTCGCCAGGAATTTTGTCAAATATTACCGCCGAAATGATAGGTTGGATTAAGTTACGTTATATTTCGTTATTGATGCGTATGAAGTTCCCACGGAGACGTAGAGGCCAACTCGCCATGTATGTTTTTTAGTATTACCGCCGAGATGTTAGGTTGGGTTAGGTTAGGTTATATTACGTTATTGATGTATATAAAGGTCCCACGGAGACGTAGAGGCCAACTCGCCATGTATGTTTTCAAATATTACCGCCGAGATGTTAGATTGTGTCAGGTTAGGCTATATTACGTTATTGATGTATATAAGGATCCCACGGATACGTAGAGGCCAACTCGCCAGGAATGTTGTCAAATATTACCGCCGAGATGATAGGTTGGGTTAGGTTAGGTTATATTACATTATTGATGTATATAAATGTACCACGGAGACGTAGAGGCCAACTCGCCATGAATGTGTTCAAATATTACCGCTGAGATGTTAGATTGGGTTAGGTTAGGTTATATTACGTTATTGATGTATATAAAGCACCCACGGAAACGGAGAAGCCAACTCGCCAGTAATGTTGTCATATATTACCGCCGAGATGATAGGTTGGGTTAGGTTAGGTTATATTTCGTTATTGATGGTTATGAAGTTCCCACGGAGACGTAGAGGCCAACTCGCCATGAATGTGTTCAAATATTACCGCCGAGATGTTAGGTTGGGTTAGGTTAGGTTATATTACGTTATTGATGTATAAAAAGATCCCACGGAGACGGAGAAGCCAACTCGCCAGGAATGTTGTCAAATATTACTGCCGAGATGTTAGGTTGGGTTAGGTTAGGTTATATTACGTTATTGATGTATATAAAGGTCCCACGGAGACGTAGAGGCCAACTCGCCAGGTATGTTTTCAAATATTACCGCCGAGATGATAGGTTGGGTTATGTTAGGTTATATTATGCTATTGATGTATAAAAAGATCCCACGGAGACGTAGAAGCCAACTCGCCACGAATGTTTTCAAGTATTACCGCCGAGATGTTAGGTTGGGTTAGGTTAGGTTATATTACGTTATAGATGTATATAAAGGTCCCACGGAGACGTAGAGGCCAACAAGCCTGGAATGTGTTCAAATATTACCGCCGAGATGTTAGGTTGGTTTAGGTTAGGTTATATTACGTTATAGATGTATATAAAGTTCGCCCGGAGACATAGAAGCCAACAAGCCAGGAATGTGTTGAAGTATTACCGCCGAGATGTTAGATTGGGTTAGGTTAGGTTATATTACGTTATTGATGTATATAAAGCTCCCACGGAGACGTAGAGGCCAACTCGCCAGGAATTTTGTCAAATATTACCGCCGAAATGATAGGTTGGATTAAGTTACGTTATATTTCGTTATTGATGCGTATGAAGTTCCCACGGACACGTAGAGGCCAACTCGCCATGTATGTTTTTTAGTATTACCGCCGAGATGTTAGGTTGGGTTTGGTTAAGTTATATTACGTTATTGATGTATATAAAGGTCCCACGGAGACGTAGAGGCCAACTCGCCATGTATGTTTTCAAATATTACCGCCGAGATGTTAGATTGGGTCAGGTTAGGCTATATTACGTTATTGATGTATATAAGGATCCCACGGATACGTAGAGGCCAACTCGCCAGGAATGTTGTCAAATATTACCGCCGAGATGATAGGTTGGGTTAGGTTAGGTTATATTACATTATTGATGTATATAAATGTACCACGGAGACGTAGAGGCCAACTCGCCATGAATGTGTTCAAATATTACCGCCGAGATGTTAGATTGGGTTAGGTTAGGTTATATTACATTATTGATGTATATAAATGTACCACGGAGACGTAGAGGCCAACTCGCCATGAATGTGTTCAAATATTACCGCCGAGATGTTAGATTGGGTTAGGTTAGGTTATATTACGTTATTGATGTATATAAAGTTCGCCCGGAGACACAGAGGCCAACAAGCCAGGAATGTGTTGAAGTATTACCGCCGAGATGTTAGATTGGGTTAGGTTAGGTTATATTACGTTATTGATGTATATAAAGCTCCCACGGAGACGTAGAGGCCAACTCGCCATGTATGTTTTTTAGTATTACCGCCGAGATGTTAGGTTGGGTTAGGTTAGGTTATATTACGTTATTGATGTATATAAAGGTCCCACGGAGACGTAGAGGCCAACTCGCCATGTATGTTTTCAAATATTACCGCCGAGATGTTAGATTGGGTCAGGTTAGGCTATATTACGTTATTGATGTATATAAGGATCCCACGGATACGTAGAGGCCAACTCGCCAGGAATGTTGTCAAATATTACCGCCGAGATGATAGGTTGGGTTAGGTTAGGTTATATTACATTATTGATGTATATAAATGTACCACGGAGACGTAGAGGCCAACTCGCCATGAATGTGTTCAAATATTACCGCCGAGATGATTGGTTGGGAAAGGTTAGGTTATATTTCGTTATTGATGTATATAAAGCACCCACGGAAACGGAGAAGCCAACTCGCCAGTAATGTTGTCATATATTACCGCCGAGATGATAGGTTGGGTTAGGTTAGGTTATATTTCGTTATTGATGGTTATGAAGTTCCCACGGAGACGTAGAGGCCAACTCGCCATGAATGTGTTCAAATATTACCGCCGAGATGTTAGGTTGGGTTAGGTTAGGTTATATTACGTTATTGATGTATAAAAAGATCCCACGGAGACGGAGAAGCCAACTCGCCAGGAATGTTGTCAAATATTACTGCCGAGATGTTAGGTTGGGTTAGGTTAGGTTATATTACGTTATTGATGTATATAAAGGTCCCACGGAGACGTAGAGGCCAACTCGCCAGGTATGTTTTCAAATATTACCGCCGAGATGATAGGTTGGATTATGTTAGGTTATATTATGCTATTGATGTATAAAAAGATCCCACGGAGACGTAGAGGCCAACTCGCCACGAATGTTTTCAAGTATTACCGCCGAGATGTTAGGTTGGGTTAGGTTAGGTTATATTACGTTATAGATGTATATAAAGGTCCCACGGAGACGTAGAGGCCAACAAGCCTGGAATGTGTTCAAATATTACCGCCGAGATGTTAGGTTGGTTTAGGTTAGGTTATATTACGTTATAGATGTATATAAAGTTCGCCCGGAGACATAGAGGCCAACAAGCCAGGAATGTGTTGAAGTATTACCGCCGAGATGATAGGTTGGGTTAGGTTAGGTTATATTACGTTATTGATGTATATAAAGCTCCCACGGAGACGTAGAGGCCAACTCGCCAGGAATTTTGTCAAATATTACCGCCGAAATGATAGGTTGGATTAAGTTACGTTATATTTCGTTATTGATGCGTATGAAGTTCCCACGGAGCCGTAGAGGCCAACTCGCCATATATGTTTTTTAGTATTACCGCCGAGATGTTAGGTTGGGTTAGGTTAGGTTATATTACGTTATTGATGTATATAAAGGTCCCACGGAGACGTAGAGGCCAACTCGCCATGTATGTTTTCAAATATTACCGCCGAGATGTTAGATTGGGTCAGGTTAGGCTATATTACGTTATTGATGTATATAAGGATCCCACGGATACGTAGAGGCCAACTCGCCAGGAATGTTGTCAAATATTACCGCCGAGATGATAGGTTGGGTTAGGTTAGGTTATATTACATTATTGATGTATATAAATGTACCACGGAGACGTAGAGGCCAACTCGCCATGAATGTGTTCAAATATTACCGCTGAGATGTTAGATTGGGTTAGGTTAGGTTATATTACGTTATTGATGTATATAAAGCACCCACGGAAACGGAGAAGCCAACTCGCCAGTAATGTTGTCATATATTACCGCCGAGATGATAGGTTGGGTTAGGTTAGGTTATATTTCGTTATTGATGGTTATGAAGTTCCCACGGAGACGTAGAGGCCAACTCGCCATGAATGTGTTCAAATATTACCGCCGAGATGTTAGGTTGGGTTAGGTTAGGTTATATTACGTTATTGATGTATAAAAAGATCCCACGGAGACGGAGAAGCCAACTCGCCAGGAATGTTGTCAAATATTACTGCCGAGATGTTAGGTTGGGTTAGGTTAGGTTATATTACGTTATTGATGTATATAAAGGTCCCACGGAGACGTAGAGGCCAACTCGCCAGGTATGTTTTCAAATATTACCGCCGAGATGATAGGTTGGGTTATGTTAGGTTATATTATGCTATTGATGTATAAAAAGATCCCACGGAGACGTAGAAGCCAACTCGCCACGAATGTTTTCAAGTATTACCGCCGAGATGTTAGGTTGGGTTAGGTTAGGTTATATTACGTTATAGATGTATATAAAGGTCCCACGGAGACGTAGAGGCCAACAAGCCTGGAATGTGTTCAAATATTACCGCCGAGATGTTAGGTTGGTTTAGGTTAGGTTATATTACGTTATAGATGTATATAAAGTTCGCCCGGAGACATAGAAGCCAACAAGCCAGGAATGTGTTGAAGTATTACCGCCGAGATGTTAGATTGGGTTAGGTTAGGTTATATTACGTTATTGATGTATATAAAGCTCCCACGGAGACGTAGAGGCCAACTCGCCAGGAATTTTGTCAAATATTACCGCCGAAATGATAGGTTGGATTAAGTTACGTTATATTTCGTTATTGATGCGTATGAAGTTCCCACGGACACGTAGAGGCCAACTCGCCATGTATGTTTTTTAGTATTACC
The DNA here is from genome assembly GCA_963969225.1 of Xylocopa violacea. Lineage (NCBI taxonomy): Eukaryota > Metazoa > Arthropoda > Insecta > Hymenoptera > Apidae > Xylocopa > Xylocopa violacea. The sequence continues at coordinate 5,081,959 of CAXAJV010000836.1, read as the reverse complement.
GCCGAGATGTTAGGTTGGGTTTGGTTAAGTTATATTACGTTATTGATGTATATAAAGGTCCCACGGAGACGTAGAGGCCAACTCGCCATGTATGTTTTCAAATATTACCGCCGAGATGTTAGATTGGGTCAGGTTAGGCTATATTACGTTATTGATGTATATAAGGATCCCACGGATACGTAGAGGCCAACTCGCCAGGAATGTTGTCAAATATTACCGCCGAGATGATAGGTTGGGTTAGGTTAGGTTATATTACATTATTGATGTATATAAATGTACCACGGAGACGTAGAGGCCAACTCGCCATGAATGTGTTCAAATATTACCGCCGAGATGTTAGATTGGGTTAGGTTAGGTTATATTACATTATTGATGTATATAAATGTACCACGGAGACGTAGAGGCCAACTCGCCATGAATGTGTTCAAATATTACCGCCGAGATGTTAGATTGGGTTAGGTTAGGTTATATTACGTTATTGATGTATATAAAGTTCGCCCGGAGACACAGAGGCCAACAAGCCAGGAATGTGTTGAAGTATTACCGCCGAGATGTTAGATTGGGTTAGGTTAGGTTATATTACGTTATTGATGTATATAAAGCTCCCACGGAGACGTAGAGGCCAACTCGCCATGTATGTTTTTTAGTATTACCGCCGAGATGTTAGGTTGGGTTAGGTTAGGTTATATTACGTTATTGATGTATATAAAGGTCCCACGGAGACGTAGAGGCCAACTCGCCATGTATGTTTTCAAATATTACCGCCGAGATGTTAGATTGGGTCAGGTTAGGCTATATTACGTTATTGATGTATATAAGGATCCCACGGATACGTAGAGGCCAACTCGCCAGGAATGTTGTCAAATATTACCGCCGAGATGATAGGTTGGGTTAGGTTAGGTTATATTACATTATTGATGTATATAAATGTACCACGGAGACGTAGAGGCCAACTCGCCATGAATGTGTTCAAATATTACCGCCGAGATGATTGGTTGGGAAAGGTTAGGTTATATTTCGTTATTGATGTATATAAAGCACCCACGGAAACGGAGAAGCCAACTCGCCAGTAATGTTGTCATATATTACCGCCGAGATGATAGGTTGGGTTAGGTTAGGTTATATTTCGTTATTGATGGTTATGAAGTTCCCACGGAGACGTAGAGGCCAACTCGCCATGAATGTGTTCAAATATTACCGCCGAGATGTTAGGTTGGGTTAGGTTAGGTTATATTACGTTATTGATGTATAAAAAGATCCCACGGAGACGGAGAAGCCAACTCGCCAGGAATGTTGTCAAATATTACTGCCGAGATGTTAGGTTGGGTTAGGTTAGGTTATATTACGTTATTGATGTATATAAAGGTCCCACGGAGACGTAGAGGCCAACTCGCCAGGTATGTTTTCAAATATTACCGCCGAGATGATAGGTTGGGTTATGTTAGGTTATATTATGCTATTGATGTATAAAAAGATCCCACGGAGACGTAGAGGCCAACTCGCCACGAATGTTTTCAAGTATTACCGCCGAGATGTTAGGTTGGGTTAGGTTAGGTTATATTACGTTATAGATGTATATAAAGGTCCCACGGAGACGTAGAGGCCAACAAGCCTGGAATGTGTTCAAATATTACCGCCGAGATGTTAGGTTGGTTTAGGTTAGGTTATATTACGTTATAGATGTATATAAAGTTCGCCCGGAGACATAGAGGCCAACAAGCCAGGAATGTGTTGAAGTATTACCGCCGAGATGTTAGATTGGGTTAGGTTAGGTTATATTACGTTATTGATGTATATAAAGCTCCCATGGAGACGTAGAGGCCAACTCGCCAGGAATTTTTTCAAATATTACCGCCGAAATGATAGGTTGGATTAAGTTACGTTATATTTCGTTATTGATGCGTATGAAGTTCCCACGGAGACGTAGAGGCCAACTCGCCATGTATGTTTTTTAGTATTACCGCCGAGATGTTAGGTTGGGTTAGGTTAGGTTATATTACGTTATTGATGTATATAAAGGTCCCACGGAGACGTAGAGGCCAACTCGCCATGTATGTTTTCAAATATTACCGCCGAGATGTTAGATTGGGTCAGGTTAGGCTATATTACGTTATTGATGTATATAAGGATCCCACGGATACGTAGAGGCCAACTCGCCAGGAATGTTGTCAAATATTACCGCCGAGATGATAGGTTGGGTTAGGTTAGGTTATATTACATTATTGATGTATATAAATGTACCACGGAGACGTAGAGGCCAACTCGCCATGAATGTGTTCAAATATTACCGCCGAGATGTTAGATTGGGTTAGGTTAGGTTATATTACGTTATAGATGTATATAAAGCACCCACGGAAACGGAGAAGCCAACTCGCCAGTAATGTTCTCAAATATTACCGCCGAGATGATTGGTTGGGTTAGGTTAGGTTATATTTCGTTATTGATGGTTATGAAGTTCCCACGGAGACGTAGAGGCCAACTCGCCATGAATGTGTTCAAATATTACCGCCGAGATGTTAGATTGGGTTAGGTTAGGTTATATTACGTTATTGATGTATATAAAGCACCCACGGAGACGGAGAAGCCAACTCGCCAGGAATGTTGTCAAATATTACCGCCGAGATGTTAGGTTGGGTTAGGTTAGGTTATATTACGTTATTGATGTATACAAAGATCCCACGGATACGTAGAGGCCAACTCGCCAGGAATGTTGTCAAATATTACCGCCGAGATGATAGGTTGGGTTAGGTTAGGTTATATTACATTATTGATGTATATAAATGTACCACGGCGACGTAGAGGCCAACTCGCCATGAATGTGTTCAAATATTACCGCCGAGATGTTAAATTGGGTTAGGTTAGGTTATATTACGTTATTGATGTATATAAAGCACCCACGGAGACGGAGAAGCCAACTCGCCAGGAATGTTGTTAAATATTACCGCCGAGATGTTAGGTTGGGTTAGGTTAGGTTATATAACGTTATTGATGTATACAAAGATCCCACGGATACGTAGAGGCCAACTCGCCAGGAATGTTGTCAAATATTACCGCCGAAATGATAGGTTGGATTAAGTTACGTTATATTTCGTTATTGATGCTTATGAAGGTCCCACGGAGACGTAGAGGCCAACTCGCCAGGTATGTTTTCTAATATTACCGCCGAGATGTTAGGTTGGGTTAGGTTAGGTTATATTACGTTATTGATGTATAAAAAGATCCTACGGAGACGGAGAAGCCAACTCGCCAGGAATGTTGTCAAATATTACTGCCGAGATGTTAGGTTGGGTTAGGTTAGGTTATATTACGTTATTGATGTATATAAAGGTCCCACGGAGACGTAGAGGCCAACTCGCCAGGTATGTTTTCAAATATTACCGCCGAGATGTTAGGTTGGGTTATGTTAGGTTATATTACGTTATTGATGTATAAAAAGATCCCACGGAGACGTAGAGGCCAACTCGCCACGAATGTTTTCATGTATTACCGCCGAGATGTTAGGTTGGGTTTGGTTAGGTTATATTACGTTATAGATGTATATAAAGGTCCCACGGAGACGTAGAGGCCAACAAGCCTGGAATGTGTTCAAATATTACCGCCGAGATGTTAGGTCGGTTTAGGTTAGGTTATATTACGTTATAGATGTATATAAAGTTCGCCCGGAGACATAGAGGCCAACAAGCCAGGAATGTGTTGAAGTATTACCGCCGAGATGTTAGATTGGGTTAGGTTAAGTTATATTACGTTATTGATGTATATAAAGCTCCCACGGAGACGTAGAGGCCAACTCGCCATGTATGTTTTTTAGTATTACCGCCGAGATGTTAGGTTGGGTTAGGTTAGGTTATATTACGTTATTGATGTATATAAAGGTCCCACGGAGACGTAGAGGCCAACTCGCCAGGTATGTTTTCAAATATTACCGCCGAGATGTTAGATTGGTTCAGGTTAGGCTATATTACGTTATTGATGTATATAAAGCTCCCACGGATACGTAGAGGCCAACTCGCCAGGAATGTTGTCAAATATTACCGCCGAGATGATAGGTTGGGTTAGGTTAGGTTATATTACGTTATAGATGTATATAAAGTTCGCCCGGAGACATAGAGGCCAACAAGCCAGGAATGTGTTGAAGTATTACCGCCGAGATGTTAGATTGGGTTAGGTTAGGTTATATTACGTTATTGATGTATATAAAGCTCCCACGGAGACGTAGAGGCCAACTCGCCAGGAATTTTGTCAAATATTACCGCCGAAATGATAGGTTGGATTAAGTTACGTTATATTTCGTTATTGATGCGTATGAAGTTCCCACGGACACGTAGAGGCCAACTCGCCATGTATGTTTTTTAGTATTACCGCCGAGATGTTAGATTGGGTTAGGTTAGGTTATATTACGTTATTGATGTATATAAAGCTCCCACGGAGACGTAGAGGCCAACTCGCCATGTATGTTTTTTAGTATTACCGCCGAGATGTTAGGTTGGGTTAGGTTAGGTTATATTACGTTATTGATGTATATAAAGGTCCCACGGAGACGTAGAGGCCAACTCGCCATGTATGTTTTCAAATATTACCGCCGAGATGTTAGATTGGGTCAGGTTAGGCTATATTACGTTATTGATGTATATAAGGATCCCACGGATACGTAGAGGCCAACTCGCCAGGAATGTTGTCAAATATTACCGCCGAGATGATAGGTTGGGTTAGGTTAGGTTATATTACATTATTGATGTATATAAATGTACCACGGAGACGTAGAGGCCAACTCGCCATGAATGTGTTCAAATATTACCGCCGAGATGTTAGATTGGGTTAGGTTAGGTTATATTACGTTATTGATGTATATAAAGCACCCACGGAAACGGAGAAGCCAACTCGCCAGTAATGTTCTCAAATATTACCGCCGAGATGATTGGTTGGGAAAGGTTAGGTTATATTTCGTTATTGATGTATATAAAGCACCCACGGAAACGGAGAAGCCAACTCGCCAGTAATGTTGTCATATATTACCGCCGAGATGATAGGTTGGGTTAGGTTAGGTTATATTTCGTTATTGATGGTTATGAAGTTCCCACGGAGACGTAGAGGCCAACTCGCCATGAATGTGTTCAAATATTACCGCCGAGATGTTAGGTTGGGTTAGGTTAGGTTATATTACGTTATTGATGTATAAAAAGATCCCACGGAGACGGAGAAGCCAACTCGCCAGGAATGTTGTCAAATATTACTGCCGAGATGTTAGGTTGGGTTATGTTAGGTTATATTACGTTATTGATGTATATAAAGGTCCCACGGAGACGTAGAGGCCAACTCGCCAGGTATGTTTTCAAATATTACCGCCGAGATGATAGGTTGGGTTATGTTAGGTTATATTATGCTATTGATGTATAAAAAGATCCCACGGAGACGTAGAGGCCAACTCGCCACGAATGTTTTCAAGTATTACCGCCGAGATGTTAGGTTGGGTTAGGTTAGGTTATATTACGTTATAGATGTATATAAAGGTCCCACGGAGACGTAGAGGCCAACAAGCCTGGAATGTGTTCAAATATTACCGCCGAGATGTTAGGTTGGTTTAGGTTAGGTTATATTACGTTATAGATGTATATAAAGTTCGCCCGGAGACATAGAGGCCAACAAGCCAGGAATGTGTTGAAGTATTACCGCCGAGATGTTAGATTGGGTTAGGTTAGGTTATATTACGTTATTGATGTATATAAGGATCCCACGGATACGTAGAGGCCAACTCGCCAGGAATGTTGTCAAATATTACCGCCGAGATGAGAGGTTGGGTTAGGTTAGGTTATATTACATTATTGATGTATATAAATGTACCACGGAGACGTAGAGGCCAACTCGCCATGAATGTGTTCAAATATTACCGCCGAGATGTTAGATTGGGTTAGGTTAGGTTATATTACGTTATTGATGTATATAAAGCACCCACGGAAACGGAGAAGCCAACTCGCCAGTAATGTTCTCAAATATTACCGCCGAGATGATTGGTTGGGTTAGGTTAGGTTATATTACGTTATTGATGTATAAAAAGATCCCACGGAGACGGAGAAGCCAACTCGCCAGGAATGTTGTCAAATATTACTGCCGAGATGTTAGGTTGGGTTAGGTTAGGTTATATTACGTTATTGACGTATATAAAGGTCCCACGGAGACGTAGAGGCCAACTCGCCAGGTATGTTTTCAAATATTACCGCCGAGATGTTAGGTTGGGTTATGTTAGGTTATATTACGTTATTGATGTATAAAAAGATCCCACGGAGACGGAGAAGCCAACTCGCCAGGAATGTTGTCAAATATTACTGCCGAGATGTTAGGTTGGGTTAGGTTAGGTTATATTTCGTTATTGATGGTTATGAAGTTCCCACGGAGACGTAGAGGCCAACTCGCCATGAATGTGTTCAAATATTACCGCCGAGATGTTAGGTTGGGTTAGGTTAGGTTATATTACGTTATTGATGTATAAAAAGATCCCACGGAGACGGAGAAGCCAACTCGCCAGGAATGTTGTCAAATATTACTGCCGAGATGTTAGGTTGGGTTATGTTAGGTTATATTACGTTATTGATGTATATAAAGGTCCCACGGAGACGTAGAGGCCAACTCGCCAGGTATGTTTTCAAATATTACCGCCGAGATGATAGGTTGGGTTATGTTAGGTTATATTATGCTATTGATGTATAAAAAGATCCCACGGAGACGTAGAGGCCAACTCGCCACGAATGTTTTCAAGTATTACCGCCGAGATGTTAGGTTGGGTTAGGTTAGGTTATATTACGTTATAGATGTATATAAAGGTCCCACGGAGACGTAGAGGCCAACAAGCCTGGAATGTGTTCAAATATTACCGCCGAGATGTTAGGTTGGTTTAGGTTAGGTTATATTACGTTATAGATGTATATAAAGTTCGCCCGGAGACATAGAGGCCAACAAGCCAGGAATGTGTTGAAGTATTACCGCCGAGATGTTAGATTGGGTTAGGTTAGGTTATATTACGTTATTGATGTATATAAGGATCCCACGGATACGTAGAGGCCAACTCGCCAGGAATGTTGTCAAATATTACCGCCGAGATGATAGGTTGGGTTAGGTTAGGTTATATTACATTATTGATGTATATAAATGTACCACGGAGACGTAGAGGCCAACTCGCCATGAATGTGTTCAAATATTACCGCCGAGATGTTAGATTGGGTTAGGTTAGGTTATATTACGTTATTGATGTATATAAAGCACCCACGGAAACGGAGAAGCCAACTCGCCAGTAATGTTCTCAAATATAACCGCCGAGATGATTGGTTGGGTTAGGTTAGGTTATATTACGTTATTGATGTATAAAAAGATCCCACGGAGACGGAGAAGCCAACTCGCCAGGAATGTTGTCAAATATTACTGCCGAGATGTTAGGTTGGGTTAGGTTAGGTTATATTACGTTATTGACGTATATAAAGGTCCCACGGAGACGTAGAGGCCAACTCGCCAGGTATGTTTTCAAATATTACCGCCGAGATGTTAGGTTGGGTTATGTTAGGTTATATTACGTTATTGATGTATAAAAAGATCCCACGGAGACGGAGAAGCCAACTCGCCAGGAATGTTGTCAAATATTACTGCCGAGATGTTAGGTTGGGTTAGGTTAGGTTATATTACGTTATTGACGTATATAAAGGTCCCACGGAGACGTAGAGGCCAACTCGCCAGGTATGTTTTCAAATATTACCGCCGAGATGTTAGGTTGGGTTATGTTAGGTTATATTACGTTATTGATGTATAAAAAGATCCCACGGAGACGTAGAGGCCAACTCGCCAGGAATGTTGTCAAATATTACCGCCGAGATGATAGGTTGGGTTAGGTTAGGTTATATTACATTATTGATGTATATAAATGTACCACGGCGACGTAGAGGCCAACTCGCCATGAATGTGTTCAAATATTACCGCCGAGATGTTAAATTGGGTTAGGTTAGGTTATATTACGTTATTGATGTATATAAAGCACCCACGGAGACGGAGAAGCCAACTCGCCAGGAATGTTGTCAAATATTACCGCCGAGATGTTAGGTTGGGTTAGGTTAGGTTATATTACGTTATTGATGTATACAAAGATCCCACGGATACGTAGAGGCCAACTCGCCAGGAATGTTGTCAAATATTACCGCCGAGATGATAGGTTGGGTTAGGTTAGGTTATATTACATTATTGATGTATATAAATGTACCACGGCGACGTAGAGGCCAACTCGCCATGAATGTGTTCAAATATTACCGCCGAGATGTTAAATTGGGTTAGGTTAGGTTATATTACGTTATTGATGTATATAAAGCACCCACGGAGACGGAGAAGCCAACTCGCCAGGAATGTTGTCAAATATTACCGCCGAGATGTTAGGTTGGGTTAGGTTAGGTTATATTACGTTATTGATGTATACAAAGATCCCACGGATACGTAGAGGCCAACTCGCCAGGAATGTTGTCAAATATTACCACCGAAATGATAGGTTGGATTAAGTTACGTTATATTTCGTTATTGATGCTTATGAAGGTCCCACGGAGACGTAGAGGCCAACTCGCCAGGTATGTTTTCTAATATTACCGCCGAGATGTTAGGTTGGGTTAGGTTAGGTTATATTACGTTATTGATGTATAAAAAGGTCCCACGGAGACGGAGAAGCCAACTCGCCAGGAATGTTGTCAAATATTACTGCCGAGATGTTAGGTTGGGTTAGGTTAGGTTATATTACGTTATTGATGTATATAAAGGTCCCACGGAGACGTAGAGGCCAACTCGCCAGGTATGTTTTCAAATATTACCGCCGAGATGTTAGGTTGGGTTATGTTAGGTTATATTACGTTATTGATGTATAAAAAGATCCCACGGAGACGTAGAGGCCAACTCGCCACGAATGTTTTCATGTATTACCGCCGAGATGTTAGGTTGGGTTTGGTTAGGTTATATTACGTTATAGATGTATATAAAGGTCCCACGGAGACGTAGAGGCCAACAAGCCTGGAATGTGTTCAAATATTACCGCCGAGATGTTAGGTTGGTTTAGGTTAGGTTATATTACGTTATAGATGTATATAAAGTTCGCCCGGAGACATAGAGGCCAACAAGCCAGGAATGTGTTGAAGTATTACCGCCGAGATGTTAGATTGGGTTAGGTTAAGTTATATTACGTTATTGATGTATATAAAGATCCCACGGAGACGTAGAGGCCAACAAGCCAGGAATGTCTTCAAATATTACCGCCGAGATGTTAGGTTGGGTTATGTTAGGTTATATTACGTTATAGATGTATATCACGTTCGCCCGGAGACATAGAGGCCAACAAGCCAGGAATGTGTTGAAGTATTACCGCCGAGATGTTAGATTGGGTTAGGTTAGGTTATATTACGATATTGATGTATATAAAGATCCCACGGAGACGTAGAGGCCAACAAGCCAGGAATGTCTTCAAATATTACCGCGGAGATGTTAGGTTGGGTTAGGATAGGTTATATAACGTTATTGATGTATATAAAGGTCCCACGGAGACGTAGAGGCCAACTCGCCAGGAATGTTGTCAAATATTACCGCCGAGATGATAGGTTGTGTTATGTTAGGTTATATTTCGTTATTGATGTTTATGAAGGTCAAACGGAGACGTAGAGGCCAACTCGCCAGTAATGTTGTCAAATATTACCGCCGAGATGATAGGTTGGGTTAGGTTAGGTTATATTACGTTATTGATGTATATAAAGCTCCCACGGAGACGTAGAGGCCAACTCGCCAGGAATTTTGTCAAATATTACCGCCGAAATGATAGGTTGGATTTAGTTACGTTATATTTCGTTATTGATGCGTATGAAGTTCCCACGGAGACGTAGAGGCCAACTCGCCATGTATGTTTTTTAATATTACCGCCGAGATGTTAGGTTGGGTTAGGTTAGGTTATATTACGTTAGTGATGTATATAAAGGTCCCACGGAGACGTAGAGGCCAACTCGCCAGGTATGTTTTCAAATATTACCGCCGAGATGTTAGATTGGGTCAGGTTAGGCTATATTACGTTATTGATGTATATAAAGATCCCACGGATACGTGGAGGCCAACTCGCCAGGAATGTTGTCAAATATTACCGCCGAGATGATAGGTTGGGTTATGTTAGGTTATATTTCGTTATTGATGTTTATGAAGGTCAAACGGAGACGTAGAGGCCAACTCGCCAGTAATGTTGTCAAATATTACCGCCGAGATGATAGGTTGGGTTAGGTTAGGTTATATTACGTTATTGATGTATATAAAGCTCCCACGGAGACGTAGAGGCCAACTCGCCAGGAATTTTGTCAAATATTACCGCCGAAATGATAGGTTGGATTAAGTTACGTTATATTTCGTTATTGATGCGTATGAAGTTCCCACGGAGACGTAGAGGCCAACTCGCCATGTATGTTTTTTAGTATTACCGCCGAGATGTTAGGTTGGGTTAGGTTAGGTTATATTACGTTATTGATGTATATAAAGGTCCCACGGAGATGTAGAGGCCAACTCGCCAGGTATGTTTTCAAATATTACCGCCGAGATGTTAGATTGGTTCAGGTTAGGCTATATTACGTTATTGATGTATATAAAGATCCCACGGATACGTAGAGGCCAACTCGCCAGGAATGTTGTCAAATATTACCGCCGAGATGATAGGTTGGGTTAGGTTAGGTTATATTACGTTATAGATGTATATAAAGTTCGCCCGGAGACATAGAGGCCAACAAGCCAGGAATGTGTTGAAGTATTACCGCCGAGATGTTAGATTGGGTTAGGTTAGGTTATATTACGTTATTGATGTATATAAAGCTCCCACGGAGACGTAGAGGCCAACTCGCCAGGAATTTTGTCAAATATTACCGCCGAAATGATAGGTTGGATTAAGTTACGTTATATTTCGTTATTGATGCGTATGAAGTTCCCACGGACACGTAGAGGCCAACTCGCCATGTATGTTTTTTAGTATTACCGCCGAGATGTTAGGTTGGGTTAGGTTAGGTTATATTACGTTATTGATGTATATAAAGGTCCCACGGAGACGTAGAGGCCAACTCGCCATGTATGTTTTCAAATATTACCGCCGAGATGTTAGATTGGGTCAGGTTAGGCTATATTACGTTATTGATGTATATAAGGATCCCACGGATACGTAGAGGCCAACTCGCCACGAATGTTTTCATGTATTACCGCCGAGATGTTAGGTTGGGTTTGGTTAGGTTATATTACGTTATAGATGTATATAAAGGTCCCACGGAGACGTAGAGGCCAACAAGCCTGGAATGTGTTCAAATATTACCGCCGAGATGTTAGGTTGGTTTAGGTTAGGTTATATTACGTTATAGATGTATATAAAGTTCGCCCGGAGACATAGAGGCCAACAAGCCAGGAATGTGTTGAAGTATTACCGCCGAGATGTTAGATTGGGTTAGGTTAAGTTATATTACGTTATTGATGTATATAAAGATCCCACGGAGACGTAGAGGCCAACAAGCCAGGAATGTCTTCAAATATTACCGCCGAGATGTTAGGTTGGGTTAGGTTAGGTTATATCACGTTATTGATGTATATAAAGCACCCACGGAAACGAAGAAGCCAACTCGCCAGTAATGTTGTCAAATATTACCGCCGAGATGATAGGTTGGGTTAGGTTAGGTTATATTTCGTTATTGATGGTTATGAAGTTCCCACGGAGACGTAGGGGCCAACTCGCCATGAATGTGTTCAAATATTACCGCCGAGATGTTAGGTTGGGTTAGGTTAGGTTATATTACGTTATTGATGTATACAAAGATCCCACGGATACGTAGAGGCCAACTCGCCAGGAATGTTATCAAATATTACCGCCGAAATGATAGGTTGGATTAAGGTACGTAATATTTCGTTATTGATGCTTATGAAGCTCCCACGGAGACGTAGAGGCCAACTCGCCAGGTATGTTTTCAAATATTACCGCCGGGATGTTAGGTTGGGTTATGTTAGGTTATATTACGTTATTGATGTATAAAAAGATCCCACGGAGACGTAGAGGCCAACTCGCCACGAATGTTTTCAAGTATTACCGCCGAGATGATAGGTTGGGTTAGGTTAGGTTATATTACGTTATAGATGTATATAAAGGTCCCACGGAGACGTAGAGGCCAACTCGCCAGGTATGTTTTCAAATATTACCGCCGAGATGTTAGGTTGGGTTATGTTAGGTTATATTACGTTATTGATGTATAAAAAGATCCCACGGAGACGTAGGGGCCAACTCGCCATGAATGTGTTCAAATATTACCGCCGAGATGTTAGGTTGGGTTAGGTTAGGTTATATTACGTTATTGATGTATAAAAAGATCCCACGGAGACGGAGAAGCCAACTCGCCAGGAATGTTGTCAAATATTACTGTCGAGATGTTAGGTTGGGTTAGGTTAGGTTATATTACGTTATTGATGTATATAAAGGTCCCACGGAGACGTAGAGGCCAACTCGCCAGGTATGTTTTCAAATATTACCGCCGAGATGTTAGGTTGGGTTATGTTAGGTTATATTACGTTATAGATGTATATAAAGTTCGCCCGGAGACATAGAGGCCAACAAGCCAGGAATGTGTTGAAGTATTACCGCCGAGATGTTAGATTGGGTTAGGTTAGGTTATATTACGATATTGATGTATATAAAGATCCCACGGAGACGTAGAGGCCAACAAGCCAGGAATGTCTTCAAATATTACCGCCGAGATATTAGGTTGGGTTAGGATAGGTTATATAACGTTATTGATGTATATAAAGGTCCCACGGAGACGTAGAGGCCAACTCGCCAGGAATGTTGTCAAATATTACCGCCGAGATGATAGGTTGTGTTATGTTAGGTTATATTTCGTTATTGATGTTTATGAAGGTCAAACGGAGACGTAGAGGCCAACTCGCCAGTAATGTTGTCAAATATTACCGCCGAGATGATAGGTTGGGTTAGGTTAGGTTATATTACGTTATTGATGTATATAAAGCTCCCACGGAGACGTAGAGGCCAACTCGCCAGGAATTTTGTCAAATATTACCGCCGAAATGATAGGTTGGATTTAGTTACGTTATATTTCGTTATTGATGCGTATGAAGTTCCCACGGAGACGTAGAGGCCAACTCGCCATGTATGTTTTTTAATATTACCGCCGAGATGTTAGGTTGGGTTAGGTTAGGTTATATTACGTTAGTGATGTATATAAAGGTCCCACGGAGACGTAGAGGCCAACAAGCCTGGAATGTGTTCAAATATTACCGCCGAGATGTTAGGTTGGTTTAGGTTAGGTTATATTACGTTATAGATGTATATAAAGTTCGCCCGGAGACATAGAGTCCAACAAGCCAGGAATGTGTTGAAGTATTACCGCCGAGATGTTAGATTGGGTTAGGTTAGGTTATATTACGATATTGATGTATATAAAGATCCCACGGAGACGTAGAGGCCAACAAGCCAGGAATGTGTTCAAATATTACCGCCGAGATGTTAGATTGGGTTAGGTTAGGTTATATTACGTTATTGATGTATATAAAGGTCCCACGGAGACGTAGAGGCCAACAAGCCAGGAATGTGTTCAAACATTACCGCGGAGATGTTAGGTTGTGTTAGGTTAGGTTATATTACGTTATAGATGTATATAAAGTTCCCACGGAGACGTAGAGGCCAACAAGCCAGGAATATGTTCAAATATTACCGCCGAGATGTTAGATTGTGTTAGGTTAGGTTATATTACGTTATTGATGTATATAAAGATCCCACGGATACGTAGAGGCCAACTCGCCAGGAATGTTGTCAAATATTACCGCCGAGATGATAAGTTGGGTTAGGTTAGGTTATATTACGTTATAGATGTATATAAAGTTCGCCCGGAGACATAGAGGCCAACAAGCCAGGAATGTGTTGAAGTATTACCGCCGAGATGTTAGATTGGGTTAGGTTAGGTTATATTACGTTATTGATGTATATAAAGCTCCCACGGAGACGTAGAGGCCAACTCGCCAGGAATTTTGTCAAATATTACCGCCGAAATGATAGGTTGGATTAAGTTACGTTATATTTCGTTATTGATGCGTATGAAGTTCCCACGGACACGTAGAGGCCAACTCGCCATGTATGTTTTTTAGTATTACCGCCGAGATGTTAGGTTGGGTTAGGTTAGGTTATATTACGTTATTGATGTATATAAAGGTCCCACGGAGACGTAGAGGCCAACTCGCCATGTATGTTTTCAAATATTACCGCCGAGATGTTAGATTGGGTCAGGTTAGGCTATATTACGTTATTGATGTATATAAGGATCCCACGGATACGTAGAGGCCAACTCGCCACGAATGTTTTCATGTATTACCGCCGAGATGTTAGGTTGGGTTTGGTTAGGTTATATTACGTTATAGATGTATATAAAGGTCCCACGGAGACGTAGAGGCCAACAAGCCTGGAATGTGTTCAAATATTACCGCCGAGGTGTTAGGTTGGTTTAGGTTAGGTTATATTACGTTATAGATGTATATAAAGTTCGCCCGGAGACATAGAGGCCAACAAGCCAGGAATGTGTTGAAGTATTACCGCCGAGATGTTAGATTGGGTTAGGTTAAGTTATATTACGTTATTGATGTATATAAAGATCCCACGGAGACGTAGAGGCCAACAAGCCAGGAATGTCTTCAAATATTACCGCCGAGATGTTAGGTTGGGTTAGGTTAGGTTATATAACGTTATTGATGTATATAAAGCACCCACGGAAACGGAGAAGCCAACTCGCCAGTAATGTTGTCAAATATTACCGCCGAGATGATAGGTTGGGTTAGGTTAGGTTATATTTCGTTATTGATGGTTATGAAGTTCCCACGGAGACGTAGGGGCCAACTCGCCATGAATGTGTTCAAATATTACCGCCGAGATGTTAGGTTGGGTTAGGTTAGGTTATATTACGTTATTGATGTATAAAAAGATCCCACGGAGACGGAGAAGCCAACTCGCCAGGAATGTTGTCAAATATTACTGTCGAGATGTTAGGTTGGGTTAGGTTAGGTTATATTACGTTATTGATGTATATAAAGGTCCCACGGAGACGTAGAGGCCAACTCGCCAGGTATGTTTTCAAATATTACCGCCGAGATGTTAGGTTGGGTTATGTTAGGTTATATTACGTTATAGATGTATATAAAGTTCGCCCGGAGACATAGAGGCCAACAAGCCAGGAATGTGTTGAAGTATTACCGCCGAGATGTTAGATTGGGTTAGGTTAGGTTATATTACGATATTGATGTATATAAAGATCCCACGGAGACGTAGAGGCCAACAAGCCAGGAATGTCTTCAAATATTACCGCCGAGATATTAGGTTGGGTTAGGATAGGTTATATAACGTTATTGATGTATATAAAGGTCCCACGGAGACGTAGAGGCCAACTCGCCAGGAATGTTGTCAAATATTACCGCCGAGATGATAGGTTGTGTTATGTTAGGTTATATTTCGTTATTGATGTTTATGAAGGTCAAACGGAGACGTAGAGGCCAACTCGCCAGTAATGTTGTCAAATATTACCGCCGAGATGATAGGTTGGGTTAGGTTAGGTTATATTACGTTATTGATGTATATAAAGCTCCCACGGAGACGTAGAGGCCAACTCGCCAGGAATTTTGTCAAATATTACCGCCGAAATGATAGGTTGGATTTAGTTACGTTATATTTCGTTATTGATGCGTATGAAGTTCCCACGGAGACGTAGAGGCCAACTCGCCATGTATGTTTTTTAATATTACCGCCGAGATGTTAGGTTGGGTTAGGTTAGGTTATATTACGTTAGTGATGTATATAAAGGTCCCACGGAGACGTAGAGGCCAACAAGCCTGGAATGTGTTCAAATATTACCGCCGAGATGTTAGGTTGGTTTAGGTTAGGTTATATTACGTTATAGATGTATATAAAGTTCGCCCGGAGACATAGAGTCCAACAAGCCAGGAATGTGTTGAAGTATTACCGCCGAGATGTTAGATTGGGTTAGGTTAGGTTATATTACGATATTGATGTATATAAAGATCCCACGGAGACGTAGAGGCCAACAAGCCAGGAATGTGTTCAAATATTACCGCCGAGATGTTAGATTGGGTTAGGTTAGGTTATATTACGTTATTGATGTATATAAAGGTCCCACGGAGACGTAGAGGCCAACAAGCCAGGAATGTGTTCAAACATTACCGCGGAGATGTTAGGTTGTGTTAGGTTAGGTTATATTACGTTATAGATGTATATAAAGTTCCCACGGAGACGTAGAGGCCAACAAGCCAGGAATATGTTCAAATATTACCGCCGAGATGTTAGATTGTGTTAGGTTAGGTTATATTACGTTATTGATGTATATAAAGATCCCACGGATACGTAGAGGCCAACTCGCCAGGAATGTTGTCAAATATTACCGCCGAGATGATAAGTTGGGTTAGGTTAGGTTATATTACGTTATAGATGTATATAAAGTTCGCCCGGAGACATAGAGGCCAACAAGCCAGGAATGTGTTGAAGTATTACCGCCGAGATGTTAGATTGGGTTAGGTTAGGTTATATTACGTTATTGATGTATATAAAGCTCCCACGGAGACGTAGAGGCCAACTCGCCAGGAATTTTGTCAAATATTACCGCCGAAATGATAGGTTGGATTAAGTTACGTTATATTTCGTTATTGATGCGTATGAAGTTCCCACGGACACGTAGAGGCCAACTCGCCATGTATGTTTTTTAGTATTACCGCCGAGATGTTAGGTTGGGTTAGGTTAGGTTATATTACGTTATTGATGTATATAAAGGTCCCACGGAGACGTAGAGGCCAACTCGCCATGTATGTTTTCAAATATTACCGCCGAGATGTTAGATTGGGTCAGGTTAGGCTATATTACGTTATTGATGTATATAAGGATCCCACGGATACGTAGAGGCCAACTCGCCACGAATGTTTTCATGTATTACCGCCGAGATGTTAGGTTGGGTTTGGTTAGGTTATATTACGTTATAGATGTATATAAAGGTCCCACGGAGACGTAGAGGCCAACAAGCCTGGAATGTGTTCAAATATTACCGCCGAGGTGTTAGGTTGGTTTAGGTTAGGTTATATTACGTTATAGATGTATATAAAGTTCGCCCGGAGACATAGAGGCCAACAAGCCAGGAATGTGTTGAAGTATTACCGCCGAGATGTTAGATTGGGTTAGGTTAAGTTATATTACGTTATTGATGTATATAAAGATCCCACGGAGACGTAGAGGCCAACAAGCCAGGAATGTCTTCAAATATTACCGCCGAGATGTTAGGTTGGGTTAGGTTAGGTTATATAACGTTATTGATGTATATAAAGCACCCACGGAAACGGAGAAGCCAACTCGCCAGTAATGTTGTCAAATATTACCGCCGAGATGATAGGTTGGGTTAGGTTAGGTTATATTTCGTTATTGATGGTTATGAAGTTCCCACGGAGACGTAGGGGCCAACTCGCCATGAATGTGTTCAAATATTACCGCCGAGATGTTAGGTTGGGTTAGGTTAGGTTATATTACGTTATTGATGTATAAAAAGATCCCACGGAGACGGAGAAGCCAACTCGCCAGGAATGTTGTCAAATATTACTGTCGAGATGTTAGGTTGGGTTAGGTTAGGTTATATTACGTTATTGATGTATATAAAGGTCCCACGGAGACGTAGAGGCCAACTCGCCAGGTATGTTTTCAAATATTACCGCCGAGATGTTAGGTTGGGTTATGTTAGGTTATATTACGTTATAGATGTATATAAAGTTCGCCCGGAGACATAGAGGCCAACAAGCCAGGAATGTGTTGAAGTATTACCGCCGAGATGTTAGATTGGGTTAGGTTAGGTTATATTACGATATTGATGTATATAAAGATCCCACGGAGACGTAGAGGCCAACAAGCCAGGAATGTCTTCAAATATTACCGCCGAGATATTAGGTTGGGTTAGGATAGGTTATATAACGTTATTGATGTATATAAAGGTCCCACGGAGACGTAGAGGCCAACAAGCCAGGAATGTGTTGAAGTATTACCGCCGAGATGTTAGATTGGGTTAGGTTAAGTTATATTACGTTATTGATGTATATAAAGATCCCACGGAGACGTAGAGGCCAACAAGCCAGGAATGTCTTCAAATATTACCGCCGAGATGTTAGGTTGGGTTAGGTTAGGTTATATCACGTTATTGATGTATATAAAGCACCCACGGAAACGAAGAAGCCAACTCGCCAGTAATGTTGTCAAATATTACCGCCGAGATGATAGGTTGGGTTAGGTTAGGTTATATTTCGTTATTGATGGTTATGAAGTTCCCACGGAGACGTAGGGGCCAACTCGCCATGAATGTGTTCAAATATTACCGCCGAGATGTTAGGTTGGGTTAGGTTAGGTTATATTACGTTATTGATGTATACAAAGATCCCACGGATACGTAGAGGCCAACTCGCCAGGAATGTTATCAAATATTACCGCCGAAATGATAGGTTGGATTAAGGTACGTAATATTTCGTTATTGATGCTTATGAAGCTCCCACGGAGACGTAGAGGCCAACTCGCCAGGTATGTTTTCAAATATTACCGCCGGGATGTTAGGTTGGGTTATGTTAGGTTATATTACGTTATTGATGTATAAAAAGATCCCACGGAGACGTAGAGGCCAACTCGCCACGAATGTTTTCAAGTATTACCGCCGAGATGATAGGTTGGGTTAGGTTAGGTTATATTACGTTATAGATGTATATAAAGGTCCCACGGAGACGTAGAGGCCAACTCGCCAGGTATGTTTTCAAATATTACCGCCGAGATGTTAGGTTGGGTTATGTTAGGTTATATTACGTTATTGATGTATAAAAAGATCCCACGGAGACGTAGGGGCCAACTCGCCATGAATGTGTTCAAATATTACCGCCGAGATGTTAGGTTGGGTTAGGTTAGGTTATATTACGTTATTGATGTATAAAAAGATCCCACGGAGACGGAGAAGCCAACTCGCCAGGAATGTTGTCAAATATTACTGTCGAGATGTTAGGTTGGGTTAGGTTAGGTTATATTACGTTATTGATGTATATAAAGGTCCCACGGAGACGTAGAGGCCAACTCGCCAGGTATGTTTTCAAATATTACCGCCGAGATGTTAGGTTGGGTTATGTTAGGTTATATTACGTTATAGATGTATATAAAGTTCGCCCGGAGACATAGAGGCCAACAAGCCAGGAATGTGTTGAAGTATTACCGCCGAGATGTTAGATTGGGTTAGGTTAGGTTATATTACGATATTGATGTATATAAAGATCCCACGGAGACGTAGAGGCCAACAAGCCAGGAATGTCTTCAAATATTACCGCCGAGATATTAGGTTGGGTTAGGATAGGTTATATAACGTTATTGATGTATATAAAGGTCCCACGGAGACGTAGAGGCCAACTCGCCAGGAATGTTGTCAAATATTACCGCCGAGATGATAGGTTGTGTTATGTTAGGTTATATTTCGTTATTGATGTTTATGAAGGTCAAACGGAGACGTAGAGGCCAACTCGCCAGTAATGTTGTCAAATATTACCGCCGAGATGATAGGTTGGGTTAGGTTAGGTTATATTACGTTATTGATGTATATAAAGCTCCCACGGAGACGTAGAGGCCAACTCGCCAGGAATTTTGTCAAATATTACCGCCGAAATGATAGGTTGGATTTAGTTACGTTATATTTCGTTATTGATGCGTATGAAGTTCCCACGGAGACGTAGAGGCCAACTCGCCATGTATGTTTTTTAATATTACCGCCGAGATGTTAGGTTGGGTTAGGTTAGGTTATATTACGTTAGTGATGTATATAAAGGTCCCGCGGAGACGTAGAGGCCAACAAGCCTGGAATGTGTTCAAATATTACCGCCGAGATGTTAGGTTGGTTTAGGTTAGGTTATATTACGTTATAGATGTATATAAAGTTCGCCCGGAGACATAGAGTCCAACAAGCCAGGAATGTGTTGAAGTATTACCGCCGAGATGTTAGATTGGGTTAGGTTAGGTTATATTACGATATTGATGTATATAAAGATCCCACGGAGACGTAGAGGCCAACAAGCCAGGAATGTGTTCAAATATTACCGCCGAGATGTTAGATTGGGTTAGGTTAGGTTATATTACGTTATTGATGTATATAAAGGTCCCACGGAGACGTAGAGGCCAACAAGCCAGGAATGTGTTCAAACATTACCGCGGAGATGTTAGGTTGTGTTAGGTTAGGTTATATTACGTTATAGATGTATATAAAGTTCCCACGGAGACGTAGAGGCCAACAAGCCAGGAATATGTTCAAATATTACCGCCGAGATGTTAGATTGTGTTAGGTTAGGTTATATTACGTTATTGATGTATATAAAGATCCCACGGATACGTAGAGGCCAACTCGCCAGGAATGTTGTCAAATATTACCGCCGAGATGATAAGTTGGGTTAGGTTAGGTTATATTACGTTATAGATGTATATAAAGTTCGCCCGGAGACATAGAGGCCAACAAGCCAGGAATGTGTTGAAGTATTACCGCCGAGATGTTAGATTGGGTTAGGTTAGGTTATATTACGTTATTGATGTATATAAAGCTCCCACGGAGACGTAGAGGCCAACTCGCCAGGAATTTTGTCAAATATTACCGCCGAAATGATAGGTTGGATTAAGTTACGTTATATTTCGTTATTGATGCGTATGAAGTTCCCACGGACACGTAGAGGCCAACTCGCCATGTATGTTTTTTAGTATTACCGCCGAGATGTTAGGTTGGGTTAGGTTAGGTTATATTACGTTATTGATGTATATAAAGGTCCCACGGAGACGTAGAGGCCAACTCGCCATGTATGTTTTCAAATATTACCGCCGAGATGTTAGATTGGGTCAGGTTAGGCTATATTACGTTATTGATGTATATAAGGATCCCACGGATACGTAGAGGCCAACTCGCCACGAATGTTTTCATGTATTACCGCCGAGATGTTAGGTTGGGTTTGGTTAGGTTATATTACGTTATAGATGTATATAAAGGTCCCACGGAGACGTAGAGGCCAACAAGCCTGGAATGTGTTCAAATATTACCGCCGAGGTGTTAGGTTGGTTTAGGTTAGGTTATATTACGTTATAGATGTATATAAAGTTCGCCCGGAGACATAGAGGCCAACAAGCCAGGAATGTGTTGAAGTATTACCGCCGAGATGTTAGATTGGGTTAGGTTAAGTTATATTACGTTATTGATGTATATAAAGATCCCACGGAGACGTAGAGGCCAACAAGCCAGGAATGTCTTCAAATATTACCGCCGAGATGTTAGGTTGGGTTAGGTTAGGTTATATAACGTTATTGATGTATATAAAGCACCCACGGAAACGGAGAAGCCAACTCGCCAGTAATGTTGTCAAATATTACCGCCGAGATGATAGGTTGGGTTAGGTTAGGTTATATTTCGTTATTGATGGTTATGAAGTTCCCACGGAGACGTAGGGGCCAACTCGCCATGAATGTGTTCAAATATTACCGCCGAGATGTTAGGTTGGGTTAGGTTAGGTTATATTACGTTATTGATGTATAAAAAGATCCCACGGAGACGGAGAAGCCAACTCGCCAGGAATGTTGTCAAATATTACTGTCGAGATGTTAGGTTGGGTTAGGTTAGGTTATATTACGTTATTGATGTATATAAAGGTCCCACGGAGACGTAGAGGCCAACTCGCCAGGTATGTTTTCAAATATTACCGCCGAGATGTTAGGTTGGGTTATGTTAGGTTATATTACGTTATAGATGTATATAAAGTTCGCCCGGAGACATAGAGGCCAACAAGCCAGGAATGTGTTGAAGTATTACCGCCGAGATGTTAGATTGGGTTAGGTTAGGTTATATTACGATATTGATGTATATAAAGATCCCACGGAGACGTAGAGGCCAACAAGCCAGGAATGTCTTCAAATATTACCGCCGAGATATTAGGTTGGGTTAGGATAGGTTATATAACGTTATTGATGTATATAAAGGTCCCACGGAGACGTAGAGGCCAACTCGCCAGGAATGTTGTCAAATATTACCGCCGAGATGATAGGTTGTGTTATGTTAGGTTATATTTCGTTATTGATGTTTATGAAGGTCAAACGGAGACGTAGAGGCCAACTCGCCAGTAATGTTGTCAAATATTACCGCCGAGATGATAGGTTGGGTTAGGTTAGGTTATATTACGTTATTGATGTATATAAAGCTCCCACGGAGACGTAGAGGCCAACTCGCCAGGAATTTTGTCAAATATTACCGCCGAAATGATAGGTTGGATTTAGTTACGTTATATTTCGTTATTGATGCGTATGAAGTTCCCACGGAGACGTAGAGGCCAACTCGCCATGTATGTTTTTTAATATTACCGCCGAGATGTTAGGTTGGGTTAGGTTAGGTTATATTACGTTAGTGATGTATATAAAGGTCCCACGGAGACGTAGAGGCCAACAAGCCTGGAATGTGTTCAAATATTACCGCCGAGATGTTAGGTTGGTTTAGGTTAGGTTATATTACGTTATAGATGTATATAAAGTTCGCCCGGAGACATAGAGTCCAACAAGCCAGGAATGTGTTGAAGTATTACCGCCGAGATGTTAGATTGGGTTAGGTTAGGTTATATTACGATATTGATGTATATAAAGATCCCACGGAGACGTAGAGGCCAACAAGCCAGGAATGTGTTCAAATATTACCGCCGAGATGTTAGATTGGGTTAGGTTAGGTTATATTACGTTATTGATGTATATAAAGGTCCCACGGAGACGTAGAGGCCAACAAGCCAGGAATGTGTTCAAACATTACCGCGGAGATGTTAGGTTGTGTTAGGTTAGGTTATATTACGTTATAGATGTATATAAAGTTCCCACGGAGACGTAGAGGCCAACAAGCCAGGAATATGTTCAAATATTACCGCCGAGATGTTAGATTGTGTTAGGTTAGGTTATATTACGTTATTGATGTATATAAAGATCCCACGGATACGTAGAGGCCAACTCGCCAGGAATGTTGTCAAATATTACCGCCGAGATGATAGGTTGGGTTAGGTTAGGTTATATTACGTTATAGATGTATATAAAGTTCGCCCGGAGACATAGAGGCCAACAAGCCAGGAATGTGTTGAAGTATTACCGCCGAGATGTTAGATTGGGTTAGGTTAGGTTATATTACGTTATTGATGTATATAAAGCTCCCACGGAGACGTAGAGGCCAACTCGCCAGGAATTTTGTCAAATATTACCGCCGAAATGATAGGTTGGATTAAGTTACGTTATATTTCGTTATTGATGCGTATGAAGTTCCCACGGACACGTAGAGGCCAACTCGCCATGTATGTTTTTTAGTATTACCGCCGAGATGTTAGGTTGGGTTAGGTTAGGTTATATTACGTTATTGATGTATATAAAGGTCCCACGGAGACGTAGAGGCCAACTCGCCATGTATGTTTTCAAATATTACCGCCGAGATGTTAGATTGGGTCAGGTTAGGCTATATTACGTTATTGATGTATATAAGGATCCCACGGATACGTAGAGGCCAACTCGCCACGAATGTTTTCATGTATTACCGCCGAGATGTTAGGTTGGGTTTGGTTAGGTTATATTACGTTATAGATGTATATAAAGGTCCCACGGAGACGTAGAGGCCAACAAGCCTGGAATGTGTTCAAATATTACCGCCGAGATGTTAGGTTGGTTTAGGTTAGGTTATATTACGTTATAGATGTATATAAAGTTCGCCCGGAGACATAGAGGCCAACAAGCCAGGAATGTGTTGAAGTATTACCGCCGAGATGTTAGATTGGGTTAGGTTAAGTTATATTACGTTATTGATGTATATAAAGATCCCACGGAGACGTAGAGGCCAACAAGCCAGGAATGTCTTCAAATATTACCGCCGAGATGTTAGGTTGGGTTAGGTTAGGTTATATAACGTTATTGATGTATATAAAGCACCCACGGAAACGAAGAAGCCAACTCGCCAGTAATGTTGTCAAATATTACCGCCGAGATGATAGGTTGGGTTAGGTTAGGTTATATTTCGTTATTGATGCGTATGAAGTTCCCACGGACACGTAGAGGCCAACTCGCCATGTATGTTTTTTAGTATTACCGCCGAGATGTTAGGTTGGGTTAGGTTAGGTTATATTACGTTATTGATGTATATAAAGGTCCCACGGAGACGTAGAGGCCAACTCGCCATGTATGTTTTCAAATATTACCGCCGAGATGTTAGATTGGGTCAGGTTAGGCTATATTACGTTATTGATGTATATAAGGATCCCACGGATACGTAGAGGCCAACTCGCCACGAATGTTTTCATGTATTACCGCCGAGATGTTAGGTTGGGTTTGGTTAGGTTATATTACGTTATAGATGTATATAAAGGTCCCACGGAGACGTAGAGGCCAACAAGCCTGGAATGTGTTCAAATATTACCGCCGAGATGTTAGGTTGGTTTAGGTTAGGTTATATTACGTTATAGATGTATATAAAGTTCGCCCGGAGACATAGAGGCCAACAAGCCAGGAATGTGTTGAAGTATTACCGCCGAGATGTTAGATTGGGTTAGGTTAAGTTATATTACGTTATTGATGTATATAAAGATCCCACGGAGACGTAGAGGCCAACAAGCCAGGAATGTCTTCAAATATTACCGCCGAGATGTTAGGTTGGGTTAGGTTAGGTTATATAACGTTATTGATGTATATAAAGCACCCACGGAAACGAAGAAGCCAACTCGCCAGTAATGTTGTCAAATATTACCGCCGAGATGATAGGTTGGGTTAGGTTAGGTTATATTTCGTTATTGATGGTTATGAAGTTCCCACGGAGACGTAGAGGCCAACTCGCCAGGAATGATGTCAAATATTACCGCCGAGATGTTAGGTTGGGTTAGGTTAGGTTATATTACGTTATTGATGTTTATGAAGGTCAAACGGAGACGGAGAAGCCAACTCGCCAGGAATGTTGTCAAATATTACCGCCGAGATTTTAGGTTGTGTTAGGTTAGGTTATATAACGTTATTGATGTATATAAAGGTCCCACGGAGACGTAGAGGCCAACTCGCCAGTAATGTTGTCAAATATTACCGCCGAGATGATAGGTTGGGTTAGGTTAGTTTATATTACGTTATAGATGTATATAAAGGTCCCACGGAGACGTAGAGGCCAACAAGCCTGGAAGGTGTTCAAATATTACCGCCGAGATGTTAGGTTGGTTTAGGTTAGGTTATATTACGTTATAGATGTATATAAAGTTCGCCCGGAGACATAGAGTCCAACAAGCCAGGAATGTGTTGAAGTATTACCGCCGAGATGTTAGATTGGGTTAGGTTAGGTTATATTACGATATTGATGTATATAAAGATCCCACGGAGACGTAGAGGCCAACAAGCCAGGAATGTGTTCAAATATTACCGCCGAGATGTTAGATTGGGTTAGGTTAGGTTATATTACGTTATTGATGTATATAAAGGTCCCACGGAGACGTAGAGGCCAACAAGCCAGGAATGTGTTCAAACATTACCGCGGAGATGTTAGGTTGTGTTAGGTTAGGTTATATTACGTTATAGATGTATATAAAGTTCCCACGGAGACGTAGAGGCCAACAAGCCAGGAATATGTTCAAATATTACCGCCGAGATGTTAGATTGTGTTAGGTTAGGTTATATTACGTTATTGATGTATATAAAGATCCCACGGATACGTAGAGGCCAACTCGCCAGGAATGTTGTCAAATATTACCGCCGAGATGATAGGTTGGCTTAGGTTAGGTTATATTACGTTATTGATGTATATAAATGTACCACGGAGACGTAGAGGCCAACTTGCCATGAATGTGTTCAAATATTACCGCCGAGATGTTAGATTGGGTTAGGTTAGGTTATATTACGTTATTGATGTATATAAAGCACCCACGGAGACGTAGAGGCCAACTCGCCAGGAATGATGTCAAATATTACCGCCGAGATGTTAGGTTGGGTTAGGTTAGGTTATATTACGTTATTGATGTTTATGAAGGTCAAACGGAGACGGAGAAGCCAACTCGCCAGGAATGTTGTCAAATATTACCGCCGAGATTTTAGGTTGTGTTAGGTTAGGTTATATAACGTTATTGATGTATATAAAGGTCCCACGGAGACGTAGAGGCCAACTCGCCAGTAATGTTGTCAAATATTACCGCCGAGATGATAGGTTGGGTTAGGTTAGGTTATATTACGTTATTGATGTATATAAAGCTCCCACGGAGACGTAGAGGCCAACTCGCCAGGAATGTTGTCAAATATTACCGCCGAAATGATAGGTTGGATTAAGTTACGTTATATTTCGTTATTGATGCTTATGAATTTCCCACGGAGACGTAGAGGCCAACTCGCCATGTATGTTTTTTAATATTACCGCCGAGATGTTAGGTTGGGTAAGGTTAGGTTATATTACGTTATTGATGTATATAAAGGTCCCACGGAGACGTAGAGGCCAACTCGCCAGGTATGTTTTCAAATATTAAAGCCGAGATGATAGGTTGGGTTAGGTTAGGTTATATTACATTATTGATGTATATAAATGTACCACGGAGACGTAGAGGTCAGTTCGCCAGGAATGTTGTCAAATATTACCACCGAGATGTTACGTTGGTTTAGGTTACGTTATATTACGTTATTGATGTATACGAAGGTCCCACGGAGACGTAGAGGCCAACTCGCCAGGAATGTTGTCACATATTACCGCCGAGATGTTACGTAGGTTTAGGTTATGTTAAATTACGTTATTGATGTATATAAAAGTCCCACGGAGACGTAGAGGCCAACTCGCCAGGAATGTTGTCAAATATTACCGCCGAGATGATAGGTTGCGTTAGGTTAGGTTATATTACGTTATTGATGTATATAAAGGTCCCACGGAGACGTAGAGGCCAACTCGCCAGGAATATTGTCAAATATTACCGCCGATATGATAGGTTGGGTTAGGTTAGGTTATATTACGTTATTGATGTATATGAAGGTCCCACGGAGACGTAGAGGCCAACTCGCCAGGAATGTTTTCAAATATTACCGCCGAGATGACAGGTTGGGTTAGGTTAGGTTATATTACGTTATTGATGTATATAAAGCACCCACGGAAACGGAGTAGCCATCTCGCCAGTAATGTTGTCAAATATTACCGCCGAGATGATAGGTTGGGTTAGGTTAGGTTATATTACGTTATTGATGTATATAAAGCTCCCACGGAGACGTAGAGGCCAACTCGCCAGGAATGTTGTCAAATATTACCGCCGAAATGATAGGTTGGATTAAGTTACGTTGTATTTCGTTATTGATGGTTATGAAGTTCCCACGGAGACGTAGAGGCCAACTCGCCATGAATGTGTTCAAATATTACCGCCGAGATGTTAGGTTGGGTTAGGTTAGGTTATATTACGTTATTGATGTATATAAAGCACCCACGGAAACGGAGAAGCCAACTCGCCAGGAATGTTGTCAAATATTACCGCCGAGATGTTAGGTTGGGTTAGGTTAGGTTATATTACGTTATTGATGTATACAAAGATCCCACGGATACGTAGAGGCCAACTCGCCAGGTATGTTTTCAAATATTACCGCCGAGATGTTAGGTTGGGTTAGGTTAGGTTATATTACGTTATTGATGTATATAAAGGTCCCACGGAGACGTAGAGGCCAACTCGCCAGGTATGTTTTCAAATATTACCGCCGAGATGTTAGGTTGGGTTATGTTAGGTTATATTACGTTATTGATGTATAAAAAGATCCCACGGAGACGTAGAGGCCAACTCGCCAGTAATGTTGTCAAATATTACCGCCGAGATGATAGGTTGTGTTATGTTAGGTTATATTTCGTTATTGATGTTTATGAAGGTCAAACGGAGACGTAGAGGCCAACTCGCCAGTAACGTTGTCAAATATTACCGCCGAGATGATAGGTTGGGTTAGGTTAGGTTATATTACGTTATTGATGTATATAAAGCTCCCACGGAGACGTAGAGGCCAACTCGCCAGGAATTTTGTCAAATATTACCGCCGAAATGATAGGTTGGATTTAGTTAAGTTATATTTCGTTATTGATGCGTATGAAGTTCCCACGGAGACGTAGAGGCCAACTCGCCATGTATGTTCTTTAATATTACCGCCGAGATGTTAGGTTGGGTTAGGTTAGTTTATATTACGTTATTGATGTATATAAAGCACCCACGGAGACGGAGAATCCAACTCGCCAGGAATGTTGTCAAATATTACCGCCGAGATGTTAGGTTGGGTTAGGTTAGGTTATATTACGTTATTGATGTATATAAAGGTCCCACGGAGACGTAGAGGCCAACAAGCCAGGAATGTGTTCAAACATTACCGCGGAGATGTTAGGTTGTGTTAGGTTAGGTTATATTACGTTATAGATGTATATAAAGTTCCCACGGAGACGTAGAGGCCAACAAGCCAGGAATATGTTCAAATATTACCGCCGAGATGTTAGATTGTGTTAGGTTAGGTTATATTACGTTATTGATGTATATAAAGATCCCACGGATACGTAGAGGCCAACTCGCCAGGAATGTTGTCAAATATTACCGCCGAGATGATAGGTTGGGTTAGGTTAGGTTATATTACGTTATTGATGTATATAAATGTACCACGGAGACGTAGAGGCCAACTCGCCATGAATGTGTTCAAATATTACCGCCGAGATGATAGATTGGGTTAGGTTAGGTTATATTACGTTATTGATGTATATAAAGCACCCACGGAGACGTAGAGGCCAACTCGCCAGGAATGATGTCAAATATTACCGCCGAGATGTTAGGTTGGGTTAGGTTAGGTTATATTACGTTATTGATGTATATAAATGTACCACGGAGACGTAGAGGCCAACTCGCCATGAATGTGTTCAAATATTACCGCCGAGATGGTAGATTGGGTTAGGTTAGGTTATATTACGTTATTGATGTATATAAAGCACCCACGGAGACGGAGAATCCAACTCGCCAGGAATGTTGTCAAATATTACCGCCGAGATGTTAGGTTGGGTTAGGTTAGGTTATATAACGTTATTGATGTATATAAAGGTCCCACGGAGACGTAGAGGCCAACTCGCCAGGAATGTTGTCAAATATTACCGCCGAGATGATAGGTTGTGTTATGTTAGGTTATATTTCGTTATTGATGTTTATGAAGGTCAAACGGAGACGTAGAGGCCAACTCGCCAGTAATGTTGTCAAATATTACCGCCGAAATGATAGGTTGGGTTAGGTTAGGTTATATTACGTTATTGATGTATATAAAGCTCCCACGGAGACGTAGAGGCCAACTCGCCAGGAATTTTGTCAAATATTACCGCCGAAATGATAGGTTGGATTATGTTACGTTATATTTCGTTATTGATGCGTATGCAGTTCCCACGGAGACGTAGAGGCCAACTCGCCATGTATGTTTTTTAGTATTACCGCCGAGATGTTAGGTTGGGTTAGGTTAGGTTATATTACGTTATTGATGTATATAAAGGTCCCACGGAGACGTAGAGGCCAACTCGCCATGAATGTGTTCAAATATTACCGCCGAGATGTTAGGTTGTGTTAAGTTAGGTTATATTACGTTATAGATGTATATAAAGTTCCCACGGAGACGTAGAGGCCAACAAGCCAGGAATATGTTCAAATATTACCGCCGAGATGTTAGATTGGGTTAGGTTAGGTTATATTACGTTATTGATGTATATAAAGCACCCACGGAAACGGAGAAGCCAACTCGCCAGTAATGTTCTCAAATATTACCGCCGAGATGATTGGTTGGGTTAGGTTAGGTTATATTTCGTTATTGATGGTTATGAAGTTCCCACGGAGACGTAGAGGCCAACTCGCCATGAATGTGTTCAAATATTACCGCCGAGATGTTAGATTGGGTTAGGTTAGGTTATATTACGTTATTGATGTATATAAAGCACCCACGGAGACGGAGAAGCCAACTCGCCAGGAATGTTGTCAAATATTACCGCCGAGATGTTAGGTTGGGTTAGGTTAGGTTATATTACGTTATTGATGTATACAAAGATCCCACGGAGACGTAGAGGCCAACAAGCCTGGAATGTGTTCAAATATTACCGCCGAGATGTTAGGTTGGGTTAGGTTAGGTTATATTACGTTATTGATGTATATAAAGCTCCCACGGAGACGTAGAGGCCAACTCGCCAGGAATTTTGTCAAATATTACCGCCGAAATGATAGGTTGGATTTAGTTACGTTATATTTCGTTATTGATGCGTATGAAGTTCCCACGGAGACGTAAAGGCCAACTCGCCATGTATGTTTTTTAATATTACCGCCGAGATGTTAGGTTGGGTTAGGTTAGGTTATATTACGTTATTGATGTATATAAAGGTCCCACGGAGACGTAGAGGCCAACTCGCCAGGTATGTTTTCAAATATTACCGCCGAGATGTTAGGTTGGGTTATGTTAGGTTATATTACGTTATTGATGTATAAAAAGATCCCACGGAGACGTAGAGGCCAACTCGCCAGTAATGTTGTCAAATATTACCGCCGAGATGATAGGTTGTGTTATGTTAGGTTATATTTCGTTATTGATGTTTATGAAGGTCAAACGGAGACGTAGAGGCCAACTCGCCAGTAACGTTGTCAAATATTACCGCCGAGATGATAGGTTGGGTTAGGTTAGGTTATATTACGTTATTGATGTATATAAAGCTCCCACGGAGACGTAGAGGCCAACTCGCCAGGAATTTTGTCAAATATTACCGCCGAAATGATAGGTTGGATTTAGTTACGTTATATTTCGTTATTGATGCGTATGAAGTTCCCACGGAGACGTAGAGGCCAACTCGCCATGTATGTTCTTTAATATTACCGCCGAGATGTTAGGTTGGGTTAGGTTAGTTTATATTACGTTATTGATGTATATAAAGCACCCACGGAGACGGAGAATCCAACTCGCCAGGAATGTTGTCAAATATTACCGCCGAGATGTTAGGTTGGGTTAGGTTAGGTTATATTACGTTATTGATGTATATAAAGGTCCCACGGAGACGTAGAGGCCAACAAGCCAGGAATGTGTTCAAACATTACCGCGGAGATGTTAGGTTGTGTTAGGTTAGGTTATATTACGTTATAGATGTATATAAAGTTCCCACGGAGACGTAGAGGCCAACAAGCCAGGAATATGTTCAAATATTACCGCCGAGATGTTAGATTGTGTTAGGTTAGGTTATATTACGTTATTGATGTATATAAAGATCCCACGGATACGTAGAGGCCAACTCGCCAGGAATGTTGTCAAATATTACCGCCGAGATGATAGGTTGGGTTAGGTTAGGTTATATTACGTTATTGATGTATATAAATGTACCACGGAGACGTAGAGGCCAACTCGCCATGAATGTGTTCAAATATTACCGCCGAGATGATAGATTGGGTTAGGTTAGGTTATATTACGTTATTGATGTATATAAAGCACCCACGGAGACGTAGAGGCCAACTCGCCAGGAATGATGTCAAATATTACCGCCGAGATGTTAGGTTGGGTTAGGTTAGGTTATATTACGTTATTGATGTATATAAATGTACCACGGAGACGTAGAGGCCAACTCGCCATGAATGTGTTCAAATATTACCGCCGAGATGGTAGATTGGGTTAGGTTAGGTTATATTACGTTATTGATGTATATAAAGCACCCACGGAGACGGAGAATCCAACTCGCCAGGAATGTTGTCAAATATTACCGCCGAGATGTTAGGTTGGGTTAGGTTAGGTTATATAACGTTATTGATGTATATAAAGGTCCCACGGAGACGTAGAGGCCAACTCGCCAGGAATGTTGTCAAATATTACCGCCGAGATGATAGGTTGTGTTATGTTAGGTTATATTTCGTTATTGATGTTTATGAAGGTCAAACGGAGACGTAGAGGCCAACTCGCCAGTAATGTTGTCAAATATTACCGCCGAAATGATAGGTTGGGTTAGGTTAGGTTATATTACGTTATTGATGTATATAAAGCTCCCACGGAGACGTAGAGGCCAACTCGCCAGGAATTTTGTCAAATATTACCGCCGAGATGTTAGGTTGTGTTAAGTTAGGTTATATTACGTTATAGATGTATATAAAGTTCCCACGGAGACGTAGAGGCCAACAAGCCAGGAATATGTTCAAATATTACCGCCGAGATGTTAGATTGGGTTAGGTTAGGTTATATTACGTTATTGATGTATATAAAGCACCCACGGAAACGGAGAAGCCAACTCGCCAGTAATGTTCTCAAATATTACCGCCGAGATGATTGGTTGGGTTAGGTTAGGTTATATTTCGTTATTGATGGTTGTGAAGTTCCCACGGAGACGTAGAGGCCAACTCGCCATGAATGTGTTCAAATATTACCGCCGAGATGTTAGATTGGGTTAGGTTAGGTTATATTACGTTATTGATGTATATAAAGCACCCACGGAGACGGAGAAGCCAACTCGCCAGGAATGTTGTCAAATATTACCGCCGAGATGTTAGGTTGGGTTAGGTTAGGTTATATTACGTTATTGATGTATACAAAGATCCCACGGAGACGTAGAGGCCAACAAGCCTGGAATGTGTTCAAATATTACCGCCGAGATGTTAGGTTGGGTTAGGTTAGGTTATATTACGTTATTGATGTATATAAAGCTCCCACGGAGACGTAGAGGCCAACTCGCCAGGAATTTTGTCAAATATTACCGCCGAAATGATAGGTTGGATTTAGTTACGTTATATTTCGTTATTGATGCGTATGAAGTTCCCACGGAGACGTAAAGGCCAACTCGCCATGTATGTTTTTTAATATTACCGCCGAGATGTTAGGTTGGGTTAGGTTAGGTTATATTACGTTATTGATGTATATAAAGGTCCCACGGAGACTTAGAGGCCAACTGGCCAGGTATGTTTTCAAATATTACCGCCGAGATGTTAGATTGGGTCAGGTTTAGGCTATATTACGTTATTGATGTATATAAAGATCCCACGGATACGTGGAGGCCAACTCGCCAGGAATGTTGTCAAATATTACCGCCGAGATGATAGGTTGGGTTAGGTTAGGTTATATTACGTTATTGATGTATATAAATGTACCACGGAGACGTAGAGGCCAACTCGCCATGAATGTGTTCAAATATTACCGCCGAGATGTTAGATTGGGTTAGGTTAGGTTATATTACGTTATTGATGTATATAAAGCACCCACGGAGACGGAGAATCCAACTCGCCAGGAATGTTGTCAAATATTACCGCCGAGATGTTAGGTTGGGTTAGGTTAGGTTATATTACGTTATTGATGTATATAAAGATCCCACGGAGACGTAGAGGCCAACTCGCCAGGTATGTTTTCAAATAGTACCGCCGAGATGTTAGGTTGGGTTATGTTAGGTTATATTACATTATTGATATATATCCCACGGGGACGTGGAGGCCAACAAGCCAGGAATGTGTTCACATATTACCGCAGAGATGTTAGGTTGGGTTAGGTTAGGTTATATTACGTTATAGATGTATATAAAGGTCCCACGGAGACGTAGAGGCCAACAAGCCAGGAATGTGTTCAAATATTACCGCCGAGATGTTAGATTGGGTTAGGTTAGGTTATATTACGTTATAGATGTATATAAAGGTCCCACGGAGACGTAGAGGCCAACAAGCCAGGAATATGTTCAAATATTACCGCCGAGATTTTAGGTTGTGTTAGGTTAGGTTATATAACGTTATTGATGTATATAAAGGTTCCACGGAGACGTAGAGGCCAACTCGCCAGGTATGTTTTCAAATATTACCGCCGAGATGTTAGATTGGGTCAGGTTAGGCTATATTACGTTATTGATGTATATAAAGATCCCACGGATACGTAGAGGCCAACTCGCCAGGAATGTTGTCAAATATTACCGCCGAGATGATAGGTTGGGTTAGGTTAGGTTATATTACATTATTGATGTATATAAATGTACCACGGAGACGTAGAGGCCAACTCGCCATGAATGTGTTCAAATATTACCGCCGAGATGTTAGATTGGGTTAGGTTAGGTTATATTACGTTATTGATGTATATAAAGCACCCACGGAGACGGAGAATCCAACTCGCCAGGAATGTTGTCAAATATTACCGCCGAGATGTTAGGTTGGGTTAGGTTAGGTTATATAACGTTATTGATGTATATAAAGGTCCCACGGAGACGTAGAGGCCAACTCGCCAGGAATGTTGTCAAATATTACCGCCGAGATGATAGGTTGTGTTATGTTAGGTTATATTTCGTTATTGATGTTTATAAAGGACAAACGGAGACGTAGAGGCCAACTCGCCAGGTATGTTTTCAAATATTAAAGCCGAGATGATAGGTTGGGTTAGGTTAGGTTATATTACATTATTGATGTATATAAATGTACCACGGAGACGTAGAGGCCAACTCGCCATGAATGTGTTCAAATATTACCGCCGAGATGTTAGATTGGCTTAGGTTAGGTTATATTACGTTATTGATGTATATAAAGCACCCACGGAAACGGAGAAGCCAACTCGCCAGTAATGTTGTCAAATATTACCGCCGAGATGATAGGTTGGGTTAGGTTAGGTTATATTACGTTATTGAAGTATATAAAGCTCCCACGGAGACGTAGAGGCCAACTCGCCAGGAATGTTGTCAAATATTACCGCCGAAATGATAGGTTGGATTAAGTTACGTTATATTTCGTTATTGATGGTTATGAAGTTCCCACGGAGACGTAGAGGCCAACTCGCCATGAATGTGTTCAAATATTACCGCCGAGATGTTAGATTGGGTTATGTTAGGTTATATTACGTTATTGATGTATATAAAGCACCCACGGAGACGGAGAAGCCAACTCGCCAGGAATGTTGTCAAAAATTACCGCCGAGATGTTAGGTTGGGTTAGGTTAGGTTATATTACGTTATTGATGTATAAAAAGATCCCACGGAGACGGAGAAGCCAACTCGCCAGGAATGTTGACAAATATTACTGCCGAGATGTTAGGTTGGGTTAGGTTAGGTTATATAACGTTATTGATGTATATAAAGGTCCCACGGATACGTAGAGGCCAACTCGCCAGGTATGTTTTCAAATATTACCGCCGAGATGTTAGGTTGGGTTATGTTAGGTTATATTACGTTATTGATGTATAAAAAGATCCCACGGAGACGTAGAGGCCAACTCGCCACGAATGTTTTCAGGTATTACCGCCGAGATGTTAGGTTGGGTTAGGTTAGGTTATATTACGTTATAGATGTATATAAAGGTCCCACGGAGACGTAGAGGCCAACAAGCCTGGAATGTGTTCAAATATTACCGCCGAGATGTTAGGTTGGTTTAGGTTAGGTTATATTTCGTTATTGATGGTTATGAAGTTCCCACGGAGACGTAGAGGCCAACTCGCCATGAATGTGTTCAAGTATTACCGCCGAGATGTTAGATTGGGTTAGGTTAGGTTATATTACGTTATTGATGTATATAAAGCACCCACTGAGACGGAGAATCCAACTCGCCAGGAATGTTGTCAAATATTACCGCCGAGATGTTAGGTTGGGTTAGGATAGGTTATATTACGTTATTGATGTATATAAAGATCCCACGGATACGTAGAGGCCAACTCGCCATGTATGTTTTTTAATATTACCGCCGAGATGTTAGGTTGGGTAAGGTTAGGTTATATTACGTTATTGATGTATATAAAGGTCCCACGGAGACGTAGAGGCCAACTCGCCAGGTATGTTTTCAAATATTAAAGCCGAGATGATAGGTTGGGTTAGGTTAGGTTATATTACATTATTGATGTATATAAATGTACCACGGAGACGTAGAGGCCAACTCGCCATGAATGTGTTCAAATATTACCGCCGAGATGTTAGATTGGGTTAGGTTAGGTTATATTACGTTATTGATGTATATAAAGCACCCACGGAAACGGAGTAGCCAACTCGCCAGTAATGTTGTCAAATATTACCGCCGAGATGATAGGTTGGGTTAGGTTAGGTTATATTACGTTATTGATGTATATAAAGCTCCCACGGAGACGTAGAGGCCAACTCGCCAGGAATGTTGTCAAATATTACCGCCGAAATGATAGGTTGGATTAAGTTACGTTATATTTCGTTATTGATGGTTATGAAGTTCCCACGGAGACGTAGAGGCCAACTCGCCATGAATGTGTTCAAATATTACCGCCGAGATGTTAGATTGGGTTAGGTTAGGTTATATTACGTTATTGATGTATATAAAGCACCCACGGAAACGGAGAAGCCAACTCGCCAGGAATGTTGTCAAATATTACCGCCGAGATGTTAGGTTGGGTTAGGTTAGGTTATATTACGTTATTGATGTATACAAAGATCCCACGGATACGTAGAGGCCAACTCGCCAGGTATGTTTTCAAATATTACCGCCGAGATGTTAGGTTGGGTTAGGTTAGGTTATATTACGTTATTGATGTATATAAAGGTCCCACGGAGACGTAGAGGCCAACTCGCCAGGTATGTTTTCAAATATTACCGCCGAGATGTTAGGTTGGGTTATGTTAGGTTATATTACGTTATTGATGTATAAAAAGATCCCACGGAGACGTAGAGGCCAACTCGCCAGTAATGTTGTCAAATATTACCGCCGAGATGATAGGTTGTGTTATGTTAGGTTATATTTCGTTATTGATGTTTATGAAGGTCAAACGGAGACGTAGAGGCCAACTCGCCAGTAACGTTGTCAAATATTACCGCCGAGATGATAGGTTGGGTTAGGTTAGGTTATATTACGTTATTGATGTATATAAAGCTCCCACGGAGACGTAGAGGCCAACTCGCCAGGAATTTTGTCAAATATTACCGCCGAAATGATAGGTTGGATTTAGTTACGTTATATTTCGTTATTGATGCGTATGAAGTTCCCACGGAGACGTAGAGGCCAACTCGCCATGTATGTTCTTTAATATTACCGCCGAGATGTTAGGTTGGGTTAGGTTAGTTTATATTACGTTATTGATGTATATAAAGCACCCACGGAGACGGAGAATCCAACTCGCCAGGAATGTTGTCAAATATTACCGCCGAGATGTTAGGTTGGGTTAGGTTAGGTTATATTACGTTATTGATGTATATAAAGGTCCCACGGAGACGTAGAGGCCAACAAGCCAGGAATGTGTTCAAACATTACCGCGGAGATGTTAGGTTGTGTTAGGTTAGGTTATATTACGTTATAGATGTATATAAAGTTCCCACGGAGACGTAGAGGCCAACAAGCCAGGAATATGTTCAAATATTACCGCCGAGATGTTAGATTGTGTTAGGTTAGGTTATATTACGTTATTGATGTATATAAAGATCCCACGGATACGTAGAGGCCAACTCGCCAGGAATGTTGTCAAATATTACCGCCGAGATGATAGGTTGGGTTAGGTTAGGTTATATTACGTTATTGATGTATATAAATGTACCACGGAGACGTAGAGGCCAACTCGCCATGAATGTGTTCAAATATTACCGCCGAGATGATAGATTGGGTTAGGTTAGGTTATATTACGTTATTGATGTATATAAAGCACCCACGGAGACGTAGAGGCCAACTCGCCAGGAATGATGTCAAATATTACCGCCGAGATGTTAGGTTGGGTTAGGTTAGGTTATATTACGTTATTGATGTATATAAATGTACCACGGAGACGTAGAGGCCAACTCGCCATGAATGTGTTCAAATATTACCGCCGAGATGGTAGATTGGGTTAGGTTAGGTTATATTACGTTATTGATGTATATAAAGCACCCACGGAGACGGAGAATCCAACTCGCCAGGAATGTTGTCAAATATTACCGCCGAGATGTTAGGTTGGGTTAGGTTAGGTTATATAACGTTATTGATGTATATAAAGGTCCCACGGAGACGTAGAGGCCAACTCGCCAGGAATGTTGTCAAATATTACCGCCGAGATGATAGGTTGTGTTATGTTAGGTTATATTTCGTTATTGATGTTTATGAAGGTCAAACGGAGACGTAGAGGCCAACTCGCCAGTAATGTTGTCAAATATTACTGCCGAAATGATAGGTTGGGTTAGGTTAGGTTATATTACGTTATTGATGCGTATGCAGTTCCCACGGAGACGTAGAGGCCAACTCGCCATGTATGTTTTTTAGTATTACCGCCGAGATGTTAGGTTGGGTTAGGTTAGGTTATATTACGTTATTGATGTATATAAAGGTCCCACGGAGACGTAGAGGCCAACTCGCCATGAATGTGTTCAAATATTACCGCCGAGATGTTAGGTTGTGTTAAGTTAGGTTATATTACGTTATAGATGTATATAAAGTTCCCACGGAGACGTAGAGGCCAACAAGCCAGGAATATGTTCAAATATTACCGCCGAGATGTTAGATTGGGTTAGGTTAGGTTATATTACGTTATTGATGTATATAAAGCACCCACGGAAACGGAGAAGCCAACACGCCAGTAATGTTCTCAAATATTACCGCCGAGATGATTGGTTGGGTTAGGTTAGGTTATATTTCGTTATTGATGGTTATGAAGTTCCCACGGAGACGTAGAGGCCAACTCGCCATGAATGTGTTCAAATATTACCGCCGAGATGTTAGATTGGGTTAGGTTAGGTTATATTACGTTATTGATGTATATAAAGCACCCACGGAGACGGAGAAGCCAACTCGCCAGGAATGTTGTCAAATATTACCGCCGAGATGTTAGGTTGGGTTAGGTTAGGTTATATTACGTTATTGATGTATACAAAGATCCCACGGAGACGTAGAGGCCAACAAGCCTGGAATGTGTTCAAATATTACCGCCGAGATGTTAGGTTGGGTTAGGTTAGGTTATATTACGTTATTGATGTATATAAAGCTCCCACGGAGACGTAGAGGCCAACTCGCCAGGAATTTTGTCAAATATTACCGCCGAAATGATAGGTTGGATTTAGTTACGTTATATTTCGTTATTGATGCGTATGAAGTTCCCACGGAGACGTAAAGGCCAACTCGCCATGTATGTTTTTTAATATTACCGCCGAGATGTTAGGTTGGGTTAGGTTAGGTTATATTACGTTATTGATGTATATAAAGGTCCCACGGAGACTTAGAGGCCAACTGGCCAGGTATGTTTTCAAATATTACCGCCGAGATGTTAGATTGGGTCAGGTTTAGGCTATATTACGTTATTGATGTATATAAAGATCCCACGGATACGTGGAGGCCAACTCGCCAGGAATGTTGTCAAATATTACCGCCGAGATGATAGGTTGGGTTAGGTTAGGTTATATTACGTTATTGATGTATATAAATGTACCACGGAGACGTAGAGGCCAACTCGCCATGAATGTGTTCAAATATTACCGCCGAGATGTTAGATTGGGTTAGGTTAGGTTATATTACGTTATTGATGTATATAAAGCACCCACGGAGACGGAGAATCCAACTCGCCAGGAATGTTGTCAAATATTACCGCCGAGATGTTAGGTTGGGTTAGGTTAGGTTATATTACGTTATTGATGTATATAAAGATCCCACGGAGACGTAGAGGCCAACTCGCCAGGTATGTTTTCAAATAGTACCGCCGAGATGTTAGGTTGGGTTATGTTAGGTTATATTACATTATTGATATATATCCCACGGGGACGTGGAGGCCAACAAGCCAGGAATGTGTTCACATATTACCGCAGAGATGTTAGGTTGGGTTAGGTTAGGTTATATTACGTTATAGATGTATATAAAGGTCCCACGGAGACGTAGAGGCCAACAAGCCAGGAATGTGTTCAAATATTACCGCCGAGATGTTAGATTGGGTTAGGTTAGGTTATATTACGTTATTGATGTATATAAAGGTCCCACGGAGACGTAGAGGCCAACAAGCCAGGAATGTGATCAAACATTACCGCGGAGATGTTAGGTTGTGTTAGGTTAGGTTATATTACGTTATAGATGTATATAAAGTTCCCACGGAGACGTAGAGGCCAACAAGCCAGGAATATGTTCAAATATTACCGCCGAGATTTTAGGTTGTGTTAGGTTAGGTTATATAACGTTATTGATGTATATAAAGGTTCCACGGAGACGTAGAGGCCAACTCGCCAGGTATGTTTTCAAATATTACCGCCGAGATGTTAGATTGGGTCAGGTTAGGCTATATTACGTTATTGATGTATATAAAGATCCCACGGATACGTAGAGGCCAACTCGCCAGGAATGTTGTCAAATATTACCGCCGAGATGATAGGTTGGGTTAGGTTAGGTTATATTACATTATTGATGTATATAAATGTACCACGGAGACGTAGAGGCCAACTCGCCATGAATGTGTTCAAATATTACCGCCGAGATGTTAGATTGGGTTAGGTTAGGTTATATTACGTTATTGATGTATATAAAGCACCCACGGAGACGGAGAATCCAACTCGCCAGGAATGTTGTCAAATATTACCGCCGAGATGTTAGGTTGGGTTAGGTTAGGTTATATAACGTTATTGATGTATATAAAGGTCCCACGGAGACGTAGAGGCCAACTCGCCAGGAATGTTGTCAAATATTACCGCCGAGATGATAGGTTGTGTTATGTTAGGTTATATTTCGTTATTGATGTTTATAAAGGACAAACGGAGACGTAGAGGCCAACTCGCCAGGTATGTTTTCAAATATTAAAGCCGAGATGATAGGTTGGGTTAGGTTAGGTTATATTACATTATTGATGTATATAAATGTACCACGGAGACGTAGAGGCAAACTCGCCATGAATGTGTTCAAATATTACCGCCGAGATGTTAGATTGGCTTAGGTTAGGTTATATTACGTTATTGATGTATATAAAGCACCCACGGAAACGGAGAAGCCAACTCGCCAGTAATGTTGTCAAATATTACCGCCGAGATGATAGGTTGGGTTAGGTTAGGTTATATTACGTTATTGAAGTATATAAAGCTCCCACGGAGACGTAGAGGCCAACTCGCCAGGAATGTTGTCAAATATTACCGCCGAAATGATAGGTTGGATTAAGTTACGTTATATTTCGTTATTGATGGTTATGAAGTTCCCACGGAGACGTAGAGGCCAACTCGCCATGAATGTGTTCAAATATTACCGCCGAGATGTTAGATTGGGTTATGTTAGGTTATATTACGTTATTGATGTATATAAAGCACCCACGGAGACGGAGAAGCCAACTCGCCAGGAATGTTGTCAAATATTACCGCCGAGATGTTAGGTTGGGTTAGGTTAGGTTATATTACGTTATTGATGTATAAAAAGATCCCACGGAGACGGAGAAGCCAACTCGCCAGGAATGTTGACAAATATTACTGCCGAGATGTTAGGTTGGGTTAGGTTAGGTTATATAACGTTATTGATGTATATAAAGGTCCCACGGATACGTAGAGGCCAACTCGCCAGGTATGTTTTCAAATATTACCGCCGAGATGTTAGGTTGGGTTATGTTAGGTTATATTACGTTATTGATGTATAAAAAGATCCCACGGAGACGTAGAGGCCAACTCGCCACGAATGTTTTCAGGTATTACCGCCGAGATGTTAGGTTGGGTTAGGTTAGGTTATATTACGTTATAGATGTATATAAAGGTCCCACGGAGACGTAGAGGCCAACAAGCCTGGAATGTGTTCAAATATTACCGCCGAGATGTTAGGTTGGTTTAGGTTAGGTTATATTTCGTTATTGATGGTTATGAAGTTCCCACGGAGACGTAGAGGCCAACTCGCCAGGTATGTTTTCAAATATTACCGCCGAGATGTTAGGTTGGGTTATGTTAGGTTATATTACATTATTGATATATATATATATATATATATATATATATATATATATATATATATATATATATATATATCCCACGGGGACGTGGAGGCCAACAAGCCAGGAATGTGTTCAAATATTACCGCGGAGATGTTAGGTTGTGTTAGGTTAGGTTATATTACGTTATAGATGTATATAAAGTTCCCACGGAGACGTAGAGGCCAACAAGCCAGGAATATGTTCAAATATTACCGCCGAGATGTTAGATTGGGTTAGGTTAGGTTATATTACGTTATTGATGTATATAAATATCCCACGGATACGTAGAGGCCAACTCGCCAGGAATGTTGTCAAATATTACCGCCGAGATGATAGGTTGGTTTAGGTTAGGTTATATTACGTTATTGATGTATATAAATGTACCACGGGGACGTAGAGGCCAACTCGCCATGAATGTGTTCAAATATTACCGCCGAGATGTTAGATTGGGTTAGGTTAGGTTATATTACGTTGTTGATGTATATAAAGCACCCACGGAGACGTAGAGGCCAACTCGCCAGGAATGATGCCATATATTACCGCCGATATGTTAGGTTGGGTTAGGTTAGGTTATATTACGTTCTTGATGTTTATGAAGGTCAAACGGAGACGGAGAAGCCAACTCGCCAGGAATGTTGTCAAATATTACCGCCGAGATTTTAGGTTGTGTTAGGTTAGGTTATATAACGTTATTGATGTATATAAAGGTCCCAC
Source organism: Xylocopa violacea (assembly GCA_963969225.1). Classification (NCBI taxonomy): domain Eukaryota; kingdom Metazoa; phylum Arthropoda; class Insecta; order Hymenoptera; family Apidae; genus Xylocopa; species Xylocopa violacea. The sequence continues at coordinate 5,039,349 of CAXAJV010000836.1, read as the reverse complement.
GGAGACGTAGAGGCCAACTCGCCAGTAATGTTGTCAAATATTACCGCCGAGATGATAGGTTGGGTTAGGTTAGGTTATATTACGTTATTGATGTATATAAAGCTCCCACGGAGACGTAGAGGCCAACTCGCCAGGAATGTTGTCAAATATTACCGCCGAAATGATAGGTTGGATTAAGTTACGTTATATTTCGTTATTGATGCTTATGAAGTTCCCACGGAGACATAGAGGCCAACTCGCCATGTAAGTTTTTTAATATTACCGCCGAGATGTTAGGTTGGGTTAGGTTAGGTTATATTACGTTATTGATGTATATAAAGGTCCCACGGAGACGTAGAGGCCAACTCGCCAGGTATGTTTTCAAATATTACCGCCGAGATTTTAGATTGGGTCAGGTTAGGCTATATTACGTTATTGATGTATATAAAGATCCCACGGATACGTAGAGGCCAACTCGCCAGGAATGTTGTCAAATATTACCGCCGAAATGATAGGTTGGATTAAGTTACGTCATATTTCGTTATTGATGCTTAAGAAGGTCCCACGGAGACGTAGAGGCCAACTCGCCAGGTATGTTTTCTAATATTACCGCCGAGATGTTAGGTTGGGTTAGGTTAGGTTATACTACGTTATTGATGTATAAAAAGATCCCACGGAGACGGAGAAGCCAACTCGCCAGGAATGTTGTCAAATATTACTGCCGAGATGTTAGGTTGGGTTAGGTTAGGTTATATTACGTTATTGATGTATATAAAGGTCCCACGGAGACGTAGAGGCCAACTCGCCAGGTATGTTTTCAAATATTACCGCCGAGATGTTAGGTTGGTTTATGTTAGGTTATATTACGTTATTGATGTATAAAAAGATCCCACGGAGACGTAGAGGCCAACAAGCCAGGAATGTCTTCAAATATTACCGCCGAGATGTTAGGTTGGGATAGGTTAGGTTATATAACGTTATTGATGTATATAAAGGTCCCACGGAGACGTAGAGGCCAACTCGCCAGGAATGTTGTCAAATATTACCGCCGAGATGATAGGTTGGGATAGGTTAGGTTATATAACGTTATTGATGTATATAAAGGTCCCACGGAGACGTAGAGGCCAACTCGCCAGGAATGTTGTCAAATATTACCGCCGAGATGATAGGTTGTGTTATGTTAGGTTATATTTCGTTATTGATGTTTATGAAGGTCAAACGGAGACGTAGATGCCAACTCGCCAGTAATGTTGTCAAATATTACCGCCGAGATGATAGGTTGGGTTAGGTTAGGTTATATTACGTTATTGATGTATATAAAGGTCCCACGGAGACGTAGAGGCCAACTCGCCAGGTATGTTTTCAAATATTACCGCCGAGATGTTAGATTAGGTCAGGTTAGGCTATATTACGTTATTGATGTATATAAAGATCCCACGGATACGTAGAGGCCAACTAGCCATGAATGTTGTCAAATATTACCGCCGAGAGGATAGGTTGGGTTAAGTTAGGTTATATTACATTATTGATGTATATAAATGTACGACGGAGACGTAGAGGCCAACTCGCCATGAATGTGTTCAAATGTTACCGCCGAGATGTTAGATTGGGTTAGGTTAGGTTATATTACGTTATTGATGTATATGAAGCACCCACGGAGACGGAGAATCCAACTCGCCAGGAATGTTGTCAAATATTACCGCCGAGATGTTAGGTTGGGTTAGGTTAGGTTATATTACGTTATTGATGTATATAAAGATCCCACGGATACGTACAGGCCAACTCGCCAGGAATGTTGTCAAATATTACCGCCGAAATGATAGGTTGGATTAAGTTACGTTATATTTCGTTATTGATGCTTATGAAGGTCCCACGGAGACGTAGAGGCCAACTCGCCAGGTATGTTTTCTAATATTACCGCCGAGATGTTAGGTTGGGTTAGGTTAGGTTATATTACGTTATTGATGTATAAAAAGATCCCACGGAGACGGAGAAGCCAACTCGCCAGGAATGTTGTTAAATATTACTGCCGAGATGTTAGGTTGGGTTAGGTTAGGTTATATTACGTTATTGATGTATATAAAGGTCCCACGGAGACGTAGAGGCCAACTCGCCAGGTATGTTTTCAAATATTACCGCGGAGATGTTAGGTTGTGTTAGGTTAGGTTATATTACGTTATAGATGTATATAAAGTTCCCACGGATACGTAGAGGCCAACAAGCCAGGAATATGTTCAAATATTACCGCCGAGATGTTAGATTGGGTTAGGTTAGGTTATATTACGTTATTGATGTATATAAAGATCCCACGGATACGCAGAGGCCAACTCGCCAGGAATGTTGTCAAATATTACCGCCGAGATGATAGGTTGGGTTAGGTTAGGTTATATTACGTTATTGATGTATAGAAATGTACCACGGATACGTAGAGGCCAACTCGCCAGGAATGTTGTCAAATATTACCGCCGAAATGATAGGTTGGATTAAGTTACGTTATATTTCGTTATTGATGCTTATGAAGGTCCCACGGAGACGTAGGGGCCAACTCGCAGGTATGTTTTCTAATATTACCGCCGAGATGTTAGGTTGGGTTAGGTTAGGTTACATTACGTTATTGATGTATAAAAAATCCCACGGAGACGGAGAAGCCAACTCGCCAGGAATGTTGTTAAATATTACTGCCGAGATGTTAGGTTGGGTTAGGTTAGGTTATATTACGTTATTGATGTATATAAAGGTCCCACGGAGACGTAGAAGCCAACTCGCCAGGTATGTTTTCAAATATTACCGCCGAGATGTTAGGTTGGGTTATGTTAGGTTATATTACATTATTGATATATATATATATATATATATATCCCACGGGGACGTGGAGGCCAACAAGCCAGGAATGTGTTCAAATATTACCGCCGAGATGTTAGGTTGGGTTAGGTTAGGTTATATTACGTTATAGATGTATATAAAGGTCCCACGGAGACGTAGAGGCCAACAAGCCAGGAATGTGTTCAAATATTACCGCCGAGATGTTAGATTGGGTTAGGTTAGGTTATATTACGTTATTGATGTATATAAAGGTCCCACGGAGACGTAGAGGCCAACAAGCCAGGAATGTGTTCAAATATTACCGCGGAGATGTTAGGTTGTGTTAGGTTAGGTTATATTACGTTATAGATGTATATAAAGTTCCCACGGAGACGTAGAGGCCAACAAGCCAGGAATATGTTCAAATATTACCGCCGAGATGTTACATTGGGTTAGGTTAGGTTATATTACGTTATTGATGTATATAAAAATCCCACGGATACGTAGAGGCCAACTCGCCAGGAATGTTGTCAAATATTACCGCCGAGATGATAGGTTGGGTTAGGTTAGGTTATATTACGTTATTGATGTATATAAATGTACCACGGAGACGTAGAGGCCAACTCGCCATGAATGTGTTCAAATATTACCGCCGAGATGTTAGATTGGGTTAGGTTAGGTTATATTACGTTATTGATGTATATAAAGTTCCCACGGAGACGTAGAGGCCAACAAGCCAGGAATGTGTTCAAATATTACCGCGGAGATGTTAGGTTGTGTTAGGTTAGGTTATATTACGTTATAGATGTATATAAAGTTCCCACGGAGACGTAGAGGCCAACAAGCCAGGAATATGTTCAAATATTATCGCCGAGATGTTACATTGGGTTAGGTTAGGTTATATTACGTTATTGATGTATATAAAAATCCCACGGATACGTAGAGGCCAACTCGCCAGGAATGTTGTCAAATATTACCGCCGAGATGATAGGTTGGGTTAGGTTAGGTTATATTACGTTATTGATGTATATAAATGTACCACGGAGACGTAGAGGCCAACTCGCCATGAATGTGTTCAAATATTACCGCCGAGATGTTAGATTGGGTTAGGTTAGGTTATATTACGTTATTGATGTATATGAAGCACCCACGGAGACGGAGAATCCAACTCGCCAGGAATGTTGTCAAATATTACCGCCGAGATGTTAGGTTGGGTTAGGTTAGGTTATATTACGTTATTGATGTATATAAAGATCCCACGGATACGTAGAGACCAACTCGCCAGGAATGTTGTCAAATATTACCGCCGAAATGATAGGTTGGATTAAGTTACGTTATATTTCGTTATTGATGCTTATTAAGGTCCCACGGAGACGTAGAGGCCAACTCGCCAGGTATGTTTTCTAATATTACCGCCGAGATGTTAGGTTGGGTTAGGTTAGGTTATATTACGTTATTGATGTATAAAAAGATCCCACGGAGACGGAGAAGCCAACTCGCCAGGAATGTTGTTAAATATTACTGCCGAGATGTTAGGTTGGGTTAGGTTAGGTTATATTACGTTATTGATGTATATAAAGGTCCCACGGAGACGTAGAGGCCAACTCGCCAGGTATGTTTTCAAATATTACCGCGGAGATGTTAGGTTGTGTTAGGTTAGGTTATATTACGTTATAGATGTATATAAAGTTCCCACGGAGACGTAGAGGCCAACAAGGCAGGAATATGTTCAAATATTACCGCCGAGATGTTAGATTGGGTTAGGTTAGGTTATATTACGTTATTGATGTATATAAAGATCCCACGGATACGTAGAGGCCAACTCGCCAGGAATGTTGTCAAATATTACCGCCGAGATGATAGGTTGGGTTAGGTTAGGTTATATTACGTTATTGATGTATATAAATGTACCACGGAGACGTAGAGGCCAACTCGCCATGAATGTGTTCAAATATTACCGCCGAGATGTTAGATTGGGTTAGGTTAGGTTATATTACGTTATTGATGTATATAAAGCACCCACGGAGACGTAGAGGCCAACTCGCCAGGAATGTGTTCAAATATTACCGCCGAGATGTTAGATTGGGTTAGGTTAGGTTATATTACGTTATTGATGTATATAAAGCACCCACGGCGGCGGAGAATCCAACTCGCCAGGAATGTTGTCAAATATTACCGCCGAGATGTTAGGTTGGGTTAGGTTAGGTTATATTACGTTATTGATGTATATAAAGATCCCACGGATACGTAGAGGCCAACTCACCAGGAATGTTGTCAAATATTACCGCCGAAATGATAGGTTGGATTAAGTTACGTTATATTTCGTTATTGATGCTTATGAAGGTCCCACGGAGACGTAGGGGCCAACTCGCCAGGTATGTTTTCTAATATTACCGCCGAGATGTTAGGTTGGGTTAGGTTAGGTTACATTACGTTATTGATGTATAAAAAGATCCCACGGAGACGGAGAAGCCAACTCGCCAGGAATGTTGTTAAATATTACTGCCGAGATGTTAGGTTGGGTTAGGTTAGGTTATATTACGTTATTGATGTATATAAAGGTCCCACGGAGACGTAGAAGCCAACTCGCCAGGTATGTTTTCAAATATTACCGCCGAGATGTCAGGTTGGGTTTTGTTAGGTTATATTACATTATTGATATATATATATATATCCCACGGGGACGTGGAGGCCAACAAGCCAGGAATGTGTTCAAATATTACCGCCGAGATGTTAGGTTGGGTTAGGTTAGGTTATATTACGTTATTGATGTATATAAAGGTCCCACGGAGACGTAGAGGCCAACAAGCCAGGAATGTGTTCAAATATTACCGCGGAGATGTTAGGTTGTGTTAGGTTAGGTTATATTACGTTATAGATGTATATAAAGTTCCCAGGGAGACGTAGAGGCCAACAAGCCAGGAATATGTTCAAATATTACCGCCGAGATGTTACATTGGGTTAGGTTAGGTTATATTACGTTATTGATGTATATAAAAATCCCACGGATACGTAGAGGCCAACTCGCCAGGAATGTTGTCAAATATTACCGCCGAGATGATAGGTTGGGTTAGGTTAGGTTATATTACGTTATTGATGTATATAAATGTACCACGGAGACGTAGAGGCCAACTCGCCGTGAATGTGTTCAAATATTACCGCCGAGATGTTAGATTGGGTTAGGTTAGGTTATATTACGTTATTGATGTATATGAAGCACCCACGGAGACGGAGAATCCAACTCGCCAGGAATGTTGTCAAATATTACCGCCGAGATGTTAGGTTGGGTTAGGTTAGGTTATATTACGTTATTGATGTATATAAAGATCCCACGGATACGTAGAGGCCAACTCGCCAGGAATGTTGTCAAATATTACCGCCGAAATGATAGGTTGGATTAAGTTACGTTATATTTCGTTATGGATGCTTATGAAGGTCCCACGGAGACGTAGAGGCCAACTCGCCAGGTATGTTTTCTAATATTACCGCCGAGATGTTAGGTTGGGTTAGGTTAGGTTATATTACGTTATTGATGTATAAAAAGATCCCACGGAGACGGAGAAGCCAACTCGCCAGGAATGTTGTTAAATACTACTGCCGAGATGTTAGGTTGGGTTAGGTTAGGTTATATTACGTTATTGATGTATATAAAGGTCCCACGGAGACGTAGAGGCCAACTCGCCAGGTATGTTTTCAAATATTACCGCGGAGATGTTAGGTTGTGTTAGGTTAGGTTATATTACGTTATAGATGTATATAAAGTTCCCACGGAGACGTAGAGGCCAACAAGCCAGGAATATGTTCAAATATTACCGCCGAGATGTTAGATTGGGTTAGGTTAGGTTATATTACGTTATTGATGTATATAAAGATCCCACGGAGACGTAAAAGCCAACTCGCCAGGTATGTTTTCAAATATTACCGCCGAGATGTTAGGTTGGGTTATGTTAGGTTATATTACATTATTGATATATATATATATATATATCCCACGGGGACGTGGAGGCCAACAAGCCAGGAATGTGTTCAAATATTACCGCCGAGATGTTAGGTTGGGTTAGGTTAGGTTATATTACGTTATAGATGTATATAAAGGTCCCACGGAGACGTAGAGGCCAACAAGCCAGGAATGTGTTCAAATATTACCGCCGAGATGTTAGATTGGGTTAGGTTAGGTTATATTACGTTATTGATGTATATAAAGGTCCCACGGAGACGTAGAGGCCAACAAGCCAGGAATGTGTTCAAATATTACCGCGGAGATGTTAGGTTGTGTTAGGTTAGGTTATATTACGTTATAGATGTATATAAAGTTCCCACGGAGACGTAGAGGCCAACAAGCCAGGAATATGTTCAAATATTATCGCCGAGATGTTACATTGGGTTAGGTTAGGTTATATTACGTTATTGATGTATATAAAAATCCCACGGATACGTAGAGGCCAACTCGCCAGGAATGTTGTCAAATATTACCGCCGAGATGATAGGTTGGGTTAGGTTAGGTTATATTACGTTATTGATGTATATAAATGTACCACGGAGACGTAGAGGCCAACTCGCCATGAATGTGTTCAAATATTACCGCCGAGATGTTAGATTGGGTTAGGTTAGGTTATATTACGTTATTGATGTATATGAAGCACCCACGGAGACGGAGAATCCAACTCGCCAGGAATGTTGTCAAATATTACCGCCGAGATGTTAGGTTGGGTTAGGTTAGGTTATATTACGTTATTGATGTATATAAAGATCCCACGGATACGTAGAGACCAACTCGCCAGGAATGTTGTCAAATATTACCGCCGAAATGATAGGTTGGATTAAGTTACGTTATATTTCGTTATTGATGCTTATTAAGGTCCCACGGAGACGTAGAGGCCAACTCGCCAGGTATGTTTTCTAATATTACCGCCGAGATGTTAGGTTGGGTTAGGTTAGGTTATATTACGTTATTGATGTATAAAAAGATCCCACGGAGACGGAGAAGCCAACTCGCCAGGAATGTTGTTAAATATTACTGCCGAGATGTTAGGTTGGGTTAGGTTAGGTTATATTACGTTATTGATGTATATAAAGGTCCCACGGAGACGTAGAGGCCAACTCGCCAGGTATGTTTTCAAATATTACCGCGGAGATGTTAGGTTGTGTTAGGTTAGGTTATATTACGTTATAGATGTATATAAAGTTCCCACGGAGACGTAGAGGCCAACAAGGCAGGAATATGTTCAAATATTACCGCCGAGATGTTAGATTGGGTTAGGTTAGGTTATATTACGTTATTGATGTATATAAAGATCCCACGGATACGTAGAGGCCAACTCGCCAGGAATGTTGTCAAATATTACCGCCGAGATGATAGGTTGGGTTAGGTTAGGTTATATTACGTTATTGATGTATATAAATGTACCACGGAGACGTAGAGGCCAACTCGCCATGAATGTGTTCAAATATTACCGCCGAGATGTTAGATTGGGTTAGGTTAGGTTATATTACGTTATTGATGTATATAAAGCACCCACGGAGACGTAGAGGCCAACTCGCCAGGAATGTGTTCAAATATTACCGCCGAGATGTTAGATTGGGTTAGGTTAGGTTATATTACGTTATTGATGTATATAAAGCACCCACGGCGGCGGAGAATCCAACTCGCCAGGAATGTTGTCAAATATTACCGCCGAGATGTTAGGTTGGGTTAGGTTAGGTTATATTACGTTATTGATGTATATAAAGATCCCACGGATACGTAGAGGCCAACTCACCAGGAATGTTGTCAAATATTACCGCCGAAATGATAGGTTGGATTAAGTTACGTTATATTTCGTTATTGATGCTTATGAAGGTCCCACGGAGACGTAGGGGCCAACTCGCCAGGTATGTTTTCTAATATTACCGCCGAGATGTTAGGTTGGGTTAGGTTAGGTTACATTACGTTATTGATGTATAAAAAGATCCCACGGAGACGGAGAAGCCAACTCGCCAGGAATGTTGTTAAATATTACTGCCGAGATGTTAGGTTGGGTTAGGTTAGGTTATATTACGTTATTGATGTATATAAAGGTCCCACGGAGACGTAGAAGCCAACTCGCCAGGTATGTTTTCAAATATTACCGCCGAGATGTCAGGTTGGGTTTTGTTAGGTTATATTACATTATTGATATATATATATATATCCCACGGGGACGTGGAGGCCAGCAAGCCAGGAATGTGTTCAAATATTACCGCCGAGATGTTAGGTTGGGTTAGGTTAGGTTATATTACGTTATTGATGTATATAAAGGTCCCACGGAGACGTAGAGGCCAACAAGCCAGGAATGTGTTCAAATATTACCGCGGAGATGTTAGGTTGTGTTAGGTTAGGTTATATTACGTTATAGATGTATATAAAGTTCCCAGGGAGACGTAGAGGCCAACAAGCCAGGAATATGTTCAAATATTACCGCCGAGATGTTACATTGGGTTAGGTTAGGTTATATTACGTTATTGATGTATATAAAAATCCCACGGATACGTAGAGGCCAACTCGCCAGGAATGTTGTCAAATATTACCGCCGAGATGATAGGTTGGGTTAGGTTAGGTTATATTACGTTATTGATGTATATAAATGTACCACGGAGACGTAGAGGCCAACTCGCCATGAATGTGTTCAAATATTACCGCCGAGATGTTAGATTGGGTTAGGTTAGGTTATATTACGTTATTGATGTATATGAAGCACCCACGGAGACGGAGAATCCAACTCGCCAGGAATGTTGTCAAATATTACCGCCGAGATGTTAGGTTGGGTTAGGTTAGGTTATATTACGTTATTGATGTATATAAAGATCCCACGGATACGTAGAGGCCAACTCGCCAGGAATGTTGTCAAATATTACCGCCGAAATGATAGGTTGGATTAAGTTACGTTATATTTCGTTATGGATGCTTATGAAGGTCCCACGGAGACGTAGAGGCCAACTCGCCAGGTATGTTTTCTAATATTACCGCCGAGATGTTAGGTTGGGTTAGGTTAGGTTATATTACGTTATTGATGTATAAAAAGATCCCACGGAGACGGAGAAGCCAACTCGCCAGGAATGTTGTTAAATACTACTGCCGAGATGTTAGGTTGGGTTAGGTTAGGTTATATTACGTTATTGATGTATATAAAGGTCCCACGGAGACGTAGAGGCCAACTCGCCAGGTATGTTTTCAAATATTACCGCGGAGATGTTAGGTTGTGTTAGGTTAGGTTATATTACGTTATAGATGTATATAAAGTTCCCACGGAGACGTAGAGGCCAACAAGCCAGGAATATGTTCAAATATTACCGCCGAGATGTTAGATTGGGTTAGGTTAGGTTATATTACGTTATTGATGTATATAAAGATCCCACGGATACGTAGAGGCCAACTCGCCAGGAATGTTGTCAAATATTACCGCCGAGATGATAGGTTGGGTTAGGTTAGGTTATATTACGTTATTGATGTATAGAAATGTACCACGGAGACGTAGAGGCCAACTCGCCATGAATGTGTTCAAATATTACCGCCGAGATGTTAGATTGGGTTAGGTTAGGTTATATTACGTTATTGATGTATATAAAGCACCCACGGAGACGTAGAGGCCAACTCGCCAGGAATGTGTTCAAATATTACCGCCGAGATGTTAGATTGGGTTAGGTTAGGTTATATTACGTTATTGATGTATATAAAGCACCCACGGCGGCGGAGAATCCAACTCGCCAGGAATGTTGTCAAATATTACCGCCGAGATGTTAGGTTGGGTTAGGTTAGGTTATATTACGTTATTGATGTATATAAAGGTCCCACGGAGACGTAGAAGCCAACTCGCCAGGTATGTTTTCAAATATTACCGCCGAGATGTTAGGTTGGGTTATGTTAGGTTATATTACATTATTGATATATATATATATATATATATATATATATCCCACGGGGACGTGGAGGCCAACAAGCCAGGAATGTGTTCAAATATTACCGCCGAGATGTTAGGTTGGGTTAGGTTAGGTTATATTACGTTATTGATGTATATAAAAATCCCACGGATACGTAGAGGCCAACTCGCCAGGAATGTTGTCAAATATTACCGCCGAGATGTTAGATTGGGTTAGGTTAGGTTATATTACGTTATTGATGTATATAAAGCACCCACGGCGGCGGAGAATCCAACTCGCCAGGAATGTTGTCAAATATTACCGCCGAGATGTTAGGTTGGGTTAGGTTAGGTTATATTACGTTATTGATGTATATAAAGATCCCACGGATACGTAGAGGCCAACTCACCAGGAATGTTGTCAAATATTACCGCCGAAATGATAGGTTGGATTAAGTTACGTTATATTTCGTTATTGATGCTTATGAAGGTCCCACGGAGACGTAGGGGCCAACTCGCCAGGTATGTTTTCTAATATTACCGCCGAGATGTTAGGTTGGGTTAGGTTAGGTTACATTACGTTATTGATGTATAAAAAGATCCCACGGAGACGGAGAAGCCAACTCGCCAGGAATGTTGTTAAATATTACTGCCGAGATGTTAGGTTGGGTTAGGTTAGGTTATATTACGTTATTGATGTATATAAAGGTCCCACGGAGACGTAGAAGCCAACTCGCCAGGTATGTTTTCAAATATTACCGCCGAGATGTTAGGTTGGGTTTTGTTAGGTTATATTACATTATTGATATATATATATATCCCACGGGGACGTGGAGGCCAACAAGCCAGGAATGTGTTCAAATATTACCGCCGAGATGTTAGGTTGGGTTAGGTTAGGTTATATTACGTTATTGATGTATATAAAGGTCCCACGGAGACGTAGAGGCCAACAAGCCAGGAATGTGTTCAAATATTACCGCGGAGATGTTAGGTTGTGTTAGGTTAGGTTATATTACGTTATTGATGTATATAAATGTACCACGGAGACGTAGAGGCCAACTCGCCATGAATGTGTTCAAATATTACCGCCGAGATGTTAGATTGGGTTAGGTTAGGTTATATTACGTTATTGATGTATATAAAGGTCCCACGGAGACGTAGAGGCCAACAAGCCAGGAATGTGTTCAAATATTACCGCGGAGATGTTAGGTTGTGTTAGGTTAGGTTATATTACGTTATAGATGTATATAAAGTTCCCAGGGAGACGTAGAGGCCAACAAGCCAGGAATATGTTCAAATATTACCGCCGAGATGTTAGATTGGGTTAGGTTAGGTTATATTACGTTATTGATGTATATGAAGCACCCACGGAGACGGAGAATCCAACTCGCCAGGAATGTTGTCAAATATTACCGCCGAGATGTTAGGTTGGGTTAGGTTAGGTTATATTACGTTATTGATGTATATAAAGATCCCACGGATACGTAGAGGCCAACTCGCCAGGAATGTTGTCAAATATTACCGCCGAAATGATAGGTTGGATTAAGTTACGTTATATTTCGTTATGGATGCTTATGAAGGTCCCACGGAGACGTAGAGGCCAACTCGCCAGCTATGTTTTCTAATATTACCGCCGAGATGTTAGGTTGGGTTAGGTTAGGTTATATTACGTTATTGATGTATAAAAAGATCCCACGGAGACGGAGAAGCCAACTCGCCAGGAATGTTGTTAAATACTACTGCCGAGATGTTACGTTGGGTTAGGTTAGGTTATATTACGTTATTGATGTATATAAAGGTCCCACGGAGACGTAGAGGCCAACTCGCCAGGTATGTTTTCAAATATTACCGCGGAGATGTTAGGTTGTGTTAGGTTAGGTTATATTACGTTATAGATGTATATAAAGTTCCCACGGAGACGTAGAGGCCAACAAGCCAGGAATATGTTCAAATATTACCGCCGAGATGTTAGATTGGGTTAGGTTAGGTTATATTACGTTATTGATGTATATAAAGATCCCACGGATACGTAGAGGCCAACTCGCCAGGAATGTTGTCAAATATTACCGCCGAGATGATAGGTTGGGTTAGGTTAGGTTATATTACGTTATTGATGTATAGAAATGTACCACGGAGACGTAGAGGCCAACTCGCCATGAATGTGTTCAAATATTACCGCCGAGATGTTAGATTGGGTTAGGTTAGGTTATATTACGTTATTGATGTATATAAAGCACCCACGGAGACGTAGAGGCCAACTCGCCAGGAATGTGTTCAAATATTACCGCCGAGATGTTAGATTGGGTTAGGTTAGGTTATATTACGTTATTGATGTATATAAAGCACCCACGGCGGCGGAGAATCCAACTCGCCAGGAATGTTGTCAAATATTACCGCCGAGATGTTAGGTTGGGTTAGGTTAGGTTATATTACGTTATTGATGTATATAAAGATCCCACGGATACGTAGAGGCCAACTCGCCAGGAATGTTGTCAAATATTACCGCCGAAATGATAGGTTGGATTAAGTTACGTTATATTTCGTTATTGATGCTTATGAAGGTCCCACGGAGACGTAGAGGCCAACTCGCCAGGTATGTTTTCTAATATTACCGCCGAGATGTTAGGTTGGGTTAGGTTAGGTTATATTACGTTATTGATGTATAAAAAGATCCCACGGAGACGGAGAAGCCAACTCGCCAGGAATGTTGTTAAATATTACTGCCGAGATGTTAGGTTGGGTTAGGTTAGGTTATATTACGTTATTGATGTATATAAAGGTCCCACGGAGACGTAGAGGCCAACTCGCCAGGTATGTTTTCAAATATTACCGCGGAGATGTTAGGTTGTGTTAGGTTAGGTTATATTACGTTATAGATGTATATAAAGTTCCCACGGAGACGTAGAGGCCAACAAGCCAGGAATATGTTCAAATATTACCGCCGAGATGTTAGATTGGGTTAGGTTAGGTTATATTACGTTATTGATGTATATAAAGATCCCACGGATACGTAGAGGCCAACTCACCAGGAATGTTGTCAAATATTACCGCCGAGATGATAGGTTGGGTTAGGTTAGGTTATATTACGTTATTGATGTATAGAAATGTACCACGGAGACGTAGAGGCCAACTCGCCATGAATGTGTTCAAATATTACCGCCGAGATGTTAGATTGGGTTAGGTTAGGTTATATTACGTTATTGATGTATATAAAGCACCCACGGAGACGTAGAGGCCAACTCGCCAGGAATGTGTTCAAATATTACCGCCGAGATGTTAGGTTGGGTTAGGTTAGGTTATATTACGTTATTGATGTATATAAAGGTCCCACGGAGACGTAGAAGCCAACTTGCCAGGTATGTTTTCAAATATTACCGCCGAGATGTTAGGTTGGGTTATGTTAGGTTATATTACATTATTGATATATATATATATCCCACGGGGACGTGGAGGCCAACAAGCCAGGAATGTGTTCAAATATTACCGCCGAGATGTTAGGTTGGATTAGGTTAGGTTATATTACGTTATAGATGTATATAAAGGTCCCACGGAGACGTAGAGGCCAACAAGCCAGGAATGTGTTCAAATATTACCGCCGAGATGTTAGATTGGGTTAGGTTAGGTTATATTACGTTATTGATGTATATAAAGGTCCCACGGAGACGTAGAGGCCAACAAGCCAGGAATGTGTTCAAATATTACCGCGGAGATGTTAGGTTGTGTTAGGTTAGGTTATATTACGTTATAGATGTATATAAAGTTCCCACGGAGACGTAGAGGCCAACAAGCCAGGAATATGTTCAAATATTACCGCCGAGATGTTACATTGGGTTAGGTTAGGTTATATTACGTTATTGATGTATATAAAAATCCCACGGATACGTAGAGGCCAACTCGCCAGGAATGTTGTCAAATATTACCGCCGAGATGATAGGTTGGGTTAGGTTAGGTTATATTACGTTATTGATGTATATAAATGTACCACGGAGACGTAGAGGCCAACTCGCCATGAATGTGTTCAAATATTACCGCCGAGATGTTAGATTGGGTTAGGTTAGGTTATATTACGTTATTGATGTATATAAAGGTCCCACGGAGACGTAGAGGCCAACAAGCCAGGAATGTGTTCAAATATTACCGCGGAGATGTTAGGTTGTGTTAGGTTAGGTTATATTACGTTATAGATGTATATAAAGTTCCCACGGAGACGTAGAGGCCAACAAGCCAGGAATATGTTCAAATATTACCGCCGAGATGTTACATTGGGTTAGGTTAGGTTATATTACGTTATTGATGTATATAAAAATCCCACGGATACGTAGAGGCCAACTCGCCAGGAATGTTGTCAAATATTACCGCCGAGATGATAGGTTGGGTTAGGTTAGGTTATATTACGTTATTGATGTATATAAATGTACCACGGAGACGTAGAGGCCAACTCGCCATGAATGTGTTCAAATATTACCGCCGAGATGTTAGATTGGGTTAGGTTAGGTTATATTACGTTATTGATGTATATGAAGCACCCACGGAGACGGAGAATCCAACTCGCCAGGAATGTTGTCAAATATTACCGCCGAGATGTTAGGTTGGGTTAGGTTAGGTTATATTACGTTATTGATGTATATAAAGATCCCACGGATACGTAGAGGCCAACTCGCCAGGAATGTTGTCAAATATTACCGCCGAAATGATAGGTTGGATTAAGTTACGTTATATTTCGTTATTGATGCTTATGAAGGTCCCACGGAGACGTAGAGGCCAACTCGCCAGGTATGTTTTCTAATATTACCGCCGAGATGTTAGGTTGGGTTAGGTTAGGTTATATTACGTTATTGATGTATAAAAAGATCCCACGGAGACGGAGAAGCCAACTCGCGAGGAATGTTGTTAAATATTACTGCCGAGATGTTAGGTTGGGTTAGGTTAGGTTATATTACGTTATTGATGTATATAAAGGTCCCACGGAGACGTAGAGGCCAACTCGCCAGGTATGTTTTCAAATATTACCGCGGAGATGTTAGGTTGTGTTAGGTTAGGTTATATTACGTTATAGATGTATATAAAGTTCCCACGGAGACGTAGAGGCCAACAAGCCAGGAATATGTTCAAATATTACCGCCGAGATGTTAGATTGGGTTAGGTTAGGTTATATTACGTTATTGATGTATATAAAGATCCCACGGATACGTAGAGGCCAACTCGCCAGGAATGTTGTCAAATATTACCGCCGAGATGATAGGTTGGGTTAGGTTAGGTTATATTACGTTATTGATGTATAGAAATGTACCACGGAGACGTAGAGGCCAACTCGCCATGAATGTGTTCAAATATTACCGCCGAGATGTTAGATTGGGTTAGGTTAGGTTATATTACGTTATTGATGTATATAAAGCACCCACGGAGACGTAGAGGCCAACTCGCCAGGAATGTGTTCAAATATTACCGCCGAGATGTTAGATTGGGTTAGGTTAGGTTATCTTACGTTATTGATGTATATAAAGCACCCACGGCGGCGGAGAATCCAACTCGCCAGGAATGTTGTCAAATATTACCGCCGAGATGTTAGGTTGGGTTAGGTTAGGTTATATTACGTTATTGATGTATATAAAGATCCCACGGATACGTAGAGGCCAACTCGCCAGGAATGTTGTCAAATATTGCCGCCGAAATGATAGGTTGGATTAAGTTACGTTATATTTCGTTATTGATGCTTATGAAGGTCCCACGGAGACGTAGGGGCCAACTCGCCAGGTATGTTTTCTAATATTACCGCCGAGATGTTAGGTTGGGTTAGGTTAGGTTACATTACGTTATTGATGTATAAAAAGATCCCACGGAGACGGAGAAGCCAACTCGCGAGGAATGTTGTTAAATATTACTGCCGAGATGTTAGGTTGGGTTAGGTTAGGTTATATTACGTTATTGATGTATATAAAGGTCCCACGGAGACGTAGAGGCCAACTCGCCAGGTATGTTTTCAAATATTACCGCGGAGATGTTAGGTTGTGTTAGGTTAGGTTATATTACGTTATAGATGTATATAAAGTTCCCACGGAGACGTAGAGGCCAACAAGCCAGGAATATGTTCAAATATTACCGCCGAGATGTTAGATTGGGTTAGGTTAGGTTATATTACGTTATTGATGTATATAAAGATCCCACGGATACGTAGAGGCCAACTCGCCAGGAATGTTGTCAAATATTACCGCCGAGATGATAGGTTGGGTTAGGTTAGGTTATATTACGTTATTGATGTATAGAAATGTACCACGGAGACGTAGAGGCCAACTCGCCATGAATGTGTTCAAATATTACCGCCGAGATGTTAGATTGGGTTAGGTTAGGTTATATTACGTTATTGATGTATATAAAGCACCCACGGAGACGTAGAGGCCAACTCGCCAGGAATGTGTTCAAATATTACCGCCGAGATGTTAGATTGGGTTAGGTTAGGTTATCTTACGTTATTGATGTATATAAAGCACCCACGGCGGCGGAGAATCCAACTCGCCAGGAATGTTGTCAAATATTACCGCCGAGATGTTAGGTTGGGTTAGGTTAGGTTATATTACGTTATTGATGTATATAAAGATCCCACGGATACGTAGAGGCCAACTCGCCAGGAATGTTGTCAAATATTGCCGCCGAAATGATAGGTTGGATTAAGTTACGTTATATTTCGTTATTGATGCTTATGAAGGTCCCACGGAGACGTAGGGGCCAACTCGCCAGGTATGTTTTCTAATATTACCGCCGAGATGTTAGGTTGGGTTAGGTTAGGTTACATTACGTTATTGATGTATAAAAAGATCCCACGGAGACGGAGAAGCCAACTCGCCAGGAATGTTGTTAAATATTACTGCCGAGATGTTAGGTTGGGTTAGGTTAGGTAATATTACGTTATTGATGTATATAAAGGTCCCACGGAGACGTAGAAGCCAACTCGCCAGGTATGTTTTCAAATATTACCGCCGAGATGTTAGGTTGGGTTATGTTAGGTTATATTACATTATTGATATATATATATATATATATCCCACGGGGACGTGGAGGCCAACAAGCCAGTAATGTGTTCAAATATTACCGCCGAGATGTTAGGTTGGGTTAGGTTAGGTTATATTACGTTATAGATGTATATAAAGGTCCCACGGAGACGTAGAGGCCAACAAGCCAGGAATGTGTTCAAATATTACCGCCGAGATGTTAGATTGGGTTAGGTTAGGTTATATTACGTTATTGATGTATATAAAGGTCCCACGGAGACGTAGAGGCCAACAAGCCAGGAATGTGTTCAAATATTACCGCGGAGATGTTAGGTTGTGTTAGGTTAGGTTATATTACGTTATAGATGTATATAAAGTTCCCACGGAGACGTAGAGGCCAACAAGCCAGGAATATGTTCAAATATTACCGCCGAGATGTTACATTGGGTTAGGTTAGGTTATATTACGTTATTGATGTATATAAAAATCCCACGGATACGTAGAGGCCAACTCGCCAGGAATGTTGTCAAATATTACCGCCGAGATGATAGGTTGGGTTAGGTTAGGTTATATTACGTTATTGATGTATATAAATGTACCACGGAGACGTAGAGGCCAACTCGCCATGAATGTGTTCAAATATTACCGCCGAGATGTTAGATTGGGTTAGGTTAGGTTATATTACGTTATTGATGTATATAAAGGTCCCACGGAGACGTAGAGGCCAACAAGCCAGGAATGTGTTCAAATATTACCGCGGAGATGTTAGGTTGTGTTAGGTTAGGTTATATTACGTTATAGATGTATATAAAGTTCCCACGGAGACGTAGAGGCCAACAAGCCAGGAATATGTTCAAATATTACCGCCGAGATGTTACATTGGGTTAGGTTAGGTTATATTACGTTATTGATGTATATAAAAATCCCACGGATACGTAGAGGCCAACTCGCCAGGAATGTTGTCAAATATTACCGCCGAGATGATAGGTTGGGTTAGGTTAGGTTATATTACGTTATTGATGTATATAAATGTACCACGGAGACGTAGAGGCCAACTCGCCATGAATGTGTTCAAATATTACCGCCGAGATGTTAGATTGGGTTAGGTTAGGTTATATTACGTTATTGATGTATATGAAGCACCCACGGAGACGGAGAATCCAACTCGCCAGGAATGTTGTCAAATATTACCGCCGAGATGTTAGGTTGGGTTAGGTTAGGTTATATTACGTTATTGATGTATATAAAGATCCCACGGATACGTAGAGGCCAACTCGCCAGGAATGTTGTCAAATATTACCGCCGAAATGATAGGTTGGATTAAGTTACGTTATATTTCGTTATTGATGCTTATGAAGGTCCCACGGAGACGTAGAGGCCAACTCGCCAGGTATGTTTTCTAATATTACCGCCGAGATGTTAGGTTCGGTTAGGTTAGGTTATATTACGTTATTGATGTATAAAAAGATCCCACGGAGACGGAGAAGCCAACTCGCCAGGAATGTTGTTAAATATTACTGCCGAGATGTTAGGTTGGGTTAGGTTAGGTTATATTACGTTACTGATGTATATAAAGGTCCCACGGAGACGTAGAGGCCAACTCGCCAGGTATGTTTTCAAATATTACCGCGGAGATGTTAGGTTGTGTTAGGTTAGGTTATATTACGTTATAGATGTATATAAAGTTCCCACGGAGACGTAGAGGCCAACAAGCCAGGAATATGTTCAAATATTACCGCCGAGATGTTAGATTGGGTTAGGTTAGGTTATATTACGTTATTGATGTATATAAAGATCCCACGGATACGTAGAGGCCAACTCGCCAGGAATGTTGTCAAATATTACCGCCGAGATGATAGGTTGGGTTAGGTTAGGTTATATTACGTTATTGATGTATAGAAATGTACCACGGAGACGTAGAGGCCAACTCGCCATGAATGTGTTCAAATATTACCGCCGAGATGTTAGATTGGGTTAGGTTAGGTTATATTACGTTATTGATGTATATAAAGCACCCACGGAGACGTAGAGGCCAACTCGCCAGGAATGTGTTCAAATATTACCGCCGAGATGTTAGATTGGGTTAGGTTAGGTTATGTTACGTTATTGATGTATATAAAGCACCCACGGCGGCGGAGAATCCAACTCGCCAGGAATGTTGTCAAATATTACCGCCGAGATGTTAGGTTGGGTTAGGTTAGGTTATATTACGTTATTGATGTATATAAAGATCCCACGGATACGTAGAGGCCAACTCGCCAGGAATGTTGTCAAATATTGCCGCCGAAATGATAGGTTGGATTAAGTTACGTTATATTTCGTTATTGATGCTTATGAAGGTCCCACGGAGACGTAGGGGCCAACTCGCCAGGTATGTTTTCTAATATTACCGCCGAGATGTTAGGTTGGGTTAGGTTAGGTTACATTACGTTATTGATGTATAAAAAGATCCCACGGAGACGGAGAAGCCAACTCGCCAGGAATGTTGTTAAATATTACTGCCGAGATGTTAGGTTGGGTTAGGTTAGGTAATATTACGTTATTGATGTATATAAAGGTCCCACGGAGACGTAGAAGCCAACTCGCCAGGTATGTTTTCAAATATTACCGCCGAGATGTTAGGTTGGGTTATGTTAGGTTATATTACATTATTGATATATATATATATATATATCCCACGGGGACGTGGAGGCCAACAAGCCAGGAATGTGTTCAAATATTACCGCCGAGATGTTAGGTTGGGTTAGGTTAGGTTATATTACGTTATAGATGTATATAAAGGTCCCACGGAGACGTAGAGGCCAACAAGCCAGGAATGTGTTCAAATATTACCGCCGAGATGTTAGATTGGGTTAGGTTAGGTTATATTACGTTATTGATGTATATAAAGGTCCCACGGAGACGTAGAGGCCAACAAGCCAGGAATGTGTTCAAATATTACCGCGGAGATGTTAGGTTGTGTTAGGTTAGGTTATATTACGTTATAGATGTATATAAAGTTCCCACGGAGACGTAGAGGCCAACAAGCCAGGAATATGTTCAAATATTACCGCCGAGATGTTACATTGGGTTAGGTTAGGTTATATTACGTTATTGATGTATATAAAAATCCCACGGATACGTAGAGGCCAACTCGCCAGGAATGTTGTCAAATATTACCGCCGAGATGATAGGTTGGGTTAGGTTAGGTTATATTACGTTATTGATGTATATAAATGTACCACGGAGACGTAGAGGCCAACTCGCCATGAATGTGTTCAAATATTACCGCCGAGATGTTAGATTGGGTTAGGTTAGGTTATATTAGGTTATTGATGTATATAAATGTACCACGGAGACGTAGAGGCCAACTCGCCATGAATGTGTTCAAATATTACCGCCGAGATGTTAGATTGGGTTAGGTTAGGTTATATTACGTTATTGATGTATATAAAGCACCCACGGAGACGTAGAGGCCAACTCGCCAGGAATGATGTCAAATATTACCGCCGAGATGCTAGGTTGGGTTAGGTTAGGTTATATTACGTTATAGATGTATATAAAGGTCCCACGGAGACGTAGAGGCCAACAAGCCAGGAATGTGTTCAAATATTACCGCCGATACGTTAGATTGGGTTAGGTTAGGTTATATTACGTTATTGATGTATATAAAGGTCCCACGGAGACGTAGAGGCCAACTCGCCAGGTATGTTTTCAAATATTACCGCGGAGATGTTAGGTTGTGTTAGGTTAGGTTATATTACGTTATAGATGTATATAAAGCTCCCACGGAGACGTAGAGGCCAACAAGCCAGGAATATGTTCAAATATTACCGCCGAGATGTTAGATTGGGTTAGGTTAGGTTATATTACGTTATTGATGTATATAAAGATCCCACGGAGACGTAGAGGCCAACTCGCCAGGTATGTTTTCAAATATTACCGCCGAGATGTCCGATTGGGTCAGGTTAGGCTATATTACGTTATTGATGTATATAAAGATCCCACGGATACGTAGAGGCCAACTCGCCATGAATGTGTTCAAATATTACCGCCGAGATGTTAGGTTGGGTTAGGTTAGGTTATATTACGTTATTGATGTATATAAAGGTCCCACGGAGACGTAGAGGCCAACTCGCCAGGTATGTTTTCAAATATTACCGCGGAGATGTTAGGTTGTGTTAGGTTAGGTTATATTACGTTATAGATGTATATAAAGTTCCCACGGAGACGTAGAGGCCAACAAGCCAGGAATATGTTCAAATATTACCGCGGAGATGTTAGATTGGGTTAGGTTAGGTTATATTACGTTATTGATGTATATAAAGATCCCACGGAGACGTAGAGGCCAACTCGCCAGGTATGTTTTCAAATATTACCGCCGAGATGTTAGATTGGGTCAGGTTAGGCTATATTACGTTATTGATGTATATAAAGATCCCACGGATACGTAGAGGCCAACTCGCCATGAATGTGTTCAAATATTACCGCCGAGATGTTAGATTGGGTTAGGTTAGGTTATAGTACGTTATTGATGTATATAAAGCACCCACGGAGACGTAGAGGCCAACTCGCCAGGAATGTGCTCAAATTTTACCGCCGAGATGTTAGATTGGGTTAGGTTAGGTTATATTACGTTATTGATGTATATAAAGCACCCACGGCGGCGGAGAATCCAACTCGCCAGGAATGTTGTCAAATATTACCGCCGAGATGTTAGGTTGGGTTAGGTTAGGTTATATTACGTTATTGATGTATATAAAGATCCCACGGATACGTAGAGGCCAACTCGCCAGGAATGTTGTCAAATATTACCGCCGAAATGATAGGTTGGATTAAGTTACGTTATATTTCGTTATTGATGCTTATGAAGGTCCCACGGAGACGTAGGGGCCAACTCGCCAGGTATGTTTTCTAATATTACCGCCGAGATGTTAGGTTGGGTTAGGATACGTTACATTACGTTATTGATGTATAAAAAGATCCCACGGAGACGGAGAAGCCAACACGCCAGGAATGTTGTTAAATATTACTGCCGAGATGTTAGGTTGGGTTAGGTTAGGTTATATTACATTATTGATATATATATATATATATATCCCACGGGGACGTGGAGGCCAACAAGCCAGGAATGTGTTCAAATATTACCGCCGAGATGTTAGGTTGGGTTAGGTTAGGTTATATTACGTTATAGATGTATATAAAGGTCCCACGGAGACGTAGAGGCCAACAAGCCAGGAATATGTTCAAATATTACCGCCGAGATGTTACATTGGGTTAGGTTAGGTTATATTACGTTATTGATGTATATAAAAATCCCACGGATACGTAGAGGCCAACTCGCCAGGAATGTTGTCAAATATTACCGCCGAGATGATAGGTTGGGTTAGGTTAGGTTATATTACGTTATTGATGTATATAAATGTACCACGGAGACGTAGAGGCCAACTCGCCATGAATGTGTTCAAATATTACCGCCGAGATGTTAGATTGGGTTAGGTTAGGTTATATTACGTTATTGATGTATATAAAGATCCCACGGAGACGTAGAGGCCAACTCGCCAGGTATGTTTTCAAATATTACCGCCGAGATGTCCGATTGGGTCAGGTTAGGCTATATTACGTTATTGATGTATATAAAGATCCCACGGATACGTAGAGGCCAACTCGCCATGAATGTGTTCAAATATTACCGCCGAGATGTTAGGTTGGGTTAGGTTAGGTTATATTACGTTATTGATGTATATAAAGGTCCCACGGAGACGTAGAGGCCAACTCGCCAGGTATGTTTTCAAATATTACCGCGGAGATGTTAGGTTGTGTTAGGTTAGGTTATATTACGTTATAGATGTATATAAAGTTCCCACGGAGACGTAGAGGCCAACAAGCCAGGAATATGTTCAAATATTACCGCGGAGATGTTAGATTGGGTTAGGTTAGGTTATATTACGTTATTGATGTATATAAAGATCCCACGGAGACGTAGAGGCCAACTCGCCAGGTATGTTTTCAAATATTACCGCCGAGATGTTAGATTGGGTCAGGTTAGGCTATATTACGTTATTGATGTATATAAAGATCCCACGGATACGTAGAGGCCAACTCGCCATGAATGTGTTCAAATATTACCGCCGAGATGTTAGATTGGGTTAGGTTAGGTTATAGTACGTTATTGATGTATATAAAGCACCCACGGAGACGTAGAGGCCAACTCGCCAGGAATGTGCTCAAATTTTACCGCCGAGATGTTAGATTGGGTTAGGTTAGGTTATATTACGTTATTGATGTATATAAAGCACCCACGGCGGCGGAGAATCCAACTCGCCAGGAATGTTGTCAAATATTACCGCCGAGATGTTAGGTTGGGTTAGGTTAGGTTATATTACGTTATTGATGTATATAAAGATCCCACGGATACGTAGAGGCCAACTCGCCAGGAATGTTGTCAAATATTACCGCCGAAATGATAGGTTGGATTAAGTTACGTTATATTTCGTTATTGATGCTTATGAAGGTCCCACGGAGACGTAGGGGCCAACTCGCCAGGTATGTTTTCTAATATTACCGCCGAGATGTTAGGTTGGGTTAGGATACGTTACATTACGTTATTGATGTATAAAAAGATCCCACGGAGACGGAGAAGCCAACACGCCAGGAATGTTGTTAAATATTACTGCCGAGATGTTAGGTTGGGTTAGGTTAGGTTATATTACATTATTGATATATATATATATATATCCCACGGGGACGTGGAGGCCAACAAGCCAGGAATGTGTTCAAATATTACCGCCGAGATGTTAGGTTGGGTTAGGTTAGGTTATATTACGTTATAGATGTATATAAAGGTCCCACGGAGACGTAGAGGCCAACAAGCCAGGAATATGTTCAAATATTACCGCCGAGATGTTACATTGGGTTAGGTTAGGTTATATTACGTTATTGATGTATATAAAAATCCCACGGATACGTAGAGGCCAACTCGCCAGGAATGTTGTCAAATATTACCGCCGAGATGATAGGTTGGGTTAGGTTAGGTTATATTACGTTATTGATGTATATAAATGTACCACGGAGACGTAGAGGCCAACTCGCCATGAATGTGTTCAAATATTACCGCCGAGATGTTAGATTGGGTTAGGTTAGGTTATATTACGTTATTGATGTATATGAAGCACCCACGGAGACGGAGAATCCAACTCGCCAGGAATGTTGTCAAATATTACCGCCGAGACGTTAGGTTGGGTTAGGTTAGGTTATATTACGTTATTGATGTATATAAAGATCCCACGGATACGTAGAGGCCAACTCGCCAGGAATGTTGTCAAATATTGCCGCCGAAATGATAGGTTGGATTAAGTTACGGTATATTTCGTTATTGATGCTTATGAAGGTCCCACGGAGACGTAGGGGCCAACTCGCCAGGTATGTTTTCTAATATTACCGCCGAGATGTTAGGTTGGGTTAGGTTAGGTTACATTACGTTATTGATGTATAAAAAGATCCCACGGAGACGGAGAAGCCAACTCGCCAGGAATGTTGTTAAATATTACTGCCGAGATGTTAGGTTGGGTTAGGTTAGGTAATATTACGTTATTGATGTATATAAAGGTCCCACGGAGACGTAGAAGCCAACTCGCCAGGTATGTTTTCAAATATTACCGCCGAGATGTTAGGTTGGGTTATGTTAGGTTATATTACATTATTGATATATATATATATATATATCCCACGGGGACGTGGAGGCCAACAAGCCAGTAATGTGTTCAAATATTACCGCCGAGATGTTAGGTTGGGTTAGGTTAGGTTATATTACGTTATAGATGTATATAAAGGTCCCACGGAGACGTAGAGGCCAACAAGCCAGGAATGTGTTCAAATATTACCGCCGAGATGTTAGATTGGGTTAGGTTAGGTTATATTACGTTATTGATGTATATAAAGGTCCCACGGAGACGTAGAGGCCAACAAGCCAGGAATGTGTTCAAATATTACCGCGGAGATGTTAGGTTGTGTTAGGTTAGGTTATATTACGTTATAGATGTATATAAAGTTCCCACGGAGACGTAGAGGCCAACAAGCCAGGAATATGTTCAAATATTACCGCCGAGATGTTACATTGGGTTAGGTTAGGTTATATTACGTTATTGATGTATATAAAAATCCCACGGATACGTAGAGGCCAACTCGCCAGGAATGTTGTCAAATATTACCGCCGAGATGATAGGTTGGGTTAGGTTAGGTTATATTACGTTATTGATGTATATAAATGTACCACGGAGACGTAGAGGCCAACTCGCCATGAATGTGTTCAAATATTACCGCCGAGATGTTAGATTGGGTTAGGTTAGGTTATATTACGTTATTGATGTATATAAAGGTCCCACGGAGACGTAGAGGCCAACAAGCCAGGAATGTGTTCAAATATTACCGCGGAGATGTTAGGTTGTGTTAGGTTAGGTTATATTACGTTATAGATGTATATAAAGTTCCCACGGAGACGTAGAGGCCAACAAGCCAGGAATATGTTCAAATATTACCGCCGAGATGTTACATTGGGTTAGGTTAGGTTATATTACGTTATTGATGTATATAAAAATCCCACGGATACGTAGAGGCCAACTCGCCAGGAATGTTGTCAAATATTACCGCCGAGATGATAGGTTGGGTTAGGTTAGGTTATATTACGTTATTGATGTATATAAATGTACCACGGAGACGTAGAGGCCAACTCGCCATGAATGTGTTCAAATATTACCGCCGAGATGTTAGATTGGGTTAGGTTAGGTTATATTACGTTATTGATGTATATGAAGCACCCACGGAGACGGAGAATCCAACTCGCCAGGAATGTTGTCAAATATTACCGCCGAGATGTTAGGTTGGGTTAGGTTAGGTTATATTACGTTATTGATGTATATAAAGATCCCACGGATACGTAGAGGCCAACTCGCCAGGAATGTTGTCAAATATTACCGCCGAAATGATAGGTTGGATTAAGTTACGTTATATTTCGTTATTGATGCTTATGAAGGTCCCACGGAGACGTAGAGGCCAACTCGCCAGGTATGTTTTCTAATATTACCGCCGAGATGTTAGGTTCGGTTAGGTTAGGTTATATTACGTTATTGATGTATAAAAAGATCCCACGGAGACGGAGAAGCCAACTCGCCAGGAATGTTGTTAAATATTACTGCCGAGATGTTAGGTTGGGTTAGGTTAGGTTATATTACGTTACTGATGTATATAAAGGTCCCACGGAGACGTAGAGGCCAACTCGCCAGGTATGTTTTCAAATATTACCGCGGAGATGTTAGGTTGTGTTAGGTTAGGTTATATTACGTTATAGATGTATATAAAGTTCCCACGGAGACGTAGAGGCCAACAAGCCAGGAATATGTTCAAATATTACCGCCGAGATGTTAGATTGGGTTAGGTTAGGTTATATTACGTTATTGATGTATATAAAGATCCCACGGATACGTAGAGGCCAACTCGCCAGGAATGTTGTCAAATATTACCGCCGAGATGATAGGTTGGGTTAGGTTAGGTTATATTACGTTATTGATGTATAGAAATGTACCACGGAGACGTAGAGGCCAACTCGCCATGAATGTGTTCAAATATTACCGCCGAGATGTTAGATTGGGTTAGGTTAGGTTATATTACGTTATTGATGTATATAAAGCACCCACGGAGACGTAGAGGCCAACTCGCCAGGAATGTGTTCAAATATTACCGCCGAGATGTTAGATTGGGTTAGGTTAGGTTATGTTACGTTATTGATGTATATAAAGCACCCACGGCGGCGGAGAATCCAACTCGCCAGGAATGTTGTCAAATATTACCGCCGAGATGTTAGGTTGGGTTAGGTTAGGTTATATTACGTTATTGATGTATATAAAGATCCCACGGATACGTAGAGGCCAACTCGCCAGGAATGTTGTCAAATATTGCCGCCGAAATGATAGGTTGGATTAAGTTACGTTATATTTCGTTATTGATGCTTATGAAGGTCCCACGGAGACGTAGGGGCCAACTCGCCAGGTATGTTTTCTAATATTACCGCCGAGATGTTAGGTTGGGTTAGGTTAGGTTACATTACGTTATTGATGTATAAAAAGATCCCACGGAGACGGAGAAGCCAACTCGCCAGGAATGTTGTTAAATATTACTGCCGAGATGTTAGGTTGGGTTAGGTTAGGTAATATTACGTTATTGATGTATATAAAGGTCCCACGGAGACGTAGAAGCCAACTCGCCAGGTATGTTTTCAAATATTACCGCCGAGATGTTAGGTTGGGTTATGTTAGGTTATATTACATTATTGATATATATATATATATATATCCCACGGGGACGTGGAGGCCAACAAGCCAGGAATGTGTTCAAATATTACCGCCGAGATGTTAGGTTGGGTTAGGTTAGGTTATATTACGTTATAGATGTATATAAAGGTCCCACGGAGACGTAGAGGCCAACAAGCCAGGAATGTGTTCAAATATTACCGCCGAGATGTTAGATTGGGTTAGGTTAGGTTATATTACGTTATTGATGTATATAAAGGTCCCACGGAGACGTAGAGGCCAACAAGCCAGGAATGTGTTCAAATATTACCGCGGAGATGTTAGGTTGTGTTAGGTTAGGTTATATTACGTTATAGATGTATATAAAGTTCCCACGGAGACGTAGAGGCCAACAAGCCAGGAATATGTTCAAATATTACCGCCGAGATGTTACATTGGGTTAGGTTAGGTTATATTACGTTATTGATGTATATAAAAATCCCACGGATACGTAGAGGCCAACTCGCCAGGAATGTTGTCAAATATTACCGCCGAGATGATAGGTTGGGTTAGGTTAGGTTATATTACGTTATTGATGTATATAAATGTACCACGGAGACGTAGAGGCCAACTCGCCATGAATGTGTTCAAATATTACCGCCGAGATGTTAGATTGGGTTAGGTTAGGTTATATTAGGTTATTGATGTATATAAATGTACCACGGAGACGTAGAGGCCAACTCGCCATGAATGTGTTCAAATATTACCGCCGAGATGTTAGATTGGGTTAGGTTAGGTTATATTACGTTATTGATGTATATAAAGCACCCACGGAGACGTAGAGGCCAACTCGCCAGGAATGATGTCAAATATTACCGCCGAGATGCTAGGTTGGGTTAGGTTAGGTTATATTACGTTATAGATGTATATAAAGGTCCCACGGAGACGTAGAGGCCAACAAGCCAGGAATGTGTTCAAATATTACCGCCGATACGTTAGATTGGGTTAGGTTAGGTTATATTACGTTATTGATGTATATAAAGGTCCCACGGAGACGTAGAGGCCAACTCGCCAGGTATGTTTTCAAATATTACCGCGGAGATGTTAGGTTGTGTTAGGTTAGGTTATATTACGTTATAGATGTATATAAAGCTCCCACGGAGACGTAGAGGCCAACAAGCCAGGAATATGTTCAAATATTACCGCCGAGATGTTAGATTGGGTTAGGTTAGGTTATATTACGTTATTGATGTATATAAAGATCCCACGGAGACGTAGAGGCCAACTCGCCAGGTATGTTTTCAAATATTACCGCCGAGATGTCCGATTGGGTCAGGTTAGGCTATATTACGTTATTGATGTATATAAAGATCCCACGGATACGTAGAGGCCAACTCGCCATGAATGTGTTCAAATATTACCGCCGAGATGTTAGGTTGGGTTAGGTTAGGTTATATTACGTTATTGATGTATATAAAGGTCCCACGGAGACGTAGAGGCCAACTCGCCAGGTATGTTTTCAAATATTACCGCGGAGATGTTAGGTTGTGTTAGGTTAGGTTATATTACGTTATAGATGTATATAAAGTTCCCACGGAGACGTAGAGGCCAACAAGCCAGGAATATGTTCAAATATTACCGCGGAGATGTTAGATTGGGTTAGGTTAGGTTATATTACGTTATTGATGTATATAAAGATCCCACGGAGACGTAGAGGCCAACTCGCCAGGTATGTTTTCAAATATTACCGCCGAGATGTTAGATTGGGTCAGGTTAGGTTATATTACGTTATTGATGTATATAAAAATCCCACGGATACGTAGAGGCCAACTCGCCAGGAATGTTGTCAAATATTACCGCCGAGATGATAGGTTGGGTTAGGTTAGGTTATATTACGTTATTGATGTATATAAATGTACCACGGAGACGTAGAGGCCAACTCGCCATGAATGTGTTCAAATATTACCGCCGAGATGTTAGATTGGGTTAGGTTAGGTTATATTACGTTATTGATGTATATGAAGCACCCACGGAGACGGAGAATCCAACTCGCCAGGAATGTTGTCAAATATTACCGCCGAGACGTTAGGTTGGGTTAGGTTAGGTTATATTACGTTATTGATGTATATAAAGATCCCACGGATACGTAGAGGCCAACTCGCCAGGAATGTTGTCAAATATTACCGCCGAAATGATAGGTTGGATTAAGTTACGTTATATTTCGTTATGGATGCTTATGAAGGTCCCACGGAGACGTAGAGGCCAACTCGCCAGGTATGTTTTCTAATATTACCGCCGAGATGTTAGGTTGGGTTAGGTTAGGTTATATTACGTTATTGATGTATAAAAAGATCCCACGGAGACGGAGAAGCCAACTCGCCAGGAATGTTGTTAAATACTACTGCCGAGATGTTAGGTTGGGTTAGGTTAGGTTATATTACGTTATTGATGTATATAAAGGTCCCACGGAGACGTAGAGGCCAACTCGCCAGGTATGTTTTCAAATATTACCGCGGAGATGTTAGGTTGTGTTAGGTTAGGTTATATTACGTTATAGATGTATATAAAGCACCCACGGAGACGTAGAGGCCAACTCGCCAGGAATGTGTTCAAATATTACCGCCGAGATGTTAGATTGGGTTAGGTTAGGTTATATTACGTTATTGATGTATATAAAGGTCCCACGGAGACGTAGAGGCCAACAAGCCAGGAATGTGTTCAAATATTACCGCGGAGATGTTAGGTTGTGTTAGGTTAGGTTATATTACGTTATAGATGTATATAAAGTTCCCACGGAGACGTAGAGGCCAACAAGCCAGGAATATGTTCAAATATTACCGCCGAGATGTTACATTGGGTTAGGTTAGGTTATATTACGTTATTGATGTATATAAAAATCCCACGGATACGTGGAGGCCAACTCGCCAGGAATGTTGTCAAATATTACCGCCGAGATGATAGGTTGGGTTAGGTTAGGTTATATTACGTTATTGATGTATATAAATGTACCACGGAGACGTAGAGGCCAACTCGCCATGAATGTGTTCAAATATTACCGCCGAGATGTTAGATTGGGTTAGGTTAGGTTATATTAGGTTATTGATGTATATAAATGTACCACGGAGACGTAGAGGCCAACTCGCCATGAATGTGTTCAAATATTACCGCCGAGATGTTAGATTGGGTTAGGTTAGGTTATATTACGTTATTGATGTATATAAAGCACCCACGGAGACGTAGAGGCCAACTCGCCAGGAATGATGTCAAATATTACCGCCGAGATGCTAGGTTGGGTTAAGTTAGGTTATATTACGTTATAGATGTATATAAAGGTCCCACGGAGACGTAGAGGCCAACAAGCCAGGAATGTGTTCAAATATTACCGACGATACGTTAGATTGGGTTAGGTTAGGTTATATTACGTTATTGATGTATATAAAGGTCCCACGGAGACGTAGAGGCCAACTCGCCAGGTATGTTTTCAAATATTACCGCGGAGATGTTAGGTTGTGTTAGGTTAGGTTATATTACGTTATAGATGTATATAAAGCTCCCACGGAGACGTAGAGGCCAACAAGCCAGGAATATGTTCAAATATTACCGCCGAGATGTTAGATTGGGTTAGGTTAGGTTATATTACGTTATTGATGTATATAAAGATCCCACGGAGACGTAGAGGCCAACTCGCCAGGTATGTTTTCAAATATTACCGCCGAGATGTCAGATTGGGTCAGGTTAGGCTATATTACGTTATTGATGTATATAAAGATCCCACGGATACGTAGAGGCCAACTCGCCATGAATGTGTTCAAATATTACCGCCGAGATGTTAGATTGGGTTAGGTTAGGTTATAGTACGTTATTGATGTATATAAAGCACCCACGGAGACGTAGAGGCCAACTCGCCATGAATGTGTTCAAATATTACCGCCGAGATGTTAGATTGGGTTAGGTTAGGTTATATTACGTTATTGATGTATATGAAGCACCCACGGAGACGGAGAATCCAACTCGCCAGGAATGTTGTCAAATATTACCGCCGAGATGTTAGGTTGGGTTAGGTTAGGTTATATTACGTTATTGATGTATATAAAGATCCCACGGATACGTAGAGGCCAACTCGCCAGGAATGTTGTCAAATATTACCGCCGAAATGATAGGTTGGATTAAGTTACGTTATATTTCGTTATTGATGCTTATGAAGGTCCCACGGAGACGTAGAGGCCAACTCGCCAGGTATGTTTTCTAATATTACCGCCGAGATGTTAGGTTGGGTTAGGTTAGGTTATATTACGTTATTGATGTATAAAAAGATCCCACGGAGACGGAGAAGCCAACTCGCCAGGAATGTTGTTAAATATTACTGCCGAGATGTTAGGTTGGGTTAGGTTAGGTTATATTACGTTATTGATGTATATAAAGGTCCCACGGAGACGTAGAGGCCAACTCGCCAGGTATGTTTTCAAATATTACCGCGGAGATGTTAGGTTGTGTTAGGTTAGGTTATATTACGTTATAGATGTATATAAAGTTCCCACGGAGACGTAGAGGCCAACAAGCCAGGAATATGTTCAAATATTACCGCCGAGATGTTAGATTGGGTTAGGTTAGGTTATATTACGTTATTGATGTATATAAAGATCCCACGGATACGTAGAGGCCAACTCGCCAGGAATGTTGTCAAATATTACCGCCGAGATGATAGGTTGGGTTAGGTTAGGTTATATTACGTTATTGATGTATAGAAATGTACCACGGAGACGTAGAGGCCAACTCGCCATGAATGTGTTCAAATATTACCGCCGAGATGTTAGATTGGGTTAGGTTAGGTTATATTACGTTATTGATGTATATAAAGCACCCACGGAGACGTAGAGGCCAACTCGCCAGGAATGTGTTCAAATATTACCGCCGAGATGTTAGATTGGGTTAGGTTAGGTTATATTACGTTATTGATGTATATAAAGCACCCACGGCGGCGGAGAATCCAACTCGCCAGGAATGTTGTCAAATATTACCGCCGAGATGTTAGGTTGGGTTAGGTTAGGTTATATTACGTTATTGATGTATATAAAGATCCCACGGATACGTAGAGGCCAACTCGCCAGGAATGTTGTCAAATATTACCGCCGAAATGATAGGTTGGATTAAGTTACGTTATATTTCGTTATTGATGCTTATGAAGGTCCCACGGAGACGTAGGGGCCAACTCGCCAGGTATGTTTTCTAATATTACCGCCGAGATGTTAGGTTGGGTTAGGTTAGGTTACATTACGTTATTGATGTATAAAAAGATCCCACGGAGACGGAGAAGCCAACTCGCCAGGAATGTTGTTAAATATTACTGCCGAGATGTTAGGTTGGGTTAGGTTAGGTAATATTACGTTATTGATGTATATAAAGGTCCCACGGAGACGTAGAAGCCAACTCGCCAGGTATGTTTTCAAATATTACCGCCGAGATGTTAGGTTGGGTTATGTTAGGTTATATTACATTATTGATATATATATATATATATATATATATATATATATATATATATATATCCCACGGGGACGTGGAGGCCAACAAGCCAGGAATGTGTTCAAATATTACCGCCGAGATGTTAGATTGGGTTAGGTTAGGTTATATTACGTTATTGATGTATATAAAGGTCCCACGGAGACGTAGAGGCCAACAAGCCAGGAATGTGTTCAAATATTACCGCGGAGATGTTAGGTTGTGTTAGGTTAGGTTATATTACGTTATAGATGTATATAAAGTTCCCACGGAGACGTAGAGGCCAACAAGCCAGGAATATGTTCAAATATTACCGCCGAGATGTTACATTGGGTTAGGTTAGGTTATATTACGTTATTGATGTATATAAAAATCCCACGGATACGTAGAGGCCAACTCGCCAGGAATGTTGTCAAATATTACCGCCGAGATGATAGGTTGGGTTAGGTTAGGTTATATTACGTTATTGATGTATATAAATGTACCACGGAGACGTAGAGGCCAACTCGCCATGAATGTGTTCAAATATTACCGCCGAGATGTTAGATTGGGTTAGGTTAGGTTATATTAGGTTATTGATGTATATAAATGTACCACGGAGACGTAGAGGCCAACTCGCCATGAATGTGTTCAAATATTACCGCCGAGATGTTAGATTGGGTTAGGTTAGGTTATATTACGTTATTGATGTATATAAAGCACCCACGGAGACGTAGAGGCCAACTCGCCAGGAATGATGTCAAATATTACCGCCGAGATGCTAGGTTGGGTTAGGTTAGGTTATATTACGTTATAGATGTATATAAAGGTCCCACGGAGACGTAGAGGCCAACAAGCCAGGAATGTGTTCAAATATTACCGCCGATACGTTAGATTGGGTTAGGTTAGGTTATATTACGTTATTGATGTATATAAAGGTCCCACGGAGACGTAGAGGCCAACTCGCCAGGTATGTTTTCAAATATTACCGCGGAGATGTTAGGTTGTGTTAGGTTAGGTTATATTACGTTATAGATGTATATAAAGTTCCCACGGAGACGTAGAGGCCAACAAGCCAGGAATATGTTCAAATATTACCGCCGAGATGTTAGATTGGGTTAGGTTAGGTTATATTACGTTATTGATGTATATAAAGATCCCACGGAGACGTAGAGGCCAACTCGCCAGGTATGTTTTCAAATATTACCGCCGAGATGTTAGATTGGGTCAGGTTAGGCTATATTACGTTATTGATGTATATAAAGATCCCACGGATACGTAGAGGCCAACTCGCCATGAATGTGTTCAAATATTACCGCCGAGATGTTAGATTGGGTTAGGTTAGG
This sequence comes from Xylocopa violacea, assembly GCA_963969225.1. Taxonomy (NCBI): domain Eukaryota; kingdom Metazoa; phylum Arthropoda; class Insecta; order Hymenoptera; family Apidae; genus Xylocopa; species Xylocopa violacea. Next base: position 5,004,622 of record CAXAJV010000836.1, on the reverse strand, counting down.
TTATAGTACGTTATTGATGTATATAAAGCACCCACGGAGACGTAGAGGCCAACTCGCCAGGAATGTGCTCAAATATTACCACCGAGATGTTAGATTGGGTTAGGTTAGGTTAAATTACGTTATTGATGTATATAAAGCACCCACGGCGGCGGAGAATCCAACTCGCCAGGAATGTTGTCAAATATTACCGCCGAGATGTTAGGTTGGGTTAGGTTAGGTTATATTACGTTATTGATGTATATAAAGATCCCACGGATACGTAGAGGCCAACTCGCCAGGAATGTTGTCAAATATTACCGCCGAAATGATAGGTTGGATTAAGTTACGTTATATTTCGTTATTGATGCTTATGAAGGTCCCACGGAGACGTAGGGGCCAACTCGCCAGGTATGTTTTCTAATATTACCGCCGAGATGTTAGGTTGGGTTAGGATACGTTACATTACGTTATTGATGTATAAAAAGATCCCACGGAGACGGAGAAGCCAACTCGCCAGGAATGTTGTTAAATATTACTGCCGAGATGTTAGGTTGGGTTAGGTTAGGTTATATTACGTTATTGATGTATATAAAGGTCCCACGGAGACGTAGAAGCCAACTCGCCAGGTATGTTTTCAAATATTACCGCCGAGATGTTAGGTTGGTTTATGTTAGGTTATATTACGTTATTGATGTATAAAAAGATCCCACGGAGACGTAGAGGCCAACAAGCCAGGAATGTCTTCAAATATTACCGCCGAGATGTTAGGTTGGGTTATGATAGGTTATATTACATTATTGATATATATATATATATCCCACGGGGACGTGGAGGCCAACAAGCCAGGAATGTGTTCAAATATTACCGCCGAGATGTTAGGTTGAGTTAGGTTAGGTTATATTACGTTATTGATGTATATAAATGTACCACGGAGACGTAGAGGCCAACTCGCCATGAATGTGTTCAAATATTACCGCCGAGATGTTAGATTGGGTTAGGTTAGGTTATATTAGGTTATTGATGTATATAAATTTACCACGGAGACGTAGAGGCCAACTCGCCATGAATGTGTTCAAATATTACCGCCGAGATGTTAGATTGGGTTAGGTTAGGTTATATTAGGTTATTGATGTATATAAATGTACCACGGAGACGTAGAGGCCAACTCGCCATGAATGTGTTCAAATATTACCGCCGAGATGTTAGATTGGGTTAGGTTAGGTTATATTACGTTATTGATGTATATAAAGCACCCACGGAGACGTAGAGGCCAACTCGCCAGGAATGTGTTCAAATATTACCGCCGAGATGTTAGATTGGGTTAGGTTAGGTTATATTACGTTATTGATGTATATAAAGCACCCACGGCGGCGGAGAATCCAACTCGCCAGGAATGTTGTCAAATATTACCGCCGAGATGTTAGGTTGGGTTAGGTTAGGTTATATTACGTTATAGATGTATATAAAGGTCCCACGGAGACGTAGAGGCCAACAAGCCAGGAATGTGTTCAAATATTACCGCCGAGATGTTAGATTGGGTTAGGTTAGGTTATATTACGTTATTGATGTATATAAAGGTCCCACGGAGACGTAGAGGCCAACAAGCCAGGAATGTGTTCAAATATTACCGCGGAGATGTTAGGTTGTGTTAGGTTAGGTTATATTACGTTATAGATGTATATAAAGTTCCCACGAAGACGTAGAGGCCAACAAGCCAGGAATATGTTCAAATATTACCGCCGAGATGTTACATTGGGTTAGGTTAGGTTATATTACGTTATTGATGTATATAAAAATCCCACGGATACGTAGAGGCCAACTCGCCAGGAATGTTGTCAAATATTACCGCCGAGATGATAGGTTGGGTTAGGTTAGGTTATATTACGTTATTGATGTATATAAATGTACCACGGAGACGTAGAGGCCAACTCGCCATGAATGTGTTCAAATATTACCGCCGAGATGTTAGATTGGGTTAGGTTAGGTTATATTAGGTTATTGATGTATATAAATGTACCACGGAGACGTAGAGGCCAACTCGCCATAAATGTGTTCAAATATTACCGCCGAGATGTTAGATTGGGTTAGGTTAGGTTATATTACGTTATTGATGTATATAAAGCACCCACGGAGACGTAGAGGCCAACTCGCCAGGAATGATGTCAAATATTACCGCCGAGATGCTAGGTTGGGTTAGGTTAGGTTATATTACGTTATAGATGTATATAAAGGTCCCACGGAGACGTAGAGGCCAACAAGCCAGGAATGTGTTCAAATATTACCGCCGATACGTTAGATTGGGTTAGGTTAGGTTATATTACGTTATTGATGTATATAAAGGTCCCACGGAGACGTAGAGGCCAACTCGCCAGGTATGTTTTCAAATATTACCGCGGAGATGTTAGGTTGTGTTAGGTTAGGTTATATTACGTTATAGATGTATATAAAGTTCCCACGGAGACGTAGAGGCCAACAAGCCAGGAATGTGTTCAAATATTACCGCCGAGATGTTAGATTGGGTTAGGTTAGGTTATATTACGTTATTGATGTATATAAAGGTCCCACGGAGACGTAGAGGCCAACAAGCCAGGAATGTGTTCAAATATTACCGCGGAGATGTTAGGTTGTGTTAGGTTAGGTTATATTACGTTATAGATGTATATAAAGTTCCCACGGAGACGTAGAGGCCAACAAGCCAGGAATATGTTCAAATATTACCGCCGAGATGTTACATTGGGTTAGGTTAGGTTATATTACGTTATTGATGTATATAAAAATCCCACGGATACGTAGAGGCCAACTCGCCAGGAATGTTGTCAAATATTACCGCCGAGATGATAGGTTGGGTTAGGTTAGGTTATATTACGTTATTGATGTATATAAATGTACCACGGAGACGTAGAGGCCAACTCGCCATGAATGTGTTCAAATATTACCGCCGAGATGTTAGATTGGGTTAGGTTAGGTTATATTAGGTTATTGATGTATATAAATGTACCACGGAGACGTAGAGGCCAACTCGCCATGAATGTGTTCAAATATTACCGCCGAGATGTTAGATTGGGTTAGGTTAGGTTATATTACGTTATTGATGTATATAAAGCACCCACGGAGACGTAGAGGCCAACTCGCCAGGAATGATGTCAAATATTACCGCCGAGATGCTAGGTTGGGTTAGGTTAGGTTATATTACGTTATAGATGTATATAAAGGTCCCACGGAGACGTAGAGGCCAACAAGCCAGGAATGTGTTCAAATATTACCGCCGATACGTTAGATTGGGTTAGGTTAGGTTATATTACGTTATTGATGTATATAAAGGTCCCACGGAGACGTAGAGGCCAACTCGCCAGGTATGTTTTCAAATATTACCGCGGAGATGTTAGGTTGTGTTAGGTTAGGTTATATTACGTTATAGATGTATATAAAGTTCCCACGGAGACGTAGAGGCCAACAAGCCAGGAATGTGTTCAAATATTACCGCCGAGATGTTAGATTGGGTTAGGTTAGGTTATATTACGTTATTGATGTATATAAAGGTCCCACGGAGACGTAGAGGCCAACAAGCCAGGAATGTGTTCAAATATTACCGCGGAGATGTTAGGTTGTGTTAGGTTAGGTTATATTACGTTATAGATGTATATAAAGTTCCCACGGAGACGTAGAGGCCAACAAGCCAGGAATATGTTCAAATATTACCGCCGAGATGTTACATTGGGTTAGGTTAGGTTATATTACGTTATTGATGTATATAAAAATCCCACGGATACGTAGAGGCCAACTCGCCAGGAATGTTGTCAAATATTACCGCCGAGATGATAGGTTGGGTTAGGTTAGGTTATATTACGTTATTGATGTATATAAATGTACCACGGAGACGTAGAGGCCAACTCGCCATGAATGTGTTCAAATATTACCGCCGAGATGTTAGATTGGGTTAGGTTAGGTTATATTAGGTTATTGATGTATATAAATGTACCACGGAGACGTAGAGGCCAACTCGCCATGAATGTGTTCAAATATTACCGCCGAGATGTTAGATTGGGTTAGGTTAGGTTATATTACGTTATTGATGTATATAAAGCACCCACGGAGACGTAGAGGCCAACTCGCCAGGAATGATGTCAAATATTACCGCCGAGATGCTAGGTTGGGTTAGGTTAGGTTATATTACGTTATAGATGTATATAAAGGTCCCACGGAGACGTAGAGGCCAACAAGCCAGGAATGTGTTCAAATATTACCGCCGATACGTTAGATTGGGTTAGGTTAGGTTATATTACGTTATTGATGTATATAAAGGTCCCACGGAGACGTAGAGGCCAACTCGCCAGGTATGTTTTCTAATATTACCGCCGAGATGTTAGGTTGGGTTAGGTTAGGTTATATTACGTTATTGATGTATAAAAAGATCCCACGGAGACGGAGAAGCCAACTCGCCAGGAATGTTGTTAAATATTACTGCCGAGATGTTAGTTTGGGTTAGGTTAGGTTATATTACGTTATTGATGTATATAAAGGTCCCACGGAGACGTAGAGGCCAACTCGCCAGGTATGTTTTCAAATATTACCGCGGAGATGTTAGGTTGTGTTAGGTTAGGTTATATTACGTTATAGATGTATATAAAGTTCCCACGGAGACGTAGAGGCCAACAAGCCAGGAATATGTTCAAATATTACCGCCGAGATGTTAGATTGGGTTAGGTTAGGTTATATTACGTTATTGATGTATATAAAGATCCCACGGATACGTAGAGGCCAACTCGCCAGGAATGTTGTCAAATATTACCGCCGAAATGATAGGTTGGATTAAGTTACGTTATATTTCGTTATTGATGCTTATGAAGGTCCCACGGAGACGTAGGGGCCAACTCGCCAGGTATGTTTTCTAATATTACCGCCGAGATGTTAGGTTGGGTTAGGTTAGGTTACATTACGTTATTGATGTATAAAAAGGTCCCACGGAGACGGAGAAGCCAACTCGCCAGGAATGTTGTTAAATATTACTGCCGAGATGTTAGGTTGGGTTATGTTAGGTTATATTACATTATTGATATATATATATATATATATATATATATATATATATATATATATATATATATATATCCCACGGGGACGTGGAGGCCAACAAGCCAGGAATGTGTTCAAATATTACCGCCGAGATGTTAGGTTGGGTTAGGTTAGGTTATATTACGTTATAGATGTATATAAAGGTCCCACGGAGACGTAGAGGCCAACAAGCCAGGAATGTGTTCAAATATTACCGCCGAGATGTTAGATTGGGTTAGGTTAGGTTATATTACGTTATTGATGTATATAAAGGTCCCACGGAGACGTAGAGGCCAACAAGCCAGGAATGTGTTCAAATATTACCGCGGAGATGTTAGGTTGTGTTAGGTTAGGTTATATTACGTTATAGATGTATATAAAGTTCCCACGGAGACGGAGAGGCCAACAAGCCAGGAATATGTTCAAATATTACCGCCGAGATGTTACATTGGGTTAGGTTAGGTTATATTACGTTATTGATGTATATAAAAATCCCACGGATACGTAGAGGCCAACTCGCCAGGAATGTTGTCAAATATTACCGCCGAGATGATAGGTTGGGTTAGGTTAGGTTATATTACGTTATTGATGTATATAAATGTACCACGGAGACGTAGAGGCCAACTCGCCATGAATGTGTTCAAATATTACCGCCGAGATGTTAGATTGGGTTAGGTTAGGTTATATTAGGTTATTGATGTATATAAATGTACCACGGAGACGTAGAGGCCAACTCGCCATGAATGTGTTCAAATATTACCGCCGAGATGTTAGATTGGGTTAGGTTAGGTTATATTACGTTATTGATGTATATAAAGCACCCACGGAGACGTAGAGGCCAACTCGCCAGGAATGATGTCAAATATTACCGCCGAGATGCTAGGTTGGGTTAGGTTAGGTTATATTACGTTATAGATGTATATAAAGGTCCCACGGAGACGTAGAGGCCAACAAGCCAGGAATGTGTTCAAATATTACCGCCGATACGTTAGATTGGGTTAGGTTAGGTTATATTACGTTATTGATGTATATAAAGGTCCCACGGAGACGTAGAGGCCAACTCGCCAGGTATGTTTTCAAATATTACCGCGGAGATGTTAGGTTGTGTTAGGTTAGGTTATATTACGTTATAGATGTATATAAAGTTCCCACGGAGACGTAGAGGCCAACAAGCCAGGAATATGTTCAAATATTACCGCCGAGATGTTAGATTGGGTTAGGTTAGGTTATATTACGTTATTGATGTATATAAAGATCCCACGGAGACGTAGAGGCCAACTCGCCAGGTATGTTTTCAAATATTACCGCCGAGATGTTAGATTGGGTCAGGTTAGGCTATATTACGTTATTGATGTATATAAAGATCCCACGGATACGTAGAGGCCAACTCGCCATGAATGTGTTCAAATATTACCGCCGAGATGTTAGATTGGGTTAGGTTAGGTTATAGTACGTTATTGATGTATATAAAGCACTCACGGAGACGTAGAGGCCAACTCGCCAGGAATGTGCTCAAATATTACCGCCGAGATGTTAGATTGGGTTAGGTTAGGTTAAATTACGTTATTGATGTATATAAAGCACCCACGGAGACGTAGAGGCCAACTCGCCAGGAATGTGTTCAAATATTACCGCCGAGATGTTAGATTGGGTTAGGTTAGGTTATATTACGTTATTGATGTATATAAAGCACCCACGGCGGCGGAGAATCCAACTCGCCAGGAATGTTGTCAAATATTACCGCCGAGATGTTAGGTTGGGTTAGGTTAGGTTATATTACGTTATTGATGTATATAAAGATCCCACGGATACGTAGAGGCCAACTCGCCAGGAATGTTGGCAAATATTACCGCCGAAATGATAGGTTGGATTAAGTTACGTTATATTTCGTTATTGATGCTTATGAAGGTCCCACGGAGACGTAGGGGCCAACTCGCCAGGTATGTTTTCTAATATTACCGCCGAGATGTTAGGTTGGGTTAGGTTACGTTACATTACCTTATTGATGTATAAAAAGATCCCACGGAGACGGAGAAGCCAACTCGCCAGGAATGTTGTTAAATATTACTGCCGAGATGTTAGGTTGGGTTAGGTTAGGTTATATTACGTTATTGATGTATATAAAGGTCCCACGGAGACGTAGAAGCCAACTCGCCAGGTATGTTTTCAAATATTACCGCCGAGATGTTAGGTTGGGTTATGTTAGGTTATATTACATTATTGATATATATATATATATCCCACGGGGACGTGGAGGCCAACAAGCCAGGAATGTGTTCAAATATTACCGCCGAGATGTTAGGTTGGGTTAGGTTAGGTTATATTACGTTATTGATGTATATAAAGCACCCACGGAGACGTAGAGGCCAACTCGCCAGGAATGTGTTCAAATATTACCGCCGAGATGTTAGATTGGGTTAGGTTAGGTTATATTACGTTATTGATGTATATAAAGCACCCACGGCGGCGGAGAATCCAACTCGCCAGGAATGTTGTCAAATATTACCGCCGAGATGTTAGGTTGGGTTAGGTTAGGTTATATTACGTTATTGATGTATATAAAGATCCCACGGATACGTAGAGGCCAACTCGCCAGGAATGTTGTCAAATATTACCGCCGAAATGATAGGTTGGATTAAGTTACGTTATATTTCGTTATTGATGCTTATGAAGGTCCCACGGAGACGTAGGGGCCAACTCGCCAGGTATGTTTTCTAATATTACCGCCGAGATGTTAGGTTGGGTTAGGTTAGGTTACATTACCTTATTGATGTATAAAAAGATCCCACGGAGACGGAGAAGCCAACTCGCCAGGAATGTTGTTAAATATTACTGCCGAGATGTTAGGTTGGGTTAGGTTAGGTTATATTACGTTATTGATGTATATAAAGGTCCCACGGAGACGTAGAAGCCAACTCGCCAGGTATGTTTTCAAATATTACCGCCGAGATGTTAGGTTGGGTTATGTTAGGTTATATTACATTATTGATATATATATATATATCCCACGGGGACGTGGAGGCCAACAAGCCAGGAATGTGTTCAAATATTACCGCGGAGATGTTAGGTTGTGTTAGGTTAGGTTATATTACGTTATAGATGTATATAAAGTTCCCAGGGAGACGTAGAGGCCAACAAGCCAGGAATATGTTCAAATATTACCGCCGAGATGTTACATTGGGTTAGGTTAGGTTATATTACGTTATTGATGTATATAAAAATCCCACGGATACGTAGAGGCCAACTCGCCAGGAATGTTGTCAAATATTACCGCCGAGATGATAGGTTGGGTTAGGTTAGGTTATATTACGTTATTGATGTATATAAATGTACCACGGAGACGTAGAGGCCAACTCGCCATGAATGTGTTCAAATATTACTGCCGAGATGTTAGGTTGGGTTAGGTTAGGTTATATTACGTTATTGATGTATATAAAGGTCCCACGGAGACGTAGAAGCCAACTCGCCAGGAATGTTGTCAAATATTACCGCCGAAATGATAGGTTGGATTAAGTTACGTTATATTTCGTTATGGATGCTTATGAAGGTCCCACGGAGACGTAGAGGCCAACTCGCCAGGTATGTTTTCTAATATTACCGCCGAGATGTTAGGTTGGGTTAGGTTAGGTTATATTACGTTATTGATGTATAAAAAGATCCCACGGAGACGGAGAAGCCAACTCGCCAGGAATGTTGTTAAATACTACTGCCGAGATGTTAGGTTGGGTTAGGTTAGGTTATATTACGTTATTGATGTATATAAAGGTCCCACGGAGACGTAGAGGCCAACTCGCCAGGTATGTTTTCAAATATTACCGCGGAGATGTTAGGTTGTGTTAGGTTAGGTTATATTACGTTATAGATGTATATAAAGTTCCCACGGAGACGTAGAGGCCAACAAGCCAGGAATATGTTCAAATATTACCGCCGAGATGTTAGATTGGGTTAGGTTAGGTTATATTACGTTATTGATGTATATAAAGATCCCACGGCGGCGGAGAATCCAACTCGCCAGGAATGTTGTCAAATATTACCGCCGAGATGTTAGGTTGGGTTAGGTTAGGTTATATTACGTTATTGATGTATATAAAGATCCCACGGATACGTAGAGGCCAACTCGCCAGGAATGTTGGCAAATATTACCGCCGAAATGATAGGTTGGATTAAGTTACGTTATATTTCGTTATTGATGCTTATGAAGGTCCCACGGAGACGTAGGGGCCAACTCGCCAGGTATGTTTTCTAATATTACCGCCGAGATGTTAGGTTGGGTTAGGTTAGGTTACATTACCTTATTGATGTATAAAAAGATCCCACGGAGACGGAGAAGCCAACTCGCCAGGAATGTTGTTAAATATTACTGCCGAGATGTTAGGTTGGGTTAGGTTAGGTTATATTACGTTATTGATGTATATAAAGGTCCCACGGAGACGTAGAAGCCAACTCGCCAGGTATGTTTTCAAATATTACCGCCGAGATGTTAGGTTGGGTTATGTTAGGTTATATTACATTATTGATATATATATATATATATCCCACGGGGACGTGGAGGCCAACAAGCCAGGAATGTGTTCAAATATTACCGCCGAGATGTTAGGTTGGGTTAGGTTAGGTTATATTACGTTATTGATGTATATAAAGCACCCACGGAGACGTAGAGGCCAACTCGCCAGGAATGTGTTCAAATATTACCGCCGAGATGTTAGATTGGGTTAGGTTAGGTTATATTACGTTATTGATGTATATAAAGCACCCACGGCGGCGGAGAATCCAACTCGCCAGGAATGTTGTCAAATATTACCGCCGAGATGTTAGGTTGGGTTAGGTTAGGTTATATTACGTTATTGATGTATATAAAGATCCCACGGATACGTAGAGGCCAACTCGCCAGGAATGTTGTCAAATATTACCGCCGAAATGATAGGTTGGATTAAGTTACGTTATATTTCGTTATTGATGCTTATGAAGGTCCCACGGAGACGTAGAGGCCAACTCGCCAGGTATGTTTTCTAATATTACCGCCGAGATGTTAGGTTGGGTTAGGTTAGGTTATATTACGTTATTGATGTATAAAAAGATCCCACGGAGACGGAGAAGCCAACTCGCCAGGAATGTTGTTAAATATTACTGCCGAGATGTTAGGTTGGGTTAGGTTAGGTTATATTACGTTATTGATGTATATAAAGGTCCCACGGAGACGTAGAGGCCAACTCGCCAGGTATGTTTTCAAATATTACCGCGGAGATGTTAGGTTGTGTTAGGTTAGGTTATATTACGTTATAGATGTATATAAAGTTCCCACGGAGACGTAGAGGCCAACAAGCCAGGAATATGTTCAAATATTACCGCCGAGATGTTAGATTGGGTTAGGTTAGGTTATATTACGTTATTGATGTATATAAAGATCCCACGGATACGTAGAGGCCAACTCACCAGGAATGTTGTCAAATATTACGGCCGAGATGATAGGTTGGGTTAGGTTAGGTTATATTACGTTATTGATGTATAGAAATGTACCACGGAGACGTAGAGGCCAACTCGCCATGAATGTGTTCAAATATTACCGCCGAGATGTTAGATTGGGTTAGGTTAGGTTATATTACGTTATTGATGTATATAAAGCACCCACGGAGACGTAGAGGCCAACTCGCCAGGAATGTGTTCAAATATTACCGCCGAGATGTTAGATTGGGTTAGGTTAGGTTATATTACGTTATTGATGTATATAAAGCACCCACGGCGGCGGAGAATCCAACTCGCCAGGAATGTTGTCAAATATTACCGCCGAGATGTTAGGTTGGGTTAGGTTAGGTTATATTACGTTATTGATGTATATAAAGATCCCACGGATACGTAGAGGCCAACTCGCCAGGAATGTTGTCAAATATTACCGCCGAAATGATAGGTTGGATTAAGTTACGTTATATTTCGTTATTGATGCTTATGAAGGTCCCACGGAGACGTAGGGGCCATCTCGCCAGGTATGTTTTCTAATATTACCGCCGAGATGTTAGGTTGGGTTAGGTTAGGTTACATTACGTTATTGATGTATAAAAAGATCCCACGGAGACGGAGAAGCCAACTCGCCAGTAATGTTGTTAAATATTACTGCCGAGATGTTAGGTTGGGTTAGGTTAGGTTATATTACGTTATTGATGTATATAAAGGTCCCACGGAGACGTAGAAGCCAACTTGCCAGGTATGTTTTCAAATATTACCGCCGAGATGTTAGGTTGGGTTATGTTAGGTTATATTACATTATTGATATATATATATATATCCCACGGGGACGTGGAGGCCAACAAGCCAGGAATGTGTTCAAATATTACCGCCGAGATGTTAGGTTGGATTAGGTTAGGTTATATTACGTTATAGATGTATATAAAGGTCCCACGGAGACGTAGAGGCCAACAAGCCAGGAATGTGTTCAAATATTACCGCCGAGATGTTAGATTGGGTTAGGTTAGGTTATATTACGTTATTGATGTATATAAAGGTCCCACGGAGACGTAGAGGCCAACAAGCCAGGAATGTGTTCAAATATTACCGCGGAGATGTTAGGTTGTGTTAGGTTAGGTTATATTACGTTATAGATGTATATAAAGTTCCCACGGAGACGTAGAGGTCAACAAGCCAGGAATATGTTCAAATATTACCGCCGAGATGTTACATTGGGTTAGGTTAGGTTATATTACGTTATTGATGTATATAAAAATCCCACGGATACGTAGAGGCCAACTCGCCAGGAATGTTGTCAAATATTACCGCCGAGATGATAGGTTGGGTTAGGTTAGGTTATATTACGTTATTGATGTATATAAATGTACCACGGAGACGTAGAGGCCAACTCGCCATGAATGTGTTCAAATATTACCGCCGAGATGTTAGATTGGGTTAGGTTAGGTTATATTACGTTATTGATGTATATAAAGGTCCCACGGAGACGTAGAGGCCAACAAGCCAGGAATGTGTTCAAATATTACCGCGGAGATGTTAGGTTGTGTTAGGTTAGGTTATATTACGTTATAGATGTATATAAAGTTCCCACGGAGACGTAGAGGCCAACAAGCCAGGAATATGTTCAAATATTACCGCCGAGATGTTACATTGGGTTAGGTTAGGTTATATTACGTTATTGATGTATATAAAAATCCCACGGATACGTAGAGGCCAACTCGCCAGGAATGTTGTCAAATATTACCGCCGAGATGATAGGTTGGGTTAGGTTAGGTTATATTACGTTATTGATGTATATAAATGTACCACGGAGACGTAGAGGCCAACTCGCCAGGAATGTTGTCAAATATTACCGCCGAAATGATAGGTTGGATTAAGTTACGTTATATTTCGTTATTGATGCTTATGAAGGTCCCACGGAGACGTAGGGGCCAACTCGCCAGGTATGTTTTCTAATATTACCGCCGAGATGTTAGGTTGGGTTAGGTTAGGTTACATTACGTTATTGATGTATAAAAAGATCCCACGGAGACGGAGAAGCCAACTCGCCAGGAATGTTGTTAAATATTACTGCCGAGATGTTAGGTTGGGTTAGGTTAGGTAATATTACGTTATTGATGTATATAAAGGTCCCACGGAGACGTAGAAGCCAACTCGCCAGGTATGTTTTCAAATATTACCGCCGAGATGTTAGGTTGGGTTATGTTAGGTTATATTACATTATTGATATATATATATATATATATATATCCCACGGGGACGTGGAGGCCAACAAGCCAGGAATGTGTTCAAATATTACCGCCGAGATGTTAGGTTGGGTTAGGTTAGGTTATATTACGTTATAGATGTATATAAAGGTCCCACGGAGACGTAGAGGCCAACAAGCCAGGAATGTGTTCAAATATTACCGCCGAGATGTTAGATTGGGTTAGGTTAGGTTATATTACGTTATTGATGTATATAAAGGTCCCACGGAGACGTAGAGGCCAACAAGCCAGGAATGTGTTCAAATATTACCGCGGAGATGTTAGGTTGTGTTAGGTTAGGTTATATTACGTTATAGATGTATATAAAGTTCCCACGGAGACGTAGAGGCCAACAAGCCAGGAATATGTTCAAATATTACCGCCGAGATGTTACATTGGGTTAGGTTAGGTTATATTACGTTATTGATGTATATAAAAATCCCACGGATACGTAGAGGCCAACTCGCCAGGAATGTTGTCAAATATTACCGCCGAGATGATAGGTTGGGTTAGGTTAGGTTATATTACGTTATTGATGTATATAAATGTACCACGGAGACGTAGAGGCCAACTCGCCATGAATGTGTTCAAATATTACCGCCGAGATGTTAGATTGGGTTAGGTTAGGTTATATTAGGTTATTGATGTATATAAATGTACCACGGAGACGTAGAGGCCAACTCGCCATGAATGTGTTCAAATATTACCGCCGAGATGTTAGATTGGGTTAGGTTAGGTTATATTACGTTATTGATGTATATAAAGCACCCACGGAGACGTAGAGGCCAACTCGCCAGGAATGATGTCAAATATTACCGCCGAGATGCTAGGTTGGGTTAGGTTAGGTTATATTACGTTATAGATGTATATAAAGGTCCCACGGAGACGTAGAGGCCAACTCGCCAGGTATGTTTTCAAATATTACCGCCGAGATGTTAGATTGGGTCAGGTTAGGCTATATTACGTTATTGATGTATATAGAGATCCCATGGATACGTAGAGGCCAACTCGCCATGAATGTGTTCAAATATTACCGCCGAGATGTTAGATTGGGTTAGGTTAGGTTATAGTACGTTATTGATGTATATAAAGCACCCACGGAGACGTAGAGGCCAACTCGCCAGGAATGTGCTCAAATATTACCGCCGAGATGTTAGATTGGGTTAGGTTAGGTTATATTACGTTATTGATGTATATAAAGCACCCACGGCGGCGGAGAATCCAACTCGCCAGGAATGTTGTCAAATATTACCGCCGAGATGTTAGGTTGGGTTAGGTTAGGTTATATTACGTTATTGATGTATATAAAGATCCCACGGATACGTAGAGGCCAACTCGCCAGGAATGTTGTCAAATATTACCGCCGAAATGATAGGTTGGATTAAGTTACGTTATATTTCGTTATTGATGCTTATGAAGGTCCCACGGAGACGTAGGGGCCAACTCGCCAGGTATGTTTTCTAATATTACCGCCGAGATGTTAGGTTGGGTTAGGATACGTTACATTACGTTATTGATGTATAAAAAGATCCCACGGAGACGGAGAAGCCAACTCGCCAGGAATGTTGTTAAATATCACTGCCGAGATGTTAGGTTGGGTTAGGTTAGGTTATATTACGTTATTGATGTACATAAAGGTCCCACGGAGACGTAGAAGCCAACTCGCCAGGTATGTTTTCAAATATTACCGCCGAGATGTTAGGTTGGGTTATGTTAGGTTATATTACGTTATTGATGTATAAAAAGATCCCACGGAGACGTAGAGGCCAACAAGCCAGGAATGTCTTCAAATATTACCGCCGAGATGTTAGGTTGGGATAGGTTAGGTTATATAACGTTATTGATGTATATAAAGGTCCCACGGAGACGTAGAGGCCAACTCGCCAGGAATGTTGTCAAATATTACCGCCGAGATGATAGGTTGTGTTATGTTAGGTTATATTTCGTTATTGATGTATATAAAGGTCCCACGGAGACGTAGAGGCCAACAAGCCAGGAATGTGTTCAAATATTACCGCGGAGATGTTAGGTTGTGTTAGGTTAGGTTATATTACGTTATAGATGTATATAAAGTTCCCACGGAGACGTAGAGGCCAACTCGCCATGAATGTGTTCAAATATTACCGCCGAGATGTTAGATTGGGTTAGGTTAGGTTATATTACGTTATTGATGTATATGAAGCACCCACGGAGACGGAGAATCCAACTCGCCAGGAATGTTGTCAAATATTACCGCCGAGATGTTAGGTTGGGTTAGGTTAGGTTATATTACGTTATTGATGTATATAAAGATCGAACGGATACGTAGAGGCAAACTCGCCAGGAATGTTGTCAAATATTACCGCCGAAATGATAGGTTGGATTAAGTTACGTTATATTTCGTTATTGATGCTTATGAAGGTCCCACGGAGACGTAGAGGCCAACTCGCCAGGTATGTTTTCTAATATTACCGCCGAGATGTTAGGTTGGGTTAGGTTAGGTTACATTACGTTATTGATGTATAAAAAGATCCCACGGAGACGGAGAAGCCAACTCGCCAGTAATGTTGTTAAATATTACTGCCGAGATGTTAGGTTGGGTTAGGTTAGGTTATATTACGTTATTGATGTATATAAAGGTCCCACGGAGACGTAGAAGCCAACTTGCCAGGTATGTTTTCAAATATTACCGCCGAGATGTTAGGTTGGGTTATGTTAGGTTATATTACATTATTGATATATATATATATATCCCACGGGGACGTGGAGGCCAACAAGCCAGGAATGTGTTCAAATATTACCGCCGAGATGTTAGGTTGGATTAGGTTAGGTTATATTACGTTATAGATGTATATAAAGGTCCCACGGAGACGTAGAGGCCAACAAGCCAGGAATGTGTTCAAATATTACCGCCGAGATGTTAGATTGGGTTAGGTTAGGTTATATTACGTTATTGATGTATATAAAGGTCCCACGGAGACGTAGAGGCCAACAAGCCAGGAATGTGTTCAAATATTACCGCGGAGATGTTAGGTTGTGTTAGGTTAGGTTATATTACGTTATAGATGTATATAAAGTTCCCACGGAGACGTAGAGGCCAACAAGCCAGGAATATGTTCAAATATTACCGCCGAGATGATAGGTTGGGTTAGGTTAGGTTATATTACGTTATTGATGTATATAAATGTACCACGGAGACGTAGAGGCCAACTCGCCATGAATGTGTTCAAATATTACCGCCGAGATGTTAGGTTGGATTAGGTTAGGTTATATTACGTTATAGATGTATATAAAGGTCCCACGGAGACGTAGAGGCCAACAAGCCAGGAATGTGTTCAAATATTACCGCCGAGATGTTAGATTGGGTTAGGTTAGGTTATATTACGTTATTTATGTATATAAAGGTCCCACGGAGACGTAGAGGCCAACAAGCCAGGAATGTGTTCAAATATTACCGCGGAGATGTTAGGTTGTGTTAGGTTAGGTTATATTACGTTATTGATGTATAAAAAGATCCCACGGAGACGTAGAGGCCAACAAGCCAGGAATGTCTTCAAATATTACCGCCGAGATGTTAGGTTGGGATAGGTTAGGTTATATAACGTTATTGATGTATATAAAGGTCCCACGGAGACGTAGAGGCCAACTCGCCAGGAATGTTGTCAAATATTACCGCCGAGATGATAGGTTGTGTTATGTTAGGTTATATTTCGTTATTGATGTATATAAAGGTCCCACGGAGACGTAGAGGCCAACAAGCCAGGAATGTGTTCAAATATTACCGCGGAGATGTTAGGTTGCGTTAGGTTAGGTTATATTACGTTATAGATGTATATAAAGTTCCCACGGAGACGTAGAGGCCAACTCGCCATGAATGTGTTCAAATATTACCGCCGAGATGTTAGATTGGGTTAGGTTAGGTTATATTACGTTATTGATGTATATGAAGCACCCACGGAGACGGAGAATCCAACTCGCCAGGAATGTTGTCAAATATTACCGCCGAGATGTTAGGTTGGGTTAGGTTAGGTTATATTACGTTATTGATGTATATAAAGATCCCACGGATACGTAGAGGCCAACTCGCCAGGAATGTTGTCAAATATTACCGCCGAAATGATAGGTTGGATTAAGTTACGTTATATTTCGTTATTGATGCTTATGAAGGTCCCACGGAGACGTAGAGGCCAACTCGCCAGGTATGTTTTCTAATATTACCGCCGAGATGTTAGGTTGGGTTAGGTTAGGTTATATTACGTTATTGATGTATAAAAAGATCCCACGGAGACGGAGAAGCCAACTCGCCAGGAATGTTGTTAAATATTACTGCCGAGATGTTAGGTTGGGTTAGGTTAGGTTATATTACGTTATTGATGTATATAAAGGTCCCACGGAGACGTAGAGGCCAACTCGCCAGGTATGTTTTCAAATATTACCGCGGAGATGTTAGGTTGTGTTAGGTTAGGTTATATTACGTTATAGATGTATATAAAGTTCCCACGGAGACGTAGAGGCCAACAAGCCAGGAATATGTTCAAATATTACCGCCGAGATGTTAGATTGGGTTAGGTTAGGTTATATTACGTTATTGATGTATATAAAGATCCCACGGATACGTAGAGGCCAACTCACCAGGAATGTTGTCAAATATTACGGCCGAGATGATAGGTTGGGTTAGGTTAGGTTATATTACGTTATTGATGTATAGAAATGTACCACGGAGACGTAGAGGCCAACTCGCCATGAATGTGTTCAAATATTACCGCCGAGATGTTAGATTGGGTTAGGTTAGGTTATATTACGTTATTGATGTATATAAAGCACCCACGGAGACGTAGAGGCCAACTCGCCAGGAATGTGTTCAAATATTACCGCCGAGATGTTAGATTGGGTTAGGTTAGGTTATATTACGTTATTGATGTATATAAGGCACCCACGGCGGCGGAGAATCCAACTCGCCAGGAATGTTGTCAAATATTACCGCCGAGATGTTAGGTTGGGTTAGGTTAGGTTATATTACGTTATTGATGTATATAAAGATCCCACGGATACGTAGAGGCCAACTCGCCAGGAATGTTGTCAAATATTACCGCCGAAATGATAGGTTGGATTAAGTTACGTTATATTTCGTTATTGATGCTTATGAAGGTCCCACGGAGACGTAGGGGCCAACTCGCCAGGTATGTTTTCTAATATTACCGCCGAGATGTTAGGTTGGGTTAGGTTAGGTTACATTACGTTATTGATGTATAAAAAGATCCCACGGAGACGGAGAAGCCAACTCGCCAGTAATGTTGTTAAATATTACTGCCGAGATGTTAGGTTGGGTTAGGTTAGGTTATATTACGTTATTGATGTATATAAAGGTCCCACGGAGACGTAGAAGCCAACTTGCCAGGTATGTTTTCAAATATTACCGCCGAGATGTTAGGTTGGGTTATGTTAGGTTATATTACATTATTGATATATATATATATATCCCACGGGGACGTGGAGGCCAACAAGCCAGGAATGTGTTCAAATATTACCGCCGAGATGTTAGGTTGGATTAGGTTAGGTTATATTACGTTATAGATGTATATAAAGGTCCCACGGAGACGTAGAGGCCAACAAGCCAGGAATGTGTTCAAATATTACCGCCGAGATGTTAGATTGGGTTAGGTTAGGTTATATTACGTTATTGATGTATATAAAGGTCCCACGGAGACGTAGAGGCCAACAAGCCAGGAATGTGTTCAAATATTACCGCGGAGATGTTAGGTTGTGTTAGGTTAGGTTATATTACGTTATAGATGTATATAAAGTTCCCACGGAGACGTAGAGGTCAACAAGCCAGGAATATGTTCAAATATTACCGCCGAGATGTTACATTGGGTTAGGTTAGGTTATATTACGTTATTGATGTATATAAAAATCCCACGGATACGTAGAGGCCAACTCGCCAGGAATGTTGTCAAATATTACCGCCGAGATGATAGGTTGGGTTAGGTTAGGTTATATTACGTTATTGATGTATATAAATGTACCACGGAGACGTAGAGGCCAACTCGCCATGAATGTGTTCAAATATTACCGCCGAGATGTTAGATTGGGTTAGGTTAGGTTATATTACGTTATTGATGTATATAAAGGTCCCACGGAGACGTAGAGGCCAACAAGCCAGGAATGTGTTCAAATATTACCGCGGAGATGTTAGGTTGTGTTAGGTTAGGTTATATTACGTTATAGATGTATATAAAGTTCCCACGGAGACGTAGAGGCCAACAAGCCAGGAATATGTTCAAATATTACCGCCGAGATGTTACATTGGGTTAGGTTAGGTTATATTACGTTATTGATGTATATAAAAATCCCACGGATACGTAGAGGCCAACTCGCCAGGAATGTTGTCAAATATTACCGCCGAGATGATAGGTTGGGTTAGGTTAGGTTATATTACGTTATTGATGTATATAAATGTACCACGGAGACGTAGAGGCCAACTCGCCAGGAATGTTGTCAAATATTACCGCCGAAATGATAGGTTGGATTAAGTTACGTTATATTTCGTTATTGATGCTTATGAAGGTCCCACGGAGACGTAGGGGCCAACTCGCCAGGTATGTTTTCTAATATTACCGCCGAGATGTTAGGTTGGGTTAGGTTAGGTTACATTACGTTATTGATGTATAAAAAGATCCCACGGAGACGGAGAAGCCAACTCGCCAGGAATGTTGTTAAATATTACTGCCGAGATGTTAGGTTGGGTTAGGTTAGGTAATATTACGTTATTGATGTATATAAAGGTCCCACGGAGACGTAGAAGCCAACTCGCCAGGTATGTTTTCAAATATTACCGCCGAGATGTTAGGTTGGGTTATGTTAGGTTATATTTCGTTATTGATGTATATAAAGGTCCCACGGAGACGTAGAGGCCAACAAGCCAGGAATGTGTTCAAATATTACCGCGGAGATGTTAGGTTGTGTTAGGTTAGGTTATATTACGTTATAGATGTATATAAAGTTCCCACGGAGACGTAGAGGCCAACTCGCCATGAATGTGTTCAAATATTACCGCCGAGATGTTAGATTGGGTTAGGTTAGGTTATATTACGTTATTGATGTATATGAAGCACCCACGGAGACGGAGAATCCAACTCGCCAGGAATGTTGTCAAATATTACCGCCGAGATGTTAGGTTGGGTTAGGTTAGGTTATATTACGTTATTGATGTATATAAAGATCGAACGGATACGTAGAGGCCAACTCGCCAGGAATGTTGTCAAATATTACCGCCGAAATGATAGGTTGGATTAAGTTACGTTATATTTCGTTATTGATGCTTATGAAGGTCCCACGGAGACGTAGAGGCCAACTCGCCAGGTATGTTTTCTAATATTACCGCCGAGATGTTAGGTTGGGTTAGGTTAGGTTACATTACGTTATTGATGTATAAAAAGATCCCACGGAGACGGAGAAGCCAACTCGCCAGTAATGTTGTTAAATATTACTGCCGAGATGTTAGGTTGGGTTAGGTTAGGTTATATTACGTTATTGATGTATATAAAGGTCCCACGGAGACGTAGAAGCCAACTTGCCAGGTATGTTTTCAAATATTACCGCCGAGATGTTAGGTTGGGTTATGTTAGGTTATATTACATTATTGATATATATATATATATCCCACGGGGACGTGGAGGCCAACAAGCCAGGAATGTGTTCAAATATTACCGCCGAGATGTTAGGTTGGATTAGGTTAGGTTATATTACGTTATAGATGTATATAAAGGTCCCACGGAGACGTAGAGGCCAACAAGCCAGGAATGTGTTCAAATATTACCGCCGAGATGTTAGATTGGGTTAGGTTAGGTTATATTACGTTATTGATGTATATAAAGGTCCCACGGAGACGTAGAGGCCAACAAGCCAGGAATGTGTTCAAATATTACCGCGGAGATGTTAGGTTGTGTTAGGTTAGGTTATATTACGTTATAGATGTATATAAAGTTCCCACGGAGACGTAGAGGCCAACAAGCCAGGAATATGTTCAAATATTACCGCCGAGATGATAGGTTGGGTTAGGTTAGGTTATATTACGTTATTGATGTATATAAATGTACCACGGAGACGTAGAGGCCAACTCGCCATGAATGTGTTCAAATATTACCGCCGAGATGTTAGGTTGGATTAGGTTAGGTTATATTACGTTATAGATGTATATAAAGGTCCCACGGAGACGTAGAGGCCAACAAGCCAGGAATGTGTTCAAATATTACCGCCGAGATGTTAGATTGGGTTAGGTTAGGTTATATTACGTTATTTATGTATATAAAGGTCCCACGGAGACGTAGAGGCCAACAAGCCAGGAATGTGTTCAAATATTACCGCGGAGATGTTAGGTTGTGTTAGGTTAGGTTATATTACGTTATTGATGTATAAAAAGATCCCACGGAGACGTAGAGGCCAACAAGCCAGGAATGTCTTCAAATATTACCGCCGAGATGTTAGGTTGGGATAGGTTAGGTTATATAACGTTATTGATGTATATAAAGGTCCCACGGAGACGTAGAGGCCAACTCGCCAGGAATGTTGTCAAATATTACCGCCGAGATGATAGGTTGTGTTATGTTAGGTTATATTTCGTTATTGATGTATATAAAGGTCCCACGGAGACGTAGAGGCCAACAAGCCAGGAATGTGTTCAAATATTACCGCGGAGATGTTAGGTTGCGTTAGGTTAGGTTATATTACGTTATAGATGTATATAAAGTTCCCACGGAGACGTAGAGGCCAACTCGCCATGAATGTGTTCAAATATTACCGCCGAGATGTTAGATTGGGTTAGGTTAGGTTATATTACGTTATTGATGTATATGAAGCACCCACGGAGACGGAGAATCCAACTCGCCAGGAATGTTGTCAAATATTACCGCCGAGATGTTAGGTTGGGTTAGGTTAGGTTATATTACGTTATTGATGTATATAAAGATCCCACGGATACGTAGAGGCCAACTCGCCAGGAATGTTGTCAAATATTACCGCCGAAATGATAGGTTGGATTAAGTTACGTTATATTTCGTTATTGATGCTTATGAAGGTCCCACGGAGACGTAGAGGCCAACTCGCCAGGTATGTTTTCTAATATTACCGCCGAGATGTTAGGTTGGGTTAGGTTAGGTTATATTACGTTATTGATGTATAAAAAGATCCCACGGAGACGGAGAAGCCAACTCGCCAGGAATGTTGTTAAATATTACTGCCGAGATGTTAGGTTGGGTTAGGTTAGGTTATATTACGTTATTGATGTATATAAAGGTCCCACGGAGACGTAGAGGCCAACTCGCCAGGTATGTTTTCAAATATTACCGCGGAGATGTTAGGTTGTGTTAGGTTAGGTTATATTACGTTATAGATGTATATAAAGTTCCCACGGAGACGTAGAGGCCAACAAGCCAGGAATATGTTCAAATATTACCGCCGAGATGTTAGATTGGGTTAGGTTAGGTTATATTACGTTATTGATGTATATAAAGATCCCACGGATACGTAGAGGCCAACTCACCAGGAATGTTGTCAAATATTACGGCCGAGATGATAGGTTGGGTTAGGTTAGGTTATATTACGTTATTGATGTATAGAAATGTACCACGGAGACGTAGAGGCCAACTCGCCATGAATGTGTTCAAATATTACCGCCGAGATGTTAGATTGGGTTAGGTTAGGTTATATTACGTTATTGATGTATATAAAGCACCCACGGAGACGTAGAGGCCAACTCGCCAGGAATGTGTTCAAATATTACCGCCGAGATGTTAGATTGGGTTAGGTTAGGTTATATTACGTTATTGATGTATATAAGGCACCCACGGCGGCGGAGAATCCAACTCGCCAGGAATGTTGTCAAATATTACCGCCGAGATGTTAGGTTGGGTTAGGTTAGGTTATATTACGTTATTGATGTATATAAAGATCCCACGGATACGTAGAGGCCAACTCGCCAGGAATGTTGTCAAATATTACCGCCGAAATGATAGGTTGGATTAAGTTACGTTATATTTCGTTATTGATGCTTATGAAGGTCCCACGGAGACGTAGGGGCCAACTCGCCAGGTATGTTTTCTAATATTACCGCCGAGATGTTAGGTTGGGTTAGGTTAGGTTACATTACGTTATTGATGTATAAAAAGATCCCACGGAGACGGAGAAGCCAACTCGCCAGTAATGTTGTTAAATATTACTGCCGAGATGTTAGGTTGGGTTAGGTTAGGTTATATTACGTTATTGATGTATATAAAGGTCCCACGGAGACGTAGAAGCCAACTTGCCAGGTATGTTTTCAAATATTACCGCCGAGATGTTAGGTTGGGTTATGTTAGGTTATATTACATTATTGATATATATATATATATCCCACGGGGACGTGGAGGCCAACAAGCCAGGAATGTGTTCAAATATTACCGCCGAGATGTTAGGTTGGATTAGGTTAGGTTATATTACGTTATAGATGTATATAAAGGTCCCACGGAGACGTAGAGGCCAACAAGCCAGGAATGTGTTCAAATATTACCGCCGAGATGTTAGATTGGGTTAGGTTAGGTTATATTACGTTATTGATGTATATAAAGGTCCCACGGAGACGTAGAGGCCAACAAGCCAGGAATGTGTTCAAATATTACCGCGGAGATGTTAGGTTGTGTTAGGTTAGGTTATATTACGTTATAGATGTATATAAAGTTCCCACGGAGACGTAGAGGTCAACAAGCCAGGAATATGTTCAAATATTACCGCCGAGATGTTACATTGGGTTAGGTTAGGTTATATTACGTTATTGATGTATATAAAAATCCCACGGATACGTAGAGGCCAACTCGCCAGGAATGTTGTCAAATATTACCGCCGAGATGATAGGTTGGGTTAGGTTAGGTTATATTACGTTATTGATGTATATAAATGTACCACGGAGACGTAGAGGCCAACTCGCCATGAATGTGTTCAAATATTACCGCCGAGATGTTAGATTGGGTTAGGTTAGGTTATATTACGTTATTGATGTATATAAAGGTCCCACGGAGACGTAGAGGCCAACAAGCCAGGAATGTGTTCAAATATTACCGCGGAGATGTTAGGTTGTGTTAGGTTAGGTTATATTACGTTATAGATGTATATAAAGTTCCCACGGAGACGTAGAGGCCAACAAGCCAGGAATATGTTCAAATATTACCGCCGAGATGTTACATTGGGTTAGGTTAGGTTATATTACGTTATTGATGTATATAAAAATCCCACGGATACGTAGAGGCCAACTCGCCAGGAATGTTGTCAAATATTACCGCCGAGATGATAGGTTGGGTTAGGTTAGGTTATATTACGTTATTGATGTATATAAATGTACCACGGAGACGTAGAGGCCAACTCGCCAGGAATGTTGTCAAATATTACCGCCGAAATGATAGGTTGGATTAAGTTACGTTATATTTCGTTATTGATGCTTATGAAGGTCCCACGGAGACGTAGGGGCCAACTCGCCAGGTATGTTTTCTAATATTACCGCCGAGATGTTAGGTTGGGTTAGGTTAGGTTACATTACGTTATTGATGTATAAAAAGATCCCACGGAGACGGAGAAGCCAACTCGCCAGGAATGTTGTTAAATATTACTGCCGAGATGTTAGGTTGGGTTAGGTTAGGTAATATTACGTTATTGATGTATATAAAGGTCCCACGGAGACGTAGAAGCCAACTCGCCAGGTATGTTTTCAAATATTACCGCCGAGATGTTAGGTTGGGTTATGTTAGGTTATATTACATTATTGATATATATATATATATATATCCCACGGGGACGTGGAGGCCAACAAGCCAGGAATGTGTTCAAATATTACCGCCGAGATGTTAGGTTGGGTTAGGTTAGGTTATATTACGTTATAGATGTATATAAAGGTCCCACGGAGACGTAGAGGCCAACAAGCCAGGAATGTGTTCAAATATTACCGCCGAGATGTTAGATTGGGTTAGGTTAGGTTATATTACGTTATTGATGTATATAAAGGTCCCACGGAGACGTAGAGGCCAACAAGCCAGGAATGTGTTCAAATATTACCGCGGAGATGTTAGGTTGTGTTAGGTTAGGTTATATTACGTTATAGATGTATATAAAGTTCCCACGGAGACGTAGAGGCCAACAAGCCAGGAATATGTTCAAATATTACCGCCGAGATGTTACATTGGGTTAGGTTAGGTTATATTACGTTATTGATGTATATAAAAATCCCACGGATACGTAGAGGCCAACTCGCCAGGAATGTTGTCAAATATTACCGCCGAGATGATAGGTTGGGTTAGGTTAGGTTATATTACGTTATTGATGTATATAAATGTACCACGGAGACGTAGAGGCCAACTCGCCATGAATGTGTTCAAATATTACCGCCGAGATGTTAGATTGGGTTAGGTTAGGTTATATTAGGTTATTGATGTATATAAATGTACCACGGAGACGTAGAGGCCAACTCGCCATGAATGTGTTCAAATATTACCGCCGAGATGTTAGATTGGGTTAGGTTAGGTTATATTACGTTATTGATGTATATAAAGCACCCACGGAGACGTAGAGGCCAACTCGCCAGGAATGATGTCAAATATTACCGCCGAGATGCTAGGTTGGGTTAGGTTAGGTTATATTACGTTATAGATGTATATAAAGGTCCCACGGAGACGTAGAGGCCAACTCGCCAGGTATGTTTTCAAATATTACCGCCGAGATGTTAGATTGGGTCAGGTTAGGCTATATTACGTTATTGATGTATATAGAGATCCCACGGATACGTAGAGGCCAACTCGCCATGAATGTGTTCAAATATTACCGCCGAGATGTTAGATTGGGTTAGGTTAGGTTATAGTACGTTATTGATGTATATAAAGCACCCACGGAGACGTAGAGGCCAACTCGCCAGGAATGTGCTCAAATATTACCGCCGAGATGTTAGATTGGGTTAGGTTAGGTTATATTACGTTACTGATGTATATAAAGGTCCCACGGAGACGTAGAGGCCAACAAGCCAGGAATGTGTTCAAATATTACCGCGGAGATGTTAGGTTGTGTTAGGTTAGGTTATATTACGTTATAGATGTATATAAAGTTCCCACGGAGACGTAGAGGTCAACAAGCCAGGAATATGTTCAAATATTACCGCCGAGATGTTACATTGGGTTAGGTTAGGTTATATTACGTTATTGATGTATATAAAAATCCCACGGATACGTAGAGGCCAACTCGCCAGGAATGTTGTCAAATATTACCGCCGAGATGATAGGTTGGGTTAGGTTAGGTTATATTACGTTATTGATGTATATAAATGTACCACGGAGACGTAGAGGCCAACTCGCCATGAATGTGTTCAAATATTACCGCCGAGATGTTAGATTGGGTTAGGTTAGGTTATATTACGTTATTGATGTATATAAAGGTCCCACGGAGACGTAGAGGCCAACAAGCCAGGAATGTGTTCAAATATTACCGCGGAGATGTTAGGTTGTGTTAGGTTAGGTTATATTACGTTATAGATGTATATAAAGTTCCCACGGAGACGTAGAGGCCAACAAGCCAGGAATATGTTCAAATATTACCGCCGAGATGTTACATTGGGTTAGGTTAGGTTATATTACGTTATTGATGTATATAAAGATCCCACGGATACGTAGAGGCCAACTCGCCAGGAATGTTGTCAAATATTACCGCCGAGATGATAGGTTGGGTTAGGTTAGGTTATATTACGTTATTGATGTATATAAATGTACCACGGAGACGTAGAGGCCAACTCGCCAGGAATGTTGTCAAATATTACCGCCGAAATGATAGGTTGGATTAAGTTACGTTATATTTCGTTATTGATGCTTATGAAGGTCCCACGGAGACGTAGGGGCCAACTCGCCAGGTATGTTTTCTAATATTACCGCCGAGATGTTAGGTTGGGTTAGGTTAGGTTACATTACGTTATTGATGTATAAAAAGATCCCACGGAGACGGAGAAGCCAACTCGCCAGGAATGTTGTTAAATATTACTGCCGAGATGTTAGGTTGGGTTAGGTTAGGTAATATTACGTTATTGATGTATATAAAGGTCCCACGGAGACGTAGAAGCCAACTCGCCAGGTATGTTTTCAAATATTACCGCCGAGATGTTAGGTTGGGTTATGTTAGGTTATATTACATTATTGATATATATATATATATATATCCCACGGGGACGTGGAGGCCAACAAGCCAGGAATGTGTTCAAATATTACCGCCGAGATGTTAGGTTGGGTTAGGTTAGGTTATATTACGTTATAGATGTATATAAAGGTCCCACGGAGACGTAGAGGCCAACAAGCCAGGAATGTGTTCAAATATTACCGCCGAGATGTTAGATTGGGTTAGGTTAGGTTATATTACGTTATTGATGTATATAAAGGTCCCACGGAGACGTAGAGGCCAACAAGCCAGGAATGTGTTCAAATATTACCGCGGAGATGTTAGGTTGTGTTAGGTTAGGTTATATTACGTTATAGATGTATATAAAGTTCCCACGGAGACGTAGAGGCCAACAAGCCAGGAATATGTTCAAATATTACCGCCGAGATGTTACATTGGGTTAGGTTAGGTTATATTACGTTATTGATGTATATAAAAATCCCACGGATACGTAGAGGCCAACTCGCCAGGAATGTTGTCAAATATTACCGCCGAGATGATAGGTTGGGTTAGGTTAGGTTATATTACGTTATTGATGTATATAAATGTACCACGGAGACGTAGAGGCCAACTCGCCATGAATGTGTTCAAATATTACCGCCGAGATGTTAGATTGGGTTAGGTTAGGTTATATTAGGTTATTGATGTATATAAATGTACCACGGAGACGTAGAGGCCAACTCGCCATGAATGTGTTCAAATATTACCGCCGAGATGTTAGATTGGGTTAGGTTAGGTTATATTACGTTATTGATGTATATAAAGCACCCACGGAGACGTAGAGGCCAACTCGCCAGGAATGATGTCAAATATTACCGCCGAGATGCTAGGTTGGGTTAGGTTAGGTTATATTACGTTATAGATGTATATAAAGGTCCCACGGAGACGTAGAGGCCAACTCGCCAGGTATGTTTTCAAATATTACCGCCGAGATGTTAGATTGGGTCAGGTTAGGCTATATTACGTTATTGATGTATATAGAGATCCCACGGATACGTAGAGGCCAACTCGCCATGAATGTGTTCAAATATTACCGCCGAGATGTTAGATTGGGTTAGGTTAGGTTATAGTACGTTATTGATGTATATAAAGCACCCACGGAGACGTAGAGGCCAACTCGCCAGGAATGTGCTCAAATATTACCGCCGAGATGTTAGATTGGGTTAGGTTAGGTTATATTACGTTACTGATGTATATAAAGCACCCACGGCGGCGGAGAATCCAACTCGCCAGGAATGTTGTCAAATATTACCGCCGAGATGTTAGGTTGGGTTAGGTTAGGTTATATTACGTTATTGATGTATATAAAGATCCCACGGATACGTAGAGGCCAACTCGCCAGGAATGTTGTCAAATATTACCGCCGAAATGATAGGTTGGATTAAGTTACGTTATATTTCGTTATTGATGCTTATGAAGGTCCCACGGAGACGTAGGGGCCAACTCGCCAGGTATGTTTTCTAATATTACCGCCGAGATGTTAGGTTGGGTTAGGATACGTTACATTACGTTATTGATGTATAAAAAGATCCCACGGAGACGGAGAAGCCAACTCGCCAGGAATGTTGTTAAATATCACTGCCGAGATGTTAGGTTGGGTTAGGTTAGGTTATATTACGTTATTGATGTACATAAAGGTCCCACGGAGACGTAGAAGCCAACTCGCCAGGTATGTTTTCAAATATTACCGCCGAGATGTTAGGTTGGGTTATGTTAGGTTATATTACGTTATTGATGTATAAAAAGATCCCACGGAGACGTAGAGGCCAACAAGCCAGGAATGTCTTCAAATATTACCGCCGAGATGTTAGGTTGGGATAGGTTAGGTTATATAACGTTATTGATGTATATAAAGGTCCCACGGAGACGTAGAGGCCAACTCGCCAGGAATGTTGTCAAATATTACCGCCGAGATGATAGGTTGTGTTATGTTAGGTTATATTTCGTTATTGATGTATATAAAGGTCCCACGGAGACGTAGAGGCCAACAAGCCAGGAATGTGTTCAAATATTACCGCGGAGATGTTAGGTTGTGTTAGGTTAGGTTATATTACGTTATAGATGTATATAAAGTTCCCACGGAGACGTAGAGGCCAACTCGCCATGAATGTGTTCAAATATTACCGCCGAGATGTTAGATTGGGTTAGGTTAGGTTATATTACGTTATTGATGTATATGAAGCACCCACGGAGACGGAGAATCCAACTCGCCAGGAATGTTGTCAAATATTACCGCCGAGATGTTAGGTTGGGTTAGGTTAGGTTATATTACGTTATTGATGTATAGAAAGATCCCACGGATACGTAGAGGCCAACTCGCCAGGAATGTTGTCAAATATTACCGCCGAAATGATAGGTTGGATTAAGTTACGTTATATTTCGTTATTGATGCTTATGAAGGTCCCACGGAGACGTAGAGGCCAACTCGCCATGAATGTGTTCAAATATTACCGCCGAGATGTTAGATTGGGTTAGGTTAGGTTATATTACGTTATTGATGTATATAAAGCACCCACGGAGACGTAGAGGCCAACTCGCCAGGAATGTGTTCAAATATTACCGCCGAGATGTTAGATTGGGTTAGGTTAGGTTATATTACGTTATTGATGTATATAAAGCACCCACGGCGGCGGAGAATCCAACTCGCCAGGAATGTTGTCAAATATTACCGCCGAGATGTTAGGTTGGGTTAGGTTAGGTTATATTACGTTATTGATGTATATAAAGATCCCACGGATACGTAGAGGCCAACTCGCCAGGAATGTTGTCAAATATTACCGCCGAAATGATAGGTTGGATTAAGTTACGTTATATTTCGTTATTGATGCTTATGAAAGTCCCACGGAGACGTAGGGGCCAACTCGCCAGGTATGTTTTCTAATATTACCGCCGAGATGTTAGGTTGGGTTAGGTTAGGTTACATTACGTTATTGATGTATAAAAAGATCCCACGGAGACGGAGAAGCCAACTCGCCAGTAATGTTGTTAAATATTACTGCCGAGATGTTAGGTTGGGTTAGGTTAGGTTATATTACGTTATTGATGTATATAAAGGTCCCACGGAGACGTAGAAGCCAACTTGCCAGGTATGTTTTCAAATATTACCGCCGAGATGTTAGGTTGGGTTATGTTAGGTTATATTACATTATTGATATATATATATATATCCCACGGGGACGTGGAGGCCAACAAGCCAGGAATGTGTTCAAATATTACCGCCGAGATGTTAGGTTGGATTAGGTTAGGTTATATTACGTTATAGATGTATATAAAGGTCCCACGGAGACGTAGAGGCCAACAAGCCAGGAATGTCTTCAAATATTACCGCCGAGATGTTAGATTGGGTTAGGTTAGGTTATATTACGTTATTGATGTATATAAAGGTCCCACGGAGACGTAGAGGCCAACAAGCCAGGAATGTGTTCAAATATTACCGCGGAGATGTTAGGTTGTGTTAGGTTAGGTTATATTACGTTATAGATGTATATAAAGTTCCCACGGAGACGTAGAGGCCAACAAGCCAGGAATATGTTCAAATATTACCGCCGAGATGATAGGTTGGGTTAGGTTAGGTTATATTACGTTATTGATGTATATAAATGTACCACGGAGACGTAGAGGCCAACTCGCCATGAATGTTGTCAAATATTACCGCCGAGATGATAGGTTGGGTTAGGTTAGGTTATATTACGTTATTGATGTATATAAATGTACCACGGAGACGTAGAGGCCAACTCGCCATGAATGTGTTCAAATATTACCGCCGAGATGTTAGATTGGGTTAGGTTAGGTTATATTAGGTTATTGATGTATATAAATGTACCACGGAGACGTAGAGGCCAACTCGCCATGAATATGTTCAAATATTACCGCCGAGATGTTAGATTGGGTTAGGTTAGGTTATATTACGTTATTGATGTATATAAAGCACCCACGGAGACGTAGAGGCCAACTCGCCAGGAATGATGTCAAATATTACCGCCGAGATGCTAGGTTGGGTTAGGTTAGGTTATATTACGTTATAGATGTATATAAAGGTCCCACGGAGACGTAGAAGCCAACAAGCCAGGAATGTGTTCAAATATTACCGCCGATACGTTAGATTGGGTTAGGTTAGGTTATATTACGTTATTGATGTATATAAAGGTCCCACGGAGACGTAGAGGCCAACTCGCCAGGTATGTTTTCAAATATTACCGCGGAGATGTTAGGTTGTGTTAGGTTAGGTTATATTACGTTATAGATGTATATAAAGTTCCCACGGAGACGTAGAGGCCAACAAGCCAGGAATATGTTCAAATATTACCGCCGAGATGTTAGATTGGGTTAGGTTAGGTTATATTACGTTATTGATGTATATAAAGGTCCCACGGAGACGTAGAGGCCAACTCGCCAGGTATGTTTTCAAATATTACCGCCGAGATGTTAGATTGGGTCAGGTTAGGCTATATTACGTTATTGATGTATATAAAGATCCCACGGATACGTAGAGGCCAACTCGCCATGAATGTGTTCAAATATTACCGCCGAGATGTTAGATTGGGTTAGGTTAGGTTATAGTACGTTATTGATGTATATAAAGCACCCACGGAGACGTAGAGGCCAACTCGCCAGGAATGTGCTCAAATATTACCGCCGAGATGTTAGATTGGGTTAGGTTAGGTTATATTACGTTATTGATGTATATAAAGCACCCACGGCGGCGGAGAATCCAACTCGCCAGGAATGTTGTCAAATATTACCGCCGAGATGTTAGGTTGGGTTAGGTTAGGTTATATTACGTTATTGATGTATATAAAGATCCCACGGATACGTAGAGGCCAACTCGCCAGGAATGTTGTCAAATATTACCGCCGAAATGATAGGTTGGATTAAGTTACGTTATATTTCGTTATTGATGCTTATGAAGGTCCCACGGAGACGTAGGGGCCAACTCGCCAGGTATGTTTTCTAATATTACCGCCGAGATGTTAGGTTGGGTTAGGCTACGTTACATTACGTTATTGATGTATAAAAAGATCCCACGGAGACGGAGAAGCCAACTCGCCAGGAATGTTGTTAAATATTACTGCCGAGATGTTAGGTTGGGTTAGGTTAGGTTATATTACGTTATTGATGTATATAAAGGTCCCACGGAGACGTAGAGGCCAACTCGCCAGGTATGTTTTCAAATATTACCGCCGAGATGTTAGGTTGGGTTATGTTAGGTTATATTACATTATTGATATATATATATATATATATATCCCACGGGGACGTGGAGGCCAACAAGCCAGGAATGTGTTCAAATATTACCGCCGAGATGTTAGGTTGGGTTAGGTTAGGTTATATTACGTTATAGATGTATATAAAGGTCCCACGGAGACGTAGAGGCCAACAAGCCAGGAATGTGTTCAAATATTACCGCCGAGATGTTAGATTGGGTTAGGTTAGGTTATATTACGTTATTGATGTATATAAAGGTCCCACGGAGACGTAGAGGCCAACAAGCCAGGAATGTGTTCAAATATTACCGCCGAAATGATAGGTTGGATTAAGTTACGTTATATTTCGTTATTGATGCTTATGAAGTTCCCACGGAGACATAGAGGCCAACTCGCCATGTAAGTTTTTTAATATTACCGCCGAGATGTTAGGTTGGGTTAGGTTAGGTTATATTACGTTATTGATGTATATAAAGGTCCCACGGAGACGTAGAGGCCAACTCGCCAGGTATGTTTTCAAATATTACCGCCGAGATGTTAGATTGGGTCAGGTTAGGCTATATTACGTTATTGATGTATATAAAGATCCCACGGATACGTAGAGGCCAACTCGCCAGGAATGTTGTCAAATATTACCGCCGAAATGATAGGTTGGATTAAGTTACGTCATATTTCGTTATTGATGCTTATGAAGGTCCCACGAAGACGTAGAGGCCAACTCACCAGGTATGTTTTCTAATATTACCGCCGAGATGTTAGGTTGGGTTAGGTTAGGTTATACTACGTTATTGATGTATAAAAAGATCCCACGGAGACGGAGAAGCCAACTCGCCAGGAATGTTGTCAAATATTACTGCCGAGATGTTAGGTTGGGTTAGGTTAGGTTATATTACGTTATTGATGTATATAAAGGTCCCACGGAGACGTAGAGGCCAACTCGCCAGGTATGTTTTCAAATATTACCGCCGAGATGTTAAGTTGGTTTATGTTAGGTTATATTACGTTATTGATGTATAAAAAGATCCTACGGAGACGTAGAGGCCAACAAGCCAGGAATGTCTTCAAATATTACCGCCGAGATGTTAGGTTGGGATAGGTTAGGTTATATAACGTTATTGATGTATATAAAGGTCCCACGGAGACGTAGAGGCCAACTCGCCAGGAATGTTGTCAAATATTACCGCCGAGATGATAGGTTGTGTTATGTTAGGTTATATTTCGTTATTGATGTTTATGAAGGTCAAACGGAGACGTAGATGCCAACTCGCCAGTAATGTTGTCAAATATTACCGCCGAGATGATAGGTTGGGTTAGGTTAGGTTATATTACGTTATTGATGTATATAAAGGTCCCACGGAGACGTAGAGGCCAACTCGCCAGGTATGTTTTCAAATATTACCGCCGAGATGTTAGATTAGGTCAGGTTAGGCTATATTACGTTATTGATGTATATAAAGATCCCACGGATACGTAGAGGCCAACTAGCCAGGAATGTTGCCAAATATTACCGCCGAGAGGATAGGTTGGGTTAAGTTAGGTTATATTACATTATTGATGTATATAAATGTACCACGGAGACGTAGAGGCCAACTCGCCATGAATGTGTTCAAATATTACCGCCGAGATGTTAGATTGGGTTAGGTTAGGTTATATTACGTTATTGATGTATATGAAGCACCCACGGAGACGGAGAATCCAACTCGCCAGGAATGTTGTTAAATATTACTGCCGAGATGTTAGGTTGGGTTAGGTTAGGTTATATTACGTTATTGATGTATATAAAGGTCCCACGGAGACGTAGAAGCCAACTCGCCAGGTATGTTTTCAAATATTACCGCCGAGATGTTAGGTTGGGTTATGTTAGGTTATATTACATTATTGATATATATATATATATATATATATATATATATATATATATATATATCCCACGGGGACGTGGAGGCCAACAAGCCAGGAATGTTGTCAAATATTACCGCCGAGATGTTAGGTTGGGTTAGGTTAGGTTATATTACGTTATAGATGTATATAAAGGTCCCACGGAGACGTAGAGGCCAACAAGCCAGGAATGTGTTCAAATATTACCGCCGAGATGTTAGATTGGGTTAGGTTAGGTTATATTACGTTATTGATGTATATAAAGGTCCCACGGAGACGTAGAGGCCAACAAGCCAGGAATGTGTTCAAATATTACCGCGGAGATGTTAGGTTGTGTTAGGTTAGGTTATATTACGTTATAGATGTATATAAAGTTCCCACGGAGACGTAGAGGCCAACAAGCCAGGAATATGTTCAAATATTACCGCCGAGATGTTACATTGGGTTAGGTTAGGTTATATTACGTTATTGATGTATATAAAGGTCCCACGGAGACGTAGAGGCCAACTCGCCAGGTATGTTTTCAAATATTACCGCCGAGATGATAGGTTGGGTGAGGTTAGGTTATATTACGTTATTGATGTATATAAATGTACCACGGAGACGTAGAGGCCAACTCGCCATGAATGTGTTCAAATATTACCGCCGAGATGTTAGGTTGGGTTAGGTTAGGTTATATTACGTTATTGATGTATATGAAGCACCCACGGAGACGGAGAAGCCAACTCGCCAGGAATGTTGTTAAATATTACTGCCGAGATGTTAGGTTGGGTTAGGTTAGGTTATATTACGTTATTGATGTATATAAAGGTCCCACGGAGACGTAGAGGCCAACTCGCCAGGTATGTTTTCAAATATTACCGCCGAGATGTTAGGTTGGGTTATGTTAGGTTATATTACATTATTGATATATATATATATATATATCCCACGGGGACGTGGAGGCCAACAAGCCAGGAATGTGTTCAAATATTACCGCCGAGATGTTAGGTTGGGTTAGGTTAGGTTATATTACGTTATTGATGTATATAAAGGTCCCACGGAGACGTAGAGGCCAACTCGCCAGGTATGTTTTCAAATATTACCGCCGAGATGTTAGATTGGGTCAGGTTAGGCTATATTACGTTATTGATGTATATAAAGATCCCACGGATACGTAGAGGCCAACTCGCCAGGAATGTTGTCAAATATTACCGCCGAAATGATAGGTTGGATTAAGTTACGTCATATTTCGTTATTGATGCTTATGAAGGTCCCACGGAGACGTAGAGGCCAACTCGCCAGGTATGTTTTCAAATATTACCGCCGAGATGTTAAGTTGGTTTATGTTAGGTTATATTACGTTATTGATGTATAAAAAGATCCCACGGAGACGTAGAGGCCAACAAGCCAGGAATGTCTTCAAATATTACCGCCGAGATGTTAGGTTGGGATAGGTTAGGTTATATAACGTTATTGATGTATATAAAGGTCCCACGGAGACGTAGAGGCCAACTCGCCAGGAATGTTGTCAAATATTACCGCCGAGATGATAGGTTGGGTTAGGTTAGGTTATATTACGTTATTGATGTATATAAAGGTCCCACGGATACGTAGAGGCCAACTCGCCAGGTATGTTTTCAAATATTACCGCCGAGATGTTAGATTAGGTCAGGTTAGGCTATATTACGTTATTGATGTATATAAAGATCCCACGGATACGTAGAGGCCAACTAGCCAGGAATGTTGCCAAATATTACCGCCGAGAGGATAGGTTGGGTTAAGTTAGGTTATATTACATTATTGATGTATATAAATGTACCACGGAGACGTAGAGGCCAACTCGCCATGAATGTGTTCAAATATTACCGCCGAGATGTTAGATTGGGTTAGGTTAGGTTATATTACGTTATTGATGTATATGAAGCACCCACGGAGACGGAGAATCCAACTCGCCAGGAATGTTGTTAAATATTACTGCCGAGATGTTAGGTTGGGTTAGGTTAGGTAATATTACGTTATTGATGTATATAAAGGTCCCACGGAGACGTAGAAGCCAACTCGCCAGGTATGTTTTCAAATATTACCGCCGAGATGTTAGGTTGGGTTATGTTAGGTTATATTACATTATTGATATATATATATATATATATATATATATATATATATATATATATATATATCCCACGGGGACGTGGAGGCCAACAAGCCAGGAATGTGTTCAAATATTACCGCCGAGATGTTAGGTTGGGTTAGGTTAGGTTATATTACGTTATAGATGTATATAAAGGTCCCACGGAGACGTAGAGGCCAACAAGCCAGGAATGTGTTCAAATATTACCGCCGAGATGTTAGATTGGGTTAGGTTAGGTTATATTACGTTATTGATGTATATAAAGGTCCCACGGAGACGTAGAGGCCAACAAGCCAGGAATGTGTTCAAATATTACCGCGGAGATGTTAGGTTGTGTTAGGTTAGGTTATATTACGTTATAGATGTATATAAAGTTCCCACGGAGACGTCGAGGCCAACAAGCCAGGAATATGTTCAAATATTACCGCCGAGATGTTACATTGGGTTAGGTTAGGTTATATTACGTTATTGATGTATATAAAGGTCCCACGGAGACGTAGAGGCCAACTCGCCAGGTATGTTTTCAAATATTACCGCGGAGATGATAGGTTGGGTGAGGTTAGGTTATATTACGTTATTGATGTATATAAATGTACCACGGAGACGTAGAGGCCAACTCGCCATGAATGTGTTCAAATATTACCGCCGAGATGTTAGATTGGGTTAGGTTAGGTTATATTACGTTATTGATGTATATAAAGCACCCACGGAGACGTAGAGGCCAACTCGCCAGGAATGATGTCAAATATTACCGCCGAGATGCTAGGTTGGGTTAGGTTAGGTTATATTACGTTATAGATGTATATAAAGGTCCCACGGAGACGTAGAGGCCAACAAGCCAGGAATGTGTTCAAATATTACCGCCGATACGTTAGATTGGGTTAGGTTAGGTTATATTACGTTATTGATGTATATAAAGGTCGCACGGAGACGTAGAGGCCAACTCGCCAGGTATGTTTTCAAATATTACCGCGGAGATGTTAGGTTGTGTTAGGTTAGGTTATATTACGTTATAGATGTATATAAAGTTCCCACGGAGACGTAGAGGCCAACAAGCCAGGAATATGTTCAAATATTACCGCCGAGATGTTAGATTGGGTTAGGTTAGGTTATATTACGTTATTGATGTATATAAAGGTCCCACGGAGACGTAGAGGCCAACTCGCCAGGTATGTTTTCAAATATTACCGCCGAGATGTTAGATTGGGTCAGGTTAGGCTATATTACGTTATTGATGTATATAAAGATCCCACGGATACGTAGAGGCCAACTCGCCATGAATGTGTTCAAATATTACCGCCGAGATGTTAGATTGGGTTAGGTTAGGTTATATTACGTTATTGATGTATATAAAGCACCCACGGAGACGTAGATGCCAACTCGCCAGTAATGTTGTCAAATATTACCGCCGAGATGATAGGTTGGGTTAGGTTAGGTTATATTACGTTATTGATGTATATAAAGGTCCCACGGAGACGTAGAGGCCAACTCGCCAGGTATGTTTTCAAATATTACCGCCGAGATGTTAGATTAGGTCAGGTTAGGCTATATTACGTTATTGATGTATATAAAGATCCCACGGATACGTAGAGGCCAACTAGCCAGGAATGTTGCCAAATATTACCGCCGAGAGGATAGGTTGGGTTAAGTTAGGTTATATTACATTATTGATGTATATAAATGTACCACGGAGACGTAGAGGCCAACTCGCCATGAATGTGTTCAAATATTACCGCCGAGATGTTAGATTGGGTTAGGTTAGGTTATATTACGTTATTGATGTATATGAAGCACCCACGGAGACGGAGAATCCAACTCGCCAGGAATGTTGTCAAATATTACCGCCGAGATGTTAGGTTGGGTTAGGTTAGGTTATATTACGTTATTGATGTATATAAAGATCCCACGGATACGTAGAGGCCAACTCGCCAGGAATGTTGTCAAATATTACCGCCGAAATGATAGGTTGGATTAAGTTACGTTATATTTCGTTATTGATGCTTATGAAGGTCCCACGGAGACGTAGAGGCCAACTCGCCAGGTATGTTTTCTAATATTACCGCCGAGATGTTAGGTTGGGTTAGGTTAGGTTATATTACGTTATTGATGTATAAAAAGATCCCACGGAGACGGAGAAGCCAACTCGCCAGGAATGTTGTTAAATATTACTGCCGAGATGTTAGGTTGGGTTAGGTTAGGTTATATTACGTTATTGATGTATATAAAGGTCCCACGGAGACGTAGAGGCCAACTCGCCAGGTATGTTTTCAAATATTACCGCGGAGATGTTAGGTTGTGTTAGGTTAGGTTATATTACGTTATAGATGTATATAAAGTTCCCACGGAGACGTAGAGGCCAACAAGCCAGGAATATGTTCAAATATTACCGCCGAGATGTTAGATTGGGTTAGGTTAGGTTATATTACGTTATTGATGTATATAAAGCACCCACGGAGACGTAGAGGCCAACTCGCCAGGAATGATGTCAAATATTACCGCGGAGATGCTAGGTTGGGTTAGGTTAGGTTATATTACGTTATAGATGTATATAAAGGTCCCACGGAGACGTAGAGGCCAACAAGCCAGGAATGTGTTCAAATATTACCGCCGATATGTTAGATTGGGTTAGGTTAGGTTATATTACGTTATTGATGTATATAAAGGTCCCACGGAGACGTAGAGGCCAACTCGCCAGGTATGTTTTCAAATATTACCGCGGAGATGTTAGGTTGTGTTAGGTTAGGTTATATTACGTTATAGATGTATATAAAGTTCCCACGGAGACGTAGAGGCCAACAAGCCAGGAATGTGTTCAAATATTACCGCCGAGATGTTAGATTGGGTTAGGTTAGGTTATATTACGTTATTGCTGTATATAAAGGTCCCACGGAAACGTAGAGGCCAACTCGCCAGGTATGTTTTCAAATATTACCGCCGAGATGTTAGATTGGGTCAGGTTAGGCTATATTACGTTATTGATGTATATAAAGATCCCACGGATACGTAGAGGCCAACTCGCCATGAATGTGTTCAAATATTACCGCCGAGATGTTAGATTGGGTTAGGTTAGGTTATATTACGTTATTGATGTATATAAAGCACCCACGGAGACGTAGAGGCCAACTCGCCAGGAATGTGCTCAAATATTACCGCCGAGATGTTAGATTGGGTTAGGTTAGGTTATATTACGTTATTGATGTATATAAAGCACCCACGGCGGCGGAGAATCCAACTCGCCAGGAATGTTGTCAAATATTACCGCCGAGATGTTAGGTTGGGTTAGGTTAGGTTATATTACGTTATTGATGTATATAAAGATCCCACGGATACGTAGAGGCCAACTCGCCAGGAATGTTGTCAAATATTACCGCCGAAATGATAGGTTGGATTAAGTTACGTTATATTTCGTTATTGATGCTTATGAAGGTCCCACGGAGACGTAGGGGCCAACTCGCCAGGTACGTTTTCTAATATTACCGCCGAGATGTTAGGTTGGGTTAGGTTACGTTACATTACGTTATTGATGTATAAAAAGATCCCACGGAGACGGAGAAGCCAACTCGCCAGGAATGTTGTTAAATATTACTGCCGAGATGTTAGGTTGGGTTAGGTTAGGTTATATTACGTTATTGATGTATATAAAGGTCCCACGGAGACGTAGAGGCCAACTCGCCAGGTATGTTTTCAAATATTACCGCCGAGATGTTAGGTTGGGTTATGTTAGGTTATATTACATTATTGATATATATATATATCCCACGGGGACGTGGAGGCCAACAAGCCAGGAATGTGTTCAAATATTACCGCCGAGATGTTAGGTTGGGTTAGGTTAGGTTATATTACGTTATAGATGTATATAAAGGTCCCACGGAGACGTAGAGGCCAACAAGCCAGGAATGTGTTCAAATATTACCGCCGAGATGTTAGATTGGGTTAGGTTAGGTTATATTACGTTATTGATGTATATAAAGGTCCCACGGAGACGTAGAGGCCAACAAGCCAGGAATGTGTTCAAATATTACCGCCGAAATGATAGGTTGGATTAAGTTACGTTATATTTCGTTATTGATGCTTATGAAGTTCCCACGGAGACATAGAGGCCAACTCGCCATGTAAGTTTTTTAATATTACCGCCGAGATGTTAGGTTGGGTTCGGTTAGGTTATATTACGTTATTGATGTATATAAAGGTCCCACGGAGACGTAGAGGCCAACTCGCCAGGTATGTTTTCAAATATTACCGCCGAGATGTTAGATTGGGTCAGGTTAGGCTATATTACGTTATTGATGTATATAAAGATCCCACGGATACGTAGAGGCCAACTCGCAAGGAATGTTGTCAAATAT
Source organism: Xylocopa violacea (assembly GCA_963969225.1). Taxonomy (NCBI): domain Eukaryota; kingdom Metazoa; phylum Arthropoda; class Insecta; order Hymenoptera; family Apidae; genus Xylocopa; species Xylocopa violacea. The sequence goes on along the minus strand of CAXAJV010000836.1, from coordinate 4,964,157 downwards.
TACCGCCGAGATGTTAGGTTGGGTTATGTTAGGTTATATTACATTATTGATATATATATATATATATATATATATATATATATATATATATATATATATATATATCCCACGGGGACGTGGAGGCCAACAAGCCAGGAATATGTTCAAATATTACCGCCGAGATGTTAGATTGGGTTAGGTTAGGTTATATTACGTTATTGATGTATATAAAGGTCCCACGGAGACGTAGAGGCCAACAAGCCAGGAATGTGTTCAAATATTACCGCGGAGATGTTAGGTTGTGTTAGGTTAGGTTATATTACGTTATAGATGTATATAAAGTTCCCACGGAGACGTAGAGGCCAACAAGCCAGGAATATGTTCAAATATTACCGCCGAGATGTTACATTGGGTTAGGTTAGGTTATATTACGTTATTGATGTATATAAAGGTCCCACGGAGACGTAGAGGCCAACTCGCCAGGTATGTTTTCAAATATTACCGCCGAGATGATAGGTTGGGTGAGGTTAGGTTATATTACGTTATTGATGTATATAAATGTACCACGGAGACGTAGAGGCCAACTCGCCATGAATGTGTTCAAATATTACCGCCGAGATGTTAGATTGGGTTAGGTTAGGTTATATTAGGTTATTGATGTATATAAATGTACCACGGAGACGTAGAGGCCAACTCGCCATGAATGTGTTCAAATATTACCGCCGAGATGTTAGATTGGGTTAGGTTAGGTTATATTACGTTATTGATGTATATAAAGCACCCACGGAGACGTAGAGGCCAACTCGCCAGGAATGATGTCAAATATTACCGCCGAGATGCTAGGTTGGGTTAGGTTAGGTTATATTACGTTATAGATGTATATAAAGGTCCCACGGAGACGTAGAGGCCAACAAGCCAGGAATGTGTTCAAATATTACCGCCGATACGTTAGATTGGGTTAGGTTAGGTTATATTACGTTATTGATGTATATAAAGGTCCCACGGAGACGTAGAGGCCAACTCGCCAGGTATGTTTTCAAATATTACCGCGGAGATGTTAGGTTGTGTTAGGTTAGGTTATATTACGTTATAGATGTATATAAAGTTCCCACGGAGACGTAGAGGCCAACAAGCTAGGAATATGTTCAAATATTACCGCCGAGATGTTAGATTGGGTTAGGTTAGGTTATATTACGTTATTGATGTATATAAAGGTCCCACGGAGACGTAGAGGCCAACTCGCCAGGTATGTTTTCAAATATTACCGCCGAGATGTTAGATTGGGTCAGGTTAGGCTATATTACGTTATTGATGTATATAAAGATCCCACGGATACGTAGAGGCCAACTCGCCATGAATGTGTTCAAATATTACCGCCGAGATGTTAGATTGGGTTAGGTTAGGTTATATTACGTTATTGATGTATATAAAGCACCCACGGAGACGTAGAGGCCAACTCGCCAGGAATGTGCTCAAATATTACCGCCGAGATGTTAGATTGGGTTAGGTTAGGCTATATTACGTTATTGATGTATATAAAGAACCCACGGCGGCGGAGAATCCAACTCGCCAGGAATGTTGTCAAATATTACCGCCGAGATGTTAGGTTGGGTTAGGTTAGGTTATATTACGTTATTGATGTATATAAAGATCCCACGGATACGTAGAGGCCAACTCGCCAGGAATGTTGTCAAATATTACCGCCGAAATGATAGGTTGGATTAAGTTACGTTATATTTCGTTATTGATGCTTATGAAGGTCCCACGGAGACGTAGGGGCCAACTCGCCAGGTATGTTTTCTAATATTACCGCCGAGATGTTAGGTTGGGTTAGGTTACGTTACATTACGTTATTGATGTATAAAAAGATCCCACGGAGACGGAGAAGCCAACTCGCCAGGAATGTTGTTAAATATTACTGCCGAGATGTTAGGTTGGGTTAGGTTAGGTTATATTACGTTATTGATGTATATAAAGGTCCCACGGAGACGTAGAGGCCAACTCGCCAGGTATGTTTTCAAATATTACCGCCGAGATGTTAGGTTGGGTTATGTTAGGTTATATTACATTATTGATATATATATATATATATCCCACGGGGACGTGGAGGCCAACAAGCCAGGAATGTGTTCAAATATTACCGCCGAGATGTTAGGTTGGGTTAGGTTAGGTTATATTACGTTATAGATGTATATAAAGGTCCCACGGAGACGTAGAGGCCAACAAGCCAGGAATGTGTTCAAATATTACCGCCGAGATGTTAGATTGGGTTAGGTTAGGTTATATTACGTTATTGATGTATATAAAGGTCCCACGGAGACGTAGAGGCCAACAAGCCAGGAATGTGTTCAAATATTACCGCCGAAATGATAGGTTGGATTAAGTTACGTTATATTTCGTTATTGATGCTTATGAAGTTCCCACGGAGACATAGAGGCCAACTCGCCATGTAAGTTTTTTAATATTACCGCCGAGATGTTAGGTTGGGTTAGGTTAGGTTATATTACGTTATTGATGTATATAAAGGTCCCACGGAGACGTAGAGGCCAACTCGCCAGGTATGTTTTCAAATATTACCGCCGAGATGTTAGATTGGGTCAGGTTAGGCTATATTACGTTATTGATGTATATAAAGATCCCACGGATACGTAGAGGCCAACTCGCCTGGAATGTTGTCAAATATTACCGCCGAAATGATAGGTTGGATTAAGTTACGTCATATTTCGTTATTGATGCTTATGAAGGTCCCACGAAGACGTAGAGGCCAACTCGCCAGGTATGTTTTCTAATATTACCGCCGAGATGTTAGGTTGGGTTAGGTTAGGTTATACTACGTTATTGATGTATAAAAAGATCCCACGGAGACGGAGAAGCCAACTCGCCAGGAATGTTGTCAAATATTACTGCCGAGATGTTAGGTTGGGTTAGGTTAGGTTATATTACGTTATTGATGTATATAAAGGTCCCACGGAGACGTAGAGGCCAACTCGCCAGGAATGTTGTCAAATATTACCGCCGAGATGATAGGTTGTGTTATGTTAGGTTATATTTCGTTATTGATGTTTATGAAGGTCAAACGGAGACGTAGATGCCAACTCGCCAGTAATGTTGTCAAATATTACCGCCGAGATGATAGGTTGGGTTAGGTTAGGTTATATTACGTTATTGATGTATATAAAGGTCCCACGGAGACGTAGAGGCCAACTCGCCAGGTATGTTTTCAAATATTACCGCCGAGATGTTAGATTAGGTCAGGTTAGGCTATATTACGTTATTGATGTATATAAAGATCCCACGGATACGTAGAGGCCAACTAGCCAGGAATGTTGCCAAATATTACCGCCGAGAGGATAGGTTGGGTTAAGTTAGGTTATATTACATTATTGATGTATATAAATGTACCACGGAGACGTAGAGGCCAACTCGCCATGAATGTGTTCAAATATTACCGCCGAGATGTTAGATTGGGTTAGGTTAGGTTATATTACGTTATTGATGTATATGAAGCACCCACGGAGACGGAGAATCCAACTCGCCAGGAATGTTGTCAAATATTACCGCCGAGATGTTAGGTTGGGTGAGGTTAGGTTATATTACGTTATTGATGTATATAAAGATCCCACGGATACGTAGAGACCAACTCGCCAGGAATGTTGTCAAATATTACCGCCGAAATGATAGGTTGGATTAAGTTACGTTATATTTCGTTATTGATGCTTATGAAGGTCCCACGGAGACGTAGAGGCCAACTCGCCAGGTATGTTTTCTAATATTACCGCCGAGATGTTAGGTTGGGTTAGGTTAGGTTATATTACGTTATTGATGTATATAAAGGTCCCACGGAGACGTAGAAGCCACCTCGCCAGGTATGTTTTCAAATATTACCGCCGAGATGTTAGGTTGGGTTATGTTAGGTTATATTACATTATTGATATATATATATATATATATATCCCACGGGGACGTGGAGGCCAACAAGCCAGGAATGTGTTCAAATATTACCGCCGAGATGTTAGGTTGGGTTAGGTTAGGTTATATTACGTTATAGATGTATATAAAGGTTCCACGGAGACGTAGAGGCCAACAAGCCAGGAATGTGTTCAAATATTACCGCCGAGATGTTAGATTGGGTTAGGTTAGGTTATATTACGTTATTGATGTATATAAAGGTCCCACGGAGACGTAGAGGCCAACAAGCCAGGAATGTGTTCAAATATTACCGCGGAGATGTTAGGTTGTGTTAGGTTAGGTTATATTACGTTATAGATGTATATAAAGATCCCACGGAGACGTAGAGGCCAACAAGCCAGGAATATGTTCAAATATTACCGCCGAGATGTTACATTGGGTTAGGTTAGGTTATATTACGTTATTGATGTATATAAAAATCCCACGGATACGTAGAGGCCAACTCGCCAGGAATGTTGTCAAATATTACCGCCGAGATGATAGGTTGGGTTAGGTTAGGTTATATTACGTTATTGATGTATATAAATGTACCACGGAGACGTAGAGGCCAACTCGCCATGAATGTGTTCAAATATTACCGCCGAGATGTTAGATTGGGTTAGGTTAGGTTATATTAGGTTATTGATGTATATAAATGTACCACGGAGACGTAAAGGCCAACTCGCCATGAATGTGTTCAAATATTACCGCCGAGATGTTAGATTGGGTTAGGTTAGGTTATATTACGTTATTGATGTATATAAAGCACCCACGGAGACGTAGAGGCCAACTCGCCAGGAATGATGTCAAATATTACCGCCGAGATGCTAGGTTGGGTTAGGTTAGGTTATATTACGTTATAGATGTATATAAAGGTCCCACGGAGACGTAGAGGCCAACAAGCCAGGAATGTGTTCAAATATTACCGCCGATATGTTAGATTGGGTTAGGTTAGGTTATATTACGTTATTGATGTATATAAAGGTCCCACGGAGACGTAGAGGCCAACTCGCCAGGTATGTTTTCAAATATTACCGCGGAGATGTTAGGTTGTGTTAGGTTAGGTTATACTACGTTATAGATGTATATAAAGTTCCCACGGAGACGTAGAGGCCAACAAGCCAGGAATGTGTTCAAATATTACCGCCGAGATGTTAGATTGGGTTAGGTTAGGTTATATTACGTTATTGATGTATATAAAGGTCCCACGGAAACGTAGAGGCCAACTCACCAGGTATGTTTTCAAATATTACCGCCGAGATGTTAGATTGGGTCAGGTTAGGCTATATTACGTTATTGATGTATATAAAGATCCCACGGATACGTAGAGGCCAACTCGCCCTGAATGTGTTCAAATATTACCGCCGAGATGTTAGATTGGGTTAGGTTAGGTTATATTACGTTATTGATGTATATAAAGCACCCACGGAGACCTAGAGGCCAACTCGCCAGGAATGTGCTCAAATATTACCGCCGAGATGTTAGATTGGGTTAGGTTAGGTTATATTACGTTATTGATGTATATAAAGCACCCACGGCGGCGGAGAATCCAACTCGCCAGGAATGTTGTCAAATATTACCGCCGAGATGTTAGGTTGGGTTAGGTTAGGTTATATTACGTTATTGATGTATATAAAGATCCCACGGATACGTAGAGGCCAACTCGCCAGGAATGTTGTCAAATATTACCGCCGAAATGATAGGTTGGATTAAGTTACGTTATATTTCGTTATTGATGCTTATGAAGGTCCCACGGAGACGTAGGGGCCAACTCGCCAGGTACGTTTTCTAATATTACCGCCGAGATGTTAGGTTGGGTTAGGTTACGTTACATTACGTTATTGATGTATAAAAAGATCCCACGGAGACGGAGAAGCCAACTCGCCAGGAATGTTGTTAAATATTACTGCCGAGATGTTAGGTTGGGTTAGGTTAGGTTATATTACGTTATTGATGTATATAAAGGTCCCACGGAGACGTAGAGGCCAATTCGCCAGGTATGTTTTCAAATATTACCGCCGAGATGTTAGGTTGGGTTATGTTAGGTTATATTACATTATTGATATATATATATATATATATCCCACGGGGACGTGGAGGCCAACAAGCCAGGAATGTGTTCAAATATTACCGCCGAGATGTTAGGTTGGGTTAGGTTAGGTTATATTACGTTATAGATGTATATAAAGGTCCCACGGAGACGTAGAGGCCAACAAGCCAGGAATGTGTTCAAATATTACCGCCGAGATGTTAGATTGGGTTAGGTTAGGTTATATTACGTTATTGATGTATATAAAGGTCCCACGGAGACGTAGAGGCCAACAAGCCAGGAATGTGTTCAAATATTACCGCGGAGATGTTAGGTTGTGTTAGGTTAGGTTATATTACGTTATAGATGTATATAAAGTTCCCACGGAGACCTAGAGGCCAACAAGCCAGGAATATGTTCAAATATTACCGCCGAGATGTTACATTGGGTTAGGTTAGGTTATATTACGTTATTGATGTATATAAAAATCCCACGGATACGTAGAGGCCAACTCGCCAGGAATGTTGTCAAATATTACCGCCGAGATGATAGGTTGGGTTAGGTTAGGTTATATTACGTTATTGATGTATATAAATGTACCACGGAGACGTAGAGGCCAACTCGCCATGAATGTGTTCAAATATTACCGCCGAGATGTTAGATTGGGTTAGGTTAGGTTATATTAGGTTATTGATGTATATAAATGTACCACGGAGACGTAAAGGCCAACTCGCCATGAATGTGTTCAAATATTACCGCCGAGATGTTAGATTGGGTTAGGTTAGGTTATATTACGTTATTGATGTATATAAAGCACCCACGGAGACGTAGAGGCCAACTCGCCAGGAATGATGTCAAATATTACCGCCGAGATGCTAGGTTGGGTTAGGTTAGGTTATATTACGTTATAGATGTATATAAAGGTCCCACGGAGACGTAGAGGCCAACAAGCCAGGAATGTGTTCAAATATTACCGCCGATATGTTAGATTGGGTTAGGTTAGGTTATATTACGTTATTGATGTATATAAAGGTCCCACGGAGACGTAGAGGCCAACTCGCCAGGTATGTTTTCAAATATTACCGCGGAGATGTTAGGTTGTGTTAGGTTAGGTTATATTACGTTATAGATGTATATAAAGTTCCCACGGAGACGTAGAGGCCAACAAGCCAGGAATGTGTTCAAATATTACCGCCGAGATGTTAGATTGGGTTAGGTTAGGTTATATTACGTTATTGATGTATATAAAGGTCCCACGGAGACGTAGAGGCCAACAAGCCAGGTATGTTTTCAAATATTACCGCCGAGATGTTAGATTGGGTCAGGTTAGGCTATATTACGTTATTGATGTATATAAAGATCCCACGGATACGTAGAGGCCAACTCGCCATGAATGTGTTCAAATATTACCGCCGAGATGTTAGATTGGGTTAGGTTAGGTTATATTACGTTATTGATGTATATAAAGCACCCACGGAGACGTAGAGGCCAACTCGCCAGGAATGTGCTCAAATATTACCGCCGAGATGTTAGATTGGGTTAGGTTAGGTTATATTACGTTATTGATGTATATAAAGCACCCACGGCGGCGGAGAATCCAACTCGCCAGGAATGTTGTCAAATATTACCGCCGAGATGTTAGGTTGGGTTAGGTTAGGTTATATTACGTTATTGATGTATATAAAGATCCCACGGATACATAGAGGCCAACTCGCCAGGAATGTTGTCAAATATTACCGCCGAAATGATAGGTTGGATTAAGTTACGTTATATTTCGTTATTGATGCTTATGAAGGTCCCACGGAGACGTAGGGGCCAACTCGCCAGGTACGTTTTCTAATATTACCGCCGAGATGTTAGGTTGGGTTAGGTTACGTTACATTACGTTATTGATGTATAAAAAGATCCCACGGAGACGGAGAAGCCAACTCGCCAGGAATGTTGTTAAATATTACTGCCGAGATGTTAGGTTGGGTTAGGTTAGGTTATATTACGTTATTGATGTATATAAAGGTCCCACGGAGACGTAGAGGCCAATTCGCCAGGTATGTTTTCAAATATTACCGCCGAGATGTTAGGTTGGGTTATGTTAGGTTATATTACATTATTGATATATATATATATATATATATCCCACGGGGACGTGGAGGCCAACAAGCCAGGAATGTGTTCAAATATTACCGCCGAGGTGTTAGGTTGGGTTAGGTTAGGTTATATTACGTTATAGATGTATATAAAGGTCCCACGGAGACGTAGAGGCCAACAAGCCAGGAATGTGTTCAAATATTACCGCCGAGATGTTAGATTGGGTTAGGTTAGGTTATATTACGTTATTGATGTATATAAAGGTCCCACGGAGACGTAGAGGCCAACAAGCCAGGAATGTGTTCAAATATTACCGCGGAGATGTTAGGTTGTGTTAGGTTAGGTTATATTACGTTATAGATGTATATAAAGTTCCCACGGAGACGTAGAGGCCAACAAGCCAGGAATATGTTCAAATATTACCGCCGAGATGTTACATTGGGTTAGGTTAGGTTATATTACGTTATTGATGTATATAAAAATCCCACGGATACGTAGAGGCCAACTCGCCAGGAATGTTGTCAAATATTACCGCCGAGATGATAGGTTGGGTTAGGTTAGGTTATATTACGTTATTGATGTATATAAATGTACCACGGAGACGTAGAGGCCAACTCGCCATGAATGTGTTCAAATATTACCGCCGAGATGCTAGGTTGGGTTAGGTTAGGTTATATTACGTTATAGATGTATATAAAGGTCCCACGGAGACGTAGAGGCCAACAAGCCAGGAATGTGTTCAAATATTACCGCCGATATGTTAGATTGGGTTAGGTTAGGTTATATTACGTTATTGATGTATATAAAGGTCCCACGGAGACGTAGAGGCCCACAAGCCAGGAATGTGTTCAAATATTACCGCGGAGATGTTAGGTTGTGTTAGGTTAGGTTATATTACGTTATAGATGTATATAAAGTTCCCACGGGGACGTAGAGGCCAACAAGCCAGGAATATGTTCAAATATTACCGCCGAGATGTTAGATTGGGTTAGGTTAGGTTATATTACGTTATTGATGTATATAAAGATCCCACGGATACGTAGAGGCCAACTCGCCAGGAATGTTGTCAAATATTACCGCCGAGATGATAGGTTGGGTTAGGTTAGGTTATATTACGTTATTGATGTATATAAATGTACCACGGAGACGTAGAGGCCAACTCGCCATGAATGTGTTCAAATATTACCGCCGAGATGTTAGATTGGGTTAGGTTAGGTTATATTACGTTATTGATGTATATAAAGCACCCACGGAGACGTAGAGGCCAACTCGCCAGGAATGTGTTCAAATATTACCGCCGAGATGTTAGATTGGGTTAGGTTAGGTTATATTACGTTATTGATGTATATAAAGCACCCACGGCGGCGGAGAATCCAACTCGCCAGGAATGTTGTCAAATATTACCGCCGAGATGTTAGGTTGGGTTAGGTTAGGTTATATTACGTTATAGATGTATATAAAGATCCCACGGATACGTAGAGGCCAACTCGCCAGGAATGTTGTCAAATATTACCGCCGAAATGATAGGTTGGATTAAGTTACGTTATATTTCGTTATTGATGCTTATGAAGGTCCCACGGAGACGTAGGGGCCAACTCGCCAGGTATGTTTTCTAATATTACCGCCGAGATGTTAGGTTGGGTTAGGTTAGGTTACATTACGTTATTGATGTATAAAAAGATCCCACGGAGACGGAGAAGCCAACTCGCCAGGAATGTTGTTAAATATTACTGCCGAGATGTTAGGTTGGGTTAGGTTAGGTTATATTACGTTATTGATGTATATAAAGGTCCCACGGAGACGTAGAAGCCACCTCGCCAGGTATGTTTTCAAATATTACCGCCGAGATGTTAGGTTGTGTTATGTTAGGTTATATTACATTATTGATATATATATATATATATCCCACGGGGACGTGGAGGCCAACAAGCCAGGAATGTGTTCAAATATTACCGCCGAGATGTTAGGTTGGGTTAGGTTAGGTTATATTACGTTATAGATGTATATAAAGGTCCCACGGAGACGTAGAGGCCAACAAGCCAGGAATGTGTTCAAACATTACCGCCGAGATGTTAGATTGGGTTAGGTTAGGTTATATTACGTTATTGATGTATATAAAGGTCCCACGGAGACGTAGAGGCCAACAAGCCAGGAATGTGTTCAAATATTACCGCGGAGATGTTAGGTTGTGTTAGGTTAGGTTATATTACGTTATAGATGTATATAAAGTTCCCACGGAGACGTAGAGGCCAACAAGCCAGGAATATGTTCAAATATTACCGCCGAGATCTTACATTGGGTTAGGTTAGGTTATATTTCGTTATTGATGCTTATGAAGGTCCCACGGAGACGTAGGGGCCAACTCGCCAGGTACGTTTTCTAATATTACCGCCGAGATGTTAGGTTGGGTTAGGTTACGTTACATTACGTTATTGATGTATAAAAAGATCCCACGGAGACGGAGAAGCCAACTCGCCAGGAATGTTGTTAAATATTACTGCCGAGATGTTAGGTTGGGTTAGGTTAGGTTATATTACGTTATTGATGTATATAAAGGTCCCACGGAGACGTAGAGGCCAATTCGCCAGGTATGTTTTCAAATATTACCGCCGAGATGTTAGGTTGGGTTATGTTAGGTTATATTACATTATTGATATATATATATATATCCCACGGGGACGTGGAGGCCAACAAGCCAGGAATGTGTTCAAATATTACCGCCGAGATGTTAGGTTGGGTTAGGTTAGGTTATATTACGTTATAGATGTATATAAAGGTCCCACGGAGTCGTAGAGGCCAACAAGCCAGGAATGTGTTCAAATATTACCGCCGAGATGTTAGATTGGGTTAGGTTAGGTTATATTACGTTATTGATGTATATAAAGGTCCCACGGAGACGTAGAGGCCAACAAGCCAGGAATGTGTTCAAATATTACCGCGGAGATGTTAGGTTGTGTTAGGTTAGGTTATATTACGTTATAGATGTATATAAAGTTCCCACGGAGACGTAGAGGCCAACAAGCCAGGAATATGTTCAAATATTACCGCCGAGATGTTACATTGGGTTAGGTTAGGTTATATTACGTTATTGATGTATATAAAAATCCCACGGATACGTAGAGGCCAACTCGCCAGGAATGTTGTCAAATATTACCGCCGAGATGATAGGTTGGGTTAGGTTAGGTTATATTACGTTATTGATGTATATAAATGTACCACGGAGACGTAGAGGCCAACTCGCCATGAATGTGTTCAAATATTACCGCCGAGATGCTAGGTTGGGTTAGGTTAGGTTATATTACGTTATAGATGTATATAAAGGTCCCACGGAGACGTAGAGGCCAACAAGCCAGGAATGTGTTCAAATATTACCGCCGATATGTTAGATTGGGTTAGGTTAGGTTATATTACGTTATTGATGTATATAAAGGTCCCACGGAGACGTAGAGGCCCACAAGCCAGGAATGTGTTCAAATATTACCGCGGAGATGTTAGGTTGTGTTAGGTTTGGTTATATTACGTTATAGATGTATATAAAGTTCCCACGGGGACGTAGAGGCCAACAAGCCAGGAATATGTTCAAATATTACCGCCGAGATGTTCGATTGGGTTAGGTTAGGTTATATTACGTTATTGATGTATATAAAGATCCCACGGATACGTAGAGGCCAACTCGCCAGGAATGTTGTCAAATATTACCGCCGAGATGATAGGTTGGGTTAGGTTAGGTTATATTACGTTATTGATGTATATAAATGTACCACGGAGACGTAGAGGCCAACTCGCCATGAATGTGTTCAAATATTACCGCCGAGATGTTAGATTGGGTTACGTTAGGTTATATTACGTTATTGATGTATATAAAGCACCCACGGAGACGTAGAGGCCAACTCGCCATGAATGTGTTCAAATATTACCGCCGAGATGTTAGATTGGGTTAGGTTAGGTTATATTACGTTATTGATGTATATAAAGCACCCACGGAGACGTAGAGGCCAACTCGCCAGGAATGATGTCAAATATTACCGCCGAGATGCTAGGTTGGGTTAGGTTAGGTTATATTACGTTATAGATGTATATAAAGGTCCCACGGAGACGTAGAGGCCAACAAGCCAGGAATGTGTTCAAATATTACCGCCGATATGTTAGATTGGGTTAGGTTAGGTTATATTACGTTATTGATGTATATAAAGGTCCCACGGAGACGTAGAGGCCAACTCGCCAGGTATGTTTTCAAATATTACCGCGGAGATGTTAGGTTGTGTTAGGTTAGGTTATATTACGTTATAGATGTATATAAAGTTCCCACGGAGACGTAGAGGCCAACAAGCCAGGAATGTGTTCAAATATTACCGCCGAGATGTTAGATTGGGTTAGGTTAGGTTATATTACGTTATTGATGTATATAAAGGTCCCACGGAGACGTAGAGGCCAACTCGCCAGGTATGTTTTCAAATATTACCGCCGAGATGTTAGATTGGGTCAGGTTAGGCTATATTACGTTATTGATGTATATAAAGATCCCACGGATACGTAGAGGCCAACTCGCCAGGAATGTTGTCAAATATTACCGCCGAAATGATAGGTTGGATTAAGTTACGTTATATTTCGTTATTGATGCTTAGGAAGGTCCCACGGAGACGTAGAGGCCAACTCGCCAGGTATGTTTTCTAATATTACCGCCGAGATGTTAGGTTGGGTTAGGTTAGGTTATATTACGTTATTGATGTATAAAAAGATCCCACGGAGACGGAGAAGCCAACTCGCCAGGAATGTTGACAAATATTACTGCCGAAATGATAAGTTGGATTAAGTTACGTTATATTTCGTTATTGATGCTTATGAAGGTCCCACGGAGACGTAGAGGCCAACTCGCCAGGTATGTTTTCTAATATTACCGCCGAGATGTTAGGTTGGGTTAGGTTAGTCTATATTACGTTATTGATGTATAAAAAGATCCCACGGAGACGGAGAAGCCAACTCGCCAGGAATGTTGTTAAATATTACTGCCGAGATGTTAGGTTGGGTTAGGTTAGGTTATATTACGTTATTGATGTATATAAAGGTCCCACGGAGACGTAGAGGCCAACTCGCCAGGTATGTTTTCAAATATTACCGCCGAGATGTTAGGTTGGGTTAGGTTAGGTTATATTACGTTATTGATGTATATAAATGTACCACGGAGACGTAGATGCCAACTCGCCATGAATGTGTTCAAATATTACCGCCGAGATGATAGGTTGGGTTAGGTTAGGTTATATTACGTTATTGATGTATATAAATGTACCACGGAGACGTAGATGCCAACTCGCCATGAATGTGTTCAAATATTACCGCCGAGATGTTAGATTGGGTTAGGTTAGGTTATATTACGTTATTGATGTATATAAAGCACCCACGGAGACGTAGAGGCCAACTCGCCAGGAATGATGTCAAATATTACCGCCGAGATGTTAGGTTGGGTTAGGTTAGGTTATATTACGTTATTGATGTTTATGAAGGTCAAACGGAGACGGAGAAGCCAACTCGCCAGGAATGTTGTCAAATATTACCGCCGAGATGATAGGTTGTGTTATGTTAGGTTATATTTCGTTATTGATGTTTATGAAGGTCAAACGGAGACGTAGAGGCCAACTCGCCAGTAATGTTGTCAAATATTACCGCCGAGATGATAGGTTGGGTTAGGTTAGGTTATATTACGTTATCGATGTATATAAAGCTCCCACGGGGACGTAGAGGCCAACTCGCCAGAAATGTTGTCAAATATTACCGCCGAAATGATAGGTTGGATTAAGTTACGTTATATTTCGTTATTGATGCTTATGAAGTTCCCACGGAGACGTAGAGGCCAACTCGCCATGTATGTTTTCTAATATTACCGCCGAGATGTTAGGTTGGGTTAGGTTAGGTTATATTACGTTATTGATGTATATAAAGATCCCACGAATACGTAGAGGCCAACTCGCCATGAATGTGTTCAAATATTACCGCCGAGATGTTAGATTGGGTTAGGTTAGGTTATATTACGTTATTGATGTATATAAAACACCCACGCAGGCGTAGAGGCCAACTCGCCAGGAATGATGTCAAATATTACCGCCGAGATGTTAGGTTGGGTTAGGTTAGGTTATATTACGTTATAGATGTATATAAAGGTCCCACGGAGACGTAGAGGCCAACAAGCCAGGAATGTCTTCAAATATTACCGCCGAGATTTTGTGTTGTGTTAGGTTAGGTTATATAACGTTATTGATGTATATAAAGGTCCCACGGAGACGTAGAGGCCAACTCGCCAGGAATGTTGTCAAATATTACCGCCCAGATGTTAGATTAGGTTAGGTTAGGTTATATTACGTTATTGATGTATATAAAGATCCCACGGAGACGTAGAGGCCAACAAGCCAGGAATGTGTTCAAATATTACCGCCGAGATGTTAGATTGTGTGAGGTTAGGTTATACTTCGTTACTGATGTTTATGAAGGTCAAACGGAGACGTAGAGGCCAACTCGCCAGGTATGTTTTCAAACATTACCTCCGAGATGATAGGTTGGGTTAGGTTAGGTTATATTACGTTATAGATGTATATAAAGGTCCCACGGAGACGTAGAGGCCAACAAGCCAGGAATGTGTTCAAATATTACCGCCGAGATATTAGGTTGGGTTAGGTTAGGTTATATTACGTTATAGATGTATATAAAGGTCCCACGGAGACGTAGAGGCCAACAAGCCAGGAATGTCTTCAAATATTACCGCCGATATTTTGTGTTGTGTTAGGTTAGGTTATATAACGTTATTGATGTATATAAAGGTCCCACGGAGACGTAGAGGCCAACTCGCCAGGAATGTTGTCAAATATTACCGCCCAGATGTTAGATTGGGTTAGGTTAGGTTATATTACGTTATTGATGTATATAAAGATCCCACGGAGACGTAGAGGCCAACAAGCCAGGAATGTGTTCAAATATTACCGCCGAGATGTTAGATTGTGTTAGGTTAGGTTATATTTCGTTACTGATGTTTATGAAGGTCAAACGGAGACGTAGAGGCCAACTCGCCAGGTATGTTTTCAAACATTACCTCCGAGATGATAGGTTGGGTTAGGTTAGGTTATATTACGTTATTGATGTATAAAAAGATCCCACGGAGACGGAGAAGCCAACTCGCCAGGAATGTTGTCAAATATTACCGCCGAGATGATAGGTTGGGTTAGGTTAGGTTATATTACGTTATTGATGTTTATGAAGATCAAACAGAGACGTAGAGCCCAACTCGCCAGGAATGATGTCAAATATTACCGCCGAGATGTTAGTTTGGGTTAGGTTAGGTTATATTACGTTATAGATGTATATAAAGGTCCCACGGAGACGTAGAGGCCAACAAGCCAGGAATGTGTTCAAATATTACCGCCGAGATATTAGGTTGGGTTAGGTTAGGTTATATTACGTTATTGATGTATATAAAGATCCCACGGAGACGTAGAGGCGAACAAGCCAGGAATGTCTTCAAATATTACCGCCGAGATTTTGTGTTGTGTTAGGTTAGGTTATATAACGTTATTGATGTATATAAAGGTCCCACGGAGACGTAGAGGCCAACTCGCCAGGAATGTTGTCAAATATTACCGCCCAGATGTTAGATTGAGTTAGGTTAGGTTATATTACGTTATAGACGTATATAAAGGTCCCACGGAGACGTAGAGGCCAACAAGCCAGGAATGTGTTCAAATATTACCGCCGAGATGTTAGGTTGGGTTAGGTTAGGTTATATTACGTTATAGATGTATATAAAGTTCCCACGGAGACGTAGAGGCCAACAGGCCAGGAATGATGTCAAATATTACCGCCGAGATGTTAGGTTGGGTTAGGTTAGGTTATATTACGTTATTGATGTTTATGAAGGTCAAACGGAGACGGAGAAGCCAACTCGCCAGGAATGTTGTCAAATATTATAGCCGAGATTTTAGGTTGTGTTAGGTTAGGTTATATAACGTTATTGATGTATATAAAGGTCCCACGGAGACGTAGAGGCCAACTCGCCAGTAATGTTGTCAAATATTACCGCCGAGATGATAGGTTGGGTTAGGTTAGGTTATATTACGTTATTGATGTATATAAAGCTCCCACGGAGACGTAGAGGCCAACTCGCCAGGAATGTTGTCAAATATTACCGCCGAAATGATAGGTTGGATTAAGTTACGTTATATTTCGTTATTGATGCTTAGGAAGGTCCCTCGGAGACGTAGAGGCCAACTCGCCAGGTATGTTTTCTAATATTACCGCCGAGATGTTAGGTTGGGTTAGGTTAGGTTATATTACGTTATTGATGTATATAAAGGTCCCACGGAGACGTAGAGGCCAACTCGCCAGGTATGTTTTCAAATATTACCGCCGAGATGTTAGGTTGGGTTAGGTTAGGTTATATTACGTTATTGATGTATATAAATGTACCACGGAGACGTAGATGCCAACTCGCCATGAATGTGTTCAAATATTACCGCCGAGATGATAGGTTGGGTTAGGTTAGGTTATATTACGTTATTGATGTATATAAATGTACCACGGAGACGTAGATGCCAACTCGCCATGAATGTGTTCAAATATTACCGCCGAGATGTTAGATTGGGTTAGGTTAGGTTATATTACGTTATTGATGTATATAAAGCACCCACGGAGACGTAGAGGCCAACTCGCCATGAATGTGTTCAAATATTACCGCCGAGATGTTAGATTGGGTTAGGTTAGGTTATATTACGTTATTGATGTATATAAAGCACCCACGGAGACGTAGAGGCCAACTCGCCAGGAATGATGTCAAATATTACCGCCGATATGTTAGATTGGGTTAGGTTAGGTTATATTACGTTATTGATGTATATAAAGGTCCCACGGAGACGTAGAGGCCCACAAGCCAGGAATGTGTTCAAATATTACCGCGGAGATGTTAGGTTGTGTTAGGTTAGGTTATATTACGTTATAGATGTATATAAAGTTCCCACGGGGACGTAGAGGCCAACAAGCCAGGAATATGTTCAAATATTACCGCCGAGATGTTAGATTGGGTTAGGTTAGGTTATATTACGTTATTGATGTATATAAAGATCCCACGGATACGTAGAGGCCAACTCGCCAGGAATGTTGTCAAATATTACCGCCGAGATGATAGGTTAGGTTAGGTTAGGTTATATTACCTTATTGATGTATATAAATGTACCACGGAGACGTAGAGGCCAACTCGCCATGAATGTGTTCAAATATTACCGCCGAGATGTTAGATTGGGTTAGGTTAGGTTATATTACGTTATTGATGTATATAAAGCACCCACGGAGACGTAGAGGCCAACTCGCCATGAATGTGTTCAAACATTACCGCCGAGATGTTAGATTGGGTTAGGTTAGGTTATATTACGTTATTGATGTATATAAAGCACCCACGGAGACGTAGAGGCCAACTCGCCAGGAATGATGTCAAATATTACCGCCGAGATGTTAGGTTGGGTTAGGTTAGGTTATATTACGTTATTGATGTTTATGAAGGTCAAACGGAGACGGAGAAGCCAACTCGCCAGGAATGTTGTCAAATATTACCGCCGAGATGATAGGTTGTGTTATGTTAGGTTATATTTCGTTATTGATGTTTATGAAGGTCAAACGGAGACGTAGAGGCCAACTCGCCAGTAATGTTGTCAAATATTACCGCCGAGATGATAGGTTGGGTTAGGTTAGGTTATATTACGTGATCGATGTATATAAAGCTCCCACGGGGACGTAGAGGCCAACTCGCCAGAAATGTTGTCAAATATTACCGCCGAAATGATAGGTTGGATTAAGTTACGTTATATTTCGTTATTGATGCTTATGAAGTTCCCACGGAGACGTAGAGGCCAACTCGCCATGTATGTTTTCTAATATTACCGCCGAGATGTTAGGTTGGGTTAGGTTAGGTTATATTACGTTATTGATGTATATAAAGCACCCACGGAGACGTAGAGGCCAACTCGCCAGGAATGATGTCAAATATTACCGCCGAGATGTTAGGTTGGGTTAGGTTAGGTTATATTACGTTATAGATGTATATAAAGGTCCCACGGAGACGTAGAGGCCAACAAGCCAGGAATGTCTTCAAATATTACCGCCGAGATTTTGTGTTGTGTTAGGTTAGGTTATATAACGTTATTGATGTATATAAAGGTCCCACGGAGACGTAGAGGCCAACTCGCCAGGAATGTTGTCAAATATTACCGCCCAGATGTTAGATTGGGTTAGGTTAGGTTATATTACGTTATTGATGTATATAAAGATCCCACGGAGACGTAGAGGCCAACAAGCCAGGAATGTGTTCAAATATTACCGCCGAGATGTTAGATTGTGTGAGGTTAGGTTATATTTCGTTACTGATGTTTATGAAGGTCAAACGGAGACGTAGAGGCCAACTCGCCAGGTATGTTTTCAAACATTACCTCCGAGATGATAGGTTGGGTTAGGTTAGGTTATATTACGTTATAGATGTATATAAAGGTCCCACGGAGACGTAGAGGCCAACAAGCCAGGAATGTGTTCAAATATTACCGCCGAGATATTAGGTTGGGTTAGGTTAGGTTATATTAGGTTATAGATGTATATAAAGGTCCCACGGAGACGTAGAGGCCAACAAGCCAGGAATGTCTTCAAATATTACCGCCGATATTTTGTGTTGTGTTAGGTTAGGTTATATAACGTTATTGATGTATATAAAGGTCCCACGGAGACGTAGAGGCCAACTCGCCAGGAATGTTGTCAAATATTACCGCCCAGATGTTAGATTGGGTTAGGTTAGGTTATATTACGTTATTGATGTATATAAAGATCCCACGGAGACGTAGAGGCCAACAAGCCAGGAATGTGTTCAAATATTACCGCCGAGATGTTAGATTGTGTTAGGTTAGGTTATATTTCGTTACTGATGTTTATGAAGGTCAAACGGAGACGTAGAGTCCAACTCGCCAGGTATGTTTTCAAACGTTACCTCCGAGATGATAGGTTGGGTTAGGTTAGGTTATATTACGTTATTGATGTATAAAAAGATCCCACGGAGACGGAGAAGCCAACTCGCCAGGAATGTTGTCAAATATTACCGCCGAGATGATAGGTTGGGTTAGGTTAGGTTATATTACGTTATTGATGTTTATGAAGATCAAACAGAGACGTAGAGCCCAACCCGCCAGGAATGATGTCAAATATTACCGCCGAGATGTTAGTTTGGGTTAGGTTAGGTTATATTACGTTATAGATGTATATAAAGGTCCCACGGAGACGTAGAGGCCAACAAGCCAGGAATGTGTTCAAATATTACCGCCGAGATATTAGGTTGGGTTAGGTTAGGTTATATTACGTTATTGATGTATATAAAGATCCCACGGAGACGTAGAGGCCAACAAGCCAGGAATGTTGTCAAATATTACCGCCGAAATGATAGGTTGGATTAAGTTACGTTATATTTCGTTATTGATGCTTATGAAGTTCCCACGGAGACGTAGAGGCCAACTCGCCATGTATGTTTTCTAATATTACCGCCGAGATGTTAGGTTGGGTTAGGTTAGGTTATATTACGTTATTGATGTATATAAAGATCCCACGGAGACGTAGAGGCCAACAAGCCAGGAATGTGTTCAAATATTACCGCCGAGATGTTAGATTGTGTGAGGTTAGGTTATATTTCGTTACTGATGTTTATGAAGGTCAAACGGAGACGTAGAGGCCAACTCGCCAGGTATGTTTTCAAACATTACCTCCGAGATGATAGGTTGGGTTAGGTTAGGTTATATTACGTTATAGATGTATATAAAGGTCCCACGGTGACGTAGAGGCCAACAAGCCAGGAATGTGTTCAAATATTACCGCCGAGATATTAGGTTGGGTTAGGTTAGGTTATATTACGTTATAGATGTATATAAATGTCCCACGGAGACGTAGAGGCCAACAAGCCAGGAATGTCTTCAAATATTACCGCCGATATTTTGTGTTGTGTTAGGTTAGGTTATATAACGTTATTGATGTATATAAAGGTCCCACGGAGACGTAGAGGCCAACTCGCCAGGAATGTTGTCAAATATTACCGCCCAGATGTTAGATTGGGTTAGGTTAGGTTATATTACGTTATTGATGTATATAAAGATCCCACGGAGACGTAGAGGCCAACAAGCCAGGAATGTGTTCAAATATTACCGCCGAGATGTTAGATTGTGTTAGGTTAGGTTATATTTCGTTACTGATGTTTATGAAGGTCAAACGGAGACGTAGAGGCCAACTCGCCAGGTATGTTTTCAAACATTACCTCCGAGATGATAGGTTGGGTTAGGTTAGGTTATATTACGTTATTGATGTATAAAAAGATCCCACGGAGACGGAGAAGCCAACTCGCCAGGAATGTTGTCAAATATTACCGCCGAGATGATAGGTTGGGTTAGGTTAGGTTATATTACGTTATTGATGTTTATGAAGATCAAACAGAGACGTAGAGCCCCACTCGCCAGGAATGATGTCAAATATTACCGCCGAGATGTTAGTTTGGGTTAGGTTAGGTTATATTACGTTATATATGTATATAAAGGTCCCACGGAGACGTAGAGGCCAACAAGCCAGGAATGTGTTCAAATATTACGGCCGAGATATTAGGTTGGGTTAGGTTAGGTTATATTACGTTATTGATGTATATAAAGATCCCACGGAGACGTAGAGGCCAACAAGCCAGGAATGTCTTCAAATATTACCGCCGAGATTTTGTGTTGTGTTAGGTTAGGTTATATAACGTTATTGATGTATATAAAGGTCCCACGGAGACGTAGAGGCCAACTCGCCAGGAATGTTGTCAAATATTACCGCCCAGATGTTAGATTGAGTTAGGTTAGGTTATATTACGTTATAGACCTATATAAAGGTCCCACGGAGACGTAGAGGCCACCAAGCCAGGAATGTGTTCAAATATTACCGCCGAGATGTTAGGTTGGGTTAGGTTAGGTTATATTACGTTATAGATGTATATAAAGTTCCCACGGAGACGTAGAGGCCAACAGGCCAGGAATGATGTCAAATATTACCGCCGAGATGTTAGGTTGGGTTAGGTTAGGTTATATTACGTTATTGATGTATAAAAAGATCCCACGGAGACGGAGAAGCCAACTCGCCAGGAATGTTGACAAATATTACTGCCGAAATGATAAGTTGGATTAAGTTACGTTATATTTCGTTATTGATGCTTATGAAGGTCCCACGGAGACGTAGAGGCCAACTCGCCAGGTATGTTTTCTAATATTACCGCCGAGATGTTAGGTTGGGTTAGGTTAGTCTATATTACGTTATTGATGTATAAAAAGATCCCACGGAGACGGAGAAGCCAACTCGCCAGGAATGTTGTTAAATAATACTGCCGAGATGTTAGGTTGGGTTAGGTTAGGTTATATTACGTTATTGATGTATATAAAGGTCCCACGGAGACGTAGAGGCCAACTCGCCAGGTATGTTTTCAAATATTACCGCCGAGATGTTAGGTTGGGTTATGTTAGGTTATATTACATTATTGATATATATATATATATATATATATATATATATATATATCCCACGGGGACGTGGAGGCCAACAAGCCAGGAATGTGTTCAAATATTACCGCCGAGATGTTAGGTTGGGTTAGGTTAGGTTATATTACGTTATTGATGTATATGAAAATCCCACGGATACGTAGAGGCCAACTCGCCAGGAATGTTGTCAAATATTACCGCCGAGATGATAGGTTGGGTTAGGTTAGGTTATATTACGTTATTGATGTATATAAATGTACCACGGAGACGTAGATGCCAACTCGCCATGAATGTGTTCAAATATTACCGCCGAGATGTTAGATTGGGTTAGGTTAGGTTATATTACGTTATAAATGTATATAAAGGTCCCACGGTGACGTAGAGGCCAACAAGCCAGGAATGTGTTCAAATATTACCGCCGAGATATTAGGTTGGGTTAGGTTAGGTTATATTACGTTATAGATGTATATAAATGTCCCACGGAGACGTAGAGGCCAACAAGCCAGGAATGTCTTCAAATATTACCGCCGATATTTTGTGTTGTGTTAGGTTAGGTTATATAACGTTATTGATGTATATAAAGGTCCCACGGAGACGTAGAGGCCAACTCGCCAGGAATGTTGTCAAATATTACCGCCCAGATGTTAGATTGGGTTAGGTTAGGTTATATTACGTTATTGATGTATATAAAGATCCCACGGAGACGTAGAGGCCAACAAGCCAGGAATGTGTTCAAATATTACCGCCGAGATGTTAGATTGTGTTAGGTTAGGTTATATTTCGTTACTGATGTTTATGAAGGTCAAACGGAGACGTAGAGGCCAACTCGCCAGGTATGTTTTCAAACATTACCTCCGAGATGATAGGTTGGGTTAGGTTAGGTTATATTACGTTATTGATGTATAAAAAGATCCCACGGAGACGGAGAAGCCAACTCGCCAGGAATGTTGTCAAATATTACCGCCGAGATGATAGGTTGGGTTAGGTTAGGTTATATTACGTTATTGATGTTTATGAAGATCAAACAGAGACGTAGAGCCCCACTCGCCAGGAATGATGTCAAATATTACCGCCGAGATGTTAGTTTGGGTTAGGTTAGGTTATATTACGTTATATATGTATATAAAGGTCCCACGGAGACGTAGAGGCCAACAAGCCAGGAATGTGTTCAAATATTACCGCCGAGATATTAGGTTGGGTTAGGTTAGGTTATATTACGTTATTGATGTATATAAAGATCCCACGGAGACGTAGAGGCCAACAAGCCAGGAATGTCTTCAAATATTACCGCCGAGATTTTGTGTTGTGTTAGGTTAGGTTATATAACGTTATTGATGTATATAAAGGTCCCACGGAGACGTAGAGGCCAACTCGCCAGGAATGTTGTCAAATATTACCGCCCAGATGTTAGATTGAGTTAGGTTAGGTTATATTACGTTATAGACCTATATAAAGGTCCCACGGAGACGTAGAGGCCACCAAGCCAGGAATGTGTTCAAATATTACCGCCGAGATGTTAGGTTGGGTTAGGTTAGGTTATATTACGTTATAGATGTATATAAAGTTCCCACGGAGACGTAGAGGCCAACAGGCCAGGAATGATGTCAAATATTACCGCCGAGATGTTAGGTTGGGTTAGGTTAGGTTATATTACGTTATTGATGTATAAAAAGATCCCACGGAGACGGAGAAGCCAACTCGCCAGGAATGTTGACAAATATTACTGCCGAAATGATAAGTTGGATTAAGTTACGTTATATTTCGTTATTGATGCTTATGAAGGTCCCACGGAGACGTAGAGGCCAACTCGCCAGGTATGTTTTCTAATATTACCGCCGAGATGTTAGGTTGGGTTAGGTTAGTCTATATTACGTTATTGATGTATAAAAAGATCCCACGGAGACGGAGAAGCCAACTCGCCAGGAATGTTGTTAAATAATACTGCCGAGATGTTAGGTTGGGTTAGGTTAGGTTATATTACGTTATTGATGTATATAAAGGTCCCACGGAGACGTAGAGGCCAACTCGCCAGGTATGTTTTCAAATATTACCGCCGAGATGTTAGGTTGGGTTATGTTAGGTTATATTACATTATTGATATATATATATATATATATATATATATATCCCACGGGGACGTGGAGGCCAACAAGCCAGGAATGTGTTCAAATATTACCGCCGAGATGTTAGGTTGGGTTAGGTTAGGTTATATTACGTTATTGATGTATATGAAAATCCCACGGATACGTAGAGGCCAACTCGCCAGGAATGTTGTCAAATATTACCGCCGAGATGATAGGTTGGGTTAGGTTAGGTTATATTACGTTATTGATGTATATAAATGTACCACGGAGACGTAGATGCCAACTCGCCATGAATGTGTTCAAATATTACCGCCGAGATGTTAGATTGGGTTAGGTTAGGTTATATTACGTTATTGATGTATATAAAGCACCCACGGAGACGTAGAGGCCAACTCGCCAGGAATGATGTCAAATATTACCGCCGAGATGTTAGGTTGGGTTAGGTTAGGTTATATTACGTTATTGATGTTTATGAAGGTGAAACGGAGACGGAGAAGCCAACTCGCCAGGAATGTTGTCAAATATTACCGCCGAGATGATAGGTTGTGTTATGTTAGGTTATATTTCGTTATTGATGTTTATGAAGGTCAAACGGAGACGTAGAGGCCAACTCGCCAGTAATGTTGTCAAATATTACCGCCGAGATGATAGGTTGGGTTAGGTTAGGTTATATTACGTTATCGATGTATATAAAGCTCCCACGGGGACGTAGAGGCCAACTCGCCAGGAATGTTGTCAAATATTACCGCCGAAATGATAGGTTGGATTAAGTTACGTTATATTTCGTTATTGATGCTTATGAAGTTCCCACGGAGACGTAGAGGCCAACTCGCCATGTATGTTTTCTAATATTACCGCCGAGATGTTAGGTTGGGTTAGGTTAGGTTATATTACGTTATTGATGTATATAAAGATCCCACGAATACGTAGAGGCCAACTCGCCATGAATGTGTTCAAATATTACCGCCGAGATGTTAGATTGGGTTAGGTTAGGTTATATTACGTTATTGATGTATATAAAACACCCACGGAGGCGTAGAGGCCAACTCGCCAGGAATGATGTCAAATATTACCGCCGAGATGTTAGGTTGGGTTAGGTTAGATTATATTACGTTATAGATGTATATAAAGGTCCCACGGAGACGTAGAGGCCAACAAGCCAGGAATGTCTTCAAATATTACCGCCGAGATTTTGTGTTGTGTTAGGTTAGGTTATATAACGTTATTGATGTATATAAAGGTCCCACGGAGACGTAGAGGCCAACTCGCCAGGAATGTTGTCAAATATTACCGCCCAGATGTTAGATTGGGTTAGGTTAGGTTATATTACGTTATTGATGTATATAAAGATCCCACGGAGACGTAGAGGCCAACAAGCCAGGAATGTGTTCAAATATTACCGCCGAGATGTTAGATTGTGTGAGGTTAGGTTATATTTCGTTACTGATGTTTATGAAGGTCAAACGGAGACGTAGAGGCCAACTCGCCAGGTATGTTTTCAAACATTACCTCCGAGATGATAGGTTGGGTTAGGTTAGGTTATATTACGTTATAGATGTATATAAAGGTCCCACGGAGACGTAGAGGCCAACAAGCCAGGAATGTGTTCAAATATTACCGCCGAGATATTAGGTTGGGTTAGGTTAGGTTATATTACGTTATAGATGTATATAAAGGTCCCACGGAGACGTAGAGGCCAACAAGCCAGGAATGTCTTCAAATATTACCGCCGATATTTTGTGTTGTGTTAGGTTAGGTTATATAACGTTATTGATGTATATAAAGGTCCCACGGAGACGTAGAGGCCAACTCGCCAGGAATGTTGTCAAATATTACCGCCCAGATGTTAGATTGGGTTAGGTTAGGTTATATTACGTTATTGATGTATATAAAGATCCCACGGAGACGTAGAGGCCAACAAGCCAGGAATGTGTTCAAATATTACCGCCGAGATGTTAGATTGTGTTAGGTTAGGTTATATTTCGTTACTGATGTTTATGAAGGTCAAACGGAGACGTAGAGGCCAACTCGCCAGGTATGTTTTCAAACATTACCTCCGAGATGATAGGTTGGGTTAGGTTAGGTTATATTACGTTATTAATGTATAAAAAGATCCCACGGAGACGGAGAAGCCAACTCGCCAGGAATGTTGTCAAATATTACCGCCGAGATGATAGGTTGGGTTAGGTTAGGTTATATTACGTTATTGATGTTTATGAAGATCAAACAGAGACGTAGAGCCCAACTCGCCAGGAATGATGTCAAATATTACCGCCGAGATGTTAGGTTGGGTTAGGTTAGGTTATATTACGTTATAGATGTATATAAAGCACCCACGGAGACGGAGAAGCCAACTCGCCAGGAATGTTGTCAAATATTACCGCCGAGATGTTAGGTTGGGTTAGGTTAGGTTATATTACGTTATTGATGTATATAAAGCACCCACGGAGACGTAGAGGCCAACTCGCCAGGAATGATGTCAAATATTACCGCCGAGATGTTAGATTGGGTTAAGTTAGGTTATATTACATTATTGATATATATATATATATATATATATATATATATATATATATATATATCCCACGGGGACGTGGAGGCCAACAAGCCAGGAATGTGTTCAAATATTACCGCCGAGATGTTAGATTGGGTTAGGTTAGGTTATATTACGTTATTGATGTATATAAAGGTCCCACGGACACGTAGAGGCCAACAAGCTAGGAATGTGGTCAAATATTACCGCGGAGATGTTAGGTTGGGTTAGGTTAGGTTATATTACGTTATAGATGTATATAAAGTTCCCACGGAGACGTAGAGGCCAACAAGCCAGGAATATGTTCAAATATTACCGCCGAGATGTTAGAATGGGTTAGGTTAGGTTATATTACGTTATTGATGTATATAAAGATCCCACGGATACGTAGAGGCCAACTCGCCAGGAATGTTGTCAAATATTACCGCCGAGATTATAGGTTGGGTTAGGTTAGGTTATATTACGTTATTGATGTATATAAATGTACCACGGAGACGTAGAGGCCAACTCGCCATGAATGTGTTCAAATATTACCGCCGAGATGTTAGATTGCGTTAGGTTAGGTTATATTACGTTATTGATGTATATAAAGCACCCACGGAGACGTAGAGGCCAACTCGCCAGGAATGATGTCAAATATTACCGCCGAGATGTTAGGTTGGGTTAGGTTAGGTTATATTACGTTATTGATGTTTATGAAGATCAAACGGAGACGGAGAAGCCAACTCGCCAGGAATGTTGTCAAATATTACCGCCGAGATTTTAGGTTGTGTTAGGTTAGGTTATATAACGTTATTGATGTATATAAAGGTCCCACGGAGACGTAGAGGCCAAGAAGCCAGGAATGTGTTCAAATATTACCGCCGAGATGTTAGATAGGGTTAGGTTAGGTTATATTACATTATTGATATACATATATATATATATATATATATATATATATATATATATATATATATATATATATATATCCCACGGGGACGTGGAGGCCAACAAGCCAGGAATGTGTTCAAATATTACCGCCGAGATGTTAGGTTGGGTTAGGTTAGGTTATATTACGTTATAGATGTACATAAAGGTCCCACGGAGACGTAGAGGCCAACAAGCCAGGAATGTGTTCAAATATTACCGCCGAGATGTTAGATTGGGTTAGGTTAGGTTATATTACGTTATTGATGTATATAAAGGTCCCACGGAGACGTAGAGGCCAACAAGCCAGGAATGTGTTCAAATATTACCGCGGAGATGTTAGGTTGGGTTAGGTTGGGTTATATTACGTTATAGATGTATATAAAGTTCCCACGGAGACGTAGAGGCCAACAAGCCAGGAATGTGTTCAAATATTACCGCCGAGATGTTAGATTGTGTTAGGTTAGGTTATATTTCGTTACTGATGTTTATGAAGGTCAAACGGAGACGTAGAGGCCAACAAGCCAGGAATGTCTTCAAATATTACCGCCGAGATTTTGTGTTGTGTTAGGTTAGGTTATATAACGTTATTGATGTATATAAAGGTCCCACGGAGACGTAGAGGCCAACAAGCTAGGAATGTGGTCAAATATTACCGCGGAGATGTTAGGTTGGGTTAGGTTAGGTTATATTACGTTATAGATGTATATAAAGTTCCCACGGAGACGTAGAGGCCAACAAGCCAGGAATATGTTCAAATATTACCGCCGAGATGTAAGATTGGGTTAAGTTAGGTTATATTACATTATTGGTATATATATATATATATATATATATATATATATATATATATATATATATATATCCCACGGGGACGTGGAGGCCAACAAGCAAGGAATGTGTTCAAATATTACCGCCGAGATGTTAGATTGGGTTAGGTTAGGTTATATTACGTTATTGATGTATATAAAGGTCCCACGGAGACGTAGAGGCCAACAAGCTAGGAATGTGGTCAAATATTACCGCGGAGATGTTAGGTTGGGTTAGGTTAGGTTATATTACGTTATAGATGTATATAAAGTTCCCACGGAGACGTAGAGGCCAACAAGCCAGGAATATGTTCAAATATTACCGCCGAGATGTAAGATTGGGTTAGGTTAGGTTATATTACGTTGTTGATGTATATAAATATCCCACGGAGACGTAGAGGCCAACAAGCCAGGAATGTGTTCAAATATTACCGCCGAGATGTTAGGTTGGGTTAGGTTAGGTTATATTACGTTATAGATGTATATAAAGATCCCACGGAGACGTAGAGGCCAACTCGCCATGAATGTTTTCAAATATTACCGCCGAGATGTTAGGTTGGGTTAGGTTAGGTTATATTACGTTATAGACGTATATAAAGGTCACACGGATACGTAGAGGCCAACAAGCCAGGAATGTGTTCAAATATTACCGCCGAGATGTTAGGTTGGGTTAGGTTAGGTTATATTACGTTATAGATGTATATAAAGTTCACACGGAGACGTAGAGGCCAACAGGCCAGGAATGTTTTCAAATATTACCGCCGAGATGTTAGATTGGGTTAGGTTAGGTTATATTACGTTATTGATGTATATAAAGATCCCATGGAGACGTAGAGGCCAACAAGCCAGGAATGTCTTCAAATATTACCGCGGAGATGTTAGTTTGGGTTAGGTTCGTTTATATAACGTTATTGATGTATATAAATATCCCACGGAGACGTAGAGGCCAACAAGCCAGGAATGTGATCAAATAATACCGCCGAGATGTTAGGTTGGGTTAGGTTAGGTTATATTACGTT
This sequence comes from Xylocopa violacea, assembly GCA_963969225.1. Taxonomy (NCBI): domain Eukaryota; kingdom Metazoa; phylum Arthropoda; class Insecta; order Hymenoptera; family Apidae; genus Xylocopa; species Xylocopa violacea. Next base: position 4,935,209 of record CAXAJV010000836.1, on the reverse strand, counting down.
ATAGATGTATATAAAGCACCCACGGAGACGGAGAAGCCAACTCGCCAGGAATGTTGTCAAATATTACCGCCGAGATGTTAGGTTGGGTTAGGTTAGGTTATATTACGTTATTGATGTATATAAAGCACCCACGGAGACGTAGAGGCCAACTCGCCAGGAATGATGTCAAATATTACCGCCGAGATGTTAGATTGGGTTAAGTTAGGTTATATTACATTATTGATATATATATATATCCCACGGGGACGTGGAGGCCAACAAGCCAGGAATGTGTTCAAATATTACCGCCGAGATGTTAGGTTGGGTTAGGTTAGGTTATATTACGTTATAGATGTATATAAAGGTCCCACGGAGACGTAGAGGCCAACAAGCCAGGAATGTGTTCAAATATTACCGCCGAGATGTTAGATTGGGTTAGGTTAGGTTATATTACGTTATTGATTTATATAAAGATCCCACGGAGACGTAGAGGCCAACAAGCCAGGAATGTGTTCAAATATTACCGCCGAGATGTTAGATTGTGTTAGGTTAGGTTATATTTCGTTACTGATGTTTATGAAGGTCAAACGGAGACGTAGAGGCCAACTCGCCAGGTATGTTTTCAAACATTACCTCCGAGATGATAGGTTGGGTTAGGTTAGGTTATATTACGTTATTGATGTATAAAAATATCCCACGGAGACGGAGAAGCCAACTCGCCAGGAATGTTGTCAAATATTACCGCCGAGATGATAGGTTGGGTTAGGTTAGGTTATATTACGTTATTGATGTTTATGAAGATCAAACGGAGACGTAGAGCCCAACTCGCCAGGAATGATGTCAAATATTACCGCCGAGATGTTAGTTTGGGTTAGGTTAGGTTATATTACGTTATAGATGTATATAAATGTCCCACGGAGACGTAGAGGCCAACAAGCCAGGAATGTGTTCAAATATTACCGCCGAGATATTAGGTTGGGTTAGGTTAGGTTATATTACGTTATTGATGTATATAAAGATCCCACGGAGACGTAGAGGCCAACAAGCCAGGAATGTCTTCAAATATTACCGCCGAGATTTTGTGTTGTGTTAGGTTAGGTTATATAACGTTATTGATGTATATAAAGGTCCCACGGAGACGTAGAGGCCAACTCGCCAGGAATGTTGTCAAATATTACCGCCCAGATGTTAGATTGGGTTAGGTTAGGTTATATTACGTTATTGATGTATATAAAGATCCCACGGAGACGTAGAGGCCAACAAGCCAGGAATGTCTTCAAATATTACCGCCGAGATTTTGTGTTGTGTTAGGTTAGGTTATATAACGTTATTGATGTATATAAAGGTCCCACGGAGACGTAGAGGCCAACTCGCCAGGAATGTTGTCAAATATTACCGCCCAGATGTTAGATTGAGTTAGGTTAGGTTATATTACGTTATAGACCTATATAAAGGTCCCACGGAGACGTAGAGGCCAACAGGCCAGGAATGTGTTCAAATATTACCGCCGAGATGTTAGATTGGGTTAGGTTAGGTTATATTACGTTATTGATGTATATAAAGATCCCACGGAGACGTAGAGGCCAACAAGCCAGGAATGTGTTCAAATATTACCGCCGAGATGTTAGATTGGGTTAGGTTAGGTTATATTACGTTGTTGATGTATATAAATATCCCACGGAGACGTAGAGGCCAACAAGCTAGGAATGTGGTCAAATATTACCGCGGAGATGTTAGGTTGGGTTAGGTTAGGTTATATTACGTTATAGATGTATATAAAGTTCCCACGGAGACGTAGAGGCCAACAATCCAGGAATGTGATCAAATAATACCGCCGAGATGTTAGGTTGGGTTAGGTTATGTTATATTACGTTATAGATGTATATAAAGCACCCACGGAGACGCAGAAGCCAACTCGCCAGGAATGTTGTCAAATATTACCGCCGAGATGTTAGGTTGGGTTAGGTTAGGTTATATTACGTTATTGATGTATATAAAGCACCCACGGAGACGTAGAGGCCAACTCGCCAGGAATGATGTCAAATATTACCGCCGAGATGTTAGATTGGGTTAAGTTAGGTTATATTACATTATTGATATATATATATATATATATATATATATATATATATATATATATATATCCCACGGGGCCGTGGAGGCCAACAAGCCAGGAATGTGTTCAAATATTACCGCCGAGATGTTAGGTTGGGTTAGGTTAGGTTATATTACGTTATAGATGTATATAAAGGTCCCACGGAGACGTAGAGGCCAACAAGCCAGGAATGTGTTCAAATATTACCGCCGAGATGTTAGATTGGGTTAGGTTAGGTTATATTACGTTATTGATGTATATAAAGGTCCCACGGAGACGTAGAGGCCAACAAGCTAGGAATGTGGTCAAATATTACCGCGGAGATGTTAGGTTGGGTTAGGTTAGGTTATATTACGTTATAGATGTATATAAAGTTCCCACGGAGACGTAGAGGCCAACAAGCCAGGAATATGTTCAAATATTACCGCCGAGATGTAAGATTGGGTTAGGTTAGGTTATATTACGTTGTTGATGTATATAAATATCCCACGGAGACGTAGAGGCCAACAAGCCAGGAATGTGTTCAAATATTACCGCCGAGATGTTAGGTTGGGTTAGGTTAGGTTATATTACGTTATAGATGTATATAAAGATCCCACGGAGACGTAGAGGCCAACTCGCCATGAATGTTTTCAAATATTACCGCCGAGATGTTAGGTTGGGTTAGGTTAGGTTATATTACGTTATAGACGTATATAAAGGTCACACGGATACGTAGAGGCCAACAAGCCAGGAATGTGTTCAAATATTACCGCCGAGATGTTAGGTTGGGTTAGGTTAGGTTATATTACGTTATTGATGTATATAAAGCACCCACGGAGACGTAGAGGCCAACTCGCCAGGAATGATGTCAAATATTACCGCCGAGATGTTAGATTGGGTTAAGTTAGGTTATATTACATTATTGATATATATATATATCCCACGGGGACGTGGAGGCCAACAAGCCAGGAATGTGTTCAAATATTACCGCCGAGATGTTAGGTTGGGTTAGGTTAGGTTATATTACGTTATAGATGTATATAAAGGTCCCACGGAGACGTAGAGGCCAACAAGCCAGGAATGTGTTCAAATATTACCGCCGAGATGTTAGATTGGGTTAGGTTAGGTTATATTACGTTATTGATTTATATAAAGATCCCACGGAGACGTAGAGGCCAACAAGCCAGGAATGTGTTCAAATATTACCGCCGAGATGTTAGATTGTGTTAGGTTAGGTTATATTTCGTTACTGATGTTTATGAAGGTCAAACGGAGACGTAGAGGCCAACTCGCCAGGTATGTTTTCAAACATTACCTCCGAGATGATAGGTTGGGTTAGGTTAGGTTATATTACGTTATTGATGTATAAAAATATCCCACGGAGACGGAGAAGCCAACTCGCCAGGAATGTTGTCAAATATTACCGCCGAGATGATAGGTTGGGTTAGGTTAGGTTATATTACGTTATTGATGTTTATGAAGATCAAACGGAGACGTAGAGCCCAACTCGCCAGGAATGATGTCAAATATTACCGCCGAGATGTTAGTTTGGGTTAGGTTAGGTTATATTACGTTATAGATGTATATAAATGTCCCACGGAGACGTAGAGGCCAACAAGCCAGGAATGTGTTCAAATATTACCGCCGAGATATTAGGTTGGGTTAGGTTAGGTTATATTACGTTATTGATGTATATAAAGATCCCACGGAGACGTAGAGGCCAACAAGCCAGGAATGTCTTCAAATATTACCGCCGAGATTTTGTGTTGTGTTAGGTTAGGTTATATAACGTTATTGATGTATATAAAGGTCCCACGGAGACGTAGAGGCCAACTCGCCAGGAATGTTGTCAAATATTACCGCCCAGATGTTAGATTGGGTTAGGTTAGGTTATATTACGTTATTGATGTATATAAAGATCCCACGGAGACGTAGAGGCCAACAAGCCAGGAATGTCTTCAAATATTACCGCCGAGATTTTGTGTTGTGTTAGGTTAGGTTATATAACGTTATTGATGTATATAAAGGTCCCACGGAGACGTAGAGGCCAACTCGCCAGGAATGTTGTCAAATATTACCGCCCAGATGTTAGATTGAGTTAGGTTAGGTTATATTACGTTATAGACCTATATAAAGGTCCCACGGAGACGTAGAGGCCAACAGGCCAGGAATGTGTTCAAATATTACCGCCGAGATGTTAGATTGGGTTAGGTTAGGTTATATTACGTTATTGATGTATATAAAGATCCCACGGAGACGTAGAGGCCAACAAGCCAGGAATGTGTTCAAATATTACCGCCGAGATGTTAGATTGGGTTAGGTTAGGTTATATTACGTTGTTGATGTATATAAATATCCCACGGAGACGTAGAGGCCAACAAGCTAGGAATGTGGTCAAATATTACCGCGGAGATGTTAGGTTGGGTTAGGTTAGGTTATATTACGTTATAGATGTATATAAAGTTCCCACGGAGACGTAGAGGCCAACAATCCAGGAATGTGATCAAATAATACCGCCGAGATGTTAGGTTGGGTTAGGTTATGTTATATTACGTTATAGATGTATATAAAGCACCCACGGAGACGCAGAAGCCAACTCGCCAGGAATGTTGTCAAATATTACCGCCGAGATGTTAGGTTGGGTTAGGTTAGGTTATATTACGTTATTGATGTATATAAAGCACCCACGGAGACGTAGAGGCCAACTCGCCAGGAATGATGTCAAATATTACCGCCGAGATGTTAGATTGGGTTAAGTTAGGTTATATTACATTATTGATATATATATATATATATATATATCCCACGGGGCCGTGGAGGCCAACAAGCCAGGAATGTGTTCAAATATTACCGCCGAGATGTTAGGTTGGGTTAGGTTAGGTTATATTACGTTATAGATGTATATAAAGGTCCCACGGAGACGTAGAGGCCAACAAGCCAGGAATGTGTTCAAATATTACCGCCGAGATGTTAGATTGGGTTAGGTTAGGTTATATTACGTTATTGATGTATATAAAGGTCCCACGGAGACGTAGAGGCCAACAAGCTAGGAATGTGGTCAAATATTACCGCGGAGATGTTAGGTTGGGTTAGGTTAGGTTATATTACGTTATAGATGTATATAAAGTTCCCACGGAGACGTAGAGGCCAACAAGCCAGGAATATGTTCAAATATTACCGCCGAGATGTAAGATTGGGTTAGGTTAGGTTATATTACGTTGTTGATGTATATAAATATCCCACGGAGACGTAGAGGCCAACAAGCCAGGAATGTGTTCAAATATTACCGCCGAGATGTTTGGTTGGGTTAGGTTAGGTTATATTACGTTATAGATGTATATAAAGATCCCACGGAGACGTAGAGGCCAACTCGCCATGAATGTTTTCAAATATTACCGCCGAGATGTTAGGTTGGGTTAGGTTAGGTTATATTACGTTATAGACGTATATAAAGGTCACACGGATACGTAGAGGCCAACAAGCCAGGAATGTGTTCAAATATTACCGCCGAGATGTTAGGTTGGGTTAGGTTAGGTTATATTACGTTATAGATGTATATAAAGTTCACACGGAGACGTAGAGGCCAACAGGCCAGGAATGTTTTCAAATATTACCGCCGAGATGTTAGATTGGGTTAGGTTAGGTTATATTACGTTATTGATGTATATAAAGATCCCATGGAGACGTAGAGGCCAACAAGCCAGGAATGTCTTCAAATATTACCGCGGAGATGTTAGTTTGGGTTAGGTTCGTTTATATAACGTTATTGATGTATATAAATATCCCACGGAGACGTAGAGGCCAACAAGCCAGGAATGTGATCAAATAATACCGCCGAGATGTTAGGTTGGGTTAGGTTAGGTTATATTACGTTATACATGTATATAAAGCACCCACGGAGACGGAGAAGCCAACTCGCCAGGAATGTTGTCAAATATTACCGCCGAGATGTTAGGTTGGGTTAGGTTAGGTTATATTACGTTATTGATGTATATAAAGCACCCACGGAGACGTAGAGGCCAACTCGCCAGGAATGATGTCAAATATTACCGCCGAGATGTTAGATTGGGTTAAGTTAGGTTATATTACATTATTGATATATATATATATCCCACGGGGACGTGGAGGCCAACAAGCCAGGAATGTGTTCAAATATTACCGCCGAGATGTTAGGTTGGGTTAGGTTAGGTTATATTACGTTATAGATGTATATAAAGGTCCCACGGAGACGTAGAGGCCAACAAGCCAGGAATGTGTTCAAATATTACCGCCGAGATGTTAGATTGGGTTAGGTTAGGTTATATTACGTTATTGATTTATATAAAGATCCCACGGAGACGTAGAGGCCAACAAGCCAGGAATGTGTTCAAATATTACCGCCGAGATGTTAGATTGTGTTAGGTTAGGTTATATTTCGTTACTGATGTTTATGAAGGTCAAACGGAGACGTAGAGGCCAACTCGCCAGGTATGTTTTCAAACATTACCTCCGAGATGATAGGTTGGGTTAGGTTAGGTTATATTACGTTATTGATGTATAAAAATATCCCACGGAGACGGAGAAGCCAACTCGCCAGGAATGTTGTCAAATATTACCGCCGAGATGATAGGTTGGGTTAGGTTAGGTTATATTACGTTATTGATGTTTATGAAGATCAAACGGAGACGTAGAGCCCAACTCGCCAGGAATGATGTCAAATATTACCGCCGAGATGTTAGTTTGGGTTAGGTTAGGTTATATTACGTTATAGATGTATATAAATGTCCCACGGAGACGTAGAGGCCAACAAGCCAGGAATGTGTTCAAATATTACCGCCGATATATTAGGTTGGGTTAGGTTAGGTTATATTACGTTATTGATGTATATAAAGATCCCACGGAGACGTAGAGGCCAACAAGCCAGGAATGTCTTCAAATATTACCGCCGAGATTTTGTGTTGTGTTAGGTTAGGTTATATAACGTTATTGATGTATATAAAGGTCCCACGGAGACGTAGAGGCCAACTCGCCAGGAATGTTGTCAAATATTACCGCCCAGATGTTAGATTGGGTTAGGTTAGGTTATATTACGTTATTGATGTATATAAAGATCCCACGGAGACGTAGAGGCCAACAAGCCAGGAATGTCTTCAAATATTACCGCCGAGATTTTGTGTTGTGTTAGGTTAGGTTATATAACGTTATTGATGTATATAAAGGTCCCACGGAGACGTAGAGGCCAACTCGCCAGGAATGTTGTCAAATATTACCGCCCAGATGTTAGATTGAGTTAGGTTAGGTTATATTACGTTATAGACCTATATAAAGGTCCCACGGAGACGTAGAGGCCACCAAGCCAGGAATGTGTTCAAATATTACCGCCGAGATGTTAGGTTGGGTTAGGTTAGGTTATATTACATTATTGATATACATATATATATATATATATATATATATATATATATATATACCACGGGGACGTGGAGGCCAACAAGCCAGGAATGTGTTCAAATATTACCGCCGAGATGTTAGGTTGGGTTAGGTTAGGTTATATTACGTTATAGATGTATATAAAGGTCCCACGGAGACGTAGAGGCCAACAAGCCAGGAATGTGTTCAAATATTACCGCCGAGATGTTAGATTGGGTTAGGTTAGGTTATATTACGTTATTGATGTATATAAAGATCCCACGGAGACGTAGAGGCCAACAAGCCAGGAATGTGTTCAAATATTACCGCCGAGATGTTAGATTGTGTTAGGTTAGGTTATATTTCGTTACTGATGTTTATGAAGATCAAACGGAGACGTAGAGGCCAACTCGCCAGGTATGTTTTCAAACATTACCTCCGAGATGATAGGTTGGGTTAGGTTAGGTTATATTACGTTATTGATGTATAAAAAGATACCACGGAGACGGAGAAGCCAACTCGCCAGGAATGTTGTCAAATATTACCGCCGAGATGAGAGGTTGGGTTAGGTTAGGTTATATTACGTTATTGATGTTTATGAAGATCAAACGGAGACGTAGAGCCCAACTCGCCAGGAATGATGTCAAATATTACCGCCGAGATGTTAGTTTGGGTTAGGTTAGGTTATATTACGTTATAGATGTATATAAAGGTCCCACGGAGACGTAGAGGCCAACAAGCCAGGAATGTGTTCAAATATTACCGCCGAGATATTAGGTTGGGTTAGGTTAGGTTATATTACGTTATTGATGTATATAAAGATCCCACGGAGACGTAGAGGCCAACAAGCCAGGAATGTCTTCAAATATTACCGCCGAGATTTTGTGTTGTGTTAGGTTAGGTTATATAACGTTATTGATGTATATAAAGGTCCCACGGAGACGTAGAGGCCAACTCGCCAGGAATGTTGTCAAATATTACCGCCCAGATGTTAGATTGGGTTAGGTTAGGTTATATTACGTTATTGATGTATATAAAGATCCCACGGAGACGTAGAGGCCAACAAGCCAGGAATGTGTTCAAATATTACCGCCGAGATGTTAGATTGTGCTAGGTTAGGTTATATTTCGTTACTGATGTTTATGAAGGTCAAACGGAGACGTAGAGGCCAACTCGCCAGGTATGTTTTCAAACATTACCTCCGAGATGATAGGTTGGGATAGGTTCGGTTATATTACGTTATTGATGTATAAAAAGATCCCACGGAGACGGAGAAGCCAACTCGCCAGGAATGTTGTCAAATATTACCGCCGAGATGATAGGTTGGGTTAGGTTAGGTTATATTACGTTATTGATGTTTATGAAGATCAAACGGAGAGGTAGAGCCCAACTCGCCAGGAATGATGTCAAATATTACCGCCGAGATGTTAGTTCGGGTTAGGTTAGGTTATATTACGTTATAGATGTATATAAAGGTCCCACGGAGACGTAGAGGCCAACAAGCCAGGAATGTGTTCAAATATTACCGCCGAGATGTAAGGTTGGGTTAGGTTAGGTTATATTACGTTATAGATGTATATAAAGTTCCCACGGAGACGTAGAGGCCAACAAGCCAGGAATGTGTTCAAATACTACCGCCGAGATGTTAGATTGGGTTAGGTTAGGTTATATTAGGTTATTGATGTATATAAATATCCCACGGAGACGTAGAGGCCAACAAGCCAGGAATGTGTTCAAATATTACCGCCGAGATGTTAGGTTGGGTTAGGTTAGGTTATATTACGTTATAGATGTATATAAAGATCCCACGGAGACGTAGAGGCCAACTCGCCATGAATGTTTTCAAATATTACCGCCGAGATATTAGGTTGAGTTAGGTTAGGTTATATTACGTTATAGACGTATATAAAGGTCCCACGGAGACGTAGAGGCCAACAAGCCAGGAATGTGTTCAAATATTACCGCCGAGATGTTAGGTTGGGTTAGGTTAGGTTATATTACGTTATAGATGTATATAAAGTTCCCACGGAGACGTAGAGGCCAACAGGCCAGGAATGTGTTCATATATTACCGCCGAGATGTTAGGTTGGGTTAGGTTAGGTTATATTACGTTATAGATGTATATAAAGATCCCACGGAGACGTAGAGGCCAACAAGCCAGGAATGTGTTCGAATATTACCGCCGAGATGTTAGATTGGGTTAGGTTAGGTTATATTACGTTATTGATGTATATAAATGTACCACGGAGACGTAGAGGCCAACTCGCCATGAATGTGTTCAAATATTACCGCCGAGATGTTAGATTGGGTTAGGTTAGGTTATATTACGTTATTGATGTATATAAAGCACCCACGGAGACGTAGAGGCCAACTCGCCAGGAATGATGTCAAATATTACCGCCGAGATGTTAGGTTGTGTTAGGTTAGGTTATATTACGTTATTGATGTTTATGAAGATCAAACGGAGACGGAGAAGCCAACTCGCCAGGAATGTTGTCAAATATTACCGCCGAGATTTTAGGTTGTGTTAGGTTAGGTTATATAACGTTATTGATGTATATAAAGGTCCCACGGAGACGTAGAGGCCAACAAGCCAGGAATGTGTTCAAATATTACCGCCGAGATGTTAGGTTGGGTTAGGTTAGGTTATATTACGTTATAGATGTATATAAAGTTCCCACGGAGACGTAGAGGCCAACAAGCCAGGAATGTGTTCAAATACTACCGCCGAGATGTTAGATTGGGTTAGGTTAGGTTATATTACGTTATTGATGTATATAAATTTCCCACGGAGACGTAGAGGACAACAAGCCAGGAATGTGTTCAAATATTACCGCCGAGATGTTAGGTTGGGTTAGGTTAGGTTATATTACGTTATAGATGTATATAAAGATCCCACGGAGACGTAGAGGCCAACTCGCCATGAATGTTTTCAAATATTACCGCCGAGATGTTAGGTTGAGTTAGGTTAGGTTATATTACGTTATAGACGTATATAAAGGTCCCACGGAGACGGAGAAGCCAACTCGCCAGGAATGTTGTCAAATATTACCGCCGAGATGATAGGTTGGGTTAGGTTAGGTTATATTACGTTATTGATGTTTATGAAGATCAAACGGAGAGGTAGAGCCCAACTCGCCAGGAATGATGTCAAATATTACCGCCGAGATGTTAGTTCGGGTTAGGTTAGGTTATATTACGTTATAGATGTATATAAAGGTCCCACGGAGACGTAGAGGCCAACAAGCCAGGAATGTGTTCAAATATTACCGCCGAGATGTTAGGTTGGGTTAGGTTAGGTTATATTACGTTATAGATGTATATAAAGTTCCCACGGAGACGTAGAGGCCAACAAGCCAGGAATGTGTTCAAATACTACCGCCGAGATGTTAGATTGGGTTAGGTTAGGTTATATTAGGTTATTGATGTATATAAATATCCCACGGAGACGTAGAGGCCAACAAGCCAGGAATGTGTTCAAATATTACCGCCGAGATGTTAGGTTGGGTTAGGTTAGGTTATATTACGTTATAGATGTATATAAAGATCCCACGGAGACGTAGAGGCCAACTCGCCATGAATGTTTTCAAATATTACCGCCGAGATATTAGGTTGAGTTAGGTTAGGTTATATTACGTTATAGACGTATATAAAGGTCCCACGGAGACGTAGAGGCCAACAAGCCAGGAATGTGTTCAAATATTACCGCCGAGATGTTAGGTTGGTTTAGGTTAGGTTATATTACGTAATAGATGTATATAAAGCTCCCACGGAGACGTAGAGGCCAACTCGCCATGAATGTTTTCAAATATTACCGCCGAGATGTTAGATTGGCTTAGGTTAGGTTATATTACGTTATTGATGTATATAAAGGTCCCACGGAGACGTAGAGGCCAACAAGCCAGGAATGTGTTCAGATATTACCGCCGAGATGTTAGGTTGGGTTAGGTTAGGTTATATTACGTTATAGATGTATATAAAGTTCCCACGAAGACGTAGAGGCCAACTCGCCATGAATGTGTTCAAATATTACCGCCGAGATGTTAGATTGGGTTAGGTTAGGTTATATTACGTTATTGATGTATATAAAGATCCCACGGAGACATAGAGGCCAACAAGCCAGGAATGTTTTCAAATATTACCGCAGAGATGTTAGTTTGGGTTAGGTTCGGTTATATAACGTTATTGATGTATATAAATATCCCACGGAGACGTAGAGGCCAACAAGCCAGGAATGTGTTCAAATAATACCGCCGAGATGTTAGGTTGGGTTAGGTTAGGTTATATTACGTTATCGATGTATATAAAGCACCCACGGAGACGGAGAAGCCAACTCGCCAGGAATGTTGTCAAATATTACCGCCTAGATGTTAGGTTGGGTTAGGTTAGGTTATATTACGTTATTGATGTATATAAAGATCCCACGGAGACGTAGAGGCCAACAAGCCAGGAATGTGTTCAAATATTACCGCCGAGATGTTAGATTGTGTTAGGTTAGGTTATATTTCGTTACTGATGTTTATGAAGATCAAACGGAGACGTAGAGGCCAACTCGCCAGGTATGTTTTCAAACATTACCTCCGAGATGATAGGTTGGGTTAGGTTAGGTTATATTACGTTATTGATGTATAAAAAGATACCACGGAGACGGAGAAGCCAACTCGCCAGGAATGTTGTCAAATATTACCGCCGAGATGAGAGGTTGGGTTAGGTTAGGTTATATTACGTTATTGATGTTTATGAAGATCAAACGGAGACGTAGAGCCCAACTCGCCAGGAATGATGTCAAATATTACCGCCGAGATGTTAGTTTGGGTTAGGTTAGGTTATATTACGTTATAGATGTATATAAAGGTCCCACGGAGACGTAGAGGCCAACAAGCCAGGAATGTGTTCAAATATTACCGCCGAGATATTAGGTTGGGTTAGGTTAGGTTATATTACGTTATTGATGTATATAAAGATCCCACGGAGACGTAGAGGCCAACAAGCCAGGAATGTCTTCAAATATTACCGCCGAGATTTTGTGTTGTGTTAGGTTAGGTTATATAACGTTATTGATGTATATAAAGGTCCCACGGAGACGTAGAGGCCAACTCGCCAGGAATGTTGTCAAATATTACCGCCCAGATGTTAGATTGGGTTAGGTTAGGTTATATTACGTTATTGATGTATATAAAGATCCCACGGAGACGTAGAGGCCAACAAGCCAGGAATGTGTTCAAATATTACCGCCGAGATGTTAGATTGTGCTAGGTTAGGTTATATTTCGTTACTGATGTTTATGAAGGTCAAACGGAGACGTAGAGGCCAACTCGCCAGGTATGTTTTCAAACATTACCTCCGAGATGATAGGTTGGGATAGGTTCGGTTATATTACGTTATTGATGTATAAAAAGATCCCACGGAGACGGAGAAGCCAACTCGCCAGGAATGTTGTCAAATATTACCGCCGAGATGATAGGTTGGGTTAGGTTAGGTTATATTACGTTATTGATGTTTATGAAGATCAAACGGAGAGGTAGAGCCCAACTCGCCAGGAATGATGTCAAATATTACCGCCGAGATGTTAGTTCGGGTTAGGTTAGGTTATATTACGTTATAGATGTATATAAAGGTCCCACGGAGACGTAGAGGCCAACAAGCCAGGAATGTGTTCAAATATTACCGCCGAGATGTTAGGTTGGGTTAGGTTAGGTTATATTACGTTATAGATGTATATAAAGTTCCCACGGAGACGTAGAGGCCAACAAGCCAGGAATGTGTTCAAATACTACCGCCGAGATGTTAGATTGGGTTAGGTTAGGTTATATTAGGTTATTGATGTATATAAATATCCCACGGAGACGTAGAGGCCAACAAGCCAGGAATGTGTTCAAATATTACCGCCGAGATGTTAGGTTGGGTTAGGTTAGGTTATATTACGTTATAGATGTATATAAAGATCCCACGGAGACGTAGAGGCCAACTCGCCATGAATGTTTTCAAATATTACCGCCGAGATATTAGGTTGAGTTAGGTTAGGTTATATTACGTTATAGACGTATATAAAGGTCCCACGGAGACGTAGAGGCCAACAAGCCAGGAATGTGTTCAAATATTACCGCCGAGATGTTAGGTTGGGTTAGGTTAGGTTATATTACGTTATAGATGTATATAAAGTTCCCACGGAGACGTAGATGCCAACAGGCCAGGAATGTGTTCATATATTACCGCCGAGATGTTAGGTTGGGTTAGGTTAGGTTATATTACGTTATAGATGTATATAAAGATCCCACGGAGACGTAGAGGCCAACAAGCCAGGAATGTGTTCGAATATTACCGCCGAGATGTTAGATTGGGTTAGGTTAGGTTATATTACGTTATTGATGTATATAAATGTACCACGGAGACGTAGAGGCCAACTCGCCATGAATGTGTTCAAATATTACCGCCGAGATGTTAGATTGGGTTAGGTTAGGTTATATTACGTTATTGATGTATATAAAGCACCCACGGAGACGTAGAGGCCAACTCGCCAGGAATGATGTCAAATATTACCGCCGAGATGTTAGGTTGTGTTAGGTTAGGTTATATTACGTTATTGATGTTTATGAAGATCAAACGGAGACGGAGAAGCCAACTCGCCAGGAATGTTGTCAAATATTACCGCCGAGATTTTAGGTTGTGTTAGGTTAGGTTATATAACGTTATTGATGTATATAAAGGTCCCACGGAGACGTAGAGGCCAACAAGCCAGGAATGTGTTCAAATATTACCGCCGAGATGTTAGGTTGGGTTAGGTTAGGTTATATTACGTTATAGATGTATATAAAGTTCCCACGGAGACGTAGAGGCCAACAAGCCAGGAATGTGTTCAAATACTACCGCCGAGATGTTAGATTGGGTTAGGTTAGGTTATATTACGTTATTGATGTATATAAATTTCCCACGGAGAGGTAGAGGACAACAAGCCAGGAATGTGTTCAAATATTACCGCCGAGATGTTAGGTTGGGTTAGGTTAGGTTATATTACGTTATAGATGTATATAAAGATCCCACGGAGACGTAGAGGCCAACTCGCCATGAATGTTTTCAAATATTACCGCCGAGATGTTAGGTTGAGTTAGGTTAGGTTATATTACGTTATAGACGTATATAAAGGTCCCACGGAGACGTAGAGGCCAACTCGCCATGAATGTTTTCAAATATTACCGCCGAGATGTTAGGTTGGATTAGGTTAGGTTATATTACGTTATAGACGTATATAAAGGTCCCACGGAGACGTAGAGGCCAACAAGCCAGGAATGTGTTCAAATATTACCGCCGAGATGTTAGGTTGGGTTAGGTTAGGTTATATTACGTTATAGATGTATATAAAGTTCCCACGGAGACGTAGATGCCAACAGGCCAGGAATGTGTTCATATATTACCGCCGAGATGTTAGGTTGGGTTAGGTTAGGTTATATTACGTTATAGATGTATATAAAGATCCCACGGAGACGTAGAGGCCAACAAGCCAGGAATGTGTTCGAATATTACCGCCGAGATGTTAGATTGGGTTAGGTTAGGTTATATTACGTTATTGATGTATATAAATGTACCACGGAGACGTAGAGGCCAACTCGCCATGAATGTGTTCAAATATTACCGCCGAGATGTTAGATTGGGTTAGGTTAGGTTATATTACGTTATTGATGTATATAAAGCACCCACGGAGACGTAGAGGCCAACTCGCCAGGAATGATGTCAAATATTACCGCCGAGATGTTAGGTTGTGTTAGGTTAGGTTATATTACGTTATTGATGTTTATGAAGATCAAACGGAGACGGAGAAGCCAACTCGCCAGGAATGTTGTCAAATATTACCGCCGAGATTTTAGGTTGTGTTAGGTTAGGTTATATAACGTTATTGATGTATATAAAGGTCCCACGGAGACGTAGAGGCCAACAAGCCAGGAATGTGTTCAAATATTACCGCCGAGATGTTAGGTTGGGTTAGGTTAGGTTATATTACGTTATAGATGTATATAAAGTTCCCACGGAGACGTAGAGGCCAACAAGCCAGGAATGTGTTCAAATACTACCGCCGAGATGTTAGATTGGGTTAGGTTAGGTTATATTACGTTATTGATGTATATAAATTTCCCACGGAGAGGTAGAGGACAACAAGCCAGGAATGTGTTCAAATATTACCGCCGAGATGTTAGGTTGGGTTAGGTTAGGTTATATTACGTTATAGATGTATATAAAGATCCCACGGAGACGTAGAGGCCAACTCGCCATGAATGTTTTCAAATATTACCGCCGAGATGTTAGGTTGAGTTAGGTTAGGTTATATTACGTTATAGACGTATATAAAGGTCCCACGGAGACGTAGAGGCCAACTCGCCATGAATGTTTTCAAATATTACCGCCGAGATGTTAGGTTGGATTAGGTTAGGTTATATTACGTTATAGACGTATATAAAGGTCCCACGGAGACGTAGAGGCCAACAAGCCAGGAATGTGTTCAAATATTACCGCCGAGATGTTAGGTTGGGTTAGGTTAGGTTATATTACGTTATAGATGTATATAAAGTTCCCACGGAGACGTAGAGGCCAACAAGCCAGGAATGTGTTCAAATATTACCGCCGAGATGTTAGGTTGGTTTAGGTTAGGTTATATTACGTAATAGATGTATATAAAGTTCCCACGGAGACGTAGAGGCCAACTCGCCATGAATGTTTTCAAATATTACCGCCGAGATGTTAGATTGGCTTAGGTTAGGTTATATTACGTTATTGATGTATATAAAGGTCCCACGGAGACGTAGAGGCCAACAAGCCAGGAATGTGTTCAGATATTACCGCCGAGATGTTAGGTTGGGTTAGGTTAGGTTATATTACGTTATAGATGTATATAAAGTTCCCACGAAGACGTAGAGGCCAACTCGCCATGAATGTGTTCAAATATTACCGCCGAGATGTTAGATTGGGTTAGGTTAGGTTATATTACGTTATTGATGTATATAAAGATCCCACGGAGACATAGAGGCCAACAAGCCAGGAATGTTTTCAAATATTACCGCAGAGATGTTAGTTTGGGTTAGGTTCGGTTATATAACGTTATTGATGTATATAAATATCCCACGGAGACGTAGAGGCCAACAAGCCAGGAATGTGTTCAAATAATACCGCCGAGATGTTAGGTTGGGTTAGGTTAGGTTATATTACGTTATCGATGTATATAAAGCACCCACGGAGACGGAGAAGCCAACTCGCCAGGAATGTTGTCAAATATTACCGCCTAGATGTTAGGTTGGGTTAGGTTAGGTTATATTACGTTATTGATGTATATAAAGATCCCACGGAGACGTAGAGGCCAACAAGCCAGGAATGTGTTCAAATATTACCGCCGAGATGTTAGATTGTGTTAGGTTAGGTTATATTTCGTTACTGATGTTTATGAAGATCAAACGGAGACGTAGAGGCCAACTCGCCAGGTATGTTTTCAAACATTACCTCCGAGATGATAGGTTGGGTTAGGTTAGGTTATATTACGTTATTGATGTATAAAAAGATACCACGGAGACGGAGAAGCCAACTCGCCAGGAATGTTGTCAAATATTACCGCCGAGATGAGAGGTTGGGTTAGGTTAGGTTATATTACGTTATTGATGTTTATGAAGATCAAACGGAGACGTAGAGCCCAACTCGCCAGGAATGATGTCAAATATTACCGCCGAGATGTTAGTTTGGGTTAGGTTAGGTTATATTACGTTATAGATGTATATAAAGGTCCCACGGAGACGTAGAGGCCAACAAGCCAGGAATGTGTTCAAATATTACCGCCGAGATATTAGGTTGGGTTAGGTTAGGTTATATTACGTTATTGATGTATATAAAGATCCCACGGAGACGTAGAGGCCAACAAGCCAGGAATGTCTTCAAATATTACCGCCGAGATTTTGTGTT
Source organism: Xylocopa violacea (assembly GCA_963969225.1). Taxonomy (NCBI): domain Eukaryota; kingdom Metazoa; phylum Arthropoda; class Insecta; order Hymenoptera; family Apidae; genus Xylocopa; species Xylocopa violacea. The sequence continues at coordinate 4,917,829 of CAXAJV010000836.1, read as the reverse complement.
GTGTTAGGTTAGGTTATATAACGTTATTGATGTATATAAAGGTCCCACGGAGACGTAGAGGCCAACTCGCCAGGAATGTTGTCAAATATTACCGCCCAGATGTTAGATTGGGTTAGGTTAGGTTATATTACGTTATTGATGTATATAAAGATCCCACGGAGACGTAGAGGCCAACAAGCCAGGAATGTGTTCAAATATTACCGCCGAGATGTTAGATTGTGCTAGGTTAGGTTATATTTCGTTACTGATGTTTATGAAGGTCAAACGGAGACGTAGAGGCCAACTCGCCAGGTATGTTTTCAAACATTACCTCCGAGATGATAGGTTGGGATAGGTTCGGTTATATTACGTTATTGATGTATAAAAAGATCCCACGGAGACGGAGAAGCCAACTCGCCAGGAATGTTGTCAAATATTACCGCCGAGATGATAGGTTGGGTTAGGTTAGGTTATATTACGTTATTGATGTTTATGAAGATCAAACGGAGAGGTAGAGCCCAACTCGCCAGGAATGATGTCAAATATTACCGCCGAGATGTTAGTTCGGGTTAGGTTAGGTTATATTACGTTATAGATGTATATAAAGGTCCCACGGAGACGTAGAGGCCAACAAGCCAGGAATGTGTTCAAATATTACCGCCGAGATGTTAGGTTGGGTTAGGTTAGGTTATATTACGTTATAGATGTATATAAAGTTCCCACGGAGACGTAGAGGCCAACAAGCCAGGAATGTGTTCAAATACTACCGCCGAGATGTTAGATTGGGTTAGGTTAGGTTATATTAGGTTATTGATGTATATAAATATCCCACGGAGACGTAGAGGCCAACAAGCCAGGAATGTGTTCAAATATTACCGCCGAGATGTTAGGTTGGGTTAGGTTAGGTTATATTACGTTATAGATGTATATAAAGATCCCACGGAGACGTAGAGGCCAACTCGCCATGAATGTTTTCAAATATTACCGCCGAGATATTAGGTTGAGTTAGGTTAGGTTATATTACGTTATAGACGTATATAAAGGTCCCACGGAGACGTAGAGGCCAACAAGCCAGGAATGTGTTCAAATATTACCGCCGAGATGTTAGGTTGGGTTAGGTTAGGTTATATTACGTTATAGATGTATATAAAGTTCCCACGGAGACGTAGATGCCAACAGGCCAGGAATGTGTTCATATATTACCGCCGAGATGTTAGGTTGGGTTAGGTTAGGTTATATTACGTTATAGATGTATATAAAGATCCCACGGAGACGTAGAGGCCAACAAGCCAGGAATGTGTTCGAATATTACCGCCGAGATGTTAGATTGGGTTAGGTTAGGTTATATTACGTTATTGATGTATATAAATGTACCACGGAGACGTAGAGGCCAACTCGCCATGAATGTGTTCAAATATTACCGCCGAGATGTTAGATTGGGTTAGGTTAGGTTATATTACGTTATTGATGTATATAAAGCACCCACGGAGACGTAGAGGCCAACTCGCCAGGAATGATGTCAAATATTACCGCCGAGATGTTAGGTTGTGTTAGGTTAGGTTATATTACGTTATTGATGTTTATGAAGATCAAACGGAGACGGAGAAGCCAACTCGCCAGGAATGTTGTCAAATATTACCGCCGAGATTTTAGGTTGTGTTAGGTTAGGTTATATAACGTTATTGATGTATATAAAGGTCCCACGGAGACGTAGAGGCCAACAAGCCAGGAATGTGTTCAAATATTACCGCCGAGATGTTAGGTTGGGTTAGGTTAGGTTATATTACGTTATAGATGTATATAAAGTTCCCACGGAGACGTAGAGGCCAACAAGCCAGGAATGTGTTCAAATACTACCGCCGAGATGTTAGATTGGGTTAGGTTAGGTTATATTACGTTATTGATGTATATAAATTTCCCACGGAGAGGTAGAGGACAACAAGCCAGGAATGTGTTCAAATATTACCGCCGAGATGTTAGGTTGGGTTAGGTTAGGTTATATTACGTTATAGATGTATATAAAGTTCCCACGAAGACGTAGAGGCCAACTCGCCATGAATGTGTTCAAATATTACCGCCGAGATGTTAGATTGGGTTAGGTTAGGTTATATTACGTTATTGATGTATATAAAGATCCCACGGAGACATAGAGGCCAACAAGCCAGGAATGTTTTCAAATATTACCGCAGAGATGTTAGTTTGGGTTAGGTTCGGTTATATAACGTTATTGATGTATATAAATATCCCACGGAGACGTAGAGGCCAACAAGCCAGGAATGTGTTCAAATAATACCGCCGAGATGTTAGGTTGGGTTAGGTTAGGTTATATTTCGTTACTGATGTTTATGAAGATCAAACGGAGACGTAGAGGCCAACTCGCCAGGTATGTTTTCAAACATTACCTCCGAGATGATAGGTTGGGTTAGGTTAGGTTATATTACGTTATTGATGTATAAAAAGATACCACGGAGACGGAGAAGCCAACTCGCCAGGAATGTTGTCAAATATTACCGCCGAGATGAGAGGTTGGGTTAGGTTAGGTTATATTACGTTATTGATGTTTATGAAGATCAAACGGAGACGTAGAGCCCAACTCGCCAGGAATGATGTCAAATATTACCGCCGAGATGTTAGTTTGGGTTAGGTTAGGTTATATTACGTTATAGATGTATATAAAGGTCCCACGGAGACGTAGAGGCCAACAAGCCAGGAATGTGTTCAAATATTACCGCCGAGATATTAGGTTGGGTTAGGTTAGGTTATATTACGTTATTGATGTATATAAAGATCCCACGGAGACGTAGAGGCCAACAAGCCAGGAATGTCTTCAAATATTACCGCCGAGATTTTGTGTTGTGTTAGGTTAGGTTATATAACGTTATTGATGTATATAAAGGTCCCACGGAGACGTAGAGGCCAACTCGCCAGGAATGTTGTCAAATATTACCGCCCAGATGTTAGATTGGGTTAGGTTAGGTTATATTACGTTATTGATGTATATAAAGATCCCACGGAGACGTAGAGGCCAACAAGCCAGGAATGTGTTCAAATATTACCGCCGAGATGTTAGATTGTGCTAGGTTAGGTTATATTTCGTTACTGATGTTTATGAAGGTCAAACGGAGACGTAGAGGCCAACTCGCCAGGTATGTTTTCAAACATTACCTCCGAGATGATAGGTTGGGATAGGTTCGGTTATATTACGTTATTGATGTATAAAAAGATCCCACGGAGACGGAGAAGCCAACTCGCCAGGAATGTTGTCAAATATTACCGCCGAGATGATAGGTTGGGTTAGGTTAGGTTATATTACGTTATTGATGTTTATGAAGATCAAACGGAGAGGTAGAGCCCAACTCGCCAGGAATGATGTCAAATATTACCGCCGAGATGTTAGTTCGGGTTAGGTTAGGTTATATTACGTTATAGATGTATATAAAGGTCCCACGGAGACGTAGAGGCCAACAAGCCAGGAATGTGTTCAAATATTACCGCCGAGATGTTAGGTTGGGTTAGGTTAGGTTATATTACGTTATAGATGTATATAAAGTTCCCACGGAGACGTAGAGGCCAACAAGCCAGGAATGTGTTCAAATACTACCGCCGAGATGTTAGATTGGGTTAGGTTAGGTTATATTAGGTTATTGATGTATATAAATATCCCACGGAGACGTAGAGGCCAACAAGCCAGGAATGTGTTCAAATATTACCGCCGAGATGTTAGGTTGGGTTAGGTTAGGTTATATTACGTTATAGATGTATATAAAGATCCCACGGAGACGTAGAGGCCAACTCGCCATGAATGTTTTCAAATATTACCGCCGAGATATTAGGTTGAGTTAGGTTAGGTTATATTACGTTATAGACGTATATAAAGGTCCCACGGAGACGTAGAGGCCAACAAGCCAGGAATGTGTTCAAATATTACCGCCGAGATGTTAGGTTGGGTTAGGTTAGGTTATATTACGTTATAGATGTATATAAAGTTCCCACGGAGACGTAGATGCCAACAGGCCAGGAATGTGTTCATATATTACCGCCGAGATGTTAGGTTGGGTTAGGTTAGGTTATATTACGTTATAGATGTATATAAAGATCCCACGGAGACGTAGAGGCCAACAAGCCAGGAATGTGTTCGAATATTACCGCCGAGATGTTAGATTGGGTTAGGTTAGGTTATATTACGTTATTGATGTATATAAATGTACCACGGAGACGTAGAGGCCAACTCGCCATGAATGTGTTCAAATATTACCGCCGAGATGTTAGATTGGGTTAGGTTAGGTTATATTACGTTATTGATGTATATAAAGCACCCACGGAGACGTAGAGGCCAACTCGCCAGGAATGATGTCAAATATTACCGCCGAGATGTTAGGTTGTGTTAGGTTAGGTTATATTACGTTATTGATGTTTATGAAGATCAAACGGAGACGGAGAAGCCAACTCGCCAGGAATGTTGTCAAATATTACCGCCGAGATTTTAGGTTGTGTTAGGTTAGGTTATATAACGTTATTGATGTATATAAAGGTCCCACGGAGACGTAGAGGCCAACAAGCCAGGAATGTGTTCAAATATTACCGCCGAGATGTTAGGTTGGGTTAGGTTAGGTTATATTACGTTATAGATGTATATAAAGTTCCCACGGAGACGTAGAGGCCAACAAGCCAGGAATGTGTTCAAATACTACCGCCGAGATGTTAGATTGGGTTAGGTTAGGTTATATTACGTTATTGATGTATATAAATTTCCCACGGAGAGGTAGAGGACAACAAGCCAGGAATGTGTTCAAATATTACCGCCGAGATGTTAGGTTGGGTTAGGTTAGGTTTTATTACGTTATAGATGTATATAAAGATCCCACGGAGACGTAGAGGCCAACTCGCCATGAATGTTTTCAAATATTACCGCCGAGATGTTAGGTTGAGTTAGGTTAGGTTATATTACGTTATAGACGTATATAAAGGTCCCACGGAGACGTAGAGGCCAACAAGCCAGGAATGTGTTCAAATATTACCGCCGAGATGTTAGGTTGGGTTAGGTTAGGTTATATTACGTTATAGATGTATATAAAGTTCCCACGGAGACGTAGAGGCCAACAGGCCAGGAATGTGTTCAAATATTACCGCCGAGATGTTAGATTGGGTTAGGTTAGGTTATATTACGTTATTGATGTATATAAAGATCCCACGGAGACGTAGAGGCCAACAAGCCAGGAATGTGTTCAAATATTACCGCCGAGATGTTAGGTTGGGTTAGGTTAGGTTATATTACGTTATAGACGTATATAAAGGTCACACGGATACGTAGAGGCCAACAAGCCAGGAATTTGTTCAAATATTACCGCCGAGATGTTAGGTTGGGTTAGGTTAGGTTATATTACGTTATAGATGTATATAAAGATCCCACGGAGACGTAGAGGCCAACAAGCCAGGAATGTCTTCACATATTACCGCAGAGATGTTAGTTTGGGTTAGGTTCGTTTATATAACGTTATTGATGTATATAAATATCCCACGGAGACGTAGAGGCCAACAAGCCAGGAATGTGATCAAATAATACCGCCGAGATGTTAGGTTGGGTTAGGTTAGGTTATATTACGTTATAGATGTATATAAAGCACCCACGGAGACGGAGAAGCCAACTCGCCAGGAATGTTGTCAAATATTACCGCCGAGATGTTAGGTTGGGTTAGGTTAGGTTATATTACGTTATTGATGTATATAAAGCACCCACGGAGACGTAGAGGCCAACTCGCCAGGAATGATGTCAAATATTACCGCCGAGATGTTAGATTGGGTTAAGTTAGGTTATATTACATTATTGATATATATATATATATATATATATATATATATATATATATATATATATATATATATCCCACGGGGACGTGGAGGCCAACAAGCCAGGAATGTGTTCAAATATTACCGCCGAGATGTTAGGTTGGGTTAGGTTAGGTTATATTACATTATAGATGTATATAAAGGTCCCACGGAGACGTAGAGGCCAACAAGCCAGGAATGTATTCAAATATTACCGCCGAGATGTTAGATTGGGTTAGGTTAGGTTATATTACGTTATTGATGTATATAAAGGTCCCACGGAGACGTAGAGGCCAACAAGCTAGGAATGTGGTCAAATATTACGGCGGAGATGTTAGGTTGGGTTAGGTTAGGTTATATTACGTTATAGATGTATATAAAGTTCCCACGGAGACGTAGAGGCCAACAAGCCAGGAATGTGTTCAAATATTACCGCCAAGATGTTACGTTGTGTTAGGTTAGGTTATATTACGTTATAGATGTATATAAAGATCCCACGGAGACGTAGAGGCCAACTCGCCATGAATGTTTTCAAATATTACCGCCGAGATGTTAGGTTGGATTAGGTTAGGTTATATTACGTTATAGACGTATATAAAGGTCCCACGGAGACGTAGAGGCCAACAAGCCAGGAATGTGTTCAAATATTACCGCCGAGATGTTAGGTTGGGTTAGGTTAGGTTATATTACGTTATAGATGTATATAAAGTTCCCACGGAGACGTAGAGGCCAACAAGCCAGGAATGTGTTCAAATATTACCGCCGAGATGTTAGGTTGGTTTAGGTTAGGTTATATTACGTTATAGATGTATATAAAGTTCCCACGGAGACGTAGAGGCCAACTCGCCATGAATGTTTTCAAATATTACCGCCGAGATGTTAGATTGGCTTAGGTTAGGTTATATTACGTTATTGATGTATATAAAGGTCCCACGGAGACGTAGAGGCCAACAAGCCAGGAATGTGTTCAAATATTACCGCCGAGATGTTAGGTTGGGTTAGGTTATATTACGTTATAGATGTATATAAAGTTCCCACGGAGACGTAGAGGCCAACTCGCCATGAATGTTTTCAAATATTACCGCCGAGATGTTAGGTTGGGTTAGGTTAGGTTATATTACGTTATAGATGTATATAAAGGTCCCACGGAGACGTAGAGGCCAACAAGCCAGGAATGTGTTCAAATATTACCGCCGAGATGTTAGATTGGGTTAGGTTAGGTTATATTACGTTATTGATGTATATAAAGGTCCCACGGAGACGTAGAGGCCAACAAGCTAGGAATGTGGTCAAATATTACCGCGGAGATGTTAGGTTGGGTTAGGTTAGGTTATATTACGTTATAGATGTATATAAAGTTCCCACGGAGACGTAGAGGCCAACAAGCCAGGAATGTGATCAAATAATACCGCCGAGATGTTAGGTTGGGTTAGGTTATGTTATATTACGTTATAGATGTATATAAAGCACCCACGGAGACGGAGAAGCCAACTCGCCAGGAATGTTGTCAAATATTACCGCCGAGATGTTAGGTTGGGTTAGGTTAGGTTATATTACGTTATTGATGTATATAAAGCACCCACGGAGACGTAGAGGCCAACTCGCCAGGAATGATGTCAAATATTACCGCCGAGATGTTAGATTGGGTTAAGTTAGGTTATATTACATTATTGATATATATATATATATATATATATATATATATATATATATATATATATATATATATATATATATATATATATATATCCCACGGGGACGTGGAGGCCAACAAGCCAGGAATGTGTTCAAATATTACCGCCGAGATGTTAGGTTGGGTTAGGTTAGGTTATATTACGTTATAGATGTATATAAAGGTCCCACGGAGACGTAGAGGCCAACAAGCCAGGAATGTGTTCAAATATTACCGCCGAGATGTTAGATTGGGTTAGGTTAGGTTATATTACGTTATAGATGTATATAAAGTTCCCACGGAGACGTAGGGGCCAACAAGCCAGGAATGTGATCAAATAATACCGCCGAGATGTTAGGTTGGGTTAGGTTATGTTATATTACGTTATAGATGTATATAAAGCACCCACGGAGACGGAGAAGCCAACTCGCCAGGAATGTTGTCAAATATTACCGCCGAGATGTTAGGTTGGGTTAGGTTAGGTTATATTACGTTGTTGATGTATATAAATATCCCACGGAGACGTAGAGGCCAACAAGCCAGGAATGTGTTCAAATATTACCGCCGAGATGTTTGGTTGGGTTAGGTTAGGTTATATTACGTTATAGATGTATATAAAGATCCCACGGAGACGTAGAGGCCAACTCGCCATGAATGTTTTCAAATATTACCGCCGAGATGTTAGGTTGGGTTAGGTTAGGTTATATTACGTTATAGACGTATATAAAGGTCACACGGATACGTAGAGGCCAACAAGCCAGGAATGTGTTCAAATATTACCGCCGAGATATTAGGTTGGGTTAGGTTAGGTTATATTACGTTATAGATGTATATAAAGTTCACACGGAGACGTCGAGGCCAACAGGCCAGGAATGTTTTCAAATATTACCGCCGAGATGTTAGATTGGGTTAGGTTAGGTTATATTACGTTATTGATGTATATAAAGATCCCATGGAGACGTAGAGGCCAACAAGCCAGGAATGTCTTCAAATATTACCGCGGAGATGTTAGTTTGGGTTAGGATCGTTTATATAACGTTACTGATGTATATAAATATCCCACGGAGACGTAGAGGCCAACAAGCTAGGAATGTGGTCAAATATTACCGCGGAGATGTTAGGTTGGGTTAGGTTAGGTTATATTACGTTATAGATGTATATAAAGTTCCCACGGAGACGTAGAGGCCAACAAGCCAGGAATGTGATCAAATAATACCGCCGAGATGTTAGGTTGGGTTAGGTTATGTTATATTACGTTATAGATGTATATAAAGCACCCACGGAGACGGAGAAGCCAACTCGCCAGGAATGTAGTCAAATATTACCGCCGAGATGTTAGGTTGGGTTAGGTTAGGTTATATTACGTTATTGATGTATATAAAGCACCCACGGAGACGTAGAGGCCAACTCGCCAGGAATGATGTCAAATATTACCGCCGAGATGTTAGATTGGGTTAAGTTAGGTTATATTACATTATTGATATATATATATATATATATATATATATATATATATATATATATATATATATCCCACGGGGACGTGGAGGCCAACAAGCCAGGAATGTGTTCAAATATTACCGCCGAGATGTTAGGTTGGGTTAGGTTAGGTTATATTACGTTATAGATGTATATAAAGGTCCCACGGAGACGTAGAGGCCAACAAGCCAGGAATGTGTTCAAATATTACCGCCGAGATGTTAGATTGGGTTAGGTTAGGTTATATTACGTTATTGATGTATATAAAGGTCCCACGGAGACGTAGAGGCCAACAAGCTAGGAATGTGGTCAAATATTACCGCGGAGATGTTAGGTTGGGTTAGGTTAGGTTATATTACGTTATAGATGTATATAAAGTTCCCACGGAGACGTAGAGGCCAACAAGCCAGGAATATGTTCAAATATTACCGCCGAGATGTAAGATTGGGTTAGGTTAGGTTATATTACGTTGTTGATGTATATAAATATCCCACGGAGACGTAGAGGCCAACAAGCCAGGAATGTGTTCAAATATTACCGCCGAGATGTTTGGTTGGGTTAGGTTAGGTTATATTACGTTATAGATGTATATAAAGATCCCACGGAGACGTAGAGGCCAACTCGCCATGAATGTTTTCAAATATTACCGCCGAGATGTTAGGTTGGGTTAGGTTAGGTTATATTACGTTATAGACGTATATAAAGGTCACACGGATACGTAGAGGCCAACAAGCCAGGAATGTGTTCAAATATTACCGCCGAGATGTTAGGTTGGGTTAGGTTAGGTTATATTACGTTATAGATGTATATAAAGTTCACACGGAGACGTAGAGGCCAACAGGCCAGGAATGTTTTCAAATATTACCGCCGAGATGTTAGATTGGGTTAGGTTAGGTTATATTACGTTATTGATGTATATAAAGATCCCATGGAGACGTAGAGGCCAACAAGCCAGGAATGTCTTCAAATATTACCGCGGAGATGTTAGTTTGGGTTAGGTTCGTTTATATAACGTTATTGATGTATATAAATATCCCACGGAGACGTAGAGGCCAACAAGCCAGGAATGTGATCAAATAATACCGCCGAGATGTTAGGTTGGGTTAGGTTAGGTTATATTACGTTATAGATGTATATAAAGCACCCACGGAGACGGAGAAGCCAACTCGCCAGGAATGATGTCAAATATTACCGCCGAGATGTTAGGTTGGGTTAGGTTAGGTTATATTACGTTATTGATGTATATAAAGCACCCACGGAGACGTAGAGGCCAACTCGCCCGGAATGATGTCAAATATTACCGCCGAGATGTTAGATTGGGTTAAGTTAGGTTATATTACATTATTGATATATATATATATCCCACGGGGACGTGGAGGCCAACAAGCCAGGAATGTGTTCAAATATTACCGCCGAGATGTTAGGTTGGGTTAGGTTAGGTTATATTACGTTATAGATGTATATAAAGCACCCACGGAGACGGAGAAGCCAACTCACCAGGAATGTTGTCAAATATTACCGCCGAGATGTTAGGTTGGCTTAGGTTAGGTTACATTACGTTATTGATGTATATAAAGCATCCACGGAGACGTAGAGGCCAACTCGCCAGGAATGATGTCAAATATTACCGCCGAGATGTTAGATTGGGTTAAGTTAGGTTATATTACATTATTGATATATATATATATATATCCCACGGGGACGTGGAGGCCAACAAGCCAGGAATGTGTTCAAATATTACCGCCGAGATGTTAGGTTGGGTTAGGTTAGGTTATATTACGTTATTGATGTTTATGAAGATCAAACGGAGACGGAGAAGCCAACTCGCCAGGAATGTTGTCAAATATTACCGCCGAGATTTTAGGTTGTGTTAGGTTAGGTTATATAACGTTATTGATGTATATAAAGGTCCCACGGAGACGTAGAGGCCAACAAGCCAGGAATGTGTTCAAATATTACCGCCGAGATGTTAGATAGGGTTAGGTTAGGTTATATTACATTATTGATATACATATATATATATATATATATATATATATATATATCCCACGGGGACGTGGAGGCCAACAAGCCAGGAATGTGTTCAAATATTACCGCCGAGATGTTAGGTTGGGTTAGGTTAGGTTATATTACGTTATAGATGTATATAAAGGTCCCACGGAGACGTAGAGGCCAACAAGCCAGGAATGTGTTCAAATATTACCGCCGAGATGTTAGATTGGGTGAGGTTAGGTTATATTACGTTATTGATGTATATAAAGGTCCCACGGAGACGTAGAGGCCAACAAGCCAGGAATGTGTTCAAATATTACCGCGGAGATGTTACGTTGGGTTAGGTTGGGTTATATTACGTTATAGATGTATATAAAGTTCCCACGGAGACGTAGAGGCCAACAAGCCAGGAATATGTTCAAATATTACCGCCGAGATGTTAGATTGGGTTAGGTTAGGTTATATTACGTTATTGATGTATATAAAGATCCCACGGATACGTAGAGGCCAACTCGCCAGGAATGTTGTCAAATATTACCGCCGAGATGATAGGTTGGGTTAGGTTAGGTTATATTACGTTATTGATGTATATAAATGTACCACGGAGACGTAGAGGCCAACTCGCCATGAATGTGTTCAAATATTACCGCCGAGATGTTAGATTGGGTTAGGTTAGGTTATATTACGTTATTGATGTATATAAAGCACCCACGGAGACGTAGAGGCCAACAAGCCAGGAATGTGTTCAAATATTACCGCCGAGATGTTAGATTGTGTTAGGTTAGGTTATATTTCGTTACTGATGTTTATGAAGGTCAAACGGAGACGTAGAGGCCAACTCGCCAGGTATGTTTTCAAACATTACCTCCGAGATGATAGGTTGGGTTAGGTTAGGTTATATTACGTTATTGATGTATAAAAAGATCCCACGGAGACGGAGAAGCCAACTCGCCAGGAATGTTGTCAAATATTACCGCCGAGATGATTGGTTGGGTTAGGTTAGGTTATATTACGTTATTGATGTTTATGAAGATCAAACGGAGACGTAGAGCCCAACTCGCCAGGAATAATGTCAAATATTACCGCCGAGATGTTAGTTTGGGTTAGGATAGGTTATATTACGTTATAGATGTATATAAAGGTCCCACGGAGACGTAGAGGCCAACAAGCCAGGAATGTGTTCAAATATTACCGCCGAGATATTAGGTTGGGTTAGGTTAGGTTATATTACGTTATTGATGTATATAAAGATCCCACGGAGACGTAGAGGCCAACAAGCCAGGAATGTCTTCAAATATTACCGCCGAGATGTTAGATTGGGTTAGGTTAGGTTATATAACGTTATTGATGTATATAAATATCCCACGGAGACGTAGAGGCCAACAAGCCAGGAATGTGTTCAAATATTACCGCCGAGATGTTAGGTTGGGTTAGGTTAGGTTGTATTACGTTATAGATGTATATAAAGATCCCACGGAGACGTAGAGGCCAACTCGCCATGAATGTTTTCAAATATTACCGCCGAGATGTTAGGTTGAGTTAGGTTAGGTTATATTACGTTATAGACGTATATAAAGGTCCCACGGAGACGTAGAGGCCAACTCGCCATGAATGTGTTCAAATATTACCGCCGAGATGTTAGATTGGGTTAGGTTAGGTTATATTACGTTATTGATGTATATAAAGCACCCACGGAGACGTAGAGGCCAACTCGCCAGGAATGATGTCAAATATTACCGCCGAGATGTTAGGTTGGGTTAGGTTAGGTTATATTACGTTATTGATGTTTATGAAGATCAAACGGAGACGGAGAAGCCAACTCGCCAGGAATGTTGTCAAATATTACCGCCGAGATTTTAGGTTGTGTTAGGTTAGGTTATATTACGTTATAGATGTATATAAAGGTCCCACGGAGACGTAGAGGCCAACAAGCCAGGAATGTGTTCAAATATTACCGCCGAGATGTTAGATTGGGTTAGGTTAGGTTATATTACGTTATTGATGTATATAAAGATCCCACGGAGACGTAGAGGCCAACAAGCCAGGAATGTGTTCAAATATTACCGCCGAGATGTTAGATTGTGTTAGGTTAGGTTATACTCCGTTACTGATGTTTATGAAGATCAAACGGAGACGTAGAGGCCAACTCGCCAGGTATGTTTTCAAACATTACCTCCGAGATGATAGGTTGGGTTAGGTTAGGTTATATTACGTTATTGATGTATAAAAAGATACCACGGAGACGGAGAAGCCAACTCGCCAGGAATGTTGTCAAATATTACCGCCGAGATGAGAGGTTGGGTTAGGTTAGGTTATATTACGTTATTGATGTTTATGAAGATCAAACGGAGACGTAGAGCCCAACTCGCCAGGAATGATGTCAAATATTACCGCCGAGATGTTAGTTTGGGTTAGGTTAGGTTATATTACGTTATAGATGTATATAAAGGTCCCACGGAGACGTAGAGGCCAACAAGCCAGGAATGTGTTCAAATATTACCGCCGAGATATTAGGTTGGGTTAGGTTAGGTTATATTACGTTATTGATGTATATAAAGATCCCACGGAGACGTAGAGGCCAACAAGCCAGGAATGTCTTCAAATATTACCGCCGAGATTTTGTGTTGTGTTAGGTTAGGTTATATAACGTTATTGATGTATATAAAGGTCCCACGGAGACGTAGAGGCCAACTCGCCAGGAATGTTGTCAAATATTACCGCCCAGATGTTAGATTGGGTTAGGTTAGGTTATATTACGTTATTGATGTATATAAAGATCCCACGGAGACGTAGAGGCCAACAAGCCAGGAATGTGTTCAAATATTACCGCCGAGATGTTAGATTGTGCTAGGTTAGGTTATATTTCGTTACTGATGTTTATGAAGGTCAAACGGAGACGTAGAGGCCAACTCGCCAGGTATGTTTTCAAACATTACCTCCGAGATGATAGGTTGGGATAGGTTCGGTTATATTACGTTATTGATGTATAAAAAGATCCCACGGAGACGGAGAAGCCAACTCGCCAGGAATGTTGTCAAATATTACCGCCGAGATGATAGGTTGGGTTAGGTTAGGTTATATTAGGTTATTGATGTATATAAATATCCCACGGAGACGTAGAGGCCAACAAGCCAGGAATGTGTTCAAATATTACCGCCGAGATGTTAGGTTGGGTTAGGTTAGGTTATATTACGTTATAGATGTATATAAAGATCCCACGGAGACGTAGAGGCCAACTCGCCATGAATGTTTTCAAATATTACCGCCGAGATGTTAGGTTGAGTTAGGTTAGGTTATATTACGTTATAGACGTATATAAAGTTCCCACGGAGACGTAGAGGCCAACAAGCCAGGAATGTGTTCAAATATTACCGCCGAGATGTTAGGTTGGGTTAGGTTAGGTTATATTACGTTATAGATGTATATAAAGTTCCCACGGAGACGTAGAGGCCAACAGGCCAGGAATGTGTTCATATATTACCGCCGAGATGTTAGGTTGGGTTAGGTTAGGTTATATTACGTTATAGATGTATATAAAGATCCCACGGAGACGTAGAGGCCAACAAGCCAGGAATGTGTTCAAATATTACCGCCGAGATGTTAGATTGGGTTAGGTTAGGTTATATTACGTTATTGATGTATATAAATGTACCACGGAGACGTAGAGGCCAACTCGCCATGAATGTGTTCAAATATTACCGCCGAGATGTTAGATTGGGTTAGGTTAGGTTATATTACGTTATTGATGTATATAAAGCACCCACGGAGACGTAGAGGCCAACTCGCCAGGAATGATGTCAAATATTACCGCCGAGATGTTAGGTTGTGTTAGGTTAGGTTATATTACGTTATTGATGTTTATGAAGATCAAACGGAGACGGAGAAGCCAACTCGCCAGGAATGTTGTCATATATTACCGCCGAGATTTTAGGTTGTGTTAGGTTAGGTTATATAACGTTATTGATGTATATAAAGGTCCCACGGAGACGTAGAGGCCAACAAGCCAGGAATGTGTTCAAATATTACCGCCGAGATGTTAGGTTGGGTTAGGTTAGGTTATATTACGTTATAGATGTATATAAAGTTCCCACGGAGACGTAGAGGCCAACAAGCCAGGAATGTGTTCAAATACTACCGCCGAGATGTTAGATTGGGTTAGGTTAGGTTATATTACGTTATTGATGTATATAAATTTCCCACGGAGACGTAGAGGACAACAAGCCAGGAATGTGTTCAAATATTACCGCCGAGATGTTAGGTTGGGTTAGGTTAGGTTATATTACGTTATAGATGTATATAAAGATCCCACGGAGACGTAGAGGCCAACTCGCCATGAATGTTTTCAAATATTACCGCCGAGATGTTAGGTTGAGTTAGGTTAGGTTATATTACGTTATAGACGTATATAAAGGTCCCACGGAGACGTAGAGGCCAACAAGCCAGGAATGTGTTCAAATATTACCGCCGAGATGTTAGGTTGGGTTAGGTTAGGTTATATTACGTTATAGATGTATATAAAGATCCCACGGAGACGTAGAGGCCAACAAGCCAGGAATGTCTTCACATATTACCGCAGAGATGTTAGTTTGGGTTAGGTTCGTTTATATAACGTTATTGATGTATATAAATATCCCACGGAGACGTAGAGGCCAACAAGCCAGGAATGTGATCAAATAATACCGCCGAGATGTTAGGTTGGGTTAGGTTAGGTTATATTACGTTATAGATGTATATAAAGCACCCACGGAGACGGAGAAGCCAACTCGCCAGGAATGTTGTCAAATATTACCGCCGAGATGTTAGGTTGGGTTAGGTTAGGTTATATTACGTTATTGATGTATATAAAGCACCCACGGAGACGTAGAGGCCAACTCGCCAGGAATGATGTCAAATATTACCGCCGAGATGTTAGATTGGGTTAAGTTAGGTTATATTATATTATTGATATATATATATATATATATATATATATATATATATATATATATATATATATCCCACGGGGACGTGGAGGCCAACAAGCCAGGAATGTGTTCAAATATTACCGCCGAGATGTTAGGTTGGGTTAGGTTAGGTTATATTACATTATAGATGTATATAAAGGTCCCACGGAGACGTAGAGGCCAACAAGCCAGGAATGTATTCAAATATTACCGCCGAGATGTTAGATTGGGTTAGGTTAGGTTATATTACGTTATTGATGTATATAAAGGTCCCACGGAGACGTAGAGGCCAACAAGCTAGGAATGTGGTCAAATATTACCGCGGAGATGTTAGGTTGGGTTAGGTTAGGTTATATTACGTTATAGATGTATATAAAGTTCCCACGGAGACGTAGAGGCCAACAAGCCAGGAATGTGTTCAATTATTACCGCCAAGATGTTACGTTGTGTTAGGTTAGGTTATATTACGTTATAGATGTATATAAAGATCCCACGGAGACGTAGAGGCCAACCCGCCATGAATGTTTTCAAATATTACCGCCGAGATGTTAGGTTGGATTAGGTTAGGTTATATTACGTTATAGACGTATATAAAGGTCCCACGGAGACGTAGAGGCCAACAAGCCAGGAATGTGTTCAAATATTACCGCCGAGATGTTAGGTTGGGTTAGGTTAGGTTATATTACGTTATAGATGTATATAAAGTTCCCACGGAGACGTAGAGGCCAACAAGCCAGGAATGTGTTCAAATATTACCGCCGAGATGTTAGGTTGGTTTAGGTTAGGTTATATTACGTTATAGATGTATATAAAGTTCCCACGGAGACGTAGAGGCCAACTCGCCATGAATGTTTTCAATTATTACCGCCGAGATGTTAGGTTGGGTTAGGTTAGGTTATATTACGTTATAGACGTATATAAAGGTCACACGGATACGTAGAGGCCAACAAGCCAGGAATGTGTTCAGATATTACCGCCGAGATGTTAGGTTGGGTTAGGTTAGGTTATATTACGTTATAGATGTATATAAAGTTCCCACGAAGACGTAGAGGCCAACTCGCCATGAATGTGTTCAAATATTACCGCCGAGATGTTAGATTGGGTTAGGTTAGGTTATATTACGTTATTGATGTATATAAAGATCCCACGGAGACATAGAGGCCAACAAGCCAGGAATGTTTTCAAATATTACCGCAGAGATGTTAGTTTGGGTTAGGTTCGGTTATATAACGTTATTGATGTATATAAATATCCCACGGAGACGTAGAGGCCAACAAGCCAGGAATGTGTTCAAATAATACCGCCGAGATGTTAGGTTGGGTTAGGTTAGGTTATATTACGTTATCGATGTATATAAAGCACCCACGGAGACGGAGAAGCCAACTCGCCAGGAATGTTGTCAAATATTACCGCCTAGATGTTAGGTTGGGTTAGGTTAGGTTATATTACGTTATTGATGTATATAAAGATCCCATGGAGACGTAGAGGCCAACAAGCCAGGAATGTCTTCAAATATTACCGCAGAGATGTTAGTTTGGGTTAGGTTCGTTTATATAACGTTATTGATGTATATAAATATCCCACGGAGACGTAGAGGCCAACAAGCCAGGAATGTGATCAAATAATACCGCCGAGATGTTAGGTTGGGTTAGGTTAGGTTATATTACGTTATAGATGTATATAAAGCACCCACGGAGACGGAGAAGCCAACTCGCCAGGAATGTTGTCAAATATTACCGCCGAGATGTTAGGTTGGGTTAGGTTAGGTTATATTACGTTATTGATGTATATAAAGCACCCACGGAGACGTAGAGGCCAACTCGCCAGGAATGATGTCAAATATTACCGCCGAGATGTTAGATTGGGTTAAGTTAGGTTATATTACATTATTGATATATATATATATATATATATATATATATATATATATATATCCCACGGGGACGTGGAGGCCAACAAGCCAGGAATGTGTTCAAATATTACCGCCGAGATGTTAGGTTGCGGTAGGTTAGGTTATATTACGTTATAGATGTATATAAAGGTCCCACGGAGACGTAGAGGCCAACAAGCCAGGAATGTGTTCAAATATTACCGCCGAGATGTTAGATTGGGTTAGGTTAGGTTATATTACGTTATTGATGTATATAAAGGTCCCACGGAGACGTAGAGGCCAACAAGCTAGGAATGTGGTCAAATATTACCGCGGAGATGTTAGGTTGGGTTAGGTTAGGTTATATTACGTTATAGATGTATATAAAGTTCCCACGGAGACGTAGAGGCCAACAAGCCAGGAATGTGTTCAAATAATACCGCCGAGATGTTAGGTTGGGTTAGGTTATGTTATATTACGTTATAGATGTATATAAAGCACCCACGGAGACGGAGAAGCCAACTCGCCAGGAATGTTGTCAAATATTACCGCCGAGATGTTAGGTTGGGTTAGGTTAGGTTATATTACGTTATTGATGTATATAAAGCACCCACGGAGACGTAGAGGCCAACTCGCCAGGAATGATGTCAAATATTACCGCCGAGATGTTAGATTGGGTTAAGTTAGGTTATATTACATTATTGATATATATATATATATATATATATATATATATATATATATATATATATCCCACGGGGACGTGGAGGCCAACAAGCCAGGAATGTGTTCAAATATTACCGCCGAGATGTTAGGTTGGGTTAGGTTAGGTTATATTACGTTATAGATGTATATAAAGGTCCCACGGAGACGTAGAGGCCAACAAGCCAGGAATGTGTTCAAATATTACCGCCGAGATGTTAGATTGGGTTAGGTTAGGTTATATTACGTTATTGATGTATATAAAGGTCCCACGGAGACGTAGAGGCCAACAAGCTAGGAATGTGGTCAAATATTACCGCGGAGATGTTAGGTTGGGTTAGGTTAGGTTATATTACGTTATAGATGTATATAAAGTTCCCACGGAGACGTAGAGGCCAACAAGCCAGGAATATGTTCAAATATTACCGCCGAGATGTAAGATTGGGTTTGGTTAGGTTATATTACGTTATTGATGTATATAAAGATCCCACGGAGACGTAGAGACCAACAAGCCAGGAATGTGTTCAAATATTACCGCCGAGATGTTAGATTGGGTTAGGTTAGGTTATATTACGTTGTTGATGTATATAAATATCCCACGGAGACGTAGAGGCCAACAAGCCAGGAATGTGTTCAAATATTACCGCCGAGATGTTAGGTTGGGTTAGGTTAGGTTATATTACGTTATAGATGTATATAAAGATCCCACGGAGACGTAGAGGCCAACTCGCCATGAATGTTTTCAAATATTACCGCCGAGATGTTAGGTTGGGTTAGGTTAGGTTATATTACGTTATAGACGTATATAAAGGTCACACGGATACGTAGAGGCCAACAAGCCAGGAATGTGTTCAAATATTACCGCCGAGATGTTAGGTTGGGTTAGGTTAGGTTATATTACGTTATAGATGTATATAAAGTTCACACGGAGACGTAGAGGCCAACAGGCCAGGAATGTTTTCAAATATTACCGCCGAGATGTTAGATTGGGTTAGGTTAGGTTATATTACGTTATTGATGTATATAAATGTACCACGAAGACGTAGAGGCCAACTCGCCATGAATGTGTTCAAATATTACCGCCGAGATGTTAGATTGGGTTAGGTTAGGTTATATTACGTTATTGATGTATATAAAGCACCCACGGAGACGTAGAGGCCAACAAGCCAGGAATGTGTTCAAATATTACCGCCGAGATGTTAGATAGGGTTAGGTTCGGTTATATTACATTATTGATAAACATATATATATATATATATATATATATATATATATATATATATATATATCCCACGGGGACGTGGAGGCCAACAAGCCAGGAATGTGTTCAAATATTACCGCCGAGATGTTAGGTTGGGTTAGGTTAGGTTATATTACGTTATAGATGTATATAAAGGTCCCACGGAGACGTAGTGGCCAACAAGCCAAGAATGTGTTCAAATATTACCGCCGAGATGTTAGATTGGGTTAGGTTAGGTTATATTACGTTATTGATTTATATAAAGATCCCACGGAGACGTAGAGGCCAACAAGCCAGGATGTCTTCAAATATTACCGCCGAGATGTTAGGTTGGTTTAGGTTATGTTATATTACGTTATAGATGTATATAAAGGTCCCACGGATACGTAGAGGCCAACAAGTCAGGAATGTGTTCAAATATTACCGCCGAGACGTTAGATTGGGTTAGGTTAGGTTATATTACGTTATTGATGTATATAAAGATCCCACGGAGACGTAGAGGCCAACAAGCCAGGAATGTGTTCAAATATTACCGCCGAGATGTTAGATTGTGTTAGGTTAGGTTATATTTCGTTACTGATGTTTATGAAGATCAAACGGAGACGTAGAGCCCAACTCGCCAGGAATGATGTCAAATATTACTGCCGAGATGTTAGTTTGGGTTAGGATAGGTTATATTACGTTGTAGATGTATATAAAGGTCCCACGGAGACGTAGAGGCCAACAAGCCAGGAATGTGTTCAAATATTACCGCCGAGATATTAGGTTGGGTTAGGTTAGGTTATATTACGTTATTGATGTATATAAAGATCCCACGGAGACGTAGAGGCCAACAAGACAGGAATGTCTTCAAATATTACCGCCGAGATGTTAGATTGGGTTAGGTTAGGTTATATAACGTTATTGATGTATATAAAGGTCCCACGGAGACGTAGAGGCCAACTCGCCAGGAATGTTGTCAAATATTACCGCCCAGATGTTAGATTGGGTTAGGTTAGGTTATATTACGTTATTGATGTATATAAAGATCCCACGGAGACGTAGAGGCCAACAAGCCAGGAATGTGTTCAAATATTACCGCCGAGATGTTAGATTGTGTTAGGTTAGGTTATATTTCGTTACTGATGTTTATGAAGGTCAAACGGAGACGTAGAGGCCAACTCGCCAGGTATGTTTTCAAACATTACCTCCGAGATGATAGGTTGGGTTAGGTTAGGTTATATTACGTTATTGATGTATAAAAAGATCCCACGGAGACGGAGAAGCCAACTCGCCAGGAATGTTGTCAAATATTACCGCCGAGATGATAGGTTGGGTTAGGTTAGGTTATATTACGTTATTGATGTTTATGAAGATCAAACGGAGAGGTAGAGCCCAACTCGCCAGGAATGATGTCAAATATTACCGCCGAGATGTTAGTTCGGGTTAGGTTAGGTTATATTACGTTATAGATGTATATAAAGGTCCCACGGAGACGTAGAGGCCAACAAGCCAGGAATGTGTTCAAATATTACCGCCGAGATGTTAGGTTGGGTTAGGTTAGGTTATATTACGTTATAGATGTATATAAAGTTCCCACGAAGACGTAGAGGCCAACTCGCCATGAATGTGTTCAAATATTACCGCCGAGATGTTAGATTGGGTTAGGTTAGGTTATATTACGTTATTGATGTATATAAAGATCCCACGGAGACATAGAGGCCAACAAGCCAGGAATGTTTTCAAATATTACCGCAGAGATGTTAGTTTGGGTTAGGTTCGGTTATATAACGTTATTGATGTATATAAATATCCCACGGAGACGTAGAGGCCAACAAGCCAGGAATGTGTTCAAATAATACCGCCGAGATGTTAGGTTGGGTTAGGTTAGGTTATATTACGTTATCGATGTATATAAAGCACCCACGGAGACGGAGAAGCCAACTCGCCAGGAATGTTGTCAAATATTACCGCCTAGATGTTAGGTTGGGTTAGGTTAGGTTATATTACGTTATTGATGTATATAAAGATCCCATGGAGACGTAGAGGCCAACAAGCCAGGAATGTCTTCAAATATTACCGCAGAGATGTTAGTTTGGGTTAGGTTCGTTTATATAACGTTATTGATGTATATAAATATCCCACGGAGACGTAGAGGCCAACAAGCCAGGAATGTGATCAAATAATACCGCCGAGATGTTAGGTTGGGTTAGGTTAGGTTATATTACGTTATAGATGTATATAAAGCGCCCACGGAGACGGAGAAGCCAACTCGCCAGGAATGTTGTCAAATATTACCGCCGAGATGTTAGGTTGGGTTAGGTTAGGTTATATTACGTTATTGATGTATATAAAGCACCCACGGAGACGTAGAGGCCAACTCGCCAGGAATGATGTCAAATATTACCGCCGAGATGTTAGATTGGGTTAAGTTAGGTTATATTACATTATTGATATATATATATATATATATATATATATATATATATATATATATATATATCCCACGGGGACGTGGAGGCCAACAAGCCAGGAATGTGTTCAAATATTACCGCCGAGATGTTAGGTTGCGGTAGGTTAGGTTATATTACGTTATAGATGTATATAAAGGTCCCACGGAGACGTAGAGGCCAACAAGCCAGGAATGTGTTCAAATATTACCGCCGAGATGTTAGATTGGGTTAGGTTAGGTTATATTACGTTATTGATGTATATAAAGGTCCCACGGAGACGTAGAGGCCAACAAGCTAGGAATGTGGTCAAATATTACCGCGGAGATGTTAGGTTGGGTTAGGTTAGGTTATATTACGTTATAGATGTATATAAAGTTCCCACGGAGACGTAGAGGCCAACAAGCCAGGAATGTGTTCAAATAATACCGCCGAGATGTTAGGTTGGTTTAGGTTATGTTATATTACGTTATAGATGTATATAAAGCACCCACGGAGACGGAGAAGCCAACTCGCCAGGAATGTTGTCAAATATTACCGCCGAGATGTTAGGTTGGGTTAGGTTAGGTTATATTACGTTATTGATGTATATAAAGCACCCACGGAGACGTAGAGGCCAACTCGCCAGGAATGATGTCAAATATTACCGCCGAGATGTTAGATTGGGTTAAGTTAGGTTATATTACATTATTGATATATATATATATATATATATATATATATATCCCACGGGGACGTGGAGGCCAACAAGCCAGGAATGTGTTCAAATATTACCGCCGAGATGTTAGGTTGGGTTAGGTTAGGTTATATTACGTTATAGATGTATATAAAGGTCCCACGGAGACGTAGAGGCCAACAAGCCAGGAATGTGTTCAAATATTACCGCCGAGATGTTAGATTGGGTTAGGTTAGGTTATATTACGTTATTGATGTATATAAAGGTCCCACGGAGACGTAGAGGCCAACAAGCTAGGAATGTGGTCAAATATTACCGCGGAGATGTTAGGTTGGGTTAGGTTAGGTTATATTACGTTATAGATGTATATAAAGTTCCCACGGAGACGTAGAGGCCAACAAGCCAGGAATATGTTCAAATATTACCGCCGAGATGTAAGATTGGGTTTGGTTAGGTTATATTACGTTATTGATGTATATAAAGATCCCACGGAGACGTAGAGACCAACAAGCCAGGAATGTGTTCAAATATTACCGCCGAGATGTTAGATTGGGTTAGGTTAGGTTATATTACGTTGTTGATGTATATAAATATCCCACGGAGACGTAGAGGCCAACAAGCCAGGAATGTGTTCAAATATTACCGCCGAGATGTTAGGTTGGGTTAGGTTAGGTTATATTACGTTATAGATGTATATAAAGGTCCCACGGAGACGTAGAGGCCAACAAGCCAGGAATGTGTTCAAATATTACCGCCGAGATGTTAGATTGGGTTAGGTTAGGTTATATTACGTTATTGATGTATATAAAGGTCCCACGGAGACGTAGAGGCCAACAAGCTAGGAATGTGGTCAAATATTACCGCGGAGATGTTAGGTTGGGTTAGGTTAGGTTATATTACGTTATAGATGTATATAAAGTTCCCACGGAGACGTAGAGGCCAACAAGCCAGGAATATGTTCAAATATTACCGCCGAGATGTAAGATTGGGTTTGGTTAGGTTATATTACGTTATTGATGTATATAAAGATCCCACGGAGACGTAGAGACCAACAAGCCAGGAATGTGTTCAAATATTACCGCCGAGATGTTAGATTGGGTTAGGTTAGGTTATATTACGTTGTTGATGTATATAAATATCCCACGGAGACGTAGAGGCCAACAAGCCAGGAATGTGTTCAAATATTACCGCCGAGATGTTAGGTTGGGTTAGGTTAGGTTATATTACGTTATAGATGTATATAAAGATCCCACGGAGACGTAGAGGCCAACTCGCCATGAATGTTTTCAAATATTACCGCCGAGATGTTAGGTTGGGTTAGGTTAGGTTATATTACGTTATAGACGTATATAAAGGTCACACGGATACGTAGAGGCCAACAAGCCAGGAATGTGTTCAAATATTACCGCCGAGATGTTAGGTTGGGTTAGGTTAGGTTATATTACGTTATAGATGTATATAAAGTTCACACGGAGACGTAGAGGCCAACAGGCCAGGAATGTTTTCAAATATTACCGCCGAGATGTTAGATTGGGTTAGGTTAGGTTATATTACGTTATTGATGTATATAAATGTACCACGAAGACGTAGAGGCCAACTCGCCATGAATGTGTTCAAATATTACCGCCGAGATGTTAGATTGGGTTAGGTTAGGTTATATTACGTTATTGATGTATATAAAGCACCCACGGAGACGTAGAGGCCAACAAGCCAGGAATGTGTTCAAATATTACCGCCGAGATGTTAGATAGGGTTAGGTTCGGTTATATTACATTATTGATAAACATATATATATATATATATATATATATATATATATATATATATATATATATATATATATATATATATATCCCACGGGGACGTGGAGGCCAACAAGCCAGGAATGTGTTCAAATATTACCGCCGAGATGTTAGGTTGGGTTAGGTTAGGTTATATTACGTTATAGATGTATATAAAGGTCCCACGGAGACGTAGTGGCCAACAAGCCAAGAATGTGTTCAAATATTACCGCCGAGATGTTAGATTGGGTTAGGTTAGGTTATATTACGTTATTGATTTATATAAAGATCCCACGGAGACGTAGAGGCCAACAAGCCAGGATGTCTTCAAATATTACCGCCGAGATGTTAGGTTGGTTTAGGTTATGTTATATTACGTTATAGATGTATATAAAGGTCCCACGGATACGTAGAGGCCAACAAGTCAGGAATGTGTTCAAATATTACCGCCGAGACGTTAGATTGGGTTAGGTTAGGTTATATTACGTTATTGATGTATATAAAGATCCCACGGAGACGTAGAGGCCAACAAGCCAGGAATGTGTTCAAATATTACCGCCGAGATGTTAGATTGTGTTAGGTTAGGTTATATTTCGTTACTGATGTTTATGAAGATCAAACGGAGACGTAGAGCCCAACTCGCCAGGAATGATGTCAAATATTACTGCCGAGATGTTAGTTTGGGTTAGGATAGGTTATATTACGTTGTAGATGTATATAAAGGTCCCACGGAGACGTAGAGGCCAACAAGCCAGGAATGTGTTCAAATATTACCGCCGAGATATTAGGTTGGGTTAGGTTAGGTTATATTACGTTATTGATGTATATAAAGATCCCACGGAGACGTAGAGGCCAACAAGACAGGAATGTCTTCAAATATTACCGCCGAGATGTTAGATTGGGTTAGGTTAGGTTATATAACGTTATTGATGTATATAAAGGTCCCACGGAGACGTAGAGGCCAACTCGCCAGGAATGTTGTCAAATATTACCGCCCAGATGTTAGATTGGGTTAGGTTAGGTTATATTACGTTATTGATGTATATAAAGATCCCACGGAGACGTAGAGGCCAACAAGCCAGGAATGTGTTCAAATATTACCGCCGAGATGTTAGATTGTGTTAGGTTAGGTTATATTTCGTTACTGATGTTTATGAAGGTCAAACGGAGACGTAGAGGCCAACTCGCCAGGTATGTTTTCAAACATTACCTCCGAGATGATAGGTTGGGTTAGGTTAGGTTATATTACGTTATTGATGTATAAAAAGATCCCACGGAGACGGAGAAGCCAACTCGCCAGGAATGTTGTCAAATATTACCGCCGAGATGATAGGTTGGGTTAGGTTAGGTTATATTACGTTATTGATGTTTATGAAGATCAAACGGAGAGGTAGAGCCCAACTCGCCAGGAATGATGTCAAATATTACCGCCGAGATGTTAGTTCGGGTTAGGTTAGGTTATATTACGTTATAGATGTATATAAAGGTCCCACGGAGACGTAGAGGCCAACAAGCCAGGAATGTGTTCAAATATTACCGCCGAGATGTTAGGTTGGGTTAGGTTAGGTTATATTACGTTATAGATGTATATAAAGTTCCCACGAAGACGTAGAGGCCAACTCGCCATGAATGTGTTCAAATATTACCGCCGAGATGTTAGATTGGGTTAGGTTAGGTTATATTACGTTATTGATGTATATAAAGATCCCACGGAGACATAGAGGCCAACAAGCCAGGAATGTTTTCAAATATTACCGCAGAGATGTTAGTTTGGGTTAGGTTCGGTTATATAACGTTATTGATGTATATAAATATCCCACGGAGACGTAGAGGCCAACAAGCCAGGAATGTGTTCAAATAATACCGCCGAGATGTTAGGTTGGGTTAGGTTAGGTTATATTACGTTATCGATGTATATAAAGCACCCACGGAGACGGAGAAGCCAACTCGCCAGGAATGTTGTCAAATATTACCGCCTAGATGTTAGGTTGGGTTAGGTTAGGTTATATTACGTTATTGATGTATATAAAGATCCCATGGAGACGTAGAGGCCAACAAGCCAGGAATGTCTTCAAATATTACCGCAGAGATGTTAGTTTGGGTTAGGTTCGTTTATATAAC
Source organism: Xylocopa violacea (assembly GCA_963969225.1). NCBI lineage: Eukaryota > Metazoa > Arthropoda > Insecta > Hymenoptera > Apidae > Xylocopa > Xylocopa violacea. The sequence goes on along the minus strand of CAXAJV010000836.1, from coordinate 4,891,119 downwards.
GTTATTGATGTATATAAATATCCCACGGAGACGTAGAGGCCAACAAGCCAGGAATGTGATCAAATAATACCGCCGAGATGTTAGGTTGGGTTAGGTTAGGTTATATTACGTTATAGATGTATATAAAGCACCCACGGAGACGGAGAAGCCAACTCGCCAGGAATGTTGTCAAATATTACCGCCGAGATGTTAGGTTGGGTTAGGTTAGGTTATATTACGTTATTGATGTATATAAAGCACCCACGGAGACGTAGAGGCCAACTCGCCAGGAATGATGTCAAATATTACCGCCGAGATGTTAGATTGGGTTAAGTTAGGTTATATTACATTATTGATATATATATATATATATATATATATATATATATATATATATATATATATATATCCCACGGGGACGTGGAGGCCAACAAGCCAGGAATGTGTTCAAATATTACCGCCGAGATGTTAGGTTGCGGTAGGTTAGGTTATATTACGTTATAGATGTATATAAAGGTCCCACGGAGACGTAGAGGCCAACAAGCCAGGAATGTGTTCAAATATTACCGCCGAGATGTTAGATTGGGTTAGGTTAGGTTATATTACGTTATTGATGTATATAAAGGTCCCACGGAGACGTAGAGGCCAACAAGCTAGGAATGTGGTCAAATATTACCGCGGAGATGTTAGGTTGGGTTAGGTTAGGTTATATTACGTTATAGATGTATATAAAGTTCCCACGGAGACGTAGAGGCCAACAAGCCAGGAATGTGTTCAAATAATACCGCCGAGATGTTAGGTTGGGTTAGGTTATGTTATATTACGTTATAGATGTATATAAAGCACCCACGGAGACGGAGAAGCCAACTCGCCAGGAATGTTGTCAAATATTACCGCCGAGATGTTAGGTTGGGTTAGGTTAGGTTATATTACGTTATTGATGTATATAAAGCACCCACGGAGACGTAGAGGCCAACTCGCCAGGAATGATGTCAAATATTACCGCCGAGATGTTAGATTGGGTTAAGTTAGGTTATATTACATTATTGATATATATATATATATATATATATATATCCCACGGGGACGTGGAGGCCAACAAGCCAGGAATGTGTTCAAATATTACCGCCGAGATGTTAGGTTGGGTTAGGTTAGGTTATATTACGTTATAGATGTATATAAAGGTCCCACGGAGACGTAGAGGCCAACAAGCCAGGAATGTGTTCAAATATTACCGCCGAGATGTTAGATTGGGTTAGGTTAGGTTATATTACGTTATTGATGTATATAAAGGTCCCACGGAGACGTAGAGGCCAACAAGCTAGGAATGTGGTCAAATATTACCGCGGAGATGTTAGGTTGGGTTAGGTTAGGTTATATTACGTTATAGATGTATATAAAGTTCCCACGGAGACGTAGAGGCCAACAAGCCAGGAATATGTTCAAATATTACCGCCGAGATGTAAGATTGGGTTTGGTTAGGTTATATTACGTTATTGATGTATATAAAGATCCCACGGAGACGTAGAGACCAACAAGCCAGGAATGTGTTCAAATATTACCGCCGAGATGTTAGATTGGGTTAGGTTAGGTTATATTACGTTGTTGATGTATATAAATATCCCACGGAGACGTAGAGGCCAACAAGCCAGGAATGTGTTCAAATATTACCGCCGAGATGTTAGGTTGGGTTAGGTTAGGTTATATTACGTTATAGATGTATATAAAGATCCCACGGAGACGTAGAGGCCAACTCGCCATGAATGTTTTCAAATATTACCGCCGAGATGTTAGGTTGGGTTAGGTTAGGTTATATTACGTTATAGACGTATATAAAGGTCACACGGATACGTAGAGGCCAACAAGCCAGGAATGTGTTCAAATATTACCGCCGAGATGTTAGGTTGGGTTAGGTTAGGTTATATTACGTTATAGATGTATATAAAGTTCACACGGAGACGTAGAGGCCAACAGGCCAGGAATGTTTTCAAATATTACCGCCGAGATGTTAGATTGGGTTAGGTTAGGTTATATTACGTTATTGATATATATAAAGATCCCATGGAGACGTAGAGGCCAACAAGCCAGGAATGTCTTCAAATATTACCGCGGAGATGTTAGATTGGGTTAGGTTAGGTTATATTACGTTATTGATGTATATAAAGATCCCACGGAGACGTAGAGGCCAACAAGCCAGGAATGTGTTCAAATATTACCGCCGAGATGTTAGATTGGGTTAGGTTAGGTTATATTACGTTATTGATGTATATAAAGGTCCCACGGAGACGTAGAGGCCAACAAGCTAGGAATGTGGTCAAATATTACCGCGGAGATGTTAGGTTGGGTTAGGTTAGGTTATATTACGTTATAGATGTATATAAAGTTCCCACGGAGACGTAGAGGCCAACAAGCCAGGAATATGTTCAAATATTACCGCCGAGATGTTAGATTGGGTTAGGTTAGGTTATATTACGTTATTGATGTATATAAAGATCCCACGGATACGTAGAGGCCAACTCGCCAGGAATGTTGTCAAATATTACCGCCGAGTAGATAGGTTGGGTTAGGTTAGGTTATATTACGTTATTGATGTATATAAATGTACCACGAAGACGTAGAGGCCAACTCGCCATGAATGTGTTCAAATATTACCGCCGAGATGTTAGATTGGGTTAGGTTAGGTTATATTACGTTATTGATGTATATAAAGCACCCACGGAGACGTAGAGGCCAACAAGCCAGGAATGTGTTCAAATATTACCGCCGAGATGTTAGATAGGGTTAGGTTCGGTTATATTACATTATTGATAAACATATATATATATATATATATATATATATATATATATATATATATATATATATATATCCCACGGGGACGTGGAGGCCAACAAGCCAGGAATGTGTTCAAATATTACCGCCGAGATGTTAGGTTGGGTTAGGTTAGGTTATATTACGTTATAGATGTATATAAAGGTCCCACGGAGACGTAGTGGCCAACAAGCCAAGAATGTGTTCAAATATTACCGCCGAGATGTTAGATTGGGTTAGGTTAGGTTATATTACGTTATTGATTTATATAAAGATCCCACGGAGACGTAGAGGCCAACAAGCCAGGATGTCTTCAAATATTACCGCCGAGATGTTAGGTTGGTTTAGGTTATGTTATATTACGTTATAGATGTATATAAAGGTCCCACGGATACGTAGAGGCCAACAAGTCAGGAATGTGTTCAAATATTACCGCCGAGACGTTAGATTGGGTTAGGTTAGGTTATATTACGTTATTGATGTATATAAAGATCCCACGGAGACGTAGAGGCCAACAAGCCAGGAATGTGTTCAAATATTACCGCCGAGATGTTAGATTGTGTTAGGTTAGGTTATATTTCGTTACTGATGTTTATGAAGATCAAACGGAGACGTAGAGCCCAATTCGCCAGGAATGATGTCAAATATTACTGCCGAGATGTTAGTTTGGGTTAGGATAGGTTATATTACGTTGTAGATGTATATAAAGGTCCCACGGAGACGTAGAGGCCAACAAGCCAGGAATGTGTTCAAATATTACCGCCGAGATATTAGGTTGGGTTAGGTTAGGTTATATTACGTTATTGATGTATATAAAGATCCCACGGAGACGTAGAGGCCAACAAGACAGGAATGTCTTCAAATATTACCGCCGAGATGTTAGATTGGGTTAGGTTAGGTTATATAACGTTATTGATGTATATAAAGGTCCCACGGAGACGTAGAGGCCAACTCGCCAGGAATGTTGTCAAATATTACCGCCCAGATGTTAGATTGGGTTAGGTTAGGTTATATTACGTTATTGATGTATATAAAGATCCCACGGAGACGTAGAGGCCAACAAGCCAGGAATGTGTTCAAATATTACCGCCGAGATGTTAGATTGTGTTAGGTTAGGTTATATTTCGTTACTGATGTTTATGAAGGTCAAACGGAGACGTAGAGGCCAACTCGCCAGGTATGTTTTCAAACATTACCTCCGAGATGATAGGTTGGGTTAGGTTAGGTTATATTACGTTATTGATGTATAAAAAGATCCCACGGAGACGGAGAAGCCAACTCGCCAGGAATGTTGTCAAATATTACCGCCGAGATGATAGGTTGGGTTAGGTTAGGTTATATTACGTTATTGATGTTTATGAAGATCAAACGGAGAGGTAGAGCCCAACTCGCCAGGAGTGATGTCAAATATTACCGCCGAGATGTTAGTTCGGGTTAGGTTAGGTTATATTACGTTATAGATGTATATAAAGGTCCCACGGAGACGTAGAGGCCAACAAGCCAGGAATGTGTTCAAATATTACCGCCGAGATGTTAGGTTGGGTTAGGTTAGGTTATATTACGTTATAGATGTATATGAAGTTCCCACGGAGAGGTAGAGGCCAACAAGCCAGGAATGTGTTCAAATACTACCGCCGAGATGTTAGATTGGGTTAGGTTAGGTTATATTAGGTTATTGATGTATATAAATATCCCACGGAGACGTAGAGGCCAACAAGCCAGGAATGTGTTCAAATATTACCGCCGAGATGTTAGGTTGGGTTAGGTTAGGTTGTATTACGTTATAGATGTATATAAAGATCCCACGGAGACGTAGAGGCCAACTCGCCATGAATGTTTTCAAATATTACCGCCGAGATGTTAGGTTGAGTTAGGTTAGGTTATATTACGTTATAGACGTATATAAAGGTCCCACGGAGACGTAGAGGCCAACTCGCCATGAATGTGTTCAAATATTACCGCCGAGATGTTAGATTGGGTTAGGTTAGGTTATATTACGTTATTGATGTATATAAAGCACCCACGGAGACGTAGAGGCCAACTCGCCAGGAATGATGTCAAATATTACCGCCGAGATGTTAGGTTGGGTTAGGTTAGGTTATATTACGTTATTGATGTTTATGAAGATCAAACGGAGACGGAGAAGCCAACTCGCCAGGAATGTTGTCAAATATTACCGCCGAGATTTTAGGTTGTGTTAGGTTAGGTTATATAACGTTATTGATGTATATAAAGGTCCCACGGAGACGTAGAGGCCAACAAGCCAGGAATGTGTTCAAATATTACCGCCGAGATGTTAGATAGGGTTAGGTTAGGTTATATTACATTATTGATATACATATATATATATATATATATATATATATATATATATATATCCCACGGGGACGTGGTGGCCAACAAGCCAGGAATGTGTTCAAATATTACCGCCAAGATGTTAGGTTGGGTTAGGTTAGGTTATATTACGTTATAGATGTATATAAAGGTCCCACGGAGACGTAGAGGCCAACAAGCCAGGAATGTGTTCAAATATTACCGCCGAGATGTTAGATTGGGTTAGGTTAGGTTATATTACGTTATTGATGTATATAAAGATCCCACGGAGACGTAGAGGCCAACAAGCCAGGAATGTGTTCAAATATTACCGCCGAGATGTTAGATTGTGTTAGGTTAGGTTATATTTCGTTACTGATGTTTATGAAGATCAAACGGAGACGTAGAGGCCAACTCGCCAGGTATGTTTTCAAACATTACCTCCGAGATGATAGGTTGGGTTAGGTTAGGTTATATTACGTTATTGATGTATAAAAAGATACCACGGAGACGGAGAAGCCAACTCGCCAGGAATGTTGTCAAATATTACCGCCGAGATGAGAGGTTGGGTTAGGTTAGGTTATATTACGTTATTGATGTTTATGAAGATCAAACGGAGACGTAGAGCCCAACTCGCCAGGAATGATGACAAATATTACCGCCGAGATGTTAGTTTGGGTTAGGTTAGGTTATATTACGTTATAGATGTATATAAAGGTCCCACGGAGACGTAGAGGCCAACAAGCCAGGAATGTGTTCAAATATTACCGCCGAGATATTAGGTTGGGTTAGGTTAGGTTATATTACGTTATTGATGTATATAACGATCCCACGGAGACGTAGGGGCCAACAAGCCAGGAATGTCTTCAAATATTACCGCCGAGATTTTGTGTTGTGTTAGGTTAGGTTATATAACGTTATTGATGTATATAAAGGTCCCACGGAGACGTAGAGGCCAACTCGCCAGGAATGTTGTCAAATATTACCGCCCAGATGTCAGATTGGGTTAGGTTAGGTTATATTACGTTATTGATGTATATAAAGATCCCACGGAGACGTAGAGGCCAACAAGCCAGGAATGTGTTCAAATATTACCGCCGAGATGTTAGATTGTGCTAGGTTAGGTTATATTTCGTTACTGATGTTTATGAAGGTCAAACGGAGACGTAGAGGCCAACTCGCCAGGTATGTTTTCAAACATTACCTCCGAGATGATAGGTTGGGATAGGTTCGGTTATATTACGTTATTGATGTATAAAAAGATCCCACGGAGACGGAGAAGCCAACTCGCCAGGAATGTTGTCAAATATTACCGCCGAGATGATAGGTTGGGTTAGGTTAGGTTATATTACGTTATTGATGTTTATGAAGATCAAACGGAGAGGTAGAGCCCAACTCGCCAGGAATGATGTCAAATATTACCGCCGAGATGTTAGTTCGGGTTAGGTTAGGTTATATTACGTTATAGATGTATATAAAGGTCCCACGGAGACGTAGAGGCCAACAAGCCAGGAATGTGTTCAAATATTACCGCCGAGATGTTAGGTTGGGTTAGGTTAGGTTATATTACGTTATAGATGTATATAAAGTTCCCACGGAGACGTAGAGGCCAACAAGCCAGGAATGTGTTCAAATACTACCGCCGAGATGTTAGATTGGGTTAGGTTAGGTTATATTACGTTATTGATGTATATAAATTTCCCACGGAGACGTAGAGGACAACAAGCCAGGAATGTGTTCAAATATTACCGCCGAGATGTTAGGTTGGGTTAGGTTAGGTTATATTACGTTATAGATGTATATAAAGATCCCACGGAGACGTAGAGGCCAACTCGCCATGAATGTTTTCAAATATTACCGCCGAGATGTTAGGTTGAGTTAGGTTAGGTTATATTACGTTATAGACGTATATAAAGGTCCCACGGAGACGTAGAGGCCAACAAGCCAGGAATGTGTTCAAATATTACCGCCGAGATGTTAGATTGGGTTAGGTTAGGTTATATTACGTTATTGATGTATATAAAGATCCCACGGAGACGTAGAGGCCAACAAGCCAGGAATGTGTTCAAATATTACCGCCGAGATGTTAGATTGTGTTAGGTTAGGTTATATTTCGTTACTGATGTTTATGAAGATCAAACGGAGACGTAGAGGCCAACTCGCCAGGTATGTTTTCAAACATTACCTCCGAGATGATAGGTTGGGTTAGGTTAGGTTATATTACGTTATTGATGTATAAAAAGATACCACGGAGACGGAGAAGCCAACTCGCCAGGAATGTTGTCAAATATTACCGCCGAGATGAGAGGTTGGGTTAGGTTAGGTTATATTACGTTATTGATGTTTATGAAGATCAAACGGAGACGTAGAGCCCAACTCGCCAGGAATGATGACAAATATTACCGCCGAGATGTTAGTTTGGGTTAGGTTAGGTTATATTACGTTATAGATGTATATAAAGGTCCCACGGAGACGTAGAGGCCAACAAGCCAGGAATGTGTTCAAATATTACCGCCGAGATATTAGGTTGGGATAGGTTAGGTTATATTACGTTATTGATGTATATAACGATCCCACGGAGACGTAGGGGCCAACAAGCCAGGAATGTCTTCAAATATTACCGCCGAGATTTTGTGTTGTGTTAGGTTAGGTTATATAACGTTATTGATGTATATAAAGGTCCCACGGAGACGTAGAGGCCAACTCGCCAGGAATGTTGTCAAATATTACCGCCCAGATGTTAGATTGGGTTAGGTTAGGTTATATTACGTTATTGATGTATATAAAGATCCCACGGAGACGTAGAGGCCAACAAGCCAGGAATGTGTTCAAATATTACCGCCGAGATGTTAGATTGTGCTAGGTTAGGTTATATTTCGTTACTGATGTTTATGAAGGTCAAACGGAGACGTAGAGGCCAACTCGCCAGGTATGTTTTCAAACATTACCTCCGAGATGATAGGTTGGGATAGGTTCGGTTATATTACGTTATTGATGTATAAAAAGATCCCACGGAGACGGAGAAGCCAACTCGCCAGGAATGTTGTCAAATATTACCGCCGAGATGATAGGTTGGGTTAGGTTAGGTTATATTACGTTATTGATGTTTATGAAGATCAAACGGAGAGGTAGAGCCCAACTCGCCAGGAATGATGTCAAATATTACCGCCGAGATGTTAGTTCGGGTTAGGTTAGGTTATATTACGTTATAGATGTATATAAAGGTCCCACGGAGACGTAGAGGCCAACAAGCCAGGAATGTGTTCAAATATTACCGCCGAGATGTTAGGTTGGGTTAGGTTAGGTTATATTACGTTATTGATGTTTATGAAGATCAAACGGAGACGTAGAGCCCAACTCGCCAGGAATGATGACAAATATTACCGCCGAGATGTTAGTTTGGGTTAGGTTAGGTTATATTACGTTATAGATGTATATAAAGGTCCCACGGAGACGTAGAGGCCAACAAGCCAGGAATGTGTTCAAATATTACCGCCGAGATATTAGGTTGGGTTAGGTTAGGTTATATTACGTTATTGATGTATATAACGATCCCACGGAGACGTAGGGGCCAACAAGCCAGGAATGTCTTCAAATATTACCGCCGAGATTTTGTGTTGTGTTAGGTTAGGTTATTTAACGTTATTGATGTATATAAAGGTCCCACGGAGACGTAGAGGCCAACTCGCCAGGAATGTTGTCAAATATTACCGCCCAGATGTTAGATTGGGTTAGGTTAGGTTATATTACGTTATTGATGTATATAAAGATCCCACGGAGACGTAGAGGCCAACAAGCCAGGAATGTGTTCAAATATTACCGCCGAGATGTTAGATTGTGCTAGGTTAGGTTATATTTCGTTACTGATGTTTATGAAGGTCAAACGGAGACGTAGAGGCCAACTCGCCAGGTATGTTTTCAAACATTACCTCCGAGATGATAGGTTGGGATAGGTTCGGTTATATTACGTTATTGATGTATAAAAAGATCCCACGGAGACGGAGAAGCCAACTCGCCAGGAATGTTGTCAAATATTACCGCCGAGATGATAGGTTGGGTTAGGTTAGGTTATATTACGTTATTGATGTTTATGAAGATCAAACGGAGAGGTAGAGCCCAACTCGCCAGGAATGATGTCAAATATTACCGCCGAGATGTTAGTTCGGGTTAGGTTAGGTTATATTACGTTATAGATGTATATAAAGGTCCCACGGAGACGTAGAGGCCAACAAGCCAGGAATGTGTTCAAATATTACCGCCGAGATGTTAGGTTGGGTTAGGTTAGGTTATATTACGTTATAGATGTATATAAAGTTCCCACGGAGACGTAGAGGCCAACAAGCCAGGAATGTGTTCAAATACTACCGCCGAGATGTTAGATTGGGTTAGGTTAGGTTATATTACGTTATTGATGTATATAAATTTCCCACGGAGACGTAGAGGACAACAAGCCAGGAATGTGTTCAAATATTACCGCCGAGATGTTAGGTTGGGTTAGGTTAGGTTATATTACGTTATAGATGTATATAAAGATCCCACGGAGACGTAGAGGCCAACTCGCCATGAATGTTTTCAAATATTACCGCCGAGATGTTAGGTTGAGTTAGGTTAGGTTATATTACGTTATAGACGTATATAAAGGTCCCACGGAGACGTAGAGGCCAACAAGCCAGGAATGTGTTCAAATATTACCGCCGAGATGTTAGGTTGGGTTAGGTTAGGTTATATTACGTTATAGATGTATATAAAGTTCCCACGGAGACGTAGAGGCCAACAGGCCAGGAATGTGTTCAAATATTACCGCCGAGATGTTAGATTGGGTTAGGTTAGGTTATATTACGTTATTGATGTATATAAAGATCCCACGGAGACGTAGAGGCCAACAAGCCAGGAATGTGTTCAAATATTACCGCCGAGATGTTAGGTTGGGTTAGGTTAGGTTATATTACGTTATAGACGTATATAAAGGTCACACGGAGACGTAGAGGCCAACAAGCCAGGAATGTGTTCAAATATTACCGCCAAGATGTTACGTTGTGTTAGGTTAGGTTATATTACGTTATAGATGTATATAAAGATCCCACGGAGACGTAGAGGCCAACTCGCCATGAATGTTTTCAAATATTACCGCCGAGATGTTAGGTTGGATTAGGTTAGGTTATATTACGTTATAGACGTATATAAAGGTCCCACGGAGACGTAGAGGCCAACAAGCCAGGAATGTGTTCAAATATTACCGCCGAGATGTTAGGTTGGGTTAGGTTAGGTTATATTACGTTATAGATGTATATAAAGTTCCCACGGAGACGTAGAGGCCAACAAGCCAGGAATGTGTCCAAATATTACCGCCGAGATGTTAGGTTGGTTTAGGTTAGGTTATATTACGTTATAGATGTATATAAAGTTCCCACGGAGACGTAGAGGCCAACTCGCCATGAATGTTTTCAAATATTACCGCCGAGATGTTAGATTGGCTTAGGTTAGGTTATATTACGTTATTGATGTATATAAAGGTCCCACGGAGACGTAGAGGCCAACAAGCCAGGAATGTGTTCAAATATTACCGCCGAGATGTTAGGTTGGGTTAGGTTATATTACGTTATAGATGTATATAAAGTTCCCACGGAGACGTAGAGGCCAACTCGCCATGAATGTTTTCAAATATTACCGCCGAGATGTTAGGTTGGGTTAGGTTAGGTTATATTACGTTATAGACGTATATAAAGGTCACACGGATACGTAGAGGCCAACAAGCCAGGAATGTGTTCAGATATTACCGCCGAGATGTTAGGTTGGGTTAGGTTAGGTTATATTACGTTATAGATGTATATAAAGTTCCCACGAAGACGTAGAGGCCAACTCGCCATGAATGTGTTCAAATATTACCGCCGAGATGTTAGATTGGGTTAGGTTCGGTTATATAACGTTATTGATGTATATAAATATCCCACGGAGACGTAGAGGCCAACAAGCCAGGAATGTGTTCAAATAATACCGCCGAGATGTTAGGTTGGGTTAGGTTAGGTTATATTAGGTTATCGATGTATATAAAGATCCCACGGAGACGTAGAGGCCAACAAGCCAGGATGTCTTCAAATATTACCGCCGAGATGTTAGGTTGGTTTAGGTTATGTTATATTACGTTATAGATGTATATAAAGGTCCCACGGATACGTAGAGGCCAACAAGTCAGGAATGTGTTCAAATATTACCGCCGAGACGTTAGATTGGGTTAGGTTAGGTTATATTACGTTATTGATGTATATAAAGATCCCACGGAGACGTAGAGGCCAACAAGCCAGGAATGTGTTCAAATATTACCGCCGAGATGTTAGATTGTGTTAGGTTAGGTTATATTTCGTTACTGATGTTTATGAAGATCAAACGGAGACGTAGAGGCCAACTCGCCAGGTATGTTTTCAAACATTACCTCCGAGATGATAGGTTGGGTTAGGTTAGGTTATATTACGTTATTGATGTATAAAAAGATACCACGGAGACGGAGAAGCCAACTCGCCAGGAATGTTGTCAAATATTACCGCCGAGATGAGAGGTTGGGTTAGGTTAGGTTATATTACGTTATTGATGTTTATGAAGATCAAACGGAGACGTAGAGCCCAACTCGCCAGGAATGATGTCAAATATTACCGCCGAGATGTTAGTTTGGGTTAGGTTAGGTTATATTACGTTATAGATGTATATAAAGGTCCCACGGAGACGTAGAGGCCAACAAGCCAGGAATGTGTTCAAATATTACCGCCGAGATGTTAGGTTGGGTTAGGTTAGGTTATATTACGTTATAGATGTATATAAAGTTCCCACGGAGACGTAGAGGCCAACAGGCCAGGAATGTGTTCAAATATTACCGCCGAGATGTTAGATTGGGTTAGGTTAGGTTATATTACGTTATTGATGTATATAAAGATCCCACGGAGACGTAGAGGCCAACAAGCCAGGAATGTGTTCAAATATTACCGCCGAGATGTTAGGTTGGGTTAGGTTAGGTTATATTACGTTATAGACGTATATAAAGGTCACACGGAGACGTAGAGGCCAACAAGCCAGGAATGTGTTCAAATATTACCGCCAAGATGTTACGTTGTGTTAGGTTAGGTTATATTACGTTATAGATGTATATAAAGATCCCACGGAGACGTAGAGGCCAACTCGCCATGAATGTTTTCAAATATTACCGCCGAGATGTTAGGTTGGATTAGGTTAGGTTATATTACGTTATAGACGTATATAAAGGTCCCACGGAGACGTAGAGGCCAACAAGCCAGGAATGTGTTCAAATAATACCGCCGAGATGTTAGGTTGGGTTAGGTTAGGTTATATTAGGTTATCGATGTATATAAAGATCCCACGGAGACGTAGAGGCCAACAAGCCAGGATGTCTTCAAATATTACCGCCGAGATGTTAGGTTGGTTTAGGTTATGTTATATTACGTTATAGATGTATATAAAGGTCCCACGGATACGTAGAGGCCAACAAGTCAGGAATGTGTTCAAATATTACCGCCGAGACGTTAGATTGGGTTAGGTTAGGTTATATTACGTTATTGATGTATATAAAGATCCCACGGAGACGTAGAGGCCAACAAGCCAGGAATGTGTTCAAATATTACCGCCGAGATGTTAGATTGTGTTAGGTTAGGTTATATTTCGTTACTGATGTTTATGAAGATCAAACGGAGACGTAGAGGCCAACTCGCCAGGTATGTTTTCAAACATTACCTCCGAGATGATAGGTTGGGTTAGGTTAGGTTATATTACGTTATTGATGTATAAAAAGATACCACGGAGACGGAGAAGCCAACTCGCCAGGAATGTTGTCAAATATTACCGCCGAGATGAGAGGTTGGGTTAGGTTAGGTTATATTACGTTATTGATGTTTATGAAGATCAAACGGAGACGTAGAGCCCAACTCGCCAGGAATGATGTCAAATATTACCGCCGAGATGTTAGTTTGGGTTAGGTTAGGTTATATTACGTTATAGATGTATATAAAGGTCCCACGGAGACGTAGAGGCCAACAAGCCAGGAATGTGTTCAAATATTACCGCCGAGATGTTAGGTTGGGTTAGGTTAGGTTATATTACGTTATAGATGTATATAAAGTTCCCACGGAGACGTAGAGGCCAACAGGCCAGGAATGTGTTCAAATATTACCGCCGAGATGTTAGATTGGGTTAGGTTAGGTTATATTACGTTATTGATGTATATAAAGATCCCACGGAGACGTAGAGGCCAACAAGCCAGGAATGTGTTCAAATATTACCGCCGAGATGTTAGGTTGGGTTAGGTTAGGTTATATTACGTTATAGACGTATATAAAGGTCACACGGAGACGTAGAGGCCAACAAGCCAGGAATGTGTTCAAATATTACCGCCAAGATGTTACGTTGTGTTAGGTTAGGTTATATTACGTTATAGATGTATATAAAGATCCCACGGAGACGTAGAGGCCAACTCGCCATGAATGTTTTCAAATATTACCGCCGAGATGTTAGGTTGGATTAGGTTAGGTTATATTACGTTATAGACGTATATAAAGGTCCCACGGAGACGTAGAGGCCAACAAGCCAGGAATGTGTTCAAATATTACCGCCGAGATGTTAGGTTGGGTTAGGTTAGGTTATATTACGTTATTGATGTATATAAAGATCCCACGGAGACGTAGAGGCCAACAAGCCAGGAATGTCTTCAAATATTACCGCCGAGATTTTGTGTTGTGTTAGGTTAGGTTATATAACGTTATTGATGTATATAAAGGTCCCACGGAGACGTAGAGGCCAACTCGCCAGGAATGTTGTCAAATATTACCGCCCAGATGTTAGATTGGGTTAGGTTAGGTTATATTACGTTATTGATGTATATAAAGATCCCACGGAGACGTAGAGGCCAACAAGCCAGGAATGTGTTCAAATATTACCGCCGAGATGTTAGATTGTGCTAGGTTAGGTTATATTTCGTTACTGATGTTTATGAAGGTCAAACGGAGACGTAGAGGCCAACTCGCCAGGTATGTTTTCAAACATTACCTCCGAGATGATAGGTTGGGATAGGTTCGGTTATATTACGTTATTGATGTATAAAAAGATCCCACGGAGACGGAGAAGCCAACTCGCCAGGAATGTTGTCAAATATTACCGCCGAGATGATAGGTTGGGTTAGGTTAGGTTATATTACGTTATTGATGTTTATGAAGATCAAACGGAGAGGTAGAGCCCAACTCGCCAGGAATGATGTCAAATATTACCGCCGAGATGTTAGTTCGGGTTAGGTTAGGTTATATTACGTTATAGATGTATATAAAGGTCCCACGGAGACGTAGAGGCCAACAAGCCAGGAATGTGTTCAAATATTACCGCCGAGATGTTAGGTTGGGTTAGGTTAGGTTATATTACGTTATAGATGTATATAAAGTTCCCACGGAGACGTAGAGGCCAACAAGCCAGGAATGTGTTCAAATACTACCGCCGAGATGTTAGATTGGGTTAGGTTAGGTTATATTACGTTATTGATGTATATAAATTTCCCACGGAGACGTAGAGGACAACAAGCCAGGAATGTGTTCAAATATTACCGCCGGGATGTTACGTTGGGTTAGGTTAGGTTATATTACGTTATAGATGTATATAAAGATCCCACGGAGACGTAGAGGCCAACTCGCCATGAATGTTTTCAAATATTACCGCCGAGATGTTAGGTTGAGTTAGGTTAGGTTATATTACGTTATAGACGTATATAAAGGTCCCACGGAGACGTAGAGGCCAACAAGCCAGGAATGTGTTCAAATATTACCGCCGAGATGTTAGGTTGGGTTAGGTTAGGTTATATTACGTTATAGATGTATATAAAGTTCCCACGGAGACGTAGAGGCCAACAGGCCAGGAATGTGTTCAAATATTACCGCCGAGATGTTAGATTGGGTTAGGTTAGGTTATATTACGTTATTGATGTATATAAAGATCCCACGGAGACGTAGAGGCCAACAAGCCAGGAATGTGTTCAAATATTACCGCCGAGATGTTAGGTTGGGTTAGGTTAGGTTATATTACGTTATAGACGTATATAAAGGTCACACGGAGACGTAGAGGCCAACAAGCCAGGAATGTGTTCAAATATTACCGCCAAGATGTTACGTTGTGTTAGGTTAGGTTATATTACGTTATAGATGTATATAAAGATCCCACGGAGACGTAGAGGCCAACTCGCCATGAATGTTTTCAAATATTACCGCCGAGATGTTAGGTTGGATTAGGTTAGGTTATATTACGTTATAGACGTATATAAAGGTCCCACGGAGACGTAGAGGCCAACAAGCCAGGAATGTGTTCAAATATTACCGCCGAGATGTTAGGTTGGGTTAGGTTAGGTTATATTACGTTATAGATGTATATAAAGTTCCCACGGAGACGTAGAGGCCAACAAGCCAGGAATGTGTTCAAATATTACCGCCGAGATGTTAGGTTGGTTTAGGTTAGGTTATATTACGTTATAGATGTATATAAAGTTCCCACGGAGACGTAGAGGCCAACTCGCCATGAATGTTTTCAAATATTACCGCCGAGATGTTAGATTGGCTTAGGTTAGGTTATATTACGTTATTGATGTATATAAAGGTCCCACGGAGACGTAGAGGCCAACAAGCCAGGAATGTGTTCAAATATTACCGCCGAGATGTTAGGTTGGGTTAGGTTATATTACGTTATAGATGTATATAAAGTTCCCACGGAGACGTAGAGGCCAACTCGCCATGAATGTTTTCAAATATTACCGCCGAGATGTTAGGTTGGGTTAGGTTAGGTTATATTACGTTATAGACGTATATAAAGGTCACACGGATACGTAGAGGCCAACAAGCCAGGAATGTGTTCAGATATTACCGCCGAGATGTTAGGTTGGGTTAGGTTAGGTTATATTACGTTATAGATGTATATAAAGTTCCCACGAAGACGTAGAGGCCAACTCGCCATGAATGTGTTCAAATATTACCGCCGAGATGTTAGATTGGGTTAGGTTCGGTTATATAACGTTATTGATGTATATAAATATCCCACGGAGACGTAGAGGCCAACAAGCCAGGA
Source organism: Xylocopa violacea (assembly GCA_963969225.1). Classification (NCBI taxonomy): domain Eukaryota; kingdom Metazoa; phylum Arthropoda; class Insecta; order Hymenoptera; family Apidae; genus Xylocopa; species Xylocopa violacea. Next base: position 4,874,922 of record CAXAJV010000836.1, on the reverse strand, counting down.
ATGTGTTCAAATAATACCGCCGAGATGTTAGGTTGGGTTAGGTTAGGTTATATTAGGTTATCGATGTATATAAAGATCCCACGGAGACGTAGAGGCCAACAAGCCAGGATGTCTTCAAATATTACCGCCGAGATGTTAGGTTGGTTTAGGTTATGTTATATTACGTTATAGATGTATATAAAGGTCCCACGGATACGTAGAGGCCAACAAGTCAGGAATGTGTTCAAATATTACCGCCGAGACGTTAGATTGGGTTAGGTTAGGTTATATTACGTTATTGATGTATATAAAGATCCCACGGAGACGTAGAGGCCAACAAGCCAGGAATGTGTTCAAATATTACCGCCGAGATGTTAGATTGTGTTAGGTTAGGTTATATTTCGTTACTGATGTTTATGAAGATCAAACGGAGACGTAGAGGCCAACTCGCCAGGTATGTTTTCAAACATTACCTCCGAGATGATAGGTTGGGTTAGGTTAGGTTATATTACGTTATTGATGTATAAAAAGATACCACGGAGACGGAGAAGCCAACTCGCCAGGAATGTTGTCAAATATTACCGCCGAGATGAGAGGTTGGGTTAGGTTAGGTTATATTACGTTATTGATGTTTATGAAGATCAAACGGAGACGTAGAGCCCAACTCGCCAGGAATGATGTCAAATATTACCGCCGAGATGTTAGTTTGGGTTAGGTTAGGTTATATTACGTTATAGATGTATATAAAGGTCCCACGGAGACGTAGAGGCCAACAAGCCAGGAATGTGTTCAAATATTACCGCCGAGATGTTAGGTTGGGTTAGGTTAGGTTATATTACGTTATAGATGTATATAAAGTTCCCACGGAGACGTAGAGGCCAACAGGCCAGGAATGTGTTCAAATATTACCGCCGAGATGTTAGATTGGGTTAGGTTAGGTTATATTACGTTATTGATGTATATAAAGATCCCACGGAGACGTAGAGGCCAACAAGCCAGGAATGTGTTCAAATATTACCGCCGAGATGTTAGGTTGGGTTAGGTTAGGTTATATTACGTTATAGACGTATATAAAGGTCACACGGAGACGTAGAGGCCAACAAGCCAGGAATGTGTTCAAATATTACCGCCAAGATGTTACGTTGTGTTAGGTTAGGCTATATTACGTTATAGATGTATATAAAGATCCCACGGAGACGTAGAGGCCAACTCGCCATGAATGTTTTCAAATATTACCGCCGAGATGTTAGGTTGGATTAGGTTAGGTTATATTACGTTATAGACGTATATAAAGGTCCCACGGAGACGTAGAGGCCAACAAGCCAGGAATGTGTTCAAATATTACCGCCGAGATGTTAGGTTGGGTTAGGTTAGGTTATATTACGTTATAGATGTATATAAAGTTCCCACGGAGACGTAGAGCCCAACTCGCCAGGAATGATGTCAAATATTACCGCCGAGATGTTAGTTTGGGTTAGGTTAGGTTATATTACGTTATAGATGTATATAAAGGTCCCACGGAGACGTAGAGGCCAACAAGCCAGGAATGTGTTCAAATATTACCGCCGAGATATTAGGTTGGGTTAGGTTAGGTTATATTACGTTATTGATGTATATAAAGATCCCACGGAGACGTAGAGGCCAACAAGCCAGGAATGTCTTCAAATATTACCGCCGAGATTTTGTGTTGTGTTAGGTTAGGTTATATAACGTTATTGATGTATATAAAGGTCCCACGGAGACGTAGAGGCCAACTCGCCAGGAATGTTGTCAAATATTACCGCCCAGATGTTAGATTGGGTTAGGTTAGGTTATATTACGTTATTGATGTATATAAAGATCCCACGGAGACGTAGAGGCCAACAAGCCAGGAATGTGTTCAAATATTACCGCCGAGATGTTAGATTGTGCTAGGTTAGGTTATATTTCGTTACTGATGTTTATGAAGGTCAAACGGAGACGTAGAGGCCAACTCGCCAGGTATGTTTTCAAACATTACCTCCGAGATGATAGGTTGGGATAGGTTCGGTTATATTACGTTATTGATGTATAAAAAGATCCCACGGAGACGGAGAAGCCAACTCGCCAGGAATGTTGTCAAATATTACCGCCGAGATGATAGGTTGGGTTAGGTTAGGTTATATTACGTTATTGATGTTTATGAAGATCAAACGGAGAGGTAGAGCCCAACTCGCCAGGAATGATGTCAAATATTACCGCCGAGATGTTAGTTCGGGTTAGGTTAGGTTATATTACGTTATAGATGTATATAAAGGTCCCACGGAGACGTAGAGGCCAACAAGCCAGGAATGTGTTCAAATATTACCGCCGAGATGTTAGGTTGGGTTAGGTTAGGTTATATTACGTTATAGATGTATATAAAGTTCCCACGGAGACGTAGAGGCCAACAAGCCAGGAATGTGTTCAAATACTACCGCCGAGATGTTAGATTGGGTTAGGTTAGGTTATATTAGGTTATTGATGTATATAAATATCCCACGGAGACGTAGAGGCCAACAAGCCAGGAATGTGTTCAAATATTACCGCCGAGATGTTACGTTGGGTTAGGTTAGGTTATATTACGTTATAGATGTATATAAAGATCCCACGGAGACGTAGAGGCCAACTCGCCATGAATGTTTTCAAATATTACCGCCGAGATGTTAGGTTGAGTTAGGTTAGGTTATATTACGTTATAGACGTATATAAAGGTCCCACGGAGACGTAGAGGCCAACAAGCCAGGAATGTGTTCAAATATTACCGCCGAGATGTTAGGTTGGGTTAGGTTAGGTTATATTACGTTATAGATGTATATAAAGTTCCCACGGAGACGTAGAGGCCAACTCGCCATGAATGTTTTCAAATATTACCGCCGAGATGTTAGATTGGCTTAGGTTAGGTTATATTACGTTATTGATGTATATAAAGGTCCCACGGAGACGTAGAGGCCAACAAGCCAGGAATGTGTTCAAATATTACCGCCGAGATGTTAGGTTGGGTTAGGTTATATTACGTTATAGATGTATATAAAGTTCCCACGGAGACGTAGAGGCCAACTCGCCATGAATGTTTTCAAATATTACCGCCGAGATGTTAGGTTGGGTTAGGTTAGGTTATATTACGTTATAGACGTATATAAAGGTCACACGGATACGTAGAGGCCAACAAGCCAGGAATGTGTTCAGATATTACCGCCGAGATGTTAGGTTGGGTTAGGTTAGGTTATATTACGTTATAGATGTATATAAAGTTCCCACGAAGACGTAGAGGCCAACTCGCCATGAATGTGTTCAAATATTACCGCCGAGATGTTAGATTGGGTTAGGTTAGGTTATATTACGTTATTGATGTATATAAAGATCCCACGGAGACATAGAGGCCAACAAGCCAGGAATGTTTTCAAATATTACCGCAGAGATGTTAGTTTGGGTTAGGTTCGGTTATATAACGTTATTGATGTATATAAATATCCCACGGAGACGTAGAGGCCAACAAGCCAGGAATGTGTTCAAATAATACCGCCGAGATGTTAGGTTGGGTTAGGTTAGGTTATATTAGGTTATCGATGTATATAAAGATCCCACGGAGACGTAGAGGCCAACAAGCCAGGATGTCTTCAAATATTACCGCCGAGATGTTAGGTTGGTTTAGGTTATGTTATATTACGTTATAGATGTATATAAAGGTCCCACGGATACGTAGAGGCCAACAAGTCAGGAATGTGTTCAAATATTACCGCCGAGACGTTAGATTGGGTTAGGTTAGGTTATATTACGTTATTGATGTATATAAAGATCCCACGGAGACGTAGAGGCCAACAAGCCAGGAATGTGTTCAAATATTACCGCCGAGATGTTAGATTGTGTTAGGTTAGGTTATATTTCGTTACTGATGTTTATGAAGATCAAACGGAGACGTAGAGGCCAACTCGCCAGGTATGTTTTCAAACATTACCTCCGAGATGATAGGTTGGGTTAGGTTAGGTTATATTACGTTATTGATGTATAAAAAGATACCACGGAGACGGAGAAGCCAACTCGCCAGGAATGTTGTCAAATATTACCGCCGAGATGAGAGGTTGGGTTAGGTTAGGTTATATTACGTTATTGATGTTTATGAAGATCAAACGGAGACGTAGAGCCCAACTCGCCAGGAATGATGTCAAATATTACCGCCGAGATGTTAGTTTGGGTTAGGTTAGGTTATATTACGTTATAGATGTATATAAAGGTCCCACGGAGACGTAGAGGCCAACAAGCCAGGAATGTGTTCAAATATTACCGCCGAGATGTTAGGTTGGGTTAGGTTAGGTTATATTACGTTATAGATGTATATAAAGTTCCCACGGAGACGTAGAGGCCAACAGGCCAGGAATGTGTTCAAATATTACCGCCGAGATGTTAGATTGGGTTAGGTTCGGTTATATAACGTTATTGATGTATATAAATATCCCACGGAGACGTAGAGGCCAACAAGCCAGGAATGTGTTCAAATAATACCGCCGAGATGTTAGGTTGGGTTAGGTTAGGTTATATTACGTTATAGATGTATATAAAGATCCCACGGAGACGTAGAGGCCAACAAGCCAGGATGTCTTCAAATATTACCGCCGAGATGTTAGGTTGGTTTAGGTTATGTTATATTACGTTATAGATGTATATAAAGGTCCCACGGATACGTAGACGCCAACAAGTCAGGAATGTGTTCAAATATTACCGCCGAGACGTTAGATTGGGTTAGGTTAGGTTATATTACGTTATTGATGTATATAAAGATCCCACGGAGACGTAGAGGCCAACAAGCCAGGAATGTGTTCAAATATTACCGCCGAGATGTTAGATTGGGTTAGGATAGGTTATATTACGGTATTGATGTATATAAAGGTCCCACGGAGACGTAGAGGCCAACAAGCCAGGAATGTGTTCAAATATTACCGCCGAGATGTTAGGTTGGGTTGGGTTAGGTTATATTACGTTATTGATGTATATAAAGATCCCACGGAGACATAGAGGCCAACAAGCCAGGAATGTCTTCAAATATTACCGCAGAGATGTTAGTTTGGGTTAGGTTCGGTTATATAACGTTATTGATGTATATAAATATCCCACGGAGACGTAGAGGCCAACAAGCCAGGAATGTGTTCAAATAATACCGCCGAGATGTTAGGTTGGGTTAGGTTAGGTTATATTACGTTATAGATGTATATAAAGATCCCACGGAGACGTAGAGGCCAACAAGCCAGGATGTCTTCAAATATTACCGCCGAGATGTTAGGTTGGTTTAGGTTATGTTATATTACGTTATAGATGTATATAAAGGTCCCACGGATACGTAGAGGCCAACAAGTCAGGAATGTGTTCAAATATTACCGCCGAGACGTTAGATTGGGTTAGGTTAGGTTATATTACGTTATTGATGTATATAAAGATCCCACGGAGACGTAGAGGCCAACAAGCCAGGAATGTGTTCAAATATTACCGCCGAGATGTTAGATTGGGTTAGGTTAGGTTATATTACGTTGTTGATGTATATAAATATCCCACGGAGACGTAGAGGCCAACAAGCCAGGAATGTGTTCAAATATTACCGCCGAGATGTTAGGTTGGGTTAGGTTAGGTTATATTACGTTATAGATGTATATAAAGGTCCCACGGAGACGTAGAGGCCAACAAGTCAGGAATGTGTTCAAATATTACCGCCGAGATGTTAGGTTGGGTTAGGTTAGGTTATATTACGTTATAGATGTATATAAAGGTCCCACGGAGACGTAGAGGCCAACAAGCCAGGAATGTGTTCAAATATTACCGCCGAGATGTTAGATTGGGTTAGGTTAGGTTATATTACGTTATTGATGTATATAAAGGTCCCACGGAGACGTAGAGGCCAACAAGCCAGGAATGTGTTCAAATATTACCGCCGAGATGTTAGGTTGGGTTGGGTTAGGTTATATTACGTTATAGATGTATATAAAGTTCCCACGGAGACGTAGAGGCCAACTCGCCATGAATGTCTTCAAATATTACCGCCGAGATGTTAGATTGGGTTAGGTTAGGTTATATTACGTTATTGATGTATATAAAGGTCCCACGGAGACGTAGAGGCCAACAAGCCAGGAATGTGTTCAAATATTACCGCCGAGATGTTAGGTTGGTTTAGGTTAGGTTATATTACGTTATAGATGTATATAAAGTTCCCACGAAGACGTAGAGGCCAACTCGCCATGAATGTGTTCAAATATTACCGCCGAGATGTTAGATTGGGTTAGGTTAGGTTATATTACGTTATTGATGTATATAAAAATCCCACGGAGACATAGAGGCCAACAAGCCAGGAATGTTTTCAAATATTACCGCAGAGATGTTAGTTTGGGTTAGGTTCGGTTATATAACGTTATTGATGTATATAAATATCCCACGGAGACGTAGAGGCCAACAAGCCAGGAATGTGTTCAAATAATACCGCCGAGATGTTAGGTTGGGTTAGGTTAGGTTATATTACTTTATAGATGTATATAAAGATCCCACGGAGACGTAGAGGCCAACAAGCCAGGATGTCTTCAAATATTACCGCCGAGATGTTAGGTTGGTTTAGGTTATGTTATATTACGTTATAGATGTATATAAAGGTCCCACGGATACGTAGAGGCCAACAAGTCAGGAATGTGTTCAAATATTACCGCCGAGACGTTAGATTGGGTTAGGTTAGGTTATATTACGTTATTGATGTATATAAAGATCCCACGGAGACGTAGAGGCCAACAAGCCAGGAATGTGTTCAAATATTACCGCCGAGATGTTAGATTGGGTTAGGTTAGGTTATATTACGTTGTTGATGTATATAAATATCCCACGGAGACGTAGAGGCCAACAAGCCAGGAATGTGTTCAAATATTACCGCCGAGATGTTAGGTTGGGTTAGGTTAGGTTATATTACGTTATAGATGTATATAAAGGTCCCACGGAGACGTAGAGGCCAACAAGTCAGGAATGTGTTCAAATATTACCGCCGAGATGTTAGGTTGGGTTAGGTTAGGTTATATTACGTTATAGATGTATATAAAGGTCCCACGGAGACGTAGAGGCCAACAAGCCAGGAATGTGTTCAAATATTACCGCCGAGATGTTAGATTGGGTTAGGTTAGGTTATATTACGTTATTGATGTATATAAAGGTCCCACGGAGACGTAGAGGCCAACAAGCCAGGAATGTGTTCAAATATTACCGCCGAGATGTTAGGTTGGGTTGGGTTAGGTTATATTACGTTATAGATGTATATAAAGTTCCCACGGAGACGTAGAGGCCAACTCGCCATGAATGTCTTCAAATATTACCGCCGAGATGTTAGATTGGGTTAGGTTAGGTTATATTACGTTATTGATGTATATAAAGGTCCCACGGAGACGTAGAGGCCAACAAGCCAGGAATGTGTTCAAATATTACCGCCGAGATGTTAGGTTGGTTTAGGTTATGTTATATTACGTTATAGATGTATATAAAGGTCCCACGGATACGTAGAGGCCAACAAGTCAGGAATGTGTTCAAATATTACCGCCGAGACGTTAGATTGGGTTAGGTTCGGTTATATTACGTTATTGATGTATATAAAGATCCCACGGAGACGTAGAGGCCAACAAGCCAGGAATGTGTTCAAATATTACCGCCGAGATGTTAGATTGGGTTAGGTTAGGTTATATTACGTTATTGATGTATATAAAGGTCCCACGGAGACGTAGAGGCCAACAAGCCAGGAATGTGTTCAAATATTACCGCCGAGATGTTAGGTTGGGTTGGGTTAGGTTATATTACGTTATTGATGTATATAAAGATCCCACGGAGACATAGAGGCCAACAAGCCAGGAATGTCTTCAAATATTACCGCAGAGATATTAGTTTGGGTTAGGTTCGGTTATATAACGTTATTGATGTATATAAATATCCCACGGAGACGTAGAGGCCAACAAGCCAGGAATGTGTTCAAATAATACCGCCGAGATGTTAGGTTGGGTTAGGTTAGGTTATATTACGTTATAGATGTATATAAAGATCCCACGGAGACGTAGAGGCCAACAAGCCAGGATGTCTTCAAATATTACCGCCGAGATGTTAGGTTGGTTTAGGTTATGTTATATTACGTTATAGATGTATATAAAGGTCCCACGGATACGTAGAGGCCAACAAGTCAGGAATGTGTTCAAATATTACCGCCGAGACGTTAGATTGGGTTAGGTTAGGTTATATTACGTTATTGATGTATATAAAGATCCCACGGAGACGTAGAGGCCAACAAGCCAGGAATGTGTTCAAATATTACCGCCGAGATGTTAGATTGGGTTAGGTTAGGTTATATTACGTTGTTGATGTATATAAATATCCCACGGAGACGTAGAGGCCAACAAGCCAGGAATGTGTTCAAATATTACCGCCGAGATGTTAGGTTGGGTTAGGTTAGGTTATATTACGTTATAGATGTATATAAAGGTCCCACGGAGACGTAGAGGCCAACAAGTCAGGAATGTGTTCAAATATTACCGCCGAGATGTTAGGTTGGGTTAGGTTAGGTTATATTACGTTATAGATGTATATAAAGGTCCCACGGAGACGTAGAGGCCAACAAGCCAGGAATGTGTTCAAATATTACCGCCGAGATGTTAGATTGGGTTAGGTTAGGTTATATTACGTTATTGATGTATATAAAGGTCCCACGGAGACGTAGAGGCCAACAAGCCAGGAATGTGTTCAAATATTACCGCCGAGATGTTAGGTTGGGTTGGGTTAGGTTATATTACGTTATAGATGTATATAAAGTTCCCACGGAGACGTAGATGCCAACTCGCCATGAATGTCTTCAAATATTACCGCCGAGATGTTAGATTGGGTTAGGTTAGGTTATATTACGTTATTGATGTATATAAAGGTCCCACGGAGACGTAGAGGCCAACAAGCCAGGAATGTGTTCAAATATTACCGCCGAGATGTTAGGTTGGTTTAGGTTAGGTTATATTACGTTATAGATGTATATAAAGTTCCCACGGAGACGTAGAGGCCAACAAGCCAGGAATGTGTTCAAATATTACCGCCGAGATGTTAGGTTGGGTCAGGTTAGGTTATATTACGTTATAGATGTATATAAAGATCCCACGGAGACGTAGAGGCCAACAGGCCAGGAATGTGTTCAAATATTACCGCCGAGATGTTAGATTGGGTTCGGTTAGGTTATATTACGTTGTTGATGTATATAAATATCCCACGGAGACGTAGAGGCCAACAAGCCAGGAATGTGTTCAAATATTACCGCCGAGATGTTAGGTTGGGTTAGGTTAGGTTATATTACGTTATAGATGTATATAAAGGTCCCACGGAGACGTAGAGGCCAACAAGTCAGGAATGTGTTCAAATATTACCGCCGAGATGTTAGGTTGGGTTAGGTTAGGTTATATTACGTTATAGATGTATATAAAGGTCCCACGGAGACGTAGAGGCCAACAAGCCAGGAATGTGTTCAAATATCACCGCCGAGATGTTAGGTTGGGTTAGGTTATATTACGTTATAGATGTATATAAAGTTCCCACGGAGACGTAGAGGCCAACTCGCCATGAATGTTTTCAAATATTACCGCCGAGATGTTAGGTTGGGTTAGGTTAGGTTATATTACGTTATAGACGTATATAAAGGTCACACGGATACGTAGAGGCCAACAAGCCAGGAATGTGTTCAGATATTACCGCCGAGATGTTAGGTTGGGTTAGGTTAGGTTATATTACGTTATAGATGTATATAAAGTTCCCACGAAGACGTAGAGGCCAACTCGCCATGAATGTGTTCAAATATTACCGCCGAGATGTTAGATTGGGTTAGGTTAGGTTATATTACGTTATTGATGTATATAAAAATCCCACGGAGACATAGAGGCCAACAAGCCAGGAATGTTTTCAAATATTACCGCAGAGATGTTAGTTTGGGTTAGGTTCGGTTATATAACGTTATTGATGTATATAAATATCCCACGGAGACGTAGAGGCCAACAAGCCAGGAATGTGTTCAAATAATACCGCCGAGATGTTAGGTTGGGTTAGGTTAGGTTATATTACTTTATAGATGTATATAAAGATCCCACGGAGACGTAGAGGCCAACAAGCCAGGATGTCTTCAAATATTACCGCCGAGATGTTAGGTTGGTTTAGGTTATGTTATATTACGTTATAGATGTATATAAAGGTCCCACGGATACGTAGAGGCCAACAAGTCAGGAATGTGTTCAAATATTACCGCCGAGACGTTAGATTGGGTTAGGTTAGGTTATATTACGTTATTGATGTATATAAAGATCCCACGGAGACGTAGAGGCCAACAAGCCAGGAATGTGTTCAAATATTACCGCCGAGATGTTAGATTGGGTTAGGTTAGGTTATATTACGTTATTGATGTATATAAAGGTCCCACGGAGACGTAGAGGCCAACAAGCCAGGAATGTGTTCAAATATTACCGCCGAGATGTTAGGTTGGGTTGGGTTAGGTTATATTACGTTATTGATGTATATAAAGATCCCACGGAGACATAGAGGCCAACAAGCCAGGAATGTCTTCAAATATTACCGCAGAGATGTTAGTTTGGGTTAGGTTCGGTTATATAACGTTATTGATGTATATAAAGATCCCACGGAGACGTAGAGGCCAACAAGCCAGGAATGTGTTCAAATATTACCGCCGAGATGTTAGATTGGGTTAGGTTAGGTTATATTACGTTGTTGATGTATATAAATATCCCACGGAGACGTAGAGGCCAACAAGCCAGGAATGTGTTCAAATATTACCGCCGAGATGTTAGGTTGGGTTAGGTTAGGTTATATTACGTTATAGATGTATATAAAGGTCCCACGGAGACGTAGAGGCCAACAAGTCAGGAATGTGTTCAAATATTACCGCCGAGATGTTAGGTTGGGTTAGGTTAGGTTATATTACGGTATAGATGTATATAAAGGTCCCACGGAGACGTAGAGGCCAACAAGCCAGGAATGTGTTCAAATATTACCGCCGAGATGTTAGGTTGGGTTAGGTTATATTACGTTATAGATGTATATAAAGTTCCCACGGAGACGTAGAGGCCAACTCGCCATGAATGTTTTCAAATATTACCGCCGAGATGTTAGGTTGGGTTAGGTTAGGTTATATTACGTTATAGACGTATATAAAGGTCACACGGATACGTAGAGGCCAACAAGCCAGGAATGTGTTCAGATATTACCGCCGAGATGTTAGGTTGGGTTAGGTTAGGTTATATTACGTTATAGATGTATATAAAGTTCCCACGAAGACGTAGAGGCCAACTCGCCATGAATGTGTTCAAATATTACCGCCGAGATGTTAGATTGGGTTAGGTTAGGTTATATTACGTTATTGATGTATATAAAGATCCCACGGAGACATAGAGGCCAACAAGCCAGGAATGTTTTCAAATATTACCGCAGAGATGTTAGTTTGGGTTAGGTTCGGTTATATAACGTTATTGATGTATATAAATATCCCACGGAGACGTAGAGGCCAACAAGCCAGGAATGTGTTCAAATAATACCGCCGAGATGCTAGGTTGGGTTAGGTTAGGTTATATTACTTTATAGATGTATATAAAGATCCCACGGAGACGTAGAGGCCAACAAGCCAGGATGTCTTCAAATATTACCGCCGAGATGTTAGGTTGGTTTAGGTTATGTTATATTACGTTATAGATGTATATAAAGGTCCCACGGATACGTAGAGGCCAACAAGTCAGGAATGTGTTCAAATATTACCGCCGAGACGTTAGATTGGGTTAGGTTAGGTTATATTACGTTATTGATGTATATAAAGATCCCACGGAGACGTAGAGGCCAACAAGCCAGGAATGTGTTCAAATATTACCGCCGAGATGTTAGATTGGGTTAGGTTAGGTTATATTACGTTATTGATGTATATAAAGGTCCCACGGAGACGTAGAGGCCAACAAGCCAGGAATGTGTTCAAATATTACCGCCGAGATGTTAGGTTGGGTTGGGTTAGGTTATATTACGTTATTGATGTATATAAAGATCCCACGGAGACATAGAGGCCAACAAGCCAGGAATGTCTTCAAATATTACCGCAGAGATGTTAGTTTGGGTTAGGTTCGGTTATATAACGTTATTGATGTATATAAATATCCCACGGAGACGTAGAAGCCAACAAGCCAGGAATGTGTTCAAATAATACCGCCGAGATGTTAGGTTGGGTTAGGTTAGGTTATATTACGTTATAGATGTATATAAAGTTCCCACGGAGACGTAGAGGCCAACAGGCCAGGAATGTTTTCAAATATTACCGCCGAGATGTTAGGTTGGGTTAGGTTAGGTTATATTACGTTATTGATGTATATAAAGGTCCCACGGAGACGTAGAGGCCAACAAGCCAGGAATGTGTTCAAATATTACCGCCGAGATGTTAGGTTGGGTTAGGTTAGGTTATATTACGTTATTGATGTATATAAAGGTCCCACGGAGACGTAGAGGCCAACAAGCCAGGAATGTGTTCAAATATTACCGCCGAGATGTTAGGTTGGGTCAGGTTAGGTTATATTACGTTATAGATGTATATAAAGATCCCACGGAGACGTAGAAGCCAACTCGCCATGAATGTTTTCAAATATTACCGCCGAGATGTTAGGTTGGGTTAGGTTAGGTTATATTACGTTATAGATGTATATAAAGTTCCCACGGAGACGTAGAGGCCAACAGGCCAGGAATGTGTTCAAATATTACCGCCGAGATGTTAGATTGGGTTAGGTTAGGTTATATTACGTTATTGATGTATATAAAGGTCCCACGGGGACGTAGAGGCCAACAAGCCGGGAATCTGTTCAAATATTACCGCCGAGATGTTAGGTTGGGTTAGGTTATATTACGTTATAGACGTATATAAAGGTCCCACGGAGACGTAGAGGCCAACAAGCCAGGAATGTGTTCAAATATTACCGCCGAGATGTTAGGTTGGGTTAGGTTAGGTTATATTACGTTATAGATGTATATAAAGTTCCCACGGAGACGTAGAGGCCTACAGGCCAGGAATGTGTTCAAATATTACCGCCGAGATGTTAGATTGGGTTAGGTTAGGTTATATTACGTTATTGATGTATATAAAGATCCCACGGAGGCGTAGAGGCCAACAAGCCAGGAATGTGTTCAAATATTACCGCCGAGATGTTAGGTTGGGTTAGGTTAGGTTATATTACGTTATAGACGTATATAAAGGTCACACGGATACGTAGAGTCCAACAAGCCACTAATGTGTTCAAATATTACCGCCGAGATGTTAGGTTGGGTTAGGTTAGGTTATATTACGTTATAGATGTATATAAAGATCCCACGGAGACGTAGAGGCCAACAAGCCAGGAATGTCTTCACATATTACCGCAGAGATGTTAGTTTGGGTTAGGTTCGTTTATATAACGTTATTGATGTATATAAATATCCCACGGAGACGTAGAGGCCAACAAGCCAGGAATGTGATCAAATAATACCGCCGAGATGTTAGGTTGGGTTAGGTTAGGTTATATTACGTTATAGATGTATATAAAGCACCCACGGAGACGGAGAAGCCAACTCGCCAGGAATGTTGTCAAATATTACCGCCGAGATGTTAGGTTGGGTTAGGTTAGGTTATATTACGTTATTGATGTATATAAAGCACCCACGGAGACGTAGAGGCCAACTCGCCAGGAATGATGTCAAATATTACCGCCGAGATGTTAGATTGGGTTAAGTTAGGTTATATTACATTATTGATATATATATATATATATATATATATATATATATATATATATATATATATATATATCCCACGGGGACGTGGAGGCCAACAAGCCAGGAATGTGTTCAAATATTACCGCCGAGATGTTAGGTTGGGTTAGGTTAGGTTATATTACATTATAGATGTATATAAAGGTCCCACGGAGACGTAGAGGCCAACAAGCCAGGAATGTATTCAAATATTACCGCCGAGATGTTAGATTGGTTTAGGTTAGGTTATATTACGTTATTGATGTATATAAAGGTCCCACGGAGACGTAGAGGCCAACAAGCTAGGAATGTGGTCAAATATTACGGCGGAGATGTTAGGTTGGGTTAGGTTAGGTTATATTACGTTATAGATGTATATAAAGTTCCCACGGAGACGTAGAGGCCAACAAGCCAGGAATGTGTTCAAATATTACCGCCAAGATGTTACGTTGTGTTAGGTTAGGTTATATTACGTTATAGATGTATATAAAGTTCCCACGGAGACGTAGAGGCCAACTCGCCATGAATGTTTTCAAATATTACCGCCGAGATGTTAGATTGGCTTAGGTTAGGTTATATTACGTTATTGATGTATATAAAGGTCCCACGGAGACGTAGAGGCCAACAAGCCAGGAATGTGTTCAAATATTACCGCCGAGATGTTAGGTTGGGTTAGGTTATATTACGTTATAGATGTATATAAAGTTCCCACGGAGACGTAGAGGCCAACTCGCCATGAATGTTTTCAAATATTACCGCCGAGATGTTAGGTTGGGTTAGGTTAGGTTATATTACGTTATAGACGTATATAAAGGTCACACGGATACGTAGAGGCCAACAAGCCAGGAATGTGTTCAGATATTACCGCCGAGATGTTAGGTTGGGTTAGGTTAGGTTATATTACGTTATAGATGTATATAAAGTTCCCACGAAGACGTAGAGGCCAACTCGCCATGAATGTGTTCAAATATTACCGCCGAGATGTTAGATTGGGTTAGGTTAGGTTATATTACGTTATTGATGTATATAACGATCCCACGGAGACATAGAGGCCAACAAGCCAGGAATGTTTTCAAATATTACCGCAGAGATGTTAGTTTGGGTTAGGTTCGGTTATATAACGTTATTGATGTATATAAATATCCCACGGAGACGTAGAGGCCAACAAGCCAGGAATGTGTTCAAATAATACCCCCGAGATGTTAGGTTGGGTTAGGTTAGGTTATATTACGTTATCGATGTATATAAAGATCCCACGGAGACGTAGAGGCCAACAAGCCAGGATGTCTTCAAATATTACCGCCGAGATGTTAGGTTGGTTTAGGTTATGTTATATTACGTTATAGATGTATATAAAGGTCCCACGGATACGTAGAGGCCAACAAGTCAGGAATGTGTTCAAATATTACCGCCGAGACTTTAGATTGGGTTAGGTTAGGTTATATTACGTTATTGATGTATATAAAGATCCCACGGAGACGTAGAGGCCAACAAGCCAGGAATGTGTTCAAATATTACCGCCAAGATGTTACGTTGTGTTAGGTTAGGTTATATTACGTTATAGATGTATATAAAGATCCCACGGAGACGTAGAGGCCAACTCGCCATGAATGTTTTCAAATATTACCGCCGAGATGTTAGGTTGGATTAGGTTAGGTTATATTACGTTATAGACGTATATAAAGGTCCCACGGAGACGTAGAGGCCAACAAGCCAGGAATGTGTTCAAATATTACCGCCGAGATGTTAGGTTGGGTTAGGTTAGGTTATATTACGTTATAGATGTATATAAAGTTCCCACGGAGACGTAGAGGCCAACAAGCCAGGAATGTGTTCAAATATTACCGCCGAGATGTTAGGTTGGTTTAGGTTAGGTTATATTACGTTATAGATGTATATAAAGTTCCCACGGAGACGTAGAGGCCAACTCGCCATGAATGTTTTCAAATATTACCGCCGAGATGTTAGATTGGCTTAGGTTAGGTTATATTACGTTATTGATGTATATAAAGGTCCCACGGAGACGTAGAGGCCAACAAGCCAGGAATGTGTTCAAATATTACCGCCGAGATGTTAGGTTGGGTTAGGTTAGGTTATATTACGTTAATGATGTATATAAAGTTCCCACGAAGACGTAGAGGCCAACTCGCCATGAATGTGTTCAAATATTACCGCCGAGATGTTAGATTGGGTTAGGTTAGGTTATATTACGTTATTGATGTATATAAAGATCCCACGGAGACATAGAGGCCAACAAGCCAGGAATGTTTTCAAATATTACCGCAGAGATGTTAGTTTGGGTTAGGTTCGGTTATATAACGTTATTGATGTATATAAATATCCCACGGAGACGTAGAGGCCAACAAGCCAGGAATGTGTTCAAATAATACCGCCGAGATGCTAGGTTGGGTTAGGTTAGGTTATATTACTTTATAGATGTATATAAAGATCCCACGGAGACGTAGAGGCCAACAAGCCAGGATGTCTTCAAATATTACCGCCGAGATGTTAGGTTGGTTTAGGTTATGTTATATTACGTTATAGATGTATATAAAGGTCCCACGGATACGTAGAGGCCAACAAGTCAGGAATGTGTTCAAATATTACCGCCGAGACGTTAGATTGGGTTAGGTTAGGTTATATTACGTTATTGATGTATATAAAGATCCCACGGAGACGTAGAGGCCAACAAGCCAGGAATGTGTTCAAATATTACCGCCGAGATGTTAGATTGGGTTAGGTTAGGTTATATTACGTTATTGATGTATATAAAGGTCCCACGGAGACGTAGAGGCCAACAAGCCAGGAATGTGTTCAAATATTACCGCCGAGATGTTAGGTTGGGTTAGGTTAGGTTATATTACGTTATAGATGTATATAAAGATCCCACGGAGACGTAGAGGCCAACAAGCCAGGATGTCTTCAAATATTACCGCCGAGATGTTAGGTTGGTTTAGGTTATGTTATATTACGTTATAGATGTATATAAAGGTCCCACGGATACGTAGAGGCCAACAAGTCAGGAATGTGTTCAAATATTACCGCCGAGACGTTAGATTGGGTTAGGTTAGGTTATATTACGTTATTGATGTATATAAAGATCCCACGGAGACGTAGAGGCCAACAAGCCAGGAATGTGTTCAAATATTACCGCCGAGATGTTAGATTGGGTTAGGTTAGGTTATATTACGTTGTTGATGTATATAAATATCCCACGGAGACGTAGAGGCCAACAAGCCAGGAATGTGTTCAAATATTACCGCCGAGATGTTAGGTTGGGTTAGGTTAGGTTATATTACGTTATAGATGTATATAAAGGTCCCACGGAGACGTAGAGGCCAACAAGTCAGGAATGTGTTCAAATCTTACCGCCGAGATGTTAGGTTGGGTTAGGTTAGGTTATATTACGTTATAGATGTATATAAAGGTCCCACGGAGACGTAGAGTCCAACAAGCCAGGAATGTGTTCAAATATTACCGCCGAGATGTTAGATTGGGTTAGGTTAGGTTATATTACGTTATTGATGTATATGAAGGTCCCACGGAGACGTAGAGGCCAACAAGCCAGGAATGTGTTCAAATATTACCGCCGAGATGTTAGGTTGGGTTGGGTTAGGTTATATTACGTTATAGATGTATATAAAGTTCCCACGGAGACGTAGAGGCCAACTCGCCATGAATGTCTTCAAATATTACCGCCGAGATGTTAGATTGGGTTAGGTTAGGTTATATTACGTTATTGATGTATATAAAGGTCCCACGGAGACGTAGAGGCCAACAAGCCAGGAATGTGTTCAAATATTACCGCCGAGATGTTAGGTTGGTTTAGGTTAGGTTATATTACGTTATAGATGTATATAAAGTTCCCACGGAGACGTAGAGGCCAACAAGCCAGGAATGTGTTCAAATATTACCGCCGAGATGTTAGATTGGGTTAGGTTAGGTTATATTACGTTGTTGATGTATATAAATATCCCACGGAGACGTAGAGGCCAACAAGCCAGGAATGTGTTCAAATATTACCGCCGAGATGTTAGGTTGGGTTAGGTTAGGTTATATTACGTTATAGATGTATATAAAGGTCCCACGGAGACGTAGAGGCCAACAAGTCAGGAATGTGTTCAAATATTACCGCCGAGATGTTAGGTTGGGTTAGGTTAGGTTATATTACGTTATAGATGTATATAAAGGTCCCACGGAGACGTAGAGGCCAACAAGCCAGGAATGTGTTCAAATATTACCGCCGAGATGTTAGGTTGGGTTAGGCTATATTACGTTATAGATGTATATAAAGTTCCCAGGGAGACGTAGAGGCCAACTCGCCATGAATGTTTTCAAATATTACCGCCGAGATGTTAGGTTGGGTTAGGTTAGGTTATATTACGTTATAGACGTATATAAAGGTCACACGGATACGTAGAGGCCAACAAGCCAGGAATGTGTTCAGATATTACCGCCGAGATGTTAGGTTGGGTTAGGTTAGGTTATATTACGTTATTGATGTATATAAAAATCCCACGGAGACATAGAGGCCAACAAGCCAGGAATGTTTTCAAATATTACCGCAGAGATGTTAGTTTGGGTTAGGTTCGGTTATATAACGTTATTGATGTATATAAATATCCCACGGAGACGTAGAGGCCAACAAGCCAGGAATGTGTTCAAATAATACCGTCGAGATGTTAGGTTGGGTTAGGTTAGGTTATATTACTTTATAGATGTATATAAAGATCCCACGGAGACGTAGAGGCCAACAAGCCAGGATGTCTTCAAATATTACCGCCGAGATGTTAGGTTGGTTTAGGTTATGTTATATTACGTTATAGATGTATATAAAGGTCCCACGGATACGTAGAGGCCAACAAGTCAGGAATGTGTTCAGATATTACCGCAGAGATGTTAGTTTGGGTTAGGTTCGGTTATATAACGTTATTGATGTATATAAATATCCCACGGAGACGTAGAGGCCAACAAGCCAGGAATGTGTTTAAATAATACCGCCGAGATGCTAGGTTGGGTTAGGTTAGGTTATATTACTTTATAGATGTATATAAAGATCCCACGGAGACGTAGAGGCCAACAAGCCAGGATGTCTTCAAATATTACCGCCGAGATGTTAGGTTGGTTTAGGTTATGTTATATTACGTTATAGATGTATATAAAGGTCCCACGGATACGTAGAGGCCAACAAGTCAGGAATGTGTTCAAATATTACCGCCGAGACTTTAGATTGGGTTAGGTTAGGTTATATTACGTTATTGATGTATATAAAGATCCCACGGAGACGTAGAGGCCAACAAGCCAGGAATGTGTTCAAATATTACCGCCAAGATGTTACGTTGTGTTAGGTTAGGTTATATTACGTTATAGATGTATATAAAGATCCCACGGAGACGTAGAGGCCAACTCGCCATGAATGTTTTCAAATATTACCGCCGAGATGTTAGGTTGGATTAGGTTAGGTTATATTACGTTATAGACGTATATAAAGGTCCCACGGAGACGTAGAGGCCAACAAGCCAGGAATGTGTTCAAATATTACCGCCGAGATGTTAGGTTGGGTTAGGTTAGGTTATATTACGTTATAGATGTATATAAAGTTCCCACGGAGACGTAGAGGCCAACAAGCCAGGAATGTGTTCAAATATTACCGCCGAGATGTTAGGTTGGTTTAGGTTAGGTTATATTACGTTATAGATGTATATAAAGTTCCCACGGAGACGTAGAGGCCAACTCGCCATGAATGTTTTCAAATATTACCGCCGAGATGTTAGATTGGCTTAGGTTAGGTTATATTACGTTATTGATGTATATAAAGGTCCCACGGAGACGTAGAGGCCAACAAGCCAGGAATGTGTTCAAATATTACCGCCGAGATGTTAGGTTGGGTTAGGTTAGGTTATATTACGTTAATGATGTATATAAAGTTCCCACGAAGACGTAGAGGCCAACTCGCCATGAATGTGTTCAAATATTACCGCCGAGATGTTAGATTGGGTTAGGTTAGGTTATATTACGTTATTGATGTATATAAAGATCCCACGGAGACATAGAGGCCAACAAGCCAGGAATGTTTTCAAATATTACCGCAGAGATGTTAGTTTGGGTTAGGTTCGGTTATATAACGTTATTGATGTATATAAATATCCCACGGAGACGTAGAGGCCAACAAGCCAGGAATGTGTTCAAATAATACCGCCGAGATGCTAGGTTGGGTTAGGTTAGGTTATATTACTTTATAGATGTATATAAAGATCCCACGGAGACGTAGAGGCCAACAAGCCAGGATGTCTTCAAATATTACCGCCGAGATGTTAGGTTGGTTTAGGTTATGTTATATTACGTTATAGATGTATATAAAGGTCCCACGGATACGTAGAGGCCAACAAGTCAGGAATGTGTTCAAATATTACCGCCGAGACGTTAGATTGGGTTAGGTTAGGTTATATTACGTTATTGATGTATATAAAGATCCCACGGAGACGTAGAGGCCAACAAGCCAGGAATGTGTTCAAATATTACCGCCGAGATGTTAGATTGGGTTAGGTTAGGTTATATTACGTTATTGATGTATATAAAGGTCCCACGGAGACGTAGAGGCCAACAAGCCAGGAATGTGTTCAAATATTACCGCCGAGATGTTAGGTTGGGTTAGGTTAGGTTATATTACGTTATAGATGTATATAAAGATCCCACGGAGACGTAGAGGCCAACAAGCCAGGATGTCTTCAAATATTACCGCCGAGATGTTAGGTTGGTTTAGGTTATGTTATATTACGTTATAGATGTATATAAAGGTCCCACGGATACGTAGAGGCCAACAAGTCAGGAATGTGTTCAAATATTACCGCCGAGACGTTAGATTGGGTTAGGTTAGGTTATATTACGTTATTGATGTATATAAAGATCCCACGGAGACGTAGAGGCCAACAAGCCAGGAATGTGTTCAAATATTACCGCCGAGATGTTAGATTGGGTTAGGTTAGGTTATATTACGTTGTTGATGTATATAAATATCCCACGGAGACGTAGAGGCCAACAAGCCAGGAATGTGTTCAAATATTACCGCCGAGATGTTAGGTTGGGTTAGGTTAGGTTATATTACGTTATAGATGTATATAAAGGTCCCACGGAGACGTAGAGGCCAACAAGTCAGGAATGTGTTCAAATCTTACCGCCGAGATGTTAGGTTGGGTTAGGTTAGGTTATATTACGTTATAGATGTATATAAAGGTCCCACGGAGACGTAGAGTCCAACAAGCCAGGAATGTGTTCAAATATTACCGCCGAGATGTTAGATTGGGTTAGGTTAGGTTATATTACGTTATTGATGTATATGAAGGTCCCACGGAGACGTAGAGGCCAACAAGCCAGGAATGTGTTCAAATATTACCGCCGAGATGTTAGGTTGGGTTGGGTTAGGTTATATTACGTTATAGATGTATATAAAGTTCCCACGGAGACGTAGAGGCCAACTCGCCATGAATGTCTTCAAATATTACCGCCGAGATGTTAGATTGGGTTAGGTTAGGTTATATTACGTTATTGATGTATATAAAGGTCCCACGGAGACGTAGAGGCCAACAAGCCAGGAATGTGTTCAAATATTACCGCCGAGATGTTAGGTTGGTTTAGGTTAGGTTATATTACGTTATAGATGTATATAAAGTTCCCACGGAGACGTAGAGGCCAACAAGCCAGGAATGTGTTCAAATATTACCGCCGAGATGTTAGATTGGGTTAGGTTAGGTTATATTACGTTGTTGATGTATATAAATATCCCACGGAGACGTAGAGGCCAACAAGCCAGGAATGTGTTCAAATATTACCGCCGAGATGTTAGGTTGGGTTAGGTTAGGTTATATTACGTTATAGATGTATATAAAGGTCCCACGGAGACGTAGAGGCCAACAAGTCAGGAATGTGTTCAAATATTACCGCCGAGATGTTAGGTTGGGTTAGGTTAGGTTATATTACGTTATAGATGTATATAAAGGTCCCACGGAGACGTAGAGGCCAACAAGCCAGGAATGTGTTCAAATATTACCGCCGAGATGTTAGGTTGGGTTAGGCTATATTACGTTATAGATGTATATAAAGTTCCCAGGGAGACGTAGAGGCCAACTCGCCATGAATGTTTTCAAATATTACCGCCGAGATGTTAGGTTGGGTTAGGTTAGGTTATATTACGTTATAGACGTATATAAAGGTCACACGGATACGTAGAGGCCAACAAGCCAGGAATGTGTTCAGATATTACCGCCGAGATGTTAGGTTGGGTTAGGTTAGGTTATATTACGTTATTGATGTATATAAAAATCCCACGGAGACATAGAGGCCAACAAGCCAGGAATGTTTTCAAATATTACCGCAGAGATGTTAGTTTGGGTTAGGTTCGGTTATATAACGTTATTGATGTATATAAATATCCCACGGAGACGTAGAGGCCAACAAGCCAGGAATGTGTTCAAATAATACCGTCGAGATGTTAGGTTGGGTTAGGTTAGGTTATATTACTTTATAGATGTATATAAAGATCCCACGGAGACGTAGAGGCCAACAAGCCAGGATGTCTTCAAATATTACCGCCGAGATGTTAGGTTGGTTTAGGTTATGTTATATTACGTTATAGATGTATATAAAGGTCCCACGGATACGTAGAGGCCAACAAGTCAGGAATGTGTTCAGATATTACCGCAGAGATGTTAGTTTGGGTTAGGTTCGGTTATATAACGTTATTGATGTATATAAATATCCCACGGAGACGTAGAGGCCAACAAGCCAGGAATGTGTTTAAATAATACCGCCGAGATGCTAGGTTGGGTTAGGTTAGGTTATATTACTTTATAGATGTATATAAAGATCCCACGGAGACGTAGAGGCCAACAAGCCAGGATGTCTTCAAATATTACCGCCGAGATGTTAGGTTGGTTTAGGTTATGTTATATTACGTTATAGATGTATATAAAGGTCCCACGGATACGTAGAGGCCAACAAGTCAGGAATGTGTTCAAATATTACCGCCGAGACGTTAGATTGGGTTAGGTTAGGTTATATTACGTTATTGATGTATATAAAGATCCCACGGAGACGTAGAGGCCAACAAGCCAGGAATGTGTTCAAATATTACCGCCGAGATGTTAGATTGGGTTAGGTTAGGTTATATTACGTTATTGATGTATATAAAGGTCCCACGGAGACGTAGAGGCCAACAAGCCAGGAATGTGTTCAAATATTACCGCCGAGATGTTAGGTTGGGTTGGGTTAGGTTATATTACGTTATTGATGTATATAAAGATCCCACGGAGACATAGAGGCCAACAAGCCAGGAATGTCTTCAAATATTACCGCAGAGATGTTAGTTTGGGTTAGGTTCGGTTATATAACGTTATTGATGTATATAAATATCCCACGGAGACGTAGAAGCCAACAAGCCAGGAATGTGTTCAAATAATACCGCCGAGATGTTAGGTTGGGTTAGGTTAGGTTATATTACGTTATAGATGTATATAAAGTTCCCACGGAGACGTAGAGGCCAACAGGCCAGGAATGTTTTCAAATATTACCGCCGAGATGTTAGGTTGGGTTAGGTTAGGTTATATTACGTTATTGATGTATATAAAGGTCCCACGGAGACGTAGAGGCCAACAAGCCAGGAATGTGTTCAAATATTACCGCCGAGATGTTAGGTTGGGTTAGGTTAGGTTATATTACGTTATTGATGTATATAAAGGTCCCACGGAGACGTAGAGGCCAACAAGCCAGGAATGTGTTCAAATATTACCGCCGAGATGTTAGGTTGGTTTGGGTTAGGTTATATTACGTTATAGATGTATATAAAGTTCCCACGGAGACGTAGAGGCCAACTCGCCATGAATGTCTTCAAATATTACCGCCGAGATGTTAGATTGGGTTAGGTTAGGTTATATTACGTTATTGATGTATATAAAGGTCCCACGGAGACGTAGAGGCCAACAAGCCAGGAATGTGTTCAAATATTACCGCCGAGATGTTAGGTTGGTTTAGGTTAGGTTATATTACGTTATAGATGTATATAAAGTTCCCACGGAGACGTAGAGGCCAACAAGCCAGGAATGTGTTCAAATATTACCGCCGAGATGTTAGGTTGGGTCAGGTTAGGTTATATTACGTTATAGATGTATATAAAGATCCCACGGAGACGTAGAAGCCAACTCGCCATGAATGTTTTCAAATATTACCGCCGAGATGTTAGGTTGGGTTAGGTTAGGTTATATTACGTTATAGATGTATATAAAGTTCCCACGGAGACGTAGAGGCCAACAGGCCAGGAATGTGTTCAAATATTACTGCCGAGATGTTAGATTGGGTTAGGTTAGGTTATATTACGTTATTGATGTATATAAAGATCCCACGGAGGCGTAGAGGCCAACAAGCCAGGAATGTGTTCAAATATTACCGCCGAGATGTTAGGTTGGGTTAGGTTAGGTTATATTACGTTATAGACGTATATAAAGGTCACACGGATACGTAGAGTCCAACAAGCCACTAATGTGTTCAAATATTACCGCCGAGATGTTAGGTTGGGTTAGGTTAGGTTATATTACGTTATAGATGTATATAAAGATCCCACGGAGACGTAGAGGCCAACAAGCCAGGAATGTCTTCACATATTACCGCAGAGATGTTAGTTTGGGTTAGGTTCGTTTATATAACGTTATTGATGTATATAAATATCCCACGGAGACGTAGAGGCCAACAAGCCAGGAATGTGATCAAATAATACCGCCGAGATGTTAGGTTGGGTTAGGTTAGGTTATATTACGTTATAGATGTATATAAAGTTCCCACGGAGACGTAGAGGCCAACAGGCCAGGAATGTGTTCAAATATTACCGCCGAGATGTTAGATTGGGTTAGGTTAGGTTATATTACGTTATTGATGTATATAAAGATCCCACGGAGGCGTAGAGGCCAACAAGCCAGGAATGTGTTCAAATATTACCGCCGAGATGTTAGGTTGGGTTAGGTTAGGTTATATTACGTTATAGACGTATATAAAGGTCACACGGATACGTAGAGTCCAACAAGCCACTAATGTGTTCAAATATTACCGCCGAGATGTTAGGTTGGGTTAGGTTAGGTTATATTACGTTATAGATGTATATAAAGATCCCACGGAGACGTAGAGGCCAACAAGCCAGGAATGTCTTCACATATTACCGCAGAGATGTTAGTTTGGGTTAGGTTCGTTTATATAACGTTATTGATGTATATAAATATCCCACGGAGACGTAGAGGCCAACAAGCCAGGAATGTGATCAAATAATACCGCCGAGATGTTAGATTGGGTTAGGTTAGGTTATATTACGTTATTGATGTATATGAAGGTCCCACGGAGACGTAGAGGCCAACAAGCCAGGAATGTGTTCAAATATTACCGCCGAGATGTTAGGTTGGGTTGGGTTAGGTTATATTACGTTATAGATGTATATAAAGTTCCCACGGAGACGTAGAGGCCAACTCGCCAGGAATGTCTTCAAATATTACCGCCGAGATGTTAGATTGGGTTAGGTTAGGTTATATTACGTTATTGATGTATATAAAGGTCCCACGGAGACGTAGAGGCCAACAAGCCAGGAATGTGTTCAAATATTACCGCCGAGATGTTAGGTTGGTTTAGGTTAGGTTATATTACGTTATAGATGTATATAAAGTTCCCACGGAGACGTAGAGGCCAACAAGCCAGGAATGTGTTCAAATATTACCGCCGAGATGTTAGATTGGGTTAGGTTAGGTTATATTACGTTATAGATGTATATAAAGTTCCCACGGAGACGTAGAGGCCAACAAGCCAGGAATGTGTTCAAATATTACCGCCGAGATGTTAGGTTGGTTCAGGTTAGGTTATATTACGTTATAGATGTATATAAAGATCCCACGGAGACGTAGAAGCCAACTCGCCATGAATGTTTTCAAATATTACCGCCGAGATGTTAGGTTGGGTTAGGTTAGGTTATATTACGTTATAGATGTATATAAAGTTCCCACGGAGACGTAGAGGCCAACAGGCCAGGAATGTGTTCAAATATTACCGCCGAGATGTTAGATTGGGTTCGGTTAGGTTATATTACGTTATTGATGTATATAAAGATCCCACGGAGACGTAGAGGCCAACAAGCCAGGAATGTGTTCAAATATTACCGCCGAGATGTTAGATTGGGTTAGGTTAGGTTATATTACGTTATTGATGTATATAAAGGTCCCACGGGGACGTAGAGGCCAACAAGCCGGGAATCTGTTCAAATATTACCGCCGAGATGTTAGGTTAGGTTAGGTTATATTACGTTATAGATGTATATAAAGTTCCCACGGAGACGTAGAGGCCAACTCGCCATGAATGTGTTCAAATATTACCGCCGAGATGTTAGATTGGGTTCGGTTAGGTTATATTACGTTATTGATGTATATAAAGATCCCACGGAGACGTAGAGGCCAACAAGCCAGGAATGTCTTCAAATATTACCGCCGAGATTTTAGGTTGTGTTAGGTTAGGTTATATAACGTTATTGATGTATATAAAGGTCCCACGGAGACGTAGAGGCCAACTCGCCAGGAATGTTGTCAAATATTACCGCCGAGATGTTAGGTTGGTTTAGGTTAGGTTATATTACGTTATAGATGTATATAAAGGTAACACGGAGACGTAGAGGCCAACAAGCCAGTAATGTGTTCAAATATTACCGCCGAGATGTTAGATTGGGTTAGGTTAGGTTATATTACGTTATTGATGTATATAAAGGTCCCACGGGGACGTAGAGGCCAACAAGCCGGGAATGTGTTCAAATATTACCGCCGAGATGTTAGGTTGGGTTAGGTTATATTACGTTATAGATGTATATAAAGTTCCCACGGAGACGTAGAGGCCAACTCGCCATGAATGTTTTCAAATATTACCGCCGAGATGTTAGGTTGGGTTAGGTTAGGTTATATTACGTTATAGACGTATATAAAGGTCACACGGATACGTAGAGGCCAACAAGCCAGGAATGTGTTCAGATATTACCGCCGAGATGTTAGGTTGGGTTAGGTTAGGTTATATTACGTTATAGATGTATATAAAGTTCCCACGGAGACGTAGAGGCCAACAGGCCAGGAATGTTTTCAAATATTACCGCCGAGATGTTAGGTTGGGTTAGGTTAGGTTATATTACGTTATTGATGTATATAAAGGTCCCACGGAGACGTAGAGGCCAACAAGCCAGGAATGTGTTCAAATATTACCGCCGAGATGTTAGGTTGGGTTAGGTTAGGTTATATTACGTTATTGGTGTATATAAAGGTCCCACGGAGACGTAGAGGCCAACAAGCCAGGAATGTGTTCAAATATTACCGCCGAGATGTTAGGTTGGGTTGGGTTAGGTTATATTACGTTATAGATGTATATAAAGTTCCCACGGAGACGTAGAGGCCAACTCGCCATGAATGTCTTCAAATATTACCGCCGAGATGTTAGATTGGGTTAGGTTAGGTTATATTACGTTATTGATGTATATAAAGGTCCCACGGAGACGTAGAGGCCAACAAGCCAGGAATGTGTTCAAATATTACCGCCGAGATGTTAGGTTGGTTTAGGTTAGGTTATATTACGTTATAGATGTATATAAAGTTCCCACGGAGACGTAGAGGCCAACAAGCCAGGAATGTGTTCAAATATTACCGCCGAGATGTTAGGTTGGGTCAGGTTAGGTTATATTACGTTATAGATGTATATAAAGATCCCACGGAGACGTAGAATCCAACTCGCCATGAATGTTTTCAAATATTACCGCCGAGATGTTAGGTTGGGTTAGGTTAGGTTATATTACGTTATAGATGTATATAAAGTTCCCACGGAGACGTAGAGGCCAACAGGCCAGGAATGTGTTCAAATATTACCGCCGAGATGTTAGATTGGGTTCGGTTAGGTTATATTACGTTATTGATGTATATAAAGATCCCACGGAGACGTAGAGGCCAACAAGCCAGGAATGTGTTCAAATATTACCGCCGAGATGTTAGATTGGGTTAGGTTAGGTTATATTACGTTATTGATGTATATAAAGGTCCCACGGGGACGTAGAGGCCAACAAGCCGGGAATCTGTTCAAATATTACCGCCGAGATGTTAGGTTGGGTTAGGTTATATTACGTTATAGATGTATATAAAGTTCCCACGGAGACGTAGAGGCCAACTCGCCATGAATGTTTTCAAATATTACCGCCGAGATGTTAGGCTGGTTTAGGTTAGGTTATATTACGTTATAGATGTATATAAAGATCCCACGGAGACGTAGAGGCTAACAAGCCAGGAATGTGTTCAAATATTACCGCCGAGATGTTAGATTGGGTTAGGTTAGGTTACATTACGTTGTTGATGTATATAAATATCCCACGGAGACGTAGAGGCCAACAAGCCAGGAATGTGTTCAAATATTACCGCCGAGATGTTAGGTTCGGTTAGGTTAGGTTATATTACGTTATAGATGTATATAAAGATCCCACGGAGACGTAGAGGCCAACTCGCCATGAATGTTTTCAAATATTACCGCCGAGATGTTAGGTTGGGTTAGGTTAGGTTATATTACGTTATAGACGTATATAAAGGTCACACGGATACGTAGAGGCCAACAAGCCAGGAATGTGTTCAGATATTACCGCCGAGATGTTAGGTTGGGTTAGGTTAGGTTATATTACGTTATAGATGTATATAAAGTTCCCACGGAGACGTAGAGGCCAACAGGCCAGGAATGTGTTCAAATATTACCGCCGAGATTTTAGGTTGTGTTAGGTTAGGTTATATAACGTTATTGATGTATATAAAGGTCCCACGGAGACGTAGAGGCCAACTCGCCAGGAATGTTGTCAAATATTACCGCCGAGATGTTAGGTTGGGTCAGGTTAGGTTATATTACGTTATAGATGTATATAAAGATCCCACGGAGACGTAGAAGCCAACTCGCCATGAATGTTTTCAAATATTACCGCCGAGATGTTAGGTTGGGTTAGGTTAGGTTATATTACGTTATAGATGTATATAAAGGTAACACGGAGACGTAGAGGCCAACAAGCCAGTAATGTGTTCAAATATTACCGCCGAGATGTTAGATTGGGTTAGGTTAGGTTATATTACGTTATTGATGTATATAAAGGTCCCACGGGGACGTAGAGGCCAACAAGCCGGGAATGTGTTCAAATATTACCGCCGAGATGTTAGGTTGGGTTAGGTTATATTACGTTATAGATGTATATAAAGTTCCCACGGAGACGTAGAGGCCAACTCGCCATGAATGTTTTCAAATATTACCGCCGAGATGTTAGGCTGGTTTAGGTTAGGTTATATTACGTTATAGATGTATATAAAGTTCCCACGGAGACGTAGAGGCTAACAAGCCAGGAATGTGTTCAAATATTACCGCCGAGATGTTAGATTGGGTTAGGTTAGGTTATATTACGTTGTTGATGTATATAAATATCCCACGGAGACGTAGAGGCCAACAAGCCAGGAATGTGTTCAAATAATACCGCCGAGATGTTAGGTTGGGTTAGGTTAGGTTATATTACGTTATCGATGTATATAAAAATCCCACGGAGACGGAGAGGCCAACAAGCCAGGATGTCTTCAAATATTACCGCCGAGATGTTAGGTTGGTTTAGGTTATGTTATATTACGTTATAGATGTATATAAAGGTCCCACGGATACGTAGAGGCCAACAAGTCAGGAATGTGTTCAAATATTACCGCCGAGACGTTAGATTGGGTTAGGTTAGGTTATATTACGTTATTGATGTATATAAAGATCCCACGGAGACGTAGAGGCCAACAAGCCAGGAATGTGTTCAAATATTACCGCCGAGATGTTAGATTGGGTTAGGTTAGGTTATATTACGTTGTTGATGTATATAAATATCCACGGAGACGTAGAGGCCAACAAGCCAGGAATGTGTTCAAATATTACCGCCGAGATGTTGGGTTGGGTTAGGTTAGGTTATATTACGTTATAGATGTATATAAAGGTCCCACGGAGACGTAGAGGCCAACAAGTCAGGAATGTGTTCAAATATTACCGCCGAGATGTTAGGTTGGGTTAGGTTAGGTTATATTACGTTATAGATGTATATAAAGGTCCCACGGAGACGTAGAGGCCAACAAGCCAGGAATGTGTTCAAATATTACCGCCGAGATGTTAGGTTGGGTTAGGTTATATTACGTTATAGATGTATATAAAGTTCCCACGGAGACGTAGAGGCCAACTCGCCATGAATGTTTTCAAATATTACCGCCGAGATGTTAGGTTGGA
The DNA here is from genome assembly GCA_963969225.1 of Xylocopa violacea. Classification (NCBI taxonomy): domain Eukaryota; kingdom Metazoa; phylum Arthropoda; class Insecta; order Hymenoptera; family Apidae; genus Xylocopa; species Xylocopa violacea. The sequence goes on along the minus strand of CAXAJV010000836.1, from coordinate 4,844,838 downwards.
TTAGGTTAGGTTATATTACGTTATAGACGTATATAAAAGTCACACGGATACGTAGAGGCCAACAAGCCAGGAATGTGTTCAGATATTACCGCCGAGATGTTAGGTTGGGTTGGGTTAGGTTATATTACGTTATAGATGTATATAAAGATCCCACGGAGACGTAGAAGCCAACTCGCCATGAATGTTTTCAAATATTACCGCCGAGATGTTAGGTTGGGTTAGGTTAGGTTATATTACGTTATAGATGTATATAAAGTTCCCACGGAGACGTAGAGGCCAACAGGCCAGGAATGTGTTCAAATATTACCGCCGAGATGTTAGATTGGGTTCGGTTAGGTTATATTACGTTATTGATGTATATAAAGATCCCACGGAGACGTAGAGGCCAACAAGCCAGGAATGTCTTCAAATATTACCGCCGAGATTTTAGGTTGTGTTAGGTTAGGTTATATAACGTTATTGATGTATATAAAGGTCCCACGGAGACGTAGAGGCCAACTCGCCAGGAATGTTGTCAAATATTACCGCCGAGATGTTAGGTTGGTTTAGCTTAGGTTATATTACGTTATAGATGTATATAAAGGTAACACGGAGACGTAGAGGCCAACAAGCCAGTAATGTGTTCAAATATTACCGCCGAGATGTTAGATTGGGTTAGGTTAGGTTATATTACGTTATTGATGTATATAAAGGTCCCACGGGGACGTAGAGGCCAACAAGCCGGGAATGTGTTCAAATATTACCGCCGAGATGTTAGGTTGGGTTAGGTTATATTACGTTATAGATGTATATAAAGTTCCCACGGAGACGTAGAGGCCAACTCGCCATGAATGTTTTCAAATATTACCGCCGAGATGTTAGGCTGGTTTAGGTTAGGTTATATTACGTTATAGATGTATATAAAGTTCCCACGGAGACGTAGAGGCTAACAAGCCAGGAATGTGTTCAAATATTACCGCCGAGATGTTAGATTGGGTTAGGTTAGGTTATATTACGTTGTTGATGTATATAAATATCCCACGGAGACGTAGAGGCCAACAAGCCAGGAATGTGTTCAAATATTACCGCCGAGATGTTAGGTTGGGTTAGGTTATATTACGTTATAGATGTATATAAAGTTCCCACGGAGACGTAGAGGCCAACTCGCCATGAATGTTTTCAAATATTACCGCCGAGATGTTAGGTTGGGTTAGGTTAGGTTATATTACGTTATAGACGTATATAAAAGTCACACGGATACGTAGAGGCCAACAAGCCAGGAATGTGTTCAGATATTACCGCCGAGATGTTAGGTTGGGTTGGGTTAGGTTATATTACGTTATAGATGTATATAAAGTTCCCACGAAGACGTAGAGGCCAACTCGCCATGAATGTGTTCAAATATTACCGCCGAGATGTTAGATTGGGTTAGGTTAGGTTATATTACGTTATTGATGTATATAAAGATCCCACGGAGACATAGAGGCCAACAAGCCAAGAATGTTTTCAAATATTACCGCAGAGATGTTGGTTTGGGTTAGGTTCGGTTATATAACGTTATTGATGTATATAAATATCCCACGGAGACGTAGAGGCCAACAAGCCAGGAATGTGTTCAAATAATACCGCCGAGATGTTAGGTTGGGTTAGGTTAGGTTATATTACGTTATAGATGTATATAAAGATCCCACGGAGACGTAGAGGCCAACAAGCCAGGATGTCTTCAAATATTACCGCCGAGATGTTAGGTTGGTTTAGGTTATGTTATATTACGTTATAGATGTATATAAAGGTCCCACGGATACGTAGAGGCCAACAAGTCAGGAATGTGTTCAAATATTACCGCCGAGACGTTAGATTGGGTTAGGTTAGGTTATATAACTTTATTGATGTATATAAATATCCCACGGAGACGTAGAGGCCAACAAGCCAGGAATGTGTTCAAATATTACCGCCGAGATGTTAGGTTGGGTCAGGTTAGGTTATATTACGTTATAGATGTATATAAAGATCCCACGGAGACGTAGAAGCCAACTCGCCATGAATGTTTTCAAATATTACCGCCGAGATGTTAGGTTGGGTTAGGTTAGGTTATATTACGTTATAGATGTATATAAAGTTCCCACGGAGACGTAGAGGCCAACAGGCCAGGAATGTGTTCAAATATTACCGCCGAGATGTTAGATTGGGTTCGGTTAGGTTATATTACGTTATTGATGTATATAAAGATCCCACGGAGACGTAGAGGCCAACAAGCCAGGAATGTCTTCAAATATTACCGCCGAGATTTTAGGTTGTGTTAGGTTAGGTTATATAACGTTATTGATGTATATAAAGGTCCCACGGAGACGTAGAGGCCAACTCGCCAGGAATGTTGTCAAATATTACCGCCGAGATGTTAGGTTGGTTTAGGTTAGGTTATATTACGTTATAGATGTATATAAAGGTAACACGGAGACGTAGAGGCCAACAAGCCAGTAATGTGTTCAAATATTACCGCCGAGATGTTAGATTGGGTTAGGTTAGGTTATATTACGTTATTGATGTATATAAAGGTCCCACGGGGCGTAGAGGCCAACAAGCCGGGAATGTGTTCAAATATTACCGCCGAGATGTTAGGTTGGGTTAGGTTATATTACGTTATAGATGTATTTAAAGTTCCCACGGAGACGTAGAGGCCAACTCGCCATGAATGTTTTCAAATATTACCGCCGAGATGTTAGGCTGGTTTAGGTTAGGTTATATTACGTTATAGATGTATATAAAGGTCCCACGGAGACGTAGAGGCCAACAAGCCAGGAATGTGTTCAAATATTACCGCCGAGATGTTAGGTTGGGTTGGGTTAGGTTATATTACGTTATTGATGTATATAAAGATCCCACGGAGACATAGAGGCCAACAAGCCAGGAATGTCTTCAAATATTACCGCAGAGATGTTAGTTTGGGTTAGGTTCGGTTATATAACGTTATTGATGTATATAAATATCCCACGGAGACGTAGAGGCCAACAAGCCAGGAATGTGTTCAAATAATACCGCCGAGATGTTAGGTTGGGTTAGGTTAGGTTATATTACGTTATAGATGTATATAAAGATCCCACGGAGACGTAGAGGCCAACAAGCCAGGATGTCTTCAAATATTACCGCCGAGATGTTAGGTTGGTTTAGGTTATGTTATATTACGTTATAGATGTATATAAAGGTCCCACGGATACGTAGAGGCCAACAAGTCAGGAATGTGTTCAAACATTACCGCCGAGACGTTAGATTGGGTTAGGTTAGGTTATATTACGTTATTGATGTATATAAAGATCCCACGGAGACGTAGAGGCCAACAAGCCAGGAATGTGTTCAAATATTACCGCCGAGATGTTAGATTGGGTTAGGTTAGGTTATATTACGTTGTTGATGTATATAAATATCCCACGGAGACGTAGAGGCCAACAAGCCAGGAATGTGTTCAAATATTACCGCCGAGATGTTAGGTTGGGTTAGGTTAGGTTATATTACGTTATAGATGTATATAAAGGTCCCACGGAGACGTAGAGGCCAACAAGCCAGAATGTCTTCAAATATTACCGCCGAGATGTTAGGTTGGTTTAGGTTAGGTTATATTACGTTATAGACGTATATAAAGGTCACACGGATACGTAGAGGCCAACAAGCCAGGAATGTGTTCAGATATTACCGCCGAGATGTTAGGTTGGGTTAGGTTAGGTTATATTACGTTATAGATGTATATAAAGTTCCCACGGAGACGTAGAGGCCAACAAGCCAGGAATGTGTTCAAATATTACCGCCGAGATGTTAGGTTGGGTCAGGTTAGGTTATATTACGTTATAGATGTATATAAAGATCCCACGGAGACGTAGAAGCCAACTCGCCATGAATGTTTTCAAATATTACCGCCGAGATGTTAGGTTGGGTTAGGTTAGGTTATATTACGTTATAGATGTATATAAAGTTCCCACGGAGACGTAGAGGCCAACAGGCCAGGAATGTGTTCAAATATTACCGCCGAGATGTTAGATTGGGTTCGGTTAGGTTATATTACGTTATTGATGTATATAAAGATCCCACGGAGACGTAGAGGCCAACAAGCCAGGAATGTGTTCAAATATTACCGCCGAGATGTTAGATTGGGTTAGGTTAGGTTATATTACGTTATTGATGTATATAAAGGTCCCACGGGGACGTAGAGGCCAACAAGCCGGGAATCTGTTCAAATATTACCGCCGAGATGTTAGGTTAGGTTAGGTTATATTACGTTATAGATGTATATAAAGTTCCCACGGAGACGTAGAGGCCAACTCGCCATGAATGTGTTCAAATATTACCGCCGAGATGTTAGATTGGGTTCGGTTAGGTTATATTACGTTATTGATGTATATAAAGATCCCACGGAGACGTAGAGGCCAACAAGCCAGGAATGTCTTCAAATATTACCGCCGAGATATTAGGTTGTGTTAGGTTAGGTTATATAACGTTATTGATGTATATAAAGGTCCCACGGAGACGTAGAGGCCAACTCGCCAGGAATGTTGTCAAATATTACCGCCGAGATGTTAGGTTGGTTTAGGTTAGGTTATATTACGTTATAGATGTATATAAAGGTAACACGGAGACGTAGAGGCCAACAAGCCAGTAATGTGTTCAAATATTACCGCCGAGATGTTAGATTGGGTTAGGTTAGGTTATATTACGTTATTGATGTATATAAAGGTCCCACGGGGACGTAGAGGCCAACAAGCCGGGAATGTGTTCAAATATTACCGCCGAGATGTTAGGTTGGGTTAGGTTATATTACGTTATAGATGTATATAAAGTTCCCACGGAGACGTAGAGGCCAACTCGCCATGAATGTTTTCAAATATTACCGCCGAGATGTTAGGTTGGGTTAGGTTAGGTTATATTACGTTATAGACGTATATAAAGGTCACACGGATACGTAGAGGCCAACAAGCCAGGAATGTGTTCAGATATTACCGCCGAGATGTTAGGTTGGGTTAGGTTAGGTTATATTACGTTATAGATGTATATAAAGTTCCCACGGAGACGTAGAGGCCAACAGGCCAGGAATGTTTTCAAATATTACCGCCGAGATGTTAGGTTGGGTTAGGTTAGGTTATATTACGTTATTGATGTATATAAAGGTCCCACGGAGACGTAGAGGCCAACAAGCCAGGAATGTGTTCAAATATTACCGCCGAGATGTTAGGTTGGGTTAGGTTAGGTTATATTACGTTATTGATGTATATAAAGGTCCCACGGAGACGTAGAGGCCAACAAGCCAGGAATGTGTTCAAATATTACCGCCGAGATGTTAGGTTGGGTTGGGTTAGGTTATATTACGTTATAGATGTATATAAAGTTCCCACGGAGACGTAGAGGCCAACTCGCCATGAATGTCTTCAAATATTACCGCCGAGATGTTAGATTGGGTTAGGTTAGGTTATATTACGTTATTGATGTATATAAAGGTCCCACGGAGACGTAGAGGCCAACAAGCCAGGAATGTGTTCAAATATTACCGCCGAGATGTTAGGTTGGTTTAGGTTAGGTTATATTACGTTATAGATGTATATAAAGTTCCCACGGAGACGTAGAGGCCAACAAGCCAGGAATGTGTTCAAATATTACCGCCGAGATGTTAGGTTGTGTCAGGTTAGGTTATATTACGTTATAGATGTATATAAAGATCCCACGGAGACGTAGAATCCAACTCGCCATGAATGTTTTCAAATATTACCGCCGAGATGTTAGGTTGGGTTAGGTTAGGTTATATTACGTTATAGATGTATATAAAGTTCCCACGGAGACGTAGAGGCCAACAGGCCAGGAATGTGTTCAAATATTACCGCCGAGATGTTAGATTGGGTTCGGTTAGGTTATATTACGTTATTGATGTATATAAAGATCCCACGGAGACGTAGAGGCCAACAAGCCAGGAATGTGTTCAAATATTACCGCCGAGATGTTAGATTGGGTTAGGTTAGGTTATATTACGTTATTGATGTATATAAAGGTCCCACGGGGACGTAGAGGCCAACAAGCCGGGAATCTGTTCAAATATTACCGCCGAGATGTTAGGTTGGGTTAGGTTATATTACGTTATAGATGTATATAAAGTTCCCACGGAGACGTAGAGGCCAACTCGCCATGAATGTTTTCAAATATTACCGCCGAGATGTTAGGCTGGTTTAGGTTAGGTTATATTACGTTATAGATGTATATAAAGATCCCACGGAGACGTAGAGGCTAACAAGCCAGGAATGTGTTCAAATATTACCGCCGAGATGTTAGATTGGGTTAGGTTAGGTTATATTACGTTGTTGATGTATATAAATATCCCACGGAGACGTAGAGGCCAACAAGCCAGGAATGTGTTCAAATATTACCGCCGAGATGTTAGGTTGGGTTAGGTTATATTACGTTATAGATGTATATAAAGTTCCCACGGAGACGTAGAGGCCAACTCGCCATGAATGTTTTCAAATATTACCGCCGAGATGTTAGGTTGGGTTAGGTTAGGTTATATTACGTTATAGACGTATATAAAAGTCACACGGATACGTAGAGGCCAACAAGCCAGGAATGTGTTCAGATATTACCGCCGAGATGTTAGGTTGGGTTGGGTTAGGTTATATTACGTTATAGATGTATATAAAGTTCCCACGAAGACGTAGAGGCCAACTCGCCATGAATGTGTTCAAATATTACCGCCGAGATGTTAGATTGGGTTAGGTTAGGTTATATTACGTTATTGATGTATATAAAGATCCCACGGAGACATAGAGGCCAACAAGCCAAGAATGTTTTCAAATATTACCGCAGAGATGTTGGTTTGGGTTAGGTTCGGTTATATAACGTTATTGATGTATATAAATATCCCACGGAGACGTAGAGGCCAACAAGCCAGGAATGTGTTCAAATAATACCGCCGAGATGTTAGGTTGGGTTAGGTTAGGTTATATTACGTTATAGATGTATATAAAGATCCCACGGAGACGTAGAGGCCAACAAGCCAGGATGTCTTCAAATATTACCGCCGAGATGTTAGGTTGGTTTAGGTTATGTTATATTACGTTATAGATGTATATAAAGGTCCCACGGATACGTAGAGGCCAACAAGTCAGGAATGTGTTCAAATATTACCGCCGAGACGTTAGATTGGGTTAGGTTAGGTTATATAACGTTATTGATGTATATAAATATCCCACGGAGACGTAGAGGCCAACAAGCCAGGAATGTGTTCAAATATTACCGCCGAGATGTTAGGTTGGGTCAGGTTAGGTTATATTACGTTATAGATGTATATAAAGATCCCACGGAGACGTAGAAGCCAACTCGCCATGAATGTTTTCAAATATTACCGCCGAGATGTTAGGTTGGGTTAGGTTAGGTTATATTACGTTATAGATGTATATAAAGTTCCCACGGAGACGTAGAGGCCAACAGGCCAGGAATGTGTTCAAATATTACCGCCGAGATGTTAGATTGGGTTCGGTTAGGTTATATTACGTTATTGATGTATATAAAGATCCCACGGAGACGTAGAGGCCAACAAGCCAGGAATGTCTTCAAATATTACCGCCGAGATTTTAGGTTGTGTTAGGTTAGGTTATATAACGTTATTGATGTATATAAAGGTCCCACGGAGACGTAGAGGCCAACTCGCCAGGAATGTTGTCAAATATTACCGCCGAGATGTTAGGTTGGTTTAGGTTAGGTTATATTACGTTATAGATGTATATAAAGGTAACACGGAGACGTAGAGGCCAACAAGCCAGTAATGTGTTCAAATATTACCGCCGAGATGTTAGATTGGGTTAGGTTAGGTTATATTACGTTATTGATGTATATAAAGGTCCCACGGGGACGTAGAGGCCAACAAGCCGGGAATGTGTTCAAATATTACCGCCGAGATGTTAGGTTGGGTTAGGTTATATTACGTTATAGATGTATTTAAAGTTCCCACGGAGACGTAGAGGCCAACTCGCCATGAATGTTTTCAAATATTACCGCCGAGATGTTAGGCTGGTTTAGGTTAGGTTATATTACGTTATAGATGTATATAAAGGTCCCACGGAGACGTAGAGGCCAACAAGCCAGGAATGTGTTCAAATATTACCGCCGAGATGTTAGGTTGGGTTGGGTTAGGTTATATTACGTTATTGATGTATATAAAGATCCCACGGAGACATAGAGGCCAACAAGCCAGGAATGTCTTCAAATATTACCGCAGAGATGTTAGTTTGGGTTAGGTTCGGTTATATAACGTTATTGATGTATATAAATATCCCACGGAGACGTAGAGGCCAACAAGCCAGGAATGTGTTCAAATAATACCGCCGAGATGTTAGGTTGGGTTAGGTTAGGTTATATTACGTTATAGATGTATATAAAGATCCCACGGAGACGTAGAGGCCAACAAGCCAGGATGTCTTCAAATATTACCGCCGAGATGTTAGGTTGGTTTAGGTTATGTTATATTACGTTATAGATGTATATAAAGGTCCCACGGATACGTAGAGGCCAACAAGTCAGGAATGTGTTCAAACATTACCGCCGAGACGTTAGATTGGGTTAGGTTAGGTTATATTACGTTATTGATGTATATAAAGATCCCACGGAGACGTAGAGGCCAACAAGCCAGGAATGTGTTCAAATATTACCGCCGAGATGTTAGATTGGGTTAGGTTAGGTTATATTACGTTGTTGATGTATATAAATATCCCACGGAGACGTAGAGGCCAACAAGCCAGGAATGTGTTCAAATATTACCGCCGAGATGTTAGGTTGGGTTAGGTTAGGTTATATTACGTTATAGATGTATATAAAGTTCCCACGGAGACGTAGAGGCCAACAGGCCAGGAATGTGTTCAAATATTACCGCCGAGATGTTAGATTGGGTTCGGTTAGGTTATATTACGTTATTGATGTATATAAAGATCCCACGGAGACGTAGAGGCCAACAAGCCAGGAATGTGTTCAAATATTACCGCCGAGATGTTAGATTGGGTTAGGTTAGGTTATATTACGTTATTGATGTATATAAAGGTCCCACGGGGACGTAGAGGCCAACAAGCCGGGAATCTGTTCAAATATTACCGCCGAGATGTTAGGTTAGGTTAGGTTATATTACGTTATAGATGTATATAAAGTTCCCACGGAGACGTAGAGGCCAACTCGCCATGAATGTGTTCAAATATTACCGCCGAGATGTTAGATTGGGTTCGGTTAGGTTATATTACGTTATTGATGTATATAAAGATCCCACGGAGACGTAGAGGCCAACAAGCCAGGAATGTCTTCAAATATTACCGCCGAGATATTAGGTTGTGTTAGGTTAGGTTATATAACGTTATTGATGTATATAAAGGTCCCACGGAGACGTAGAGGCCAACTCGCCAGGAATGTTGTCAAATATTACCGCCGAGATGTTAGGTTGGTTTAGGTTAGGTTATATTACGTTATAGATGTATATAAAGGTAACACGGAGACGTAGAGGCCAACAAGCCAGTAATGTGTTCAAATATTACCGCCGAGATGTTAGATTGGGTTAGGTTAGGTTATATTACGTTATTGATGTATATAAAGGTCCCACGGGGACGTAGAGGCCAACAAGCCGGGAATGTGTTCAAATATTACCGCCGAGATGTTAGGTTGGGTTAGGTTATATTACGTTATAGATGTATATAAAGTTCCCACGGAGACGTAGAGGCCAACTCGCCATGAATGTTTTCAAATATTACCGCCGAGATGTTAGGTTGGGTTAGGTTAGGTTATATTACGTTATAGACGTATATAAAGGTCACACGGATACGTAGAGGCCAACAAGCCAGGAATGTGTTCAGATATTACCGCCGAGATGTTAGGTTGGGTTAGGTTAGGTTATATTACGTTATAGATGTATATAAAGTTCCCACGGAGACGTAGAGGCCAACAGGCCAGTAATGTGTTCAAATATTACCGCCGAGATGTTAGATTGGGTTAGGTTAGGTTATATTACGTTATTGATGTATATAAAGGTCCCACGGGGACGTAGAGGCCAACAAGCCGGGAATGTGTTCAAATATTACCGCCGAGATGTTAGGTTGGGTTAGGTTATATTACGTTATAGATGTATTTAAAGTTCCCACGGAGACGTAGAGGCCAACTCGCCATGAATGTTTTCAAATATTACCGCCGAGATGTTAGGCTGGTTTAGGTTAGGTTATATTACGTTATAGATGTATATAAAGGTCCCACGGAGACGTAGAGGCCAACAAGCCAGGAATGTGTTCAAATATTACCGCCGAGATGTTAGGTTGGGTTGGGTTAGGTTATATTACGTTATTGATGTATATAAAGATCCCACGGAGACATAGAGGCCAACAAGCCAGGAATGTCTTCAAATATTACCGCAGAGATGTTAGTTTGGGTTAGGTTCGGTTATATAACGTTATTGATGTATATAAATATCCCACGGAGACGTAGAGGCCAACAAGCCAGGAATGTGTTCAAATAATACCGCCGAGATGTTAGGTTGGGTTAGGTTAGGTTATATTACGTTATAGATGTATATAAAGATCCCACGGAGACGTAGAGGCCAACAAGCCAGGATGTCTTCAAATATTACCGCCGAGATGTTAGGTTGGTTTAGGTTATGTTATATTACGTTATAGATGTATATAAAGGTCCCACGGATACGTAGAGGCCAACAAGTCAGGAATGTGTTCAAACATTACCGCCGAGACGTTAGATTGGGTTAGGTTAGGTTATATTACGTTATTGATGTATATAAAGATCCCACGGAGACGTAGAGGCCAACAAGCCAGGAATGTGTTCAAATATTACCGCCGAGATGTTAGATTGGGTTAGGTTAGGTTATATTACGTTGTTGATGTATATAAATATCCCACGGAGACGTAGAGGCCAACAAGCCAGGAATGTGTTCAAATATTACCGCCGAGATGTTAGGTTGGGTTAGGTTAGGTTATATTACGTTATAGATGTATATAAAGGTCCCACGGAGACATAGAGGCCAACAAGCCAGAATGTCTTCAAATATTACCGCCGAGATGTTAGGTTGGTTTAGGTTAGGTTATATTACGTTATAGACGTATATAAAGGTCACACGGATACGTAGAGGCCAACAAGCCAGGAATGTGTTCAGATATTACCGCCGAGATGTTAGGTTGGGTTAGGTTAGGTTATATTACGTTATAGATGTATATAAAGTTCCCACGGAGACGTAGAGGCCAACAAGCCAGGAATGTGTTCAAATATTACCGCCGAGATGTTAGGTTGGGTCAGGTTAGGTTATATTACGTTATAGATGTATATAAAGATCCCACGGAGACGTAGAAGCCAACTCGCCATGAATGTTTTCAAATATTACCGCCGAGATGTTAGGTTGGGTTAGGTTAGGTTATATTACGTTATAGATGTATATAAAGTTCCCACGGAGACGTAGAGGCCAACAGGCCAGGAATGTGTTCAAATATTACCGCCGAGATGTTAGATTGGGTTCGGTTAGGTTATATTACGTTATTGATGTATATAAAGATCCCACGGAGACGTAGAGGCCAACAAGCCAGGAATGTGTTCAAATATTACCGCCGAGATGTTAGATTGGGTTAGGTTAGGTTATATTACGTTATTGATGTATATAAAGGTCCCACGGGGACGTAGAGGCCAACAAGCCGGGAATCTGTTCAAATATTACCGCCGAGATGTTAGGTTAGGTTAGGTTATATTACGTTATAGATGTATATAAAGTTCCCACGGAGACGTAGAGGCCAACTCGCCATGAATGTGTTCAAATATTACCGCCGAGATGTTAGATTGGGTTCGGTTAGGTTATATTACGTTATTGATGTATATAAAGATCCCACGGAGACGTAGAGGCCAACAAGCCAGGAATGTCTTCAAATATTACCGCCGAGATATTAGGTTGTGTTAGGTTAGGTTATATAACGTTATTGATGTATATAAAGGTCCCACGGAGACGTAGAGGCCAACTCGCCAGGAATGTTGTCAAATATTACCGCCGAGATGTTAGGTTGGTTTAGGTTAGGTTATATTACGTTATAGATGTATATAAAGGTAACACGGAGACGTAGAGGCCAACAAGCCAGTAATGTGTTCAAATATTACCGCCGAGATGTTAGATTGGGTTAGGTTAGGTTATATTACGTTATTGATGTATATAAAGGTCCCACGGGGACGTAGAGGCCAACAAGCCGGGAATGTGTTCAAATATTACCGCCGAGATGTTAGGTTGGGTTAGGTTATATTACGTTATAGATGTATATAAAGTTCCCACGGAGACGTAGAGGCCAACTCGCCATGAATGTTTTCAAATATTACCGCCGAGATGTTAGGTTGGGTTAGGTTAGGTTATATTACGTTATAGACGTATATAAAGGTCACACGGATACGTAGAGGCCAACAAGCCAGGAATGTGTTCAGATATTACCGCCGAGATGTTAGGTTGGGTTAGGTTAGGTTATATTACGTTATAGATGTATATAAAGTTCCCACGGAGACGTAGAGGCCAACAGGCCAGGAATGTTTTCAAATATTACCGCCGAGATGTTAGGTTGGGTTAGGTTAGGTTATATTACGTTATTGATGTATATAAAGGTCCCACGGAGACGTAGAGGCCAACAAGCCAGGAATGTGTTCAAATATTACCGCCGAGATGTTAGGTTGGGTTAGGTTAGGTTATATTACGTTATTGATGTATATAAAGGTCCCACGGAGACGTAGAGGCCAACAAGCCAGGAATGTGTTCAAATATTACCGCCGAGATGTTAGGTTGGGTTGGGTTAGGTTATATTACGTTATAGATGTATATAAAGTTCCCACGGAGACGTAGAGGCCAACTCGCCATGAATGTCTTCAAATATTACCGCCGAGATGTTAGATTGGGTTAGGTTAGGTTATATTACGTTATTGATGTATATAAAGGTCCCACGGAGACGTAGAGGCCAACAAGCCAGGAATGTGTTCAAATATTACCGCCGAGATGTTAGGTTGGTTTAGGTTAGGTTATATTACGTTATAGATGTATATAAAGTTCCCACGGAGACGTAGAGGCCAACAAGCCAGGAATGTGTTCAAATATTACCGCCGAGATGTTAGGTTGGGTCAGGTTAGGTTATATTACGTTATAGATGTATATAAAGATCCCACGGAGACGTAGAATCCAACTCGCCATGAATGTTTTCAAATATTACCGCCGAGATGTTAGGTTGGGTTAGGTTAGGTTATATTACGTTATAGATGTATATAAAGTTCCCACGGAGACGTAGAGGCCAACAGGCCAGGAATGTGTTCAAATATTACCGCCGAGATGTTAGATTGGGTTCGGTTAGGTTATATTACGTTATTGATGTATATAAAGATCCCACGGAGACGTAGAGGCCAACAAGCCAGGAATGTGTTCAAATATTACCGCCGAGATGTTAGATTGGGTTAGGTTAGGTTATATTACGTTATTGATGTATATAGAGGTCCCACGGGGACGTAGAGGCCAACAAGCCGGGAATCTGTTCAAATATTACCGCCGAGATGTTAGGTTGGGTTAGGTTATATTACGTTATAGATGTATATAAAGTTCCCACGGAGACGTAGAGGCCAACTCGCCATGAATGTTTTCAAATATTACCGCCGAGATGTTAGGTTGGGTTAGGTTAGGTTATATTACGTTATAGACGTATATAAAAGTCACACGGATACGTAGAGGCCAACAAGCCAGGAATGTGTTCAGATATTACCGCCGAGATGTTAGGTTGGGTTGGGTTAGGTTATATTACGTTATAGATGTATATAAAGTTCCCACGAAGACGTAGAGGCCAACTCGCCATGAATGTGTTCAAATATTACCGCCGAGATGTTAGATTGGGTTAGGTTAGGTTATATTACGTTATTGATGTATATAAAGATCCCACGGAGACATAGAGGCCAACAAGCCAAGAATGTTTTCAAATATTACCGCAGAGATGTTGGTTTGGGTTAGGTTCGGTTATATAACGTTATTGATGTATATAAATATCCCACGGAGACGTAGAGGCCAACAAGCCAGGAATGTGTTCAAATAATACCGCCGAGATGTTAGGTTGGGTTAGGTTAGGTTATATTACGTTATAGATGTATATAAAGATCCCACGGAGACGTAGAGGCCAACAAGCCAGGATGTCTTCAAATATTACCGCCGAGATGTTAGGTTGGTTTAGGTTATGTTATATTACGTTATAGATGTATATAAAGGTCCCACGGATACGTAGAGGCCAACAAGTCAGGAATGTGTTCAAATATTACCGCCGAGACGTTAGATTGGGTTAGGTTAGGTTATATAACGTTATTGATGTATATAAATATCCCACGGAGACGTAGAGGCCAACAAGCCAGGAATGTGTTCAAATATTACCGCCGAGATGTTAGGTTGGGTCAGGTTAGGTTATATTACGTTATAGATGTATATAAAGATCCCACGGAGACGTAGAAGCCAACTCGCCATGAATGTTTTCAAATATTACCGCCGAGATGTTAGGTTGGGTTAGGTTAGGTTATATTACGTTATAGATGTATATAAAGTTCCCACGGAGACGTAGAGGCCAACAGGCCAGGAATGTGTTCAAATATTACCGCCGAGATGTTAGATTGGGTTCGGTTAGGTTATATTACGTTATTGATGTATATAAAGATCCCACGGAGACGTAGAGGCCAACAAGCCAGGAATGTCTTCAAATATTACCGCCGAGATTTTAGGTTGTGTTAGGTTAGCTTATATAACGTTATTGATGTATATAAAGGTCCCACGGAGACGTAGAGGCCAACTCGCCAGGAATGTTGTCAAATATTACCGCCGAGATGTTAGGTTGGTTTAGGTTAGGTTATATTACGTTATAGATGTATATAAAGGTAACACGGAGACGTAGAGGCCAACAAGCCAGTAATGTGTTCAAATATTACCGCCGAGATGTTAGATTGGGTTAGGTTAGGTTATATTACGTTATTGATGTATATAAAGGTCCCACGGGGACGTAGAGGCCAACAAGCCGGGAATGTGTTCAAATATTACCGCCGAGATGTTAGGTTGGGTTAGGTTATATTACGTTATAGATGTATTTAAAGTTCCCACGGAGACGTAGAGGCCAACTCGCCATGAATGTTTTCAAATATTACCGCCGAGATGTTAGGCTGGTTTAGGTTAGGTTATATTACGTTATAGATGTATATAAAGGTCCCACGGAGACGTAGAGGCCAACAAGCCAGGAATGTGTTCAAATATTACCGCCGAGATGTTAGGTTGGGTTGGGTTAGGTTATATTACGTTATTGATGTATATAAAGATCCCACGGAGACATAGAGGCCAACAAGCCAGGAATGTCTTCAAATATTACCGCAGAGATGTTAGTTTGGGTTAGGTTCGGTTATATAACGTTATTGATGTATATAAATATCCCACGGAGACGTAGAGGCCAACAAGCCAGGAATGTGTTCAAATAATACCGCCGAGATGTTAGGTTGGGTTAGGTTAGGTTATATTACGTTATAGATGTATATAAAGATCCCACGGAGACGTAGAGGCCAACAAGCCAGGATGTCTTCAAATATTACCGCCGAGATGTTAGGTTGGTTTAGGTTATGTTATATTACGTTATAGATGTATATAAAGGTCCCACGGATACGTAGAGGCCAACAAGTCAGGAATGTGTTCAAACATTACCGCCGAGACGTTAGATTGGGTTAGGTTAGGTTATATTACGTTATTGATGTATATAAAGATCCCACGGAGACGTAGAGGCCAACAAGCCAGGAATGTGTTCAAATATTACCGCCGAGATGTTAGATTGGGTTAGGTTAGGTTATATTACGTTGTTGATGTATATAAATATCCCACGGAGACGTAGAGGCCAACAAGCCAGGAATGTGTTCAAATATTACCGCCGAGATGTTAGGTTGGGTTAGGTTAGGTTATATTACGTTATAGATGTATATAAAGGTCCCACGGAGACGTAGAGGCCAACAAGCCAGAATGTCTTCAAATATTACCGCCGAGATGTTAGGTTGGTTTAGGTTAGGTTATATTACGTTATAGACGTATATAAAGGTCACACGGATACGTAGAGGCCAACAAGCCAGGAATGTGTTCAGATATTACCGCCGAGATGTTAGGTTGGGTTAGGTTAGGTTATATTACGTTATAGATGTATATAAAGTTCCCACGGAGACGTAGAGGCCAACAAGCCAGGAATGTGTTCAAATATTACCGCCGAGATGTTAGGTTGGGTCAGGTTAGGTTATATTACGTTATAGATGTATATAAAGATCCCACGGAGACGTAGAAGCCAACTCGCCATGAATGTTTTCAAATATTACCGCCGAGATGTTAGGTTGGGTTAGGTTAGGTTATATTACGTTATAGATGTATATAAAGTTCCCACGGAGACGTAGAGGCCAACAGGCCATGAATGTGTTCAAATATTACCGCCGAGATGTTAGATTGGGTTCGGTTAGGTTATATTACGTTATTGATGTATATAAAGATCCCACGGAGACGTAGAGGCCAACAAGCCAGGAATGTCTTCAAATATTACCGCCGAGATATTAGGTTGTGTTAGGTTAGGTTATATAACGTTATTGATGTATATAAAGGTCCCACGGAGACGTAGAGGCCAACTCGCCAGGAATGTTGTCAAATATTACCGCCGAGATGTTAGGTTGGTTTAGGTTAGGTTATATTACGTTATAGATGTATATAAAGGTAACACGGAGACGTAGAGGCCAACAAGCCAGTAATGTGTTCAAATATTACCGCCGAGATGTTAGATTGGGTTAGGTTAGGTTATATTACGTTATTGATGTATATAAAGGTCCCACGGGGACGTAGAGGCCAACAAGCCGGGAATGTGTTCAAATATTACCGCCGAGATGTTAGGTTGGGTTAGGTTATATTACGTTATAGATGTATATAAAGTTCCCACGGAGACGTAGAGGCCAACTCGCCATGAATGTTTTCAAATATTACCGCCGAGATGTTAGGTTGGGTTAGGTTAGGTTATATTACGTTATAGACGTATATAAAGGTCACACGGATACGTAGAGGCCAACAAGCCAGGAATGTGTTCAGATATTACCGCCGAGATGTTAGGTTGGGTTAGGTTAGGTTATATTACGTTATAGATGTATATAAAGTTCCCACGGAGACGTAGAGGCCAACAGGCCAGGAATGTTTTCAAATATTACCGCCGAGATGTTAGGTTGGGTTAGGTTAGGTTATATTACGTTATTGATGTATATAAAGGTCCCACGGAGACGTAGAGGCCAACAAGCCAGGAATGTGTTCAAATATTACCGCCGAGATGTTAGGTTGGGTTAGGTTAGGTTATATTACGTTATTGATGTATATAAAGGTCCCACGGAGACGTAGAGGCCAACAAGCCAGGAATGTGTTCAAATATTACCGCCGAGATGTTAGGTTGGGTTGGGTTAGGTTATATTACGTTATAGATGTATATAAAGTTCCCACGGAGACGTAGAGGCCAACTCGCCATGAATGTCTTCAAATATTACCGCCGAGATGTTAGATTGGGTTAGGTTAGGTTATATTACGTTATTGATGTATATAAAGGTCCCACGGAGACGTAGAGGCCAACAAGCCAGGAATGTGTTCAAATATTACCGCCGAGATGTTAGGTTGGTTTAGGTTAGGTTATATTACGTTATAGATGTATATAAAGTTCCCACGGAGACGTAGAGGCCAACAAGCCAGGAATGTGTTCAAATATTACCGCCGAGATGTTAGGTTGGGTCAGGTTAGGTTATATTACGTTATAGATGTATATAAAGATCCCACGGAGACGTAGAATCCAACTCGCCATGAATGTTTTCAAATATTACCGCCGAGATGTTAGGTTGGGTTAGGTTAGGTTATATTACGTTATAGATGTATATAAAGTTCCCACGGAGACGTAGAGGCCAACAGGCCAGGAATGTGTTCAAATATTACCGCCGAGATGTTAGATTGGGTTCGGTTAGGTTATATTACGTTATTGATGTATATAAAGATCCCACGGAGACGTAGAGGCCAACAAGCCAGGAATGTGTTCAAATATTACCGCCGAGATGTTAGATTGGGTTAGGTTAGGTTATATTACGTTATTGATGTATATAGAGGTCCCACGGGGACGTAGAGGCCAACAAGCCGGGAATCTGTTCAAATATTACCGCCGAGATGTTAGGTTGGGTTAGGTTATATTACGTTATAGATGTATATAAAGTTCCCACGGAGACGTAGAGGCCAACTCGCCATGAATGTTTTCAAATATTACCGCCGAGATGTTAGGCTGGTTTAGGTTAGGTTATATTACGTTATAGATGTATATAAAGATCCCACGGAGACGTAGAGGCTAACAAGCCAGGAATGTGTTCAAATATTACCGCCGAGATGTTAGATTGGGTTAGGTTAGGTTATATTACGTTGTTGATGTATATAAATATCCCACGGAGACGTAGAGGCCAACAAGCCAGGAATGTGTTCAAATATTACCGCCGAGATGTTAGGTTGGGTTAGGTTAGGTTATATTACGTTATAGACGTATATAAAGGTCACACGGATACGTAGAGGCCAACAAGCCAGGAATGTGTTCAGATATTACCGCCGAGATGTTAGGTTGGGTTAGGTTAGGTTATATTACGTTATAGATGTATATAAAGTTCCCACGGAGACGTAGAGGCCAACAGGCCAGGAATGTGTTCAAATATTACCGCCGAGATTTTAGGTTGTGTTAGGTTAGGTTATATAACGTTATTGATGTATATAAAGGTCCCACGGAGACGTAGAGGCCAACTCGCCAGGAATGTTGTCAAATATTACCGCCGAGATGTTAGGTTGGGTCAGGTTAGGTTATATTACGTTATAGATGTATATAAAGATCCCACGGAGACGTAGAAGCCAACTCGCCATGAATGTTTTCAAATATTACCGCCGAGATGTTAGGTTGGGTTAGGTTAGGTTATATTACGTTATAGATGTATATAAAGTTCCCACGGAGACGTAGAGGCCAACAGGCCAGGAATGTGTTCAAATATTACCGCCGAGATGTTAGATTGGGTTCGGTTAGGTTATATTACGTTATTGATGTATATAAAGATCCCACGGAGACGTAGAGGCCAACAAGCCAGGAATGTCTTCAAATATTACCGCCGAGATTTTAGGTTGTGTTAGGTTAGGTTATATATCGTTATTGATGTATATAAAGGTCCCACGGAGACGTAGAGGCCAACTCGCCAGGAATGTTGTCAAATATTACCGCCGAGATGTTAGGTTGGTTTAGGTTAGGTTATATTACGTTATAGATGTATATAAAGGTAACACGGAGACGTAGAGGCCAACAAGCCAGTAATGTGTTCAAATATTACCGCCGAGATGTTAGATTGGGTTAGGTTAGGTTATATTACGTTATTGATGTATATAAAGGTCCCACGGGGACGTAGAGGCCAACAAGCCGGGAATGTGTTCAAATATTACCGCCGAGATGTTAGGTTGGGTTAGGTTATATTACGTTATAGATGTATATAAAGTTCCCACGGAGACGTAGAGGCCAACTCGCCATGAATGTTTTCAAATATTACCGCCGAGATGTTAGGCTGGTTTAGGTTAGGTTATATTACGTTATAGATGTATATAAAGTTCCCACGGAGACGTAGAGGCTAACAAGCCAGGAATGTGTTCAAATATTACCGCCGAGATGTTAGATTGGGTTAGGTTAGGTTATATTACGTTGTTGATGTATATAAATATCCCACGGAGACGTAGAGGCCAACAAGCCAGGAATGTGTTCAAATAATACCGCCGAGATGTTAGGTTGGGTTAGGTTAGGTTATATTACGTTATCGATGTATATAAAAATCCCACGGAGACGTAGAGGCCAACAAGCCAGGATGTCTTCAAATATTACCGCCGAGATGTTAGGTTGGTTTAGGTTATGTTATATTACGTTATAGATGTATATAAAGGTCCCACGGATACGTAGAGGCCAACAAGCCAGGAATGTGTTCAGATATTACCGCCGAGATGTTAGGTTGGGTTGGGTTAGGTTATATTACGTTATAGATGTATATAAAGTTCCCACGAAGACGTAGAGGCCAACTCGCCATGAATGTGTTCAAATATTACCGCCGAGATGTTAGATTGGGTTAGGTTAGGTTATATTACGTTATTGATGTATATAAAGATCCCACGGAGACATAGAGGCCAACAAGCCAAGAATGTTTTCAAATATTACCGCAGAGATGTTGGTTTGGGTTAGGTTCGGTTATATAACGTTATTGATGTATATAAATATCCCACGGAGACGTAGAGGCCAACAAGCCAGGAATGTGTTCAAATAATACCGCCGAGATGTTAGGTTGGGTTAGGTTAGGTTATATTACGTTATAGATGTATATAAAGATCCCACGGAGACGTAGAGGCCAACAAGCCAGGATGTCTTCAAATATTACCGCCGAGATGTTAGGTTGGTTTAGGTTATGTTATATTACGTTATAGATGTATATAAAGGTCCCACGGATACGTAGAGGCCAACAAGTCAGGAATGTGTTCAAATATTACCGCCGAGACGTTAGATTGGGTTAGGTTAGGTTATATAACGTTATTGATGTATATAAATATCCCACGGAGACGTAGAGGCCAACAAGCCAGGAATGTGTTCAAATATTACCGCCGAGATGTTAGGTTGGGTCAGGTTAGGTTATATTACGTTATAGATGTATATAAAGATCCCACGGAGACGTAGAAGCCAACTCGCCATGAATGTTTTCAAATATTACCGCCGAGATGTTAGGTTGGGTTAGGTTAGGTTATATTACGTTATAGATGTATATAAAGTTCCCACGGAGACGTAGAGGCCAACAGGCCAGGAATGTGTTCAAATATTACCGCCGAGATGTTAGATTGGGTTCGGTTAGGTTATATTACGTTATTGATGTATATAAAGATCCCACGGAGACGTAGAGGCCAACAAGCCAGGAATGTCTTCAAATATTACCGCCGAGATTTTAGGTTGTGTTAGGTTAGGTTATATAACGTTATTGATGTATATAAAGGTCCCACGGAGACGTAGAGGCCAACTCGCCAGGAATGTTGTCAAATATTACCGCCGAGATGTTAGGTTGGTTTAGGTTAGGTTATATTACGTTATAGATGTATATAAAGGTAACACGGAGACGTAGAGGCCAACAAGCCAGTAATGTGTTCAAATATTACCGCCGAGATGTTAGATTGGGTTAGGTTAGGTTATATTACGTTATTGATGTATATAAAGGTCCCACGGGGACGTAGAGGCCAACAAGCCGGGAATGTGTTCAAATATTACCGCCGAGATGTTAGGTTGGGTTAGGTTATATTACGTTATAGATGTATTTAAAGTTCCCACGGAGACGTAGAGGCCAACTCGCCATGAATGTTTTCAAATATTACCGCCGAGATGTTAGGCTGGTTTAGGTTAGGTTATATTACGTTATAGATGTATATAAAGGTCCCACGGAGACGTAGAGGCCAACAAGCCAGGAATGTGTTCAAATATTACCGCCGAGATGTTAGGTTGGGTTGGGTTAGGTTATATTACGTTATTGATGTATATAAAGATCCCACGGAGACATAGAGGCCAACAAGCCAGGAATGTCTTCAAATATTACCGCAGAGATGTTAGTTTGGGTTAGGTTCGGTTATATAACGTTATTGATGTATATAAATATCCCACGGAGACGTAGAGGCCAACAAGCCAGGAATGTGTTCAAATAATACCGCCGAGATGTTAGGTTGGGTTAGGTTAGGTTATATTACGTTATAGATGTATATAAAGATCCCACGGAGACGTAGAGGCCAACAAGCCAGGATGTCTTCAAATATTACCGCCGAGATGTTAGGTTGGTTTAGGTTATGTTATATTACGTTATAGATGTATATAAAGGTCCCACGGATACGTAGAGGCCAACAAGTCAGGAATGTGTTCAAACATTACCGCCGAGACGTTAGATTGGGTTAGGTTAGGTTATATTACGTTATTGATGTATATAAAGATCCCACGGAGACGTAGAGGCCAACAAGCCAGGAATGTGTTCAAATATTACCGCCGAGATGTTAGGTTGGGTCAGGTTAGGTTATATTACGTTATAGATGTATATAAAGATCCCACGGAGACGTAGAAGCCAACTCGCCATGAATGTTTTCAAATATTACCGCCGAGATGTTAGGTTGGGTTAGGTTAGGTTATATTACGTTATAGATGTATATAAAGTTCCCACGGAGACGTAGAGGCCAACAGGCCAGGAATGTGTTCAAATATTACCGCCGAGATGTTAGATTGGGTTCGGTTAGGTTATATTACGTTATTGATGTATATAAAGATCCCACGGAGACGTAGAGGCCAACAAGCCAGGAATGTGTTCAAATATTACCGCCGAGATGTTAGATTGGGTTAGGTTAGGTTATATTACGTTATTGATGTATATAAAGGTCCCACGGGGACGTAGAGGCCAACAAGCCGGGAATCTGTTCAAATATTACCGCCGAGATGTTAGGTTAGGTTAGGTTATATTACGTTATAGATGTATATAAAGTTCCCACGGAGACGTAGAGGCCAACTCGCCATGAATGTGTTCAAATATTACCGCCGAGATGTTAGATTGGGTTCGGTTAGGTTATATTACGTTATTGATGTATATAAAGATCCCACGGAGACGTAGAGGCCAACAAGCCAGGAATGTCTTCAAATATTACCGCCGAGATATTAGGTTGTGTTAGGTTAGGTTATATAACGTTATTGATGTATATAAAGGTCCCACGGAGACGTAGAGGCCAACTCGCCAGGAATGTTGTCAAATATTACCGCCGAGATGTTAGGTTGGTTTAGGTTAGGTTATATTACGTTATAGATGTATATAAAGGTAACACGGAGACGTAGAGGCCAACAAGCCAGTAATGTGTTCAAATATTACCGCCGAGATGTTAGATTGGGTTAGGTTAGGTTATATTACGTTATTGATGTATATAAAGGTCCCACGGGGACGTAGAGGCCAACAAGCCGGGAATGTGTTCAAATATTACCGCCGAGATGTTAGGTTGGGTTAGGTTATATTACGTTATAGATGTATATAAAGTTCCCACGGAGACGTAGAGGCCAACTCGCCATGAATGTTTTCAAATATTACCGCCGAGATGTTAGGTTGGGTTAGGTTAGGTTATATTACGTTATAGACGTATATAAAGGTCACACGGATACGTAGAGGCCAACAAGCCAGGAATGTGTTCAGATATTACCGCCGAGATGTTAGGTTGGGTTAGGTTAGGTTATATTACGTTATAGATGTATATAAAGTTCCCACGGAGACGTAGAGGCCAACAGGCCAGGAATGTTTTCAAATATTACCGCCGAGATGTTAGGTTGGGTTAGGTTAGGTTATATTACGTTATTGATGTATATAAAGGTCCCACGGTGACGTAGAGGCCAACAAGCCAGGAATGTGTTCAAATATTACCGCCGAGATGTTAGGTTGGGTTAGGTTAGGTTATATTACGTTATTGATGTATATAAAGGTCCCACGGAGACGTAGAGGCCAACAAGCCAGGAATGTGTTCAAATATTACCGCCGAGATGTTAGGTTGGGTTGGGTTAGGTTATATTACGTTATAGATGTATATAAAGTTCCCACGGAGACGTAGAGGCCAACTCGCCATGAATGTCTTCAAATATTACCGCCGAGATGTTAGATTGGGTTAGGTTAGGTTATATTACGTTATTGATGTATATAAAGGTCCCACGGAGACGTAGAGGCCAACAAGCCAGGAATGTGTTCAAATATTACCGCCGAGATGTTAGGTTGGTTTAGGTTAGGTTATATTACGTTATAGATGTATATAAAGTTCCCACGGAGACGTAGAGGCCAACAAGCCAGGAATGTGTTCAAATATTACCGCCGAGATGTTAGGTTGGGTCAGGTTAGGTTATATTACGTTATAGATGTATATAAAGATCCCACGGAGACGTAGAATCCAACTCGCCATGAATGTTTTCAAATATTACCGCCGAGATGTTAGGTTGGGTTAGGTTAGGTTATATTACGTTATAGATGTATATAAAGTTCCCACGGAGACGTAGAGGCCAACAGGCCAGGAATGTGTTCAAATATTACCGCCGAGATGTTAGATTGGGTTCGGTTAGGTTATATTACGTTATTGATGTATATAAAGATCCCACGGAGACGTAGAGGCCAACAAGCCAGGAATGTGTTCAAATATTACCGCCGAGATGTTAGATTGGGTTAGGTTAGGTTATATTACGTTATTGATGTATATAAAGGTCCCACGGGGACGTAGAGGCCAACAAGCCGGGAATCTGTTCAAATATTACCGCCGAGATGTTAGGTTGGGTTAGGTTATATTACGTTATAGATGTATATAAAGTTCCCACGGAGACGTAGAGGCCAACTCGCCATGAATGTTTTCAAATATTACCGCCGAGATGTTAGGCTGGTTTAGGTTAGGTTATATTACGTTATAGATGTATATAAAGATCCCACGGAGACGTAGAGGCTAACAAGCCAGGAATGTGTTCAAATATTACCGCCGAGATGTTAGATTGGGTTAGGTTAGGTTATATTACGTTGTTGATGTATATAAATATCCCACGGAGACGTAGAGGCCAACAAGCCAGGAATGTGTTCAAATATTACCGCCGAGATGTTAGGTTGGGTTAGGTTAGGTTATATTACGTTATAGACGTATATAAAGGTCACACGGATACGTAGAGGCCAACAAGCCAGGAATGTGTTCAGATATTACCGCCGAGATGTTAGGTTGGGTTAGGTTAGGTTATATTACGTTATAGATGTATATAAAGTTCCCACGGAGACGTAGAGGCCAACAGGCCAGGAATGTGTTCAAATATTACCGCCGAGATTTTAGGTTGTGTTAGGTTAGGTTATATAACGTTATTGATGTATATAAAGGTCCCACGGAGACGTAGAGGCCAACTCGCCAGGAATGTTGTCAAATATTACCGCCGAGATGTTAGGTTGGGTCAGGTTAGGTTATATTACGTTATAGATGTATATAAAGATCCCACGGAGACGTAGAAGCCAACTCGCCATGAATGTTTTCAAATATTACCGCCGAGATGTTAGGTTGGGTTAGGTTAGGTTATATTACGTTATAGATGTATATAAAGTTCCCACGGAGACGTAGAGGCCAACAGGCCAGGAATGTGTTCAAATATTACCGCCGAGATGTTAGATTGGGTTCGGTTAGGTTATATTACGTTATTGATGTATATAAAGATCCCACGGAGACGTAGAGGCCAACAAGCCAGGAATGTCTTCAAATATTACCGCCGAGATTTTAGGTTGTGTTAGGTTAGGTTATATATCGTTATTGATGTATATAAAGGTCCCACGGAGACGTAGAGGCCAACTCGCCAGGAATGTTGTCAAATATTACCGCCGAGATGTTAGGTTGGTTTAGGTTAGGTTATATTACGTTATAGATGTATATAAAGGTAACACGGAGACGTAGAGGCCAACAAGCCAGTAATGTGTTCAAATATTACCGCCGAGATGTTAGATTGGGTTAGGTTAGGTTATATTACGTTATTGATGTATATAAAGGTCCCACGGGGACGTAGAGGCCAACAAGCCGGGAATGTGTTCAAATATTACCGCCGAGATGTTAGGTTGGGTTAGGTTATATTACGTTATAGATGTATATAAAGTTCCCACGGAGACGTAGAGGCCAACTCGCCATGAATGTTTTCAAATATTACCGCCGAGATGTTAGGCTGGTTTAGGTTAGGTTATATTACGTTATAGATGTATATAAAGTTCCCACGGAGACGTAGAGGCTAACAAGCCAGGAATGTGTTCAAATATTACCGCCGAGATGTTAGATTGGGTTAGGTTAGGTTATATTACGTTGTTGATGTATATAAATATCCCACGGAGACGTAGAGGCCAACAAGCCAGGAATGTGTTCAAATAATACCGCCGAGATGTTAGGTTGGGTTAGGTTAGGTTATATTACGTTATCGATGTATATAAAAATCCCACGGAGACGTAGAGGCCAACAAGCCAGGATGTCTTCAAATATTACCGCCGAGATGTTAGGTTGGTTTAGGTTATGTTATATTACGTTATAGATGTATATAAAGGTCCCACGGATACGTAGAGGCCAACAAGTCAGGAATGTGTTCAAATATTACCGCCGAGACGTTAGATTGGGTTAGGTTAGGTTATATTACGTTATTGATGTATATAAAGATCCCACGGAGACGTAGAGGCCAACAAGCCAGGAATGTGTTCAAATATTACCGCCGAGATGTTAGATTGGGTTAGGTTAGGTTATATTACGTTGTTGATGTATATAAATATCCCACGGAGACGTAGAGGCCAACAAGCCAGGAATGTGTTCAAATATTACCGCCGAGATGTTGGGTTGGGTTAGGTTAGGTTATATTACGTTATAGATGTATATAAAGGTCCCACGGAGACGTAGAGGCCAACAAGTCAGGAATGTGTTCAAATATTACCGCCGAGATGTTAGGTTGGGTTAGGTTAGGTTATATTACGTTATAGATGTATATAAAGGTCCCACGGAGACGTAGAGGCCAACAAGCCAGGAATGTGTTCAAATATTACCGCCGAGATGTTAGGTTGGGTTAGGTTATATTACGTTATAGATGTATATAAAGTTCCCACGGAGACGTAGAGGCCAACTCGCCATGAATGTTTTCAAATATTACCGCCGAGATGTTAGGTTGGGTTAGGTTAGGTTATATTACGTTATAGACGTATATAAAAGTCACACGGATACGTAGAGGCCAACAAGCCAGGAATGTGTTCAGATATTACCGCCGAGATGTTAGGTTGGGTTGGGTTAGGTTATATTACGTTATAGATGTATATAAAGATCCCACGGAGACGTAGAAGCCAACTCGCCATGAATGTTTTCAAATATTACCGCCGAGATGTTAGGTTGGGTTAGGTTAGGTTATATTACGTTATAGATGTATATAAAGTTCCCACGGAGACGTAGAGGCCAACAGGCCAGGAATGTGTTCAAATATTACCGCCGAGATGTTAGATTGGGTTCGGTTAGGTTATATTACGTTATTGATGTATATAAAGATCCCACGGAGACGTAGAGGCCAACAAGCCAGGAATGTCTTCAAATATTACCGCCGAGATTTTAGGTTGTGTTAGGTTAGGTTATATAACGTTATTGATGTATATAAAGGTCCCACGGAGACGTAGAGGCCAACTCGCCAGGAATGTTGTCAAATATTACCGCCGAGATGTTAGGTTGGTTTAGCTTAGGTTATATTACGTTATAGATGTATATAAAGGTAACACGGAGACGTAGAGGCCAACAAGCCAGTAATGTGTTCAAATATTACCGCCGAGATGTTAGATTGGGTTAGGTTAGGTTATATTACGTTATTGATGTATATAAAGGTCCCACGGGGACGTAGAGGCCAACAAGCCGGGAATGTGTTCAAATATTACCGCCGAGATGTTAGGTTGGGTTAGGTTATATTACGTTATAGATGTATATAAAGTTCCCACGGAGACGTAGAGGCCAACTCGCCATGAATGTTTTCAAATATTACCGCCGAGATGTTAGGCTGGTTTAGGTTAGGTTATATTACGTTATAGATGTATATAAAGTTCCCACGGAGACGTAGAGGCTAACAAGCCAGGAATGTGTTCAAATATTACCGCCGAGATGTTAGATTGGGTTAGGTTAGGTTATATTACGTTGTTGATGTATATAAATATCCCACGGAGACGTAGAGGCCAACAAGCCAGGAATGTGTTCAAATATTACCGCCGAGATGTTAGGTTGGGTTAGGTTATATTACGTTATAGATGTATATAAAGTTCCCACGGAGACGTAGAGGCCAACTCGCCATGAATGTTTTCAAATATTACCGCCGAGATGTTAGGTTGGGTTAGGTTAGGTTATATTACGTTATAGACGTATATAAAAGTCACACGGATACGTAGAGGCCAACAAGCCAGGAATGTGTTCAGATATTACCGCCGAGATGTTAGGTTGGGTTGGGTTAGGTTATATTACGTTATAGATGTATATAAAGTTCCCACGAAGACGTAGAGGCCAACTCGCCATGAATGTGTTCAAATATTACCGCCGAGATGTTAGATTGGGTTAGGTTAGGTTATATTACGTTATTGATGTATATAAAGATCCCACGGAGACATAGAGGCCAACAAGCCAAGAATGTTTTCAAATATTACCGCAGAGATGTTAGTTTGGGTTAGGTTCGGTTATATAACGTTATTGATGTATATAAATATCCCACGGAGACGTAGAGGCCAACAAGCCAGGAATGTGTTCAAATAATACCGCCGAGATGTTAGGTTGGGTTAGGTTAGGTTATATTACGTTATAGATGTATATAAAGATCCCACGGAGACGTAGAGGCCAACAAGCCAGGATGTCTTCAAATATTACCGCCGAGATGTTAGGTTGGTTTAGGTTATGTTATATTACGTTATAGATGTATATAAAGGTCCCACGGATACGTAGAGGCCAACAAGTCAGGAATGTGTTCAAATATTACCGCCGAGACGTTAGATTGGGTTAGGTTAGGTTATATAACGTTATTGATGTATATAAATATCCCACGGAGACGTAGAGGCCAACAAGCCAGGAATGTGTTCAAATATTACCGCCGAGATGTTAGGTTGGGTCAGGTTAGGTTATATTACGTTATAGATGTATATAAAGATCCCACGGAGACGTAGAAGCCAACTCGCCATGAATGTTTTCAAATATTACCGCCGAGATGTTAGGTTGGTTTAGGTTAGGTTATATTACGTTATAGATGTATATAAAGGTAACACGGAGACGTAGAGGCCAACAAGCCAGTAATGTGTTCAAATATTACCGCCGAGATGTTAGATTGGGTTAGGTTAGGTTATATTACGTTATTGATGTATATAAAGGTCCCACGGGGACGTAGAGGCCAACAAGCCGGGAATGTGTTCAAATATTACCGCCGAGATGTTAGGTTGGGTTAGGTTATATTACGTTATAGATGTATTTAAAGTTCCCACGGAGACGTAGAGGCCAACTCGCCATGAATGTTTTCAAATATTACCGCCGAGATGTTAGGCTGGTTTAGGTTAGGTTATATTACGTTATAGATGTATATAAAGTTCCCACGGAGACGTAGAGGCTAACAAGCCAGGAATGTGTTCAAATATTACCGCCGAGATGTTAGATTGGGTTAGGTTAGGTTATATTACGTTGTTGATGTATATAAATATCCCACGGAGACGTAGAGGCCAACAAGCCAGGAATGTGTTCAAATATTACCGCCGAGATGTTAGGTTGGGTTAGGTTAGGTTATATTACGTTATAGATGTATATAAAGATCCCACGGAGACGTAGAGGCCAACTCGCCATGAATGTTTTCAAATATTACCGCCGAGATGTTAGGTTGGGTTAGGTTAGGTTATATTACGTTATAGACGTATATAAAGGTCACACGGATACGTAGAGGCCAACAAGCCAGGAATGTGTTCAGATATTACCGCCGAGATGTTAGGTTGGGTTAGGTTAGGTTATATTACGTTATAGATGTATATAAAGTTCCCACGGAGACGTAGAGGCCAACAGGCCAGGAATGTTTTCAAATATTACCGCCGAGATGTTAGGTTGGGTTAGGTTATATTACGTTATAGATGTATATAAAGTTCCCACGGAGACGTAGAGGCCAACTCGCCATGAATGTTTTCAAATATTACCGCCGAGATGTTAGATTGGCTTAGGTTAGGTTATATTACGTTATTGATGTATATAAAGGTCCCACGGAGACGTAGAGGCCAACAAGCCAGGAATGTGTTCAAATATTACCGCCGAGATGTTAGGTTGGGTTAGGTTATATTACGTTATAGATGTATATAAAGTTCCCACGGAGACGTAGAGGCCAACTCGCCATGAATGTTTTCAAATATTACCGCCGAGATGTTAGGTTGGGTTAGGTTAGGTTATATTACGTTATAGACGTATATAAAGGTCACACGGATACGTAGAGGCCAACAAGCCAGGAATGTGTTCAGATATTACCGCCGAGATGTTAGGTTGGGTTAGGTTAGGTTATATTACGTTATAGATGTATATAAAGTTCCCACGAAGACGTAGAGGCCAACTCGCCATGAATGTGTTCAAATATTACCGCCGAGATGTTAGATTGGGTTAGGTTAGGTTATATTACGTTATTGATGTATATAAAGATCCCACGGAGACATAGAGGCCAACAAGCCAGGAATGTTTTCAAATATTACCGCAGAGATGTTAGTTTGGGTTAGGTTAGGTTATGTTACGTTATTGATGTATATGAAGGTCAAACGGGGACGTAGAGGCCAACTCGCCAGGAATGATGTCAAATATTACCGCCGAGATGTTAGGTTGGGTTAGGTTAGGCTGTATTATGTTATTGATGTATATGAAGGTCAAACGGAGACGTAGAGGCCAACTCGCCAGGAATGATGTCAAATATTACCGCCGAGATGTTAGGTTGGGTTAAGTTAGGTTATATTACGTTATTGATGTATATAAACGACCCACGGAGACGTAGAGGCCAACTCGCCAGGAATGTTGTCAAATATTAAAGCCGAGATGATAGGTTGGGTTAGGTTGGGTTATATTACGTTATTGATGTATATAAAGATCCCACGGAGACGTAGAGGCCAACTCGCCAGGAATGTTGTCAAATATTACCGCCGTGATGTTAGGTTGGGTTAGGTTGCGTTATATTACGTTATTGATGTATATGCGGGTTACACGGAAACGTAGAGGCCAGCTCGCCAGGAATGATGTCAAATATTACCGCCGAGATGTTAGGTTGGGTTAGGTTGGGTTATATTACGTTATTGATGTATATAAAGATCCCACGGAGACGTAGAGGCCAACTCGCCAGGAATGTTGTCAAATATTACCGCCAAGATGATAGATTGGGTTAGGTTAGGTTATATTACGTTATTGACATATATAAAGGACCCACGGAGACGCAGAGGCCAACAAGCCAGGAATGTGGTCAAATATTACCGCCGAGATGTTAGATTGGGCTAAGCTAGTTTATATTATGTTATTGATGTATATAAAGGTCCCACGGAGACGTAGAGGCTAACTGGCCAGGAATGTTGTCAAATATTACAGCCGAGATGATAGGTTGGGTTAGGTTAGGTTATATTACGTTATTGACACATAAAAAGGTCCCAAGGAGACGCAGAGGCCAACAAGGGAGGAATGTGGCCAAATATTACCGCCGCGATGTTAGGTTGTGTTAGGTTACGTTATATTACGTTATTGATGTATATGCGGGTTACACGGAAACGTAGAGGCCAACTCGCCAGGAATGATGTCAAATATTACCGCCGAGATGTTAGGTTGGGTTAAGTTAGGTTATATTACGTTATTGATGTATATGAGGGTTACACAGAGACGTAGAGGTCAACTCGCCAGGAATGTCGTCAAATATTACCGCCGAGATGTTAGATTGGGTTAGGTTATTTTATATTATGTTATTGATGTATATAAAGGTCCAACGGAGACGTAGACGCCAACTCGCCAGGAATGTTGTCAAATATTACCGCCGAGATGTTAGGTTGGGTTAGGTTAGGTTATATTACGTTATTGATGTATATAAAGGTCCCACGGTAACGTAGAGGCCTACTCGCCAGGAATGTCGTCAAATATTACCGCCGAGATGATAGGTTGGGTTAGGTTTGCTTATGTAACGTTATTGATGTATACGAAGGTCAAACGGAGACGTAGAGGCCAACTCGCCAGGAATGATGTCAAATATTACCCCCGAGATGTTAGGTTGGGTTAGGTTAGGTTATATTACGTTATTGATGTATATGAAGGTCAAACGGAGACGTAGAGGCCAACTCGCCAGGAATGTTGACAAATATTACCGCCGAGATGTTAGGTTGGGTTAGGTTAGGTTATATTAGGTTATTGACATATATAAAGGACCCACGGAGACGCAGAGGCCAACAAGCCAGGAATGTGGTCAAATATTACCGCCGAGATGTTAGATTGGGCTAAGCTAGTTTATATTATGTTATTGATGTATATAAAGGTCCCACGGAGACGTAGAGGCTAACTCGCCAGGAATGATGTCAAATATTACCGCCGAGATGTTATGTTGGGTTAAGTTAGGTTATATTACGTTATTGATGTATATGAAGGTCAAACGGAGACGTAGAGGCCAACTCGCCAGGAATGTTGTCAAATATTACCGCCGAGATGTTAGGTTGGGTTAGGTTAGGTTCTATTACGTTATTGATGTATATAAAGGTCCCACGGTAACGTAGAGGCCAACTGGCCAGGAATGATATCAAATATTACCGCCGAGATGTTAGGTTGGGTTAGGTTGGGTTATATTACGTTATTGATGTATATAAAGGTCCCACGGAGACGTAGAGGCCAACTCGCCAGGAATGTTGTCAAATATTACCGCCAAGATGATAGATTGGGTTAGGTTAGGTTATATTAGGTTATTGACATATATAAAGGACCCACGGAGACGCAGAGGCCAACAAGCCAGGAATGTGGTCAAATATTACCGCCGAGATGTTAGATTGGGCTAAGCTAGTTTATATTATGTTATTGATGTATATAAAGGTCCCACGGAGACGTAGAGGCTAACTCGCCAGGAATGTTGTCAAATATTACCGCCGAGATGATAGGTTGGGTTAGGTTAGGTTATGTTACGTTATTGATGTATATGAAGGTCAAACGGAGACGTAGAGGCCAACTCGCCAGGAATGTTGTCAAATATTACCGCCGAGATGATAGGTTGGGTTAGGTTAGGTTATGTTACGTTATTGATGTATATGAAGGTCAAACGGGGACGTAGAGGCCAACTCGCCAGGAATGATGTCAAATATTACCGCCGAGATGTTAGGTTGGGTTAGGTTAGGCTGTATTATGTTATTGATGTATATGAAGGTCAAACGGAGACGTAGAGGCCAACTCGCCAGGAATGATGTCAAATATTACCGCCGAGATGTTAGGTTGGGTTAAGTTATGTTATATTACGTTATTGATGTATATAAACGATCCACGGAGACGTAGAGGCCAACTCGCCAGGAATGTTGTCAAATATTAAAGCCGAGATGATAGGTTGGGTTAGGTTGGGTTATATTACGTTATTGATGTATATAAAGATCCCACGGAGACGTAGAGGCCAACTCGCCAGGAATGTTGTCAAATATTACCGCCGTGATGTTAGGTTGGGTTAGGTTACGTTATATTACGTTATTGATGTATATGCGGGTTACACGGAAACGTAGAGGCCAACTCGCCAGGAATGATGTCAAATATTACCGCCGAGATGTTAGGTTGGGTTAGGTTGGGTTATATTACGTTATTGATGTATATAAAGATCCCACGGAGACGTAGAGGCCAACTCGCCAGGAATGTTGTCAAATATTACCGCCAAGATGATAGATTGGGTTAGGTTAGGTTATATTACGTTATTGACATATATAAAGGACCCACGGAGACGCAGAGGCCAACAAGCCAGGAATGTGGTCAAATATTACCGCCGAGATGTTAGATTGGGCTAAGCTAGTTTATATTATGTTATTGATGTATATAAAGGTCCCACGGAGACGTAGAGGCTAACTCGCCAGGAATGTTGTCAAATATTACAGCCGAGATGATAGGTTGGGTTAGGTTAGGTTATATTACGTTATTGATGTATATAAAGGTCCCACGGAGACGTAGAGGCCAACAAGCCAGGAATGTGGTCAAATATTACCGGCGAGATGTTAGATTGCGTTAGGCTATTTTATATTATGTTATTTATGTATATAAAGGTCCAACGGAGACGTAGAGGCCAACTCGCCAAGAATGTTGTCCAATATTACCGCCGAGATGATAGGTTGGGTTAGGTTAGGTTATATTACGTTATTGAAACATAAAAAGGTCCCAAGGAGACGCAGAGGCCAACAAGGGAGGAATGTGGCCAAATATTACCGCCGCGATGTTAGGTTGTGTTAGGTTACGTTATATTACGTTATTGATGTATATGCGGGTTACACGGAAACGTAGAGGCCAACTCGCCAGGAATGATGTCAAATATTACCGCCGAGATGTTAGGTTGGGTTAAGTTAGGTTATATTACGTTATTGATGTATATGAGGGTTACACAGAGACGTAGAGGTCAACTCGCCAGGAATGTCGTCAAATATTACCGCCGAGATGTTAGATTGGGTTAGGTTATTTTATATTATGTTATTGATGTATATAAAGGTCCAACGGAGACGTAGACGCCAACTCGCCAGGAATGTTGTCAAATATTACCGCCGAGATGTTAGGTTGGGTTAGGTTAGGTTATATTACGTTATTGATGTATATAAAGGTCCCACGGTAACGTAGAGGCCTACTCGCCAGGAATGTCGTCAAATATTATCGCCGAAATGATAGGTTGGGTTAGGTTTGCTTATGTAACGTTATTGATGTATACGAAGGTCAAACGGAGACGTAGAGGCCAACTCGCCAGGAATGATGTCAAATATAACCGCCGAGATGTTAGGTTGGGTTAGGTTGGGTTATATTACGTTATTGATGTATATAAAGGTCCCACGGAGACGTAGAGGCCAACTCGCCAGGAATGTTGTCAAATATTACCGCCAAGATGATAGATTGGGTTAGGTTAGGTTATATTAGGTTATTGACATATATAAAGGACCCACGGAGACGCAGAGGCCAACAAGCCAGGAATGTGGTCAAATATTACCGCCGAGATGTTAGATTGGGCTAAGCTAGTTTATATTATGTTATTGATGTATATAAAGGTCCCACGGAGACGTAGAGGCTAACTAGCCAGGAATGTTGTCAAATATTACCGCCGAGATGATAGGTTGGGTTAGGTTAGGTTATGTTACGTTATTGATGTATATGAAGGTCAAACGGAGACGTAGAGGCCAACTCGCCAGGAATGTTTTCAAATATTACCGCCGAGATGATAGGTTGGGTTAGGTTAGGTTATGTTACGTTATTGATGTATATGATGGTCAAACGGGGACGTAGAGGCCAACTCGCCAGGAATGATGTCAAATATTACCGCCGAGATGTTAGGTTGGGTTAGGTTAGGCTGTATTATGTTATTGATGTATATGAAGGGCAAACGGAGACGTAGAGGCCAACTCGCCAGGAATGATGTCAAATATTACCGCCGAGATGTTAGGTTGGGTTAGGTTGGGTTATATTACGTTATTGATGTATATAAAGGTCCCACGGAGACGTAGAGGCTAACTCGCCAGGAATGTTGTCAAATATTACCGCCAAGATGATAGATTGGGTTAGGTTAGGTTATATTAGGTTATTGACATATATAAAGGACCCACGGAGACGCAGAGACCAACAAGCCAGGAATGTGGTCAAATATTACCGCCGAGATGTTAGATTGGGCTAAGCTAGTTTATATTATGTTATTGATGTATATAAAGGTCCCACGGAGACGTAGAGGCTAACTCGCCAGGAATGTTGTCAAATATTACCGCCGAGATGATAGGTTGGGTTAGGTTAGGTTATGTTACGTTATTGATGTATATGAAGGTCAAACGGAGACGTAGAGGCCAACTCGCCAGGAATGTTGTCAAATATTACCGCCGAGATGATAGGTTGGGTTAGGTTAGGTTATGTTACGTTATTGATGTATATGAAGGTCAAACGGGGACGTAGAGGCCAACTCGCCAGGAATGATGTCAAATATTACCGCCGAGATGTTAGGTTGGGTTAGGTTAGGCTGTATTATGTTATTGATGTATATGAAGGTCAAACGGAGACGTAGAGGCCAACTCGCCAGGAATGATGTCAAATATTACCGCCGATATGTTAGGTTGGGTTAAGTTAGGTTATATTACGTTATTGATGTATATAAACGACCCACGGAGACGTAGAGGCCAACTCGCCAGGAATGATGTCAAATATTACCGCCGAGATGTTAGGTTGGGTTAGGTTGGGTTATATTACGTTATTGATGTATATAAAGATCCCACGGAGACGTAGAGGCCAACTCGCCAGGAATGTTGTCAAATATTACCGCCAAGATGATAGATTGGGTTAGGTTAGGTTATATTACGTTATTGACATATATAAAGGACCCACGTAGACGCAGAGGCCAACAAGACAGGAATGTGGTCAAATATTACCGCCGAGATGTTAGATTGGGCTAAGCTAGTTTATATTATGTTATTGATGTATATAAAGGTCCCACGGAGACGTAGAGGCCAACTCGCCAGGAATGTTGTCAA
Source organism: Xylocopa violacea (assembly GCA_963969225.1). Lineage (NCBI taxonomy): Eukaryota > Metazoa > Arthropoda > Insecta > Hymenoptera > Apidae > Xylocopa > Xylocopa violacea. The sequence continues at coordinate 4,808,511 of CAXAJV010000836.1, read as the reverse complement.
ATATTACCGCCGAGATGTTAGGTTGGGTTAGGTTACGTTATGTTACGTTATTGATGTATATGCGGGTTACACGGAAACGTAGAGGCCAACTCGCCAGGAATGATGTCAAATATTACCGCCGAGATGTTAGGTTGGGTTAGGTTATGCTGTATTGTGTTATTGATGTATATGAATGTCAAACGGAGACGTAGAGGCCAACTCGCCAGGAATGTTGTCAAATATTACCGCCGAGATGTTAGGTTGGGTTAGGTTAGGTTATATTACGTTATTGATGTATATAAAGGTCCCACGGTAACGTAGAGGCCAACTCGCCAGGAATGATATCAAATATTACCGCCGAGATGTTAGGTTGGGTTAGGTTGGGTTATATTACGTTATTGATGTATATAAAGATCCCACGGAGACGTAGAGGCCAACTCGCCAGGAATGTTGTCAAATATTACCGCCAAGATGATAGATTGGGTTAGGTTAGGTTATATTACGTTATTGACATATATAAAGGACCCACGGAGACGCAGAGGCCAACAAGCCAGGAATGTGGTCAAATATTACCGCCGAGATGTTAGATTGGGCTAAGCTAGTTTATATTATGTTATTGATGTATATAAAGGTCCCACGGAGACGTAGAGGCTAACTCGCCAGGAATGTTGTCAAATATTACAGCCGAGATGATAGGTTGGGTTAGGTTAGGTTATATTACGTTATTGATGTATATAAAGGTCCCACGGAGACGTAGAGGCCAACAAGCCAGGAATGTGGTCAAATATTACCGGCGAGATGTTAGATTGCGTTAGGCTATTTTATATTATGTTATTTATGTATATAAAGGTCCAACGGAGACGTAGAGGCCAACTCGCCAAGAATGTTGTCCAATATTACCGCCGAGATGATAGGTTGGGTTAGGTTAGGTTATATTACGTTATTGACACATAAAAAGGTCCCAAGGAGACGCAGAGGCCAACAAGGGAGGAATGTGGCCAAATATTACCGCCGCGATGTTAGGTTGTGTTAGGTTACGTTATATTACGTTATTGATGTATATGCGGGTAACACGGAAACGTAGAGGCCAACTCGCCAGGAATGATGTCAAATATTACCGCCGAGATGTTAGGTTGGGTTAAGTTAGGTTATATTACGTTATTGATGTATATGAGGGTTACACAGAGACGTAGAGGTCAACTCGCCAGGAATGTCGTCAAATATTACCGCCGAGATGTTAGATTGGGTTAGGTTATTTTATATTATGTTATTGATGTATATAAAGGTCCAACGGAGACGTAGACGCCAACTCGCCAGGAATGTTGTCAAATATTACCGCCGAGATGTTAGGTTGGGTTAGGTTAGGTTATATTACGTTATTGATGTATATAAAGGTCCCACGGTAACGTAGAGGCCTACTCGCCAGGAATGTCGTCAAATATTACCGCCGAAATGATAGGTTGGGTTAGGTTTGCTTATGTAACGTTATTGATGTATACGAAGGTCAAACGGAGACGTAGAGGCCAACTCGCCAGGAATGATGTCAAATATAACCGCCGAGATGTTAGGTTGGGTTAGGTTGGGTTATATTACGTTATTGATGTATATAAAGGTCCCACGGAGACGTAGAGGCCAACTCGCCAGGAATGTTGTCAAATATTACCGCCAAGATGATAGATTGGGTTAGGTTAGGTTATATTAGGTTATTGACATATATAAAGGACCCACGGAGACGCAGAGGCCAACAAGCCAGGAATGTGGTCAAATATTACCGCCGAGATGTTAGATTGGGCTAAGCTAGTTTATATTGTGTTATTGATGTATATAAAGGTCCCACGGAGACGTAGAGGCTAACTAGCCAGGAATGTTGTCAAATATTACCGCCGAGATGATAGGTTGGGTTAGGTTAGGTTATGTTACGTTATTGATGTATATGAAGGTCAAACGGAGACGTAGAGGCCAACTCGCCAGGAATGTTGTCAAATATTACCGCCGAGATGATAGGTTGGGTTAGGTTAGGTTATGTTACGTTATTGATGTATATGATGGTCAAACGGGGACGTAGAGGCCAACTCGCCAGGAATGATGTCAAATATTACCGCCGAGATGTTAGGTTGGGTTAGGTTAGGCTGTATTATGTTATTGATGTATATGAAGGGCAAACGGAGACGTAGAGGCCAACTCGCCAGGAATGATGTCAAATATTACCGCCGAGATGTTAGGTTGGGTTAGGTTGGGTTATATTACGTTATTGATGTATATAAAGGTCCCACGGAGACGTAGAGGCTAACTCGCCAGGAATGTTGTCAAATATTACCGCCAAGATGATAGATTGGGTTAGGTTAGGTTATATTAGGTTATTGACATATATAAAGGACCCACGGAGACGCAGAGGCCAACAAGCCAGGAATGTGGTCAAATATTACCGCCGAGATGTTAGATTGGGCTAAGCTAGTTTATATTATGTTATTGATGTATATAAAGGTCCCACGGAGACGTAGAGGCTAACTCGCCAGGAATGTTGTCAAATATTACCGCCGAGATGATAGGTTGGGTTAGGTTAGGTTATGTTACGTTATTGATGTATATGAAGGTCAAACGGAGACGTAGAGGCCAACTCGCCAGGAATGTTGTCAAATATTACCGCCGAGATGATAGGTTGGGTTAGGTTAGGTTATGTTACGTTATTGATGTATATGAAGGTCAAACGGGGACGTAGAGGCCAACTCGCCAGGAATGATGTCAAATATTACCGCCGAGATGTTAGGTTGGGTTAGGTTAGGCTGTATTATGTTATTGATGTATATGAAGGTCAAACGGAGACGTAGAGGCCAACTCGCCAGGAATGATGTCAAATATTACCGCCGATATGTTAGGTTGGGTTAAGTTAGGTTATATTACGTTATTGATGTATATAAACGACCCACGGAGACGTAGAGGCCAACTCGCCAGGAATGTTGTCAAATATTACCGCCGAGATGATAGGTTGGGTTAGGTTGGGTTATATTACGTTATTGATGTATATGAAGGTCAAACGGAGACGTAGAGGCCAACTCGCCAGGAATGTTGTCAAATATTACCGCCGAGATGTTAGGTTGGGTTAGGTTACGTTATATTACGTTATTGATGTATATGCGGGTTACACGGAAACGTAGAGGCCAACTCGCCAGGAATGATGTCAAATATTACCGCCGAGATGTTAGGTTGGGTTAGGTTATGCTGTATTGTGTTATTGATGTATATGAAGGTCAAACGGAGACGTAGAGGCCAACTCGCCAGGAATGATGTCAAATATTACCGCCGAGATGTTAGGTTGGGTTAGGTTGGGTTATATTACGTTATTGATGTATATAAAGATCCCACGGAGACGTAGAGGCCAACTCGCCAGGAATGTTGTCAAATATTACCGCCAAGATGATAGATTGGGTTAGGTTAGGTTATATTACGTTATTGACATATATAAAGGACCCACGGAGACGCAGAGGCCAACAAGACAGGAATGTGGTCAAATATTACCGCCGAGATGTTAGATTGGGCTAAGCTAGTTTATATTATGTTATTGATGTATATAAAGGTCCCACGGAGACGTAGAGGCCAACTCGCCAGGAATGTTGTCAAATATTACCGCCGAGATGTTAGGTTGGGTTAGGTTACGTTATGTTACGTTATTGATGTATATGCGGGTTACACGGAAACGTAGAGGCCAACTCGCCAGGAATGATGTCAAATATTACCGCCGAGATGTTAGGTTGGGTTAGGTTATGCTGTATTGTGTTATTGATGTATATGAATGTCAAACGGAGACGTAGAGGCCAACTCGCCAGGAATGTTGTCAAATATTACCGCCGAGATGTTAGGTTGGGTTAGGTTAGGTTATATTACGTTATTGATGTATATAAAGGTCCCACGGTAACGTAGAGGCCAACTCGCCAGGAATGATATCAAATATTACCGCCGAGATGTTAGGTTGGGTTAGGTTGGGTTATATTACGTTATTGATGTATATAAAGATCCCACGGAGACGTAGAGGCCAACTCGCCAGGAATGTTGTCAAATATTACCGCCAAGACGATAGATTGGGTTAGGTTAGGTTATATTACGTTATTGACATATATAAAGGACCCACGGAGACGCAGAGGCCAACAAGCCAGGAATGTGGTCAAATATTACCGCCGAGATGTTAGATTGGGCTAAGCTAGTTTATATTATGTTATTGATGTATATAAAGGTCCCACGGAGACGTAGAGGCCAACTCGCCAGGAATGTTGTCAAATATTACCGCCGAGATGTTAGGTTGGGTTAGGTTACGTTATGTTACGTTATTGATGTATATGCGGGTTACACGGAAACGTAGAGGCCAACTCGCCAGGAATGATGTCAAATATTACCGCCGAGATGTTAGGTTGGGTTAGGTTGGGTTATATTACGTTATTGATGTATATAAAGATCCCACGGAGACGTAGAGGCCAACTCGCCAGGAATGTGGTCAAATATTACCGCCGAGATGTTAGATTGGGCTAAGCTAGTTTATATTATGTTATTGATGTATATAAAGGTCCCACGGAGACGTAGATGCCAACTCGCCAGGAATGTTGTCAAATATTACCGCCGAGATGTTAGGTTGGGTTAGGTTACGTTATATTACGTTATTGATGTATATGCGGGTTACACGGAAACGTAGAGGCCAACTCGCCAGGAATGATGCCAAATATTACCGCCGAGATGTTACGTTGGGTTAGGTTATGCTGTATTGTGTTATTGATGTATATGAATGTCAAACGGAGACGTAGAGGCCAACTCGCCAGGAATGATGTCAAATATTACCGCCGAGATGTTAGGTTGGGTTAGGTTAGGCTGTATTTTGTTATTGATGTATATGAAGGTCAAACGGAGACGTAGAGGCCAACTCGGCAGGAATGATGTCAAATATTACCCCCGAGATGTTAGGTTGGGTTAGGTTAGGTTATATTACGTTATTGATGTATATGAAGGTCAAACGGAGACGTAGAGGCCAACTCGCCAGGAATGTTGTCAAATATTACCGCCGAGATGTTAGGTTGGGTTAGGTTTGGTTATATTAGGTTATTGACATATATAAAGGACCCACGGAGACGCAGAGGCCAACAAGCCAGGAATGTGGTCAAATATTACCGCCGAGATGTTAGATTGGGCTAAGCTAGTTTATATTATGTTATTGATGTATATAAAGGTCCCACGGAGACGTAGAGGCTAACTCGCCAGGAATGATGTCAAATATTACCGCCGAGATGTTATGTTGGGTTAAGTTAGGTTATATTACGTTATTGATGTATATGAAGGTCAAACGGAGACGTAGAGGCCAACTCGCCAGGAATGTTGTCAAATATTACCGCCGAGATGTTAGGTTGGGTTAGGTTAGGTTATATTACGTTATTGATGTATATAAAGGTCCCACGGTAACGTAGAGGCCAACTGGCCAGGAATGATATCAAATATTACCGCCGAGATGTTAGGTTGGGTTAGGTTGTGTTATATTACGTTATTGATGTATATAAAGATCCCACGGAGACGTAGAGGCCAACTCGCCAGGAATGTTGTCAAATATTACCGCCAAGATGATAGATTGGGTTAGGTTAGGTTATATTAGGTTATTGACATATATAAAGGACCCACGGAGACGCAGAGGCCAACAAGCCAGGAATGTGGTCAAATATTACCGCCGAGATGTTAGATGGGGCTAAGCTAGTTTATATTATGTTATTGATGTATATAAAGGTCCCACGGAGACGTAGAGGCTAACTCGCCAGGAATGTTGTCAAATATTACCGCCGAGATGATAGGTAGGGTTAGGTTAGGTTATGTTACGTTATTGATGTATATGAAGGTCAAACGGAGACGTAGAGGCCAACTCGCCAGGAATGTTGTCAAATATTACCGCCGAGATGATAGGTTGGGTTAGGTTAGGTTATGTTACGTTATTGATGTATATGAAGGTCAAACGGGGACGTAGAGGCCAACTCGCCAGGAATGATGTCATATATTACCGCCGAGATGTTAGGTTGGGTTAGGTTAGGCTGTATTATGTTATTGATGTATATGAAGGTCAAACGGAGACGTAGAGGCCAACTCGCCAGGAATGATGTCAAATATTACCGCCGATATGTTAGGTTGGGTTAAGTTAGGTTATATTACGTTATTGATGTATATAAACGACCCACGGAGACGTAGAGGCCAACTCGCCAGGAATGTTGTCAAATATTACCGCCGAGATGATAGGTTGGGTTAGGTTAGGTTATATTACGTTATTGATGTATATAAAGGTCCCACGGAGACGTAGAGGCCAACAAGCCAGGAATGTGGTCAAATATTACCGCCGAGATGTTAGGTTGGGTTAGGTTACGTTATATTACGTTATTGATGTATATGCGGGTTACACGGAAACGTAGAGGCCAACTCGCCAGGAATGATGTCAAATATTACCGCCGAGATGTTAGGTTGGGTTAGGTTAGGTTATATTACGTTATTGATGTATATAAAGGTCCCACGGTAACGTAGAGGCCAACTCGCCAGGAATGATATCAAATATTACCGCCGAGATGTTAGGTTGGGTTAGGTTGGGTTATATTACGTTATTGATGTATATAAAGATCCCACGGAGACGTAGAGGCCAACTCGCCAGGAATGTTGTCAAATATTACCGCCAAGATGATAGATTGGGTTAGGTTAGGTTATATTACGTTATTGACATATATAAAGGACCCACGGAGACGCAGAGGCCAACAAGCCAGGAATGTGGTCAAATATTACCGCCGAGATGTTAGATTGGGCTAAGCTAGTTTATATTATGTTATTGATGTATATAAAGGTCCCACGGAGACGTAGAGGCCAACTCGCCAGGAATGTTGTCAAATATTACCGCCGAGATGTTAGGTTGGGTTAGGTTACGTTATGTTACGTTATTGATGTATATGCGGGTTACACGGAAACGTAGAGGCCAACTCGCCAGGAATGATGTCAAATATTACCGCCGAGATGTTAGGTTGGGTTAGGTTGGGTTATATTACGTTATTGATGTATATAAAGATCCCACGGAGACGTAGAGGCCAACTCGCCAGGAATGTGGTCAAATATTACCGCCGAGATGTTAGATTGGGCTAAGCTAGTTTATATTATGTTATTGATGTATATAAAGGTCCCACGGAGACGTAGAGGCCAACTCGCCAGGAATGTTGTCAAATATTACCGCCGAGATGTTAGGTTGGGTTAGGTTACGTTATATTACGTTATTGATGTATATGCGGGTTACACGGAAACGTAGAGGCCAACTCGCCAGGAATGATGCCAAATATTACCGCCGAGATGTTACGTTGGGTTAGGTTATGCTGTATTGTGTTATTGATGTATATGAATGTCAAACGGAGACGTAGAGGCCAACTCGCCAGGAATGTTGTCAAATATTACCGCCGAGATGTTAGGTTGGGTTAGGTTAGGTTATATTACGTTATTGATGTATATAAAGGTTCCACGGTAACGTAGAGGCCAACTCGCCAGGAATGATATCAAATATTACCGCCGAGATGTTAGGTTGGGTTAGGTTGGGTTATATTACGTTATTGATGTATATAAAGATCCCACGGAGACGTAGAGGCCAACTCGCCAGGAATGTTGTCAAATATTACCGCCAAGATGATAGATTGGGTTAGGTTAGGTTATATTAGGTTATTGACATATATAAAGGACCCACGGAGACGCAGAGGCCAACAAGCCAGGAATGTGGTCAAATATTACCGCCGAGATGTTAGATTGGGCTAAGCTAGTTTATATTATGTTATTGATGTATATAAAGGTCCCACGGAGACGTAGAGGCTAACTCGCCAGGAATGTTGTCAAATATTACCGCCGAGATGATAGGTTGGGTTAGGTTAGGTTATGTTACGTTATTGATGTATATGAAGGTCAAACGGAGACGTAGAGGCCAACTCGCCAGGAATGTTGTCAAATATTACCGCCGAGATGATAGGTTGGGTTAGGTTAGGTTATGTTACGTTATTGATGTATATGAAGGTCAAACGGGGACGTAGAGGCCAACTCGCCAGGAATGATGTCAAATATTACCGCCGAGATGTTAGGTTGGGTTAGGTTAGGCTGTATTTTGTTATTGATGTATATGAAGGTCAAACGGAGACGTAGAGGCCAACTCGCCAGGAATGATGTCAAATATTACCCCCGAGATGTTAGGTTGGGTTAGGTTAGGTTATATTACGTTATTGATGTATATGAAGGTCAAACGGAGACGTAGAGGCCAACTCGCCAGGAATGTTGTCAAATATTACCGCCGAGATGTTAGGTTGGGTTAGGTTTGGTTATATTAGGTTATTGACATATATAAAGGACCCACGGAGACGCAGAGGCCAACAAGCCAGGAATGTGGTCAAATATTACCGCCGAGATGTTAGATTGGGCTAAGCTAGTTTATATTATGTTATTGATGTATATAAAGGTCCCACGGAGACGTAGAGGCTAACTCGCCAGGAATGATGTCAAATATTACCGCCGAGATGTTATGTTGGGTTAAGTTAGGTTATATTACGTTATTGATGTATATGAAGGTCAAACGGAGACGTAGAGGCCAACTCGCCAGGAATGTTGTCAAATATTACCGCCGAGATGTTAGGTTGGGTTAGGTTAGGTTATATTACGTTATTGATGTATATAAAGGTCCCACGGTAACGTAGAGGCCAACTGGCCAGGAATGATATCAAATATTACCGCCGAGATGTTAGGTTGGGTTAGGTTGTGTTATATTACGTTATTGATGTATATAAAGATCCCACGGAGACGTAGAGGCCAACTCGCCAGGAATGTTGTCAAATATTACCGCCAAGATGATAGATTGGGTTAGGTTAGGTTATATTAGGTTATTGACATATATAAAGGACCCACGGAGACGCAGAGGCCAACAAGCCAGGAATGTGGTCAAATATTACCGCCGAGATGTTAGATGGGGCTAAGCTAGTTTATATTATGTTATTGATGTATATAAAGGTCCCACGGAGACGTAGAGGCTAACTCGCCAGGAATGTTGTCAAATATTACCGCCGAGATGATAGGTAGGGTTAGGTTAGGTTATGTTACGTTATTGATGTATATGAAGGTCAAACGGAGACGTAGAGGCCAACTCGCCAGGAATGTTGTCAAATATTACCGCCGAGATGATAGGTTGGGTTAGGTTAGGTTATGTTACGTTATTGATGTATATGAAGGTCAAACGGGGACGTAGAGGCCAACTCGCCAGGAATGATGTCATATATTACCGCCGAGATGTTAGGTTGGGTTAGGTTAGGCTGTATTATGTTATTGATGTATATGAAGGTCAAACGGAGACGTAGAGGCCAACTCGCCAGGAATGATGTCAAATATTACCGCCGATATGTTAGGTTGGGTTAAGTTAGGTTATATTACGTTATTGATGTATATAAACGACCCACGGAGACGTAGAGGCCAACTCGCCAGGAATGTTGTCAAATATTACCGCCGAGATGATAGGTTGGGTTAGGTTAGGTTATATTACGTTATTGATGTATATAAAGGTCCCACGGAGACGTAGAGGCCAACAAGCCAGGAATGTGGTCAAATATTACCGCCGAGATGTTAGGTTGGGTTAGGTTACGTTATATTACGTTATTGATGTATATGCGGGTTACACGGAAACGTAGAGGCCAACTCGCCAGGAATGATGTCAAATATTACCGCCGAGATGTTAGGTTGGGTTAGGTTATGCTGTATTGTGTTATTGATGTATATGAAGGTCAAACGGAGACGTAGAGGCCAACTCGCCAGGAATGATGTCAAATATTACCGCCGAGATGTTAGGTTGGGTTAGGTTGGGTTATATTACGTTATTGATGTATATAAAGATCCCACGGAGACGTAGAGGCCAACTCGCCAGGAATGTTGTCAAATATTACCGCCAAGATGATAGATTGGGTTAGGTTAGGTTATATTACGTTATTGACATATATAAAGGACCCACGGAGACGCAGAGGCCAACAAGCCAGGAATGTGGTCAAATATTACCGCCCAGATGTTAGATTGGGCTAAGCTAGTTTATATTATGTTATTGATGTATATAAAGGTCCCACGGAGACGTAGAGGCCAACTCGCCAGGAATGTTGTCAAATATTACCGCCGAGATGTTAGGTTGGGTTAGGTTACGTTATATTGCGTTATTGATGTATATGCGGGTTACACGGAAACGTAGAGGCCAACTCGCCAGGAATGATGTCAAATATTACCGCCGAGATGTTAGGTTGGGTTAGGTTATGCTGTATTGTGTTATTGATGTATATGAATGTCAAACGGAGACGTAGAGGCCAACTCGCCAGGAATGTTGTCAAATATTACCGCCGAGATGTTAGGTTGGGTTAGGTTAGGTTATATTACGTTATTGATGTATATAAAGGTTCCACGGTAACGTAGAGGCCAACTCGCCAGGAATGATATCAAATATTACCGCCGAGATGTTAGGTTGGGTTAGGTTGGGTTATATTACGTTATTGATGTATTTAAAGATCCCACGGAGACGTAGAGGCCAACTCGCCAGGAATGTTGTCAAATATTACCGCCGAGATGATAGGTTGGGTTAGGTTAGGTTATGTTACGTTATTGATGTATATGAAGGTCAAACGGGGACGTAGAGGCCAACTCGCCAGGAATGATGTCAAATATTACCGCCGAGATGTTAGGTTGGGTTAGGTTAGGCTGTATTTTGTTATTGATGTATATGAAGGTCAAACGGAGACGTAGAGGCCAACTCGCCAGGAATGATGTCAAATATTACCCCCGAGATGTTAGGTTGGGTTAGGTTAGGTTATATTACGTTATTGATGTATATGAAGGTCAAACGGAGACGTAGAGGCCAACTCGCCAGGAATGTTGTCAAATATTACCGCCGAGATGTTAGGTTGGGTTAGGTTAGGCTGTATTATGTTATTGATGTATATGAAGGTCAAACGGAGACGTAGAGGCCAACTCGCCAGGAATGATGTCAAATATTACCCCCGAGATGTTAGGTTGGGTTAGGTTAGGTTATATTACGTTATTGATGTATATGAAGGTCAAACGGAGACGTAGAGGCCAACTCGCCAGGAATGTTGTCAAATATTACCGCCGAGATGTTAGGTTGGGTTAGGTTAGGTTATATTACGTTATTGATGTATATAAAGGTCCCACGGTAACGTAGAGGCCAACTGGCCAGGAATGATATCAAATATTACCGCCGAGATGTTAGGTTGGGTTAGGTTGTGTTATATTACGTTATTGATGTATATAAAGATCCCACGGAGACGTAGAGGCCAACTCGCCAGGAATGTTGTCAAATATTACCGCCAAGATGATAGATTGGGTTAGGTTAGGTTATATTAGGTTATTGACATATATAAAGGACCCACGGAGACGCAGAGGCCAACAAGCCAGGAATGTGGTCAAATATTACCGCCGAGATGTTAGATTGGGCTAAGCTAGTTTATATTATGTTATTGATGTATATAAAGGTCCCACGGAGACGTAGAGGCTAACTCGCCAGGAATGTTGTCAAATATTACCGCCGAGATGATAGGTTGGGTTAGGTTAGGTTATGTTACGTTATTGATGTATATGAAGGTCAAACGGAGACGTGGAGGCCAACTCGCCAGGAATGTTGTCAAATATTACCGCCGAGATGATAGGTTGGGTTAGGTTATGTTATGTTACGTTATTGATGTATATGAAGGTCAAACGGGGACGTAGAGGCCAACTCGCCAGGAATGATGTCAAATATTACCGCCGAGATGTTAGGTTGGGTTAGGTTAGGCTGTATTATGTTATTGATGTATATGAAGGTCAAACGGAGACGTAGAGGCCAACTCGCCAGGAATGATGTCAGATATTACCGCCGATATGTTAGGTTGGGTTAAGTTAGGTTATATTACGTTATTGATGTATATAAACGACCCACGGAGACGTAGAGGCCAACTCGCCAGGAATGTTGTCAAATATTACCGCCGAGATGATAGGTTGGGTTAGGTTGGGTTATATTACGTTATTGATGTATATGAAGGTCAAACGGAGACGTAGAGGCCAACTCGCCAGGTATGTTGTCAAATATTACCGCCGTGATGTTAGGTTGGGTTAGGTTACGTTATATTACGTTATTGATGTATATGCGGGTTACACGGAAACGTAGAGGCCAACTCGCCAGGAATGATGTCAAATATTACCGCCGAGATGTTAGGTTGGGTTAGGTTATGCTGTATTGTGTTATTGATGTATATGAAGGTCAAACGGAGACGTAGAGGCCAACTCGCCAGGAATGATGTCAAATATTACCGCCGAGATGTTAGGTTGGGTTAGGTTGGGTTATATTACGTTATTGATGTATATAAAGATCCCACGGAGACGTAGAGGCCAACTCGCCAGGAATGTTGTCAAATATTACCGCCAAGATGATAGATTGGGTTAGGTTAGGTTATATTACGTTATTGACTTATATAAAGGACCCACGGAGACGCAGAGGCCAACAAGCCAGGAATGTGGTCAAATATTACCGCCGAGATGTTAGATTGGGCTAAGCTAGTTTATATTTTGTTATTGATGTATATAAAGGTCCCACGGAGACGTAGAGGCTAACTCGCCAGGAATGTTGTCAAATATTACAGCCGAGATGATAGGTTGGGTTAGGTTAGGTTATATTACGTTATTGATGTATATAAAGGTCCCACGGAGACGTAGAGGCCAACAAGCCAGGAATGTGGTCAAATATTACCGGCGAGATGTTAGATTGGGTTAGGTTATTTTATATTACGTTATTGATGTATATGAGGGTTACACGGAAACGTAGAGGCCAACTCGCCAGGAATGATGTCAAATATTACCGCCGAGATGTTATGTTGGGTTAAGTTAGGTTATATTACGTTATTGATGTATATGAGGGTTACACAGAGACGTAGAGGTCAACTCGCCAGGAATGTCGTCAAATATTACCGCCGAGATGTTAGATTGGGTTAGGTTAGGTTATATTACGTTATTGATGTATATAAAGGTCCCACGGTAACGTAGAGGCCTACTCGCCAGGAATGTCGTCAAATATTACCGCCGAGATGATAGGTTGGGTTAGGTTTGCTTATGTAACGTTATTGATGTATACGAAGGTCAAACGGAGACGTAGAGGCCAACTCGCCAGGAATGATGTCAAATATTACCCCCGAGATGTTAGGTTGGGTTAGGTTAGGTTATGTTACGTTATTGATGTATATGAAGGTCAAACGGAGACGTAGAGGCCAACTCGCCAGGAATGATGTCAAATATTACCGCCGAGATGTTATGTTGGGTTAAGTTAGGTTATATTACGTTATTGATGTATATGAAGGTCAAACGGAGACGTAGAGGCCAACTCGCCAGGAATGTTGTCAAATATTACCGCCGAGATGTTAGGTTGGGTTAGGTTAGGTTATATTACGTTATTGATGTATATAAAGGTACCACGGTAACGTAGAGGCCAACTGGCCAGGAATGATATCAAATATTACCGCCGAGATGTTAGGTTGGGTTAGGTTGGCTTATATTACGTTATTGATGTATATAAAGATCCCACGGAGACGTAGAGGCCAACTCGCCAGGAATGTTGTCAAATATTACCGCCAAGATGATAGATTGGGTTAGGTTAGGTTATATTAGGTTATTGACATATATAAAGGACCCACGGAGACGCAGAGGCCAACAAGCCAGGAATGTGGTCAAATATTACCGCCGAGATGTTAGATTGGGCTAAGCTAGTTTATATTATGTTATTGATGTATATAAAGGTCCCACGGAGACGTAGAGGCTAACTCGCCAGGAATGTTGTCAAATATTACCGCCGAGATGATAGGTTGGGTTAGGTTAGGTTATGTTACGTTATTGATGTATATGAAGGTCAAACGGGGACGTAGAGGCCAACTCGCCAGGAATGATGTCAAATATTACCGCCGAGATGTTAGGTTGGGTTAGGTTAGGCTGTATTATGTTATTGATGTATATGAAGGTCAAACGGAGACGTAGAGGCCAACTCGCCAGGAATGATGTCAAATATTACCGCCGAGATGTTAGGTTGGGTTAAGTTAGGTTATATTACGTTATTGATGTATATAAAAGACCCACGGAGACGTAGAGGCCAACTCGCCAGGAATGTTGTCAAATATTAAAGCCGAGATGATAGGTTGGGTTAGGTTGGGTTATATTACGTTATTGATGTATATAAAGATCCCACGTATACGTAGAGGCCAACTCGCCAGGAATGTTGTCAAATATTACCGCCGTGATGTTAGGTTGGGTTAGGTTACGTTATATTACGTTATTGATGTATATGCGGGTTACACGGAAACGTAGAGGCCAACTCGCCAGGAATGATGTCAAATATTACCGCCGAGATGATAGGTTGGGTTAGGTTATGCTGTATTATGTTATTGATGTATATGAAGGTCAAACGGAGACGTAGAGGCCAACTCGCCAGGAATGATGTCAAATATTACCGCCGAGATGTTAGGTTGGGTTAAGTTAGGTTATATTACGTTATTGATGTATATAAAGGTCCCACGGAGACGTAGAGGCCAACAAGCCAGGAATGTGGTCAAATATTAGCGCCGAGATGTTAGATTGCGTTAGGCTATTTTATATTATGTTATTTATGTATATAAAGGTCCAACGGAGACGTAGAGGCCAACTCGCCAAGAATGTTGTCAAATATTACCGCCGAGATGATAGGTTGGGTTAGGTTAGGTTATATTACGTTATTGACATATATAAAGGTCCCAAGGAGACGCAGAGGCCAACAAGGGAGGAATGTGGTCAAATATTACCGCCGAGATGTTATGTTGTGTTAGGTTACGTTATATTACGTTATTGATGTATATGAGGGTTACACAGAGACGTAGAGGTCAACTCGCCAGGAATGTTGTCAAATATTACCGCCGACATGTTAGGTTGGGTTAGGTTTGGTTATATTACGTTATTGATGTATATGAAGGTCAAACGGAGACGTAGAGGCCAACTCGCCAGGAATGTTGTCAAATATTACCGCCGAGATGTTAGGTTGGGTTAGGTTAGGTTATATTAGGTTATTGACATATATAAAGGACCCACGGAGACGCAGAGGCCAACAAGCCAGGAATGTGGTCAAATATTACCGCCGAGATGTTAGATTGGGCTAAGCTAGTTTATATTATGTTATTGATGTATATAAAGGTCCCACGGAGACGTAGAGGCTAACTCGCCAGGAATGTTGTCAAATATTACCGCCGAGATGATAGGTTGGGTTAGGTTAGGTTATGTTACGTTATTGATGTATATGAAGGTCAAACGGAGACGTAGAGGCCAACTCGCCAGGAATGTTGTCAAATATTACCGCCGAGATGATAGGTTGGGTTAGGTTAGGTTATGTTACGTTATTGATGTATATGAAGGTCAAACGGAGACGTAGAGGCCAACTCGCCAGGAATGATGTCAAATATTACCGCCGAGATGTTATGTTGGGTTAAGTTAGGTTATATTACGTTATTGATGTATATGAAGGTCAAACGGAGACGTAGAGGCCAACTCGCCAGGAATGTTGTCAAATATTACCGCCGAGATGTTAGGTTGGGTTAGGTTAGGTTATATTACGTTATTGATGTATATAAAGGTACCACGGTAACGTAGAGGCCAACTGGCCAGGAATGATATCAAATATTACCGCCGAGATGTTAGGTTGGGTTAGGTTGGGTTATATTACGTTATTGATGTATATAAAGATCCCACGGAGACGTAGAGGCCAACTCGCCAGGAATGTTGTCAAATATTACCGCCAAGATGATAGATTGGGTTAGGTTAGGTTATATTAGGTTATTGACATATATAAAGGACCCACGGAGACGCAGAGGCCAACAAGCCAGGAATGTGGTCAAATATTACCGCCGAGATGTTAGATTGGGCTAAGCTAGTTTATATTATGTTATTGATGTATATAAAGGTCCCACGGAGACGTAGAGGCTAACTCGCCAGGAATGTTGTCAAATATTACCGCCGAGATGATAGGTTGGGTTAGGTTAGGTTATGTTACGTTATTGATGTATATGAAGGTCAAACGGGGACGTAGAGGCCAACTCGCCAGGAATGATGTCAAATATTACCGCCGAGATGTTAGGTTGGGTTAGGTTAGGCTGTATTATGTTATTGATGTATATGAAGGTCAAACGGAGACGTAGAGGCCAACTCGCCTGGAATGATGTCAAATATTGCCGCCGAGATGTTAGGTTGGGTTAAGTTAGGTTATATTACGTTATTGATGTATATAAACGACCCACGGAGACGTAGAGGCCAACTCGCCAGGAATGTTGTCAAATATTAAAGCCGAGATGATAGGTTGGGTTAGGTTGGGTTATATTACGTTATTGATGTATATAAAGATCCCACGGAGACGTAGAGGCCAACTCGCCAGGAATGTTGTCAAATATTACCGCCGTGATGTTAGGTTGGGTTAGGTTACGTTATATTACGTTATTGATGTATATGCGGGTTACACGGAAACGTAGAGGCCAACTCGCCAGGAATGATGTCAAATATTACCGCCGAGATGATAGGTTGGGTTAGGTTATGCTGTATTATGTTATTGATGTATATGAAGGTCAAACGGAGACGTAGAGGCCAACTCGCCAGGAATGATGTCAAATATTACCGCCGAGATGTTAGGTTGGGTTAAGTTAGGTTATATTACGTTATTGATGTATATAAAGGTCCCACGGAGACGTAGAGGCCAACAAGCCAGGAATGTGGCCAAATATTAGCGCCGAGATGTTAGATTGCGTTAGGCTATTTTATATTATGTTATTTATGTATATAAAGGTCCAACGGAGACGTAGAGGCCAACTCGCCAAGAATGTTGTCAAATATTACCGCCGAGATGATAGGTTGGGTTAGGTTAGGTTATATTACGTTATTGACATATATAAAGGTCCCAAGGGGACGCAGAGGCCAACAAGGGAGGAATGTGGTCAAATATTACCGCCGAGATGTTATGTTGTGTTAGGTTACGTTATATTACGTTATTGATGTATATGAGGGTTACACAGAGACGTAGAGGTCAACTCGCCAGGAATGTTGTCAAATATTACCGCCGACATGTTAGGTTGGGTTAGGTTTGGTTATATTACGTTATTGATGTATATGAAGGTCAAACGGAGACGTAGAGGCCAACTCGCCAGGAATGTTGTCAAATATTACCGCCGAGATGTTAGGTTGGGTTAGGTTAGGTTATATTACATTATTGACATATATAATGGACCCACGGAGACGCAGAGTCCAACAAGCCAGGAATGTGGTCAAATATTACCGCCGAGATGTTAGGTTGGGTTAGGTTACGTTATATTACGTTATTGATGTATATAAAGGTCCCACGGAGACGTAGAGGCCAACTCGCCAGGTATGTTGTCAAATATTACCGCGGAAATGTTAGGTTTGGTTTGGTTAAGTTATATTACGTTATTGATGTATATGAGGGTTACACAGAGACGTAGAGGTCAACTCGCCAGGAATGTTGTCAAATATTACCGCCGACATGTTAGGTTGGGTTAGATTTGGTTATATTACGTTATTGATGTATATGAAGGTCAAACGGAGACGCAGAGGCCAACTCGCCAGGAATGTTGTCAAATATTACCGCCGATATCTTAGGTTGGGTTAGGTTAGGTTATATTACGTTATTGATGTATATAAAGGTCCCACGGTAACGTAGAGGCCAACTAGCCAGGAATGATGTCAAATATTACCGCCGAGATGTTAGGTTGGGTTAGGTTAGGTTATATTACGTTATTGACATATATAAAGGACCCACGGAGACGCAGAGGCCAACAAGCCAGGAATGTGGTCAAATATTACCGCCGAGATGTTAGATTGGGCTAAGCTAGTTTATATTATGTTATTGATGTATATAAAGGTCCCACGGAGACGTAGAGGCTAACTCGCCAGGAATGTTGTCAAATATTACCGCCGAGATGATAGGTTGGGTTAGGTTAGGTTATGTTACGTTATTGATGTATATGAAGGTCAAACGGAGACGTATAGGCCAACTCGCCAGGAATGTTGTCAAATATTACCGCCGAGATGATAGGTTGGGTTAGGTTAGGTTATGTTACGTTATTGATGTATATGAAGGTCAAACGGAGACGTAGAGGCCAACTCGCCAGGAATGATGTCAAATATTACCGCCGAGATGTTAGGTTGGATTAAGTTAGGTTATATTACGTTATTGATGTATATAAAGGTCCCACGGAGACGTAGAAGTCAACAAGCCAGGAATGTGGTCAAATATTACCGCCGAGATGTTAGATTGGGTTAGGTTATTTTATATTATGTTATTTATGTATATAAAGGTCCAACGGAGACGTAGAGGCCAACTCGCCAAGAATGTTGTCAAATATTACCGCCGAGATTATAGGTTGGGTTAGGTTAGGTTATATTACGTTATTGACATATATAAAGGTCCCACGGAGACGCAGAGGCCAACAAGGGAGGAATGTGGTCAAATATTACCGCCGAGATGTTATGTTGTGTTAGGTTACGTTATATTACGTTATTGATGTATATGAGGGTTACACAGAGACGTAGAGGTCAAATCGCCAGGAATGTTGTCAAATATTACCGCCGACATGTTAGGTTAGGTTAGGTTTGGTTATATTACGTTATTGATGTATATGAAGGTCAAACGGAGACGTAGAGGCCAACTCGCCAGGAATGTTGTCAAATATTACCGCCGAGATGTTAGGTTGGGTTAGGTTAGGTTATATTACATTATTGACATATATAATGGACCCACGGAGACGCAGAGTCCAACAAGCCAGGAATGTGGTCAAATATTACCGCCGAGATGTTAGGTTGTGTTAGGTTACGTTATATTACGTTATTGATGTATATAAAGGTCCCACGGAGACGTAGAGGCCAACAAGCCAGGAATGTGGTCAAATATTACCGCCGAGATGTTAGGTTGGGTTAGGTTACGTTATATTACGTTATTGATGTATATAAAGGTCCCACGGTGACGTAGAGGCCAACTCGCCAGGAATGTTGTCAAATATTACCGCCGAGATGTTAGGTTGGGTTAAGTTACGTTATATTACGTTATTGATGTATATAAAGGTCCCACGGTGACGTAGAGGCCAACTCGCCAGGAATGTTGTCAAATATTACCGCCAAGATGTTAGGTTGAGTTAGGTTAGGTTATATTACGTTATTGACATATATAAAGGTCCCACGGAGACGCAGAGGCCAACAAGCCAGGAATGTGGTCAAATATTACCGCCGAGATGTTAGGTTGGGTTAGGCTAGGCTGTATTATGTTATTGATGTATATGAAGGTCAAACGGAGACGTAGAGGCCAACTCGCCAGGAATGATGTCAAATATTACCGCCGATATGTTAGGTTGGGTTAAGTTAGGTTATATTACGTTATTGATGTATATAAACGACCCACGGAGACGTAGAGGCCAACTCGCCAGGAATGTTGTCAAATATTACCGCCGAGATGATAGGTTGGGTTAGGTTAGGTTATGTTACGTTATTGATGTATATGAAGGTCAAACGGGGACGTAGAGGCCAACTCGCCAGGAATGATGTCAAATATTACCGCCGAGATGTTAGGTTGGGTTAGGTTAGGCTGTATTATGTTATTGATGTATATGAAGGTCAAACGGAGACGTAGAGGCCAACTCGCCAGGAATGATGTCAAATATTGCCGCCGAGATGTTAGGTTGGGTTAAGTTAGGTTATATTACGTTATTGATGTATATAAACGACCCACGGAGACGTAGAGGCCAACTCGCCAGGAATGTTGTCAAATATTAAAGCCGAGATGATAGGTTGGGTTAGGTTGGGTTATATTACGTTATTGATGTATATAAAGATCCCACGGAGACGTAGAGGCCAACTCGCCAGGAATGTTGTCAAATATTACCGCCGTGATGTTAGGTTGGGTTAGGTTACGTTATATTACGTTATTGATGTATATGCGGGTTACACGGAAACGTAGAGGCCAACTCGCCAGGAATGATGTCAAATATTACCGCCGAGATGATAGGTTGGGTTAGGTTATGCTGTATTATGTTATTGATGTATATGAAGGTCAAACGGAGACGTAGAGGCCAACTCGCCAGGAATGATGTCAAATATTACCGCCGAGATGTTAGGTTGGGTTAAGTTAGGTTATATTACGTTATTGATGTATATAAAGGTCCCACGCAGACGTAGAGGCCAACAAGCCAGGAATGTGGCCAAATATTAGCGCCGAGATGTTAGATTGCGTTAGGCTATTTTATATTATGTTATTTATGTATATAAAGGTCCAACGGAGACGTAGAGGCCAACTCGCCAAGAATGTTGTCAAATATTACCGCCGAGATGATAGGTTGGGTTAGGTTAGGTTATATTACGTTATTGACATATATAAAGGTCCCAAGGGGACGCAGAGGCCAACAAGGGAGGAATGTGGTCAAATATTACCGCCGAGATGTTATGTTGTGTTAGGTTACGTTATATTACGTTATTGATGTATATGAGGGTTACACAGAGACGTAGAGGTCAACTCGCCAGGAATGTTGTCAAATATTACCGCCGACATGTTAGGTTGGGTTAGGTTTGGTTATATTACGTTATTGATGTATATGAAGGTCAAACGGAGACGTAGAGGCCAACTCGCCAGGAATGTTGTCAAATATTACCGCCGAGATGTTAGGTTGGGTTAGGTTAGGTTATATTACATTATTGACATATATAATGGACCCACGGAGACGCAGAGTCCAACAAGCCAGGAATGTGGTCAAATATTACCGCCGAGATGTTAGGTTGGGTTAGGTTACGTTATATTACGTTATTGATGTATATAAAGGTCCCACGGAGACGTAGAGGCCAACTCGCCAGGTATGTTGTCAAATATTACCGCGGAAATGTTAGGTTTGGTTTGGTTAAGTTATATTACGTTATTGATGTATGTGAGGGTTACACAGAGACGTAGAGGTCAACTCGCCAGGAATGTTGTCAAATATTACCGCCGACATGTTAGGTTGGGTTAGATTTGGTTATATTACGTTATTGATGTATATGAAGGTCAAACGGAGACGCAGAGGCCAACTCGCCAGGAATGTTGTCAAATATTACCGCCGATATCTTAGGTTGGGTTAGGTTAGGTTATATTACGTTATTGATGTATATAAAGGTCCCACGGTAACGTAGAGGCCAACTAGCCAGGAATGATGTCAAATATTACCGCCGAGATGTTAGGTTGGGTTAGGTTAGGTTATATTACGTTATTGACATATATAAAGGACCCACGGAGACGCAGAGGCCAACAAGCCAGGAATGTGGTCAAATATTACCGCCGAGATGTTAGATTGGGCTAAGCTAGTTTATATTATGTTATTGATGTATATAAAGGTCCCACGGAGACGTAGAGGCTAACTCGCCAGGAATGTTGTCAAATATTACCGCCGAGATGATAGGTTGGGTTAGGTTAGGTTATGTTACGTTATTGATGTATATGAAGGTCAAACGGAGACGTATAGGCCAACTCGCCAGGAATGTTGTCAAATATTACCGCCGAGATGATAGGTTGGGTTAGGTTAGGTTATGTTACGTTATTGATGTATATGAAGGTCAAACGGAGACGTAGAGGCCAACTCGCCAGGAATGATGTCAAATATTACCGCCGAGATGTTAGGTTGGATTAAGTTAGGTTATATTACGTTATTGATGTATATAAAGGTCCCACGGAGACGTAGAAGTCAACAAGCCAGGAATGTGGTCAAATATTACCGCCGAGATGTTAGATTGGGTTAGGTTATTTTATATTATGTTATTTATGTATATAAAGGTCCAACGGAGACGTAGAGGCCAACTCGCCAAGAATGTTGTCAAATATTACCGCCGAGATTATAGGTTGGGTTAGGTTAGGTTATATTACGTTATTGACATATATAAAGGTCCCACGGAGACGCAGAGGCCAACAAGGGAGGAATGTGGTCAAATATTACCGCCGAGATGTTATGTTGTGTTAGGTTACGTTATATTACGTTATTGATGTATATGAGGGTTACACAGAGACGTAGAGGTCAAATCGCCAGGAATGTTGTCAAATATTACCGCCGACATGTTAGGTTAGGTTAGGTTTGGTTATATTACGTTATTGATGTATATGAAGGTCAAACGGAGACGTAGAGGCCAACTCGCCAGGAATGTTGTCAAATATTACCGCCGAGATGTTAGGTTGGGTTAGGTTAGGTTATATTACATTATTGACATATATAATGGACCCACGGAGACGCAGAGTCCAACAAGCCAGGAATGTGGTCAAATATTACCGCCGAGATGTTAGGTTGTGTTAGGTTACGTTATATTACGTTATTGATGTATATAAAGGTCCCACGGAGACGTAGAGGCCAACAAGCCAGGAATGTGGTCAAATATTACCGCCGAGATGTTAGGTTGGGTTAGGTTACGTTATATTACGTTATTGATGTATATAAAGGTCCCACGGTGACGTAGAGGCCAACTCGCCAGGAATGTTGTCAAATATTACCGCCGAGATGTTAGGTTGGGTTAGGTTACGTTATATTACGTTATTGATGTATATAAAGGTCCCACGGTGACGTAGAGGCCAACTCGCCAGGAATGTTGTCAAATATTACCGCCAAGATGTTAGGTTGAGTTAGGTTAGGTTATATTACGTTATTGACATATATAAAGGTCCCACGGAGACGCAGAGGCCAACAAGCCAGGAATGTGGTCAAATATTACCGCCGAGATGTTAGGTTGGGTTAGGTTAGGCTGTATTATGTTATTGATGTATATGAAGGTCAAACGGAGACGTAGAGGCCAACTCGCCAGGAATGATGTCAAATATTACCGCCGATATGTTAGGTTGGGTTAAGTTAGGTTATATTACGTTATTGATGTATATAAACGACCCACGGAGACGTAGAGGCCAACTCGCCAGGAATGTTGTCAAATATTACCGCCGAGATGATAGGTTGGGTTAGGTTGGGTTATATTACGTTATTGATGTATATGAAGGTCAAACGGAGACGTAGAGGCCAACTCGCCAGGTATGTTGTCAAATATTACCGCCGTGATGTTAGGTTGGGTTAGGTTACGTTATATTACGTTATTGATGTATATGCGGGTTACACGGAAACGTAGAGGCCAACTCGCCAGGAATGATGTCAAATATTACCGCCGAGATGTTAGGTTGGGTTAGGTTATGCTGTATTGTGTTATTGATGTATATGAAGGTCAAACGGAGACGTAGAGGCCAACTCGCCAGGAATGATGTCAAATATTACCGCCGAGATGTTAGGTTGGGTTAGGTTAGGTTATATTACGTTATTGATGTATATGAAGGTCAAACGGAGACGTAGAGGCCAACTCGCCAGGAATGTTGTCAAATATTACCGCCGAGATGTTAGGTTGGGTTAGGTTAGGTTATATTAGGTTATTGACATATATAAAGGACCCACGGAGACGCAGAGGCCAACAAGCCAGGAATGTGGTCAAATATTACCGCCGAGATGTTAGATTGGGCTAAGCTAGTTTATATTATGTTATTGATGTATATAAAGGTCCCACGGAGACGTAGAGGCTAACTCGCCAGGAATGTTGTCAAATATTACCGCCGAGATGATAGGTTGGGTTAGGTTAGGTTATGTTACGTTATTGATGTATATGAAGGTCAAACGGAGACGTAGAGGCCAACTCGCCAGGAATGTTGTCAAATATTACCGCCGAGATGATAGGTTGGGTTAGGTTAGGTTATGTTACGTTATTGATGTATATGAAGGTCAAACGGAGACGTAGAGGCCAACTCGCCAGGAATGATGTCAAATATTACCGCCGAGATGTTATGTTGGGTTAAGTTAGGTTATATTACGTTATTGATGTAT
The DNA here is from genome assembly GCA_963969225.1 of Xylocopa violacea. Taxonomy (NCBI): domain Eukaryota; kingdom Metazoa; phylum Arthropoda; class Insecta; order Hymenoptera; family Apidae; genus Xylocopa; species Xylocopa violacea. The sequence continues at coordinate 4,784,581 of CAXAJV010000836.1, read as the reverse complement.
ATGAAGGTCAAACGGAGACGTAGAGGCCAACTCGCCAGGAATGTTGTCAAATATTACCGCCGAGATGTTAGGTTGGGTTAGGTTAGGTTATATTACGTTATTGATGTATATAAAGGTACCACGGTAACGTAGAGGCCAACTGGCCAGGAATGATATCAAATATTACCGCCGACATGTTAGGTTGGGTTAGGTTGGGTTATATTACGTTATTGATGTATATAAAGATCCCACGGAGACGTAGAGGCCAACTCGCCAGGAATGTTGTCAAATATTACCGCCAAGATGATAGATTGGGTTAGGTTAGGTTATATTAGGTTATTGACATATATAAAGGACCCACGGAGACGCAGAGGCCAACAAGCCAGGAATGTGGTCAAATATTACCGCCGAGATGTTAGATTGGGCTAAGCTAGTTTATATTATGTTATTGATGTATATAAAGGTCCCACGGAGACGTAGAGGCTAACTCGCCAGGAATGTTGTCAAATATTACCGCCGAGATGATAGGTTGGGTTAGGTTAGGTTATGTTACGTTATTGATGTATATGAAGGTCAAACGGGGACGTAGAGGCCAACTCGCCAGGAATGATGTCAAATATTACCGCCGAGATGTTAGGTTGGGTTAGGTTAGGCTGTATTATGTTATTGATGTATATGAAGGTCAAACGGAGACGTAGAGGCCAACTCGCCAGGAATGATGTCAAATATTACCGCCGAGATGTTAGGTTGGGTTAAGTTAGGTTATATTACGTTATTGATGTATATAAACGACCCACGGAGACGTAGAGGCCAACTCGCCAGGAATGTTGTCAAATATTAAAGCCGAGATGATAGGTTGGGTTAGGTTGGGTTATATTACGTTATTGATGTATATAAAGATCCCACGGAGACGTAGAGGCCAACTCGCCAGGAATGTTGTCAAATATTACCGCCGTGATGTTAGGTTGGGTTAGGTTACGTTATATTACGTTATTGATGTATATGCGGGTTACACGGAAACGTAGAGGCCAACTCGCCAGGAATGATGTCAAATATTACCGCCGAGATGATAGGTTGGGTTAGGTTATGCTGTATTATGTTATTGATGTATATGAAGGTCAAACGGAGACGTAGAGGCCAACTCGCCAGGAATGATGTCAAATATTACCGCCGAGATGTTAGGTTGGGTTAAGTTAGGTTATATTACGTTATTGATGTATATAAAGGTCCCACGGAGACGTAGAGGCCAACAAGCCAGGAATGTGGTCAAATATTAGCGCCGAGATGTTAGATTGCGTTAGGCTATTTTATATTATGTTATTTATGTATATAAAGATCCCACGGAGACGTAGAGGCCAACTCGCCAGGAATGTTGTCAAATATTACCGCCAAGATGATAGATTGGGTTAGGTTAGGTTATATTAGGTTATTGACATATATAAAGGACCCACGGAGACGCAGAGGCCAACAAGCCAGGAATGTGGTCAAATATTACCGCCGAGATGTTATGTTGTGTTAGGTTACGTTATATTACGTTATTGATGTATATGAGGGTTACACAGAGACGTAGAGGTCAACTCGCCAGGAATGTTGTCAAATATTACCGCCGACATGTTAGGTTGGGTTAGGTTTGGTTATATTACGTTATTGATGTATATGAAGGTCAAACGGAGACGTAGAGGCTAACTCGCCAGGAATGTTGTCAAATATTACCGCCGAGATGATAGGTTGGGTTAGGTTAGGTTATGTTACGTTATTGATGTATATGAAGGTCAAACGGGGACGTAGAGGCCAACTCGCCAGGAATGATGTCAAATATTACCGCCGAGATGTTAGGTTGGGTTAGGTTAGGCTGTATTATGTTATTGATGTATATGAAGGTCAAACGGAGACGTAGAGGCCAACTCGCCAGGAATGATGTCAAATATTGCCGCCGAGATGTTAGGTTGGGTTAAGTTAGGTTATATTACGTTATTGATGTATATAAACGACCCACGGAGACGTAGAGGCCAACTCGCCAGGTATGTTGTCAAATATTAAAGCCGAGATGATAGGTTGGGTTAGGTTGGGTTATATTACGTTATTGATGTATATAAAGATCCCACGGAGACGTAGAGGCCAACTCGCCAGGAATGTTGTCAAATATTACCGCCGTGATGTTAGGTTGGGTTAGGTTACGTTATATTACGTTATTGATGTATATGCGGGTTACACGGAAACGTAGAGGCCAACTCGCCAGGAATGATGTCAAATATTACCGCCGAGATGATAGGTTGGGTTAGGTTATGCTGTATTATGTTATTGATGTATATGAAGGTCAAACGGAGACGTAGAGGCCAACTCGCCAGGAATGATGTCAAATATTACCGCCGAGATGTTAGGTTGGGTTAAGTTAGGTTATATTACGTTATTGATGTATATAAAGGTCCCACGGAGACGTAGAGGCCAACAAGCCAGGAATGTGGCCAAATATTAGCGCCGAGATGTTAGATTGCGTTAGGCTATTTTATATTATGTTATTTATGTATATAAAGGTCCAACGGAGACGTAGAGGCCAACTCGCCAAGAATGTTGTCAAATATTACCGCCGAGATGATAGGTTGGGTTAGGTTAGGTTATATTACGTTATTGACATATATAAAGGTCCCAAGGAGACGCAGAGGCCAACAAGGGAGGAATGTGGTCAAATTTTACCGCCGAGATGTTATGTTGTGTTAGGTTACGTTATATTACGTTATTGATGTATATGAGGGTTACACAGAGACGTAGAGGTCAACTCGCCAGGAATGTTGTCAAATATTACCGCCGACATGTTAGGTTGGGTTAGGTTTGGTTATATTACGTTATTGATGTATATGAAGGTCAAACGGAGACGTAGAGGCCAACTCGCCAGGAATGTTGTCAAATATTACCGCCGAGATGTTAGGTTGGGTTAGGTTAGGTTATATTACATTATTGACATATATAATGGACCCACGGAGACGCAGAGTCCAACAAGCCAGGAATGTGGTCAAATATTACCGCCGAGATGTTAGGTTGGGTTAGGTTACGTTATATTACGTTATTGATGTATATAAAGGTCCCACGGAGACGTAGAGGCCAACTCGCCAGGTATGTTGTCAAATATTACCGCGGAAATGTTAGGTTTGGTTTGGTTAAGTTATATTACGTTATTGATGTATATGAGGGTTACACAGAGACGTAGAGGTCAACTCGCCAGGAATGTTGTCAAATATTACCGCCGACATGTTAGGTTGGGTTAGGTTTGGTTATATTACGTTATTGATGTATATGAAGGTCAAACGGAGACGTAGAGGCCAACTCGCCAGGAATGTTGTCAAATATTACCGCCGATATCTTAGGTTGGGTTAGGTTAGGTTATATTACGTTATTGATGTATATAAAGGTCCCACGGTAACGTAGAGGCCAACTAGCCAGGAATGATGTCAAATATTACCGCCGAGATGTTAGGTTGGGTTAGGTTAGGTTATATTACGTTATTGACATATATAAAGGACCCACGGAGACGCAGAGGCCAACAAGCCAGGAATGTGGTCAAATATTACCGCCGAGATGTTAGATTGGGCTAAGCTAGTTTATATTATATTATTGATGTATATAAAGGTCCCACGGAGACGTAGAGGCTAACTCGCCAGGAATGTTGTCAAATATTACCGCCGAGATGATAGGTTGGGTTAGGTTAGGTTATGTTACGTTATTGATGTATATGAAGGTCAAACGGAGACGTATAGGCCAACTCGCCAGGAATGATGTCAAATATTGCCGCCGAGATGTTAGGTTGGGTTAAGTTAGGTTATATTACGTTATTGATGTATATAAACGACCCACGGAGACGTAGAGGCCAACTCGCCAGGAATGTTGTCAAATATTAAAGCCGAGATGATAGGTTGGGTTAGGTTGGGTTATATTACGTTATTGATGTATATAAAGATCCCACGGAGACGTAGAGGCCAACTCGCCAGGAATGTTGTCAAATATTACCGCCGTGATGTTAGGTTGGGTTAGGTTACGTTATATTACGTTATTGATGTATATGCGGGTTACACGGAAACGTAGAGGCCAACTCGCCAGGAATGATGTCAAATATTACCGCCGAGATGATAGGTTGGGTTAGGTTATGCTGTATTATGTTATTGATGTATATGAAGGTCAAACGGAGACGTAGAGGCCAACTCGCCAGGAATGATGTCAAATATTACCGCCGAGATGTTAGGTTGGGTTAAGTTAGGTTATATTACGTTATTGATGTATATAAAGGTCCCACGGAGACGTAGAGGCCAACAAGCCAGGAATGTGGCCAAATATTAGCGCCGAGATGTTAGATTGCGTTGGGCTATTTTATATTATGTTATTTATGTATATAAAGGTCCAACGGAGACGTAGAGGCCAACTCGCCAAGAATGTTGTCAAATATTACCGCCGAGATGATAGGTTGGGTTAGGTTAGGTTATATTACGTTATTGACATATATAAAGGTCCCAAGGAGACGCAGAGGCCAACAAGGGAGGAATGTGGTCAAATATTACCGCCGAGATGTTATGTTGTGTTAGGTTACGTTATATTACGTTATTGATGTATATGAGGGTTACACAGAGACGTAGAGGTCAACTCGCCAGGAATGTTGTCAAATATTACCGCCGACATGTTAGGTTGGGTTAGGTTTGGTTATATTACGTTATTGATGTATATGAAGGTCAAACGGAGACGTAGAGGCCAACTCGCCAGGAATGTTGTCAAATATTACCGCCGAGATGTTAGGTTGGGTTAGGTTAGGTTATATTACATTATTGACATATATAATGGACCCACGGAGACGCAGAGTCCAACAAGCCAGGAATGTGGTCAAATATTACCGCCGAGATGTTAGGTTGGGTTAGGTTACGTTATATTACGTTATTGATGTATATAAAGGTCCCACGGAGACGTAGAGGCCAACTCGCCAGGTATGTTGTCAAATATTACCGCGGAAATGTTAGGTTTGGTTTGGTTAAGTTATATTACGTTATTGATGTATATGAGGGTTACACAGAGACGTAGAGGTCAACTCGCCAGGAATGTTGTCAAATATTACCGCCGACATGTTAGGTTGGGTTAGGTTTGGTTATATTACGTTATTGATGTATATGAAGGTCAAACGGAGACGTAGAGGCCAACTCGCCAGGAATGTTGTCAAATATTACCGCCGATATCTTAGGTTGGGTTAGGTTAGGTTATATTACGTTATTGATGTATATAAAGGTCCCACGGTAACGTAGAGGCCAACTAGCCAGGAATGATGTCAAATATTACCGCCGAGATGTTAGGTTGGGTTAGGTTAGGTTATATTACGTTATTGACATATATAAAGGACCCACGGAGACGCAGAGGCCAACAAGCCAGGAATGTGGTCAAATATTACCGCCGAGATGTTAGATTGGGCTAAGCTAGTTTATATTATGTTATTGATGTATATAAAGGTCCTACGGAGACGTAGAGGCTAACTCGCCAGGAATGTTGTCAAATATTACCGCCGAGATGATAGGTTGGGTTAGGTTAGGTTATGTTACGTTATTGATGTATATGAAGGTCAAACGGAGACGTATAGGCCAACTCGCCAGGAATGTTGTCAAATATTACCGCCGAGATGATAGGTTGGGTTAGGTTAGGTTATGTTACGTTATTGATGTATATGAAGGTCAAACGGAGACGTAGAGGCCAACTCGCCAGGAATGATGTCAAATATTACCGCCGAGATGTTAGGTTGGGTTAAGTTAGGTTATATTACGTTATTGATGTATATAAAGGTCCCACGGAGACGTAGAAGTCAACAAGCCAGGAATGTGGTCAAATATTACCGCCGAGATGTTAGATTGGGTTAGGTTATTTTATATTATGTTATTTATGTATATAAAGGTCCAACGGAGACGTAGAGGCCAACTCGCCAAGAATGTTGTCAAATATTACCGCCGAGATTATAGGTTGGGTTAGGTTAGGTTATATTACGTTATCGACATATATAAAGGTCCCACGGAGACGCAGAGGCCAACAAGGGAGGAATGTGGTCAAATATTACCGCCGAGATGTTATGTTGTGTTAGGTTACGTTATATTACGTTACTGATGTATATGAGGGTTACACAGAGACGTAGAGGTCAACTCGCCAGGAATGCTGTCAAATATTACCGCCGACATGTTAGGTTAGGTTAGGTTTGGTTATATTACGTTATTGATGTATATGAAGGTCAAACGGAGACGTAGAGGCCAACTCGCCAGGAATGTTGTCAAATATTACCGCCGAGATGTTAGGTTGGGTTAGGTTAGGTTATATTACATTATTGACATATATAATGGACCCACGGAGACGCAGAGTCCAACAAGCCAGGAATGTGGTCAAATATTACCGCCGAGATGTTAGGTTGTGTTAGGTTACGTTATATTACGTTATTGATGTATATAAAGGTCCCACGGAGACGTAGAGGCCAACAAGCCAGGAATGTGGTCAAATATTACCGCCGAGATGTTAGGTTGGGTTAGGTTACGTTATATTACGTTATTGATGTATATAAAGGTCCCACGGTGACGTAGAGGCCAACTCGCCAGGAATGTTGTCAAATATTACCGCCGAGATGTTAGGTTGGGTTAGGTTACGTTATATTACGTTATTGATGTATATAAAGGTCCCACGGTGACGTAGAGGCCAACTCGCCAGGAATGTTGTCAAATATTACCGCCAAGATGTTAGGTTGAGTTAGGTTAGGTTATATTACGTTATTGACATATATAAAGGTCCCACGGAGACGCAGAGGCCAACAAGCCAGGAATGTGGTCAAATATTACCGCCGAGATGTTAGGTTGGGTTAGGTTAGGCTGTATTATGTTATTGATGTATATGAAGGTCAAACGGAGACGTAGAGGCCAACTCGCCAGGAATGATGTCAAATATTACCGCCGATATGTTAGGTTGGGTTAAGTTAGGTTATATTACGTTATTGATGTATATAAACGACCCACGGAGACGTAGAGGCCAACTCGCCAGGAATGTTGTCAAATATTACCGCCGAGATGATAGGTTGGGTTAGGTTGGGTTATATTACGTTATTGATGTATATGAAGGTCAAACGGAGACGTAGAGGCCAACTCGCCAGGTATGTTGTCAAATATTACCGCCGTGATGTTAGGTTGGGTTAGGTTACGTTATATTACGTTATTGATGTATATGCGGGTTACACGGAAACGTAGAGGCCAACTCGCCAGGAATGATGTCAAATATTACCGCCGAGATGTTAGGTTGGGTTAGGTTATGCTGTATTGTGTTATTGATGTATATGAAGGTCAAACGGAGACGTAGAGGCCAACTCGCCAGGAATGATGTCAAATATTACCGCCGAGATGTTAGGTTGGGTTAGGTTAGGTTATATTACGTTATTGATGTATATGAAGGTCAAACGGAGACGTAGAGGCCAACTCGCCAGGAATGTTGTCAAATATTACCGCCGAGATGTTAGGTTGGGTTAGGTTAGGTTATATTAGGTTATTGACATATATAAAGGACCCACGGAGACGCAGAGGCCAACAAGCCAGGAATGTGGTCAAATATTACCGCCGAGATGTTAGATTGGGCTAAGCTAGTTTATATTATGTTATTGATGTATATAAAGGTCCCACGGAGACGTAGAGGCTAACTCGCCAGGAATGTTGTCAAATATTACCGCCGAGATGATAGGTTGGGTTAGGTTAGGTTATGTTACGTTATTGATGTATATGAAGGTCAAACGGAGACGTAGAGGCCAACTCGCCAGGAATGTTGTCAAATATTACCGCCGAGATGATAGGTTGGGTTAGGTTAGGTTATGTTACGTTATTGATGTATATGAAGGTCAAACGGAGACGTAGAGGCCAACTCGCCAGGAATGATGTCAAATATTACCGCCGAGATGTTATGTTGGGTTAAGTTAGGTTATATTACGTTATTGATGTATATGAAGGTCAAACGGAGACGTAGAGGCCAACTCGCCAGGAATGTTGTCAAATATTACCGCCGAGATGTTAGGTTGGGTTAGGTTAGGTTATATTACGTTATTGATGTATATAAAGGTACCACGGTAACGTAGAGGCCAACTGGCCAGGAATGATATCAAATATTACCGCCGAGATGTTAGGTTGGGTTAGGTTGGGTTATATTACGTTATTGATGATATAAAGATCCCACGGAGACGTAGAGGCCAACTCGCCAGGAATGTTGTCAAATATTACCGCCAAGATGATAGATTGGGTTAGGTTAGGTTATATTAGGTTATTGACATATATAAAGGACCCACGGAGACGCAGAGGCCAACAAGCCAGGAATGTGGTCAAATATTACCGCCGAGATGTTAGATTGGGCTAAGCTAGTTTATATTATGTTATTGATGTATATAAAGGTCCCACGGAGACGTAGAGGCTAACTCGCCAGGAATGTTGTCAAATATTACCGCCGAGATGATAGGTTGGGTTAGGTTAGGTTATGTTACGTTATTGATGTATATGAAGGTCAAACGGGGACGTAGAGGCCAACTCGCCAGGAATGATGTCAAATATTACCGCCGAGATGTTAGGTTGGGTTAGGTTAGGCTGTATTATGTTATTGATGTATATGAAGGTCAAACGGAGACGTAGAGGCCAACTCGCCAGGAATGATGTCAAATATTACCGCCGAGATGTTAGGTTGGGTTAAGTTAGGTTATATTACGTTATTGATGTATATAAACGACCCACGGAGACGTAGAGGCCAACTCACCAGGAATGTTGTCAAATATTAAAGCCGAGATGATAGGTTGGGTTAGGTTGGGTTATATTACGTTATTGATGTATATAAAGATCCCACGGAGACGTAGAGGCCAACTCGCCAGGAATGTTGTCAAATATTACCGCCGTGATGTTAGGTTGGGTTAGGTTACGTTATATTACGTTATTGATGTATATGCGGGTTACACGGAAACGTAGAGGCCAACTCGCCAGGAATGATGTCAAATATTACCGCCGAGATGATAGGTTGGGTTAGGTTATGCTGTATTATGTTATTGATGTATATGACGGTCAAACGGAGACGTAGAGGCCAACTCGCCAGGAATGATGTCAAATATTTCCGCCGAGATGTTAGGTTGGGTTAAGTTAGGTTATATTACGTTATTGATGTATATAAAGGTCCCACGGAGACGTAGAGGCCAACAAGCCAGGAATGTGGTCAAATATTAGCGCCGAGATGTTAGATTGCGTTAGGCTATTTTATATTATGTTATTTATGTATATAAAGGTCCAACGGAGACGTAGAGGCCAACTCGCCAAGAATGTTGTCAAATATTACCGCCGAGATGATAGGTTGGGTTAGGTTAGGTTATATTACGTTATTGACATATATAAAGGTCCCAAGGAGACGCAGAGGCCAACAAGGGAGGAATGTGGTCAAATATTACCGCCGAGATGTTATGTTGTGTTAGGTTACGTTATATTACGTTATTGATGTATATGTGGGTTACACAGAGACGTAGAGGTCAACTCGCCAGGAATGTTGTCAAATATTACCGCCGACATGTTAGGTTGGGTTAGGTTTGGTTATATTACGTTATTGATGTATATGAAGGTCAAACGGAGACGTAGAGGCCAACTCGCCAGGAATGTTGTCAAATATTACCGCCGAGATGTTAGGTTGGGTTAGGTTAGGTTATATTACATTATTGACATATATAATGGACCCACGGAGACGCAGAGTCCAACAAGCCAGGAATGTGGTCAAATATTACCGCCGAGATGTTAGGTTGGGTTAGGTTACGTTATATTACGTTATTGATGTATATAAAGGTCCCACGGAGACGTAGAGGCCAACTCGCCAGGTATGTTGTCAAATATTACCGCGGAAATGTTAGGTTTGGTTTGGTTAAGTTATATTACGTTATTGATGTATATGAGGGTTACACAGAGACGTAGAGGTCAACTCGCCAGGAATGTTGTCAAATATTACCGCCGACATGTTAGGTTGGGTTAGGTTTGGTTATATTACGTTATTGATGTATATGAAGGTCAAACGGAGACGTAGAGGCCAACTCGCCAGGAATGTTGTCAAATATTACCGCCGATATCTTAGGTTGGGTTAGGTTAGGTTATATTACGTTATTGATGTATATAAAGGTCCCACGGTAACGTAGAGGCCAACTAGCCAGGAATGATGTCAAATATTACCGCCGAGATGATAGGTTGGCTTAGGTTAGGTTATGTTACGTTATTGATGTATATGAAGGTCAAACGGAGACGTATAGGCCAACTCGCCAGGAATGTTGTCAAATATTACCGCCGAGATGATAGGTTGGGTTAGGTTAGGTTATGTTACGTTATTGATGTATATGAAGGTCAAACGGAGACGTAGAGGCCAACTCGCCAGGAATGATGTCAAATATTACCGCCGAGATGTTAGGTTGGGTTAAGTTAGGTTACATTACGTTATTGATGTATATAAAGGTCCCACGGAGACGTAGAAGTCAACAAGCCAGGAATGTGGTCAAATATTACCGCCGAGATGTTAGATTGGGTTAGGTTATTTTATATTATGTTATTTATGTATATAAAGGTCCAACGGAGACGTAGAGGCCAACTCGCCAAGAATGTTGTCAAATATTACCGCCGAGATTATAGGTTGGGTTAGGTTAGGTTATATTACGTTATTGACATATATAAAGGTCCCACGGAGACGCAGAGGCCAACAAGGGAGGAATGTGGTCAAATATTACCGCCGAGATGTTATGTTGTGTTAGGTTACGTTATATTACGTTATTGATGTATATGAGGGTTACACAGAGACGTAGAGGTCAACTCGCCAGGAATGTTGTCAAATATTACCGCCGACATGTTAGGTTAGGTTAGGTTTGGTTATATTACGTTATTGATGTATATGAAGGTCAAACGGAGACGTAGAGGCCAACTCGCCAGGAATGTTGTCAAATATTACCGCCGAGATGTTAGGTTGGGTTAGGTTAGGTTATATTACATTATTGACATATATAATGGACCCACGGAGACGCAGAGTCCAACAAGCCAGGAATGTGGTCAAATATTACCGCCGAGATGTTAGGTTGTGTTAGGTTACGTTATATTACGTTATTGATGTATATAAAGGTCCCACGGAGACGTAGAGGCCAACAAGCCAGGAATGTGTTCAAATATTACCGCCGAGATGTTAGGTTGGGTTAGGTTACGTTATATTACGTTATTGATGTATATAAAGGTCCCACGGTGACGTAGAGGCCAACTCGCCAGGAATGTTGTCAAATATTACCGCCGAGATGTTAGGTTGGGTTAGGTTACGTTATATTACGTTATTGATGTATATAAAGGTCCCACGGTGACGTAGAGGCCAACTCGCCAGGAATGTTGTCAAATATTACCGCCAAGATGTTAGGTTGAGTTAGGTTAGGTTATATAACGTTATTGACATATATAAAGGTCCCACGGAGACGCAGAGGCCAACAAGCCAGGAATGTGGTCAAATATTACCGCCGAGATGTTAGGTTGGGTTAGGTTAGGCTGTATTATGTTATTGATGTATATGAAGGTCAAACGGAGACGTAGAGGCCAACTCGCCAGGAATGATGTCAAATATTACCGCCGATATGTTAGGTTGGGTTAAGTTAGGTTATATTACGTTATTGATGTATATAAACGACCCACGGAGACGTAGAGGCCAACTCGCCAGGAATGATGTCAAATATTACCGCCGAGATGTTAGGTTGGGTTAGGTTAGGGTATATTACGTTATTGATGTATATGAAGGTCAAACGGAGACGTAGAGGCCAACTCGCCAGGAATGTTGTCAAATATTACCGCCGAGATGTTAGGTTGGGTTAGGTTAGGTTATATTAGGTTATTGACATATATAAAGGACCCACGGAGACGCAGAGGCCAACAAGCCAGGAATGTGGTCAAATATTACCGCCGAGATGTTAGATTGGGCTAAGCTAGTTTATATTATGTTATTGATGTATATAAAGGTCCCACGGAGACGTAGAGGCTAACTCGCCAGGAATGTTGTCAAATATTACCGCCGAGATGATAGGTTGGGTTAGGTTAGGTTATGTTACGTTATTGATGTATATGAAGGTCAAACGGGGACGTAGAGGCCAACTCGCCAGGAATGATGTCAAATATTACCGCCGAGATGTTAGGTTGGGTTAGGTTAGGCTGTATTATGTTATTGATGTATATGAAGGTCAAACGGAGACGTAGAGGCCAACTCGCCAGGAATGATGTCAAATATTGCCGCCGAGATGTTAGGTTGGGTTAAGTTAGGTTATATTACGTTATTGATGTATATAAACGACCCACGGAGACGTAGAGGCCAACTCGCCAGGAATGTTGTCAAATATTAAAGCCGAGATGATAGGTTGGGTTAGGTTGGGTTATATTACGTTATTGATGTATATAAAGATCCCACGGAGACGTAGAGGCCAACTCGCCAGGAATGTTGTCAAATATTACCGCCGTGATGTTAGGTTGGGTTAGGTTACGTTATATTACGTTATTGATGTATATGCGGGTTACACGGAGACGTAGAGGCCAACTCGCCAGGAATGTTGTCAAATATTACCGCCGACATGTTAGGTTGGGTTAGGTTTGGTTATATTACGTTATTGATGTATATGAAGGTCAAACGGAGACGTAGAGGCCAACTCGCCAAGAATGTTGTCAAATATTACCGCCGAGATGATAGGTTGGGTTAGGTTAGGTTATATTACGTTATTGACGTATATAAAGGTCCCACGGAGACGCAGAGGACAACAAGGGAGGAATGTGGTCAAATATTACCGCCGAGACGTTATGTTGTGTTAGGTTACGTTATATTACGTTATTGATGTATATGAGGGTTACACAGAGACGTAGAGGTCAACTCGCCAGGAATGTTGTCAAATATTACCGCCGACATGTTAGGTTGGGTTAGGTTTGGTTATATTACGTTATTGATGTATATGAAGGTCAAACGGAGACGTAGAGGCCAACTCGCCAGGAATGTTGTCAAATATTACCACCGAGATGTTAGGTTGGGTTAGGTTAGGTTATATTACGTTATTGATGTATATAAAGGTCCCACGGTAACGTAGAGGCCAACTCCCCAGGAATGATGTCAAATATTACCGCCGAGATGTTAGGTTGGGTTAGGTTGGGTTATATTACGTTATTGATGTATATAAAGATCCCACGGAGACGTAGAGGACAACTCGCCAGGAATGTTGTCAAATATTACCGCCAAGATGTTAGGTTGAGTTAGGTTAGGTTATATTACGTTATGGACATATATAAAGATCCCACGGAGACGCAGATGCCAACAAGCCAGGAATGTGGTCAAATATTACCGCCGAGATGTTAGGTTGGGTTAGGTTACGTTATATTACGTTATTGATGTATATAAAGGTCCCACGGAGACGTAGAGGCCAACTCGCCAGGTATGTTGTCAAATATTACCGCCGTGATGTTAGGTTGGGTTAGGTTACGTTATATTACGTTATTGATGTATATGCGGGTTACACGGAGACGTAGAGGCCAACTCGCCAGGAATGTCGTCAAATATTACCGCCGAGATGATAGGTTGGGTTAGGTTAGCTTATGTAACGTTATCGATGTATACGAAGGTCAAACGGAGACGTAGAGGCCAACTCGCCAGGAATGATCTCAAATATTACCGCCGAGATGTTAGGTTGGGTTAGGTTAGGATATATTACGTTATTGATGTATATGAGGGTTACACAGAGACGTAGAGGTCAACTCGCCAGGAATGTTGTCAAATATTACCGCCGACATGTTAGGTTAGGTTAGGTTTGGTTATATTACGTTATTGATGTATATGAAGGTCAAACGGAGACGTAGAGGCCAACTCGCCAGGAATGTTGTCAAATATTACCGCCGAGATGTTAGGTTGGGTTAGGTTAGGTTATATTACATTATTGACATATATAATGGACCCACGGAGACGCAGAGTCCAACAAGCCAGGAATGTGGTCAAATATTACCGCCGAGATGTTAGGTTGTGTTAGGTTACGTTATATTACGTTATTGATGTATATAAAGGTCCCACGGAGACGTAGAGGCCAACAAGCCAGGAATGTGTTCAAATATTACCGCCGAGATGTTAGGTTGGGTTAGGTTACGTTATATTACGTTATTGATGTATATAAAGGTCCCACGGTGACGTAGAGGCCAACTCGCCAGGAATGTTGTCAAATATTACCGCCGAGATGTTAGGTTGGGTTAGGTTACGTTATATTACGTTATTGATGTATATAAAGGTCCCACGGTGACGTAGAGGCCAACTCGCCAGGAATGTTGTCAAATATTACCGCCAAGATGTTAGGTTGAGTTAGGTTAGGTTATATTACGTTATTGACATATATAAAGGTCCCACGGAGACGCAGAGGCCAACAAGCCAGGAATGTGGTCAAATATTACCGCCGAGATGTTAGGTTGGGTTAGGTTAGGCTGTATTATGTTATTGATGTATATGAAGGTCAAACGGAGACGTAGAGGCCAACTCGCCAGGAATGATGTCAAATATTACCGCCGATATGTTAGGTTGGGTTAAGTTAGGTTATATTACGTTATTGATGTATATAAACGACCCACGGAGACGTAGAGGCCAACTCGCCAGGAATGTTGTCAAATATTACCGCCGAGATGATAGGTTGGGTTAGGTTGGGTTATATTACGTTATTGATGTATATGAAGGTCAAACGGAGACGTAGAGGCCAACTCGCCAGGTATGTTGTCAAATATTACCGCCGTGATGTTAGGTTGGGTTAGGTTACGTTATATTACGTTATTGATGTATATGCGGGTTACACGGAAACGTAGAGGCCAACTCGCCAGGAATGATGTCAAATATTACCGCCGAGATGTTAGGTTGGGTTAGGTTATGCTGTATTGTGTTATTGATGTATATGAAGGTCAAACGGAGACGTAGAGGCCAACTCGCCAGGAATGATGTCAAATATTACCGCCGAGATGTTAGGTTGGGTTAGGTTAGGGTATATTACGTTATTGATGTATATGAAGGTCAAACGGAGACGTAGAGGCCAACTCGCCAGGAATGTTGTCAAATATTACCGCCGAGATGTTAGGTTGGGTTAGGTTAGGTTATATTAGGTTATTGACATATATAAAGGACCCACGGAGACGCAGAGGCCAACAAGCCAGGAATGTGGTCAAATATTACCGCCGAGATGTTAGATTGGGCTAAGCTAGTTTATATTATGTTATTGATGTATATAAAGGTCCCACGGAGACGTAGAGGCTAACTCGCCAGGAATGTTGTCAAATATTACCGCCGAGATGATAGGTTGGGTTAGGCTAGGTTATGTTACGTTATTGATGTATATGAAGGTCAAACGGAGACGTAGAGGCCAACTCGCCAGGAATGTTGTCAAATATTACCGCCGAGATGATAGGTTGGGTTAGGTTAGGTTATGTTACGTTATTGATGTATATGAAGGTCAAACGGAGACGTAGAGGCCAACTCGCCAGGAATGATGTCAAATATTACCGCCGAGATGTTATGTTGGGTTAAGTTAGGTTATATTACGTTATTGATGTATATGAAGGTCAAACGGAGACGTAGAGGCCAACTCGCCAGGAATGATGTCAAATATTACCGCCGAGATGTTAGGTTGGGTTAGGTTAGGTTATATTACGTTATTGATGTATATAAAGGTACCACGGTAACGTAGAGGCCAACTCGCCAGGAATGATGTCAAATATTACCGCCGAGATGTTAGGTTGGGTTAGGTTAGGTTATATTACGTTATTGATGTATATAAAGGTACCACGGTAACGTAGAGGCCAACTGGCCAGGAATGATATCAAATATTACCGCCGAGATGTTAGGTTGGGTTAGGTTGGGTTATATTACGTTATTGATGTATATAAAGATCCCACGGAGACGTAGAGGCCAACTCGCCAGGAATGTTGTCAAATATTACCGCCAAGATGATAGATTGGGTTAGGTTAGGTTATATTAGGTTATTGACATATATAAAGGACCCACGGAGACGCAGAGGCCAACAAGCCAGGAATGTGGTCAAATATTACCGCCGAGATGTTAGATTGGGCTAAGCTAGTTTATATTATGTTATTGATGTATATAAAGGTCCCACGGAGACGTAGAGGCTAACTCGCCAGGAATGTTGTCAAATATTACCGCCGAGATGATAGGTTGGGTTAGGTTAGGTTATGTTACGTTATTGATGTATATGAAGGTCAAACGGGGACGTAGAGGCCAACTCGCCAGGAATGATGTCAAATATTACCGCCGAGATGTTAGGTTGGGTTAGGTTAGGCTGTATTATGTTATTGATGTATATGAAGGTCAAACGGAGACGTAGAGGCCAACTCGCCAGGAATGATGTCAAATATTGCCGCCGAGATGTTAGGTTGGGTTAAGTTAGGTTATATTACGTTATTGATGTATATAAACGACCCACGGAGACGTAGAGGCCAACTCGCCAGGAATGTTGTCAAATATTAAAGCCGAGATGATAGGTTGGGTTAGGTTGGGTTATATTACGTTATTGATGTATATAAAGATCCCACGGAGACGTAGAGGCCAACTCGCCAGGAATGTTGTCAAATATTACCGCCGTGATGTTAGGTTGGGTTAGGTTACGTTATATTACGTTATTGATGTATATGCGGGTTACACGGAAACGTAGAGGCCAACTCGCCAGGAATGATGTCAAATATTACCGCCGAGATGATAGGTTGGGTTAGGTTATGCTGTATTATGTTATTGATGTATATGAAGGTCAAACGGAGACGTAGAGGCCAACTCGCCAGGAATGATGTCAAATATTACCGCCGAGATGTTAGGTTGGGTTAAGTTAGGTTATATTACGTTATTGATGTATATAAAGGTCCCACGGAGACGTAGAGGCCAACAAGCCAGGAATGTGGCCAAATATTAGCGCCGAGATGTTAGATTGCGTTAGGCTATTTTATATTATGTTATTTATGTATATAAAGGTCCAACGGAGACGTAGAGGCCAACTCGCCAAGAATGTTGTCAAATATTACCGCCGAGATGATAGGTTGGGTTAGGTTAGGTTATATTACGTTATTGACATATATAAAGGTCCCAAGGAGACGCAGAGGCCAACAAGGGAGGAATGTGGTCAAATGTTACCGCCGAGATGTTATGTTGTGTTAGGTTACGTTATATTACGTTATTGATGTATATGAGGGTTACACAGAGACGTAGAGGTCAACTCGCCAGGAATGTTGTCAAATATTACCGCCGACATGTTAGGTTGGGTTAGGTTTGGTTATATTACGTTATTGATGTATATGAAGGTCAAACGGAGACGTAGAGGCCAACTCGCCAGGAATGTTGTCAAATATTACCGCCGAGATGTTAGGTTGGGTTAGGTTAGGTTATATTACATTATTGACATATATAATGGACCCACGGAGACGCAGAGTCCAACAAGCCAGGAATGTGGTCAAATATTACCGCCGAGATGTTAGGTTGGGTTAGGTTACGTTATATTACGTTATTGATGTATATAAAGGTCCCACGGAGACGTAGAGGCCAACTCGCCAGGTATGTTGTCAAATATTACCGCGGAAATGTTAGGTTTGGTTTGGTTAAGTTATATTACGTTATTGATGTATATGAGGGTTACACAGAGACGTAGAGGCCAACTCGCCAGGAATGTTGTCAAATATTACCGCCGACATGTTAGGTTGGGTTAGGTTTGGTTATATTACGTTATTGATGTATATGAAGGTCAAACGGAGACGTAGAGGCCAACTCGCCAGGAATGTTGTCAAATATTACCGCCGACATGTTAGGTTGGGTTAGGTTTGGTTATATTACGTTATTGATGTATATGAAGGTCAAACGGAGACGTAGAGGCCAACTCGCCAAGAATGTTGTCAAATATTACCGCCGAGATGATAGGTTGGGTTAGGTTAGGTTATATTACGTTATTGACGTATATAAAGGTCCCACGGAGACGCAGAGGACAACAAGGGAGGAATGTGGTCAAATATTACCGCCGAGACGTTATGTTGTGTTAGGTTACGTTATATTACGTTATTGATGTATATGAGGGTTACACAGAGACGTAGAGGTCAACTCGCCAGGAATGTTGTCAAATATTACCGCCGACATGTTAGGTTGGGTTAGGTTTGGTTATATTACGTTATTGATGTATATGAAGGTCAAACGGAGACGTAGAGGCCAACTCGCCAGGAATGTTGTCAAATATTACCGCCGAGATGATAGGTTGGGTTAGGTTAGGTTATATTACGTTATTGACATATATAAAGGTCCCAAGGAGACGCAGAGGCCAACAAGGGAGGAATGTTGTCAAATATTACCGCCAAGATGATAGATTGGGTTAGGTTAGGTTATATTAGGTTATTGACATATATAAAGGACCCACGGAGACGCAGAGGCCAACAAGCCAGGAATGTGGTCAAATATTACCGCCGAGATGTTAGATTGGGCTAAGCTAGTTTATATTATGTTATTGATGTATATAAAGGTCCCACGGAGACGTAGAGGCTAACTCGCCAGGAATGTTGTCAAATATTACCGCCGAGATGATAGGTTGGGTTAGGTTAGGTTATGTTACGTTATTGATGTATATGAAGGTCAAACGGGGACGTAGAGGCCAACTCGCCAGGAATGATGTCAAATATTACCGCCGAGATGTTAGGTTGGGTTAGGTTAGGCTGTATTATGTTATTGATGTATATGAAGGTCAAACGGAGACGTAGAGGCCAACTCGCCAGGAATGATGTCAAATATTGCCGCCGAGATGTTAGGTTGGGTTAAGTTAGGTTATATTACGTTATTGATGTATATAAACGACCCACGGAGACGTAGAGGCCAACTCGCCAGGAATGTTGTCAAATATTAAAGCCGAGATGATAGGTTGGGTTAGGTTGGGTTATATTACGTTATTGATGTATATAAAGATCCCACGGAGACGTAGAGGCCAACTCGCCAGGAATGTTGTCAAATATTACCGCCGTGATGTTAGGTTGGGTTAGGTTACGTTATATTACGTTATTGATGTATATGCGGGTTACACGGAAACGTAGAGGCCAACTCGCCAGGAATGATGTCAAATATTACCGCCGAGATGATAGGTTGGGTTAGGTTATGCTGTATTATGTTATTGATGTATATGAAGGTCAAACGGAGACGTAGAGGCCAACTCGCCAGGAATGATGTCAAATATTACCGCCGAGATGTTAGGTTGGGTTAAGTTAGGTTATATTACGTTATTGATGTATATAAAGGTCCCAGGGAGACGTAGAGGCCAACAAGCCAGGAATGTGGCCAAATATTAGCGCCGAGATGTTAGATTGCGTTAGGCTATTTTATATTATGTTATTTATGTATATAAAGGTCCAACGGAGACGTAGAGGCCAACTCGCCAAGAATGTTGTCAAATATTACCGCCGAGATGATAGGTTGGGTTAGGTTAGGTTATATTACGTTATTGACATATATAAAGGTCCCAAGGAGACGCAGAGGCCAACAAGGGAGGAATGTGGTCAAATGTTACCGCCGAGATGTTATGTTGTGTTAGGTTACGTTATATTACGTTATTGATGTATATGAGGGTTACACAGAGACGTAGAGGTCAACTCGCCAGGAATGTTGTCAAATATTACCGCCGACATGTTAGGTTGGGTTAGGTTTGGTTATATTACGTTATTGATGTATATGAAGGTCAAACGGAGACGTAGAGGCCAACTCGCCAGGAATGTTGTCAAATATTACCGCCGAGATGTTAGGTTGGGTTAGGTTAGGTTATATTACATTATTGACATATATAATGGACCCACGGAGACGCAGAGTCCAACAAGCCAGGAATGTGGTCAAATATTACCGCCGAGATGTTAGGTTGGGTTAGGTTACGTTATATTACGTTATTGATGTATATAAAGGTCCCACGGAGACGTAGAGGACAACTCGCCAGGAATGTTGTCAAATATTACCGCCAAGATGTTAGGTTGAGTTAGGTTAGGTTATATTACGTTATGGACATATATAAAGTTCCCACGGAGACGCAGAGGCCAACAAGCCAGGAATGTGGTCAAATATTACCGCCGAGATGTTAGGTTGGGTTAGGTTACGTTATATTACGTTATTGATGTATATAAAGGTCCCACGGAGACGTAGAGGCCAACTCGCCAGGTATGTTGTCAAATATTACCGCCGTGATGTTAGGTTGGGTTAGGTTACGTTATATTACGTTATTGATGTATATGCGGGTTACACGGAGACGTAGAGGCCAACTCGCCAGGAATGTCGTCAAATATTACCGCCGAGATGATAGGTTGGGTTAGGTTAGCTTATGTAACGTTATCGATGTATACGAAGGTCAAACGGAGACGTAGAGGCCAACTCGCCAGGAATGATCTCAAATATTACCGCCGAGATGTTAGGTTGAGTTAGGTTAGGTTATATTACGTTATTGACATATATAAAGGTCCCACGGAGACGTAGAGGCCAACAAGCCAGGAATGTGGTCAAATATTACCGCCGAGATGTTAGGTTGGGTTAGGTTACGTTATATTACGTTATTGATGTATATAAAGGTCCCACGGAGACGTAGAGGCCAACTCGCCAGGAATGTTTTCAAATATTACCGCCGAGATGTTAGGTTGGGTTAGGTTAGGTTATGTTACGTTATTGATGTATATAAAGGTCCCACGGTAACGTAGAGGCCAACTCCCCAGGAATGATGTCAAATATTACCGCCGAGATGTTAGGTTGGGTTAGGTTGGGTTATATTACGTTATTGATGTATATAAAGATCCCACGGAGACGTAGAGGCCAACTCGCCAGGAATGTTGTCAAATATTACCGCCAAGATGTTAGGTTGAGTTAGGTTAGGTTATATTACGTTATTGACATATATAAAGGTCCCACGGAGACGCAGAGGCCAACAAGCCAGGAATGTGGTCAAATATTACCGCCGAGATGTTAGGTTCGGTTAGGTTAGGTTATATTACGTTATTGATGTATATAAAGGTCCCACGGAGACGTAGAGGCCAACTCGCCAGGTATGTTGTCAAATATTACCGCCGTGATGTTAGGTTGGGTTAGGTTACGTTATATTACGTTATTGATGTATATGCGGGTTACACGGAGACGTAGAGGCCAACACGCCAGGAATGTCGTCAAACATTACCGCCGAGATGATAGGTTGGGTTAGGTTAGGTTATATTACGTTATTGACATATATAAAGGTCCCACGGAGGCGCAGAGGCCAACAAGCCAGGAATGTGGTCAAATATTACCGCCGAGATGTTAGGTTGGGTTAGGTTAGGTTATATTACGCTATTGATGTATATAAAGGTCCCACGGTAACGTAGAGGCCAACTCGCCAGGAATGTTGTCAAATATCACCGCCGAGATGTTAGGTTGGGTTAGGTTAGGTTATATTACGTTATTGATGTATATAAAGGTGCCACGGTAACGTAGAGGCCAACTCGCCAGGAATGTTGTCAAATATTACCGCCGAGATGTTAGGTTGAGTTAGGTTAGGTTATATTACGTTATTGACATATATAAAGGTCCCACGGAGACGCAGAGGCCAACAAGCCAGGAATGTGTTCAAATATTACCGCCGAGATGTTAGGTTGGGTTAGGTTACGTTATATTACGTTATTGATGTATATAAAGGTCCCACGGTGACGTAGAGGCCAACTCGCCAGGAATGTTGTCAAATATTACCGCCAAGATGTTAGGTTGAGTTAGGTTAGGTTATATTACGTTATTGACATATATAAAGGTCCCACGGAGACGCAGAGGCCAACAAGCCAGGAATGTGGTCAAATATTACCGCCGAGATGTTAGGTTCGGTTAGGTTAGGTTATATTACGTTATTGATGTATATGAAGGTCAAACGGAGACGTAGAGGCCAACTCGCCAGGAATGTTGTCAAATATTACCGCCGACATGTTAGGTTGGGTTAGGTTTGGTTATATTACGTTATTGATGTATATGAAGGTCAAACGGAGACGTAGAGGCCAACTCGCCAAGAATGTTGTCAAATATTACCGCCGAGATGATAGGTTGGGTTAGGTTAGGTTATATTACGTTATTGACGTATATAAAGGTCCCACGGAGACGCAGAGGACAACAAGGGAGGAATGTGGTCAAATATTACCGCCGAGACGTTATGTTGTGTTAGGTTACGTTATATTACGTTATTGATGTATATGAGGGTTACACAGAGACGTAGAGGTCAACTCGCCAGGAATGTTGTCAAATATTACCGCCGACATGTTAGGTTGGGTTAGGTTTGGTTATATTACGTTATTGATGTATATGAAGGTCAAACGGAGACGTAGAGGCCAACTCGCCAGGAATGTTGTCAAATATTACCACCGAGATGTTAGGTTGGGTTAGGTTAGGTTATATTACGTTATTGATGTATATAAAGGTCCCACGGTAACGTAGAGGCCAACTCCCCAGGAATGATGTCAAATATTACCGCCGAGATGTTAGGTTGGGTTAGGTTGGGTTATATTACGTTATTGATGTATATAAAGATCCCACGGAGACGTAGAGGACAACTCGCCAGGAATGTTGTCAAATATTACCGCCAAGATGTTAGGTTGAGTTAGGTTAGGTTATATTACGTTATGGACATATATAAAGATCCCACGGAGACGCAGAGGCCAACAAGCCAGGAATGTGGTCAAATATTACCGCCGAGATGTTAGGTTGGGTTAGGTTACGTTATATTACGTTATTGATGTATATAAAGGTCCCACGGAGACGTAGAGGCCAACTCGCCAGGTATGTTGTCAAATATTACCGCCGTGATGTTAGGTTGGGTTAGGTTACGTTATATTACGTTATTGATGTATATGCGGGTTACACGGAGACGTAGAGGCCAACTCGCCAGGAATGTCGTCAAATATTACCGCCGAGATGATAGGTTGGGTTAGGTTAGCTTATGTAACGTTATCGATGTATACGAAGGTCAAACGGAGACGTAGAGGCCAACTCGCCAGGAATGATCTCAAATATTACCGCCGAGATGTTAGGTTGAGTTAGGTTAGGTTATATTACGTTATTGACATATATAAAGGTCCCACGGAGACGTAGAGGCCAACAAGCCAGGAATGTGGTCAAATATTACCGCCGAGATGTTAGGTTGGGTTAGGTTACGTTATATTACGTTATTGATGTATATAAAGGTCCCACGGAGACGTAGAGGCCAACTCGCCAGGTATGTTGTCAAATATTACCGCCGTGATGTTAGGTTGGGTTAGGTTACGTTATATTACGTTATTGATGTATATGCGGGTTACACGGAGACGTAGAGGCCAACACGCCAGGAATGTCGTCAAACATTACCGCCGAGATGATAGGTTGGGTTAGGTTAGGTTATATTACGTTATTGACATATATAAAGGTCCCACGGAGGCGCAGAGGCCAACAAGCCAGGAATGTGGTCAAATATTACCGCCGAGATGTTAGGTTGGGTTAGGTTAGGTTATATTACGCTATTGATGTATATAAAGGTCCCACGGTAACGTAGAGGCCAACTCGCCAGGAATGTTGTCAAATATCACCGCCGAGATGTTAGGTTGGGTTAGGTTAGGTTATATTACGTAATTTATGTATATAAAGGTCCCACGGTAACGTAGAGACCAAGTCGCCAGGAATGTGGTCAAATATTACCGCCGTGATGTTAGGTTGGGTTAGGTTACGTTATATTACGTTATTGACGTATATGCGGGTTACACGGAGACGTAGAGGCCAACACGCCAGGAATGTCGTCAAATATTACCGCCGAGATGATAGGTTGGGTTAGGTTAGCTTATGTAACGTTATTGATGTATACGAAGGTCAAACGGAGACGTATAGGCCAACTCGCCAGGAATGATGTTAAATATTACCGCCGAGATGTTAGGTTGGGTTAGGTTAGGATATATTACGTTATTGATGTATATGAAGGTCAAACGGAGACGTAGAGGCCAACTCGCCAGGAATGTTGTCAAATATTACCGCCGACATGTTAGGTTGGGTTAGGTTTGGTTATATTACGTTATTGATGTATATGAAAGTCAAACGGAGACGTAGAGGCCAACTCGCCAGGAATGTTTTCAAATATTACCGCCGAGATGTTAGGTTGGGTTAGGTTAGGTTATGTTACGTTATTGATGTATATAAAGGTCCCACGGTAACGTAGAGGCCAACTCCCCAGGAATGATGTCAAATATTACCGCCGAGATGTTAGGTTGGGTTAGGTTGGGTTATATTACGTTATTGATGTATATAAAGATCCCACGGAGACGTAGAGGCCAACTCGCCAGGAATGTTGTCAAATCTTACCGCCAAGATGTTAGGTTGAGTTAGGTTAGGTTATATTACGTTATTGACATATATAAAGGTCCCACGGAGACGCAGAGGCCAACAAGCCAGGAATGTGGTCAAATATTACCGCCGAGATGTTAGGTTCGGTTAGGTTAGGTTATATTACGTTATTGATGTATATGAAGGTCAAACGGAGACGTAGAGGCCAACTCGCCAGGAATGTTGTCAAATATTAGCGCCGACATGTTAGGTTGGGTTAGGTTAGGTTATATTACGTTATTGACGTATATAAAGGTCCCACGGAGACGCAGAGTGCAACAAGGGAGGAATGTGGTCAAATATTACCGCCGAGACGTTATGTTGTGTTAGGTTACGTTATATTACGTTATTGATGTATATGAGGGTTACACAGAGACGTAGAGGTCAACTCGCCAGGAATGTTGTCAAATATTACCGCCGACATGTTAGGTTGGGTTAGGTTTGGTTATATTACGTTATTGATGTATATGAAGGTCAAACGGAGACGTAGAGGCCAACTCGCCAGGAATGTTGTCAAATATTACCGCCGAGATGTTAGGTTGGGTTAGGTTAGGTTATATTACATTATTGATGTATATAAAGGTCCCACGGTAACGTAGAGGCCAACTCCCCAGGAATGTTGTCAAATATTACCGCCGACATGTTAGGTTGGGTTAGGTTTGGTTATATTACGTTATTGATGTATATGAAGGTCAAACGGAGACGTAGAGGCCAACTCGCCAGGAATGTTGTCAAATATTACCGCCGAGATGTTAGGTTGGGTTAGGTTAGGTTATATTACATTATTGATGTATATAAAGGTCCCACGGTAACGTAGAGGCCAACTCCCCAGGAATGATGTCAAATATTACCGCCGAGATGTTAGGTTGGGTTAGGTTGGGTTATATTACGTTATTGATGTATATAAAGATCCCACGGAGACGTAGAGGACAACTCGCCAGGAATGTTGTCAAATATTACCGCCAAGATGTTAGGTTGAGTTAGGTTAGGTTATATTACGTTATGGACATATATAAAGATCCCACGGAGACGCAGAGGCCAACAAGCCAGGAATGTGGTCAAATATTACCGCCGAGATGTTAGGTTGGGTTAGGTTACGTTATATTACGTTATTGATGTATATAAAGGTCCCACGGAGACGTAGAGGCCAACTCGCCAGGTATGTTATCAAATATTACCGCCGTGATGTTAGGTTGGGTTAGGTTACGTTATATTACGTTATTGATGTATATGCGGGTTACACGGAGACGTAGAGGCCAACTCGCCAGGAATGTCGTCAAATATTACCGCCGAGATGATGGGTTGGGTTAGGTTAGCTTATGTAACGTTATTGATGTATACGAAGGTCAAACGGAGACGTAGAGGCCAACTCGCCAGGAATGATCTCAAATATTACCGCCGAGATGTTAGGTTGAGTTAGGTTAGGTTATATTACGTTATTGACATATATAAAGGTCCCACGGAGACGCAGAGGCCAACAAGCCAGGAATGTGGTCAAATATTACCGCCGAGATGTTAGGTTCGGTTAGGTTAGGTTATATTACGTTATTGATGTATATAAAGGTCCCACGGAGACGTAGAGGCCAACTCGCCAGGTATGTTGTCAAATATTACCGCCGTGATGTTAGGTTGGGTTAGGTTACGTTATATTACGTTATTGATGTATATGCGGGTTACACGGAGACGTAGAGGCCAACACGCCAGGAATGTCGTCAAACATTACCGCCGAGATGATAGGTTGGGTTAGGTTAGGTTATATTACGTTATTGACATATATAAAGGTCCCACGGAGGCGCAGAGGCCAACAAGCCAGGAATGTGGTCAAATATTACCGCCGAGATGTTAGGTTGGGTTAGGTTAGGTTATATTACGCTATTGATGTATATAAAGGTCCCACGGTAACGTAGAGGCCAACTCGCCAGGAATGTTGTCAAATATCACCGCCGAGATGTTAGGTTGGGTTAGGTTAGGTTATATTACGTTATTGATGTATATAAAGGTGCCACGGTAACGTAGAGGCCAACTCGCCAGGAATGTTGTCAAATATTACCGCCGAGATGTTAGGTTGAGTTAGGTTAGGTTATATTACGTTATTGACATATATAAAGGTCCCACGGAGACGCAGAGGCCAACAAGCCAGGAATGTGTTCAAATATTACCGCCGAGATGTTAGGTTGGGTTAGGTTACGTTATATTACGTTATTGATGTATATAAAGGTCCCACGGTGACGTAGAGGCCAACTCGCCA
This sequence comes from Xylocopa violacea, assembly GCA_963969225.1. NCBI lineage: Eukaryota > Metazoa > Arthropoda > Insecta > Hymenoptera > Apidae > Xylocopa > Xylocopa violacea. Next base: position 4,757,949 of record CAXAJV010000836.1, on the reverse strand, counting down.
GGTATGTTGTCAAATATTACCACCGTGATGTTAGGTTGGATTAGGTTACGTTATATTACGTTATTGATGTATATGCGGGATACACGGAGACGTAGAGGCCAACTCGCCAGGAATGTCGTCAAACATTACCGCCGAGATGATAGGTTGGGTTAGGTTAGGTTATATTACGTTATTGACATATATAAAGGTCCCACGGAGGCGCAGAGGCCAACAAGCCAGGAATGTGGTCAAATATTACCGCCGAGATGTTAGGTTGGGTTAGGTTAGGTTATATTACGCTATTGATGTATATAAAGGTCCCACGGTAACGTAGAGGCCAACTCGCCAGGAATGTTGTCAAATATCACCGCCGAGATGTTAGGTTGGGTTAGGTTAGGTTATATTACGTAATTTATGTATATAAAGGTCCCACGGTAACGTAGAGACCAAGTCGCCAGGAATGTGGTCAAATATTACCGCCGTGATGTTAGGTTGGGTTAGGTTACGTTATATTACGTTATTGACGTATATGCGGGTTACACGGAGACGTAGAGGCCAACACGCCAGGAATGTCGTCAAATATTACCGCCGAGATGATAGGTTGGGTTAGGTTAGCTTATGTAACGTTATTGATGTATACGAAGGTCAAACGGAGACGTATAGGCCAACTCGCCAGGAATGATGTTAAATATTACCGCCGAGATGTTAGGTTGGGTTAGGTTAGGATATATTACGTTATTGATGTATATGAAGGTCAAACGGAGACGTAGAGGCCAACTCGCCAGGAATGTTGTCAAATATTACCGCCGACATGTTAGGTTGGGTTAGGTTTGGTTATATTACGTTATTGATGTATATGAAGGTCAAACGGAGACGTAGAGGCCAACTCGCCAGGAATGTTGTCAAATATTACCGCCAAGATGTTAGGTTGAGTTAGGTTAGGTTATATTACGTTATGGACATATATAAAGATCCCACGGAGACGCAGAGGCCAACAAGCCAGGAATGTGGTCAAATATTACCGCCGAGATGTTAGGTTGGGTTAGGTTACGTTATATTACGTTATTGATGTATATAAAGGTCCCACGGAGACGTAGAGGCCAACTCGCCAGGTATGTTATCAAATATTACCGCCGTGATGTTAGGTTGGGTTAGGTTACGTTATATTACGTTATTGATGTATATGCGGGTTACACGGAGACGTAGAGGCCAACTCGCCAGGAATGTCGTCAAATATTACCGCCGAGATGATAGGTTGGGTTAGGTTATCTTATGTAACGTTATTGATGTATACGAAGGTCAAACGGAGACGTAGAGGCCAACTCGCCAGGAATGATGTTAAATATTACCGCCGAGATGTTAGGTTGGGTTAGGTTAGGCTGTATTATGTTATTGATGTATATGAAGGTCAAACGGAGACGTAGAGGCCAACTCGCCAGGAATGATGTCAAATATTACCGCCGAGATGTTAGGTTGGGTTAAGTTAGGTTATATTACGTTATTGATGTATATAAAGGACACACGGAGACGTAGAGGCCAACTCGCCAGGTATGTTGTCAAATATTACCGCCGTGATGTTAGGTTGGATTAGGTTACGTTATATTACGTTATTGATGTATATGCGGGATACACGCAGACGTAGAGGCCAACTCGCCAGGAATGTCGTCAAACATTACCGCCGAGATGATAGGTTGGGTTAGGTTAGGTTATATTACGCTATTGACATATATAAAGGTCCCACGCAGGCGCAGAGGCCAACAAGCCAGGAATGTGGTCAAATATTACCGCCGAGATGTTAGGTTGGGTTAGGTTAGGTTATATTACGCTATTGATGTATATAAAGGTCCCACGGTAACGTAGAGGCCAACTCGCCAGGAATGTTGTCAAATATCACCGCCGAGATGTTAGGTTGGGTTAGGTTAGGGTATATTACGTAATTTATGTATATAAAGGTCCCACGGTAACGTAGAGACCAAGTCGCCAGGAATGTGGTCAAATATTACCGCCGTGATGTTAGGTTGGGTTAGGTTACGTTATATTACGTTATTGACGTATATGCGGGTTACACGGTGACGTAGAGGCCAACACGCCAGGAATGTCGTCAAATATTACCGCCGAGATGATAGGTTGGGTTAGGTTAGCTTATGTAACGTTATTGATGTATACGAAGGTCAAACGGAGACGTATAGGCCAACTCGCCAGGAATGATGTTAAATATTACCGCCGAGATGTTAGGTTGGGTTAGGTTAGGATATATTACGTTATTGATGTATATGAAGGTCAAACGGAGACGTAGAGGCCAACTCGCCAGGAATGTTGTCAAATATTACCGCCGACATGTTAGGTTGGGTTAGGTTTGGTTATATTACGTTATTGATGTATATGAAGGTCAAACGGAGACGTAGAGGCCAACTCGCCAGGAATGTTGTCAAATATTACCGCCGACATGTTAGGTTGGGTTAGGTTTGGTTATATTACGTTATTGATGTATATGAAGGTCAAACGGAGACGTAGAGGCCAACTCGCCAAGAATGTTGTCAAATATTACCGCCGAGATGATAGGTTGGGTTAGGTTAGGTTATATTACGTTATTGACGTATATAAAGGCCCCACGGAGACGCAGAGGACAACAAGGGAGGAATGTGGTCAAATATTACCGCGGAGACGTTATGTTGTGTTAGGTTACGTTATATTACGTTATTGATGTATATGAGGGTTACACAGAGACGTAGAGGTCAACTCGCAAGGAATGTTGTCAAATATTACCGCCGACATGTTAGGTTGGGTCAGGTTTGGTTATATTACGTTATTGATGTATATGAAGGTCAAACGGAGACATAGAGGCCCACTCGCCAGGAATGTTGTCAAATATTACCGCCGAGATGTTAGGTTGGGTTAGGTTAGGTTATATTACATTATTGATGTATATAAAGGTCCCACGGTAACGTAGAGGCCAACTCCCCAGGAATGATGTCAAATATTACCGCCGAGATGTTAGGTTGGGTTAGGTTGGGTTATATTACGTTATTGATGTATATAAAGATCCCACGGAGACGTAGAGGACAACTCGCCAGGAATGTTGTCAAATATTACCGCCAAGATGTTAGGTTGAGTTAGGTTAGGTTATATTACGTTATGGACATATATAAAGATCCCACGGAGACGCAGAGGCCAACAAGCCAGGAATGTGGTCAAATATTACCGCCGAGATGTTAGGTTGGGTTAGGTTACGTTATATTACGTTATTGATGTATATAAAGGTCCCACGGAGACGTAGAGGCCAACTCGCCAGGTATGTTGTCAAATATTACCGCGGAAATGTTAGGTTTGGTTTGGTTAAGTTATAGTACGTTATTGATGTATATGAGGGTTACACAGAGACGTAGAGGTCATCTCGCCAGGAGTGTTGTCAAATATTACCGCCGACATGTTAGGTTGGGTTAGGTTTGGTTATATTACGTTATTGATGTATATGAAGGTCAAACGGAGACGTAGAGGTCAACTCGCCAGGAATGTTGTCAAATATTACCGCCGAGATGTTAGGTTGGGTTAGGTTAGGTTATATTACGTTATTGATGTATATAAAGGTCCCACGGTAACGTAGAGGCCAACTCGCCAGGAATGTCGTCAAATATTACCGCCGAGATGATGGGTTGGGTTAGGTTAGCTTATGTGACGTTATTGATGTATACGAAGGTCAAACGGAGACGTAGAGGCCAACTCGCCAGGAATGTTGTCAAATATTACCGCCGACATGTTAGGTTGGGTTAGGTTTGGTTATATTACGTTATTGATGTATATGAAGGTCAAACGGAGACGTAGAGGCCAACTCGCCAGGAATGTTTTCAAATATTACCGCCGAGATGTTAGGTTGGGTTAGGTTAGGTTATGTTACGTTATTGATGTATATAAAGGTCCCACGGTAACGTAGAGGCCAACTCCCCAGGAATGATGTCAAATATTACCGCCGAGATGTTAGGTTGGGTTAGGTTACGTTATATTACGTTATTGATGTATATAAAGATCCCACGGAGACGTAGAGGCCAACTCGCCAGGTATGTTGTCAAATATTACGGCCGTGATGTTAGGTTGGGTTAGGTTACGTTATATTACGTTATTGATGTATATGCGGGTTACACGGAGACGTAGAAGCCAACACGCCAGGAATGTCGTCAAATATTACCGCCGAGATGATAGGTTGGGTTAGGTTATCTTATGTAACGTTATTGATGTATACGAAGGTCAAACGGAGACGTAGAGGCCAACTCGCCAGGAATGATGTTAAATATTACCGCCGAGATGTTAGGTTGGGTTAGGTTAGGCTGTATTATGTTATTGATGTATATGAAGGTCAAACGGAGACGTAGAGGCCAACTCGCCAGGAATGATGTCAAATATTACCGCCGAGATGTTAGGTTGGGTTAAGTTAGGTTATATTACGTTATTGATGTATATAAAGGACACACGGAGACGTAGAGGCCAACAAGCCAGGAATGTGGTCAAATATTACCGCCGAGATGTTAGATTGGGTTAGGCTAGTTTATATTATGTTATTTATGTATATAAAGGTCCCACGGAGACGTAGAGGCCAACTCGCCAGGAATGTTGTCAAATATTACCGCCGAGATGATAGGTTGGGTTAGGTTAGGTTATATTACGCTATTGACATATATAAAGGTCCCACGCAGGCGCAGAGGCCAACAAGCCAGGAATGTGGTCAAATATTACCGCCGAGATGTTAGGTTGGGTTAGGTTAGGTTATATTACGCTATTGATGTATATAAAGGTCCCACGGTAACGTAGAGGCCAACTCGCCAGGAATGTTGTCAAATATCACCGCCGAGATGTTAGGTTGGGTTAGGTTAGGGTATATTACGTAATTTATGTATATAAAGGTCCCACGGTAACGTAGAGACCAAGTCGCCAGGAATGTGGTCAAATATTACCGCCGTGATGTTAGGTTGGGTTAGGTTACGTTATATTACGTTATTGACGTATATGCGGGTTACACGGAGACGTAGAGGCCAACACGCCAGGAATGTCGTCAAATATTACCGCCGAGATGATAGGTTGGGTTAGGTTAGCTTATGTAACGTTATTGATGTATACGAAGGTCAAACGGAGACGTATAGGCCAACTCGCCAGGAATGATGTTAAATATTACCGCCGAGATGTTAGGTTGGGTTAGGTTAGGATATATTACGTTATTGATGTATATGAAGGTCAAACGGAGACGTAGAGGCCAACTCGCCAGGAATGTAGTCAAATATTACCGCCGACATGTTAGGTTGGGTTAGGTTTGGTTATATTACGTTATTGATGTATATGAAGGTCAAACGGAGACGTAGAGGCCAACTCGCCAGGAATGTTGTCAAATATTACCGCCGACATGTTAGGTTGGGTTAGGTTTGGTTATATTACGTTATTGATGTATATGAAGGTCAAACGGAGACGTAGAGGCCAACTCGCCAAGAATGTTGTCAAATATTACCGCCGAGATGATAGGTTGGGTTAGGTTAGGTTATATTACGTTATTGACGTATATAAAGGCCCCACGGAGACGCAGAGGACAACAAGGGAGGAATGTGGTCAAATATTACCGCCGAGACGTTATGTTGTGTTAGGTTACGTTATATTACGTTATTGATGTATATGAGGGTTACACAGAGACGTAGAGGTCAACTCGCAAGGAATGTTGTCAAATATTACCGCCGACATGTTAGGTTGGGTCAGGTTTGGTTATATTACGTTATTGATGTATATGCGGGTTACACGGAGACGTAGAGGCCAACACGCCAGGAATGTCGTCAAATATTACCGCCGAGATGATAGGTTGGGTTAGGTTAGCTTATGTAACGTTATTGATGTATACGAAGGTCAAACGGAGACGTATAGGCCAACTCGCCAGGAATGATGTTAAATATTACCGCCGAGATGTTAGGTTGGGTTAGGTTAGGATATATTACGTTATTGATGTATATGAAGGTCAAACGGAGACGTAGAGGCCAACTCGCCAGGAATGTTGTCAAATATTACCGCCGACATGTTAGGTTGGGTTAGGTTTGGTTATATTACGTTATTGATGTATATGAAGGTCAAACGGAGACGTAGAGGCCAACTCGCCAGGAATGTTGTCAAATATTACCGCCGACATGTTAGGTTGGGTTAGGTTTGGTTATATTACGTTATTGATGTATATGAAGGTCAAACGGAGACGTAGAGGCCAACTCGCCAAGAATGTTGTCAAATATTACCGCCGAGATGATAGGTTGGGTTAGGTTAGGTTATATTACGTTATTGACGTATATAAAGGCCCCACGGAGACGCAGAGGACAACAAGGGAGGAATGTGGTCAAATATTACCGCGGAGACGTTATGTTGTGTTAGGTTACGTTATATTACGTTATTGATGTATATGAGGGTTACACAGAGACGTAGAGGTCAACTCGCAAGGAATGTTGTCAAATATTACCGCCGACATGTTAGGTTGGGTCAGGTTTGGTTATATTACGTTATTGATGTATATGAAGGTCAAACGGAGACGTAGAGGCCCACTCGCCAGGAATGTTGTCAAATATTACCGCCGAGATGTTAGGTTGGGTTAGGTTAGGTTATATTACATTATTGATGTATATAAAGGTCCCACGGTAACGTAGAGGCCAACTCGCCAGGAATGTTGTCAAATATCACCGCCGAGATGTTAGGTTGGGTTAGGTTAGGGTATATTACGTAATTTATGTATATAAAGGTCCCACGGTAACGTAGAGACCAAGTCGCCAGGAATGTGGTCAAATATTACCGCCGTGATGTTAGGTTGGGTTAGGTTACGTTATATTACGTTATTGACGTATATGCGGGTTACCTGGAGACGTAGAGGCCAACACGCCAGGAATGTCGTCAAATATTACCGCCGAGATGATAGGTTGGGTTAGGTTAGCTTATGTAACGTTATTGATGTATACGAAGGTCAAACGGAGACGTATAGGCCAACTCGCCAGGAATGATGTTAAATATTACCGCCGAGATGTTAGGTTGGGTTAGGTTAGGATATATTACGTTATTGATGTATATGAAGGTCAAACGGAGACGTAGAGGCCAACTCGCCAGGAATGTTGTCAAATATTACCGCCGACATGTTAGGTTGGGTTAGGTTTGGTTATATTACGTTATTGATGTATATGAAGGTCAAACGGAGACGTAGAGGCCAACTCGCCAGGAATGTTGTCAAATATTACCGCCGACATGTTAGGTTGGGTTAGGTTTGGTTATATTACGTTATTGATGTATATGAAGGTCAAACGGAGACGTAGAGGCCAACTCGCCAAGAATGTTGTCAAATATTACCGCCGAGATGATAGGTTGGGTTAGGTTAGGTTATATTACGTTATTGACGTATATAAAGGCCCCACGGAGACGCAGAGGACAACAAGGGAGGAATGTGGTCAAATATTACCGCCGAGACGTTATGTTGTGTTAGGTTACGTTATATTACGTTATTGATGTATATGAGGGTTACACAGAGACGTAGAGGTCAACTCGCAAGGAATGTTGTCAAATATTACCGCCGACATGTTAGGTTGGGTCAGGTTTGGTTATATTACGTTATTGATGTATATGAAGGTCAAACGGAGACGTAGAGGCCCACTCGCCAGGAATGTTGTCAAATATTACCGCCGAGATGTTAGGTTGGGTTAGGTTAGGTTATATTACATTATTGATGTATATAAAGGTCCCACGGTAACGTAGAGGCCAACTCCCCAGGAATGATGTCAAATATTACCGCCGAGATGTTAGGTTGGGTTAGGTTGGGTTATATTACGTTATTGATGTATATAAAGATCCCACGGAGACGTAGAGGACAACTCGCCAGGAATGTTGTCAAATATTACCGCCAAGATGTTAGGTTGAGTTAGGTTAGGTTATATTACGTTATGGACATATATAAAGATCCCACGGAGACGCAGAGGCCAACAAGCCAGGAATGTGGTCAAATATTACCGCCGAGATGTTAGGTTGGGTTAGGTTACGTTATATTACGTTATTGATGTATATAAAGGTCCCACGGAGACGTAGAGGCCAACTCGCCAGGTATGTTGTCAAATATTACCGCGGAAATGTTAGGTTTGGTTTGGTTAAGTTATAGTACGTTATTGATGTATATGAGGGTTACACAGAGACGTAGAGGACATCTCGCCAGGAGTGTTGTCAAATATTACCGCCGACATGTTAGGTTGGGTTAGGTTTGGTTATATTACGTTATTGATGTATATGAAGGTCAAACGGAGACGTAGAGGCCAACTCGCCAGGAATGTTGTCAAATATTACCGCCGAGATGTTAGGTTGGGTTAGGTTAGGTTATATTACGTTATTGATGTATATAAAGGTCCCACGGTAACGTAGAGGCCAACTCGCCAGGAATGTCGTCAAATATTACCGCCGAGATGATGGGTTGGGTTAGGTTAGCTTATGTAACGTTATTGATGTATACGAAGGTCAAACGGAGACGTAGAGGCCAACTCGCCAGGAATGTTGTCAAATATTACCGCCGACATGTTAGGTTGGGTTAGGTTTGGTTATATTACGTTATTGATGTATATGAAGGTCAAACGGAGACGTAGAGGCCAACTCGCCAGGAATGTTTTCAAATATTACCGCCGAGATGTTAGGTTGGGTTAGGTTAGGTTATGTTACGTTATTGATGTATATAAAGGTCCCACGGTAACGTAGAGGCCAACTCCCCAGGAATGATGTCAAATATTACCGCCGATATGTTAGGTTGAGTTAGGTTGGGTTATATTACGTTATTGATGTATATAAAGATCCCACGGAGACGTAGAGGCCAACTCGCCAGGAATGTTGTCAAATATTACCGCCAAGATGTTAGGTTGAGTTAGGTTAGGTTATATTACGTTATTGACATATATAAAGGTCCCACGGAGACGCAGAGGCCAACAAGCCAGGAATGTGGTCAAATATTACCGCCGAGATGTTAGGTTCGGTTAGGTTAGGTTATATTACGTTATTGATGTATATAAAGGTCCCACGGAGACGTAGAGGCCAACTCGCCAGGTATGTTGTCAAATATTACCGCCGTGATGTTAGGTTGGGTTAGGTTACGTTATATTACGTTATTGATGTATATGCGGGTTACACGGAGACGTAGAGGCCAACTCGCCAGGAATGTCGTCAAATATTACCGCCGAGATGATAGGTTGGGTTAGGTTAGCTTATGTAACGTTATTGATGTATACGAAGGTCAAACGGAGACGTAGAGGCCAACTCGCCAGGAATGATCTCAAATATTACCGCCGAGATGTTAGGTTGAGTTAGGTTAGGTTATATTACGTTATTGACATATATAAAGGTCCCACGGAGACGCAGAGGCCAACAAGCCAGGAATGTGGTCAAATATTACCGCCGAGATGTTAGGTTGGGTTAGGTTACGTTATATTACGTTATTGATGTATATAAAGGTCCCACGGAGACGTAGAGGCCAACTCGCCAGGTATGTTGTCAAATATTACCGCCGTGATGTTAGGTTGGGTTAGGTTACGTTATATTACGTTATTGATGTATATGCGGGTTACACGGAGACGTAGAGGCCAACACGCCAGGAATGTCGTCAAACATTACCGCCGAGATGATAGGTTGGGTTAGGTTAGGTTATATTACGTTATTGACATATATATAGGTCCCACGGAGGCGCAGAGGCCAACAAGCCAGGAATGTGGTCAAATATTACCGCCGAGATGTTAGGTTGTGTTAGGTTAGGTTATATTACGTTATTGATGTATATAAATATCCCACGGAGACGTAGAGGCCAACTCGGCAGGAATGTTGTCAAATATTACCGCCGAGATGATAGATTGGGTTAGGTTAGGTTATATTACATTATTGACATATATAAAGGACCCACGGAGACGCAGAGTCCAACAAGCCAGGAATGTGGTCAAATATTACCGCCGAGATGTTAGGTTGGGTTAGGTTACGTTATATTACGTTATTGATGTATATAAAGGTCCCACGGAGACGTAGAGGCCAACTCGCCAGGTATGTTTTTCAAATATTACCGCGGAAATGTTAGGTTTGGTTTGGTTAAGTTATAGTACGTTATTGATGTATATGAGGGTTACACAGAGACGTAGAGGTCAACTCGCCAGGAGTGTTGTCAAATATTACCGCCGACATGTTAGGTTGGGTTAGGTTTGGTTATATTACGTTATTGATGTATATGAAGGTCAAACGGAGACGTAGAGGCCAACTCGCCAGGAATGTTGTCAAATATTACCGCCGAGATGTTAGGTTGGGTTAGGTTAGGTTATATTACGTTATTGATGTATATAAAGGTCCCACGGTAACGTAGAGGCCAACTCGCCAGGAATGTCGTCAAATATTACCCCCGAGATGATGGGTTGGGTTAGGTTAGCTTATGTAACGTTATTGATGTATACGAAGGTCAAACGGAGACGTAGAGGCCAACTCGCCAGGAATGATGTCAAATATTACCGCCGACATGTTAGGTTGGGTTAGGTTTGGTTATGTTACGTTATTGATGTATATGAAGGTCAAACGGAGACGTAGAGGCCAACTCGCCAGGAATGATGTCAAATATTACCACCGAGATGTTAGGTTGGGTTAAGTAAGGTTATATTAAGTTATTGATGTATATAAAGGACACACGGAGACGTAGAGGCTAACTCGCCAGGAATGTTGTCAAATATTACAGCCGAGATGATAGGTTGGGTTAGGTTAGGTTATGTTACGTTATTGATGTATATGAAGGTCAAACGGGGACGTAGAGTCCAACTCGCCAGGAATGATGTCAAATATTACCGCCGAGATGTTAGATTGGGTTAGGTTATTCTATATTATGTTATTTATGTATATAAAGGTCCAACGGAGACGTAGAGGCCAACTCGCCAGGAATGTTGTCAAATATTACCGCCGAGATGATAGGTTGGGTTAGGTTAGGTTATAATACGTTATTGACATATATAAAGGTCCCACGGAGACGCAGACGCCAACAAGCCTGGAATGTGGTCAAATATTACCGCCGAGATGTTAGGTTGGGTTAGGTTACGTTATATTACGTTATTGATGTATATAAAGGTCCCACGGAGACGTAGAGGCCAACTCGCCAGGAATGTCGTCAAATATTACCGCCGAGATGATAGGTTGGGTTAGGTTAGCTTATGTAACGTTATTGATGTATACGAAGGTCAAACGGAGACGTAGAGGCCAACTCGCCAGGAATGATGTCAAGTATTACCGCCGAGATGTTAGGTTGGGTTAGGTTAGGTTATATTACGTTATTGATGTATATGAAGGTCAAACGGAGACGTAGAGGCCAACTCGCCAGAAATGATGTCAAATATTACCACCGAGATGTTAGGTTGGGTTAAGTAAGGTCATATTACGTTATTGATGTATATAAAGGACACACGGAGACGCAGAGGCCAACAAGCCAGGAATGTGGTCAAATATTACCGCCGAGATGTTAGGTTGGGTTAGGTTAGGTTATATTACGCTATTGATGTATATAAAGGTCCCACGGTAACGTAGAGGCCAACTCGCCAGGAATGTTGCCAAATATCACCGCCGAGATGTTAGGTTGGGTTAGGTTAGGTTATATTACGTAATTTATGTATATAAAGGTCCCACGGTAACGTAGAGGCCAAGTCGCCAGGAATGTGGTCAAATATTACCGCCGTGATGTTAGGTTGGGTTAGGTTACGTTATAATACGTTATTGACGTATATGCGGGTTACACGGAGACGTAGAGGCCAACAAGCCAGGAATGTCGTCAAATATTACCGCCGAGATGATAGGTTGGGTTAGGTTAGGTTATGTTACGTTATTGATGTATATGAAGGTCAAACGGAGACGTAGAGGCCAACTCGACAGGAATGTTGTCAAATATTACCGCCGAGATGTTAGGTTGGGTTAGGTTAGGTTATATTACGTTATTGATGTATATAAAAGTCCCACGGTAACGTAGAGGCCAACTCGGCAGGAATGTTGTCAAATATTACCGCCGAGATGTTAGGTTGGGTTAGGTTGGGTTATATTACGTTATTGATGTATATAAAGATCGCACGGAGACGTAGAGGCCAACTCGCCAGGAATGTTGTCAAATATTACCGCCAAGATGTTAGGTTGAGTTAGGTTAGGTTATATTACGTTATTGACATATATAAAGGTCCCACGGAGACGCAGAGGCCAACAAGCCAGGAATGTGGTCAAATATTACCGCCGAGATGTTATGTTGTGTTAGGTTACGTTATATTACGTTATTGATGTATATGAGGGTTACACAGAGACGTAGAGGTCAACTCGCCAGGAATGTTGTCAAATATTACCGCCGACGTGTTAGGTTGGGTTACGTTTGGTTATATTACGTTATTGATGTATATGAAGGTCAAACGGAGACGTAGAGGCCAACTCGCCAGGAATGTTGTCAAATATTACCGCCGAGATGTTAGGTTGGGTTAGGTTAGGTTATATTACGTTATTGATGTATATAAAGGTCCCACGGTAACGTAGAGGCCAACTCCCCAGGAATGATGTCAAATATTACCGCCGAGATGTTAGGTTGTGTTAGGTTAGGTTATATTACGTTATTGATGTATATAAATATCCCACGGAGACGTAGAGGCCAACTCGCCAGGAATGTTGTCAAATATTACCGCCGAGATGATAGATTGGGTTAGGTTAGGTTATATTACATTATTGACATATATAAAGGACCCACGGAGACGCAGAGTCCAACAAGCCAGGAATGTGGTCAAATATTACCGCCGAGATGTTAGGTTGGGTTAGGTTACGTTATATTACGTTATTGATGTATATAAAGGTCCCACGGAGACGTAGAGGCCAACTCGACAGGTATGTTGTCAAATATTACCGCGGAAATGTTAGGTTTGGTTTTGTTAAGTTATATTACGTTATTGATGTATATGAGGGTTACACAGAGACGTAGAGGTCAACTCGCCAGGAATGTTGTCAAATATTACCGCCGACATGTTAGGTTGGGTTAGGTTTGGTTATATTACGTTATTGATGTATATGAAGGTCAAACGGAGACGTAGAGGCCAACTCGCCAGGAATGTTGTCAAATATTACCGCCGACATGTTAGGTTGGGTTAGGTTTGGTTATATTACGTTATTGATGTATATGAAGGTCAAACGGAGACGTAGAGGCCAACTCGCCAGGAATGTTGTCAAATATTACCGCCGACATGTTAGGTTGGGTTAGGTTTGGTTATATTACGTTATTGATGTATATGAAGGTCAAACGGAGACGTAGAGGCCAACTCGCCAGGAATGTTGTCAAATATTACCGCCGACATGTTAGGTTGGGTTAGGTTTGGTTATATTACGTTATTGATGTATATGAAGGTCAAACGGAGACGTAGAGGCCAACTCGCCAGGAATGTTGTCAAATATTACCGCGGAGATGTTAGGTTGGGTTAGGTTAGGTTATACTACGTTATTGATGTATATAAAGGTCCCACGGTAACGTAGAGGCCAACTCGCCAGGAATGATGTCAAATATTACCGCCGAGATGTTAGGTTGGGTAAGGTTGGGTTATATTACGTTATTGATGTATATAAAGATCCCACGGAGACGTAGAGGCCAACTCGCCAGGAATGTTGTAAAATATTACCGCCAAGATGTTAGGTTGAGTTAGGTTAGGTTATATTACGTTATTGACATATATAAAGGTCCCACGGAGACGCAGAGGCCAACTCGCCAGGAATGATGTCAAATATTACCGCCGAGATGTTAGGTTGGGTTAGGTTGGGTTATATTACGTTATTGATGTATATAAAGATCCCACGGAGACGTAGAGGCCAACTCGCCAGGAATGTTGTCAAATATTACCGCCAAGATGTTATGTTGAGTTAGGTTAGGTTATATTACGTTATTGACATATATAAAGGTCGCACGGAGACGCAGAGGCCAACAAGCCAGGAATGTGGTCAAATATTACCGCCGAGATGTTAGGTTGGGTTAGGTTACGTTATATTACGTTATTGATGTATATAAAGGTCCAACGGAGACGTAGAGGCCAACTCGCCAGGAATGTTGTCAAATATTACCGCCAAGATGTTAGGTTGAGTTAGGTTAGGTTATATTACGTTATTGATGTATATAAAGGTCCCACGGTAACGTAGAGGCCAACTCCCCAGGAATGATGTCAAATACTACCGCCGAGATGTTAGGTTGTGTTAGGTTAGGTTATATTACGTTATTGATATATATAAATATCCCACGGAGACGTAGAGGCCAACTCGCCAGGAATGTTGTCAAATATTACCGCCGAGATGATAGATTGGATTAGGTTAGGTTATATTACATTATTGACATATATAAAGGACCCACGGAGACGCAGAGTCCAACTAAGCCAGGAATGTGGTCAAATATTACCGCCGAGATGTTAGGTTGGGTTAGGTTACGTTATATTACGTTATTGATGTATATAAAGGTCCCACGGTAACGTAGAGGCCAACTCGCCAGGAATGATGTCAAATATTACCGCCGAGATGTTAGGTTGGGTTAGGTTGGGTTATATTACGTTATTGATGTATATAAAGATCCCACGGAGACGTAGAGGCCAACTCGCCAGGAATGTTGTCAAATATTACCGCCAAGATGTTATGTTGAGTTAGGTTAGGTTATATTACGTTATTGACATATATAAAGGTCGCACGGAGACGCAGAGGCCAACAAGCCAGGAATGTGGTCAAATATTACCGCCGAGATGTTAGGTTGGGTTAGGTTACGTTATATTACGTTATTGATGTATATAAAGGTCCAACGGAGACGTAGAGGCCAACTCGCCAGGAATGTTGTCAAATATTACCGCCAAGATGTTAGGTTGAGTTAGGTTAGGTTATATTACGTTATTGATGTATATAAAGTTCCCACGGTAACGTAGAGGCCAACTCCCCAGGAATGATGTCAAATACTACCGCCGAGATGTTAGGTTGTGTTAGGTTAGGTTATATTACGTTATTGATGTATATAAATATCCCACGGAGACGTAGAGGCCAACTCGCCAGGAATGTTGTCAAATATTACCGCCGAGATGATAGATTGGATTAGGTTAGG
This sequence comes from Xylocopa violacea, assembly GCA_963969225.1. NCBI lineage: Eukaryota > Metazoa > Arthropoda > Insecta > Hymenoptera > Apidae > Xylocopa > Xylocopa violacea. Next base: position 4,742,855 of record CAXAJV010000836.1, on the reverse strand, counting down.
TTATATTACATTATTGACATATATAAAGGACCCACGGAGACGCAGAGTCCAACTAAGCCAGGAATGTGGTCAAATATTACCGCCGAGATGTTAGGTTGGGTTAGGTTACGTTATATTACGTTATTGATGTATATAAAGGTCCCACGGAGACGTAGAAGCCAACTCGCCAGGTATGTTGTCAAATATTACCGCGGAAATGTTAGGTTTGATTAGGTTAAGTTATATTACGTTATTTATGTATATGAGGGTTACACAGAGACGTAGAGGTCAACTCGCCAGGAATGTTGTCAAATATTACCGCCGACATGTTAGGTTCGGTTAGGTTTGGTTATATTACGTTATTGATGTATATGAAGGTCAAACGGAGACGTAGAGGCCAACTCGCCAGGAATGTTGTCAAATATTAGCGCCGAGATGTTAGGTTGGGTTAGGTTAGGTTATATTACGTTATTGATGTATATAAAGGTCCCACGGTAACGTAGAGGCCAACTCGCCAGGAATGATGTCAAATATTACCGCCGAAATGTTAGGTTGGGTTAGGTTGGGTTATATTACGTTATTGATGTATATAAAGATCCCACGGAGACGTAGAGGCCAACTCGCCAGGAATGTTGTCAAATATTACCGCCAAGATGTTAGGTTGAGTTAGGTTAGGTTATATTACGTTATTGACATATATAAAGGTCCCACGGAGACGCAGAGGCCAACAAGCCAGGAATGTGGTCAAATATTACCGCCGAGATGTTAGGTTGGGTTAGGTTACGTTATATTACGTTATTGATGTATATAAAGGTCCTACGGAGACGTAGAGGCCAACTCGCCAGGTATGTTGTCAAATATTACCGCCGTGATGTTAGGTTGGGTTAGGTTACGTTATATTACGTTCTTGATGTATATGGGGGTTACACGGAGACGTAGAGGCCAACACGCCAGGAATCTCGTCAAATATTACCGCCGAGATGATAGGTTGGGTTAGGTTAGCTTATGTAACGTTATTGATGTATACGAAGGTCAAACGGAGACGTAGAGGCCAACTCGCCAGGAATGATGTCAAATATTACCGCCGAGATGTTACGTTGGTTTAGGTTAGGTTATATTACGTTATTGATGTATATGAAGGTCAAACGGAGACGTAGAGGCCAACTCGCCAGGAATGTTGTCAAATATTACCGCCGACATGTTAGGTTGGGTTAGGTTTGGTTATATTACGTTATTGATGTATATGAAGGTCAAACGGAGACGTAGAGGCCAACTCGCCAGGAATGTTGTCAAATATTACCGCCGAGATGTTAGGTTGGGTTAGGTTAGGTTATATTACGTTATTGATGTATATAAAGGTCCCACGGTAACGTAGAGGCCAACACGCCAGGAATGTTGTCAAATATTACCGCCGACATGTTAGGTTGGGTTAGGTTTGGTTATATTACGTTATTGATGTATATGAAGGTCAAACGGAGACGTAGAGGCCAACTCGCCAGGAATGTTGTCAAATATTACCGCCGAGGTGTTAGGTTGGGTTAGGTTAGGTTATATTACGTTATTGATGTATATAAAGGTCCCACGGTAACGTAGAGGCCAACTCGCCAGGAATGATGTCAAATATTACCGCCGAGATGTTAGGTTGGGTTAGGTTGGGTTATATTACGTTATTGATGTATATAAAGATCCCACGGAGACGTAGAGGCCAACTCGCCAGGAATGTTGTCAAATATTACCGCCAAGATGTTAGGTTGAGTTAGGTTAGGTTATATTACGTTATTGACATATATAAAGGTCCCACGGAGACGCAGAGGCCAACAAGCCAGGAATGTGGTCAAATATTACCGCCGAGATGTTAGGTTGGGCTAGGTTACGTTATATTACGTTATTGATGTATATAAAGGTCCCACGGAGTCGTAGAGGCCAACAAGCCAGGAATGTGGTCAAATATTACCGCCGAGATGTTAGATTGCGTTAGGCTATTTTATATTATGTTATTTATGTATATAAAGGTCCAACGGAGACGTAGAGGCCAACTCGCCAGGAATGTTGTCAAATATTACCGCCGAGATGATAGGTTGGGTTAGGTTAGGTTATATTACGTTATTGACATATATAAAGGTCCCACGGAGACGCAGAGGCCAACAAGCCAGGAATGTGGTCAACTATTACCGCCGAGATGTTATGTTGTGTTAGGTTACGTTATATTACGTTATTGATGTATATGAGGGTCCCACGGTAACGTAGAGGCCAACACGCCAGGAATGTTGTCAAATATTACCGCCGACATGTTAGGTTGGGTTAGGTTTGGTTATATTACGTTATTGATGTATATGAAGGTCAAACGGAGACGTAGAGGCCAACTCGCCAGGAATGTTGTCAAATATTACCGCCGAGATGTTAGGTTGGGTTAGGTTAGGTTATATTACGTTATTGATGTATATAAAGGTCCCACGGTAACATAGAGGCCAACTCGCCAGGAATGATGTCAAATATTACCGCCGAGATGTTAGGTTGGGTTAGGTTGGGTTATATTACGTTATTGATGTATATAAAGATCCCACGGAGACGTAGAGGCCAACTCGCCAGGAATGTTGTCAAATATTACCGCCAAGATGTTAGGTTGAGTTAGGTTAGGTTATATTACGTTATTGACATATATAAAGGTCCCACGGAGACGCAGAGGCCAACAAGCCAGGAATGTGGTCAAATATTACCGCCGAGATGTTATGTTGTGTTAGGTTACGTTATATTACGTTATTGATGTATATGAGGGTTACACAGAGACGTAGAGGTCAACTCGCCAGGAATGTGGTCAAGTATTACCGCCGAGATGTTATGCTGTGTTAGGTTACGTTATATTACGTTATTGATGTATATGAGGGTTACACGGAAACGTAGAGGCCAACTCGCCAGGAATGATGTCAAATATTACCGCCGAGATGTTAGGTTGGGTTAGGTTAGGCTGTATTATGTTACTGATGTATATGAAGGTCAAGCGGAGACGTAGAGGCCAACTCGCCAGGAATGTTGTCAAATATTACCGCCGACATGATAGGTTGGGTTAGGTTAGGTTATGTTACGTTATTGATGTATATGAAGGTCAAACGGAGACGTAGAGACCAACTCGCCAGGAATGATGTCAAATATTACCGCCGAGATGATAGGTTGGGTTAGGTTAGGTTATATTACGTTATTGACATATATAAAGGTCCCACGGAGACGCAGAGGCCAACAAGCCAGGAATGTGGTCAAATATTACCGCCGAGATGTTATGTTGTGTTAGGTTACGTTATATTACGTTATTGATGTATATGAGGGTTACACGGAAACGTAGAGGCCAACTCGCCAGGAATGTTGTCAAATATTACCGCCGAGATGATAGGTTGGGTTAGGTTAGGTTATATTACGTTATTGACATATATAAAGGTCCCACGGAGACGCAGAGGCCAACAAGCCAGGAATGTGGTCAAATATTACCGCCGAGATGTTAGGTTGGGCTAGGTTACGTTATATTACGTTATTGATGTATATAAAGGTCCCACGGAGACGTAGAGGCCAACAAGCCAGGAATGTGGTCAAATATTACCGCCGAGATGTTAGATTGCGTTAGGCTATTTTATATTATGTTATTTATGTATATAAAGGTCCAACGGAGACGTAGAGGCCAACTCGCCAGGAATGTTGTCAAATATTACCGCCGAGATGATAGGTTGGGTTAGGTTACGTTATATTACGTTATTGATGTATATAAAGGTCCCACGGAGACGTAGAGGCCAACTCGCCAGGTATGTTGTCAAATATTACCGCCGTGATGTTAGGTTGGGTTAGGTTACGTTATATTACGTTATTGATGTATATGAGGGTTACACGGAGACGTAGAGGCCAACTCGCCAGGAATGTTGTCAAATATTACCGCCGAGATGATAGGTTGGGTTAGGTTAGGTTATATTACGTTATTGACATATATAAAGGTCCCACGGTGACGCAGAGGCCAACAAGCCAGGAATGTGGTCAAATATTACCGCCGAGATGTTAGGTTGGGTTAGGTTACGTTATATTACGTTATTGATGTATATAAAGGTCTCACGGAGACGTAGAGGCCAACTCGCCAGGTATGTTGTCAAATATTACCGCCGTGATGTTAGGTTGGGTTAGGTTACGTTATATTACGTTATTGATGTATATGAGGGTTACACGGAGACGTAGAGGCCAACTCGCCAGGAATGTCGTCAAATGTTACCGCCGAGATGATAGGTTGGGTTAGGTTAGCTTATATAACGTTATTGATGTATACGAAGGTCAAACGGAGACGTAGAGGCCTAGTCGCAAGGAATGATGTCAAATATTACCGCCGAGATGTTAGGTTGGGTTAGGTTAGGTTATATTACGTTATTGATGTATATGAAGGTCAAACGGAGACGTAGAGGCCAACTCGCCAGGAATGATGTCAAATATTACCACCGAGATGTTAGGTTGGGTTAAGTAAGGTTATATTACGTTATTGATGTATATAAAAGTCACACGGAGACGTAGAGGCCAACAAGCCAGGAATGTGGTCAAATATTACCGCCGAGATGTTAGATTGGGTTAAGTTAGGCTGTATTATGTTACTGATGTATATGAAGGTCAAACGGGACGTTGAGGCCAACTCGCCAGGAATGATGTCAAATATTACCACCGAGATGTTAGATTGGGTTAGGCTAGTTTATATTATGTTATTTATGTATATAAAGATCCCACGGAGACGTAGAGGCCAACTCGCCAGGAATGTTGTCAAATATTACCGCCGAGATGATAGGTTGGGTTAGGTTTGGTTATATTACGTTATTGATGTATATAAAGGTCCAACGGAGACGTAGAGACCAACTCGCCAGGAATGTTGTCAAATATTACCGCCGAGATGTTAGATTGCGTTAGGCTATTTTATATTATGTTATTTATGTATATAAAGGTCCAACGGAGACGTAGAGGCCAACTCGCCAGGAATGTTGTCAAATATTACCGCCGAGATGTTAGGTTGTGTTAGGTTATTTTATATTATGTTATTTATGTATATAAAGGTCCAACGGAGACGTAGAGGCCAACTCATCAGGAATGTTGTCAAATATTACCGCCGAGATGATAGGCTGGGTTAGGTTAGGTTATATTACGTTATTGACATATATAAAGGTCCCACGGTGACGCAGAGGCCAACAAGCCAGGAATGTGGTCAAATATTACCGCCGAGATGTTAGGTTGGGTTAGGTTACGTTATATTACGTTATTGATGTATATAAAGGTCCCACGGAGACGTAGAGGCCAACTCGCCAGGAATGATGTCAAATATTACCGCCGAGATGTTAGGTTGGGTTAGGTTAGGTTATATTACGTTATTGATGTATATAAAGGTCCCACGGAGACGTAGAGGCCAACTCGCCAGGTATGTTGTCAAATACTACCGCGGAAATGTTAGGTTTGGTTAGGTTAAGTTATATTACGTTATTGATGTATATGAGGGTTACACAGAGACGTAGAGGTCAACTCGCCAGGAATGTTGTCAAATATTACCGCCGACATGTTAGGTTGGGTTAGGTTTGGTTATATTACGTTATTGATGTATATAAAAGTCAAAAGGAGACGTAGAGGACAACAAGACAGGAATGTGGTCAAATATTACCGCCGAGATGTTAGATTGCGTTAGGCTATTTTATATTATGTTATTTATGTATATAAAGGTCCAACGGAGACGTAGAGGCCAACTCGCCAGGAATGATGTCAAATATTACCGCCGAGATGTTAGGTTGGATTAGGCTATTTTATATTATGTTATTTATGTATATAAAGGTCCAACGGAGACGTAGAGGCCAACTCGGCAGGAATGTGGTCAAATATTACCGCCGAGATGTAGTGTTGTGTTAGGTTACGTTATATTACGTTATTGATGTATATGAGGGTTACACGGAAACGTAGAGGCCAACTCGCCAGGAATGATGTCAAATATTACCGCCGAGATGATAGGTTGGGCTAGGTTAGGTTATATTACGTTATTGACATATATAAAGGTCCCACGGAGACGCAGAGGCCAACAAGCCAGGAATGTGGTCAAATATTACCGCCGAGATGTAGTGTTGTGTTAGGTTACGTTATATTACGTTATTGATGTATATGAGGGTTACACGGAAACGTAGAGGCCAACTCGCCAGGAATGATGTCAAATATTACCGCCGAGATGTTAGGTTGGGTTAGGTTAGGCTGTATTATGTTACTGATGTATATGAAGGTCAAACGGAGACGTAGAGGCCAACTTGCCAGGAATGATATCAAATATTACCGCCGAGATGTTAGGTTGGGTTAGGTTAGGCTGTATTATGTTATTGATGTATATGAAGGTCAAACGGAGACGTAGCGGCCAACTCGCCAGGAATGATGTCAAATATTACCGCCGAGATGTTAGGTTGGGTTAGGCTATTATATATTATGTTATTTATGTATATAAAGGTCCAACGGAGACGTAGAGGCCAACAAGCCAGGAATGATGTCAAATATTACCGCCGAGATGTTAGGTTGGGCTAAGTTATGTTATGTTACGTTATTAATGTATATGAAGGTCAAACGGAGACGTAGAGGCCAACTCGGCAGGAATGTGGTCAAATATTACCGCCGAGATGTAGTGTTGTGTTAGGTTACGTTATATTACGTTATTGATGTATATGAGGGTTACACGGAAACGTAGAGGCCAACTCGCCAGGAATGATGTCAAATATTACCGCCGAGATGATAGGTTGGGCTAGGTTAGGTTATATTACGTTATTGACATATATAAAGGTCCCACGGAGACGCAGAGGCCAACAAGCCAGGAATGTGGTCAAATATTACCGCCGAGATGTAGTGTTGTGTTAGGTTACGTTATATTACGTTATTGATGTATATGAGGGTTACACGGAAACGTAGAGGCCAACTCGCCAGGAATGATGACAAATATTACCGCCGAGATGTTAGGTTGGGTTAGGTTAGGCTGTATTATGTTACTGATGTATATGAAGGTCAAACGGAGACGTAGAGGCCAACTTGCCAGGAATGATGTCAAATATTACCGCCGAGATGTTAGGTTGGGTTAGGTTAGGCTGTATTATGTTATTGATGTATATGAAGGTCAAACGGAGACGTAGCGGCCAACTCGCCAGGAATGATGTCAAATATTACCGCCGAGATGTTAGGTTGGGTTAGGCTATTATATATTATGTTATTTATGTATATAAAGGTCCAACGGAGACGTAGAGGCCAACAAGCCAGGAATGTGGTCAAATATTACCGCCGAGATGTTATGTTGTGTTAGGTTACGTTATATTAAGTTATTGATGTATATGAGGGTTACACGGAAACGTAGAGGCCAACTCGCCAGGAATGATGTCAAATATTACCGCCGAGATGTTAGGTTGGGTTATGTTAGGCTGTATTATGTTACTGATGTATATGAAGGTCAAACGGAGACGTAGAGGCCAACGCGCCAGGAATGATGTCAAATATTACCGCCGAGATGTTAGGTTGGGTTAAGTTAGGTTATGTTACTTTATTAATGTATATGAAGGTCAAATGGAGACGTAGAGGCCAACTCGCCAGGAATGTTGTCAAATATTACCGCCGAGATGATAGGTTGGGTTAGGTTAGGTTATGTTACGTTATTGATGTATATGAAGGTCAAACGGAGACGTAGAGGCCAACTCGCCAGGAATGATGTCAAATATTACCGCCGAGATGTTAGGTTGGGTTAGGTTAGGCTGTATTATGTTATTGATGTATATGAAGGTCAAACGGAGACGTAGAGGCCAAGTCGCCAGGAATGATGTCAAATATTACCGCCGAGATGTTAGGTTGGGTTAAGTTAGGTTATATTACGTTATTGATGTATATAAAGGTCCCACGGAGTCGTAGAGGCCAACAAGCCAGGAATGTGGTCAAATATTACCGCCGAGATGTTAGATTGCGTTAGGCTATTTTATATTATGTTATTTATGTATATAAAGGTCCAACGGAGACGTAGAGGCCAACTCGCCAGGAATGTTGTCAAATATTACCGCCGAGATGATAGGTTGGGTTAGGTTAGGTTATATTACGTTATTGACATATATAAAGGTCCCACGGAGACGCAGAGGCCAACAAGCCAGGAATGTGGTCAACTATTACCGCCGAGATGTTATGTTGTGTTAGGTTACGTTATATTACGTTATTGATGTATATGAGGGTTACACGGAAACGTAGAGGCCAACTCGCCAGGAATGATGTCAAATATTACCGCCGAGATGTTAGGTTGGATTAGGCTATTTTATATTATGTTATTTATGTATATAAAGGTCCAACGGAGACGTAGAGGCCAACTCGGCAGGAATGTGGTCAAATATTACCGCCGAGATGTAGTGTTGTGTTAGGTTACGTTATATTACGTTATTGATGTATATGAGGGTTACACGGAAACGTAGAGGCCAACTCGGCAGGAATGTGGTCAAATATTACCGCCGAGATGTAGTGTTGTGTTAGGTTACGTTATATTACGTTATTGATGTATATGAGGGTTACACGGAAACGTAGAGGCCAACTCGCCAGGAATGATGTCAAATATTACCGCCGAGATGATAGGTTGGGCTAGGTTAGGTTATATTACGTTATTGACATATATAAAGGTCCCACGGAGACGCAGAGGCCAACAAGCCAGGAATGTGGTCAAATATTACCGCCGAGATGTAGTGTTGTGTTAGGTTACGTTATATTACGTTATTGATGTATATGAGGGTTACACGGAAACGTAGAGGCCAACTCGCCAGGAATGATGTCAAATATTACCGCCGAGATGTTAGGTTGGGTTAGGTTAGGCTGTATTATGTTACTGATGTATATGAAGGTCAAACGGAGACGTAGAGGCCAACTTGCCAGGAATGATGTCAAATATTACCGCCGAGATGTTAGGTTGGGTTAGGTTAGGCTGTATTATGTTATTGATGTATATGAAGGTCAAACGGAGACGTAGCGGCCAACTCGCCAGGAATGATGTCAAATATTACCGCCGAGATGTTAGGTTGGGTTAGGCTATTATATATTATGTTATTTATGTATATAAAGGTCCAACGGAGACGTAGAGGCCAACAAGCCAGGAATGTGGTCAAATATTACCGCCGAGATGTTATGTTGTGTTAGGTTACGTTATATTAAGTTATTGATGTATATGAGGGTTACACGGAAACGTAGAGGCCAACTCGCCAGGAATGATGTCAAATATTACCGCCGAGATGTTAGGTTGGGTTATGTTAGGCTGTATTATGTTACTGATGTATATGAAGGTCAAACGGAGACGTAGAGGCCAACGCGCCAGGAATGATGTCAAATATTACCGCCGAGATGTTAGGTTGGGTTAAGTTAGGTTATGTTACTTTATTAATGTATATGAAGGTCAAACGGAGACGTAGAGGCCAACTCGTCAGGAATGTTGTCAAATATTACCGCCGAGATGATAGGTTGGGTTAGGTTAGGTTATGTTACGTTATTGATGTATATGAAGGTCAAACGGAGACGTAGAGGCCAACTCGCGAGGAATGATGTCAAATATTACCGCCGAGATGTTAGGTTGGGTTAGGTTAGGCTGTATTATGTTATTGATGTATATGAAGGTCAAACGGAGACGTAGAGGCCAAGTCGCCAGGAATGATGTCAAATATTACCGCCGAGATGTTAGGTTGGGTTAAGTTAGGTTATATTACGTTATTGATGTATATAAAGGTCCCACGGAGTCGTAGAGGCCAACAAGCCAGGAATGTGGTCAAATATTACCGCCGAGATGTTAGATTGCGTTAGGCTATTTTATATTATGTTATTTATGTATATAAAGGTCCAACGGAGACGTAGAGGCCAACTCGCCAGGAATGTTGTCAAATATTACCGCCGAGATGATAGGTTGGGTTAGGTTAGGTTATATTACGTTATTGACATATATAAAGGTCCCACGGAGACGCAGAGGCCAACAAGCCAGGAATGTGGTCAACTATTACCGCCGAGATGTTATGTTGTGTTAGGTTACGTTATATTACGTTATTGATGTATATGAGGGTTACACGGAAACGTAGAGGCCAACTCGCCAGGAATGATGTCAAATATTACCGCCGAGATGTTAGGTTGGGTTAGGTTAGGCTGAATTATGTTATTGATGTATATGAAGGTCAAACGGAGACGTAGAGGCCAATTAGCCAGGAATGATGTCAAATATTACCGCCGAGATGTTAGGTTGGGTTAAGTTAGGTTATATTACGTTATTGATGTATATAAAGGTCCCACGGAGACGTAGAGGCCAACAAGCCAGGAATGTGGTCAAATATTACCGCCGAGATGTTAGATTGCGTTAGGCTATTTTATATTATGTTATTTATGTATATAAAGGTCCAACCGAGACGTAGAGGCCAACTCGGCAGGAATGTTGTCAAATATTACCGCGGAAATGTTAGGTTTGGTTAGGTTAAGTTATATTACGTTATTGATGTATATGAGGGTTACACAGAGACGTAGAGGTCAACTCGCCAGGAATGATGTCAAATATTACCGCCGAGATGTTAAGTTGGGTTAAGTTAGGTTATATTACGTTATTGATGTATATAAAGGTCCCACGGAGACGTAGAGGCCAACAAGCCAGGAATGTGGTCAAATATTACCGCCGAGATGTTAGATTGCGTTAGGCTATTTTATATTATGTTATTTATGTATATAAAGGTCCAACGGAGACGTAGAGGCCAACTCGCCAGGAATGTTGTCAAATATTACCGCCGAGATGATAGGTTGGGTTAGGTTAGGTTATATTACGTTATTGACATATATAAAGGTCCCACGGAGACGCAGATGCCAACAAGCCAGGAATGTGGTCAAATATTACCGCCGAGATGTTATGTTGTGTTAGGTTACGTTATATTACGTTATTGATGTATATGAAGGTCCCACGGAGACGCAGAAGCCAACAAGCCAGGAATGTGGTCAAATATTACCGCCGAGATGTTAGGTTGGGCTAGGTTACGTTATATTACGTTATTGATGTATATAAAGGTCCCACGGAGTCGTAGAGGCCAACAAGCCAGGAATGTGGTCAAATATTACCGCCGAGATGTTAGATTGCGTTAGGCTATTTTATATTATGTTATTTATGTATATAAAGGTCCAACGGAGACGTAGAGGCCAACTCGCCAGGAATGTTGTCAAATATTACCGCCGAGATGATAGGTTGGGTTAGGTTAGGTTATATTACGTTATTGACATATATAAAGGTCCCACGGAGACGCAGAGGCCAACAAGCCAGGAATGTGGTCAACTATTACCGCCGAGATGTTATGTTGTGTTAGGTTACGTTATATTACGTTATTGATGTATATGAGGGTTACACGGAAACGTAGAGGCCAACTCGCCAGGAATGATGTCAAATATTACCGCCGAGATGTTAGGTTGGGTTAGGTTAGGCTGAATTATGTTATTGATGTATATGAAGGTCAAACGGAGACGTAGAGGCCAATTAGCCAGGAATGATGTCAAATATTACCGCCGAGATGTTAGGTTGGGTTAAGTTAGGTTATATTACGTTATTGATGTATATAAAGGTCCCACGGAGACGTAGAGGCCAACAAGCCAGGAATGTGGTCAAATATTACCGCCGAGATGTTAGATTGCGTTAGGCTATTTTATATTATGTTATTTATGTATATAAAGGTCCAACCGAGACGTAGAGGCCAACTCGGCAGGAATGTTGTCAAATATTACCGCGGAAATGTTAGGTTTGGTTAGGTTAAGTTATATTACGTTATTGATGTATATGAGGGTTACACAGAGACGTAGAGGTCAACTCGCCAGGAATGATGTCAAATATTACCGCCGAGATGTTAGGTTGGGTTAAGTTAGGTTATATTACGTTATTGATGTATATAAAGGTCCCACGGAGACGTAGAGGCCAACAAGCCAGGAATGTGGTCAAATATTACCGCCGAGATGTTAGATTGCGTTAGGCTATTTTATATTATGTTATTTATGTATATAAAGGTCCAACGGAGACGTAGAGGCCAACTCGCCAGGAATGTTGTCAAATATTACCGCCGAGATGATAGGTTGGGTTAGGTTAGGTTATATTACGTTATTGACATATATAAAGGTCCCACGGAGACGCAGAGGCCAACAAGCCAGGAATGTGGTCAAATATTACCGCCGAGATGTTATGTTGTGTTAGGTTACGTTATATTACGTTATTGATGTATATGAAGGTCAAACGGAGACGTAGAGGCCAACTCGCCAGGAATGTTGTCAAATATTACCGCCGAGATGATAGGTTGGGTTAGGTTAGGTTATGTTACGTTATTGATGTATATGAAGTTCAAACGGGGACGTAGAGGACAACTCGCCTGGAATGATGTCAAATATTACCGCCGAGATGTTAGGTTGTGTTAGGTTATTTTATATTATGTTATTTATGTATATAAAGGTCCAACGGAGACGTAGAGGCCAACTCGCCAGGAATGTTGTCAAATATTACCGCCGAGATGATAGGTTGGGTTAGGTTAGGTTATATTACGTTATTGACATATATAAAGGTCCCACGGTGACGCAGAGGCCAACAAGCCAGGAATGTGATGTTAGGTTGGGTTAGGTTAAGTTATATTACGTTATTGATGTATATAAAGGTCCCACGGAGACGTAGAGGCCAACTCGCCAGGTATGTTGTCAAATATTACCGCCGTGATGTTAGGTTGGGTTAGGTTACGTTATATTACGTTATTGATGTATATGAGGGTTACACGGAGACGTAGAGGTCAACTCGCCAGGAATGTTGTCAAATATTACCGCCGACATGTTAGGTTGGGTTAGGTTTGGTTATATTACGTTATTGATGTATATAAAGGTCCAAAGGAGACGTAGAGGACAACAAGACAGGAATGTGGTCAAATATTACCGCCGAGATGTTAGATTGCGTTAGGCTATTTTATATTATGTTATTTATGTATATAAAGGTCCAACGGAGACGTAGAGGCCAACTCGCCAGGAATGTTGTCAAATATTACCGCCGAGATGATAGGTTGGGTTAGGTTAGGTTATGTTACGTTATTGATGTATATGAAGGTCAAACGGAGACGTAGAGACCAACTCGCCAGGAATGTTGTCAAATATTACCGCCGAGATGATAGGTTGGGTTAGGTTAGGTTATGTTACGTTATTGATGTATATGAAGGACAAACGGGGACGTAGAGGACAACTCGCCAGGAATGATGTCAAATATTACCGCCGAGATGTTAGGTTGTGTTAGGTTATTTTATATTATGTTATTTATGTATATAAAGGTCCAACGGAGACGTAGAGGCCAACTCATCAGGAATGTTGTCAAATATTACCGCCGAGATGATAGGTTGGGTTAGGTTAGGTTATATTACGTTATTGACATATATAAAGGTCCCACGGTGACGCAGAGGCCAACAAGCCAGGAATGTGGTCAAATATTACCGCCGAGATGTTAGGTTGGGTTAGGTTACGTTATATTACGTTATTGATGTATATAAAGGTCCCACGGAGACGTAGAGGCCAACTCGCCAGGAATGATGTCAAATATTACCACCGAGATGTTAGATTGGGTTAGGCTAGTTTATATTATGTTATTTATGTATATAAAGATCCCACGGAGACGTAGAGGCCAACTCGCCAGGAATGTTGTCATATATTACCGCCGAGATGATAGGTTGGGTTAGGTTAGGTTATATTACGTTATTGATGTATATAAAGGTCCCACGGAGACGTAGAGGCCAACTCGCCAGGAATGATGTCAAATATTACCGCCGAGATGTTAGGTTGGGTTAAGATAGGTTATGTTACGTTATTAATGTATATGAAGGTCAAACGGAGACGTAGAGGCCAACTCGCCAGGAATGTTGTCAAATATTACCGCCGAGATGATAGGTTGGGTCAGGTTAGGTTATGTTACGTTATTGATGTATATGAAGGTCAAACGGAGACGTAGAGGCCAACTCGCCAGGAATGATGTCAAATATTACCGCCGAGATGTTAGGTTGGGTTAGGTTAGGCTGTATTATGTTATTGATGCATATGAAGGTCAAACGGAGACGTAGAGGCCAACTCGCCAGGAATGATGTCAAATATTACCGCCGAGATGTTAGGTTGGATTTGGCTATTTTATATTATGTTATTTATGTATATAAAGGTCCAACGGAGACGTAGAGGCCAACTCGGCAGGAATGTGGTCAAATATTACCGCCGAGATGTAGTGTTGTGTTAGGTTACGTTATATTACGTTATTGATGTATATGAGGGTTACACGGAAACGTAGAGGCCAACTCGGCAGGAATGTGGTCAAATATTACCGCCGAGATGTAGTGTTGTGTTAGGTTACGTTATATTACGTTATTGATGTATATGAGGGTTACACGGAAACGTAGAGGCCAACTCGCCAGGAATGATGTCAAATATTACCGCCGAGATGATAGGTTGGGCTAGGTTAGGTTATATTACGTTATTGACATATATAAAGGTCCCACGGAGACGCAGAGGCCAACAAGCCAGGAATGTGGTCAAATATTACCGCCGAGATGTAGTGTTGTGTTAGGTTACGTTATATTACGTTATTGATGTATATGAGGGTTACACGGAAACGTAGAGGCCAACTCGCCAGGAATGATGTCAAATATTACCGCCGAGATGTTAGGTTGGGTTAGGTTAGGCTGTATTATGTTACTGATGTATATGAAGGTCAAACGGAGACGTAGAGGCCAACTTGCCAGGAATGATGTCAAATATTACCGCCGAGATGTTAGGTTGGGTTAGGTTAGGCTGTATTATGTTATTGATGTATATGAAGGTCAAACGGAGACGTAGCGGCCAACTCGCCAGGAATGATGTCAAATATTACCGCCGAGATGTTAGGTTGGGTTAGGCTATTATATATTATGTTATTTATGTATATAAAGGTCCAACGGAGACGTAGAGGCCAACAAGCCAGGAATGTGGTCAAATATTACCGCCGAGATGTTATGTTGTGTTAGGTTACGTTATATTAAGTTATTGATGTATATGAGGGTTACACGGAAACGTAGAGGCCAACTCGCCAGGAATGATGTCAAATATTACCGCCGAGATGTTAGGTTGGGTTATGTTAGGCTGTATTATGTTACTGATGTATATGAAGGTCAAACGGAGACGTAGAGGCCAACGCGCCAGGAATGATGTCAAATATTACCGCCGAGATGTTAGGTTGGGTTAAGTTAGGTTATGTTACTTTATTAATGTATATGAAGGTCAAACGGAGACGTAGAGGCCAACTCGTCAGGAATGTTGTCAAATATTACCGCCGAGATGATAGGTTGGGTTAGGTTAGGTTATGTTACGTTATTGATGTATATGAAGGTCAAACGGAGACGTAGAGGCCAACTCGCCAGGAATGATGTCAAATATTACCGCCGAGATGTTAGGTTGGGTTAGGTTAGGCTGTATTATGTTATTGATGTATATGAAGGTCAAACGGAGACGTAGAGGCCAAGTCGCCAGGAATGATGTCAAATATTACCGCCGAGATGTTAGGTTGGGTTAAGTTAGGTTATATTACGTTATTGATGTATATAAAGGTCCCACGGAGTCGTAGAGGCCAACAAGCCAGGAATGTGGTCAAATATTACCGCCGAGATGTTAGATTGCGTTAGGCTATTTTATATTATGTTATTTATGTATATAAAGGTCCAACGGAGACGTAGAGGCCAACTCGCCAGGAATGTTGTCAAATATTACCGCCGAGATGATAGGTTGGGTTAGGTTAGGTTATATTACGTTATTGACATATATAAAGGTCCCACGGAGACGCAGAGGCCAACAAGCCAGGAATGTGGTCAACTATTACCGCCGAGATGTTATGTTGTGTTAGCTTACGTTATATTACGTTATTGATGTATATGAGGGTTACACGGAAACGTAGAGGCCAACTCGCCAGGAATGATGTCAAATATTACCGCCGAGATGTTAGGTTGGGTTAGGTTAGGCTGAATTATGTTATTGATGTATATGAAGGTCAAACGGAGACGTAGAGGCCAATTAGCCAGGAATGATGTCAAATATTACCGCCGAGATGTTAGGTTGGGTTAAGTTAGGTTATATTACGTTATTGATGTATATAAAGGTCCCACGGAGTCGTAGAGGCCAACAAGCCAGGAATGTGGTCAAATATTACCGCCGAGATGTTAGATTGCGTTAGGCTATTTTATATTATGTTATTTATGTATATAAAGGTCCAACGGAGACGTAGAGGCCAACTCGCCAGGAATGTTGTCAAATATTACCGCCGAGATGATAGGTTGGGTTAGGTTAGGTTATATTACGTTATTGACATATATAAAGGTCCCACGGAGACGCAGAGGCCAACAAGCCAGGAATGTGGTCAACTATTACCGCCGAGATGTTATGTTGTGTTAGGTTACGTTATATTACGTTATTGATGTATATGAGGGTTACACGGAAACGTAGAGGCCAACTCGCCAGGAATGATGTCAAATATTACCGCCGAGATGTTAGGTTGGGTTAGGTTAGGCTGAATTATGTTATTGATGTATATGAAGGTCAAACGGAGACGTAGAGGCCAATTAGCCAGGAATGATGTCAAATATTACCGCCGAGATGTTAGGTTGGGTTAAGTTAGGTTATATTACGTTATTGATGTATATAAAGGTCCCACGGAGACGTAGAGGCCAACAAGCCAGGAATGTGGTCAAATATTACCGCCGAGATGTTAGATTGCGTTAGGCTATTTTATATTATGTTATTTATGTATATAAAGGTCCAACCGAGACGTAGAGGCCAACTCGGCAGGAATGTTGTCAAATATTACCGCGGAAATGTTAGGTTTGGTTAGGTTAAGTTATATTACGTTATTGATGTATATGAGGGTTACACAGAGACGTAGAGGTCAACTCGCCAGGAATGATGTCAAATATTACCGCCGAGATGTTAAGTTGGGTTAAGTTAGGTTATATTACGTTATTGATGTATATAAAGGTCCCACGGAGACGTAGAGGCCAACAAGCCAGGAATGTGGTCAAATATTACCGCCGAGATGTTAGATTGCGTTAGGCTATTTTATATTATGTTATTTATGTATATAAAGGTCCAACGGAGACGTAGAGGCCAACTCGCCAGGAATGTTGTCAAATATTACCGCCGAGATGATAGGTTGGGTTAGGTTAGGTTACATTACGTTATTGACATATATAAAGGTCCCACGGAGACGCAGATGCCAACAAGCCAGGAATGTGGTCAAATATTACCGCCGAGATGTTATGTTGTGTTAGGTTACGTTATATTACGTTATTGATGTATATGAAGGTCCCACGGAGACGCAGAAGCCAACAAGCCAGGAATGTGGTCAAATATTACCGCCGAGATGTTAGGTTGGGCTAGGTTACGTTATATTACGTTATTGATGTATATAAAGGTCCCACGGAGTCGTAGAGGCCAACAAGCCAGGAATGTGGTCAAATATTACCGCCGAGATGTTAGATTGCGTTAGGCTTTTTTATATTATGTTATTTATGTATATGAAGGTCCAACGGAGACGTAGAGGCCAACTCGCCAGGAATGTTGTCAAATATTACCGCCGAGATGATAGGTTGGGTTAGGTTAGGTTATATTACGTTATTGACATATATAAAGGTCCCACGGAGACGCAGAGGCCAACAAGCCAGGAATGTGGTCAACTATTACCGCCGAGATGTTATGTTGTGTTAGGTTACGTTATATTACGTTATTGATGTATATGAGGGTTACACGGAAACGTAGAGGCCAACTCGCCAGGAATGATGTCAAATATTACCGCCGAGATGTTAGGTTGGGTTAGGTTAGGCTGAATTATGTTATTGATGTATATGAAGGTCAAACGGAGACGTAGAGGCCAATTAGCCAGGAATGATGTCAAATATTACCGCCGAGATGTTAGGTTGGGTTAAGTTAGGTTATATTACGTTATTGATGTATATAAAGGTCCCACGGAGACGTAGAGGCCAACAAGCCAGGAATGTGGTCAAATATTACCGCCGAGATGTTAGATTGCGTTAGGCTATTTTATATTATGTTATTTATGTATATAAAGGTCCAACCGAGACGTAGAGGCCAACTCGGCAGGAATGTTGTCAAATATTACCGCGGAAATGTTAGGTTTGGTTAGGTTAAGTTATATTACGTTATTGATGTATATGAGGGTTACACAGAGACGTAGAGGTCAACTCGCCAGGAATGATGTCAAATATTACCGCCGAGATGTTAGGTTGGGTTAAGTTAGGTTATATTACGTTATTGATGTATATAAAGGTCCCACGGAGACGTAGAGGCCAACAAGCCAGGAATGTGGTCAAATATTACCGCCGAGATGTTAGATTGCGTTAGGCTATTTTATATTATGTTATTTATGTATATAAAGGTCCAACGGAGACGTAGAGGCCAACTCGCCAGGAATGTTGTCAAATATTACCGCCGAGATGATAGGTTGGGTTAGGTTAGGTTATATTACGTTATTGACATATATAAAGGTCCCACGGAGACGCAGAGGCCAACAAGCCAGGAATGTGGTCAAATATTACCGCCGAGATGTTATGTTGTGTTAGGTTACGTTATATTACGTTATTGATGTATATGAAGGTCAAACGGAGACGTAGAGGCCAACTCGCCAGGAATGTTGTCAAATATTACCGCCGAGATGATAGGTTGGGTTAGGTTAGGTTATGTTACGTTATTGATGTATATGAATTTCAAACGGGGACGTAGAGGACAACTCGCCTGGAATGATGTCAAATATTACCGCCGAGATGTTAGGTTGTGTTAGGTTATTTTATATTATGTTATTTATGTATATAAAGGTCCAACGGAGACGTAGAGGCCAACTCGCCAGGAATGTTGTCAAATATTACCGCCGAGATGATAGGTTGGGTTAGGTTAGGTTATATTACGTTATTGACATATATAAAGGTCCCACGGTGACGCAGAGGCCAACAAGCCAGGAATGTGATGTTAGGTTGGGTTAGGTTAAGTTATATTACGTTATTGATGTATATAAAGGTCCCACGGAGACGTAGAGGCCAACTCGCCAGGTATGTTGTCAAATATTACCGCCGTGATGTTAGGTTGGGTTAGGTTACGTTATATTACGTTATTGATGTATATGAGGGTTACACGGAGACGTAGAGGTCAACTCGCCAGGAATGTTGTCAAATATTACCGCCGACATGTTAGGTTGGGTTAGGTTTGGTTATATTACGTTATTGATGTATATAAAGGTCCAAAGGAGACGTAGAGGACAACAAGACAGGAATGTGGTCAAATATTACCGCCGAGATGTTAGATTGCGTTAGGCTATTTTATATTATGTTATTTATGTATATAAAGGTCCAACGGAGACGTAGAGGCCAACTCGCCAGGAATGTTGTCAAATATTACCGCCGAGATGATAGGTTGGGTTAGGTTAGGTTATGTTACGTTATTGATGTATATGAAGGTCAAACGGAGACGTAGAGACCAACTCGCCAGGAATGTTGTCAAATATTACCGCCGAGATGATAGGTTGGGTTAGGTTAGGTTATGTTACGTTATTGATGTATATGAAGGACAAACGGGGACGTAGAGGACAACTCGCCAGGAATGATGTCAAATATTACCGCCGAGATGTTAGGTTGTGTTAGGTTATTTTATATTATGTTATTTATGTATATAAAGGTCCAACGGAGACGTAGAGGCCAACTCATCAGGAATGTTGTCAAATATTACCGCCGAGATGATAGGTTGGGTTAGGTTAGGTTATATTACGTTATTGACATATATAAAGGTCCCACGGTGACGCAGAGGCCAACAAGCCAGGAATGTGGTCAAATATTACCGCCGAGATGTTAGGTTGGGTTAGGTTACGTTATATTACGTTATTGATGTATATAAAGGTCCCACGGAGACGTAGAGGCCAACTCGCCAGGAATGATGTCAAATATTACCACCGAGATGTTAGATTGGGTTAGGCTAGTTTATATTATGTTATTTATGTATATAAAGATCCCACGGAGACGTAGAGGCCAACTCGCCAGGAATGTTGTCATATATTACCGCCGAGATGATAGGTTGGGTTAGGTTAGGTTATATTACGTTATTGATGTATATAAAGGTCCCACGGAGACGTAGAGGCCAACTCGCCAGGAATGATGTCAAATATTACCGCCGAGATGTTAGGTTGGGTTAAGATAGGTTATGTTACGTTATTAATGTATATGAAGGTCAAACGGAGACGTAGAGGCCAACTCGCCAGGAATGTTGTCAAATATTACCGCCGAGATGATAGGTTGGGTCAGGTTAGGTTATGTTACGTTATTGATGTATATGAAGGTCAAACGGAGACGTAGAGGCCAACTCGCCAGGAATGATGTCAAATATTACCGCCGAGATGTTAGGTTGGGTTAGGTTAGGCTGTATTATGTTATTGATGCATATGAAGGTCAAACGGAGACGTAGAGGCCAACTCGCCAGGAATGATGTCAAATATTACCGCCGAGATGTTAGGTTGGATTAGGCTATTTTATATTATGTTATTTATGTATATAAAGGTCCAACGGAGACGTAGAGGCCAACTCGGCAGGAATGTGGTCAAATATTACCGCCGAGATGTAGTGTTGTGTTAGGTTACGTTATATTACGTTATTGATGTATATGAGGGTTACACGGAAACGTAGAGGCCAACTCGCCAGGAATGATGTCAAATATTACCGCCGAGATGTTAGGTTGGGTTAGGTTAGGCTGTATTATGTTATTGATGTATATGAAGGTCAAACGGAGACGTAGCGGCCAACTCGCCAGGAATGATGTCAAATATTACCGCCGAGATGTTAGGTTGGGTTAGGCTATTTTATATTATGTTATTTATGTATATAAAGGTCCAACGGAGACGTAGAGGCCAACAAGCCAGGAATGTGGTCAAATATTACCGCCGAGATGTTATGTTGTGTTAGGTTACGTTATATTAAGTTATTGATGTATATGAGGGTTACACGGAAACGTAGAGGCCAACTCGCCAGGAATGATGTCAAATATTACCGCCGAGATGTTAGGTTGGGTTATGTTAGGCTGTATTATGTTACTGATGTATATGAAGGTCAAACGGAGACGTAGAGGCCAACGCGCCAGGAATGATGTCAAATATTACCGCCGAGATGTTAGGTTGGGTTAAGTTAGGTTATGTTACGTTATTAATGTATATGAAGGTCAAACGGAGACGTAGAGGCCAACTCGCCAGGAATTTTGTCAAATATTACCGCCGAGATGATAGGTTGGGTTAGGTTAGGTTATGTTACGTTATTGATGTATATGAAGGTCAAACTTAGACGTAGAGGCCAACTCGCCAGGAATGATGTCAAATATTACCGCCGAGATGTTAGGTTGGGTTAGGTTAGGCTGTATTATGTTATTGATGTATATAAAGGTCCCACGGAGACGTAGAGGCCAACAAGCCAAGAATGTGGTCAAATATTACCGCCGAGATGTTAGATTGCGTTAGGCTATTTTATATTATGTTATTTATGTATATAAAGGTCCCACGGAGACGTAGAGGTCAACAAGCCAGGAATGTGGTCAAATATTACCGCCGAGATGTTAGATTGCGTTAGGCTATTTTATATTATGTTATTTATGTATATAAAGGTCCAACGGAGACATAGAGGCCAACTCGCCAGGAATGTTGTCAAATATTACCGCCGAGAAGATAGGTTGGGTTAGGTTAGGTTATATTACGTTATTGACATATATAAAGGTCCCACGGAGACGCAGAGGCCAACGAGCCAGGAATGTGGTCAAATATTACCGCCGAGATGTTATGTTGTGTTAGGTTACGTTATATTACGTTATTGATGTATATGAGGGTTACACGGAAACGTAGAGGCCAACTCGCCAGGAATGTTGTCAAATATTACCGCCGAGATGTTAGGTTGGGTTAGGCTATTTTATATTATGTTATTTATGTATATAAAGGTCCAACGGAGACGTAGAGGCCAACTCGCCAGGAATGTTGTCAAATATTACCGCCGAGAAGATAGGTTGGGTTAGGTTAGGTTATATTACGTTATTGACATATATAAAGGTCCCACGGAGACGCAGAGGCCAACGAGCCAGGAATGTGGTCAGATATTACCGCCGAGATGTTATGTTGTGTTAGGTTACGTTATATTACGTTATTGATGTATATGAGGGTTACACGGAAACGTAGAGGCCAACTCGCCAGGAATGTTGTCAAATATTACCGCCGAGATGATAGGTTGGGTTAGGTTAGGTTATATTACGTTATTGATGTATATAAAGGTCCCACGGAGACGTAGACGCCAAATCGCCAGGTATGTTGTCAAATATTACCGCGGAAATGTTAGGTTTGGTTAGGTTAAGTTATATTACGTTATTGATGTATATGAGGGTTACACAGAGACGTAGAGGTCAACTCGCCAGGAATGTTGTCAAATATTACCGCCGACATGTTAGGTTGGGTTAGGTTTGGTTATATTACGTTATTGATGTATATAAAGGTCCAAAGGAGACGTAGAGGACAACAAGACAGGAATGTGGTCAAATATTACCGCCGAGATGTTAGATTGCGTTAGGCTATTTTATATTATGTTATTTATGTATATAAAGGTCCAACGGAGACGTAGAGGCCAACTCGCCAGGAATGATGTCAAATATTACCGCCGAGATGTTAGGTTGGGTTAGGTTAGGCTGTATTATGTTACTGATGTATATGAAGGTCAAACGGAGACGTAGAGGCCAACTCGCCAGGAATGATGTCAAATATTACCGCCGAGATGATAGGTTGGGTTAGGTTAGGCTATTTTATATTATGTTATTTATGTATATAAAGATCCCACGGAGACGTAGAGGCCAACTCGCCAGGAATGTTGTCAAATATTACTGCCGAGATGATAGATTGGGTTAGGTTAGGTTATATTACGTTATTGACATATATATAAAGGACCCACGGAGACGCAGAGTCCAACAAGCCAGGAATGTGGTCAAATATTACCGCCGAGATGTTAGGTTGGGTTAGGTTACGTTATATTACGTTATTGATGTATATAAAGGTCCCACGGAGACGTAGAGGCCAACTCGCCAGGTATGTTGTCAAATATTACCGCGGAAATGTTAGGTTTGGTTAGGTTAGCTTATATTACGTTATTGATGTATATGAAGGTCAAACGGAGACGTAGAGGCCAACTCGCCAGGAATGTTGTCAAATATTACCGCCGAGATGATAGGTTGGGTTAGGTTAGGTTATGTTACGTTATTGATGTATATGAAGGTCAAACGGAGACGTAGAGGACAACTCGCCAGGAATGATGTCAAATATTACCGCCGAGATGTTAGGTTGGGTTAGGTTATTTCATATTATGTTATTTATGTATATAAAGGTCCAACGGAGACGTAGAGGCCAACTCGCCAGGAATGTTGTCAAATATTACCGCCGAGCTGATAGGTTGGGTTAGGTTAGGTTATATTACGTTATTGACATATATAAAGGTCCCACGGTGACGCAGAGGCCAACAAGCCAGGAATGTGGTCAAATATTACCGCCGAGATGTTAGGTTGGGTTAGGTTACGTTATATTACGTTATTGATGTATATAAAGGTCCCACGGAGACGCAGAGGCCAGCGAGCCAGGAATGTGGTCAAATATTACCGCCGAGATGTTATGGTGTGTTAGGTTACGTTATATTACGCTATTGATGTATATGAGGGTTACACGGAAACGTAGAGGCCAACTCGCCAGGAATGATGTCAAATATTACCGCCGAAATGTTAGGTTGGGTTAGGTTAGGCTGTATTATGTTATTGATGTATATGAAGGTCAAACGGAGACGTAGAGGCCAATTAGCCAGGAATGATGTCAAATATTACCGCCGAGATGTTAGGTTGGGTTAAGTTAGGTTATGTTGCGTTATTAATGTATATGAAGGTCAAACGGAGACGTAGAGGCCAACTCGCCAGGAATGTTGTCAAATATTACCGCCGAGATGTTAGATTGCGTTAGGCTATTTTATATTATGTTATTTATGCATATAAAGGTCCAACGGAGACGTAGAGGCCAACTCGCCAGGAATGATGTCAAATATTACCGCCGAGATGATAGGTTGGGTTAGGTTAGGTTATGTTACGTTATTGATGTATATGAAGGTCAAACGGAGACGTAGAGGCCAACTCGCCAGGAATGATGTCAAATATTACCGCCGAGATGTTAGGTTGGGTTAGGCTATTTTATATTATGTTATTTATGTATATAAAGGTCCAACGGAGACGTAGAGGCCAACTCGGCAGGAATGTGGTCAAATATTACCGCCGAGATGTAGTGTTGTGTTAGGTTACGTTATATTACGTTATTGATGTATATGAGGGTTACACGGAAACGTAGAGGCCAACTCGCCAGGAATGATGTCAAATATTACCGCCGAGATGTTAGGTTGGGTTAGGTTAGGCTGTATTATGTTACTGATGTATATGAAGGTCAAACGGAGACGTAGAGGCCAACTCGCCAGGAATGATGTCAAATATTACCGCCGAGATGATAGGTTGGGTTAGGTTAGGCTATTTTATATTATGTTATTTATGTATATAAAGATCCCACGGAGACGTAGAGGCCAACTCGCCAGGAATGTTGTCAAATATTACTGCCGAGATGATAGATTGGGTTAGGTTAGGTTATATTACGTTATTGACATATATATAAAGGACCCACGGAGACGCAGAGTCCAACAAGCCAGGAATGTGGTCAAATATTACCGCCGAGATGTTAGGTTGGGTTAGGTTACGTTATATTACGTTATTGATGTATATAAAGGTCCCACGGAGACGTAGAGGCCAACTCGCCAGGTATGTTGTCAAATATTACCGCGGAAATGTTAGGTTTGGTTAGGTTAAGTTATATTACGTTATTGATGTATATGAGTGTTACACAGAGACGTAGAGGTCAACTCGCCAGGAATGTTGTCAAATATTACCGCCGACATGTTAGGTTGGGTTAGGTTTGGTTATATTACGTTATTGATGTATATGAAGGTCAAACGGAGACGTAGAGACCAACTCGCCAGGAATGTTGTCAAATAATACCGCCGAGATGTTAGGTTGGGTTAGGTTAGGTTATATTACGTTATTGACATATATAAAGGACCCACGGAAACGCAGAGGCCAACAAGCCAGGAATGTGGTCAAATATTACCGCCGAGATGTTAGATTGGGCTAAGCTAGTTTATATTACGTCATTGATGTATATAAAGATCGCACGGAGACGTAGAGGGTAACTCGCCAAGAATGTTGTCAAATATTACTGCCCAGATGATAGGTTGGGTTAGGTTAGGTTATGTTACGTTATTGATGTATATGAAGGTCAAACGGAGACGTAGAGACCAACTCGCCAGGAATGATGTCAAATATTACCGCCGAGATGTTAGGTTGGGTTAGGTTAGGTTATGTTACGTTATTGATGTATATGAAGGTCAAACGGAGACGTAGAGGCCAACTCGCCAGGAATGATGTCAAATATTACCGCCGAGATGTTAGGTTGGGTTAGGTTAGGCTGTATTATGTTATTGATGTATATGAAGGTCAAACGGAGACGTAGCGGCCAACTCGCCAGGAATGATGTCAAATATTACCGCCGAGATGTTAGGTTGGGTTAGGCTATTATATATTATGTTATTTATGTATATAAAGGTCCAACGGAGACGTAGAGGCCAACAAGCCAGGAATGTGGTCAAATATTACCGCCGAGATGTTATGTTGTGTTAGGTTACGTTATATTAAGTTATTGATGTATATGAGGGTTACACGGAAACGTAGAGGCCAACTCGCCAGGAATGATGTCAAATATTACCGCCGAGATGTTAGGTTGGGTTATGTTAGGCTGTATTATGTTACTGATGTATATGAAGGTCAAACGGAGACGTAGAGGCCAACGCGCCAGGAATGATGTCAAATATTACCGCCGAGATGTTAGGTTGGGTTAAGTTAGGTTATGTTACTTTATTAATGTATATGAAGGTCAAACGGAGACGTAGAGGCCAACTCGTCAGGAATGTTGTCAAATATTACCGCCGAGATGATAGGTTGGGTTAGGTTAGGTTATGTTACGTTATTGATGTATATGAAGGTCAAACGGAGACGTAGAGGCCAACTCGCCAGGAATGATGTCAAATATTACCGCCGAGATGTTAGGTTGGGTTAGGTTAGGCTGTATTATGTTATTGATGTATATGAAGGTCAAACGGAGACGTAGAGGCCAAGTCGCCAGGAATGATGTCAAATATTACCGCCGAGATGTTAGGTTGGGTTAAGTTAGGTTATATTACGTTATTGATGTATATAAAGGTCCCACGGAGTCGTAGAGGCCAACAAGCCAGGAATGTGGTCAAATATTACCGCCGAGATGTTAGATTGCGTTAGGCTATTTTATATTATGTTATTTATGTATATAAAGGTCCAACGGAGACGTAGAGGCCAACTCGCCAGGAATGTTGTCAAATATTACCGCCGAGATGATAGGTTGGGTTAGGTTAGGTTATATTACGTTATTGACATATATAAAGGTCCCACGGAGACGCAGAGGCCAACAAGCCAGGAATGTGGTCAACTATTACCGCCGAGATGTTATGTTGTGTTAGGTTACGTTATATTACGTTATTGATGTATATGAGGGTTACACGGAAACGTAGAGGCCAACTCGCCAGGAATGATGTCAAATATTACCGCCGAGATGTTAGGTTGGGTTAGGTTAGGCTGAATTATGTTATTGATGTATATGAAGGTCAAACGGAGACGTAGAGGCCAATTAGCCAGGAATGATGTCAAATATTACCGCCGAGATGTTAGGTTGGGTTAAGTTAGGTTATATTACGTTATTGATGTATATAAAGGTCCCACGGAGACGTAGAGGCCAACAAGCCAGGAATGTGGTCAAATATTACCGCCGAGATGTTAGATTGCGTTAGGCTATTTTATATTATGTTATTTATGTATATAAAGGTCCAACCGAGACGTAGAGGCCAACTCGGCAGGAATGTTGTCAAATATTACCGCGGAAATGTTAGGTTTGGTTAGGTTAAGTTATATTACGTTATTGATGTATATGAGGGTTACACAGAGACGTAGAGGTCAACTCGCCAGGAATGATGTCAAATATTACCGCCGAGATGTTAAGTTGGGTTAAGTTAGGTTATATTACGTTATTGATGTATATAAAGGTCCCACGGAGACGTAGAGGCCAACAAGCCAGGAATGTGGTCAAATATTACCGCCGAGATGTTAGATTGCGTTAGGCTATTTTATATTATGTTATTTATGTATATAAAGGTCCAACGGAGACGTAGAGGCCAACTCGCCAGGAATGTTGTCAAATATTACCGCCGAGATGATAGGTTGGGTTAGGTTAGGTTATATTACGTTATTGACATATATAAAGGTCCCACGGAGACGCAGATGCCAACAAGCCAGGAATGTGGTCAAATATTACCGCCGAGATGTTATGTTGTGTTAGGTTACGTTATATTACGTTATTGATGTATATGAAGGTCCCACGGAGACGCAGAAGCCAACAAGCCAGGAATGTGGTCAAATATTACCGCCGAGATGTTAGGTTGGGCTAGGTTACGTTATATTACGTTATTGATGTATATAAAGGTCCCACGGAGTCGTAGAGGCCAACAAGCCAGGAATGTGGTCAAATATTACCGCCGAGATGTTAGATTGCGTTAGGCTATTTTATATTATGTTATTTATGTATATAAAGGTCCAACGGAGACGTAGAGGCCAACTCGCCAGGAATGTTGTCAAATATTACCGCCGAGATGATAGGTTGGGTTAGGTTAGGTTATATTACGTTATTGACATATATAAAGGTCCCACGGAGACGCAGAGGCCAACAAGCCAGGAATGTGGTCAACTATTACCGCCGAGATGTTATGTTGTGTTAGGTTACGTTATATTACGTTATTGATGTATATGAGGGTTACACGGAAACGTAGAGGCCAACTCGCCAGGAATGATGTCAAATATTACCGCCGAGATGTTAGGTTGGGTTAGGTTAGGCTGAATTATGTTATTGATGTATATGAAGGTCAAACGGAGACGTAGAGGCCAATTAGCCAGGAATGATGTCAAATATTACCGCCGAGATGTTAGGTTGGGTTAAGTTAGGTTATATTACGTTATTGATGTATATAAAGGTCCCACGGAGACGTAGAGGCCAACAAGCCAGGAATGTGGTCAAATATTACCGCCGAGATGTTAGATTGCGTTAGGCTATTTTATATTATGTTATTTATGTATATAAAGGTCCAACCGAGACGTAGAGGCCAACTCGGCAGGAATGTTGTCAAATATTACCGCGGAAATGTTAGGTTTGGTTAGGTTAAGTTATATTACGTTATTGATGTATATGAGGGTTACACAGAGACGTAGAGGTCAACTCGCCAGGAATGATGTCAAATATTACCGCCGAGATGTTAGGTTGGGTTAAGTTAGGTTATATTACGTTATTGATGTATATAAAGGTCCCACGGAGACGTAGAGGCCAACAAGCCAGGAATGTGGTCAAATATTACCGCCGAGATGTTAGATTGCGTTAGGCTATTTTATATTATGTTATTTATGTATATAAAGGTCCAACGGAGACGTAGAGGCCAACTCGCCAGGAATGTTGTCAAATATTACCGCCGAGATGATAGGTTGGGTTAGGTTAGGTTATATTACGTTATTGACATATATAAAGGTCCCACGGAGACGCAGAGGCCAACAAGCCAGGAATGTGGTCAAATATTACCGCCGAGATGTTATGTTGTGTTAGGTTACGTTATATTACGTTATTGATGTATATGAAGGTCAAACGGAGACGTAGAGGCCAACTCGCCAGGAATGTTGTCAAATATTACCGCCGAGATGATAGGTTGGGTTAGGTTAGGTTATGTTACGTTATTGATGTATATGAAGTTCAAACGGGGACGTAGAGGACAACTCGCCTGGAATGATGTCAAATATTACCGCCGAGATGTTAGGTTGTGTTAGGTTATTTTATATTATGTTATTTATGTATATAAAGGTCCAACGGAGACGTAGAGGCCAACTCGCCAGGAATGTTGTCAAATATTACCGCCGAGATGATAGGTTGGGTTAGGTTAGGTTATATTACGTTATTGACATATATAAAGGTCCCACGGTGACGCAGAGGCCAACAAGCCAGGAATGTGATGTTAGGTTGGGTTAGGTTAAGTTATATTACGTTATTGATGTATATAAAGGTCCCACGGAGACGTAGAGGCCAACTCGCCAGGTATGTTGTCAAATATTACCGCCGTGATGTTAGGTTGGGTTAGGTTACGTTATATTACGTTATTGATGTATATGAGGGTTACACGGAGACGTAGAGGTCAACTCGCCAGGAATGTTGTCAAATATTACCGCCGACATGTTAGGTTGGGTTAGGTTTGGTTATATTACGTTATTGATGTATATAAAGGTCCAAAGGAGACGTAGAGGACAACAAGACAGGAATGTGGTCAAATATTACCGCCGAGATGTTAGATTGCGTTAGGCTATTTTATATTATGTTATTTATGTATATAAAGGTCCAACGGAGACGTAGAGGCCAACTCGCCAGGAATGTTGTCAAATATTACCGCCGAGATGATAGGTTGGGTTAGGTTAGGTTATGTTACGTTATTGATGTATATGAAGGTCAAACGGAGACGTAGAGACCAACTCGCCAGGAATGTTGTCAAATATTACCGCCGAGATGATAGGTTGGGTTAGGTTAGGTTATGTTACGTTATTGATGTATATGAAGGACAAACGGGGACGTAGAGGACAACTCGCCAGGAATGATGTCAAATATTACCGCCGAGATGTTAGGTTGTGTTAGGTTATTTTATATTATGTTATTTATGTATATAAAGGTCCAACGGAGACGTAGAGGCCAACTCATCAGGAATGTTGTCAAATATTACCGCCGAGATGATAGGTTGGGTTAGGTTAGGTTATATTACGTTATTGACATATATAAAGGTCCCACGGTGACGCAGAGGCCAACAAGCCAGGAATGTGGTCAAATATTACCGCCGAGATGTTAGGTTGGGTTAGGTTACGTTATATTACGTTATTGATGTATATAAAGGTCCCACGGAGACGTAGAGGCCAACTCGCCAGGAATGATGTCAAATATTACCACCGAGATGTTAGATTGGGTTAGGCTAGTTTATATTATGTTATTTATGTATATAAAGATCCCACGGAGACGTAGAGGCCAACTCGCCAGGAATGTTGTCATATATTACCGCCGAGATGATAGGTTGGGTTAGGTTAGGTTATATTACGTTATTGATGTATATAAAGGTCCCACGGAGACGTAGAGGCCAACTCGCCAGGAATGATGTCAAATATTACCGCCGAGATGTTAGGTTGGGTTAAGATAGGTTATGTTACGTTATTAATGTATATGAAGGTCAAACGGAGACGTAGAGGCCAACTCGCCAGGAATGTTGTCAAATATTACCGCCGAGATGATAGGTTGGGTCAGGTTAGGTTATGTTACGTTATTGATGTATATGAAGGTCAAACGGAGACGTAGAGGCCAACTCGCCAGGAATGATGTCAAATATTACCGCCGAGATGTTAGGTTGGGTTAGGTTAGGCTGTATTATGTTATTGATGCATATGAAGGTCAAACGGAGACGTAGAGGCCAACTCGCCAGGAATGATGTCAAATATTACCGCCGAGATGTTAGGTTGGATTTGGCTATTTTATATTATGTTATTTATGTATATAAAGGTCCAACGGAGACGTAGAGGCCAACTCGGCAGGAATGTGGTCAAATATTACCGCCGAGATGTAGTGTTGTGTTAGGTTACGTTATATTACGTTATTGATGTATATGAGGGTTACACGGAAACGTAGAGGCCAACTCGGCAGGAATGTGGTCAAATATTACCGCCGAGATGTAGTGTTGTGTTAGGTTACGTTATATTACGTTATTGATGTATATGAGGGTTACACGGAAACGTAGAGGCCAACTCGCCAGGAATGATGTCAAATATTACCGCCGAGATGATAGGTTGGGCTAGGTTAGGTTATATTACGTTATTGACATATATAAAGGTCCCACGGAGACGCAGAGGCCAACAAGCCAGGAATGTGGTCAAATATTACCGCCGAGATGTAGTGTTGTGTTAGGTTACGTTATATTACGTTATTGATGTATATGAGGGTTACACGGAAACGTAGAGGCCAACTCGCCAGGAATGATGTCAAATATTACCGCCGAGATGTTAGGTTGGGTTAGGTTAGGCTGTATTATGTTACTGATGTATATGAAGGTCAAACGGAGACGTAGAGGCCAACTTGCCAGGAATGATGTCAAATATTACCGCCGAGATGTTAGGTTGGGTTAGGTTAGGCTGTATTATGTTATTGATGTATATGAAGGTCAAACGGAGACGTAGCGGCCAACTCGCCAGGAATGATGTCAAATATTACCGCCGAGATGTTAGGTTGGGTTAGGCTATTATATATTATGTTATTTATGTATATAAAGGTCCAACGGAGACGTAGAGGCCAACAAGCCAGGAATGTGGTCAAATATTACCGCCGAGATGTTATGTTGTGTTAGGTTACGTTATATTAAGTTATTGATGTATATGAGGGTTACACGGAAACGTAGAGGCCAACTCGCCAGGAATGATGTCAAATATTACCGCCGAGATGTTAGGTTGGGTTATGTTAGGCTGTATTATGTTACTGATGTATATGAAGGTCAAACGGAGACGTAGAGGCCAACGCGCCAGGAATGATGTCAAATATTACCGCCGAAATGTTAGGTTGGGTTAAGTTAGGTTATGTTACTTTATTAATGTATATGAAGGTCAAACGGAGACGTAGAGGCCAACTCGTCAGGAATGTTGTCAAATATTACCGCCGAGATGATAGGTTGGGTTAGGTTAGGTTATGTTACGTTATTGATGTATATGAAGGTCAAACGGAGACGTAGAGGCCAACTCGCCAGGAATGATGTCAAATATTACCGCCGAGATGTTAGGTTGGGTTAGGTTAGGCTGTATTATGTTATTGATGTATATGAAGGTCAAACGGAGACGTAGAGGCCAAGTCGCCAGGAATGATGTCAAATATTACCGCCGAGATGTTAGGTTGGGTTAAGTTAGGTTATATTACGTTATTGATGTATATAAAGGTCCCACGGAGTCGTAGAGGCCAACAAGCCAGGAATGTGGTCAAATATTACCGCCGAGATGTTAGATTGCGTTAGGCTATTTTATATTATGTTATTTATGTATATAAAGGTCCAACGGAGACGTAGAGGCCAACTCGCCAGGAATGTTGTCAAATATTACCGCCGAGATGATAGGTTGGGTTAGGTTAGGTTATATTACGTTATTGACATATATAAAGGTCCCACGGAGACGCAGAGGCCAACAAGCCAGGAATGTGGTCAACTATTACCGCCGAGATGTTATGTTGTGTTAGCTTACGTTATATTACGTTATTGATGTATATGAGGGTTACACGGAAACGTAGAGGCCAACTCGCCAGGAATGATGTCAAATATTACCGCCGAGATGTTAGGTTGGGTTAGGTTAGGCTGAATTATGTTATTGATGTATATGAAGGTCAAACGGAGACGTAGAGGCCAATTAGCCAGGAATGATGTCAAATATTACCGCCGAGATGTTAGGTTGGGTTAAGTTAGGTTATATTACGTTATTGATGTATATAAAGGTCCCACGGAGTCGTAGAGGCCAACAAGCCAGGAATGTGGTCAAATATTACCGCCGAGATGTTAGATTGCGTTAGGCTATTTTATATTATGTTATTTATGTATATAAAGGTCCAACGGAGACGTAGAGGCCAACTCGCCAGGAATGTTGTCAAATATTACCGCCGAGATGATAGGTTGGGTTAGGTTAGGTTATATTACGTTATTGACATATATAAAGGTCCCACGGAGACGCAGAGGCCAACAAGCCAGGAATGTGGTCAACTATTACCGCCGAGATGTTATGTTGTGTTAGGTTACGTTATATTACGTTATTGATGTATATGAGGGTTACACGGAAACGTAGAGGCCAACTCGCCAGGAATGATGTCAAATATTACCGCCGAGATGTTAGGTTGGGTTAGGTTAGGCTGAATTATGTTATTGATGTATATGAAGGTCAAACGGAGACGTAGAGGCCAATTAGCCAGGAATGATGTCAAATATTACCGCCGAGATGTTAGGTTGGGTTAAGTTAGGTTATATTACGTTATTGATGTATATAAAGGTCCCACGGAGACGTAGAGGCCAACAAGCCAGGAATGTGGTCAAATATTACCGCCGAGATGTTAGATTGCGTTAGGCTATTTTATATTATGTTATTTATGTATATAAAGGTCCAACCGAGACGTAGAGGCCAACTCGGCAGGAATGTTGTCAAATATTACCGCGGAAATGTTAGGTTTGGTTAGGTTAAGTTATATTACGTTATTGATGTATATGAGGGTTACACAGAGACGTAGAGGTCAACTCGCCAGGAATGATGTCAAATATTACCGCCGAGATGTTAAGTTGGGTTAAGTTAGGTTATATTACGTTATTGATGTATATAAAGGTCCCACGGAGACGTAGAGGCCAACAAGCCAGGAATGTGGTCAAATATTACCGCCGAGATGTTAGATTGCGTTAGGCTATTTTATATTATGTTATTTATGTATATAAAGGTCCAACGGAGACGTAGAGGCCAACTCGCCAGGAATGTTGTCAAATATTACCGCCGAGATGATAGGTTGGGTTAGGTTAGGTTACATTACGTTATTGACATATATAAAGGTCCCACGGAGACGCAGATGCCAACAAGCCAGGAATGTGGTCAAATATTACCGCCGAGATGTTATGTTGTGTTAGGTTACGTTATATTACGTTATTGATGTATATGAAGGTCCCACGGAGACGCAGAAGCCAACAAGCCAGGAATGTGGTCAAATATTACCGCCGAGATGTTAGGTTGGGCTAGGTTACGTTATATTACGTTATTGATGTATATAAAGGTCCCACGGAGTCGTAGAGGCCAACAAGCCAGGAATGTGGTCAAATATTACCGCCGAGATGTTAGATTGCGTTAGGCTTTTTTATATTATGTTATTTATGTATATAAAGGTCCAACGGAGACGTAGAGGCCAACTCGCCAGGAATGTTGTCAAATATTACCGCCGAGATGATAGGTTGGGTTAGGTTAGGTTATATTACGTTATTGACATATATAAAGGTCCCACGGAGACGCAGAGGCCAACAAGCCAGGAATGTGGTCAACTATTACCGCCGAGATGTTATGTTGTGTTAGGTTACGTTATATTACGTTATTGATGTATATGAGGGTTACACGGAAACGTAGAGGCCAACTCGCCAGGAATGATGTCAAATATTACCGCCGAGATGTTAGGTTGGGTTAGGTTAGGCTGAATTATGTTATTGATGTATATGAAGGTCAAACGGAGACGTAGAGGCCAATTAGCCAGGAATGATGTCAAATATTACCGCCGAGATGTTAGGTTGGGTTAAGTTAGGTTATATTACGTTATTGATGTATATAAAGGTCCCACGGAGACGTAGAGGCCAACAAGCCAGGAATGTGGTCAAATATTACCGCCGAGATGTTAGATTGCGTTAGGCTATTTTATATTATGTTATTTATGTATATAAAGGTCCAACCGAGACGTAGAGGCCAACTCGGCAGGAATGTTGTCAAATATTACCGCGGAAATGTTAGGTTTGGTTAGGTTAAGTTATATTACGTTATTGATGTATATGAGGGTTACACAGAGACGTAGAGGTCAACTCGCCAGGAATGATGTCAAATATTACCGCCGAGATGTTAGGTTGGGTTAAGTTAGGTTATATTACGTTATTGATGTATATAAAGGTCCCACGGAGACGTAGAGGCCAACAAGCCAGGAATGTGGTCAAATATTACCGCCGAGATGTTAGATTGCGTTAGGCTATTTTATATTATGTTATTTATGTATATAAAGGTCCAACGGAGACGTAGAGGCCAACTCGCCAGGAATGTTGTCAAATATTACCGCCGAGATGATAGGTTGGGTTAGGTTAGGTTATATTACGTTATTGACATATATAAAGGTCCCACGGAGACGCAGAGGCCAACAAGCCAGGAATGTGGTCAAATATTACCGCCGAGATGTTATGTTGTGTTAGGTTACGTTATATTACGTTATTGATGTATATGAAGGTCAAACGGAGACGTAGAGGCCAACTCGCCAGGAATGTTGTCAAATATTACCGCCGAGATGATAGGTTGGGTTAGGTTAGGTTATGTTACGTTATTGATGTATATGAAGTTCAAACGGGGACGTAGAGGACAACTCGCCTGGAATGATGTCAAATATTACCGCCGAGATGTTAGGTTGTGTTAGGTTATTTTATATTATGTTATTTATGTATATAAAGGTCCAACGGAGACGTAGAGGCCAACTCGCCAGGAATGTTGTCAAATATTACCGCCGAGATGATAGGTTGGGTTAGGTTAGGTTATATTACGTTATTGACATATATAAAGGTCCCACGGTGACGCAGAGGCCAACAAGCCAGGAATGTGATGTTAGGTTGGGTTAGGTTAAGTTATATTACGTTATTGATGTATATAAAGGTCCCACGGAGACGTAGAGGCCAACTCGCCAGGTATGTTGTCAAATATTACCGCCGTGATGTTAGGTTGGGTTAGGTTACGTTATATTACGTTATTGATGTATATGAGGGTTACACGGAGACGTAGAGGTCAACTCGCCAGGAATGTTGTCAAATATTACCGCCGACATGTTAGGTTGGGTTAGGTTTGGTTATATTACGTTATTGATGTATATAAAGGTCCAAAGGAGACGTAGAGGACAACAAGACAGGAATGTGGTCAAATATTACCGCCGAGATGTTAGATTGCGTTAGGCTATTTTATATTATGTTATTTATGTATATAAAGGTCCAACGGAGACGTAGAGGCCAACTCGCCAGGAATGTTGTCAAATATTACCGCCGAGATGATAGGTTGGGTTAGGTTAGGTTATGTTACGTTATTGATGTATATGAAGGTCAAACGGAGACGTAGAGACCAACTCGCCAGGAATGTTGTCAAATATTACCGCCGAGATGATAGGTTGGGTTAGGTTAGGTTATGTTACGTTATTGATGTATATGAAGGACAAACGGGGACGTAGAGGACAACTCGCCAGGAATGATGTCAAATATTACCGCCGAGATGTTAGGTTGTGTTAGGTTATTTTATATTATGTTATTTATGTATATAAAGGTCCAACGGAGACGTAGAGGCCAACTCATCAGGAATGTTGTCAAATATTACCGCCGAGATGATAGGTTGGGTTAGGTTAGGTTATATTACGTTATTGACATATATAAAGGTCCCACGGTGACGCAGAGGCCAACAAGCCAGGAATGTGGTCAAATATTACCGCCGAGATGTTAGGTTGGGTTAGGTTACGTTATATTACGTTATTGATGTATATAAAGGTCCCACGGAGACGTAGAGGCCAACTCGCCAGGAATGATGTCAAATATTACCACCGAGATGTTAGATTGGGTTAGGCTAGTTTATATTATGTTATTTATGTATATAAAGATCCCACGGAGACGTAGAGGCCAACTCGCCAGGAATGTTGTCATATATTACCGCCGAGATGATAGGTTGGGTTAGGTTAGGTTATATTACGTTATTGATGTATATAAAGGTCCCACGGAGACGTAGAGGCCAACTCGCCAGGAATGATGTCAAATATTACCGCCGAGATGTTAGGTTGGGTTAAGATAGGTTATGTTACGTTATTAATGTATATGAAGGTCAAACGGAGACGTAGAGGCCAACTCGCCAGGAATGTTGTCAAATATTACCGCCGAGATGATAGGTTGGGTCAGGTTAGGTTATGTTACGTTATTGATGTATATGAAGGTCAAACGGAGACGTAGAGGCCAACTCGCCAGGAATGATGTCAAATATTACCGCCGAGATGTTAGGTTGGGTTAGGTTAGGCTGTATTATGTTATTGATGCATATGAAGGTCAAACGGAGACGTAGAGGCCAACTCGCCAGGAATGATGTCAAATATTACCGCCGAGATGTTAGGTTGGATTAGGCTATTTTATATTATGTTATTTATGTATATAAAGGTCCAACGGAGACGTAGAGGCCAACTCGGCAGGAATGTGGTCAAATATTACCGCCGAGATGTAGTGTTGTGTTAGGTTACGTTATATTACGTTATTGATGTATATGAGGGTTACACGGAAACGTAGAGGCCAACTCGCCAGGAATGATGTCAAATATTACCGCCGAGATGTTAGGTTGGGTTAGGTTAGGCTGTATTATGTTATTGATGTATATGAAGGTCAAACGGAGACGTAGCGGCCAACTCGCCAGGAATGATGTCAAATATTACCGCCGAGATGTTAGGTTGGGTTAGGCTATTTTATATTATGTTATTTATGTATATAAAGGTCCAACGGAGACGTAGAGGCCAACAAGCCAGGAATGTGGTCAAATATTACCGCCGAGATGTTATGTTGTGTTAGGTTACGTTATATTAAGTTATTGATGTATATGAGGGTTACACGGAAACGTAGAGGCCAACTCGCCAGGAATGATGTCAAATATTACCGCCGAGATGTTAGGTTGGGTTATGTTAGGCTGTATTATGTTACTGATGTATATGAAGGTCAAACGGAGACGTAGGGGCCAACGCGCCAGGAATGATGTCAAATATTACCGCCGAGATGTTAGGTTGGGTTAAGTTAGGTTATGTTACGTTATTAATGTATATGAAGGTCAAACGGAGACGTAGAGGCCAACTCGCCAGGAATTTTGTCAAATATTACCGCCGAGATGATAGGTTGGGTTAGGTTAGGTTATGTTACGTTATTGATGTATATGAAGGTCAAACTTAGACGTAGAGGCCAACTCGCCAGGAATGATGTCAAATATTACCGCCGAGATGTTAGGTTGGGTTAGGTTAGGCTGTATTATGTTATTGATGTATATAAAGGTCCCACGGAGACGTAGAGGCCAACAAGCCAAGAATGTGGTCAAATATTACCGCCGAGATGTTAGATTGCGTTAGGCTATTTTATATTATGTTATTTATGTATATAAAGGTCCCACGGAGACGTAGAGGTCAACAAGCCAGGAATGTGGTCAAATATTACCGCCGAGATGTTAGATTGCGTTAGGCTATTTTATATTATGTTATTTATGTATATAAAGGTCCAACGGAGACATAGAGGCCAACTCGCCAGGAATGTTGTCAAATATTACCGCCGAGAAGATAGGTTGGGTTAGGTTAGGTTATATTACGTTATTGACATATATAAAGGTCCCACGGAGACGCAGAGGCCAACGAGCCAGGAATGTGGTCAAATATTACCGCCGAGATGTTATGTTGTGTTAGGTTACGTTATATTACGTTATTGATGTATATGAGGGTTACACGGAAACGTAGAGGCCAACTCGCCAGGAATGTTGTCAAATATTACCGCCGAGATGTTAGGTTGGGTTAGGCTATTTTATATTATGTTATTTATGTATATAAAGGTCCAACGGAGACGTAGAGGCCAACTCGCCAGGAATGTTGTCAAATATTACCGCCGAGAAGATAGGTTGGGTTAGGTTAGGTTATATTACGTTATTGACATATATAAAGGTCCCACGGAGACGCAGAGGCCAACGAGCCAGGAATGTGGTCAGATATTACCGCCGAGATGTTATGTTGTGTTAGGTTACGTTATATTACGTTATTGATGTATATGAGGGTTACACGGAAACGTAGAGGCCAACTCGCCAGGAATGTTGTCAAATATTACCGCCGAGATGATAGGTTGGGTTAGGTTAGGTTATATTACGTTATTGATGTATATAAAGGTCCCACGGAGACGTAGACGCCAAATCGCCAGGTATGTTGTCAAATATTACCGCGGAAATGTTAGGTTTGGTTAGGTTAAGTTATATTACGTTATTGATGTATATGAGGGTTACACAGAGACGTAGAGGTCAACTCGCCAGGAATGTTGTCAAATATTACCGCCGACATGTTAGGTTGGGTTAGGTTTGGTTATATTACGTTATTGATGTATATAAAGGTCCAAAGGAGACGTAGAGGACAACAAGACAGGAATGTGGTCAAATATTACCGCCGAGATGTTAGATTGCGTTAGGCTATTTTATATTATGTTATTTATGTATATAAAGGTCCAACGGAGACGTAGAGGCCAACTCGCCAGGAATGATGTCAAATATTACCGCCGAGATGTTAGGTTGGGTTAGGTTAGGCTGTATTATGTTACTGATGTATATGAAGGTCAAACGGAGACGTAGAGGCCAACTCGCCAGGAATGATGTCAAATATTACCGCCGAGATGATAGGTTGGGTTAGGTTAGGCTATTTTATATTATGTTATTTATGTATATAAAGATCCCACGGAGACGTAGAGGCCAACTCGCCAGGAATGTTGTCAAATATTACTGCCGAGATGATAGATTGGGTTAGGTTAGGTTATATTACGTTATTGACATATATATAAAGGACCCACGGAGACGCAGAGTCCAACAAGCCAGGAATGTGGTCAAATATTACCGCCGAGATGTTAGGTTGGGTTAGGTTACGTTATATTACGTTATTGATGTATATAAAGGTCCCACGGAGACGTAGAGGCCAACTCGCCAGGTATGTTGTCAAATATTACCGCGGAAATGTTAGGTTTGGTTAGGTTAGCTTATATTACGTTATTGATGTATATGAAGGTCAAACGGAGACGTAGAGGCCAACTCGCCAGGAATGTTGTCAAATATTACCGCCGAGATGATAGGTTGGGTTAGGTTAGGTTATGTTACGTTATTGATGTATATGAAGGTCAAACGGAGACGTAGAGGACAACTCGCCAGGAATGATGTCAAATATTACCGCCGAGATGTTAGGTTGGGTTAGGTTATTTCATATTATGTTATTTATGTATATAAAGGTCCAACGGAGACGTAGAGGCCAACTCGCCAGGAATGTTGTCAAATATTACCGCCGAGCTGATAGGTTGGGTTAGGTTAGGTTATATTACGTTATTGACATATATAAAGGTCCCACGGTGACGCAGAGGCCAACAAGCCAGGAATGTGGTCAAATATTACCGCCGAGATGTTAGGTTGGGTTAGGTTACGTTATATTACGTTATTGATGTATATAAAGGTCCCACGGAGACGCAGAGGCCAGCGAGCCAGGAATGTGGTCAAATATTACCGCCGAGATGTTATGGTGTGTTAGGTTACGTTATATTACGCTATTGATGTATATGAGGGTTACACGGAAACGTAGAGGCCAACTCGCCAGGAATGATGTCAAATATTACCGCCGAAATGTTAGGTTGGGTTAGGTTAGGCTGTATTATGTTATTGATGTATATGAAGGTCAAACGGAGACGTAGAGGCCAATTAGCCAGGAATGATGTCAAATATTACCGCCGAGATGTTAGGTTGGGTTAAGTTAGGTTATGTTGCGTTATTAATGTATATGAAGGTCAAACGGAGACGTAGAGGCCAACTCGCCAGGAATGTTGTCAAATATTACCGCCGAGATGTTAGATTGCGTTAGGCTATTTTATATTATGTTATTTATGCATATAAAGGTCCAACGGAGACGTAGAGGCCAACTCGCCAGGAATGATGTCAAATATTACCGCCGAGATGATAGGTTGGGTTAGGTTAGGTTATGTTACGTTATTGATGTATATGAAGGTCAAACGGAGACGTAGAGGCCAACTCGCCAGGAATGATGTCAAATATTACCGCCGAGATGTTAGGTTGGGTTAGGCTATTTTATATTATGTTATTTATGTATATAAAGGTCCAACGGAGACGTAGAGGCCAACTCGGCAGGAATGTGGTCAAATATTACCGCCGAGATGTAGTGTTGTGTTAGGTTACGTTATATTACGTTATTGATGTATATGAGGGTTACACGGAAACGTAGAGGCCAACTCGCCAGGAATGATGTCAAATATTACCGCCGAGATGTTAGGTTGGGTTAGGTTAGGCTGTATTATGTTACTGATGTATATGAAGGTCAAACGGAGACGTAGAGGCCAACTCGCCAGGAATGATGTCAAATATTACCGCCGAGATGATAGGTTGGGTTAGGTTAGGCTATTTTATATTATGTTATTTATGTATATAAAGATCCCACGGAGACGTAGAGGCCAACTCGCCAGGAATGTTGTCAAATATTACTGCCGAGATGATAGATTGGGTTAGGTTAGGTTATATTACGTTATTGACATATATATAAAGGACCCACGGAGACGCAGAGTCCAACAAGCCAGGAATGTGGTCAAATATTACCGCCGAGATGTTAGGTTGGGTTAGGTTACGTTATATTACGTTATTGATGTATATAAAGGTCCCACGGAGACGTAGAGGCCAACTCGCCAGGTATGTTGTCAAATATTACCGCGGAAATGTTAGGTTTGGTTAGGTTAAGTTATATTACGTTATTGATGTATATGAGTGTTACACAGAGACGTAGAGGTCAACTCGCCAGGAATGTTGTCAAATATTACCGCCGACATGTTAGGTTGGGTTAGGTTTGGTTATATTACGTTATTGATGTATATGAAGGTCAAACGGAGACGTAGAGACCAACTCGCCAGGAATGTTGTCAAATAATACCGCCGAGATGTTAGGTTGGGTTAGGTTAGGTTATATTACGTTATTGACATATATAAAGGACCCACGGAAACGCAGAGGCCAACAAGCCAGGAATGTGGTCAAATATTACCGCCGAGATGTTAGATTGGGCTAAGCTAGTTTATATTACGTCATTGATGTATATAAAGATCGCACGGAGACGTAGAGGGTAACTCGCCAAGAATGTTGTCAAATATTACTGCCCAGATGATAGGTTGGGTTAGGTTAGGTTATGTTACGTTATTGATGTATATGAAGGTCAAACGGAGACGTAGAGACCAACTCGCCAGGAATGATGTCAAATATTACCGCCGAGATGTTAGGTTGGGTTAGGTTAGGTTATGTTACGTTATTGATGTATATGAAGGTCAAACGGAGACGTAGAGGCCAACTCGCCAGGAATGATGTCAAATATTACCGCCGAGATGATAGGTTGGGTTAGGTTAGGTTATGTTACGTTATTGATGTATATGAAGGTCAAACGGAGACGTAGAGGCCAACTCGCCAGGAATGATGTCAAATATTACCGCCGAGATGTTAGGTTGGGTTAAGTTAGGTTATATTACGTTATTGATGTATATAAAGGTCCTACGGAGACGTAGAGGCCAACAAGCCAGGAATGTGGTCAAATATTACCGCCGAGATGTTAGATTGCGTTAGGCTATTTTATACTATGTTATTTATGTATATAAAGGTCCAACGGAGACGTAGAGGCCAACTCGCCAGGAATGTTGTCAAATATTACCGCCGAGATGATAGGTTGGGTTAGGTTAGGTTATATTACGTTATTGACATATATAAAGGTCCCACGGAGACGCAGAGGCCAACAAGCCAGGAATGTGGTCAAATATTACCGCCGAGATGTTAGATTGGGCTAAGCTAGTTTATATTATGTTATTGATGTATATAAAGGTCCCACGGAGACGTAGAGGCTAACTAGCCAGGAATGTTGTCAAATATTACCGCCGTGACAATAGGTTGGGTTAGGTTAGGTTATGTTACGTTATTGATGTATATGAAGGTCAAACGGAGACGTAGAGGCCAACTCGCCAGGAATGTTGTCAAATATTACCGCCGAGATGATAGGTTGGGTTAGGTTAGGTTATGTTACGTTATTGATGTATATGAAGGTCAAACGGGGACGTAGAGGACAACTCGCCAGGAATGATGTCAAATATTACCGCCGAGATGTTAGGTTGGGTTAGGTTAGGTTATATTACGTTATTGATGTATATGAAGGTCAAACGGAGACGTAGAGGCCAACTCGCCAGGAATGATGTCAAATATTACCACCGAGATGTTAGGTTGGGTTAAGTAAGGTTATATTACGTTACTGATGTATATAAAATTCACACGGAGACGTAGAGGCCAACAAGCCAGGAATGTGGTCAAATATTACCGCCGAGATGTTAGATTGGGTTAGGCTAGTTTATATTATGACATTTATGTATATAAAGATCCCACGGAGACGTAGCGGCCAACTCGCCAGGAATGTTGTCAAATATTACCGCCGAGATGATAGGTTGGGTTAGGTTAGGTTATATTACGTTATTGATGTATATAAAGATCCCACGGAGACGTAGAGGCCAACTCGGCAGGAATGTTGTCAAATATTACCGCCGAGATGTTAGATTGGGCTAAGCTAGTTTATATTACGTCATTGATGTATATAAAGATCGCACGGAGACGTAGAGGCTAACTCGCCAGGAATGTGGTCAAATATTACCGCCGAGATGTTATGTTGTGTTAGGTTACGTTATATTACGTTATTGATGTATATGAGGGTTACACGGAAACGTAGAGGCCAA
This sequence comes from Xylocopa violacea, assembly GCA_963969225.1. Lineage (NCBI taxonomy): Eukaryota > Metazoa > Arthropoda > Insecta > Hymenoptera > Apidae > Xylocopa > Xylocopa violacea. Next base: position 4,699,251 of record CAXAJV010000836.1, on the reverse strand, counting down.
CTCGCCAGGAATGATGTCAAATATTCCCGCCGAGATTCTAGGTTGGGTTAGGTTAGGCTGTATTATGTTATTGATGTATATGAAGGTCAAACGGAGACGTAGAGGCCAATTAGCCAGGAATGATGTCAAATATTACCGCCGAGATGTTAGGTTGGGTTAAGTTAGGTTATGTTGCGTTATTAATGTATATGAAGGTCAAACGGAGACGTAGAGGCCAACTCGCCAGGAATGTTGTCAAATATTACCGCCGAGATGATAGGTTGGGTTAGGTTAGGTTATGTTACGTTATTGATGTATATGAAGGTCAAACGGAGACGTAGAGGCCAACTCGCCAGGAATGATGTCAAATATTACCGCCGAGATGTTAGGTTGGGTTAGGTTAGGCTGTATTATGTTATTGATGTATATAAAGGTCCCACGGAGACGTAGAGGCCAACTCGCCAGGTATGTTGTCAAATATTACCGCGGAAATGTTAGGTTTGGTTAGGTTAAGTTATATTACGTTATTGATGTATATGAGTGTTACACAGAGACGTAGAGGTCAACTCGCCAGGAATGTTGTCAAATATTACCGCCGACATGTTAGGTTGTGTTAGGTTTGGTTATATTACGTTATTGATGTATATAAAGGTCCAAAGGAGACGTAGAGGACAAAAAGACAGGAATGTGGTCAAATATTACCGCCGAGATGTTAGATTGCGTTAGGCTATTTTATATTATGTTATTTATGTATATAAAGGTCCAACGGAGACGTAGAGGCCAACTCGCCAGGAATGATGTCAAATATTACCGCCGAGATGATAGGTTGGCTTAGGTTAGGTTATGTTACGTTATTGATGTATATGAAGGTCAAACGGAGACGTAGAGGCCAACTCGCCAGGAATGATGTCAAATATTACCGCCGAGATGTTAGGTTGGGTTAGGCTATTTTATATTATGTTATTTATGTATATAAAGGTCCAACGGAGACGTAGAGGCCAACTCGGCAGGAATGTGGTCAAATATTACCGCCGAGATGTAGTGTTGTGTTTGGTTACGTTATATTACGTTATTGATGTATATGAGGGTTACACGGAAACGTAGAGGCCAACTCGCCAGGAATGATGTCAAATATTACCGCCGAGATGTTAGGTTGGGTTAGGTTAGGCTGTATTATGTTACTGATGTATATGAAGGTCAAACGGAGACGTAGAGGCCAAGTCGCCAGGAATGATGTCAAATATTACCGCCGAGATGATAGGTTGGGTTAGGTTAGGCTATTTTATATTATGTTATTTATGTATATAAAGATCCCACGGAGACGTAGAGGCCAACTCGCCAGGAATGTTGTCAAATATTACTGCCGAGATGATAGATTGGGTTAGGTTAGGTTATATTACGTTATTGACATATATATAAAGGACCCACGGAGACGCAGAGTCCAACAAGCCAGGAATGTGGTCAAATATTACCGCCGAGATGTTAGGTTGGGTTAGGTTACGTTATATTACGTTATTGATGTATATAAAGGTCCCACGGAGACGTAGAGGCCAACTCGCCAGGTATGTTGTCAAATATTACCGCGGAAATGTTAGGTTTGGTTAGGTTAAGTTATATTACGTTATTGATGTATATGAGTGTTACACAGAGACGTAGAGGTCAACTCGCCAGGAATGTTGTCAAATATTACCGCCGACATGTTAGGTTGGGTTAGGTTTGGTTATATTACGTTATTGATGTATATGAAGGTCAAACGGAGACGTAGAGACCAACTCGCCAGGAATGTTGTCAAATAATACCGCCGAGATGTTAGGTTGGTTAGGTTAGGTTATATTACGTTATTGACATATATAAAGGACCCACGGAGACGCAGAGGCCAACAAGCCAGGAATGTGGTCAAATATTACCGCCGAGATGTTAGATTGGGCTAAGCTAGTTTATATTACGTCATTGATGTATATAAAGATCGCACGGAGACGTAGAGGGTAACTCGCCAAGAATGTTGTCAAATATTACTGCCCAGATGATAGGTTGGGTTAGGTTAGGTTATGTTACGTTATCGATGTATATGAAGGTCAAACGGAGACGTAGAGACCAACTCGCCAGGAATGATCTCAAATATTACCGCCGAGATGATAGGTTGGGTTAGGTTAGGTTATGTTACGTTATTGATGTATATGAAGGTCAAACGGAGACGTAGAGGCCAACTCGCCAGGAATGATGTCAAATATTACCGCCGAGATGATAGGTTGGGTTAGGTTAGGTTATGTTACGTTATTGATGTATATGAAGGTCAAACGGAGACGTAGAGGCCAACTCGCCAGGAATGATGTCAAATATTACCGCCGAGATGTTAGGTTGGGTTAGGTTAGGCTGTATTATGTTATTGATGTATATGAAGGTCAAACGGAGACGTAGAGGCCAATTAGCCAGGAATGATGTCAAATATTACCGCCGAGATGTTAGGTTGGGTTAAGTTAGGTTATATTACGTTATTGATGTATATAAAGGTCCTACGGAGACGTAGAGGCCAACAAGCCAGGAATGTGGTCAAATATTACCGCCGAGATGTTAGATTGCGTTAGGCTATTTTATACTATGTTATTTATGTATATAAAGGTCCAACGGAGACGTAGAGGCCAACTCGCCAGGAATGTTGTCAAATATTACCGCCGAGATGATAGGTTGGGTTAGGTTAGGTTATATTACGTTATTGACATATATAAAGGTCCCACGGAGACGCAGAGGCCAACAAGCCAGGAATGTGGTCAAATATTACCGCCGAGATGTTAGATTGGGCTAAGCTAGTTTATATTATGTTATTGATGTATATAAAGGTCCCACGGAGACGTAGAGGCTAACTAGCCAGGAATGTTGTCAAATATTACCGCCGTGACAATAGGTTGGGTTAGGTTAGGTTATGTTACGTTATTGATGTATATGAAGGTCAAACGGAGACGTAGAGGCCAACTCGCCAGGAATGTTGTCAAATATTACCGCCGAGATGATAGGTTGGGTTAGGTTAGGTTATGTTACGTTATTGATGTATATGAAGGTCAAACGGGGACGTAGAGGACAACTCGCCAGGAATGATGTCAAATATTACCGCCGAGATGTTAGGTTGGGTTAGGTTAGGTTATATTACGTTATTGATGTATATGAAGGTCAAACGGAGACGTAGAGGCCAACTCGCCAGGAATGATGTCAAATATTACCACCGAGATGTTAGGTTGGGTTAAGTAAGGTTATATTACGTTATTGATGTATATAAAAGTCACACGGAGACGTAGAGGCCAACAAGCCAGGAATGTGGTCAAATATTACCGCCGAGATGTTAGATTGGGTTAGGCTAGTTTATATTATGTTATTTATGTATATAAAGATCCCACGGAGACGTAGCGGCCAACTCGCCAGGAATGTTGTCAAATATTACCGCCGAGATGATAGGTTGGGTTAGGTTAGGTTACATTACGTTATTGATGTATATAAAGATCCCACGGAGACGTAGAGGCCAACTCGGCAGGAATGTTGTCAAATATTACCGCCGAGATGTTAGATTGGGCTAAGCTAGTTTATATTACGTCATTGATGTATATAAAGATCGCACGGAGACGTAGAGGCTAACTCGCCAGGAATGTGGTCAAATATTACCGCCGAGATGTTATGTTGTGTTAGGTTACGTTATATTACGTTATTGATGTATATGAGGGTTACACGGAAACGTAGAGGCCAACTCGCAAGGAATGATGTCAAATATTCCCGCCGAGATTCTAGGTTGGGTTAGGTTAGGCTGTATTATGTTATTGATGTATATGAAGGTCAAACGGAGACGTAGAGGCCAATTAGCCAGGAATGATGTCAAATATTACCGCCGAGATGTTAGGTTGGGTTAAGTTAGGTTATGTTGCGTTATTAATGTATATGAAGGTCAAACGGAGACGTAGAGGCCAACTCGCCAGGAATGTTGTCAAATATTACCGCCGAGATGATAGGTTGGGTTAGGTTAGGTTATGTTACGTTATTGATGTATATGAAGGTCAAACGGAGACGTAGAGGCCAACTCGCCAGGAATGATGTCAAATATTACCGCCGAGATGTTAGGTTGGGTTAGGTTAGGCTGTATTATGTTATTGATGTATATGAAGGTCAAACGGAGACGTAGCGGCCAACTCGCCAGGAATGATGTCAAATATTACCGCCGAGATGTTAGGTTGGGTTAGGCTATTTTATATTATGTTATTTATGTATATAAAGGTCCAACGGAGACGTAGAGGCCAACTCGGCAGGAATGTTGTCAAATATTACCGCCGAGATGATAGGTTGGGTTAGGTTAGGTTATATTACGTTATTGACATATATAAAGGTCCCACGGAGACGCAGAGGCCAACAAGCCAGGAATGTGGTCAAATATTACCGCCGAGATGTTATGTTGTGTTAGGTTACGTTATATTAAGTTATTGATGTATATGAGGGTTACACGGAAACGTAGAGACCAACTCGCCAGGAATGATGTCAAATATTACCGCCGAGATGTTAGGTTGGGTTATGTTAGGCTGTATTATGTTACTGATGTATATGAAGGTCAAACGGAGACGTAGAGGCCAACGCGCCAGGAATGATGTCAAATATTACCGCCGAGATGTTAGGTTGGGTTAAGTTAGGTTATGTTACGTTATTAATGTATATGAAGGTCAACCGGAGACGTAGAGGCCAACTCGCCAGGAATGATGTCAAATATTACCGCCGAGATGATAGGTTGGGTTAGGTTAGGCTATTTTATATTATGTTATTTATGTATATAAAGATCCCACGTAGACGTAGAGGCCAAATCGCCAGGAATGCTGTCAAATATTACTGCCGAGATGATAGGTTGGGTTAGGTTAGGTTATGTTACGTTATTGATGTATATGAAGGTCAAACGGAGACGTAGAGACCAACTCGCCAGGAATGATGTCAAATATTACCGCCGAGATGATAGGTTGGGTTAGGTTAGGTTATGTTACGTTATTGATGTATATGAAGGTCAAACGGAGACGTAGAGGCCAACTCGCCAGGAATGATGTCAAATATTACCGCCGAGATGATAGGTTGGGTTAGGTTAGGTTATGTTACGTTATTGATGTATATGAAGGTCAAACGGAGACGTAGAGGCCAACTCGCCAGGAATGATGTCAAATATTACCGCCGAGATGTTAGGTTGGGTTAGGTTAGGCTGTATTATGTTATTGATGTATATGAAGGTCAAACGGAGACGTAGAGGCCAATTAGCCAGGAATGATGTCAAATATTACCGCCGAGATGTTAGGTTGGGTTAGGTTATTTTATATTATGTTATTTATGTATATAAAGGTCCAACGGAGACGTAGAGGCCAACTCATCAGGAATGTTGTCAAATATTACCGCCGAGATGATAGGTTGGGTTAGGTTAGGTTATATTACGTTATTGACATATATAAAGGTCCCACGGTGACGCAGAGGCCAACAAGCCAGGAATGTGGTCAAATATTACCGCCGAGATGTTAGGTTGGGTTAGGTTACGTTATATTACGTTATTGATGTATATAAAGGTCCCACGGAGACGTAGAGGCCAACTCGCCAGGAATGATGTCAAATATTACCACCGAGATGTTAGATTGGGTTAGGCTAGTTTATATTATGTTATTTATGTATATAAAGATCCCACGGAGACGTAGAGGCCAACTCGCCAGGAATGTTGTCATATATTACCGCCGAGATGATAGGTTGGGTTAGGTTAGGTTATATTACGTTATTGATGTATATAAAGGTCCCACGGAGACGTAGAGGCCAACTCGCCAGGAATGATGTCAAATATTACCGCCGAGATGTTAGGTTGGGTTAAGATAGGTTATGTTACGTTATTAATGTATATGAAGGTCAAACGGAGACGTAGAGGCCAACTCGCCAGGAATGTTGTCAAATATTACCGCCGAGATGATAGGTTGGGTCAGGTTAGGTTATGTTACGTTATTGATGTATATGAAGGTCAAACGGAGACGTAGAGGCCAACTCGCCAGGAATGATGTCAAATATTACCGCCGAGATGTTAGGTTGGGTTAGGTTAGGCTGTATTATGTTATTGATGCATATGAAGGTCAAACGGAGACGTAGAGGCCAACTCGCCAGGAATGATGTCAAATATTACCGCCGAGATGTTAGGTTGGATTAGGCTATTTTATATTATGTTATTTATGTATATAAAGGTCCCACGGAGACGTAGAGGCTAACTCGCCAGGAATGTTTTCAAATATTACCGCCGTGATAATAGGTTGGGTTAGGTTAGGTTATGTTACGTTATTGATGTATATGAAGGTCAAACGGAGACGTAGAGGCCAACTCGCCAGGAATGTTGTCAAATATTACCGCCGAGATGATAGGTTGGGTTAGGTTAGGTTATGTTACGTTATTGATGTATATGAAGGTCAAACGGGGACGTAGAGGACAACTCGCCAGGAATGATGTCAAATATTACCGCCGAGATGTTAGGTTGGGTTAGGTTACGTTATATTACGTTATTGATGTATATGAAGGTCAAACGGGGACGTAGAGGACAACTCGCCAGGAATGATGTCAAATATTACCGCCGAGATGATAGGTTGGGTTAGGTTAGGTTATATTACGTTATTGACATATATAAAGGTCCCACGGAGACGCAGAGGCCAACAAGCCAGGAATGTGGTCAAATATTACCGCCGAGATGTTATGTTGTGTTAGGTTACGTTATATTAAGTTATTGATGTATATGAGGGTTACACGGAAACGTAGAGGCCAACTCGCCAGGAATGATGTCAAATATTACCGCCGAGATGTTAGGTTGGGTTATGTTAGGCTGTATTATGTTACTGATGTATATGAAGGTCAAACGGAGACGTAGAGGCCAACGCGCCAGGAATGATGTCAAATATTACCGCCGAGATGTTAGGTTGGGTTAAGTTAGGTTATGTTACGTTATTAATGTATATGAAGGTCAACCGGAGACGTAGAGGCCAACTCGCCAGGAATGATGTCAAATATTACCGCCGAGATGATAGGTTGGGTTAGGTTAGGCTATTTTATATTATGTTATTTATGTATATAAAGATCCCACGTAGACGTAGAGGCCAACTCGCCAGGAATGCTGTCAAATATTACTGCCGAGATGATAGATTGGGTTAGGTTAGGTTATATTACGTTATTGACATATATATAAAGGACCCACGGAGACGCAGAGTCCAACAAGCCAGGAATGTGGTCAAATATTACCGCCGAGATGTTAGGTTGGGTTAGGTTACGTTATATTACGTTATTGATGTATGTAAAGGTCCCACGGAGACGTAGAGGCCAACTCGCCAGGTATGTTGTCAAATATTACCGCGGAAATGTTAGGTTTGGTTAGGTTAAGTTATATTACGTTATTGATGTATATGAGTGTTACACAGAGACGTAGAGGTCAACTCGCCAGGAATGTTGTCAAATATTACCGCCGACATGTTAGGTTGGGTTAGGTTTGGTTATATTACGTTATTGATGTATATGAAGGTCAAACGGAGACGTAGAGACCAACTCGCCAGGAATGTTGTCAAATAATACCGCCGAGATGTTAGGTTGGGTTAGGTTAGGTTATATTACGTTATTGACATATATAAAGGACCCACGGAGACGCAGAGGCCAACAAGCCAGGAATGTGGTCAAATATTACCGCCGAGATGTTAGATTGGGCTAAGCTAGTTTATATTACGTCATTGATGTATATAAAGATCCCACGGAGACGTAGAGGCTAACTCGCCAAGAATGTTGTCAAATATTACTGCCGAGATGATAGGTTGGGTTAGGTTAGGTTATGTTACGTTATTGATGTATATGAAGGTCAAACGGAGACGTAGAGACCAACTCGCCAGGAATGATGTCAAATATTACCGCCGAGATGATAGGTTGGGTTAGGTTAGGTTATGTTACGTTATTGATGTATATGAAGGTCAAACGGAGACGTAGAGGCCAACTCGCCAGGAATGATGTCAAATATTACCGCCGAGATGATAGGTTGGGTTAGGTTAGGTTATGTTACGTTATTGATGTATATGAAGGTCAAACGGAGACGTAGAGGCCAACTCGCCAGGAATGATGTCAAATATTACCGCCGAGATGTTAGGTTGGGTTAGGTTAGGCTGTATTATGTTATTGATGTATATGAAGGTCAAACGGAGACGTAGAGGCCAATTAGCCAGGAATGATGTCAAATATTACCGCCGAGATGTTAGGTTGGGTTAAGATAGGTTATATTACGTTATTGATGTATATAAAGGTCCTACGGAGACGTAGAGGCTAACAAGCCAGGAATGTGGTCAAATATTACCGCCGAGATGTTAGATTGCGTTAGGCTATTTTATATTATGTTATTTATGTATATAAAGGTCCAACGGAGACGTAGAGGCCAACTCGCCAGGAATGTTGTCAAATATTACCGCCGAGATGATAGGTTGGGTTAGGTTAGGTTATATTACGGTATTGACATATATAAAGGGCCCACGGAGACGCAGAGGCCAACAAGCCAGGAATGTGGTCAAATATTACCGCCGAGATGTTAGATTGGGCTAAGCTAGTTTATATTATGTTATTGATGTATATAAATGTCCCACGGAGACGTAGAGGCCAACTCGCCAGGAATGTCGTCAAATATTACCGCCGAGATGATAGGTTGGGTTAGGTTAGCTTATATAACGTTATTGATGTATACGAAGGTCAAACGGAGACGTAGAGGCCAACTCGCCAGGAATGATGTCAAATATTACCGCCGAGATGTTAGGTTGGGTTAGGTTAGGTTATATTACGTTATTGATGTATATGAAGGTCAAACGGAGACGTAGAGGCCAACTCGCCAGGAATGATGTCAAATATTACCACCGAGATGTTAGGTTGGGTTAAGTAAGGTTATATTACGTTATTGATGTATATAAAAGTCACACGGAGACGTAGAGGCCAACAAGCCAGGAATGTGGTCAAATATTACCGCCGAGATGTTAGATTGGGTTAGGCTAGTTTATATTATGTTATTTATGTATATAAAGATCCCACGGAGACGTAGCGGCCAACTCGCCAGGAATGTTGTCAAATATTACTGCCGAGATGATTGGTTGGGTTAGGTTAGGTTATATTACGTTATTGACATATATAAAGGTCCCACGGTGACGCAGAGGCCAACAAGCCAGGAATGTGGTCAAATATTACCGCCGAGATGTTAGGTTGGGTTAGGTTACGTTATATTACGTTATTGATGTATATAAAGGTCCCACGGAGACGCAGAGGCCAACGAGCCAGGAATGTGGTCAAATATTACCGCCGAGATGTTATGTTGTGTTAGGTTACGTTATATTACGTTATTGATGTATATGAGGGTTACACGGAAACGTAGAGGCCAACTCGCCAGGAATGATGTCAAATATTACCGCCGAAATGTTAGGTTGGGTTAGGTTAGGCTGTATTATGTTACTGATGTATATGAAGGTCAAACGGAGACGTAGAGGCCAACTCGCCAGGAATGATGTCAAATATTACCGCCGAGATGATAGGTTGGGTTAGGTTAGGCTATTTTATATTATGTTATTTATGTATATAAAGATCCCACGGAGACGTAGAGGCCAACTCGCCAGGAATGTTGTCAAATATTACTGCCGAGATGATAGATTGGGTTAGGTTAGGTTATATTACGTTATTGACATATATATAAAGGACCCACGGAGACGCAGAGTCCAACAAGCCAGGAATGTGGTCAAATATTACCGCCGAGATGTTAGGTTGGGTTAGGTTAGGTTATGTTACGTTATTGATGTATATGAAGGTCAAACGGAGACGTAGAGACCAACTCGCCAGGAATGATGTCAAATATTACCGCCGAGATGATAGGTTGGGTTAGGTTAGGTTATGTTACGTTATTGATGTATATGAAGGTCAAACGGAGACGTAGAGGCCAACTCGCCAGGAATGATGTCAAATATTACCGCCGAGATGTTAGGTTGGGTTAGGCTATTTTATATTATGTTATTTATGTATATAAAGGTCCAACGGAGACGTAGAGGCCAACTCGGCAGGAATGTGGTCAAATATTACCGCCGAGATGTAGTGTTGTGTTAGGTTACGTTATATTACGTTATTGATGTATATGAGGGTTACACGGAAACGTAGAGGCCAACTCGCCAGGAATGATGTCAAATATTACCGCCGAGATGTTAGGTTGGGTTAGGTTAGGCTGTATTATGTTACTGATGTATATGAAGGTCAAACGGAGACGTAGAGGCCAACTCGCCAGGAATGATGTCAAATATTACCGCCGAGATGATAGGTTGGGTTAGGTTAGGCTATTTTATATTATGTTATTTATGTATATAAAGATCCCACGGAGACGTAGAGGCCAACTCGCCAGGAATGTTGTCAAATATTACTGCCGAGATGATAGATTGGGTTAGGTTAGGTTATATTACGTTATTGACATATATATAAAGGACCCACGGAGACGCAGAGTCCAACAAGCCAGGAATGTGGTCAAATATTACCGCCGAGATGTTAGATTGGGCTAAGCTAGTTTATATTACGTCATTGATGTATATAAAGATCGCACGGAGACGTAGAGGCTAACTCGCCAAGAATGTTGTCAAATATTACTGCCCAGATGATAGGTTGGGTTAGGTTAGGTTATGTTACGTTATTGATGTATATGAAGGTCAAACGGAGACGTAGAGACCAACTCGCCAGGAATGATGTCAAATATTACCGCCGAGATGTTAGGTTGGGTTAGGTTAGGTTATATTACGTTATTGATGTATATGAAGGTCAAACGGAGACGTAGAGGCCAACTCGCCAGGAATGATGTCAAATATTACCACCGAGATGTTAGGTTGGGTTAGGTAAGGTTATATTACGTTATTGATGTATATAAAGGTCCCACGGAGACGCAGAGGCCAACAAGCCAGGAATGTGGTCAAATATTACCGCCGAGATGTTATGTTGTGTTAGGTTACGTTATATTAAGTTATTGATGTATATGAGGGTTACACGGAAACGTAGAGGCCAACTCGCCAGGAATGATGTCAAATATTACCGCCGAGATGTTAGGATGGGTTATGTTAGGCTGTATTATGTTACTGATGTATATGAAGGTCAAACGGAGACGTAGAGGCCAACGCGCCAGGAATGATGTCAAATATTACCGCCGAGATGTTAGGTTGGGTTAAGTTAGGTTATGTTACGTTATTAATGTATATGAAGGTCAAACGGAGACGTAGAGGCCAACTCGCCAGGAATGATGTCAAATATTACCGCCGAGATGATTGGTTGGGTTAGGTTAGGTTATATTACGTTATTGACATATATAAAGGTCCCACGGTGACGCAGAGGCCAACAAGCCAGGAATGTGGTCAAATATTACCGCCGAGATGTTAGGTTGGGTTAGGTTACGTTATATTACGTTATTGATGTATATAAAGGTCCCACGGAGACGCAGAGGCCAACGAGCCAGGAATGTGGTCAAATATTACCGCCGAGATGTTATGTTGTGTTAGGTTACGTTATATTACGTTATTGATGTATATGAGGGTTACACGGAAACGTAGAGGCCAACTCGCCAGGAATGATGTCAAATATTACCGCCGAAATGTTAGGTTGGGTTAGGTTAGGCTGTATTATGTTACTGATGTATATGAAGGTCAAACGGAGACGTAGAGGCCAACTCGCCAGGAATGATGTCAAATATTACCGCCGAGATGATAGGTTGGGTTAGGTTAGGCTATTTTATATTATGTTATTTATGTATATAAAGATCCCACGGAGACGTAGAGGCCAACTCGCCAGGAATGTTGTCAAATATTACTGCCGAGATGATAGATTGGGTTAGGTTAGGTTATATTACGTTATTGACATATATATAAAGGACCCACGGAGACGCAGAGTCCAACAAGCCAGGAATGTGGTCAAATATTACCGCCGAGATGTTAGGTTGGGTTAGGTTAGGTTATGTTACGTTATTGATGTATATGAAGGTCAAACGGAGACGTAGAGACCAACTCGCCAGGAATGATGTCAAATATTACCGCCGAGATGATAGGTTGGGTTAGGTTAGGTTATGTTACGTTATTGATGTATATGAAGGTCAAACGGAGACGTAGAGGCCAACTCGCCAGGAATGATGTCAAATATTACCGCCGAGATGTTAGGTTGGGTTAGGCTATTTTATATTATGTTATTTATGTATATAAAGGTCCAACGGAGACGTAGAGGCCAACTCGGCAGGAATGTGGTCAAATATTACCGCCGAGATGTAGTGTTGTGTTAGGTTACGTTATATTACGTTATTGATGTATATGAGGGTTACACGGAAACGTAGAGGCCAACTCGCCAGGAATGATGTCAAATATTACCGCCGAGATGTTAGGTTGGGTTAGGTTAGGCTGTATTATGTTACTGATGTATATGAAGGTCAAACGGAGACGTAGAGGCCAACTCGCCAGGAATGATGTCAAATATTACCGCCGAGATGATAGGTTGGGTTAGGTTAGGCTATTTTATATTATGTTATTTATGTATATAAAGATCCCACGGAGACGTAGAGGCCAACTCGCCAGGAATGTTGTCAAATATTACTGCCGAGATGATAGATTGGGTTAGGTTAGGTTATATTACGTTATTGACATATATATAAAGGACCCACGGAGACGCAGAGTCCAACAAGCCAGGAATGTGGTCAAATATTACCGCCGAGATGTTAGATTGGGCTAAGCTAGTTTATATTACGTCATTGATGTATATAAAGATCGCACGGAGACGTAGAGGCTAACTCGCCAAGAATGTTGTCAAATATTACTGCCCAGATGATAGGTTGGGTTAGGTTAGGTTATGTTACGTTATTGATGTATATGAAGGTCAAACGGAGACGTAGAGACCAACTCGCCAGGAATGATGTCAAATATTACCGCCGAGATGTTAGGTTGGGTTAGGTTAGGTTATATTACGTTATTGATGTATATAAAGGTCCCACGGAGACGCAGAGGCCAACAAGCCAGGAATGTGGTCAAATATTACCGCCGAGATGTTATGTTGTGTTAGGTTACGTTATATTAAGTTATTGATGTATATGAGGGTTACACGGAAACGTAGAGGCCAACTCGCCAGGAATGATGTCAAATATTACCGCCGAGATGTTAGGTTGGGTTATGTTAGGCTGTATTATGTTACTGATGTATATGAAGGTCAAACGGAGACGTAGAGGCCAACGCGCCAGGAATGATGTCAAATATTACCGCCGAGATGTTAGGTTGGGTTAAGTTAGGTTATGTTACGTTATTAATGTATATGAAGGTCAAACGGAGACGTAGAGGCCAACTCGCCAGGAATGATGTCAAATATTACCGCCGAGATGTTAGGTTGGGTTAGGTTAGGCTGTATTATGTTATTGATGTATATGAAGGTCAAACGGAGACGTAGCGGCCAACTCGCCAGGAATGATGTCAAATATTACCGCCGAGATGTTAGGTTGGGTTAGGCTATTTTATATTATGTTATTTATGTATATAAAGGTCCAACGGAGACGTAGAGGCCAACTCGGCAGGAATGTTGTCAAATATTACCGCCGAGATGATAGGTTGGGTTAGGTTAGGTTATATTACGTTATTGACATATATAAAGGTCCCACGGAGACGCAGAGGCCAACAAGCCAGGAATGTGGTCAAATATTACCGCCGAGATGTTATGTTGTGTTAGGTTACGTTATATTAAGTTATTGATGTATATGAGGGTTACACGGAAACGTAGAGGCCAACTCGCCAGGAATGATGTCAAATATTACCGCCGAGATGTTAGGTTGGGTTATGTTAGGCTGTATTATGTTACTGATGTATATGAAGGTCAAACGGAGACGTAGAGGCCAACGCGCCAGGAATGATGTCAAATATTACCGCCGAGATGTTAGGTTGGGTTAAGTTAGGTTATGTTACGTTATTAATGTATATGAAGGTCAACCGGAGACGTAGAGGCCAACTCGCCAGGAATGATGTCAAATATTACCGCCGAGATGATAGGTTGGGTTAGGTTAGGCTGTATTATGTTATTGATGTATATGAAGGTCAAACGGAGACGTAGCGGCCAACTCGCCAGGAATGATGTCAAATATTACCGCCGAGATGTTAGGTTGGGTTAGGCTATTTTATATTATGTTATTTATGTATATAAAGGTCCAACGGAGACGTAGAGGCCAACTCGGCAGGAATGTTGTCAAATATTACCGCCGAGATGATAGGTTGGGTTAGGTTAGGTTATATTACGTTATTGACATATATAAAGGTCCCACGGAGACGCAGAGGCCAACAAGCCAGGAATGTGGTCAAATATTACCGCCGAGATGTTATGTTGTGTTAGGTTACGTTATATTAAGTTATTGATGTATATGAGGGTTACACGGAAACGTAGAGGCCAACTCGCCAGGAATGATGTCAAATATTACCGCCGAGATGTTAGGTTGGGTTATGTTAGGCTGTATTATGTTACTGATGTATATGAAGGTCAAACGGAGACGTAGAGGCCAACGCGCCAGGAATGATGTCAAATATTACCGCCGAGATGTTAGGTTGGGTTAAGTTAGGTTATGTTACGTTATTAATGTATATGAAGGTCAACCGGAGACGTAGAGGCCAACTCGCCAGGAATGATGTCAAATATTACCGCCGAGATGATAGGTTGGGTTAGGTTAGGCTATTTTATATTATGTTATTTATGTATATAAAGATCCCACGTAGACGTAGAGGCCAAATCGCCAGGAATGCTGTCAAATATTACTGCCGAGATGATAGATTGGGTTAGGTTAGGTTATATTACGTTATTGACATATATATAAAGGACCCACGGAGACGCAGAGTCCAACAAGCCAGGAATGTGGTCAAATATTACCGCCGAGATGTTAGGTTGGGTTAGGTTACGTTATATTACGTTATTGATGTATGTAAAGGTCCCACGGAGACGTAGAGGCCAACTCGCCAGGTATGTTGTCAAATATTACCGCGGAAATGTTAGGTTTGGTTAGGTTAAGTTATATTACGTTATTGATGTATATGAGTGTTACACAGAGACGTAGAGGTCAACTCGCCAGGAATGTTGTCAAATATTACCGCCGACATGTTAGGTTGGGTTGGGTTTGGTTATATTACGTTATTGATGTATATGAAGGTCAAACGGAGACGTAGAGACCAACTCGCCAGGAATGTTGTCAAATAATACCGCCGAGATGTTAGGTTGGGTTAGGTTAGGTTATATTACGTTATTGACATATATAAAGGACCCACGGAGACGCAGAGGCCAACAAGCCAGGAATGTGGTCAAATATTACCGCCGAGATGTTAGATTGGGCTAAGCTAGTTTATATTACGTCATTGATGTATATAAAGATCCCACGGAGACGTAGAGGCTAACTCGCCAAGAATGTTGTCAAATATTACTGCCGAGATGATAGGTTGGGTTAGGTTAGGTTATGTTACGTTATTGATGTATATGAAGGTCAAACGGAGACGTAGAGACCAACTCGCCAGGAATGATGTCAAATATTACCGCCGAGATGATAGGTTGGGTTAGGTTAGGTTATGTTACGTTATTGATGTATATGAAGGTCAAACGGAGACGTAGAGGCCAACTCGCCAGGAATGATGTCAAATATTACCGCCGAGATGATAGGTTGGGTTAGGTTAGGTTATGTTACGTTATTGATGTATATGAAGGTCAAACGGAGACGTAGAGGCCAACTCGCCAGGAATGATGTCAAATATTACCGCCGAGATGTTAGGTTGGGTTAGGTTAGGCTGTATTATGTTATTGATGTATATGAAGGTCAAACGGAGACGTAGAGGCCAATTAGCCAGGAATGATGTCAAATATTACCGCCGAGATGTTAGGTTGGGTTAAGATAGGTTATATTACGTTATTGATGTATATAAAGGTCCTACGGAGACGTAGAGGCCAACAAGCCAGGAATGTGGTCAAATATTACCGCCGAGATGTTAGATTGCGTTAGGCTATTTTATATTATGTTATTTATGTATATAAAGGTCCAACGGAGACGTAGAGGCCAACTCGCCAGGAATGTTGTCAAATATTACCGCCGAGATGATAGGTTGGGTTAGGTTAGGTTATATTACGGTATTGACATATATAAAGGGCCCACGGAGACGCAGAGGCCAACAAGCCAGGAATGTGGTCAAATATTACCGCCGAGATGTTAGATTGGGCTAAGCTAGTTTATATTATGTTATTGATGTATATAAATGTCCCACGGAGACGTAGAGGCCAACTCGCCAGGAATGTCGTCAAATATTACCGCCGAGATGATAGGTTGGGTTAGGTTAGCTTATATAACGTTATTGATGTACACGAAGGTCAAACGGAGACGTAGAGGCCAACTCGCCAGGAATGATGTCAAATATTACCGCCGAGATGTTAGGTTGGGTTAGGTTAGGTTATATTACGTTATTGATGTATATGAAGGTCAAACGGAGACGTAGAGGCCAACTCGCCAGGAATGATGTCAAATATTACCACCGAGATGTTAGGTTGGGTTAAGTAAGGTTATATTACGTTATTGATGTATATAAAAGTCACACGGAGACGTAGAGGCCAACAAGCCAGGAATGTGGTCAAATATTACCGCCGAGATGTTAGATTGGGTTAGGCTAGTTTATATTATGTTATTTATGTATATAAAGATCCCACGGAGACGTAGCGGCCAACTCGCCAGGAATGTTGTCAAATATTACTGCCGAGATGATTGGTTGGGTTAGGTTAGGTTATATTACGTTATTGACATATATAAAGGTCCCACGGTGACGCAGAGGCCAACAAGCCAGGAATGTGGTCAAATATTACCGCCGAGATGTTAGGTTGGGTTAGGTTACGTTATATTACGTTATTGATGTATATAAAGGTCCCACGGAGACGCAGAGGCCAACGAGCCAGGAATGTGGTCAAATATTACCGCTGAGATGTTATGTTGTGTTAGGTTACGTTATATTACGTTATTGATGTATATGAGGGTTACACGGAAACGTAGAGGCCAACTCGCCAGGAATGATGTCAAATATTACCGCCGAAATGTTAGGTTGGGTTAGGTTAGGCTGTATTATGTTACTGATGTATATGAAGGTCAAACGGAGACGTAGAGGCCAACTCGCCAGGAATGATGTCAAATATTACCGCCGAGATGATAGGTTGGGTTAGGTTAGGCTATTTTATATTATGTTATTTATGTATATAAAGATCCCACGGAGACGTAGAGGCCAACTCGCCAGGAATGTTGTCAAATATTACTGCCGAGATGATAGATTGGGTTAGGTTAGGTTATATTACGTTATTGACATATATATAAAGGACCCACGGAGACGCAGAGTCCAACAAGCCAGGAATGTGGTCAAATATTACCGCCGAGATGTTAGGTTGGGTTAGGTTAGGTTATGTTACGTTATTGATGTATATGAAGGTCAAACGGAGACGTAGAGACCAACTCGCCAGGAATGATGTCAAATATTACCGCCGAGATGATAGGTTGGGTTAGGTTAGGTTATGTTACGTTATTGATGTATATGAAGGTCAAACGGAGACGTAGAGGCCAACTCGCCAGGAATGATGTCAAATATTACCGCCGAGATGTTAGGTTGGGTTAGGCTATTTTATATTATGTTATTTATGTATATAAAGGTCCAACGGAGACGTAGAGGCCAACTCGGCAGGAATGTGGTCAAATATTACCGCCGAGATGTAGTGTTGTGTTAGGTTACGTTATATTACGTTATTGATGTATATGAGGGTTACACGGAAACGTAGAGGCCAACTCGCCAGGAATGATGTCAAATATTACCGCCGAGATGTTAGGTTGGGTTAGGTTAGGCTGTATTATGTTACTGATGTATATGAAGGTCAAACGGAGACGTAGAGGCCAACTCGCCAGGAATGATGTCAAATATTACCGCCGAGATGATAGGTTGGGTTAGGTTAGGCTATTTTATATTATGTTATTTATGTATATAAAGGACCCACGGAGACGCAGAGTCCAACAAGCCAGGAATGTGGTCAAATATTACCGCCGAGATGTTAGATTGGGCTAAGCTAGTTTATATTACGTCATTGATGTATATAAAGATCGCACGGAGACGTAGAGGCTAACTCGCCAAGAATGTTGTCAAATATTACTGCCCAGATGATAGGTTGGGTTAGGTTAGGTTATGTTACGTTATTGATGTATATGAAGGTCAAACGGAGACGTAGAGACCAACTCGCCAGGAATGATGTCAAATATTACCGCCGAGATATTAGGTTGGGTTAGGTTAGGTTATATTACGTTATTGATGTATATGAAGGTCAAACGGAGACGTAGAGGCCAACTCGCCAGGAATGATGTCAAATATTACCACCGAGATGTTAGGTTGGGTTAGGTAAGGTTATATTACGTTATTGATGTATATAAAGGTCCCACGGAGACGCAGAGGCCAACAAGCCAGGAATGTGGTCAAATATTACCGCCGAGATGTTATGTTGTGTTAGGTTACGTTATATTAAGTTATTGATGTATATGAGGGTTACACGGAAACGTAGAGGCCAACTCGCCAGGAATGATGTCAAATATTACCGCCGAGATGTTAGGTTGGGTTATGTTAGGCTGTATTATGTTACTGATGTATATGAAGGTCAAACGGAGACGTAGAGGCCAACGCGCCAGGAATGATGTCAAATATTACCGCCGAGATGTTAGGTTGGGTTAAGTTAGGTTATGTTACGTTATTAATGTATATGAAGGTCAAACGGAGACGTAGAGGCCAACTCGCCAGGAATGATGTCAAATATTACCGCCGAGATGATAGGTTGGGTTAGGTTAGGCTATTTTATATTATGTTATTTATGTATATAAAGATCCCACGGAGACGTAGAGGCCAACTCGCCAGGAATGCTGTCAAATATTACTGCCGAGATGATAGATTGTGTTAGGTTAGGTTATATTACGTTATTGACATATATATAAAGGATCCACGGAGACGCAGAGTCCAACAAGCCAGGAATGTGGTCAAATATTACCGCCGAGATGTTAGGTTGGGTTAGGTTACGTTATATTACGTTATTGATGTATATAAAGGTCCCACGGAGACGTAGAGGCCAACTCGCCAGGTATGTTGTCAAATATTACCGCGGAAATGTTAGGTTTGGTTAGGTTAAGTTATATTACGTTATTGATGTATATGAGTGTTACACTGAGAGGTAGAGGTCAACTCGCCAGGAACGTTGTCAAATATTACCGCCGACATGTTAGGTTGGGTTAGGTTTGGTTATATTACGTTATTGATGTATATGAAGGTCAAACGGAGACGTAGAGACCAACTCGCCAGGAATGTTGTCAAATAATACCGCCGAGATGTTAGGTTGGGTTAGGTTAGGTTATATTACGTTATTGACATATATAAAGGACCCACGGAGACGCAGATGCCAACAAGCCAGGAATGTGGTCAAATATTACCGCCGAGATGTTATGTTGTGTTAGGTTACGTTATATTAAGTTATTGATGTATATGAGGGTTACACGGAAACGTAGAGGCCAACTCGCCAGGAATGATGTCAAATATTACCGCCGAGATGTTAGGTTGGGTTATGTTAGGCTGTATTATGTTACTGATGTATATGAAGGTCAAACGGAGACGTAGAGGCCAACGCGCCAGGAATGATGTCAAATATTACCGCCGAGATGTTAGGTTGGGTTAAGTTAGGTTATGTTACGTTATTAATGTATATGAAGGTCAAACGGAGACGTAGAGGCCAACTCGCCAGGAATGATGTCAAATATTACCGCCGAGATGATAGGTTGGGTTAGGTTAGGCTATTTTATATTATGTTATTTATGTATATAAAGATCCCACGGAGACGTAGAGGCCAACTCGCCAGGAATGCTGTCAAATATTACTGCCGAGATGATAGATTGTGTTAGGTTAGGTTATATTACGTTATTGACATATATATAAAGGATCCACGGAGACGCAGAGTCCAACAAGCCAGGAATGTGGTCAAATATTACCGCCGAGATGTTAGGTTGGGTTAGGTTACGTTATATTACGTTATTGATGTATATAAAGGTCCCACGGAGACGTAGAGGCCAACTCGCCAGGTATGTTGTCAAATATTACCGCGGAAATGTTAGGTTTGGTTAGGTTAAGTTATATTACGTTATTGATGTATATGAGTGTTACACTGAGAGGTAGAGGTCAACTCGCCAGGAACGTTGTCAAATATTACCGCCGACATGTTAGGTTGGGTTAGGTTTGGTTATATTACGTTATTGATGTATATGAAGGTCAAACGGAGACGTAGAGACCAACTCGCCAGGAATGTTGTCAAATAATACCGCCGAGATGTTAGGTTGGGTTAGGTTAGGTTATATTACGTTATTGACATATATAAAGGACCCACGGAGACGCAGATGCCAACAAGCCAGGAATGTGGTCAAATATTACCGCCGAGATGTTAGATTGGGCTAAGCTAGTTTATATTACGTCATTGATGTATATAAAGATCCCACGGAGACGTAGAGGCTAACTCGCCAAGAATGTTGTCAAATATTACTGCCGAGATGATAGGTTGGGTTAGGTTAGGTTATGTTACGTTATTGATGTATATGAAGGTCAAACGGAGACGTAGAGACCAACTCGCCAGGAATGATGTCAAATATTACCGCCGAGATGATAGGTTGGGTTAGGTTAGGTTATGTTACGTTATTCATGTATATGAAGGTCAAACGGAGACGTAGAGGCCAACTCGCCAGGAATGATGTCAAATATTACCGCCGAGATGATAGGTTGGGTTAGGTTAGGTTATGTTACGTTATTGATGTATATGAAGGTCAAACGGAGACGTAGAGGCCAACTCGCCAGGAATGATGTCAAATATTACCGCCGAGATGTTAGGTTGGGTTAGGTTAGGCTGTATTATGTTATTGATGTATATGAAGGTCAAACGGAGACGTAGAGGCCAATTAGCCAGGAATGATGTCAAATATTACCGCCGAGATGTTAGGTTGGGTTAAGTTAGGTTATATTACGTTATTGATGTATATAAAGGTCAAACGGAGACGTAGAGGCCAACTCGCCAGGAATGTTGTCAAATATTACCGCCGAGATGATAGGTTGGGTTAGGTTAGGTTATGTTACGTTATTGATGTATATGAAGGTCAAACGGGGACGTAGAGGACAACTCGCCAGGAATGTTGTCAAATATTACCGCCGAGATGATAGGTTGGGTTAGGTTAGGTTATGTTACGTTATTGATGTATATGAAGGTCAAACGGAGACGTAGAGGCCAACTCGCCAGGAATGATGTCAAATATTACCGCCGAGATGTTAGGTTGGGTTAGGTTAGGCTGTATTATGTTATTGATGTATATGAAGGTCAAACGGAGACGTAGAGGCCAATTAGCCAGGAATGATGTCAAATATTACCGCCGAGATGTTAGGTTGGGTTAAGTTAGGTTATATTACGTTATTGATGTATATAAAGGTCAAACGGAGACGTAGAAGCCAACTCGCCAGGAATGTTGTCAAATATTACCGCCGAGATGATAGGTTGGGTTAGGTTAGGTTATGTTACGTTATTGATGTATATGAAGGTCAAACGGGGACGTAGAGGACAACTCGCCAGGAATGTTGTCAAATATTACCGCCGAGATGATAGGTTGGGTTAGGTTAGGTTATATTACGTTATTGACATATATAAAGGTCCCACGGAGACGCAGAGGCCAACAAGCCAGGAATGTGGTCAAATATTACCGCTGAGATGTTAGATTGGGCTAAGCTAGTTTATATTATATTATTGATGTATATAAATGTCCCACGGAGACGTAGAGGCCAACTCGCCAGGAATGATGTCAAATATTACCGCCGAGATGTTAGGTTGGGTTAGGTTAGGTTATATTACGTTATTGATGTATATGAAGGTCAAACGGAGACGTAGAGACCAACTCGCCAGGAATGTTGTCAAATAATACCGCCGAGATGTTAGGTTGGGTTAGGTTAGGTTATATTACGTTATTGACATATATAAAGGACCCACGGAGACGCAGAGGCCAACAAGCCAGGAATGTGGTCAAATATTACCGCCGAGATGTTAGATTGGGCTAAGCTAGTTTATATTACGTCATTGATGTATATAAAGATCCCACGGAGACGTAGAGGCTAACTCGCCAAGAATGTTGTCAAATATTACTGCCGAGATGATAGGTTGGGTTAGGTTAGGTTATGTTACGTTATTGATGTATATGAAGGTCAAACGGAGACGTAGAGACCAACTCGCCAGGAATGATGTCAAATATTACCGCCGAGATGATAGGTTGGGTTAGGTTAGGTTATGTTACGTTATTGATGTATATGAAGGTCAAACGGAGACGTAGAGGCCAACTCGCCAGGAATGATGTCAAATATTACCGCCGAGATGATAGGTTGGGTTAGGTTAGGTTATGTTACGTTATTGATGTATATGAAGGTCAAACGGAGACGTAGAGGCCAACTCGCCAGGAATGATGTCAAATATTACCGCCGAGATGTTAGGTTGGGTTAGGTTAGGCTGTATTATGTTATTGATGTATATGAAGGTCAAACGGAGACGTAGAGGCCAATTAGCCAGGAATGATGTCAAATATTACCGCCGAGATGTTAGGTTGGGTTAAGTTAGGTTATATTACGTTATTGATGTATATGAAGGTCAAACGGGGACGTAGAGGACAACTCGCCAGGAATGATGTCAAATATTACCGCCGAGATGTTAGGTTGGGTTAGGTTACGTTATATTACGTTATTGATGTATATGAGGGTTACACGGAGACGTAGAGGCCAACTCGCCAGGAATGTCGTCAAATATTACCGCCGAGATGATAGGTTGGGTTAGGTTAGCTTATATAACGTTATTGATGTATACGAAGGTCAAACGGAGACGTAGAGGCCAACTCGCCAGGAATGATGTCAAATATTACCGCCGAGATGTTAGGTTGGGTTAGGTTAGGTTATATTACGTTATTGATGTATATGAAGGTCCAACGGAGACGTAGAGGCCAACTCGCCAGGAATGATGTCAAATATTACCACCGAGATGTTAGGTTGGGTTAAGTAAGGTTATATTACGTTATTGATGTATATAAAAGTCACACGGAGACGTAGAGGCCAACAAGCCAGGAATGTGGTCAAATATTACCGCCGAGATG
Source organism: Xylocopa violacea (assembly GCA_963969225.1). Taxonomy (NCBI): domain Eukaryota; kingdom Metazoa; phylum Arthropoda; class Insecta; order Hymenoptera; family Apidae; genus Xylocopa; species Xylocopa violacea. The sequence continues at coordinate 4,676,027 of CAXAJV010000836.1, read as the reverse complement.
TTAGATTGGGTTAGGCTAGTTTATATTATGTTATTTATGTATATAAAGATCCCACGGAGACGTAGCGGCCAACTCGCCAGGAATGTTGTCAAATATTACTGCCGAGATGATAGGTTGGGTTAGGTTAGGTTATATTACGTTATTGACATATATAAAGGTCCCACGGTGACGCAGAGGCCAACAAGCCAGGAATGTGGTCAAATATTACCGCCGAGATGTTAGGTTGGGTTAGGTTACGTTATATTACGTTATTGATGTATATAAAGGTCCCACGGAGACGCAGAGGCCAACGAGCCAGGAATGTGGTCAAATATTACCGCCGAGATGTTATGTTGTGTTAGGTTACGTTATATTACGTTATTGATGTATATGAGGGTTACACGGAAACGTAGAGGCCAACTCGCCAGGAATGATGTCAAATATTACCGCCGAAATGTTAGGTTGGGTTAGGTTAGGCTGTATTATGTTACTGATGTATATGAAGGTCAAACGGAGACGTAGAGGCCAACTCGCCAGGAATGATGTCAAATATTACCGCCGAGATGATAGGTTGGGTTAGGTTAGGCTATTTTATATTATGTTATTTATGTATATAAAGATCCCACGGAGACGTAGAGGCCAACTCGCCAGGAATGTTGTCAAATATTACTGCCGAGATGATAGATTGGGTTAGGTTAGGTTATATTACGTTATTGACATATATATAAAGGACCCACGGAGACGCAGAGTCCAACAAGCCAGGAATGTGGTCAAATATTACCGCCGAGATGTTAGGTTGGGTTAGGTTACGTTATATTACGTTATTGATGTATATAAAGGTCCCACGGAGACGTAGAGGCCAACTCGCCAGGTATGTTGTCAAATATTACCGCGGAAATGTTAGGTTTGGTTAGGTTAAGTTATATTACGTTATTGATGTATATGAGTGTTACACAGAGACGTAGAGGTCAACTCGCCAGGAATGTTGTCAAATATTACTGCCGAGATGATAGGTTGGGTTAGGTTAGGTTATGTTACGTTATTGATGTATATGAAGGTCAAACGGAGACGTAGAGACCAACTCGCCAGGAATGATGTCAAATATTACCGCCGAGATGATAGGTTGGGTTAGGTTAGGTTATGTTACGTTATTGATGTATATGAAGGTCAAACGGAGACGTAGAGGCCAACTCGCCAGGAATGATTTCAAATATTACCGCCGAGATGTTAGGTTGGGTTAGGCTATTTTATATTATGTTATTTATGTATATAAAGGTCCAACGGAGACGTAGAGGCCAACTCGGCAGGAATGTGGTCAAATATTACCGCCGAGATGTAGTGTTGTGTTAGGTTACGTTATATTACGTTATTGATGTATATGAGGGTTACACGGAAACGTAGAGGCCAACTCGCCAGGAATGATGTCAAATATTACCGCCGAGATGTTAGGTTGGGTTAGGTTAGGCTGTATTATGTTACTGATGTATATGAAGGTCAAACGGAGACGTAGAGGCCAACTCGCCAGGAATGATGTCAAATATTACCGCCGAGATGATAGGTTGGGTTAGGTTAGGCTATTTTATATTATGTTATTTATGTATATAAAGATCCCACGGAGACGTAGAGGCCAACTCGCCAGGAATGTTGTCAAATATTACTGCCGAGATGATAGATTGGGTTAGGTTAGGTTATATTACGTTATTGACATATATATAAAGGACCCACGGAGACGCAGAGTCCAACAAGCCAGGAATGTGGTCAAATATTACCGCCGAGATGTTAGGTTGGGTTAGGTTACGTTATATTACGTTATTGATGTATATAAAGGTCCCACGGAGACGTAGAGGCCAACTCGCCAGGTATGTTGTCAAATATTACCGCGGAAATGTTAGGTTTGGTTAGGTTAAGTTATATTACGTTATTGATGTATATGAGTGTTACACAGAGACGTAGAGGTCAACTCGCCAGGAATGTTGTCAAATATTACCGCCGACATGTTAGGTTGGGTTAGGTTTGGTTATATTACGTTATTGATGTATATGAAGGTCAAACGGAGACGTAGAGACCAACTCGCCAGGAATGTTGTCAAATAATACCGCCGAGATGTTAGGTTGGGTTAGGTTAGGTTATATTACGTTATTGACATATATAAAGGACCCACGGAGACGCAGAGGCCAACAAGCCAGGAATGTGGTCAAATATTACCGCCGAGATGTTAGATTGGGCTAAGCTAGTTTATATTACGTCATTGATGTATATAAAGATCCCACGGAGACGTAGAGGCTAACTCGCCAAGAATGTTGTAAAATATTACTGCCGAGATGATAGGTTGGGTTAGGTTAGGTTATGTTACGTTATTGATGTATATGAAGGTCAAACGGAGACGTAGAGACCAACTCGCCAGGAATGATGTCAAATATTACCGCCGAGATGATAGGTTGGGTTAGGTTAGGTTATGTTACGTTATTGATGTATATGAAGGTCAAACGGAGACGTAGAGGCCAACTCGCCAGGAATGATGTCAAATATTACCGCCGAGATGATAGGTTGGGTTAGGTTAGGCTATTTTATATTATGTTATTTATGTATATAAAGATCCCACGGAGACGTAGAGGCCAACTCGCCAGGAATGCTGTCAAATATTACTGCCGAGATGATAGATTGTGTTAGGTTAGGTTATATTACGTTATTGACATATATATAAAGGATCCACGGAGACGCAGAGTCCAACAAGCCAGGAATGTGGTCAAATATTACCGCCGAGATGTTAGGTTGGGTTAGGTTACGTTATATTACGTTATTGATGTATATAAAGGTCCCACGGAGACGTAGAGGCCAACTCGCCAGGTATGTTGTCAAATATTACCGCGGAAATGTTAGGTTTGGTTAGGTTAAGTTATATTACGTTATTGATGTATATGAGTGTTACACTGAGAGGTAGAGGTCAACTCGCCAGGAACGTTGTCAAATATTACCGCCGACATGTTAGGTTGGGTTAGGTTTGGTTATATTACGTTATTGATGTATATGAAGGTCAAACGGAGACGTAGAGACCAACTCGCCAGGAATGTTGTCAAATAATACCGCCGAGATGTTAGGTTGGGTTAGGTTAGGTTATATTACGTTATTGACATATATAAAGGACCCACGGAGACGCAGATGCCAACAAGCCAGGAATGTGGTCAAATATTACCGCCGAGATGTTAGATTGGGCTAAGCTAGTTTATATTACGTCATTGATGTATATAAAGATCCCACGGAGACGTAGAGGCTAACTCGCCAAGAATGTTGTCAAATATTACTGCCGAGATGATAGGTTGGGTTAGGTTAGGTTATGTTACGTTATTGATGTATATGAAGGTCAAACGGAGACGTAGAGACCAACTCGCCAGGAATGATGTCAAATATTACCGCCGAGATGATAGGTTGGGTTAGGTTAGGTTATGTTACGTTATTGATGTATATGAAGGTCAAACGGAGACGTAGAGGCCAACTCGCCAGGAATGATGTCAAATATTACCGCCGAGATGATAGGTTGGGTTAGGTTAGGTTATGTTACGTTATTGATGTATATGAAGGTCAAACGGAGACGTAGAGGCCAACTCGCCAGGAATGATGTCAAATATTACCGCCGAGATGTTAGGTTGGGTTAGGTTAGGCTGTATTATGTTATTGATGTATATGAAGGTCAAACGGAGACGTAGAGGCCAATTAGCCAGGAATGATGTCAAATATTACCGCCGAGATGTTAGGTTGGGTTAAGTTAGGTTATATTACGTTATTGATGTATATAAAGGTCAAACGGAGACGTAGAGGCCAACTCGCCAGGAATGTTGTCAAATATTACCGCCGAGATGATAGGTTGGGTTAGGTTAGGTTATGTTACGTTATTGATGTATATGAAGGTCAAACGGGGACGTAGAGGACAACTCGCCAGGAATGTTGTCAAATATTACCGCCGAGATGATAGGTTGGGTTAGGTTAGGTTATGTTACGTTATTGATGTATATGAAGGTCAAACGGAGACGTAGAGGCCAACTCGCCAGGAATGATGTCAAATATTACCGCCGAGATGTTAGGTTGGGTTAGGTTAGGCTGTATTATGTTATTGATGTATATGAAGGTCAAACGGAGACGTAGAGGCCAATTAGCCAGGAATGATGTCAAATATTACCGCCGAGATGTTAGGTTGGGTTAAGTTAGGTTATATTACGTTATTGATGTATATAAAGGTCAAACGGAGACGTAGAAGCCAACTCGCCAGGAATGTTGTCAAATATTACCGCCGAGATGATAGGTTGGGTTAGGTTAGGTTATGTTACGTTATTGATGTATATGAAGGTCAAACGGGGACGTAGAGGACAACTCGCCAGGAATGTTGTCAAATATTACCGCCGAGATGATAGGTTGGGTTAGGTTAGGTTATATTACGTTATTGACATATATAAAGGTCCCACGGAGACGCAGAGGCCAACAAGCCAGGAATGTGGTCAAATATTACCGCTGAGATGTTAGATTGGGCTAAGCTAGTTTATATTATATTATTGATGTATATAAATGTCCCACGGAGACGTAGAGGCCAACTCGCCAGGAATGATGTCAAATATTACCGCCGAGATGTTAGGTTGGGTTAGGTTAGGTTATATTACGTTATTGATGTATATGAAGGTCAAACGGAGACGTAGAGACCAACTCGCCAGGAATGTTGTCAAATAATACCGCCGAGATGTTAGGTTGGGTTAGGTTAGGTTATATTACGTTATTGACATATATAAAGGACCCACGGAGACGCAGAGGCCAACAAGCCAGGAATGTGGTCAAATATTACCGCCGAGATGTTAGATTGGGCTAAGCTAGTTTATATTACGTCATTGATGTATATAAAGATCCCACGGAGACGTAGAGGCTAACTCGCCAAGAATGTTGTCAAATATTACTGCCGAGATGATAGGTTGGGTTAGGTTAGGTTATGTTACGTTATTGATGTATATGAAGGTCAAACGGAGACGTAGAGACCAACTCGCCAGGAATGATGTCAAATATTACCGCCGAGATGATAGGTTGGGTTAGGTTAGGTTATGTTACGTTATTGATGTATATGAAGGTCAAACGGAGACGTAGAGGCCAACTCGCCAGGAATGATGTCAAATATTACCGCCGAGATGATAGGTTGGGTTAGGTTAGGTTATGTTACGTTATTGATGTATATGAAGGTCAAACGGAGACGTAGAGGCCAACTCGCCAGGAATGATGTCAAATATTACCGCCGAGATGTTAGGTTGGGTTAGGTTAGGCTGTATTATGTTATTGATGTATATGAAGGTCAAACGGAGACGTAGAGGCCAATTAGCCAGGAATGATGTCAAATATTACCGCCGAGATGTTAGGTTGGGTTAAGTTAGGTTATATTACGTTATTGATGTATATGAAGGTCAAACGGGGACGTAGAGGACAACTCGCCAGGAATGATGTCAAATATTACCGCCGAGATGTTAGGTTGGGTTAGGTTACGTTATATTACGTTATTGATGTATATGAGGGTTACACGGAGACGTAGAGGCCAACTCGCCAGGAATGTCGTCAAATATTACCGCCGAGATGATAGGTTGGGTTAGGTTAGCTTATATAACGTTATTGATGTATACGAAGGTCAAACGGAGACGTAGAGGCCAACTCGCCAGGAATGATGTCAAATATTACCGCCGAGATGTTAGGTTGGGTTAGGTTAGGTTATATTACGTTATTGATGTATATGAAGGTCCAACGGAGACGTAGAGGCCAACTCGCCAGGAATGATGTCAAATATTACCACCGAGATGTTAGGTTGGGTTAAGTAAGGTTATATTACGTTATTGATGTATATAAAAGTCACACGGAGACGTAGAGGCCAACAAGCCAGGAATGTGGTCAAATATTACCGCCGAGATGTTAGATTGGGTTAGGCTAGTTTATATTATGTTATTTATGTATATAAAGATCCCACGGAGACGTAGCGGCCAACTCGCCAGGAATGTTGTCAAATATTACTGCCGAGATGATAGGTTGGGTTAGGTTAGGTTATATTACGTTATTGACATATATAAAGGTCCCACGGTGACGCAGAGGCCAACAAGCCAGGAATGTGGTCAAATATTACCGCCGAGATGTTAGGTTGGGTTAGGTTACGTTATATTACGTTATTGATGTATATAAAGGTCCCACGGAGACGCAGAGGCCAACGAGCCAGGAATGTGGTCAAATATTACCGCCGAGATGTTATGTTGTGTTAGGTTACGTTATATTACGTTATTGATGTATATGAGGGTTACACGGAAACGTAGAGGCCAACTCGCCAGGAATGATGTCAAATATTACCGCCGAAATGTTAGGTTGGGTTAGGTTAGGCTGTATTATGTTACTGATGTATATGAAGGTCAAACGGAGACGTAGAGGCCAACTCGCCAGGAATGATGTCAAATATTACCGCCGAGATGATAGGTTGGGTTAGGTTAGGCTATTTTATATTATGTTATTTATGTATATAAAGATCCCACGGAGACGTAGAGGCCAACTCGCCAGGAATGTTGTCAAATATTACTGCCGAGATGATAGATTGGGTTAGGTTAGGTTATATTACGTTATTGACATATATATAAAGGACCCACGGAGACGCAGAGTCCAACAAGCCAGGAATGTGGTCAAATATTACCGCCGAGATGTTAGGTTGGGTTAGGTTACGTTATATTACGTTATTGATGTATATAAAGGTCCCACGGAGACGTAGAGGCCAACTCGCCAGGTATGTTGTCAAATATTACCGCGGAAATGTTAGGTTTGGTTAGGTTAAGTTATATTACGTTATTGATGTATATGAGTGTTACACAGAGACGTAGAGGTCAACTCGCCAGGAATGTTGTCAAATATTACTGCCGAGATGATAGGTTGGGTTAGGTTAGGTTATGTTACGTTATTGATGTATATGAAGGTCAAACGGAGACGTAGAGACCAACTCGCCAGGAATGATGTCAAATATTACCGCCGAGATGATAGGTTGGGTTAGGTTAGGTTATGTTACGTTATTGATGTATATGAAGGTCAAACGGAGACGTAGAGGCCAACTCGCCAGGAATGATTTCAAATATTACCGCCGAGATGTTAGGTTGGGTTAGGCTATTTTATATTATGTTATTTATGTATATAAAGGTCCAACGGAGACGTAGAGGCCAACTCGGCAGGAATGTGGTCAAATATTACCGCCGAGATGTAGTGTTGTGTTAGGTTACGTTATATTACGTTATTGATGTATATGAGGGTTACACGGAAACGTAGAGGCCAACTCGCCAGGAATGATGTCAAATATTACCGCCGAGATGTTAGGTTGGGTTAGGTTAGGCTGTATTATGTTACTGATGTATATGAAGGTCAAACGGAGACGTAGAGGCCAACTCGCCAGGAATGATGTCAAATATTACCGCCGAGATGATAGGTTGGGTTAGGTTAGGCTATTTTATATTATGTTATTTATGTATATAAAGATCCCACGGAGACGTAGAGGCCAACTCGCCAGGAATGTTGTCAAATATTACTGCCGAGATGATAGATTGGGTTAGGTTAGGTTATATTACGTTATTGACATATATATAAAGGACCCACGGAGACGCAGAGTCCAACAAGCCAGGAATGTGGTCAAATATTACCGCCGAGATGTTAGGTTGGGTTAGGTTACGTTATATTACGTTATTGATGTATATAAAGGTCCCACGGAGACGTAGAGGCCAACTCGCCAGGTATGTTGTCAAATATTACCGCGGAAATGTTAGGTTTGGTTAGGTTAAGTTATATTACGTTATTGATGTATATGAGTGTTACACAGAGACGTAGAGGTCAACTCGCCAGGAATGTTGTCAAATATTACCGCCGACATGTTAGGTTGGGTTAGGTTTGGTTATATTACGTTATTGATGTATATGAAGGTCAAACGGAGACGTAGAGACCAACTCGCCAGGAATGTTGTCAAATAATACCGCCGAGATGTTAGGTTGGGTTAGGTTAGGTTATATTACGTTATTGACATATATAAAGGACCCACGGAGACGCAGAGGCCAACAAGCCAGGAATGTGGTCAAATATTACCGCCGAGATGTTAGATTGGGCTAAGCTAGTTTATATTACGTCATTGATGTATATAAAGATCGCACGGAGACGTAGAGGCTAACTCGCCAAGAATGTTGTAAAATATTACTGCCGAGATGATAGGTTGGGTTAGGTTAGGTTATGTTACGTTATTGATGTATATGAAGGTCAAACGGAGACGTAGAGACCAACTCGCCAGGAATGATGTCAAATATTACCGCCGAGATGATAGGTTGGGTTAGGTTAGGTTATGTTACGTTATTGATGTATATGAAGGTCAAACGGAGACGTAGAGGCCAACTCGCCAGGAATGATGTCAAATATTACCGCCGAGATGATAGGTTGGGTTAGGTTAGGTTATGTTACGTTATTGATGTATATGAAGGTCAAACGGAGACGTAGAGGCCAACTCGCCAGGAATGATGTCAAATATTACCGCCGAGATGTTAGGTTGGGTTAGGTTAGGCTGTATTATGTTATTGATGTATATGAAGGTCAAACGGAGACGTAGAGGCCAATTAGCCAGGAATGATGTCAAATATTACCGCCGAGATGTTAGGTTGGGTTAAGTTAGGTTATGTTACGTTATTGATGTATATAAAGGTCCTACGGAGACGTAGAGGCCAACAAGCCAGGAATGTGGTCAAATATTACCGCCGAGATGTTAGATTGCGTTAGGCTATTTTATATTATGTTATTTATGTATATAAAGGTCCAACGGAGACGTAGAGGCCAACTCGCCAGGAATGTTGTCAAATATTACCGCCGAGATAATAGGTTGGGTTAGGTTAGGTTATATTACGTTATTGACATATATAAAGGTCCCACGGAGACGCAGAGGCCAACAAGCCAGGAATGTGGTCAAATATTACCGCCGAGATGTTAGATTGGGCTAAGCTAGTTTATATTATGTTATTGATGTATATAAATGTCCCACGGAGACGTAGAGGCTAACTCGCCAGGAATGTTGTCAAATATTACCGCCGTGATAATAGGTTGGGTTAGGTTAGGTTATGTTACGTTATTGATGTATATGAAGGTCAAACGGAGACGTAGAGGCCAACTCGCCAGGAATGTTGTCAAATATTACCGCCGAGATGATAGGATGGGTTAGGTTAGGTTATGTTACGTTATTGATGTATATGAAGGTCAAACGGGGACGTAGAGGACAACTCGCCAGGAATGATGTCAAATATTACCGCCGAGATGTTAGGTTGGGTTAGGTTACGTTATATTACGTTATTGATGTATATGAGGGTTACACGGAGACGTAGAGGCCAACTCGCCAGGAATGTCGTCAAATATTACCGCCGAGATGATAGGTTGGGTTAGGTTAGCTTATATAACGTTATTGATGTATACGAAGGTCAAACGGAGACGTAGAGGCCAACTCGCCAGGAATGATGTCAAATATTACCGCCGAGATGTTAGGTTGGGTTAGGTTAGGTTATATTACGTTATTGATGTATATGAAGGTCAAACGGAGACGTAGAGGCCAACTCGCCAGGAATGATGTCAAATATTACCACCGAGATGTTAGGTTGGGTTAAGTAAGGTTATATTACGTTATTGATGTATATAAAAGTCACACGGAGACGTAGAGGCCAACAAGCCAGGAATGTGGTCAAATATTACCGCCGAGATGTTAGATTGAGTTAGGCTAGTTTATATTATGTTATTTATGTATATAAAGATCCCACGGAGACGTAGCGGCCAACTCGCCAGGAATGTTGTCAAATATTACCGCCGAGATGTTAGATTGCGTTAGGCTATTTTATATTATGTTATTTATGTATATAAAGGTCCAACGGAGACGTAGAGGCCAACTCGCCAGGAATGTTGTCAAATATTACCGCCGAGATGATAGGTTGGGTTAGGTTAGGTTATATTACGTTATTGACATATATAAAGGTCCCACGGAGACGCAGAGGCCAACAAGCCAGGAATGTGGTCAAATATTACCGCCGAGATGTTAGATTGGGCTAAGCTAGTTTATATTATGTTATTGATGTATATAAATGTCCCACGGAGACGTAGAGGCTAACTCGCCAGGAATGTTGTCAAATATTACCGCCGTGATAATAGGTTGGGTTAGGTTAGGTTATGTTACGTTATTGATGTATATGAAGGTCAAACGGAGACGTAGAGGCCAACTCGCCAGGAATGTTGTCAAATATTACCGCCGAGATGATAGGATGGGTTAGGTTAGGTTATGTTACGTTATTGATGTATATGAAGGTCAAACGGGGACGTAGAGGACAACTCGCCAGGAATGATGTCAAATATTACCGCCGAGATGTTAGGTTGGGTTAGGTTACGTTATATTACGTTATTGATGTATATGAGGGTTACACGGAGACGTAGAGGCCAACTCGCCAGGAATGTCGTCAAATATTACCGCCGAGATGATAGGTTGGGTTAGGTTAGCTTATATAACGTTATTGATGTATACGAAGGTCAAACGGAGACGTAGAGGCCAACTCGCCAGGAATGATGTCAAATATTACCGCCGAGATGTTAGGTTGGGTTAGGTTAGGTTATATTACGTTATTGATGTATATGAAGGTCAAACGGAGACGTAGAGGCCAACTCGCCAGGAATGATGTCAAATATTACCACCGAGATGTTAGGTTGGGTTAAGTAAGGTTATATTACGTTATTGATGTATATAAAAGTCACACGGAGACGTAGAGGCCAACAAGCCAGGAATGTGGTCAAATATTACCGCCGAGATGTTAGATTGAGTTAGGCTAGTTTATATTATGTTATTTATGTATATAAAGATCCCACGGAGACGTAGCGGCCAACTCGCCAGGAATGTTGTCAAATATTACCGCCGAGATGATAGGTTGGGTTAGGTTAGGTTATATTACGTTATTGATGTATATAAAGATCCCACGGAGACGTAGAGGCCAACTCGGCAGTAATGTTGTCAAATATTACCGCCGAGATGTTAGATTGGGCTAAGCTAGTTTATATTACGTCATTGATGTATATAAAGATCGCACGGAGACGTAGAGGCTAACTCGCCAGGAATGTGGTCAAATATTACCGCCGAGATGTTATGTTGTGTTAGGTTGCGTTATATTACGTTATTGATGTATATGAGGGTTACACGGAAACGTAGAGGCCAACTCGCCAGGAATGATGTCAAACATTACCGCCGAGATTCTAGGTTGGGTTAGGTTAGGCTGTATTATGTTATTGATGTATATGAAGGTCAAACGGAGACGTAGAGGCCAATTAGCCAGGAATGATGTCAAATATTACCGCCGAGATGTTAGGATGGGTTAGGCTATTTTATATTATGTTATTTATGTATATAAAGGTCCAACGGAGACGTAGAGGCCAACTCGGCAGGAATGTTGTCAAATATTACCGCCGAGATGATAGGTTGGGTTAGGTTAGGTTATATTACGTTATTGACATATATAAAGGTCCCACGGAGACGCAGAGGCCAACAAGCCAGGAATGTGGTCAAATATTACCGCCGAGATGTTATGTTGTGTTAGGTTACGTTATATTAAGTTATTGATGTATATGAGGGTTACACGGAAACGTAGAGGCCAACTCGCCAGGAATGATGTCAAATATTACCGCCGAGATGTTAGGTTGGGTTATGTTAGGCTGTATTATGTTACTGATGTATATGAAGGTCAAACGGAGACGTAGAGGCCAACGCGCCAGGAATGATGTCAAATATTACCGCCGAGATGTTAGGTTGGGTTAAGTTAGGTTATGTTACGTTATTAATGTATATGAAGGTCAAACGGAGACCTAGAGGCCAACTCGCCAGGAATGATGTCAAATATTACCGCCGAGATGTAGTGTTGTGTTAGGTTACGTTATATTACGTTATTGATGTATATGAGGGTTACACGGAAACGTAGAGGCCAACTCGCCAGGAATGATGTCAAATATTACCGCCGAGATGTTAGGTTGGGTTAGGTTAGGCTGTATTATGTTACTGATGTATATGAAGGTCAAACGGAGACGTAGAGGCCAACTCGCCAGGAATGATGTCAAATATTACCGCCGAGATGATAGGTTGGGTTAGGTTAGGCTATTTTATATTATGTTATTTATGTATATAAAGATCCCACGGAGACGTAGAGGCCAACTCGCCAGGAATGTTGTCAAATATTACTGCCGAGATGATAGATTGGGTTAGGTTAGGTTATATTACGTTATTGACATATATATAAAGGACCCACGGAGACGCAGAGTCCAACAAGCCAGGAATGTGGTCAAATATTACCGCCGAGATGTTAGGTTGGGTTAGGTTACGTTATATTACGTTATTGATGTATATAAAGGTCCCACGGAGACGTAGAGGCCAACTCGCCAGGTATGTTGTCAAATATTACCGCGGAAATGTTAGGTTTGGTTAGGTTAAGTTATATTACGTTATTGATGTATATGAGTGTTACACAGAGACGTAGAGGTCAACTCGCCAGGAATGTTGTCAAATATTACCGCCGACATGTTAGGTTGGGTTAGGTTTGGTTATATTACGTTATTGATGTATATGAAGGTCAAACGGAGACGTAGAGACCAACTCGCCAGGAATGTTGTCAAATAATACCGCCGAGATGTTAGGTTGGGTTAGGTTAGGTTATATTACGTTATTGACATATATAAAGGACCCACGGAGACGCAGAGGCCAACAAGCCAGGAATGTGGTCAAATATTACCGCCGAGATGTTAGATTGGGCTAAGCTAGTTTATATTACGTCATTGATGTATATAAAGATCGCACGGAGACGTAGAGGCTAACTCGCCAAGAATGTTGTAAAATATTACTGCCGAGATGATAGGTTGGGTTAGGTTAGGTTATGTTACGTTATTGATGTATATGAAGGTCAAACGGAGACGTAGAGACCAACTCGCCAGGAATGATGTCAAATATTACCGCCGAGATGATAGGTTGGGTTAGGTTAGGTTATGTTACGTTATTGATGTATATGAAGGTCAAACGGAGACGTAGAGGCCAACTCGCCAGGAATGATGTCAAATATTACCGCCGAGATGATAGGTTGGGTTAGGTTAGGTTATGTTACGTTATTGATGTATATGAAGGTCAAACGGAGACGTAGAGGCCAACTCGCCAGGAATGATGTCAAATATTACCGCCGAGATGTTAGGTTGGGTTAGGTTAGGCTGTATTATGTTATTGATGTATATGAAGGTCAAACGGAGACGTAGAGGCCAATTAGCCAGGAATGATGTCAAATATTACCGCCGAGATGTTAGGTTGGGTTAAGTTAGGTTATGTTACGTTATTGATGTATATAAAGGTCCTACGGAGACGTAGAGGCCAACAAGCCAGGAATGTGGTCAAATATTACCGCCGAGATGTTAGATTGCGTTAGGCTATTTTATATTATGTTATTTATGTATATAAAGGTCCAACGGAGACGTAGAGGCCAACTCGCCAGGAATGTTGTCAAATATTACCGCCGAGATAATAGGTTGGGTTAGGTTAGGTTATATTACGTTATTGACATATATAAAGGTCCCACGGAGACGCAGAGGCCAACAAGCCAGGAATGTGGTCAAATATTACCGCCGAGATGTTAGATTGGGCTAAGCTAGTTTATATTATGTTATTGATGTATATAAATGTCCCACGGAGACGTAGAGGCTAACTCGCCAGGAATGTTGTCAAATATTACCGCCGTGATAATAGGTTGGGTTAGGTTAGGTTATGTTACGTTATTGATGTATATGAAGGTCAAACGGAGACGTAGAGGCCAACTCGCCAGGAATGTTGTCAAATATTACCGCCGAGATGATAGGATGGGTTAGGTTAGGTTATGTTACGTTATTGATGTATATGAAGGTCAAACGGGGACGTAGAGGACAACTCGCCAGGAATGATGTCAAATATTACCGCCGAGATGTTAGGTTGGGTTAGGTTACGTTATATTACGTTATTGATGTATATGAGGGTTACACGGAGACGTAGAGGCCAACTCGCCAGGAATGTCGTCAAATATTACCGCCGAGATGATAGGTTGGGTTAGGTTAGCTTATATAACGTTATTGATGTATACGAAGGTCAAACGGAGACGTAGAGGCCAACTCGCCAGGAATGATGTCAAATATTACCGCCGAGATGTTAGGTTGGGTTAGGTTAGGTTATATTACGTTATTGATGTATATGAAGGTCAAACGGAGACGTAGAGGCCAACTCGCCAGGAATGATGTCAAATATTACCACCGAGATGTTAGGTTGGGTTAAGTAAGGTTATATTACGTTATTGATGTATATAAAAGTCACACGGAGACGTAGAGGCCAACAAGCCAGGAATGTGGTCAAATATTACCGCCGAGATGTTAGATTGAGTTAGGCTAGTTTATATTATGTTATTTATGTATATAAAGATCCCACGGAGACGTAGCGGCCAACTCGCCAGGAATGTTGTCAAATATTACCGCCGAGATGTTAGATTGCGTTAGGCTATTTTATATTATGTTATTTATGTATATAAAGGTCCAACGGAGACGTAGAGGCCAACTCGCCAGGAATGTTGTCAAATATTACCGCCGAGATGATAGGTTGGGTTAGGTTAGGTTATATTACGTTATTGACATATATAAAGGTCCCACGGAGACGCAGAGGCCAACAAGCCAGGAATGTGGTCAAATATTACCGCCGAGATGTTAGATTGGGCTAAGCTAGTTTATATTATGTTATTGATGTATATAAATGTCCCACGGAGACGTAGAGGCTAACTCGCCAGGAATGTTGTCAAATATTACCGCCGTGATAATAGGTTGGGTTAGGTTAGGTTATGTTACGTTATTGATGTATATGAAGGTCAAACGGAGACGTAGAGGCCAACTCGCCAGGAATGTTGTCAAATATTACCGCCGAGATGATAGGATGGGTTAGGTTAGGTTATGTTACGTTATTGATGTATATGAAGGTCAAACGGGGACGTAGAGGACAACTCGCCAGGAATGATGTCAAATATTACCGCCGAGATGTTAGGTTGGGTTAGGTTACGTTATATTACGTTATTGATGTATATGAGGGTTACACGGAGACGTAGAGGCCAACTCGCCAGGAATGTCGTCAAATATTACCGCCGAGATGATAGGTTGGGTTAGGTTAGCTTATATAACGTTATTGATGTATACGAAGGTCAAACGGAGACGTAGAGGCCAACTCGCCAGGAATGATGTCAAATATTACCGCCGAGATGTTAGGTTGGGTTAGGTTAGGTTATATTACGTTATTGATGTATATGAAGGTCAAACGGAGACGTAGAGGCCAACTCGCCAGGAATGATGTCAAATATTACCACCGAGATGTTAGGTTGGGTTAAGTAAGGTTATATTACGTTATTGATGTATATAAAAGTCACACGGAGACGTAGAGGCCAACAAGCCAGGAATGTGGTCAAATATTACCGCCGAGATGTTAGATTGAGTTAGGCTAGTTTATATTATGTTATTTATGTATATAAAGATCCCACGGAGACGTAGCGGCCAACTCGCCAGGAATGTTGTCAAATATTACCGCCGAGATGATAGGTTGGGTTAGGTTAGGTTATATTACGTTATTGATGTATATAAAGATCCCACGGAGACGTAGAGGCCAACTCGGCAGTAATGTTGTCAAATATTACCGCCGAGATGTTAGATTGGGCTAAGCTAGTTTATATTACGTCATTGATGTATATAAAGATCGCACGGAGACGTAGAGGCTAACTCGCCAGGAATGTGGTCAAATATTACCGCCGAGATGTTATGTTGTGTTAGGTTGCGTTATATTACGTTATTGATGTATATGAGGGTTACACGGAAACGTAGAGGCCAACTCGCCAGGAATGATGTCAAACATTACCGCCGAGATTCTAGGTTGGGTTAGGTTAGGCTGTATTATGTTATTGATGTATATGAAGGTCAAACGGAGACGTAGAGGCCAATTAGCCAGGAATGATGTCAAATATTACCGCCGAGATGTTAGGATGGGTTAGGCTATTTTATATTATGTTATTTATGTATATAAAGGTCCAACGGAGACGTAGAGGCCAACTCGGCAGGAATGTTGTCAAATATTACCGCCGAGATGATAGGTTGGGTTAGGTTAGGTTATATTACGTTATTGACATATATAAAGGTCCCACGGAGACGCAGAGGCCAACAAGCCAGGAATGTGGTCAAATATTACCGCCGAGATGTTATGTTGTGTTAGGTTACGTTATATTAAGTTATTGATGTATATGAGGGTTACACGGAAACGTAGAGGCCAACTCGCCAGGAATGATGTCAAATATTACCGCCGAGATGTTAGGTTGGGTTATGTTAGGCTGTATTATGTTACTGATGTATATGAAGGTCAAACGGAGACGTAGAGGCCAACGCGCCAGGAATGATGTCAAATATTACCGCCGAGATGTTAGGTTGGGTTAAGTTAGGTTATGTTACGTTATTAATGTATATGAAGGTCAAACGGAGACCTAGAGGCCAACTCGCCAGGAATGATGTCAAATATTACCGCCGAGATGATAGGTTGGGTTAGGTTAGGTTATGTTACGTTATTGATGTATATGAAGGTCAAACGGAGACGTAGAGGCCAACTCGCCAGGAATGATGTCAAATATTACCGCCGAGATGTTAGGTTGGGTTAGGCTATTTTATATTATGTTATTTATGTATATAAAGGTCCAACGGAGACGTAGAAGCCAACTCGGCAGGAATGTGGTCAAATATTACCGCCGAGATGTAGTGTTGGGTTAGGTTACGTTATATTACGTTATTGATGTATATGAGGGTTACACGGAAACGTAGAGGCCAACTCGCCAGGAATGATGTCAAATATTACCGCCGAGATGTTAGGTTGGGTTAGGTTAGGCTGTATTATGTTACTGATGTATATGAAGGTCAAACGGAGACGTAGAGGCCAACTCGCCAGGAATGATGTCAAATATTACCGCCGAGATGTTAGGTTGGGTTAGGTTAGGCTGTATTATGTTATTGATGTATATGAAGGTCAAACGGAGACGTAGAGGCCAATTAGCCAGGAATGATGTCAAATATTACCGCCGAGATGTTAGGTTGGGTTAAGTTAGGTTATATTACGTTATTGATGTATATAAAGGTCAAACGGAGACGTAGAGGCCAACTCGCCAGGAATGATGTCAAATATTACCGCCGAGATGTTAGGTTGGGTTAGGCTATTTTATATTATGTTATTTATGTATATAAAGGTCCAACGGAGACGTAGAGGCCAACTCGGCAGGAATGTGGTCAAATATTACCGCCGAGATGTAGTGTTGGGTTAGGTTACGTTATATTACGTTATTGATGTATATGAGGGTTACACGGAAACGTAGAGGCCAACTCGCCAGGAATGATGTCAAATATTACCGCCGAGATGTTAGGTTGGGTTAGGTTAGGCTGTATTATGTTACTGATGTATATGAAGGTCAAACGGAGACGTAGAGGCCAACTCGCCAGGAATGATGTCAAATATTACCGCCGAGATGATAGGTTGGGTTAGGTTAGGCTGTTTTATATTATGTTATTTATGTATATAAAGATCCCACGGAGACGTAGATGCCAACTCGCCAGGAATGTTGTCAAATATTACTGCCGAGATGATAGATTGGGTTAGGTTAGGTTATATTACGTTATTGACATATATATAAAGGACCCACGGAGACGCAGAGTCCAACAAGCCAGGAATGTGGTCAAATATTACCGCCGAGATGTTAGGTTGGGTTAGGTTACGTTATATTACGTTATTGATGTATATAAAGGTCCCACGGAGACGTAGAGGCCAACTCGCCAGGTATGTAGTCAAATATTACCGCGGAAATGTTAGGTTTGGTTAGGTTAAGTTATATTACGTTATTGATGTATATGAGTGTTACACAGAGACGTAGAGGTCAACTCGCCAGGAATGTTGTCAAATATTACCGCCGACATGTTAGGTTGGGTTAGGTTTGGTTATATTACGTTATTGATGTATATGAAGGTCAAACGGAGACGTAGAGGCCAACTCGCCAGGAATGTTGTCAAATAATACCGCCGAGATGTTAGGTTGGGTTAGGTTAGGTTATATTACGTTATTGACATATATAAAGGACCCACGGAGACGCAGAGGCCAACAAGCCAGGAATGTGGTCAAATATTACCGCCGAGATGTTAGATTGGGCTAAGCTAGTTTATATTACGTCATTGATGTATATAAAGATCGCACGGAGACGTAGAGGCTAACTCGCCAAGAATGTTGTCAAATATTACTGCCGAGATGATAGGTTGGGTTAGGTTAGGTTGTGTTACGTTATTGATGTATATGAAGGTCAAACGGAGACGTAGAGACCAACTCGCCAGGAATGATGTCAAATATTACCGCCGAGATGATAGGTTGGGTTAGGTTAGGTTATGTTACGTTATTGATGTATATGAAGGTCAAACGGAGACGTAGAGGCCAACTCGCCAGGAATGATGTCAAATATTACCGCCGAGATGATAGGTTGGGTTAGGTTAGGTTATGTTACGTTATTGATGTATATGAAGGTCAAACGGAGACGTAGAGGCCAACTCGCCAGGAATGATGTCAAATATTACCGCCGAGATGTTAGGTTGGGTTAGGTTAGGCTGTATTATGTTATTGATGTATATGAAGGTCAAACGGAGACGTAGAGGCCAACTCGCCAGGAATGATGTCAAATATTACCGCCGAGATGTTAGGTTGGGTTAAGTTAGGTTATATTACGTTATTGATGTATATAAAGGTCCCATGGAGACGTAGAGGTCAACAAGCCAGGAATGTGGTCAAATATTACCGCCGAGATGTTAGATTGCGTTAGGCTATTTTATATTATGTTATTTATGTATATAAAGGTCCAACGGAGACGTAGAGGCCAACTCGCCAGGAATGTTGTCAAATATTACCGCCGAGAAGATAGGTTGGGTTAGGTTAGGTTATATTACGTTATTGACATATATAAAGGTCCCACGGAGACGCAGAGGCCAACGAGCCAGGAATGTGGTCAAATATTACCGCCGAGATGTTATGTTGTGTTAGGTTACGTTATATTACGTTATTGATGTATATGAGGGTTACACGGAAACGTAGAGGCCAACTCGCCAGGAATGATGTCAAATATTACCGCCGAGATGTTAGGTTGGGTTAGGTTAGGTTGTATTATGTTATTGATGTATATGAAGGTCAAACGGAGACGTAGAGGCCAATTAGCAAGGAATGATGTCAAATATTACCGCCGAGATGTTAGGTTGGGTTAAGTTAGGTTATATTACGTTATTGATGTATATAAAGGTCCTACGGAGACGTAGAGGCCAACAAGCCAGGAATGTGGTCAAATATTACCGCCGAGATGTTAGATTGCGTTAGGCTATTTTATATTATGTTATTTATGTATATAAAGGTCCAACGGAGACGTAGAGGCCAACCCGCCAGGAATGTTGTCAAATATTACCGCCGAGATGATAGGTTGGGTTAGGTTAGGTTATATTACGTTATTGGCATATATAAAGGTCCCACGGAGACGCAGAGGCCAACAAGCCAGGAATGTGGTCAAATATTACCGCCGAGATGTTATGTTGTGTTAGGTTACGTTATATTAAGTTATTGATGTATATGAGGGTTACACGGAAACGTAGAGGCCAACTCGCCAGGAATGATGTCAAATATTACCGCCGAGATGTTAGGTTGGGTTATGTTAGGCTGTATTATGTTACTGATGTATATGAAGGTCAAACGGAGACGTAGAGGCCAACTCGCCAGGAATGATGTCAAATATTACCGCCGAGATTCTAGGTTGGGTTAGGTTAGGCTGTATTATGTTATTGATGTATATGAAGGTCAAACGGAGACGTAGAGGCCAATTAGCCAGGAATGATGCCAAATATTACCGCCGAGATGTTAGGTTGGGTTAAGTTAGGTTATGTTACGTTATTAATGTATATGAAGGTCAAACGGAGACGTAGAGGCCAACTCGCCAGGAATGATGTCAAATATTACCGCCGAGATGTTAGGTTGGGTTAGGTTAGGCTGTATTATGTTATTGATGTATATGAAGGTCAAACGGAGACGTAGAGGCCAATTAGCCAGGAATGATGTCAAATATTACCGCCGAGATGTTAGGTTGGGTTAAGTTAGGTTATATTACGTTATTGATGTATATAAAGGTCCTACGGAGACGTAGAGGCCAACAAGCCAGGAATGTGGTCAAATATTACCGCCGAGATGTTAGATTGCGTTAGGCTATTTTATATTATGTTATTTATGTATATAAAGGTCCAACGGAGACGTAGAGGCCAACTCGCCAGGAATGTTGTCAAATATTACCGCCGAGATGATAGGTTGGGTTAGGTTAGGTTATATTACGTTATTGACATATATAAAGGTCCCACGGAGACGCAGAGGCCAACAAGCCAGGAATGTGGTCAAATATTACCGCCGAGATGTTAGATTGGGCTAAGCTAGTTTATATTATGTTATTGATGTATATAAAGGTCCCACGGAGACGTAGAGGCTAACTCGCCAGGAATGTTGTCAAATATTACCGCCGTGATAATAGGTTGGGTTAGGTTAGGTTATGTTACGTTATTGATGTATATAAAGGTCCCACGGAGACGTAGAGGTCAACAAGCCAGGAATGTGGTCAAATATTACCGCCGAGATGTTAGATTGCGTTAGGCTATTTTATATTATGTTATTTATGTATATAAAGGTCCAACGGAGACGTAGAGGCCAACTCGTCAGGAATGTTGTCAAATATTACCGCCGAGAAGATAGGTTGGGTTAGGTTAGGTTATATTACGTTATTGACATATATAAAGGTCCCACGGAGACGCAGAGGTCAACGAGCCAGGAATGTGGTCAAATATTACCGCCGAGATGTTATGTTGTGTTAGGTTACGTTATATTACGTTATTGATGTATATGAGGGTTACACGGAAACGTAGAGGCCAACTCGCCAGGAATGATGTCAAATATTACCGCCGAGATGTTAGTTTGGGTTAGGTTAGGCTGTATTATGTTACTGATGTATATGAAGGTCAAACGGAGACGTAGAGGCCAACTCGCCAGGAATGATGTCAAATATTACCGCCGAGATGATAGGTTGGGTTAGGTTAGGCTATTTTATATTATGTTATTTATGTATATAAAGATCCCACGGAGACGTAGAGGCCAACTCGCCAGGAATGTTGTCACATATTACTGCCGAGATGTTAGATTGGGTTAGGTTAGGTTATATTACGTTATTGACATATATATAAAGGACCCACGGAGACGCAGAGTCCAACAAGCCAGGAATGTGGTCAAATATTACCGCCGAGATGTTAGGTTGGGTTAGGTTACGTTATATTACGTTATTGATGTATATAAAGGTCCCACGGAGACGTAGAGGCCAACTCGCCAGGTATGTTGTCAAATATTACCGCGGAAATGTTAGGTTTGGTTAGGGTAAGTTATATTACGTTATTGATGTATATGAGTGTTACACAGAGACGTAGAGGTCAACTCGCCAGGAATGTTGTCAAATATTACCGCCGACATGTTAGGTTGTGTTAGGTTTGGTTATATTACGTTATTGATGTATATAAAGGTCCAAAGGAGACGTAGAGGACAAAAAGACAGGAATGTGGTCAAATATTACCGCCGAGATGATAGGTTGGGTTAGGTTAGGTTATGTTACGTTATTGATGTATATGAAGGTCAAACGGAGACGTAGAGGCGAACTCGCCAGGAATGTTGTCAAATATTACCGCCGAGATGATAGGTTGGGTTAGGTTAGGTTATGTTACGTTATTGATGTATATGAAGGTCAAACGGGGACGTAGAGGACAACTCGCCAGGAATGATGTCAAATATTACCGCCGAGATGTTAGGTTGGGTTAGGTTATTTTATATTATGTTATTTATGTATATAAAGGTCCAACGGAGACGTAGAGGCCAACTCGCCAGGAATGTTGTCAAATATTACCGCCGAGATGTTATGTTGTGTTAGGTTACGTTATATTACGTTATTGATGTATATGAGGGTTACACGGAAACGTAGAGGCCAACTCGCCAGGAATGATGTCAAATATTACCGCCGAGATGTTAGGTTGGGTTAGGTTAGGCTGTATTATGTTACTGATGTATATGAAGGTCAAACGGAGACGTAGAGGCCAACTCGCCAGGAATGATGTCAAATATTACCGCCGAGATGTTAGGTTGGGTTAGGTTAGGCTGTATTATGTTATTGATGTATATGAAGGTCAAACGGAGACGTAGAGGCCAATTAGCCAGGAATGATGTCAAATATTACCGCCGAGATGTTAGGTTGGGTTAAGTTAGGTTATATTACGTTATTGATGTATATAAAGGTCAAACGGAGACGTAGAGGCCAACTCGCCAGGAATGATGTCAAATATTACCGCCGAGATGTTAGGTTGGGTTAGGCTATTTTATATTATGTTATTTATGTATATAAAGGTCCAACGGAGACGTAGAGGCCAACTCGGCAGGAATGTGGTCAAATATTACCGCCGAGATGTAGTGTTGGGTTAGGTTACGTTATATTACGTTATTGATGTATATGAGGGTTACACGGAAACGTAGAGGCCAACTCGCCAGGAATGATGTCAAATATTACCGCCGAGATGTTAGGTTGGGTTAGGTTAGGCTGTATTATGTTACTGATGTATATGAAGGTCAAACGGAGACGTAGAGGCCAACTCGCCAGGAATGATGTCAAATATTACCGCCGAGATGATAGGTTGGGTTAGGTTAGGCTATTTTATATTATGTTATTTATGTATATAAAGATCCCACGGAGACGTAGATGCCAACTCGCCAGGAATGTTGTCAAATATTACTGCCGAGATGATAGATTGGGTTAGGTTAGGTTATATTACGTTATTGACATATATATAAAGGACCCACGGAGACGCAGAGTCCAACAAGCCAGGAATGTGGTCAAATATTACCGCCGAGATGTTAGGTTGGGTTAGGTTACGTTATATTACGTTATTGATGTATATAAAGGTCCCACGGAGACGTAGAGGCCAACTCGCCAGGTATGTAGTCAAATATTACCGCGGAAATGTTAGGTTTGGTTAGGTTAAGTTATATTACGTTATTGATGTATATGAGTGTTACACAGAGACGTAGAGGTCAACTCGCCAGGAATGTTGTCAAATATTACCGCCGACATGTTAGGTTGGGTTAGGTTTGGTTATATTACGTTATTGATGTATATAAAGGTCCAAAGGAGACGTAGAGGACAAAAAGACAGGAATGTGGTCAAATATTACCGCCGAGATGATAGGTTGGGTTAGGTTAGGTTATGTTACGTTATTGATGTATATGAAGGTCAAACGGAGACGTAGAGGCGAACTCGCCAGGAATGTTGTCAAATATTACCGCCGAGATGATAGGTTGGGTTAGGTTAGGTTATGTTACGTTATTGATGTATATGAAGGTCAAACGGGGACGTAGAGGACAACTCGCCAGGAATGATGTCAAATATTACCGCCGAGATGTTAGGTTGGGTTAGGTTATTTTATATTATGTTATTTATGTATATAAAGGTCCAACGGAGACGTAGAGGCCAACTCGCCAGGAATGTTGTCAAATATTACCGCCGAGATGATAGGTTGGGTTAGGTTAGGTTATATTACGTTATTGACATATATAAAGGTCCCACGGTGACGCAGAGGCCAACAAGCCAGGAATGTGGTCAAATATTACCGCCGAGATGTTAGGTTGGGTTAGGTTACGTTATATTACGTTATTGATGTATATAAAGGTCCCACGGAGACGCAGAGGCCAACGAGCCAGGAATGTGGTCAAATATTACCGCCGAGATGTTATGTTGTGTTAGGTTACGTTATATTACGTTATTGATGTATATGAGGGTTACACGGAAACGTAGAGGCCAACTCGCCAGGAATGATGTCAAATATTACCGCCGAAATGTTAGGTTGGGTTAGGTTAGGCTGTATTATGTTACTGATGTATATGAAGGTCAAACGGAGACGTAGAGGCCAACTCGCCAGGAATGATGTCAAATATTACCGCCGAGATGATAGGTTGGGTTAGGTTAGGCTATTTTATATTATGTTATTTATGTATATAAAGATCCCACGGAGACGTAGAGGCCAACTCGCCAGGAATGTTGTCAAATATTACTGCCGAGATGATAGATTGGGTTAGGTTAGGTTATATTACGTTATTGACATATATATAAAGGACCCACGGAGACGCAGAGTCCAACAAGCCAGGAATGTGGTCAAATATTACCGCCGAGATGTTAGGTTGGGTTAGGTTACGTTATATTACGTTATTGATGTATATAAAGGTCCCACGGAGACGTAGAGGCCAACTCGCCAGGTATGTTGTCAAATATTACCGCGGAAATGTTAGGTTTGGTTAGGTTAAGTTATATTACGTTATTGATGTATATGAGTGTTACACAGAGACGTAGAGGTCAACTCGCCAGGAATGTTGTCAAATATTACCGCCGACATGTTAGGTTGTGTTAGGTTTGGTTATATTACGTTATTGATGTATATAAAGGTCCAAAGGAGACGTAGAGGACAAAAAGACAGGAATGTGGTCAAATATTACCGCCGAGATGTTAGATTGCGTTAGGCTATTTTATATTATGTTATTTATGTATATAAAGGTCCAACGGAGACGTAGAGGCCAACTCGCCAGGAATGTTGTCAAATATTACTGCCGAGATGATAGGTTGGGTTAGGTTAGGTTATGTTACGTTATTGATGTATATGAAGGTCAAACGGAGACGTAGAGACCAACTCGCCAGGAATGATGTCAAATATTACCGCCGAGATGATAGGTTGGGTTAGGTTAGGTTATGTTACGTTATTGATGTATATGAAGGTCAAACGGAGACGTAGAGGCCAACTCGCCAGGAATGATGTCAAATATTACCGCCGAGATGTTAGGTTGGGTTAGGCTATTTTATATTATGTTATTTATGTATATAAAGGTCCAACGGAGACGTAGAGGCCAACTCGGCAGGAATGTGGTCAAATATTACCGCCGAGATGTAGTGTTGTGTTAGGTTACGTTATATTACGTTATTGATGTATATGAGGGTTACACGGAAACGTAGAGGCCAACTCGCCAGGAATGATGTCAAATATTACCGCCGAGATGTTAGGTTGGGTTAGGTTAGGCTGTATTATGTTACTGATGTATATGAAGGTCAAACGGAGACGTAGAGGCCAACTCGCCAGGAATGATGTCAAATATTACCGCCGAGATGATAGGTTGGGTTAGGTTAGGCTATTTTATATTATGTTATTTATGTATATAAAGATCCCACGGAGACGTAGAGGCCAACTCGCCAGGAATGTTGTCAAATATTACTGCCGAGATGATAGATTGGGTTAGGTTAGGTTATATTACGTTATTGACATATATATAAAGGACCCACGGAGACGCAGAGTCCAACAAGCCAGGAATGTGGTCAAATATTACCGCCGAGATGTTAGGTTGGGTTAGGTTACGTTATATTACGTTATTGATGTATATAAAGGTCCCACGGAGACGCAGAGGCCAACAAGCCAGGAATGTGGTCAAATATTATCGCCGAGATGTTAGATTGGGCTAAGCTAGTTTATATTACGTCATTGATGTATATAAAGATCGCACGGAGACGTAGAGGCTAACTCGCCAAGAATGTTGTCAAATATTACTGCCGAGATGATAGGTTGGGTTAGGTTAGGTTATATTACGTTATTGATGTATATGAAGGTCAAACGGAGACGTAGAGACCAACTCGCCAGGAATGATGTCAAATATTACCGCCGAGATGATAGGTTGGGTTAGGTTAGGTTATGTTACGTTATTGATGTATATGAAGGTCAAACGGAGACGTAGAGGCCAACTCACCAGGAATGATGTCAAATATTACCGCCGAGATGATAGGTTGGGTTAGGTTAGGTTATGTTACGTTATTGATGTATATGAAGGTCAAACGGAGACGTAGAGGCCAACTCGCCAGGAATGATGTCAAATATTACCGCCGAGATGTTAGGTTGGGTTAGGTTAGGCTGTATTATGTTATTGATGTATATGAAGGTCAAACGGAGACGTAGAGGCCAATTAGCCAGGAATGATGTCAAATATTACCGCCGAGATGTTAGGTTGGGTTAAGTTAGGTTATATTACGTTATTGATGTATATAAAGGTCCTACGGAGACGTAGAGGCCAACAAGCCAGGAATGTGGTCAAATATTACCGCCGAGATGTTAGATTGCGTTAGGCTATTTTATATTATGTTATTTATGTATATAAAGGTCCAACGGAGACGTAGAGGCCAACTCGCCAGGAATGTTGTCAAATATTACCGCCGAGATGATAGGTTGGGTTAGGTTAGGTTATATTACGTTATTGACATATATAAAGGTCCCACGGAGACGCAGAGGCCAACAAGCCAGGAATGTGGTCAAATATTACCGCCGAGATGTTAGATTGGGCTAAGCTAGTTTATATTATGTTATTGATGTATATAAAAGTCCCACGGAGACGTAGAGGCTAACTAGCCAGGAATATTGTCAAATATTACCGCCGTGATAATAGGTTGGGTTAGGTTAGGTTATGTTACGTTATTGATGTATATGAAGGTCAAACGGAGACGTAGAGGCCAACTCGCCAGGAATGTTGTCAAATATTACCGCCGAGATGATAGGTTGGGTTAGGTTAGGTTATGTTACGTTATTGATGTATATGAAGGTCGAACGGGGACGTAGAGGACAACTCGCCAGGAATGATGTCAAATATTACCGCCGAGATGTTAGGTTGGGTTAGGTTAGGTTATATTACGTTATTGATGTATATGAAGGTCAAACGGAGACGTAGAGGCCAACTCGCCAGGAATGTTGTCAAATATTACCGCCGAGATGATAGGTTGGGTTAGGTTAGGTTATATTACGTTATTGATGTATATAAAGATCCCACGGAGACGTAGAGGCCAACTCGGCAGGAATGTTGTCAAATATTACCGCCGAGATGTTAGATTGGGCTAAGCTAGTTTATATTACGTCATTGATGTATATAAAGATCGCACGGAGACGTAGAGGCTAACTCGCCAGGAATGTGGTCAAATATTACCGCCGAGATGTTATGTTGTGTTAGGTTACGTTATATTACGTTATTGATGTATATGAGGGTTACACGGAAACGTAGAGGCCAACTCGCCAGGAATGATGTCAAACATTACCGCCGAGATTCTAGGTTGGGTTAGGTTAGGCTGTATTATGTTATTGATGTATATGAAGGTCAAACGGAGACGTAGAGGCCAATTAGCCAGGAATGATGTCAAATATTACCGCCGAGATGTTAGGATGGGTTAGGCTATTTTATATTATGTTATTTATGTATATAAAGGTCCAACGGAGACGTAGAGGCCAACTCGGCAGGAATGTGGTCAAATATTACCGCCGAAATGTTAGATTGGGCTAAGCTAGTTTATATTACGTCATTGATGTATAGAAAGATCGCACGGAGACGTAGAGGCTAACTCGCCAAGAATGTTGTCAAATATTACTGCCGAGATGATAGGTTGGGTTAGGTTAGGTTATGTTACGTTATTGATGTATATGAAGGTCAAACGGAGACGTAGAGACCAACTCGCCAGGAATGATGTCAAATATTACCGCCGAGATGATAGGTTGGGTTAGGTTAGGTTATGTTACGTTATTGATGTATATGAAGGTCAAACGGAGACGTAGAGGCCAACTCGCCAGGAATGATGTCAAATATTACCGCCGAGATGATAGGTTGGGTTAGGTTAGGTTATGTTACGTTATTGATGTATATGAAGGTCAAACGGTGACGTAGAGGCCAACTCGCCAGGAATGATGTCAAATATTACCGCCGAGATGTTAGGTTGGGTTAGGTTAGGCTGTATTATGTTATTGATGTATATGAAGGTCAAACGGAGACGTAGAGGCCAATTAGCCAGGAATGATGTCAAATATTACCGCCGAGATGTTAGGTTGGGTTAAGTTAGGTTATATTACGTTATTGATGTATATAAAGGTCCTACGGAGACGTAGAGGCCAACAAGCCAGGAATGTGGTCAAATATTACCGCCGAGATGTTAGATTGCGTTAGGCTATTTTATATTATGTTATTTATGTATATAAAGGTCCAACGGAGACGTAGAGGCCAACTCGCCAGGAATGTTGTCAAATATTACCGCCGAGATGATAGGTTGGGTTAGGTTAGGTTATATTACGTTATTGACATATATAAAGGTCCCACGGAGACGCAGAGGCCAACAAGCCAGGAATGTGGTCAAATATTACCGCCGAGATGTTAGATTGGGCTAAGCTAGTTTATATTATGTTATTGATGTATATAAATGTCCCACGGAGACGTAGAGGCTAACTCGCCAGGAATGTTGTCAAATATTACCGCCGTGATAATAGGTTGGGTTAGGTTAGGTTATGTTACGTTATTGATGTATATGAAGGTCAAACGGAGACGTAGAGGCCAACTCGCCAGGAATGTTGTCAAATATTACCGCCGAGATGATAGGTTGGGTTAGGTTAGGTTATGTTACGTTATTGATGTATATGAAGGTCGAACGGGGACGTAGAGGACAACTCGCCAGGAATGATGTCAAATATTACCGCCGAGATGTTAGGTTGGGTTAGGTTAGGTTATATTACGTTATTGATGTATATGAAGGTCAAACGGAGACGTAGAGGCCAACTCGCCAGGAATGTTGTCAAATATTACCGCCGAGATGATAGGTTGGGTTAGGTTAGGTTATATTACGTTATTGATGTATATAAAGATCCCACGGAGACGTAGAGGCCAACTCGGCAGGAATGTTGTCAAATATTACCGCCGAGATGTTAGATTGGGCTAAGCTAGTTTATATTACGTCATTGATGTATATAAAGATCGCACGGAGACGTAGAGGCTAACTCGCCAGGAATGATGTCAAATATTACCGCCGAGATGTTATGTTGTGTTAGGTTACGTTATATTACGTTATTGATGTATATGAGGGTTACACGGAAACGTAGAGGCCAACTCGCCAGGAATGATGTCAAACATTACCGCCGAGATTCTAGGTTGGGTTAGGTTAGGCTGTATTATGTTATTGATGTATATGAAGGTCAAACGGAGACGTAGAGGCCAATTAGCCAGGAATGATGTCAAATATTACCGCCGAGATGTTAGGTTGGGTTAGGTTATTTTATATTATGTTATTTATGTATATAAAGGTCCAACGGAGACGTAGAGGCCAACTCGCCAGGAATGTTGTCAAATATTACCGCCGAGATGATAGGTTGGGTTAGGTTAGGTTATATTACGTTATTGACATATATAAAGGTCCCACGGTGACGCAGAGGCCAACAAGCCAGGAATGTGGTCAAATATTACCGCCGAGATGTTAGGTTGGGTTAGGTTACGTTATATTACGTTATTGATGTATATAAAGGTCCCACGGAGACGCAGAGGCCAACGAGCCAGGAATGTGGTCAAATATTACCGCCGAGATGTTATGTTGTGTTAGGTTACGTTATATTACGTTATTGATGTATATGAGGGTTACACAGAAACGTAGAGGCCAACTCGCCAGGAATGATGTCAAATATTACCGCCGAAATGTTAGGTTGGGTTAGGTTAGGCTGTATTATGTTACTGATGTATATGAAGGTCAAACGGAGACGTAGAGGCCAACTCGCCAGGAATGATGTCAAATATTACCGCCGAGATGATAGGTTGGGTTAGGTTAGGCTATTTTATATTATGTTATTTATGTATATAAAGATCCCACGGAGACGTAGAGGCCAACTCGCCAGGAATGTTGTCAAATATTACTGCCGAGATGATAGATTGGGTTAGGTTAGGTTATATTACGTTATTGACATATATATAAAGGACCCACGGAGACGCAGAGTCCAACAAGCCAGGAATGTGGTCAAATATTACCGCCGAGATGTTAGGTTGGGTTAGGTTACGTTATATTACGTTATTGATGTATATAAAGGTCCCACGGAGACGTAGAGGCCAACTCGCCAGGTATGTTGTCAAATATTACCGCGGAAATGTTAGGTTTGGTTAGGTTAAGTTATATTACGTTATTGATGTATATGAGTGTTACACAGAGACGTAGAGGTCAACTCGCCAGGAATGTTGTCAAATATTACCGCCGTCATGTTAGGTTGTGTTAGGTTTGGTTATATTACGTTATTGATGTATATAAAGGTCCAAAGGAGACGTAGAGGACAAAAAGACAGGAATGTGGTCAAATATTACCGCCGAGATGTTAGATTGCGTTAGGCTATTTTATATTATGTTATTTATGTATATAAAGGTCCAACGGAGACGTAGAGGCCAACTCGCCAGGAATGATGTCAAATATTACCGCCGAGATGTTAGGTTGGGTTAGGTTAGGCTGTATTATGTTACTGATGTATATGAAGGTCAAACGGAGACGTAGAGGCCAACTCGCCAGGAATGATGTCAAATATTACCGCCGAGATGATAGGTTGGGTTAGGTTAGGCTATTTTATATTATGTTATTTATGTATATAAAGATCCCACGGAGACGTAGAGGCCAACTCGCCAGGAATGTTGTCAAATATTACTGCCGAGATGATAGATTGGGTTAGGTTAGGTTATATTACGTTATTGACATATATATAAAGGACCCACGGAGACGCAGAGTCCAACAAGCCAGGAATGTGGTCAAATATTACCGCCGAGATGTTAGGTTGGGTTAGGTTACGTTATATTACGTTATTGATGTATATAAAGGTCCCACGGAGACGCAGAGGCCAACAAGCCAGGAATGTGGTCAAATATTATCGCCGAGATGTTAGATTGGGCTAAGCTAGTTTATATTACGTCATTGATGTATATAAAGATCGCACGGAGACGTAGAGGCTAACTCGCCAAGAATGTTGTCAAATATTACTGCCGAGATGATAGGTTGGGTTAGGTTAGGTTATATTACGTTATTGATGTATATGAAGGTCAAACGGAGACGTAGAGACCAACTCGCCAGGAATGATGTCAAATATTACCGCCGAGATGATAGGTTGGGTTAGGTTAGGTTATGTTACGTTATTGATGTATATGAAGGTCAAACGGAGACGTAGAGGCCAACTCACCAGGAATGATGTCAAATATTACCGCCGAGATGATAGGTTGGGTTAGGTTAGGTTATGTTACGTTATTGATGTATATGAAGGTCAAACGGAGACGTAGAGGCCAACTCGCCAGGAATGATGTCAAATATTACCGCCGAGATGTTAGGTTGGGTTAGGTTAGGCTGTATTATGTTATTGATGTATATGAAGGTCAAACGGAGACGTAGAGGCCAATTAGCCAGGAATGATGTCAAATATTACCGCCGAGATGTTAGGTTGGGTTAAGTTAGGTTATATTACGTTATTGATGTATATAAAGGTCCTACGGAGACGTAGAGGCCAACAAGCCAGGAATGTGGTCAAATATTACCGCCGAGATGTTAGATTGCGTTAGGCTATTTTATATTATGTTATTTATGTATATAAAGGTCCAACGGAGACGTAGAGGCCAACTCGCCAGGAATGTTGTCAAATATTACCGCCGAGATGATAGGTTGGGTTAGGTTAGGTTATATTACGTTATTGACATATATAAAGGTCCCACGGAGACGCAGAGGCCAACAAGCCAGGAATGTGGTCAAATATTACCGCCGAGATGTTAGATTGGGCTAAGCTAGTTTATATTATGTTATTGATGTATATAAATGTCCCACGGAGACGTAGAGGCTAACTCGCCAGGAATGTTGTCAAATATTACCGCCGTGATAATAGGTTGGGTTAGGTTAGGTTATGTTACGTTATTGATGTATATGAAGGTCAAACGGAGACGTAGAGGCCAACTCGCCAGGAATGTTGTCAAATATTACCGCCGAGATGATAGGTTGGGTTAGGTTAGGTTATGTTACGTTATTGATGTATATGAAGGTCGAACGGGGACGTAGAGGACAACTCGCCAGGAATGATGTCAAATATTACCGCCGAGATGTTAGGTTGGGTTAGGTTAGGTTATATTACGTTATTGATGTATATGAAGGTCAAACGGAGACGTAGAGGCCAACTCGCCAGGAATGTTGTCAAATATTACCGCCGAGATGATAGGTTGGGTTAGGTTAGGTTATATTACGTTATTGATGTATATAAAGATCCCACGGAGACGTAGAGGCCAACTCGGCAGGAATGTTGTCAATTATTACCGCCGAGATGTTAGATTGGGCTAAGCTAGTTTATATTACGTCATTGATGTATATAAAGATCGCACGGAGACGTAGAGGCTAACTCGCCAGGAATGTGGTCAAATATTACCGCCGAGATGTTATGTTGTGTTAGGTTACGTTATATTACGTTATTGATGTATATGAGGGTTACACGGAAACGTAGAGGCCAACTCGCCAGGAATGATGTCAAACATTACCGCCGAGATTCTAGGTTGGGTTAGGTTAGGCTGTATTATGTTATTGATGTATATGAAGGTCAAACGGAGACGTAGAGGCCAATTAGCCAGGAATGATGTCAAATATTACCGCCGAGATGTTAGGATGGGTTAGGCTATTTTATATTATGTTATTTATGTATATAAAGGTCCAACGGAGACGTAGAGGCCAACTCGGCAGGAATGTGGTCAAATATTACCGCCGAAATGTTAGATTGGGCTAAGCTAGTTTATATTACGTCATTGATGTATAGAAAGATCGCACGGAGACGTAGAGGCTAACTCGCCAAGAATGTTGTCAAATATTACTGCCGAGATGATAGGTTGGGTTAGGTTAGGTTATGTTACGTTATTGATGTATATGAAGGTCAAACGGAGACGTAGAGACCAACTCGCCAGGAATGATGTCAAATATTACCGCCGAGATGATAGGTTGGGTTAGGTTAGATTATGTTACGTTATTGATGTATATGAAGGTCAAACGGAGACGTAGAGGCCAACTCGCCAGGAATGATGTCAAATATTTCCGCCGAGATGATAGGTTGGGTTAGGTTAGGTTATGTTACGTTATTGATGTATATGAAGGTCAAACGGTGACGTAGAGGCCAACTCGCCAGGAATGATGTCAAATATTACCGCCGAGATGTTAGGTTGGGTTAGGTTAGGCTGTATTATGTTATTGATGTATATGAAGGTCAAACGGAGACGTAGAGGCCAATTAGCCAGGAATGATGTCAAATATTACCGCCGAGATGTTAGGTTGGGTTAAGTTAGGTTATATTACGTTATTGATGTATATAAAGGTCCTACGGAGACGTAGAGGCCAACAAGCCAGGAATGTGGTCAAATATTACCGCCGAGATGTTAGATTGCGTTAGGCTATTTTATATTATGTTATTTATGTATATAAAGATCCCACGGAGACGTAGCGGCCAACTCGCCAGGAATGTTGTCAAATATTACCGCCGAGATGATAGGTTGGGTTAGGTTAGGTTATATTACGTTATTGATGTATATAAAGATCCCACGGAGACGTAGAGGCCAACTCGGCAGGAATGTTGTCAAATATTACCGCCGAGATGTTAGATTGGGCTAAGCTAGTTTATATTACGTCATTGATGTATATAAAGATCGCACGGAGACGTAGAGGCTAACTCGCCAGGAATGTGGTCAAATATTACCGCCGAGATGTTATGTTGTGTTAGGTTACGTTATATTACGTTATTGATGTATATGAGGGTTACACGGAAACGTAGAGGCCAACTCGCCAGGAATGATGTCAAACATTACCGCCGAGATTCTAGGTTGGGTTAGGTTAGGCTGTATTATGTTATTGATGTATATGAAGGTCAAACGGAGACGTAGAGGCCAATTAGCCAGGAATGATGTCAAATATTACCGCCGAGATGTTAGGATGGGTTAGGCTATTTTATATTATGTTATTTATGTATATAAAGGTCCAACGGAGACGTAGAGGCCAACTCGGCAGGAATGTTGTCAAATATTACCGCCGAGATGATAGGTTGGGTTAGGTTAGGTTATATTACGTTATTGACATATATAAAGGTCCCACGGAGACGCAGAGGCCAACAAGCCAGGAATGTGGTCAAATATTACCGCCGAGATGTTATGTTGTGTTAGGTTACGTTATATTAAGTTATTGATGTATATGAGGGTTACACGGAAACGTAGAGGCCAACTCGCCAGGAATGATGTCAAATATTACCGCCGAGATGTTAGGTTGGGTTATGTTAGGCTGTATTATGTTACTGATGTATATGAAGGTCAAACGGAGACGTAGAGGCCAACGCGCCAGGAATGATGTCAAATATTACCGCCGAGATGTTAGGTTGGGTTAAGTTAGGTTATGTTACGTTATTAATGTATATGAAGGTCAAACGTAGACCTAGAGGCCAACTCGCCAGGAATGATGTCAAATATTACCGCCGAGATGATAGGTTGGGTTAGGTTAGGTTATGTTACGTTATTGATGTATATGAAGGTCAAACGGAGACGTAGAGGCCAACTCGCCAAGAATGATGTCAAATATTACCGCCGAGATGTTAGGTTGGGTTAGGCTATTTTATATTATGTTATTTATGTATATAAAGGTCCAACGGAGACGTAGAGGCCAACTCGGCAGGAATGTGGTCAAATATTACCGCCGAGATGTAGTGTTGGGTTAGGTTACGTTATATTACGTTATTGATGTATATGAGGGTTACACGGAAACGTAGAGGCCAACTCGCCAGGAATGATGTCAAATATTACCGCCGAGATGTTAGGTTGGGTTAGGTTAGGCTGTATTATGTTACTGATGTATATGAAGGTCAAACGGAGACGTAGAGGCCAACTCGCCAGGAATGATGTCAAATATTACCGCCGAGATGATAGGTTGGGTTAGGTTAGGCTATTTTATATTATGTTATTTATGTATATAAAGATCCCACGGAGACGTAGATGCCAACTCGCCAGGAATGTTGTCAAATATTACTGCCGAGATGATAGATTGGGTTAGGTTAGGTTATATTACGTTATTGACATATATATAAAGGACCCACGGAGACGCAGAGTCCAACAAGCCAGGAATGTGGTCAAATATTACCGCCGAGATGTTAGGTTGGGTTAGGTTACGTTATATTACGTTATTGATGTATATAAAGGTCCCACGGAGACGTAGAGGCCAACTCGCCAGGTATGTAGTCAAATATTACCGCGGAAATGTTAGGTTTGGTTTGGTTAAGTTATATTACGTTATTGATGTATATGAGTGTTACACAGAGACGTAGAGGTCAACTCGCCAGGAATGTTGTCAAATATTACCGCCGACATGTTAGGTTGGGTTAGGTTTGGTTATATTACGTTATTGATGTATATGAAGGTCAAACGGAGACGTAGAGGCCAACTCGCCAGGAATGTTGTCAAATAATACCCCCGAGATGTTAGGTTGGGTTAGGTTAGGTTATATTACGTTATTGACATATATAAAGGACCCACGGAGACGCAGAGGCCAACAAGCCAGGAATGTGGTCAAATATTACCGCCGAGATGTTAGATTGGGCTAAGCTAGTTTATATTACGTCATTGATGTATATAAAGATCGCACGGAGACGTAGAGGCTAACTCGCCAAGAATGTTGTCAAATATTACTGCCGAGATGATAGGTTGGGTTAGGTTAGGTTATGTTACGTTATTGATGTATATGAAGGTCAAACGGAGACGTAGAGACCAACTCGCCAGGAATGATGTCAAATATTACCGCCGAGATGATAGTTTGGGTTAGGTTAGGTTATGTTACGTTATTGATGTATATGAAGGTCAAACGGAGACGTAGAGGCCAACTCGCCAGGAATGATGTCAAATATTACCGCCGAGATGTTAGATTGGGCTAAGCTAGTTTATATTATGTTATTGATGTATATAAATGTCCCACGGAGACGTAGAGGCTAACTCGCCAGGAATGTTGTCAAATATTACCGCCGTGATAATAGGTTGGGTTAGGTTAGGTTATGTTACGTTATTGATGTATATGAAGGTCAAACGGAGACGTAGAGGCCAACTCGCCAGGAATGTTGTCAAATATTACCGCCGAGATGATAGGTTGGGTTAGGTTAGGTTATGTTACGTTATTGATGTATATGAAGGTCAAACGGGGACGTAGAGGACAACTCGCCAGGAATGATGTCAAATATTACCGCCGAGATGTTAGGTTGGGTTAGGTTACGTTATATTACGTTATTGATGTATATGAGGGTTACACGGAGACGTAGAGGCCAACTCGCCAGGAATGTCGTCAAATATTACCGCCGAGATGATAGGTTGGGTTAGGTTAGCTTATATAACGTTATTGATGTATACGAAGGTCAAACGGAGACGTAGAGGCCAACTCGCCAGGAATGATGTCAAATATTACCGCCGAGATGTTAGGTTGGGTTAGGTTAGATTATATTACGTTATTGATGTATATGAAGGTCAAACGGAGACGTAGAGGCCAACTCGCCAGGAATGATGTCAAATATTACCACCGAGATGTTAGGTTGGGTTAAGTAAGGTTATATTACGTTATTGATGTATATAAAAGTCACACGGAGACGTAGAGGCCAACAAGCCAGGAATGTGGTCAAATATTACCGCCGAGATGTTAGATTGGGTTAGGCTAGTTTATATTATGTTATTTATGTATATAAAGATCCCACGGAGACGTAGCGGCCAACTCGCCAGGAATGTTGTCAAATATTACCGCCGAGATGATAGGTTGGGTTAGGTTAGGTTATATTACGTTATTGATGTATATAAAGATCCCACGGAGACGTAGAGGCTAACTCGCCAGGAATGTGGTCAAATATTACCGCCGAGATGTTATGTTGTGTTAGGTTACGTTATATTACGTTATTGATGTATATGAGGGTTACACGGAAACGTAGAGGCC
Organism: Xylocopa violacea; assembly: GCA_963969225.1. Lineage (NCBI taxonomy): Eukaryota > Metazoa > Arthropoda > Insecta > Hymenoptera > Apidae > Xylocopa > Xylocopa violacea. The sequence continues at coordinate 4,639,017 of CAXAJV010000836.1, read as the reverse complement.
AACTCGCCAGGAATGATGTCAAACATTACCGCCGAGATTCTAGGTTGGGTTAGGTTAGGCTGTATTATGTTATTGATGTATATGAAGGTCAAACGGAGACGTAGAGGCCAATTAGCCAGGAATGATGTCAAATATTACCGCCGAGATGTTAGGATGGGTTAGGCTATTTTATATTATGTTATTTATGTATATAAAGGTCCAACGGAGACGTAGAGGCCAACAAGCCAGGAATGTGGTCAAATATTACCGCCGAGATGTTAGATTGGGCTAAGCTAGTTTATATTACGTCATTGATGTATATAAAGATCGCACGGAGACGTAGAGGCTAACTCGCCAAGAATGTTGTCAAATATTACTGCCGAGATGATAGGTTGGGTTAGGTTAGGTTATGTTACGTTATTGATGTATATGAAGGTCAAACGGAGACGTAGAGACCAACTCGCCAGGAATGATGTCAAATATTACCGCCGAGATGATAGGTTGGGTTAGGTTAGGTTATGTTACGTTATTGATGTATATGAAGGTCAAACGGAGACGTAGAGGCCAACTCGCCAGGAATGATGTCAAATATTACCGCCGAGATGATAGGTTGGGTTAGGTTAGGTTATGTTACGTTATTGATGTATATGAAGGTCAAACGGTGACGTAGAAGCCAACTCGCCAGGAATGATGTCAAATATTACCGCCGAGATGTTAGGTTGGGTTAGGTTAGGCTGTATTATGTTATTGATGTATATGAAGGTCAAACGGAGACGTAGAGGCCAATTAGCCAGGAATGATGTCAAATATTACCGCCGAGATGTTAGGTTGGGTTAAGTTAGGTTATATTACGTTATTGATGTATATAAAGGTCCTACGGAGACGTAGAGGCCAACAAGCCAGGAATGTGGTCAAATATTACCGCCGAGATGTTAGATTGCGTTAGGCTATTTTATATTATGTTATTTATGTATATAAAGGTCCAACGGAGACGTAGAGGCCAACTCGCCAGGAATGTTGTCAAATATTACCGCCGAGATGATAGGTTGGGTTAGGTTAGGTTATATTACGTTATTGACATATATAAAGGTCCCACGAAGACGCAGAGGCCAACAAGCCAGGAATGTGGTCAAATATTACCGCCGAGATGTTAGATTGGGCTAAGCTAGTTTATATTATGTTATTGATGTATATAAATGTCCCACGGAGACGTAGAGGCTAACTCGCCAGGAATGTTGTCAAATATTACCGCCGTGATAATAGGTTGGGTCAGGTTAGGTTATGTTACGTTATTGATGTATATGAAGGTCAAACGGGGACGTAGAGGACAACTCGCCAGGAATGATGTCAAATATTACCGCCGAGATGTTAGGTTGGGTTAGGTTACGTTATATTACGTTATTGATGTATATGAGGGTTACGCGGAGACGTAGAGGCCAACTCGCCAGGAATGTCGTCAAATATTACCGCCGAGATGATAGGTTGGGTTAGGTTAGCTTATATAACGTTATTGATGTATACGAAGGTCAAACGGAGACGTAGAGGCCAACTCGCCAGGAATGATGTCAAATATTACCGCCGAGATGTTAGGTTGGGTTAGGTTAGGTTATATTACGTTATTGATGTATATGAAGGTCAAACGGAGACGTAGAGGCCAACTCGCCAGGAATGATGTCAAATATTACCACCGAGATGTTAGGTTGGGTTAAGTAAGGTTATATTACGTTATTGATGTATATAAAAGTCACACGGAGACGTAGAGGCCAACAAGCCAGGAATGTGGTCAAATATTACCGCCGAGATGTTAGATTGGGTTAGGCTAGTTTATATTATGTTATTTATGTATATAAAGATCCCACGGAGACGTAGCGGCCAACTCGCCAGGAATGTTGTCAAATATTACCGCCGAGATGATAGGTTGGGTTAGGTTAGGTTATATTACGTTATTGATGTATATAAAGATCCCACGGAGACGCAGAGGCCAACAAGCCAGGAATGTGGTCAAATATTACCGCCGAGATGTTATGTTGTGTTAGGTTACGTTATATTAAGTTATTGATGTATATGAGGGTTACACGGAAACGTAGAGGCCAACTCGCCAGGAATGATGTCAAATATTACCGCCGAGATGTTAGGTTGGGTTATGTTAGGCTGTATTATGTTACTGATGTATATGAAGGTCAAACGGAGACGTAGAGGCCAACGCGCCAGGAATGATGTCAAATATTACCGCCGAGATGTTAGGTTGGGTTAAGTTAGGTTATGTTACGTTATTAATGTATATGAAGGTCAAACGTAGACCTAGAGGCCAACTCGCCAGGAATGATGTCAAATATTACCGCCGAGATGATAGGTTGGGTTAGGTTAGGTTATGTTACGTTATTGATGTATATGAAGGTCAAACGGAGACGTAGAGGCCAACTCGCCAGGAATGATGTCAAATATTACCGCCGAGATGTTAGGTTGGGTTAGGCTATTTTATATTATGTTATTTATGTATATAAAGGTCCAACGGAGACGTAGAGGCCAACTCGGCAGGAATGTGGTCAAATATTACCGCCGAGATGTAGTGTTGGGTTAGGTTACGTTATATTACGTTATTGATGTATATGAGGGTTACACGGAAACGTAGAGGCCAACTCGCCAGGAATGATGTCAAATATTACCGCCGAGATGTTAGGTTGGGTTAGGTTAGGCTGTATTATGTTACTGATGTATATGAAGGTCAAACGGAGACGTAGAGGCCAACTCGCCAGGAATGATGTCAAATATTACCGCCGAGATGATAGGTTGGGTTAGGTTAGGCTATTTTATATTATGTTATTTATGTATATAAAGATCCCACGGAGACGTAGATGCCAACTCGCCAGGAATGTTGTCAAATATTACTGCCGAGATGATAGATTGGGTTAGGTTAGGTTATATTACGTTATTGACATATATATAAAGGACCCACGGAGACGCAGAGTCCAACAAGCCAGGAATGTGGTCAAATATTACCGCCGAGATGTTAGGTTGGGTTAGGTTACGTTATATTACGTTATTGATGTATATAAAGGTCCCACGGAGACGTAGACGCCAACTCGCCAGGTATGTAGTCAAATATTACCGCGGAAATGTTAGGTTTGGTTAGGTTAAGTTATATTACGTTATTGATGTATATGAGTGTTACACAGAGACGTAGAGGTCAACTCGCCAGGAATGTTGTCAAATATTACCGCCGACATGTTAGGTTGGGTTAGGTTTGGTTATATTACGTTATTGATGTATATGAAGGTCAAACGGAGACGTAGAGACCAACTCGCCAGGAATGATGTCAAATATTACCGCCGAGATGATAGGTTGGGTTAGGTTAGGTTATGTTACGTTATTGATGTATATGAAGGTCAAACGGAGACGTAGAGGCCAACTCGCCAGGAATGATGTCAAATATTACCGCCGAGATGTTAGGTTGGGTTAGGTTAGGCTGTATTATGTTATTGATGTATATGAAGGTCAAACGGAGACGTAGAGGCCAACTCGCCAGGAATGATGTCAAATATTACCGCCGAGATGTTAGGTTGGGTTAAGTTAGGTTATATTACGTTATTGATGTATATAAAGGTCCCACGGAGACGTAGAGGTCAACAAGCCAGGAATGTGGTCAAATATTACCGCCGAGATGTTAGATTGCGTTAGGCTATTTTATATTATGTTATTTATGTATATAAAGGTCCAACGGAGACGTAGAGGCCAACTCGCCAGGAATGTTGTCAAATATTACCGCCGAGAAGAGAGGTTGGGTTAGGTTAGGTTATATTACGTTATTGACATATATAAAGGTCCCACGGAGACGCAGAGGCCAACGAGCCAGGAATGTGGTCAAATATTACCGCCGAGATGTTATGTTGTGTTAGGTTACGTTATATTACGTTATTGATGTATATGAGGGTTACACGGAAACGTAGAGGCCAACTCGCCAGGAATGATGTCAAATATTACCGCCGAGATGTTAGGTTGGGTTAGGTTAGGCTGTATTATGTTATTGATGTATATGAAGGTCAAACGGAGACGTAGAGGCCAATTAGCAAGGAATGATGTCAAATATTACCGCCGAGATGTTAGGTTGGGTTAAGTTAGGTTATATTACTTTATTGATGTATATAAAGGTCCTACGGAGACGTAGAGGCCAACAAGCCAGGAATGTGGTCAAATATTACCGCCGAGATGTTAGATTGCGTTAGGCTATTTTATATTATGTTATTTATGTATATAAAGGTCCAACGGAGACGTAGAGGCCAACTCGCCAGGAATGTTGTCAAATATTACCGCCGAGATGATAGGTTGGGTTAGGTTAGGTTATATTACGTTATTGGCATATATAAAGGTCCCACGGAGACGCAGAGGCCAACAAGCCAGGAATGTGGTCAAATATTACCGCCGAGATGTTATGTTGTGTTAGGTTACGTTATATTAAGTTATTGATGTATATGAGGGTTACACGGAAACGTAGAGGCCAACTCGCCAGGAATGATGTCAAATATTACCGCCGAGATGTTAGGTTGGGTTATGTTAGGCTGTATTATGTTACTGATGTATATGAAGGTCAAACGGAGACGTAGAGGCCAACTCGCCAGGAATGATGTCAAATATTACCGCCGAGATGTTAGGTTGGGTTAAGTTAGGTTATGTTACGTTATTAATGTATATGAAGGTCAAACGGAGACGTAGAGGCCACCTCGCCAGGAATGTTGTCAAATATTACCGCCGAGATGATAGGTTGGGTTAGGTTAGGTTATGTTACGTTATTGATGTATATGAAGGTCAAACGGAGACGTAGAGGCCAACTCGCCAGGAATGATGTCAAATATTACCGCCGAGATGTTAGGTTGGGTTAGGTTAGGCTGTATTATGTTATTGATGTATATGAAGGTCAAACGGAGACGTAGAGGCCAACTCGCCAGGAATGTCGTCAAATAGTACCGCCGAGATGATAGGTTGGGTTAGGTTAGGTTATATTACGTTATTGACATATATAACGGTCCCACGGAGACGCAGAGACCAACAAGCCAGGAATGTGGTCAAATATTACCGCCGAGATGTTATGTTGTGTTAGGTTACGTTCTATTACGTTATTGATGTATATGAGGGTTACACGGAAACGTAGAGGCCAACTCGCCAGGAATGATGTCAAATATTACCGCCGAGATTCTAGGTTGGGTTAGGTTAGGCTGTATTATGTTATTGATGTATATGAAGGTCAAACGGAGACGTAGAGGCCAATTAGCCAGGAATGATGCCAAATATTACCGCCGAGATGTTAGGTTGGGTTAAGTTAGGTTATGTTACGTTATTAATGTATATGAAGGACAAACGGAGACGTAGAGGCCAACTCGCCAGGAATGATGTCAAATATTACCGCCGAGATGTTAGGTTGGGTTAGGCTATTTTATATTATGTTATTTATGTATATAAAGGTCCAACGGAGACGTAGAGGCCAACTCGGCAGGAATGTGGTCAAATATTACCGCCGAGATGTAGTGTTGGGTTAGGTTACGTTATATTACGTTATTGATGTATATGAGGGTTACACGGAAACGTAGAGGCCAACTCGCCAGGAATGATGTCAAATATTACCGCCGAGATGTTAGGTTGGGTTAGGTTAGGCTGTATTATGTTACTGATGTATATGAAGGTCAAACGGAGACGTAGAGGCCAACTCGCCAGGAATGATGTCAAATATTACCGCCGAGATGATAGGTTGGGTTAGGTTAGGCTATTTTATATTATGTTATTTATGTATATAAAGATCCCACGGAGACGTAGATGCCAACTCGCCAGGAATGTTGTCAAATATTACTGCCGAGATGATAGATTGGGTTAGGTTAGGTTATATTACGTTATTGACATATATATAAAGGACCCACGGAGACGCAGAGTCCAACAAGCCAGGAATGTGGTCAAATATTACCGCCGAGATGTTAGGTTGGGTTAGGTTACGTTATATTACGTTATTGATGTATATAAAGGTCCCACGGAGACGTAGAGGCCAACTCGCCAGGTATGTAGTCAAATATTACCGCGGAAATGTTAGGTTTGGTTAGGTTAAGTTATATTACGTTATTGATGTATATGAGTGTTACACAGAGACGTAGAGGTCAACTCGCCAGGAATATTGTCAAATATTACCGCCGACATGTTAGGTTGGGTTAGGTTTGGTTATATTACGTTATTGATGTATATGAAGGTCAAACGGAGACGTAGAGACCAACTCGCCAGGAATGATGTCAAATATTACCGCCGAGATGATAGGTTGGGTTAGGTTAGGTTATGTTACGTTATTGATGTATATGAAGGTCAAACGGAGACGTAGAGGCCAACTCGCCAGGAATGATGTCAAATATTACCGCCGAGATGATAGGTTGGGTTAGGTTAGGTTATGTTACGTTATTGATGTATATGAAGGTCAAACGGAGACGTAGAGGCCAACTCGCCAGGAATGATGTCAAATATTACCGCCGAGATGTTAGGTTGGGTTAGGTTAGGCTGTATTATGTTATTGATGTATATGAAGGTCAAACGGAGACGTAGAGGCCAACTCGCCAGGAATGATGTCAAATATTACCGCCGAGATGTTAGGTTGGGTTAAGTTAGGTTATATTACGTTATTGATGTATATAAAGGTCCCACGGAGACGTAGAGGTCAACAAGCCAGGAATGTGGTCAAATATTACCGCCGAGATGTTAGATTGCGTTAGGCTATTTTATATTATGTTATTTATGTATATAAAGGTCCAACGGAGACGTAGAGGCCAACTCGCCAGGAATGTTGTCAAATATTACCGCCGAGAAGAGAGGTTGGGTTAGGTTAGGTTATATTACGTTATTGACATATATAAAGGTCCCACGGAGACGCAGAGGCCAACGAGCCAGGAATGTGGTCAAATATTACCGCCGAGATGTTATGTTGTGTTAGGTTACGTTATATTACGTTATTGATGTATATGAGGGTTACACGGAAACGTAGAGGCCAACTCGCCAGGAATGATGTCAAATATTACCGCCGAGATGTTAGGTTGGGTTAGGTTAGGCTGTATTATGTTATTGATGTATATGAAGGTCAAACGGAGACGTAGAGGCCAATTAGCAAGGAATGATGTCAAATATTACCGCCGAGATGTTAGGTTGGGTTAAGTTAGGTTATATTACGTTATTGATGTATATAAAGGTCCTACGGAGACGTAGAGGCCAACAAGCCAGGAATGTGGTCAAATATTACCGCCGAGATGTTAGATTGCGTTAGGCTATTTTATATTATGTTATTTATGTATATAAAGGTCCAACGGAGACGTAGAGGCCAACTCGCCAGGAATGTTGTCAAATATTACCGCCGAGATGATAGGTTGGGTTAGGTTAGGTTATATTACGTTATTGGCATATATAAAGGTCCCACGGAGACGCAGAGGCCAACAAGCCAGGAATGTGGTCAAATATTACCGCCGAGATGTTATGTTGTGTTAGGTTACGTTATATTAAGTTATTGATGTATATGAGGGTTACACGGAAACGTAGAGGCCAACACGCCAGGAATGATGTCAAATATTACCGCCGAGATGTTAGGTTGGGTTATGTTAGGCTGTATTATGTTACTGATGTATATGAAGGTCAAACGGAGACGTAGAGGCCAACTCGCCAGGAATGATGTCAAATATTACCGCCGAGATGTTAGGTTGGGTTAAGTTAGGTTATGTTACGTTATTAATGTATATGAAGGTCAAACGGAGACGTAGAGGCCACCTCGCCAGGAATGTTGTCAAATATTACCGCCGAGATGTTAGGTTGGGTTAGGTTAGGTTATATTACGTTATTGATGTATATAAAGGTCCCACGGAGACGTAGAGGCCAACTCGCCAGGTATGTAGTCAAATATTACCGCGGAAATGTTAGGTTTGGTTAGGTTAAGTTATATTACGTTATTGATGTATATGAGTGTTACACAGAGACGTAGAGGTCAACTCGCCAGGAATATTGTCAAATATTACCGCCGACATGTTAGGTTGGGTTAGGTTTGGTTATATTACGTTATTGATGTATATGAAGGTCAAACGGAGACGTAGAGACCAACTCGCCAGGAATGATGTCAAATATTACCGCCGAGATGATAGGTTGGGTTAGGTTAGGTTATGTTACGTTATTGATGTATATGAAGGTCAAACGGAGACGTAGAGGCCAACTCGCCAGGAATGATGTCAAATATTACCGCCGAGATGATAGGTTGGGTTAGGTTAGGTTATGTTACGTTATTGATGTATATGAAGGTCAAACGGAGACGTAGAGGCCAACTCGCCAGGAATGATGTCAAATATTACCGCCGAGATGTTAGGTTGGGTTAGGTTAGGCTGTATTATGTTATTGATGTATATGAAGGTCAAACGGAGACGTAGAGGCCAACTCGCCAGGAATGATGTCAAATATTACCGCCGAGATGTTAGGTTGGGTTAAGTTAGGTTATATTACGTTATTGATGTATATAAAGGTCCCACGGAGACGTAGAGGTCAACAAGCCAGGAATGTGGTCAAATATTACCGCCGAGATGTTAGATTGCGTTAGGCTATTTTATATTATGTTATTTATGTATATAAAGGTCCAACGGAGACGTAGAGGCCAACTCGCCAGGAATGTTGTCAAATATTACCGCCGAGAAGAGAGGTTGGGTTAGGTTAGGTTATATTACGTTATTGACATATATAAAGGTCCCACGGAGACGCAGAGGCCAACGAGCCAGGAATGTGGTCAAATATTACCGCCGAGATGTTATGTTGTGTTAGGTTACGTTATATTACGTTATTGATGTATATGAGGGTTACACGGAAACGTAGAGGCCAACTCGCCAGGAATGATGTCAAATATTACCGCCGAGATGTTAGGTTGGGTTAGGTTAGGCTGTATTATGTTATTGATGTATATGAAGGTCAAACGGAGACGTAGAGGCCAATTAGCAAGGAATGATGTCAAATATTACCGCCGAGATGTTAGGTTGGGTTAAGTTAGGTTATATTACGTTATTGATGTATATAAAGGTCCTACGGAGACGTAGAGGCCAACAAGCCAGGAATGTGGTCAAATATTACCGCCGAGATGTTAGATTGCGTTAGGCTATTTTATATTATGTTATTTATGTATATAAAGGTCCAACGGAGACGTAGAGGCCAACTCGCCAGGAATGTTGTCAAATATTACCGCCGAGATGATAGGTTGGGTTAGGTTAGGTTATATTACGTTATTGGCATATATAAAGGTCCCACGGAGACGCAGAGGCCAACAAGCCAGGAATGTGGTCAAATATTACCGCCGAGATGTTATGTTGTGTTAGGTTACGTTATATTAAGTTATTGATGTATATGAGGGTTACACGGAAACGTAGAGGCCAACTCGCCAGGAATGATGTCAAATATTACCGCCGAGATGTTAGGTTGGGTTATGTTAGGCTGTATTATGTTACTGATGTATATGAAGGTCAAACGGAGACGTAGAGGCCAACTCGCCAGGAATGATGTCAAATATTACCGCCGAGATGTTAGGTTGGGTTAAGTTAGGTTATGTTACGTTATTAATGTATATGAAGGTCAAACGGAGACGTAGAGGCCACCTCGCCAGGAATGTTGTCAAATATTACCGCCGAGATGATAGGTTGGGTTAGGTTAGGTTATGTTACGTTATTGATGTATATGAAGGTCAAACGGAGACGTAGAGGCCAACTCGCCAGGAATGATGTCAAATATTACCGCCGAGATGTTAGGTTGGGTTAGGTTAGGCTGTATTATGTTATTGATGTATATGAAGGTCAAACGGAGACGTAGAGGCCAACTCGCCAGGAATGTCGTCAAATAGTACCGCCGAGATGATAGGTTGGGTTAGGTTAGGTTATATTACGTTATTGACATATATAAAGGTCCCACGGAGACGCAGAGACCAACAAGCCAGGAATGTGGTCAAATATTACCGCCGAGATGTTATGTTGTGTTAGGTTACGTTCTATTACGTTATTGATGTATATGAGGGTTACACGGAAACGTAGAGGCCAACTCGCCAGGAATGATGTCAAATATTACCGCCGAGATTCTAGGTTGGGTTAGGTTAGGCTGTATTATGTTATTGATGTATATGAAGGTCAAACGGAGACGTAGAGGCCAATTAGCCAGGAATGATGCCAAATATTACCGCCGAGATGTTAGGTTGGGTTAAGTTAGGTTATGTTACGTTATTAATGTATATGAAGGACAAACGGAGACGTAGAGGCCAACTCGCCAGGAATGATGTCAAATATTACCGCCGAGATGTTAGGTTGGGTTAGGTTAGGCTGTATTATGTTATTGATGTATATGAAGGTCAAACGGAGACGTAGAGGCCAATTAGCCAGGAATCATGTCAAATATTACCGCCGAGATGTTAGGTTGGGTTAAGTTAGGTTATATTACGTTATTGATGTATATAAAGGTCCTACGGAGACGTAGAGGCCAACAAGCCAGGAATGTGGTCAAATATTACCGCCGAGATGTTAGATTGCGTTAGGCTATTTTATATTATGTTATTTATGTATATAAAGGTCCAACGGAGACGTAGAGGCCAACTCGCCAGGAATGTTGTCAAATATTACCGCCGAGATGATAGGTTGGGTTAGGTTAGGTTATATTACGTTATTGACATATATAAAGGTCCCACGGAGACGCAGAGGCCAACAAGCCAGGAATGTGGTCAAATATTACCGCCGAGATGTTAGATTGGGCTAAGCTAGTTTATATTATGTTATTGATGTATATAAAGGTCCCACGGAGACGTAGAGGCTAACTCGCCAGGAATGTTGTCAAATATTACCGCCGTGATAATAGGTTGGGTTAGGTTAGGTTATGTTACGTTATTGATGTATATGAAGGTCAAACGGAGACGTAGAGGCCAACTCGCCAGGAATGTTGTCAAATATTACCGCCGAGATGATAGGTTGGGTTAGGTTAGGTTATGTTACGTTATTGATGTATATGAAGGTCAAACGCGGACGTAGAGGACAACTCGCCAGGAATGATGTCAAATATTACCGCCGAGATGTTAGGTTGGGTTAGGTTATTTTATATTATGTTATTTATGTATATAAAGGTCCAACGGAGACGTAGAGGCCAACTCGCCAGGAATGTTGTCAAATATTACCGCCGAGATGATAGGTTGGGTTAGGTTAGGTTATATTACGTTATTGACATATATAAAGGTCCCACGGTGACGCAGAGGCCAACAAGCCAGGAATGTGGTCAAATATTACCGCCGAGATGTTAGGTTGGGTTAGGTTACGTTATATTACGTTATTGATGTATATAAAGGTCCCACGGAGACGTAGAGGCCAACTCGCCAGGTATGTTGTCAAATATTACCGCCGTGATGTCAGGTTGGGTTAGGTTACGTTATATTACGTTATTGATGTATATGAGGGTTACACGGAGACGTAGAGGCCAACTCGCCAGGAATGTCGTCAAATATTACCGCCGAGATGACAGGTTGGGTTAGGTTAGCTTATATAACGTTATTGATGTATACGAAGGTCAAACGGAGACGTAGAGGCCAACTCGCCAGGAATGATGTCTAATATTACCGCCGAGATGTTAAGTTGGGTTAGGTTAGGTTATATTACGTTATTGATGTATATGAAGGTCAAACGGAGACGTAGAGGCCAACTCGCTAGGAATGATGTCAAATATATAATACCGAGATGTTAGGTTGGGTTAAGTAAGGTTATATTACGTTATTGATGTATATAAAAGTCACACGGAGACGTAGAGGCCAACAAGCCAGGAATGTGGTCAAATATTACCGCCGAGATGTTAGATTGGGTTAGGCTAGTTTATATTATGTTATTTATGTATATAAAGATCCCACGGAGACGTAGCGGCCAACTCGCCAGGAATGTTGTCAAATATTACCGCCGAGATGATAGGTTGGGTTAGGTTAGGTTATATTACGTTATTGATGTATATAAAGATCCCACGGAGACGTAGAGGCCAACTCGGCAGGAATGTTGTCAAATATTACCGCCGAGATGATAGGTTGGGTTAGGTTAGGTTATATTACGTTATTGACATATATAAAGGTCCCACGGAGACGCAGAGACCAACAAGCCAGGAATGTGGTCAAATATTACCGCCGAGATGTTATGTTGTGTTAGGTTACGTTATATTACGTTATTGATGTATATGAGGGTTACACGGAAACGTAGAGGCCAACTCGCCAGGAATGATGTCAAATATTACCGCCGAGATTCTAGGTTGGGTTAGGTTAGGCTGTATTATGTTATTGGTGTATATGAAGGTCAAACGGAGACGTAGAGGCCAATTAGCCAGGAATGATGTCAAACATTACCGCCGAGATGTTAGGTTGGGTTAAGTTAGGTTATGTTGCGTTATTAATGTATATGAAGGTCAAACGGAGACGTAGAGGCGAACTCGCCAGGAATGTTGTCAAATATTACCGCCGAGATGATAGGTTGGGTTAGGTTAGGTTATGTTACGTTATTGATGTATATGAAGGTCAAACGGAGACGTAGAGGCCAACTCGCCAGGAATGATGTCAAATATTACCGCCGAGATGTTAGGTTGGGTTAGGTTAGGCTGTATTATGTTATTGATGTATATGAAGGTCAAACGGAGACGTAGCGGCCAACTCGCCAGGAATGATGTCAAATATTACCGCCGAGATGTTAGGTTGGGTTAGGCTATTTTATATTATGTTATTTATGTATATAAAGGTCCAACGGAGACGTAGAGGCCAACTCGGCAGGAATGTTGTCAAATATTACCGCCGAGATGATAGGTTGGGTTAGGTTAGGTTATATTACGTTATTGACATATATAAAGGTCCCACGGAGACGCAGAGGCCAACAAGCCAGGAATGTGGTCAAATATTACCGCCGAGATGTTATGTTGTGTTAGGTTACGTTATATTACGTTATTGATGTATATAAAGATCCCACGGAGACGTAGAGGCCAACTCGGCAGGAATGTTGTCAAATATTACCGCCGAGATGATAGGTTGGGTTAGGTTAGGTTATATTACGTTATTGACATATATAAAGGTCCCACGGAGACGCAGAGACCAACAAGCCAGGAATGTGGTCAAATATTACCGCCGAGATGTTAGGTTGGGTTAGGTTACGTTATATTACGTTATTGATGTATATGAGGGTTACACGGAAACGTAGAGGCCAACTCGCCAGGAATGATGTCAAATATTACCGCCGAGATTCTAGGTTGGGTTAGGTTAGGCTGTATTATGTTATTGATGTATATGAAGGTCAAACGGAGACGTAGAGGCCAATTAGCCAGGAATGATGTCAAACATTACCGCCGAGATGTTAGGTTGGGTTAAGTTAGGTTATGTTGCGTTATTAATGTATATGAAGGTCAAACGGAGACGTAGAGGCGAACTCGCCAGGAATGTTGTCAAATATTACAGCCGAGATGATAGGTTGGGTTAGGTTAGGTTATGTTACGTTATTGATGTATATGAAGGTCAAACGGAGACGTAGAGGCCAACTCGCCAGGAATGATGTCAAATATTACCGCCGAGATGTTAGGTTGGGTTAGGCTATTTTATATTATGTTATTTATGTATATAAAGGTCCAACGGTGACGTAGAGGACAACTCGGCAGGAATGTGGTCAAATATTACCGCCGAGATGTAGTGTTGTGTTAGGTTACGTTATATTACGTTATTGATGTATATGAGGGTTACACGGAAACGTAGAGGCCAACTCGCCGGGAATGATGTCAAATATTACCGCCGAGATGTTAGGTTGGGTTAGGTTAGGCTGTATTATGTTACTGATGTATATGAAGGTCAAACGGAGACGTAGAGGCCAAGTCGCCAGGAATGATGTCAAATATTACCGCCGAGATGATAGGTTGGGTTAGGTTAGGCTATTTTATATTATGTTATTTATGTATATAAAGATCCCACGGAGACGTAGAGGCCAACTCGCCAGGAATGTTGTCAAATATTACCGCCGAGATGATAGGTTGGGTTAGGTTAGGTTATGTTACGTTATTGATGTATATGAAGGTCAAACGGAGACGTCGAGGCCAACTCGCCAGGAATGTTGTCAAATATTACCGCCGAGATGATAGGTTGGGTTAGGTTAGGTTATCTTACGTTATTGATGTATATGAAGGTCAAACGGAGACGTAGAGGCCAATTAGCCAGGAATGATGTCAAACATTACCGCCGAGAGGTTAGGTTGGGTTAAGTTAGGTTATGTTGCGTTATTAATGTATATGAAGGTCAAACGGAGACGTAGAGGCCAACTCGCCAGGAATGTTGTCAAATATTACCGCCGAGATGATAGGTTGGGTTAGCTTAGGTTATATTACGTTATTGATGTATATAAAGATCCCACGGAGACGTAGAGGCCAACTCGGCAGGAATGTTGTCAAATATTACCGCCGAGACGATAGGTTGGGTTAGGTTAGGTTATATTACGTTATTGACATATATAAAGGTCCCACGGAGACGCAGAGACCAACAAGCCAGGAATGTGGTCAAATATTACCGCCGAGATGTTATGTTGTGTTAGGTTACGTTATATTACGTTATTGATGTATATAAAGATCCCACGGAGACGTAGAGGCCAACTCGGCAGGAATGTTGTCAAATATTACCGCCGAGATGATAGGTTGGGTTAGGTTAGGTTATATTACGTTATTGACATATATAAAGGTCCCACGGAGACGCAGAGACCAACAAGCCAGGAATGTGGTCAAATATTACCGCCGAGATGTTATGTTGTGTTAGGTTACGTTATATTACGTTATTGATGTATATGAGGGTTACACGGAAACGTAGAGGCCAACTCGCCAGGAATGATGTCAAATATTACCGCCGAGATTCTAGGTTGGGTTAGGTTAGGCTGTATTATGTTATTGATGTATATGAAGGTCAAACGGAGACGTAGAGGCCAATTAGCCAGGAATGATGTCAAACATTACCGCCGAGATGTTAGGTTGGGTTAAGTTAGGTTATGTTGCGTTATTAATGTATATGAAGGTCAAACGGAGACGTAGGGGCGAACTCGCCAGGAATGTTGTCAAATATTACCGCCGAGATGATAGGTTGGGTTAGGTTAGGTTATGTTACGTTATTGATGTATATGAAGGTCAAACAGAGACGTAGAGGCCAACTCGCCAGGAATGATGTCAAATATTACCGCCGAGATGTTAGGTTGGGTTAGGTTAGGCTGTATTATGTTATTGATGTATATGAAGGTCAAACGGAGACGTAGCGGCCAACTCGCCAGGAATGATGTCAAATATTACCGCCGAGATGTTAGGTTGGGTTAGGCTATTTTATATTATGTTATTTATGTATATAAAGGTCCAACGGAGACGTAGAGGCCAACTCGGCAGGAATGTTGTCAAATATTACCGCCGAGATGATAGGTTGGGTTAGGTTAGGTTATATTACGTTATTGACATATATAAAGGTCCCACGGAGACGCAGAGGCCAACAAGCCAGGAATGTGGTCAAATATTACCGCCGAGATGTTATGTTGTGTTAGGTTACGTTATATTACGTTATTGATGTATATAAAGATCCCACGGAGACGTAGAGGCCAACTCGGCAGGAATGTTGTCAAATATTACCGCCGAGATGATAGGTTGGGTTAGGTTAGGTTATATTACGTTATTGACATATATAAAGGTCCCACGGAGACGCAGAGACCAACAAGCCAGGAATGTGGTCAAATATTACCGCCGAGATGTTAGGTTGGGTTAGGTTACGTTATATTACGTTATTGATGTATATGAGGGTTACACGGAAACGTAGAGGCCAACTCGCCAGGAATGATGTCAAATATTACCGCCGAGATTCTAGGTTGGGTTAGGTTAGGCTGTATTATGTTATTGATGTATATGAAGGTCAAACGGAGACGTAGAGGCCAATTAGCCAGGAATGATGTCAAACATTACCGCCGAGATGTTAGGTTGGGTTAAGTTAGGTTATGTTGCGTTATTAATGTATATGAAGGTCAAACGGAGACGTAGAGGCGAACTCGCCAGGAATGTTGTCAAATATTACCGCCGAGATGATAGGTTGGGTTAGGTTAGGTTATGTTACGTTATTGATGTATATGAAGGTCAAACGGAGACGTAGAGGCCAACTCGCCAGGAATGATGTCAAATATTACCCCCGAGATGTTAGGTTGGGTTAGGCTATTTTATATTATGTTATTTATGTATATAAAGGTCCAACGGTGACGTAGAGGACAACTCGGCAGGAATGTGGTCAAATATTACCGCCGAGATGTAGTGTTGTGTTAGGTTACGTTATATTACGTTATTGATGTATATGAGGGTTACACGGAAACGTAGAGGCCAACTCGCCGGGAATGATGTCAAATATTACCGCCGAGATGTTAGGTTGGGTTAGGTTAGGCTGTATTATGTTACTGATGTATATGAAGGTCAAACGGAGACGTAGAGGCCAACTCGCCAGGAATGATGTCAAATATTACCGCCGAGATGATAGGTTGGGTTAGGTTAGGCTATTTTATATTATGTTATTTATGTATATAAAGATCCCACGGAGACGTAGAGGCCAACTCGCCAGGAATGTTGTCAAATATTACCGCCGAGATGATAGGTTGGGTTAGGTTAGGTTATGTTACGTTATTGATGTATATGAAGGTCAAACGGAGACGTAGAGGCCAACTCGCCAGGAATGTTGTCAAATATTACCGCCGAGATGATAGGTTGGGTTAGGTTAGGTTATGTTACGTTATTGATGTATATGAAGGTCAAACGGAGACGTAGAGGCCAATTAGCCAGGAATGATGTCAAACATTACCGCCGAGATGTTAGGTTGGGTTAAGTTAGGTTATGTTGCGTTATTAATGTATATGAAGGTCAAACGGAGACGTAGAGGCCAACTCGCCAGGAATGTTGTCAAATATTACCGCCGAGATGATAGGTTGGGTTAGCTTAGGTTATATTACGTTATTGATGTATATAAAGATCCCACGGAGACGTAGAGGCCAACTCGGCAGGAATGTTGTCAAATATTACCGCCGAGACGATAGGTTGGGTTAGGTTAGGTTATATTACGTTATTGACATATATAAAGGTCCCACGGAGACGCAGAGACCAACAAGCCAGGAATGTGGTCAAATATTTCCGCCGAGATGTTATGTTGTGTTAGGTTACGTTATATTACGTTATTGATGTATATGAGGGTTACACGGAAACGTAGAGGCCAATTAGCCAGGAATGATGCCATATATTACCGCCGAGATGTTAGGTTGGGTTAAGTTAGGTTATGTTACTTTATTAATGTATATGAAGGTCAAACGGAGACGTAGAGGCCAACTCGCCAGGAATGTTGTCAAATATTACCGCCGAGATGATAGGTTGGGTTAGGTTAGGTTATGTTACGTTATTGATGTATATGAAGGTCAAACGGAGACGTAGAGGCCAACTCGCCAGGAATGATGTCAAATATTACCGCCGAGATGTTAGGTTGGGTTAGGTTAGGCTGTATTATGTTATTGATGTATATGAAGGTCAAACGGAGACGTAGCGGCCAACTCGCCAGGAATGATGTCAAATATTACCGCCGAGATGTTAGGTTGGGTTAGGCTATTTTATATTATGTTATTTATGTATATAAAGGTCCAACGGAGACGTAGAGGCCAACTCGGCAGGAATGTTGTCAAATATTACCGCCGAGATGATAGGTTGGGTTAGGTTAGGTTATATTACGTTATTGACATATATAAAGGTCCCACGGAGACGCAGAGGCCAACAAGCCAGGAATGTGGTCAAATATTTCCGCCGAGATGTTATGTTGTGTTAGGTTACGTTATATTGAGTTATTGATGTATATGAGGGTTACACGGAAACGTAGAGGCCAACTCGCCAGGAATGATGTCAAATATTACCGCCGAGATGTTAGGTTGGGTTATGTTAGGCTGTATTATGTTACTGATGTATATGAAGGTCAAACGGAGACGTAGAGGCCAACGCGCCAGGAATGATGTCAAATATTACCGCCGAGGTGTTAGGTTGGGTTAAGTTAGGTTATGTTACGTTATTAATGTATATGAAGGTCAAACGGAGACGTAGAGGCCAACTCGCCAGGAATGTTGTCAAATATTACCGCCGAGATGATAGGTTGGGTTAGGTTAGGTTATGTTACGTTATTGATGTATATGAAGGTCAAACGGAGACGTAGAGACCAACTCGCCAGGAATGATGTCAAATATTACCGCCGAGATGATAGGTTGGGTTAGGTTAGGTTATGTTACGTTATTGATGTATATGAAGGTCCAACGGAGACGTAGAGGCCAACTCGCCAGGAATGTTGTCAAATATTACCGCCGAGATGATAGGTTGGGTTAGGTTAGGTTATATTACGTTATTGACATATATAAAGCTCTCACGGAGACGCAGAGGCCAACAAGCCAGGAATGTGGTCAAATATTACCGCCGAGATGTTATGTTGTGTTAGGTTACGTTATATTAAGTTATTGATGTATATGAGGGTTACACGGAAACGTAGAGGCCAACTCGCCAGGAATGATGTCAAATATTACCGCCGAGATGTTAGGTTGGGTTATGTTAGGCTGTATTATGTTACTGATGTATATGAAGGTCAAACGGAGACGTAGAGGCCAACTCGCCAGGAATGATGTCAAATATTACCGCCGAGATGTTAGGTTGGGTTAAGTTAGGTTATATTATGTTATTGATGTATATAAAGGTCAAACGGAGACGTAGAGGCCAACTCGCCAGGAATGTTGTCAAATATTACCGCCGAGATGATAGGTTGGGTTAGGTTAGGTTATGTTACGTTATTGATGTATATGAAGGTCAAACGGAGACGTAGAGGCCAACTCGCCAGGAATGTTGTCAAATATTACCGCCGAGATGATAGGTTGGGTTAGGTTAGGTTATGTTACGTTATTGATGTATATGAAGGTCAAACGGAGACGTAGAGGCCAATTAGCCAGGAATGATGTCAAACATTACCGCCGAGATGTTAGGTTGGGTTAAGTTAGGTTATGTTGCGTTATTAATGTATATGAAGGTCAAACGGAGACGTAGAGGCCAACTCGCCAGGAATGTTGTCAAATATTACCGCCGAGATGATAGGTTGGGTTAGCTTAGGTTATATTACGTTATTGATGTATATAAAGATCCCACGGAGACGTAGAGGCCAACTCGGCAGGAATGTTGTCAAATATTACCGCCGAGACGGTAGGTTGGGTTAGGTTAGGTTATATTACGTTATTGACATATATAAAGGTCCCACGGAGACGCAGAGACCAACAAGCCAGGAATGTGGTCAAATATTACCGCCGAGATGTTATGTTGTGTTAGGTTACGTTATATTACGTTATTGATGTATATGAGGGTTACACGGAAACGTAGAGGCCAACTCGCCAGGAATGATGTCAAATATTACCGCCGAGATTCTAGGTTGGGTTAGGTTAGGCTGTATTATGTTATTGATGTATATGAAGGTCAAACGGAGACGTAGAGGCCAATTAGCCAGGAATGATGCCATATATTACCGCCGAGATGTTAGGTTGGGTTAAGTTAGGTTATGTTACGTTATTAATGTATATGAAGGTCAAACGGAGACGTAGAGGCCAACTCGCCAGGAATGTTGTCAAATATTACCGCCGAGATGATAGGTTGGGTTAGGTTAGGTTATGTTACGTTATTGATGTATATGAAGGTCAAACGGAGACGTAGAGGCCAACTCGCCAGGAATGATGTCAAATATTACCGCCGAGATGTTAGGTTGGGTTAGGTTAGGCTGTATTATGTTATTGATGTATATGAAGGTCAAACGGAGACGTAGCGGCCAACTCGCCAGGAATGATGTCAAATATTACCGCCGAGATGTTAGGTTGGGTTAGGCTATTTTATATTATGTTATTTATGTATATAAAGGTCCAACGGAGACGTAGAGGCCAACTCGGCAGGAATGTTGTCAAATATTACCGCCGAGATGATAGGTTGGGTTAGGTTAGGTTATATTACGTTATTGACATATATAAAGGTCCCACGGAGACGCAGAGGCCAACAAGCCAGGAATGTGGTCAAATATTTCCGCCGAGATGTTATGTTCTGTTAGGTTACGTTATATTAAGTTATTGATGTATATGAGGGTTACACGGAAACGTAGAGGCCAACTCGCCAGGAATGATGTCAAATATTACCGCCGAGATGTTAGGTTGGGTTATGTTAGGCTGTATTATGTTACTGATGTATATGAAGGTCAAACGGAGACGTAGAGGCCAACGCGCCAGGAATGATGTCAAATATTACCGCCGAGATGTTAGGTTGGGTTAAGTTAGGTTATGTTACGTTATTAATGTATATGAAGGTCAAACGGAGACGTAGAGGCCAACTCGCCAGGAATGTTGTCAAATATTACCGCCGAGATGATAGGTTGGGTTAGGTTAGCTTATATAACGTTATTGATGTATACGAAGGTCAAACGGAGACGTAGAGGCCAACTCGCCAGGAATGATGTCAAATATTACCGCCGAGATGTTAGGTTGGGTTAGGTTAGGTTATATTACGTTATTGATGTATATAAAGGTCCCACGGAGACGTAGAGGCCAACTCGCCAGGTATGTTGTCAAATATTACCGCCGTGATGTTAGGTTGGCTTAGGTTACGTTATATTACGTTATTGATGTATATGAGGGTTACACGGAGACGTAGAGGCCAACTCGCCAGGAATGTCGTCAAATATTACCGCCGAGATGATAGGTTGGGTTAGGTTAGCTTATATAACGTTATTGATGTATACGAAGGTCAAACGGAGACGTAGAGGCCAACTCGCCAGGAATGATGTCAAATATTAAAGCCGAGATGTTAGGTTGGGTTAAGTAAGGTTATATTCCGTTATTGATGTATATCAAGGTCACACGGACACGTAGAGGCCAACAAGCCAGGAATGTGGTCAAATATTACCGCCGAGATGTTAGATTGGGTTAGGCTAGTTTATATTATGTTATTTATGTATATAAAGATCCCACGGAGACGTAGAGGCCAACTCGCCAGGAATGTAGTCAAATATTACCGCCGAGATGATAGGTTGGGTTAGGTTAGGTTATATTACGTTATTGATGTATATAAAGATCCCACGGAGACGTAGAGGCCAATTCGCCAGGTATGTTGTCAAATATTACCGCGGAAATGTTAGGTTTGGTTAGGTTAAGTTATATTACGTTATTGATGTATATGAGGGTTACACAGAGACCTAGAGGTCAACTCGCCAGGAATGTTGTCAAATATTACCGCCGACATGTTAGGTTGGGTTAGGTTTGGTTATATTACGTTATTGATGTATATAAAGGTCCAAAGGAGACGTAGAGGACAACAAGACAGGAATGTGGTCAAATATTACCGCCGAGATGTTAGATTGGGTTAGGTTAGGTTATATTACGTTATTGACATATATAAAGGACCCACGGAGACGCAGAGGCCAACAAGCCAGGAATGTGGTCAAATATTACCGCCGAGATGTTAGATTGGGCTAAGCTAGTTTATATTATGTTATTGATGTATATAAAGGTCCCACGGAGACGTAGAGGCTAACTCGCCAGGAATGTTGTCAAATATTACCGCCGAGATAATAGGTTGGGTTAGGTTAGGTTATGTTACGTTATTGATGTATATGAAGGTCAAACGGAGACGTAGAGGCCAACTCGCCAGGAATGTTGTCAAATATTACCGCCGAGATGATAGGTTGGGTTAGGTTAGGTTATGTTACGTTATTGATGTATACGAAGGTCAAACGGGGACGTAGAGGACAACTCGCCGGGAATGATGTCAAATATTACCGCCGAGATGTTAGGTTGGGTTAGGTTATTTTATATTATGTTATTTATGTATATAAAGGTCCCACGGAGACATAGAGGCCAACTCGCCAGGTATGTTGTCAAATATTACCGCCATGATGTTAGGTTGGGTTAGGTTACGTTATATTACGTTATTGATGTATATGAGGGTTACACGGAGACGTAGAGGCCAACTCGCCAGGAATGTCGTCAAATATTACCGCCGAGATGATAGGTTGTGTTAGGTTAGCTTATATAACGTTATTGATGTATACGAAGGTCAAACGGAGACGTAGAGGCCAACTCGCCAGGAATGATGTCAAATATTACCGCCGAGATGTTAGGTTGGGTTAGGTTAGGTTATATTACGTTATTGATGTATATGAAGGTCAAACGGAGACGTAGAGGCCAACTCGCCAGGAATGATGTCAAATATTACCACCGAGATGTTAGGTTGGGTTAAGTAAGGTTATATTACGTTATTGATGTATATAAAAGTCACACGGAGACGTAGAGGCCAACAAGCCAGGAATGTGGTCAAATATTACCGCCGAGATGTTAGATTGGGTTAGGCTAGTTTATATTATGTTATTTATGTATATAAAGGTCCCACGGAGACGTAGAGGCCAACTCGCCAGGAATGTTGTCAAATATTACCGCCGAGATGATAGGTTGGGTTAGGTTAGGTTATATTACCATATTGAGGTATATAAAGATCCCACGGAGACGTAGACGCCAACTCGCCAGGAATGTGGTCAAATATTACCGCCGAGATGTTAGATTGGGTTAGGTTAGGTTATATTACGTTATTGACATATATAAAGGACCCACGGAGACGCAGAGGCCAACAAGCCAGGAATGTGGTCAAATATTACCGCCGAGATGTTAGATTGGGCTAAGCTAGTTTATATTATGTTATTGATGTATATAAAGGTCCCACGGAGACGTAGAGGCTAACTCGCCAGGAATGTTGTCAAATATTACCGCCGAGATAATAGGTTGGGTTAGGTTAGGTTATGTTACGTTATTGATGTATATGAAGGTCAAACGGAGACGTAGAGGCCAACTCGCCAGGAATGTTGTCAAATATTACCGCCGAGATGATAGGTTGGGTTAGGTTAGGTTATGTTACGTTATTGATGTATACGAAGGTCAAACGGGGACGTAGAGGACAACTCGCCGGGAATGATGTCAAATATTACCGCCGAGATGTTAGGTTGGGTTAGGTTATTTTATATTATGTTATTTATGTATATAAAGGTCCCACGGAGACATAGAGGCCAACTCGCCAGGTATGTTGTCAAATATTACCGCCATGATGTTAGGTTGGGTTAGGTTACGTTATATTACGTTATTGATGTATATGAGGGTTACACGGAGACGTAGAGGCCAACTCGCCAGGAATGTCGTCAAATATTACCGCCGAGATGATAGGTTGGGTTAGGTTAGCTTATATAACGTTATTGATGTATACGAAGGTCAAACGGAGACGTAGAGGCCAACTCGCCAGGAATGATGTCAAATATTACCGCCGAGATGTTAGGTTGGGTTAGGTTAGGTTATATTACGTTATTGATGTATATGAAGGTCAAACGGAGACGTAGAGGCCAACTCGCCAGGAATGATGTCAAATATTACCACCGAGATGTTAGGTTGGGTTAGGTTACGTTATATTACGTTATTGATGTATATAAAGGTCCCACGGAGACATAGAGGCCAACTCGCCAGGTATGTTGTCAAATATTACCGCGGAAATGTTAGGTTTGGTTAGCTTAAGTTGTATTACGTTATTGATGTATATGAGGGTTACACAGAGACGTAGAGGTCAACTCGCCAGGAATGTTGTCAAATATTACCGCCGACATGTTAGCTTGGGTTAGGTTTGGTTATATTACGTTATTGATGTATATAAAGGTCCCACGGAGACGTAGAGGCCAACTCGCCAGGAATGTTGTCAAATATTACCGCCGAGATCATAGGTTGGGTTAGGTTAGGTTATATTACGTTATTGACATATATAAAGGTCCCACGGCTACGCAGAGGCCAACAAGCCAGGAATGTGGTCAAATATTACCGCCGAGATGTTAGATTGGGTTAGGCTAGCTTATATTATGTTATTGATGTATATACAGGTCCCGCGGAGACGTAGAGGCCAACTCGCCAGGTATGTTGTCAAATATTACCGCGGAAATGTTAGGTTTGGTTAGGTTAAGTTATATTACGTTATTGATGTATATGAGTGTTACACAGAGACGTAGAGGTCAACTCGCCAGGAATGTTGTCAAATATTACCGCCAACATGTTAGGTTGGGTTAGGTTTGGTTATATTACGTTATTGATGTATATGAAGGTCAAACGGAGACGTAGAGGCCAACTCGCCAGGAATGTTGTCAAATAATACCGCCGAGATGTTAGGTTGGGTTAGGTTAGGTTATATTACGTTATTGACATATATAAAGGACCCACGGAGACGCAGAGGCCAACAAGCCAGGAATGTGGTCAAATATTACCGCCGAGATGTTAGATTGGGCTAAGCTAGTTTATATTACGTCATTGATGTATATAAAGATCGCACGGAGACGTAGGGGCTAACTCGCCAAGAATGTTGTCAAATATTACTGCCGAGATGATAGGTTGGGTTAGGTTAGGTTATGTTACGTTATTGATGTATATGAAGGTCAAACGGAGACGTAGAGACCAACTCCCCAGGAATGATGTCAAATATTACCGCCGAGATGATAGGTTGGGTTAGGTTAGGTTATGTTACGTTATTGATGTATATGAAGGTCCAACGGAGACGTAGAGGCCAACTCGCCAGGAATGTTGTCAAATATTACCGCCGAGATGATAGGATGGGTTAGGTTAGGTTATATTACGTTATTGACATATATAAAGCTCTCACGGAGACGCAGAGGCCAACAAGCCAGGAATGTGGTCAAATATTACCGCCGAGATGTTATGTTGTGTTAGGTTACGTTATATTAAGTTATTGATGTATATGAGGGTTACACGGAAACGTAGAGGCCAACTCGCCAGGAATGATGTCAAATATTACCGCCGAGATGTTAGGTTGGGTTATGTTAGGCTGTATTATGTTACTGATGTATATGAAGGTCAAACGGAGACGTAGAGGCCAACTCGCCAGGAATGATGTCAAATATTACCGCCGAGATGTTAGGTTGGGTTAAGTTAGGTTATATTATGTTATTGATGTATATAAAGGTCAAACGGAGACGTAGAGGCCAACTCGCCAGGAATGTTGTCAAATATTACCGCCGCGATGATAGGTTGGGTTAGGTTAGGTTATGTTACGTTATTGATGTATATGAAGGTCAAACGGAGACGTAGAGGCCAACTCGCCAGGAATGTTGTCAAATATTACCGCCGAGATGATAGGTTGGGTTAGCTTAGGTTATATTACGTTATTGATGTATATAAAGATCCCACGGAGACGTAGAGGCCAACTCGGCAGGAATGTTGTCAAACATTACCGCCGAGATGATAGGTTGGGTTAGGTTAGGTTATATTACGTTATTGACATATATAAAGGTCCCACGGAGACGCAGAGACCAACAAGCCAGGAATGTGGTCAAATATTACCGCCGAGATGTTATGTTGTGTTAGGTTACGTTATATTACGTTATTGATGTATATGAGGGTTACACGGAAACGTAGAGGCCAACTCGCCAGGAATGATGTCAAATATTACCGCCGAGATTCTAGGTTGGGTTAGGTTAGGCTGTATTATGTTATTGATGTATATGAAGGTCAAACGGAGACGTAGAGGCCAATTAGCCAGGAATGATGCCATATATTACCGCCGAGATGTTAGGTTGGGTTAAGTTAGGTTATGTTACGTTATTAATGTATATGAAGGTCAAACGGAGACGTAGAGGCCAACTCGCCAGGAATGTTGTCAAATATTACCGCCGAGATGATAGGTTGGGTTAGGTTAGGTTATGTTACGTTATTGATGTATATGAAGGTCAAACGGAGACGTAGAGGCCAACTCGCCAGGAATGATGTCAAATATTACCGCCGAGATGTTAGGTTGGGTTAGGTTAGGCTGTATTATGTTATTGATGTATATGAAGGTCAAACGGAGACGTAGCGGCCAACTCGCCAGGAATGATGTCAAATATTACCGCCGAGATGTTAGGTTGGGTTAGGCTATTTTATATTATGTTATTTATGTATATAAAGGTCCAACGGAGATGCAGAGGCCAACTCGGCAGGAATGTTGTCAAATATTACCGCCGAGATGATAGGTTGGGTTAGGTTAGGTTATATTACGTTATTGACATATATAAAGGTCCCACGGAGACGCAGAGGCCAACAAGCCAGGAATGTGGTCAAATATTTCCGCCGAGATGTTATGTTGTGTTAGGTTACGTTATATTAACTTATTGATGTATATGAGGGTTACACGGAAACGTAGAGGCCAACTCGCCAGGAATGATGTCAAATATTACCGCCGAGATGTTAGGTTGGGTTATGTTAGGCTGTATTATGTTACTGATGTATATGAAGGTCAAACGGAGACGTAGAGGCCAACTCGCCAGGAATGTTGTCAAATATTACCGCCGAGATGATAGGTTGGGTTAGGTTAGGTTATGTTACGTTATTGATGTATATGAAGGTCAAACGGGGACGTAGAGGACAACTCGCCAGGAATGATGTCAAATATTACCGCCGAGATGTTAGGTTGGGTTAGGTTATTTTATATTATGTTATTTATGTATATAAAGGTCCAACGGAGACGTAGAGGCCAACTCGCCAGGAATGTTGTCAAATATTACCGCCGAGATGATAGGTTGGGTTAGGTTAGGTTATATTACGTTATTGACATATATAAAGGTCCCACGGTGACGCAGAGGCCAACAAGCCAGGAATGTGGTCAAATATTACCGCCGTGATGTTAGGTTGGGTTAGGTTACGTTATATTACGTTATTGATGTATATAAAGGTCCCACGGAGACGTAGAGGCCAACTCGCCAGGTATGTTGTCAAATATTACCGCCGTGATGTTAGGTTGGCTTAGGTTACGTTATATTACGTTATTGATGTATATGAGGGTTACACGGAGACGTAGAGGCCAACTCGCCAGGAATGTCGTCAAATATTACCGCCGAGATGATAGGTTGGGTTAGGTTAGCTTATATAACGTTATTGATGTATACGAAGGTCAAACGGAGACGTAGAGGCCAACTCGCCAGGAATGTTGTCAAATATTACCGCCGAGATGATAGGTTGGGTTAGGTTAGGTTATGTTACGTTATTGATGTATACGAAGGTCAAACGGGGACGTAGAGGACAACTCGCCGGGAATGATGTCAAATATTACCGCCGAGATGTTAGGTTGGGTTAGGTTATTTTATATTATGTTATTTATGTATATAAAGGTCCCACGGAGACATAGAGGCCAACTCGCCAGGTATGTTGTCAAATATTACCGCCATGATGTTAGGTTGGGTTAGGTTACGTTATATTACGTTATTGATGTATATGAGGGTTACACGGAGACGTAGAGGCCAACTCGCCAGGAATGTCGTCAAATATTACCGCCGAGATGATAGGTTGGGTTAGGTTAGGTTATATTACGTTATTGATGTATATGAAGGTCAAACGGAGACGTAGAGGCCAACTCGCCAGGAATGATGTCAAATATTACCACCGAGATGTTAGGTTGGGTTAAGTAAGGTTATATTACGTTATTGATGTATATAAAGGTCACACGGACACGTAGAGGGCAACAAGCCAGGAATGTTGTCAAATATTACTGCCGAGATGATAGATTGGGTTAGGTTAGGTTATATTACGTTATTGACATATATATAAAGGACCCACGGAGACGCAGAGTCCAACAAGCCAGGAATGTGGTCAAATATTACCGCCGAGATGTTAGGTTGGGTTAGGTTACGTTATATTACGTTATTGATGTATATAAAGGTCCCACGGAGACATAGAGGCCAACTCGCCAGGTATGTTGTCAAATATTACCGCGGAAATGTTAGGTTTGGTTAGCTTAAGTTGTATTACGTTATTGATGTATATGAGGGTTACACAGAGACGTAGAGGTCAACTCGCCAGGAATGTTGTCAAATATTACCGCCGACATGTTAGCTTGGGTTAGGTTTGGTTATATTACGTTATTGATGTATATGAAGGTCAAACGGAGACGTAGAGACCAACTCGCCAGGAATGTTGTCAAATAATACCGCCGAGATGTTAGGTTGGGTTAGGTTAGGTTATATTACGTTATTGACATATATAAAGGACCCACGGAGACGCAGAGGCCAACAAGCCAGCAATGTGGTCAAATATTACCGCCGAGATGTTAGATTGGGCTAAGCTAGTTTATATTACGTCATTGATGTATATAAAGATCGCACGGAGACGTAGAGGCTAACTCGCCAAGAATGTTGTCAAATATTACTGTCGAGATGATAGGGTGGGTTAGGTTAGGTTATGTTACGTTATTGATGTATATGAAGGTCAAACGGAGACGTAGAGACCAACTCGCCAGGAATGTTGTCAAATATTACCGCCGAGATGATAGGTTGGGTCAGGTTAGGTTATGTTACGTTATTGATGTATATGAAGGTCAAACGGAGACGTAGAGGCCAACTCGCCAGGAATAATGTCAAATATTACCGCCGAGATGTTAGGTTGGGTTAAGTTAGGTTATATTACGTTATTGATGTATATAAAGGTCCCACGGAGACGTAGAGGCCAACTCGCCAGGAATGTTGTCAAATATTACCGCCGAGATGATAGGTTGGGTTAGGTTAGGTTATATTACGTTATTGACATATATAAAGGTCCCACGGCTACGCAGAGGCCAACAAGCCAGGAATGTGGTCAAATATTACCGCCGAGATGTTAGATTGGGTTAGGCTAGCTTATATTATGTTATTGATGTATATACAGGTCCCGCGGAGACGTAGAGGCCATCTCGCCAGGAATGTTGTCAAATATTACCGCCGAGATGTCAGATTGGGTTAGGTTACGTTATATTACGTTATTGATGTATATAAGCGTCACACGGAGACGTAGAGGCCAACTCGCCAGGTATGTTGTCAAATATTACCGCGGAAATGTTAGGTTTGGTTAGGTTAAATTATATTACGTTATTGATGTATATGAGGGTTAAACGGAGACGTATCGGTCAACTCGCCGGGAATGTTGTCAAATATTACCGCCGACATGTTAGGTTGGGTTAGGTTAGGTTATATTACGTTATTGACATATATAAAGGTCCCACGGAGACGTAGAGGCCAACTCGCCCGGAATGTGGTCAAATATTACCGCCGAGATGATAGGTTGGGTTAGGTTAGGTTATATTACGTTATTGATGTATATAAAGGTCCCACGGTAACGTAGAGGCCAACTTGCCAGGAATGTTGTCAAATATTACCGCCGAGATGTTAGGTTGTGTTAGGTTAAGTTATATTACGTTATTGATGTATATGAGGGTTACACGGAGACGTAGAGGCCAACTCGCCAGGAATGTTGTCAAATATTACCGCCGAGATGTTAGGTTGGGTTAGGTTTGGTTATATTACGTTATTGATGTATATGAAAGTCACACGGAGACGTAGAGGCCAACTCGCCAGGAATGTTGTCAAATAATACCGCCGAGATGTTAGGTTGGGTTAGGTTAGGTTATATTACGTTATTGATGTATATAAAGGTCCCACGGTAACGTAGAGGCCAACTCGCCAGGAATGATGTCAAATATTACCGCCGAGATGTTAGATTGGGCTAAGCTAGTTTATATTATGTTATTGAGTTATATAAAGGTCCCACGGAGACGTAGAGGCTAACTCGCCAGGAATGTTGTCAAATATTACCGCCGAGATGATAGGTTGGGTTAGGTTAGGTTATGTTACGTTATTGATGTATATGAAGGTCAAACGGAGACGTAGAGGCCAACTCGCCAGGAATGTTGTCAAGTATTACCGCCGAGAAGATAGTTTGGGTTAAGTTAGGTAATATTACGTTATTGATGTATATAAAGGTCCCACGGAGACGTAGAGGCCAACAAGCCAAGAATGTGGTCAAATATTACCGCCGAGATGTTAGATTGCGTTAGGCTATTTTATATTATGTTATTTATGTATATAAAGGTCCAACGGAGACGTAGAGGCCAACTCGCCAAGAATGTTGTCAAATATTACCGCCGAGATGATAGGTTGGGTTAGGTTAGGTTATATTACGTTATTGACATATATAAAGGTCCCACGGAGACGCAGAGGCCAACAAGGGAGGAATGTGGTCAAATATAACCGCCGAGATGATGGGTTGGGTTAGGTTAGGTTATGTTACGTTATTGATGTATATGAAGGTCAAACGGAGACGTAGAGGCCAACTCGCCAGGAATGTTGTCAAATATTACCGCCGAGATGTTAGGTTGGGTTAGGTTAGGTTCTGTTACGTTATTGATGTATATAAAGGTCCCACGGTAACGTAGAGGCCAACTCGCCAGGAATGATGTCAAATATTACCGCCGAGATGTTAGATTGGGTTAGGTTATTTTATATTATGTTATTTATGTATATAAAGGTCCAACGGAGACGTAGAGGCCAACTCGCCAAGAATGTTGTCAAATATTACCGCCGAGATGATAGGTTGGGTTAGGTTAGGTTATATTACGTTATTGACATATATAAAGGACCCACGGAGACGTAGAGGCCAACAAGCCAGGAATGTGCTCAAATATTACCGCCGAGATGTTAGATTGGGTTAGGCTAGTTTATATTATGTTATTTATGTATATAAAGGTCCCACGGAGACGTAGAGGCCAACTCGCCAGGAATGTTGTCAAATATTACCGCTGAGATGATAGGTTGGGTTCGGTTAGGTTATATTACGTTCTTGACATATATAAAGGTCCCACGGAGGCGCAGAGGCCAGCAAGCCAGGAATGTGGTCAAATATTACCGCCGAGAGGTTAGGTTGGGTTAGGTTAGGTTATATTACGTTATTGAAATATATCAGGGTCCCACGGCGACGCAGAGGCCAACAAGCCAGGAATGTGGTCAAATATTACCGCCGAGATGTTATGATGTGTTAGGTTACGTTATATTACGTTATTGATGTGTATGAGGGTTACACGGAAACGTAGAGGCCAACTCGCCAGGAATGTCGTCAAATATTACCGCCGAGATGATAGGTTGGGTTAGGTTAGCTTATGTAACGTTATTGATGTATACGAAGGTCAAACGGAGACGTAGAGGCCAACACGCCAGGAATGATGTCAAATATTACCGCCGAGATGTTAGGTTGGGTTAGGTTAGGTTATATTACGTTATTGATGTATATGAAGGTCAAACGGAGACGTAGAGGCCAACTCGCCAGGAATGATGTCAAATATTACCACCGAGATGTTAGGTTGGGTTGAGTAAGGTTATATTACGTTATTGATGTATATAAAGGACACACGGAGACGTAGAGGCCAACAAGCCAGGAATGTGCTCAAATATTACCGCCGAGATGTTAGATTGGGTTGGGCTAGTTTATATTATGTTATTTATGTATATAAAGGTCCCACGGAGACGTAGAGGTCAACTCGCCAGGAATGTTGTCAAATATTACCGCCGTGATAATAGGTTGGGTTAGGTTAGGTTATGTTACGTTATTGATGTATATGAAGGTCAAACGGAGACGTAGAGGCCAACTCGCCAGGAATGTTGTCAAATATTACCGCCGAGATGATAGGTTGGGTTAGGTTAGGTTATGTTACGTTATTGATGTATATGAAGGTCAAACGGGGACGTAGAGGACAACTCGCCAGGAATGATGTCAAATATTACCGCCGAGATGTTAGGTTGGGTTAGGTTATTTTATATTATGTTATTTATGTATATAAAGGTCCAACGGAGACGTAGAGGCCAACTCGCCAGGAATGTTGTCAAATATTACCGCCGAGATGATAGGTTGGGTTAGGTTAGGTTATATTACGTTATTGACATATATAAAGGTCCCACGGTGACGCAGAGGCCAACAAGCCAGGAATGTGGTCAAATATTACCGCCGAGATGTTATGATGTGTTAGGTTACGTTATATTACGTTATTGATGTGTATGAGGGTTACACGGAAACGTAGAGGCCAACTCGCCAGGAATGTCGTCAAATATTACCGCCGAGATGATAGGTTGGGTTAGGTTAGCTTATGTAACGTTATTGATGTATACGAAGGTCAAACGGAGACGTAGAGGCCAACACGCCAGGAATGATGTCAAATATTACCGCCGAGATGTTAGGTTGGGTTAGGTTAGGTTATATTACGTTATTGATGTATATGAAGGTCAAACGGAGACGTAGAGGCCAACTCGCCAGGAATGATGTCAAATATTACCACCGAGATGTTAGGTTGGGTTGAGTAAGGTTATATTACGTTATTGATGTATATAAAGGACACACGGAGACGTAGAGGCCAACAAGCCAGGAATGTGCTCAAATATTACCGCCGAGATGTTAGATTGGGTTGGGCTAGTTTATATTATGTTATTTATGTATATAAAGGTCCCACGGAGACGTAGAGGTCAACTCGCCAGGAATGTTGTCAAATATTACCGCCGTGATAATAGGTTGGGTTAGGTTAGGTTATGTTACGTTATTGATGTATATGAAGGTCAAACGGAGACGTAGAGGCCAACTCGCCAGGAATGTTGTCAAATATTACCGCCGAGATGATAGGTTGGGTTAGGTTAGGTTATGTTACGTTATTGATGTATATGAAGGTCAAACGGGGACGTAGAGGACAACTCGCCAGGAATGATGTCAAATATTACCGCCGAGATGTTAGGTTGGGTTAGGTTATTTTATATTATGTTATTTATGTATATAAAGGTCCAACGGAGACGTAGAGGCCAACTCGCCAGGAATGTTGTCAAATATTACCGCCGAGATGATAGGTTGGGTTAGGTTAGGTTATATTACGTTATTGACATATATAAAGGTCCCACGGTGACGCAGAGGCCAACAAGCCAGGAATGTGGTCAAATATTACCGCCGAGATGTTATGATGTGTTAGGTTACGTTATATTACGTTATTGATGTGTATGAGGGTTACACGGAAACGTAGAGGCAAACTCGCCAGGAATGTCGTCAAATATTACCGCCGAGATGATAGGTTGGGTTAGGTTAGCTTATGTAACGTTATTGATGTATACGAAGGTCAAACGGAGACGTAGAGGCCAACACGCCAGGAATGATGTCAAATATTACCGCCGAGATGTTAGGTTGGGTTAGGTTAGGTTATATTACGTTATTGATGTATATGAAGGTCAAACGGAGACGTAGAGGCCAACTCGCCAGGAATGATGTCAAATATTACCACCGAGATGTTAGGTTGGGTTGAGTAAGGTTATATTACGTTATTGATGTATATAAAGGACACACGGAGACGTAGAGGCCAACAAGCCAGGAATGTGCTCAAATATTACCGCCGAGATGTTAGATTGGGTTGGGCTAGTTTATATTATGTTATTTATGTATATAAAGGTCCCACGGAGACGTAGAGGTCAACTCGCCAGGAATGTTGTCAAATATTACCGCCGTGATAATAGGTTGGGTTAGGTTAGGTTATGTTACGTTATTGATGTATATGAAGGTCAAACGGAGACGTAGAGGCCAACTCGCCAGGAATGTTGTCAAATATTACCGCCGAGATGATAGGTTGGGTTAGGTTAGGTTATGTTACGTTATTGATGTATATGAAGGTCAAACGGGGACGTAGAGGACAACTCGCCAGGAATGATGTCAAATATTACCGCCGAGATGTTAGGTTGGGTTAGGTTATTTTATATTATGTTATTTATGTATATAAAGGTCCAACGGAGACGTAGAGGCCAACTCGCCAGGAATGTTGTCAAATATTACCGCCGAGATGATAGGTTGGGTTAGGTTAGGTTATATTACGTTATTGACATATATAAAGGTCCCACGGTGACGCAGAGGCCAACAAGCCAGGAATGTGGTCAAATATTACCGCCGAGATGTTAGGTTGGGTTAGGTTACGTTATATTACGTTATTGATGTATATAAAGGTCCCACGGAGACGTAGAGGCCAACTCGCCAGGTATGTTGTCAAATATTACCGCCGTGATGTTAGGTTGGCTTAGGTTACGTTATATTACGTTATTGATGTATATGAGGGTTACACGGAGACGTAGAGGCCAACTCGCCAGGAATGTCGTCAAATATTACCGCCGAGATGATAGGTTGGGTTAGGTTAGCTTATATAA
This sequence comes from Xylocopa violacea, assembly GCA_963969225.1. Taxonomy (NCBI): domain Eukaryota; kingdom Metazoa; phylum Arthropoda; class Insecta; order Hymenoptera; family Apidae; genus Xylocopa; species Xylocopa violacea. Next base: position 4,604,915 of record CAXAJV010000836.1, on the reverse strand, counting down.
CGTTATTGATGTATACGAAGGTCAAACGGAGACGTAGAGGCCAACTCGCCAGGAATGTTGTCAAATATTACCGCCGAGATGATAGGTTGGGTTAGGTTAGGTTATGTTACGTTATTGATGTATACGAAGGTCAAACGGGGACGTAGAGGACAACTCGCCGGGAATGATGTCAAATATTACCGCCGAGATGTTAGGTTGGGTTAGGTTATTTTATATTATGTTATTTATGTATATAAAGGTCCCACGGAGACATAGAGGCCAACTCGCCAGGTATGTTGTCAAATATTACCGCCATGATGTTAGGTTGGGTTAGGTTACGTTATATTACGTTATTGATGTTTATGAGGGTTACACGGAGACGTAGAGGCCAACTCGCCAGGAATGTCGTCAAATATTACCGCCGAGATGATAGGTTGGGTTAGGTTAGCTTATATAACGTTATTGATGTATACGAAGGTCAAACGGAGACGTAGAGGCCAACTCGCCAGGAATGATGTCAAATATTACCGCCGAGATGTTAGGTTGAGTTAGGTTAGGTTATATTACGTTATTGATGTATATAAAGGTCCCACGGAGACGTAGAGGCCAACTCGCCAGGTATGTTGTCAAATATTACCGCCGTGATGTTAGGTTGGCTTAGGTTACGTTATATTACGTTATTGATGTATATGAGGGTTACACGGAGACGTAGAGGCCAACTCGCCAGGAATGTCGTCAAATATTACCGCCGAGATGATAGGTTGGGTTAGGTTAGCTTATATAACGTTATTGATGTATACGAAGGTCAAACGGAGACGTAGAGGTCAACTCGCCAGGAATGATGTCAAATATTAAAGCCGAGATGTTAGGTTGGGTTAGGTTAGGTTATATTACGTTATTGATGTATATGAAGGTCAAACGGAGACGTAGAGGCCAACTCGCCAGGAATGATGTCAAATATTACCACCGAGATGTTAGGTTGGGTTAAGTAAGATTATATTACGTTATTGATGTATATAAAGGTCACACGGACACGTAGAGGCCAACAAGCCAGGAATGTGGTCAAATATTACCGCCGAGATGTTAGATTGGGTTAGGCTAGTTTATATTATGTTATTTATGTATATAAAGATCCCACGGAGACGTAGAGGCCAACTCGCCAGGAATGTAGTCAAATATTACCGCCGAGATGATAGGTTGGGTTAGGTTAGGTTATATTACGTTATTGATGTATATAAAGATCCCACGGAGACGTAGAGGCCAATTCGCCAGGTATGTTGTCAAATATTACCGCGGAAATGTTAGGTTTGGTTAGGTTAAGTTATATTACGTTATTGATGTATATGAGGGTTACACAGAGACGTAGAGGTCAACTCGCCAGGAATGTTGTCAAATATTACCGCCGACATGTTAGGTTGGGTTAGGTTTGGTTATATTACGTTATTGATGTATATAAAGGTCCAAAGGAGACGTAGAGGACAACAAGACAGGAATGTGGTCAAATATTACCGCCGAGATGTTAGATTGGGTTAGGTTAGGTTATATTACGTTATTGACATATATAAAGGACCCACGGAGACGCAGAGGCCAACAAGCCAGGAATGTGGTCAAATATTACCGCCGAGATGTTAGATTGGGCTAAGCTAGTTTATATTATGTTATTGATGTATATAAAGGTCCCACGGAGACGTAGAGGCTAACTCGCCAGGAATGTTGTCAAATATTACCGCCGAGATAATAGGTTGGGTTAGGTTAGGTTATGTTACGTTATTGATGTATATGAAGGTCAAACGGAGACGTAGAGGCCAACTCGCCAGGAATGTTGTCAAATATTACCGCCGAGATGATAGGTTGGGTTAGGTTAGGTTATGTTACGTTATTGATGTATACGAAGGTCAAACGGGGACGTAGAGGACAACTCGCCGGGAATGATGTCAAATATTACCGCCGAGATGTTAGGTTGGGTTAGGTTATTTTATATTATGTTATTTATGTATATAAAGGTCCCACGGAGACATAGAGGCCAACTCGCCAGGTATGTTGTCAAATATTACCGCCATGATGTTAGGTTGGGTTAGGTTACGTTATATTACGTTATTGATGTATATGAGGGTTACACGGAGACGCAGAGGCCAACTCGCCAGGAATGTCGTCAAATATTACCGCCGAGATGTTAGGTTGGGTTAGGTTACGTTATATTACGTTATTGATGTATATAAAGGTCCCACGGAGACGTAGAGGACAATTCGCCAGGTATGTTGTCAAATATTACCGCCGTGATGTTAGGTTGGGTTAGGTTACGTTATATTACGTTATTAATGTATATGCGGGTTACACGGAGACGTAGAGGCCAACTCGCCAGGAATGTCGTCAAATATTACGGCCGAGATGATAGGTTGGGTTAGGTTAGGTTATGTTACGTTATTGATGTATATGAAGGTCAAACGGAGACGTAGAGGCCAACTCGCCAGGAATGATGTCAAATATTACCGCCGAGATGTTAGGTTGGGTTAAGTTAGGTTATATTACGTTATTGATGTATATAAAGGTCCCACGGAGACGTAGAGGCCAACTCGCCAGGAATGTTGTCAAATATTACCGCCGAGATGATATGTTGGGTTAGGTTAGGTTATATTACGTTATTGACATATATAAAGGTCCCACGGCTACGCAGAGGCCAACAAGCCAGGAATGTGGTCAAATATTACCGCCGAGATGTTAGATTGGGTTAGGCTAGCTTATATTATGTTATTGATGTATATACAGGTCCCACGGAGACGTAGAGGCCATCTCGCCAGGAATGTTGTCAAATATTACCGCCGAGATGTCAGGTTGGGTTAGGTTACGTTAGATTACGTTATTGATGTATATAAGCGTCCCACGGAGACGTAGAGGCCAACTCGCCAGGTATGTTGTCAAATATTACCGCGGAAATGTTAGGTTTGGTTAGGTTAAATTATATTACGTTATTGATGTATATGAGGGTTAAACGGAGACGTATCGGTCAACTCGCCGGGAATGTTGTCAAATATTACCGCCGACATGTTAGGTTGGGTTAGGTTAGGTTATATTACGTTATTCACATATATAAAGGTCCCACGGAGACGTAGAGGCCAACTCGCCCGGAATGTGGTCAAATATTACCGCCGAGATGATAGGTTGGGTTAGGTTAGGTTATATTACGTTATTGATGTATATAAAGGTCCCACGGTAACGTAGAGGCCAACTTGCCAGGAATGTTGTCAAATATTACCGCCGAGATGTTAGGTTGTGTTAGGTTAAGTTATATTACGTTATTGATGTATATGAGGGTTACACGGAGACGTAGAGGCCAACTCGCCAGGAATGTTGTCAAATATTACCGCCGAGATGTTAGGTTGGGTGAGGTTTGGTTATATTACGTTATTGATGTATATGAAAGTCAAACGGAGACGTAGAGTCCCACTCGCCAGGAATGTTGTCAAATAATACCGCCGAGATGTTAGGTTGGGTTAGGTTAGGTTATATTACGTTATTGATGTATATAAAGGTCCCACGGTAACGTAAAGGCCAACTCGCCAGGAATGATGTCAAATATTACCGCCGAGATGTTAGATTGGGCTAAGCTAGTTTACATTATGTTATTGAGTTATATAAAGGTCCCACGGAGACGTAGAGGCTAACTCGCCAGGAATGTTGTCAAATATTACCGCCGAGATGATAGGTTGGGTTAGGTTAGGTTATGTTACGTTATTGATGTATATGAAGGTCAAACGGAGACGTAGAGGCCAACTCGCCAGGAATGTTGTCAAGTATTACCGCCGAGATGATAGTTTGGGTTAAGTTAGGTAATATTACGTTATTGATGTATATAAAGGTCCCACGGAGACGTACAGGCCAACAAGCCAAGAATGTGGTCAAATATTACCGCCGAGATGTTAGATTGCGTTAGGCTATTTTATATTATGTTATTTATGTATATAAAGGTCCAACGGAGACGTAGAGGCCAACTCGCCAAGAATGTTGTCAAATATTACCGCCGAGATGATAGGTTGGGTTAGGTTAGGTTATATTACGTTATTGACATATATAAAGGTCCCACGGAGACGCAGAGGCCAACAAGGGAGGAATGTGGTCAAATATAACCGCCGAGATGATAGGTTGGGTTAGGTTAGGTTATGTTACGTTATTGATGTATATGAAGGTCAAACGGAGACGTAGAGGCCAACTCGCCAGGAATGTTGTCAAATATTACCGCCGAGATGTTAGGTTGGGTTAGGTTAGGTTCTATTACGTTATTGGTGTATATAAAGGTCCCACGGTAACGTAGAGGCCAACTCGCCAGGAATGATGTCAAATATTACCGCCGAGATGTTAGATTGGGTTAGGTTATTTTATATTATGTTATTTATGTATATAAAGGTCCAACGGAGACGTAGAGGCCAACTCGCCAAGAATGTTGTCAAATATTACCGCCGAGATGATAGGTTGGGTTAGGTTAGGTTATATTACGTTATTGACATATATAAAGGACCCACGGAGACGTAGAGGCCAACAAGCCAGGAATGTGCTCAAATATTACCGCCGAGATGTTAGATTGGGTTAGGCTAGTTTATATTATGTTATTTATGTATATAAAGGTCCCACGGAGACGTAGAGGCCAACTCGCCAGGAATGTTGTCAAATATTACCGCCAAGATGATAGGTTGGGTTCGGTTAGGTTATATTACGTTCTTGACATATATAAAGGTCCCACGGAGGCGCAGAGGCCAACAAGCCAGGAATGTGGTCAAATATTACCACCGAGATGTTAGGTTGGCTTAAGTAAGGTTATATTACGTTATTGATGTATATAAAGGACACACGGAGACGTAGAGGCCAACAAGCCAGGAATGTGCTCAAATATTACCGCCGAGATGTTAGATTGGGTTAGGCTAGTTTATATTATTTTATTTATGTATAAAAAGGTCCCACGGAGGCGCAGAGGCCAACAAGCCAGGAATGTGGTCAAATATTACCGCCGAGATGTTAGGTTGGGTTAGGTTAGGTTATATTACGTTATTGATGTATATAAAGGTGCCACGGTAACGTAGAGGCCAACTCGCCAGGAATGTTGTCAAATATTTCCGCAAAGATGTTAGGTTGAGTTAGGTTAGGTTATATTACGTTATTGAAATATATCAGGGTCCCACGGCGACGCAGAGGCCAACAAGCCAGGAATGTGGTCAAATATTACCGCCGAGATGTTAGGTTGGGCTAGGTTACGTTATATTACGTTATTGATGTATATAAAGGTCCCACGGTAACGTAGAGGCCAACTCCCCAGGAATGATGTCAAATATTACCGCCGAGATGTTAGGTTGTGTTAGGTTAGGTTATATTACGTTATTGATGTATATAAATATCCCACGGAGACGTAGAGGCCAACTCGCCAGGAATGTTGTCAAATATTACCGCCGAGATGATAGATTGGGTTAGGTTAGGTTATATTACGTTATTGACATATATAAAGGACCCACGGAGACGCAGAGTCCAACAAGCCAGGAATTTGGTCAAATATTACCGCCGAGATGTTAGGTTGGGTTAGGTTACGTTATATTACGTTATTGATGTATATAAAGGTCCCACGGAGACGTAGAGGCCAACTCGCCAGGTATGTTGTCAAATATTACCGCGGAAATGTTAGGTTTGGTTAGGTTAAGTTATATTACGTTATTGATGTATATGAGGGTTACACAGAGACGTAGAGGTCAACTTGCCAGGAATGTTGTCAAATATTACCGCCGACATGTTATGTTGGGTTAGGTTTGGTTATATTACGTTATTGTTGTATATGAAGGTCAAACGGAGACGTAGAGGCCAACTCGCCAAGAATGTTGTCAAATATTACCGCCGAGATGTTAGGTTGGGTTAGGTTAGGTTCTATTACGTTATTGATGTATATAAAGGTCCCACGGTAACGTAGAGGCCAACTCGCCAGGAATGATGTCAAATATTACCGCCGAGATGTTAGATTGGGTTAGGTTATTTTATATTATGTTATTTATGTATATAAAGGTCCAACGGAGACGTAGAGGCCAACTCGCCAGGAATTTTGTCAAATATTACCGCCGAGATGATAGGTTGGGTTAGGTTAGGTTATATTACGTTATTGACATATATAAAGGTCCCACGGAGACGTAGAGGCCAACAAGCCTGGAATGTGGTCAAATATTACCGCCGAGATGTTAGGTTGGGTTAGGTTACGTTATATTACGTTATTGATGTATATAAAGGTCCCACGGAGACGTAGAGGACAATTCGCCAGGTATGTTGTCAAATATTACCGCCGTGATGTTAGGTTGGGTTAGGTTACGTTATATTACGTTATTAATGTATATGCGGGTTACACGGAGACGTAGAGGCCAACTCGCCAGGAATGTCGTCAAATATTACGGCCGAGATGATAGGTTGGGTTAGGTTAGCTTATGTAACGTTATTGATGTATACGAAGGTCAAACGGAGACGTAGAGGCCAACACGCCAGGAATGATGTCAAATATTACCGCCGAGATGTTAGGTTGGGTTAGGTTAGGTTATATTACGTTATTGAAATATATCAGGGTCCCACGGCGACGCAGAGGCCAACTCGCCAGGAATGTTGTCAAATATTACCGCCGAGATGTTAGGTTGGGTTAGGTTACGTTATATTACGTTATTGATGTATATAAAGGTCCCACGGAGACGTAGAGGCCAACTCGCCAGGTATGTTGTCAAATATTACCGCGGAAATGTTAGGTTTGGTTAGGTTAAGTTATATTACGTTATTGATGTATATGAGGGTTACACAGAGACGTAGAGGTCAACTTGCCAGGAATGTTGTCAAATATTACCGCCGACATGTTATGTTGGGTTAGGTTTGGTTATATTACGTTATTGTTGTATATGAAGGTCAAACGGAGACGTAGAGGCCAACTCGCCAAGAATGTTGTCAAATATTACCGCCGAGATGTTAGGTTGGGTTAGGTTAGGTTCTATTACGTTATTGATGTATATAAAGGTCCCACGGTAACGTAGAGGCCAACTCGCCAGGAATGATGTCAAATATTACCGCCGAGATGTTAGATTGGGTTAGGTTATTTTATATTATGTTATTTATGTATATAAAGGTCCAACGGAGACGTAGAGGCCAACTCGCCAGGAATTTTGTCAAATATTACCGCCGAGATGATAGGTTGGGTTAGGTTAGGTTATATTACGTTATTGACATATATAAAGGTCCCACGGAGACGTAGAGGCCAACAAGCCTGGAATGTGGTCAAATATTACCGCCGAGATGTTAGGTTGGGTTAGGTTACGTTATATTACGTTATTGATGTATATAAAGGTCCCACGGAGACGTAGAGGACAATTCGCCAGGTATGTTGTCAAATATTACCGCCGTGATGTTAGGTTGGGTTAGGTTACGTTATATTACGTTATTAATGTATATGCGGGTTACACGGAGACGTAGAGGCCAACTCGCCAGGAATGTCGTCAAATATTACGGCCGAGATGATAGGTTGGGTTAGGTTAGCTTATGTAACGTTATTGATGTATACGAAGGTCAAACGGAGACGTAGAGGCCAACAAGCCAGGAATGTGCTCAAATATTACCGCCGAGATGTTAGATTGGGTTGGGCTAGTTTATATTATGTTATTTATGTATATAAAGGTCCCACGGAGACGTAGAGGTCAACTCGCCAGGAATGTTGTCAAATATTACCGCCAAGATGATAGGTTGGGTTCGGTTAGGTTATATTACGTTCTTGACATATATAAAGGTCCCACGGAGGCGCAGAGGCCAACAAGCCAGGAATGTGGTCAAATATTACCACCGAGATGTTAGGTTGGGTTAAGTAAGGTTATATTACGTTATTGATGTATATAAAGGACACACGGAGACGTAGAGGCCAACAAGCCAGGAATGTGCTCAAATATTACCGCCGAGATGTTAGATTGGGTTAGGCTAGTTTATATTATTTTATTTATGTATAAAAAGGTCCCACGGAGGCGCAGAGGCCAACAAGCCAGGAATGTGGTCAAATATTACCGCCGAGATGTTAGGTTGGGTTAGGTTAGGTTATATTACGTTATTGATGTATATAAAGGTGCCACGGTAACGTAGAGGCCAACTCGCCAGGAATGTTGTCAAATATTACCGCAAAGATGTTAGGTTGAGTTAGGTTAGGTTATATTACGTTATTGAAATATATCAGGGTCCCACGGCGACGCAGAGGCCAACAAGCCAGGAATGTGGTCAAATATTACCGCCGAGATGTTAGGTTGGGCTAGGTTACGTTATATTACGTTATTGATGTATATAAAGGTCCCACGGTAACGTAGAGGCCAACTCCCCAGGAACGATGTCAAATATTACCGCCGAGATGTTAGGTTGTGTTAGGTTAGGTTATATTACGTTATTGATGTATATAAATATCCCACAGAGACGTAGAGGCCAACTCGCCAGGAATGTTGTCAAATATTACCGCCGAGATGTTAGGTTGGGTTAGGTTACGTTATATTACGTTATTGATGTATATAAAGGTCCCACGGAGACGTAGAGGCCAACTCGCCAGGTATGTTGTCAAATATTACCGCGGAAATGTTAGGTTTGGTTAGGTTAAGTTATATTACGTTATTGATGTATATGAGGGTTACACAGAGACGTAGAGGTCAACTTGCCAGGAATGTTGTCAAATATTACCGCCGACATGTTATGTTGGGTTAGGTTTGGTTATATTACGTTATTGTTGTATATGAAGGTCAAACGGAGACGTAGAGGCCAACTCGCCAGGAATGTTGTCAAATATTACCGCCGAGATGTTAGGTTGGGTTAGGTTAGGTTCTATTACGTTATTGATGTATGTAAAGGTCCCACGGTAACGTAGAGGCCAACTCGCCAGGAATGATGTCAAATATTACCGCCGAGATGTTAGGTTGGGTTAGGTTAGGTTCTATTACGTTATTGATGTATATAAAGGTCCCACGGAGACGTAGAGGACAACTCGCCAGGTATGTTGTCAAATATTACCGCCGTGATGTTAGGTTGGGTTAGGTTACGTTATATTACGTTATTAATGTATATGCGGGTTACACGGAGACGTAGAGGCCAACTCGCCAGGAATGTCGTCAAATATTACCGCCGAGATGATAGGTTGGGTTAGGTTAGCTTATGTAACGTTATTGATGTATACGAAGGTCAAACGGAGACATAGAGGCCAACACGCCAGGAATGATGTCAAATATTACCGCCGAGATGTTAGGTTGGGTTAGGTTAGGTTATATTACGTTATTGAAATATATCAGGGTCCCACGGCGACGCAGAGGCCAACTCGCCAGGAATGTTGTCAAATATTACCGCCGAGATGTTAGGTTGTGTTAGGTTACGTTATATTACGTTATTGATGTATATAAAGGTCCCACGGAGACGTAGAGGCCAACTCGCCAGGTATGTTGTCAAATATTACCGCGGAAATGTTAGGTTTGGTTAGGTTAAGTTATATTACGTTATTGATGTATATGAGGGTTACACAGAGACGTAGAGGTCAACTTGCCAGGAATGTTGTCAAATATTACCGCCGACATGTTATGTTGGGTTAGGTTTGGTTATATTACGTTATTGTTGTATATGAAGGTCAAACGGAGACGTAGAGGCCAACTCGCCAAGAATGTTGTCAAATATTACCGCCGAGATGTTAGGTTGGGTTAGGTTAGGTTCTATTACGTTATTGATGTATATAAAGGTCCCACGGTAACGTAGAGGCCAACTCGCCAGGAATGATGTCAAATATTACCGCCGAGATGTTAGATTGGGTTAGGTTATTTTATATTATGTTATTTATGTATATAAAGGTCCAACGGAGACGTAGAGGCCAACTCGCCAGGAATTTTGTCAAATATTACCGCCGAGATGATAGGTTGGGTTAGGTTAGGTTATATTACGTTATTGACATATATAAAGGTCCCACGGAGACGTAGAGGCCAACAAGCCTGGAATGTGGTCAAATATTACCGCCGAGATGTTAGGTTGGGTTAGGTTACGTTATATTACGTTATTGATGTATATAAAGGTCCCACGGAGACGTAGAGGACAATTCGCCAGGTATGTTGTCAAATATTACCGCCGTGATGTTAGGTTGGGTTAGGTTACGTTATATTACGTTATTAATGTATATGCGGGTTACACGGAGACGTAGAGGCCAACTCGCCAGGAATGTCGTCAAATATTACGGCCGAGATGATAGGTTGGGTTAGGTTAGCTTATGTAACGTTATTGATGTATACGAAGGTCAAACGGAGACGTAGAGGCCAACACGCCAGGAATGATGTCAAATATTACCGCCGAGATGTTAGGTTGGGTTAGGTTAGGTTATATTACGTTATTGACGTATATGAAGGTCAAACGGAGACGTAGAGGCCAACTCGCCAGGAATGATGTCAAATATTACCACCGAGATGTTAGGTTGGGTTGAGTAAGGTTATATTACGTTATTGATGTATATAAAGGACACACGGAGACGTAGAGGCCAACAAGCCAGGAATGAGCTCAAATATTACCGCCGAGATGTTAGATTGGGTTGGGCTAGTTTATATTATGTTATTTATGTATATAAAGGTCCCACGGAGACGTAGAGGTCAACTCGCCAGGAATGTTGTCAAATATTACCGCCGAGATGATAGGTTGGGTTCGGTTAGGTTATATTACGTTCTTGACATATATAAAGGTCCCACGGAGGCGCAGAGGCCAACAAGCCAGGAATGTGGTCAAATATTACCACCGAGATGTTAGGTTGGGTTAAGTAAGGTTATATTACGTTATTGATGTATATAAAGGACACACGGAGACGTAGAGGCCAACAAGCCAGGAATGTGCTCAAATATTACCGCCGAGATGTTAGATTGGGTTGGGCTAGTTTATATTATGTTATTTATGTATATAAAGGTCCCACGGAGACGTAGAGGTCAACTCGCCAGGAATGTTGTCAAATATTACCGCCAAGATGATAGGTTGGGTTCGGTTAGGTTATATTACGTTCTTGACATATATAAAGGTCCCACGGAGGCGCAGAGGCCAACAAGCCAGGAATGTGGTCAAATATTACCACCGAGATGTTAGGTTGGGTTAAGTAAGGTTATATTACGTTATTGATGTATATAAAGGACACACGGAGACGTAGAGGCCAACAAGCCAGGAATGTGCTCAAATATTACCGCCGAGATGTTAGATTGGGTTAGGCTAGTTTATATTATTTTATTTATGTATAAAAAGGTCCCACGGAGGCGCAGAGGCCAACAAGCCAGGAATGTGGTCAAATATTACCGCCGAGATGTTAGGTTGGGTTAGGTTAGGTTATATTACGTTATTGATGTATATAAAGGTGCCACGGTAACGTAGAGGCCAACTCGCCAGGAATGTTGTCAAATATTACCGCAAAGATGTTAGGTTGAGTTAGGTTAGGTTATATTACGTTATTGAAATATATCAGGGTCCCACGGCGACGCAGAGGCCAACAAGCCAGGAATGTGGTCAAATATTACCGCCGAGATGTTAGGTTGGGCTAGGTTACGTTATATTACGTTATTGATGTATATAAAGGTCCCACGGTAACGTAGAGGCCAACTCCCCAGGAACGATGTCAAATATTACCGCCGAGATGTTAGGTTGTGTTAGGTTAGGTTATATTACGTTATTGATGTATATAAATATCCCACAGAGACGTAGAGGCCAACTCGCCAGGAATGTTGTCAAATATTACCGCCGAGATGTTAGGTTGGGTTAGGTTACGTTATATTACGTTATTGATGTATATAAAGGTCCCACGGAGACGTAGAGGCCAACTCGCCAGGTATGTTGTCAAATATTACCGCGGAAATGTTAGGTTTGGTTAGGTTAAGTTATATTACGTTATTGATGTATATGAGGGTTACACAGAGACGTAGAGGTCAACTTGCCAGGAATGTTGTCAAATATTACCGCCGACATGTTATGTTGGGTTAGGTTTGGTTATATTACGTTATTGTTGTATATGAAGGTCAAACGGAGACGTAGAGGCCAACTCGCCAGGAATGTTGTCAAATATTACCGCCGAGATGTTAGGTTGGGTTAGGTTAGGTTCTATTACGTTATTGATGTATGTAAAGGTCCCACGGTAACGTAGAGGCCAACTCGCCAGGAATGATGTCAAATATTACCGCCGAGATGTTAGATTGGGTTAGGTTATTTTATATTATGTTATTTATGTATATAAAGGTCCAACGGAGACGTAGAGGCCAACTCGCCAGGAATTTTGTCAAATATTACCGCCGAGATGGTAGGTTGGGTTAGGTTAGGTTATATTACGTTATTGACATATATAAAGGTCCCACGGAGACGTAGAGGCCAACAAGCCTGGAATGTGGTCAAATATTACCGCCGAGATGTTAGGTTGGGTTAGGTTACGTTATATTACGTTATTGATGTATATAAAGGTCCCACGGAGACGTAGAGGACAACTCGCCAGGTATGTTGTCAAATATTACCGCCGTGATGTTAGGTTGGGTTAGGTTACGTTATATTACGTTATTAATGTATATGCGGGTTACACGGAGACGTAGAGGCCAACTCGCCAGGAATGTCGTCAAATATTACCGCCGAGATGATAGGTTGGGTTAGGTTAGCTTATGTAACGTTATTGATGTATACGAAGGTCAAACGGAGACGTAGAGGCCAACACGCCAGGAATGATGTCAAATATTACCGCCGAGATGTTAGGTTGGGTTAGGTTAGGTTATATTACGTTATTGACGTATATGAAGGTCCAACGGAGACGTAGAGGCCAACTCGCCAGGAATGATGTCAAATATTACCACCGAGATGTTAGGTTGGGTTAAGTAAGGTTATATTACGTTATTGATGTATATAAAGGACACACGGAGACGTAGAGGCCAACAAGCCAGGAATGTGCTCAAATATTACCGCCGAGATGTTAGATTGGGTTGGGCTAGTTTATATTATGTTATTTATGTATATAAAGGTCCCACGGAGACGTAGAGGTCAACTCGCCAGGAATGTTGTCAAATATTACCGCCGAGATGATAGGTTGGGTTCGGTTAGGTTATATTACGTTCTTGACATATATAAAGGTCCCACGGAGGCGCAGAGGCCAACAAGCCAGGAATGTGGTCAAATATTACCACCGAGATGTTAGGTTGGGTTAAGTAAGGTTATATTACGTTATTGATGTATATGAAGGTCAAACGGAGACGTAGAGGCCAACTCGCCAGGAATGTTGTCAAATATTACCGCCGAGATGTTAGGTTGGGTTAGGTTAGGTTATATTACGTTATTAATGTATATAAAGGTCCCACGGTAACGTAGAGGCCAACTCCCCAGGAACGATGTCAAATATTACCGCCGAGATGTTAGGTTGTGTTAGGTTAGGTTATATTACGTTATTGATGTATATAAATATCCCACAGAGACGTAGAGGCCAACTCGCCAGGAATGTTGTCAAATATTACCGCCGAGATGTTAGGTTGGGTTAGGTTACGTTATATTACGTTATTGATGTATATAAAGGTCCCACGGAGACGTAGAGGCCAACTCGCCAGGTATGTTGTCAAATATTACCGCGGAAATGTTAGGTTTGGTTAGGTTAAGTTATATTACGTTATTGATGTATATGAGGGTTACACAGAGACGTAGAGGTCAACTTGCCAGGAATGTTGTCAAATATTACCGCCGACATGTTATGTTGGGTTAGGTTTGGTTATATTACGTTATTGTTGTATATGAAGGTCAAACGGAGACGTAGAGGCCAACTCGCCAGGAATGTTGTCAAATATTACCGCCGAGATGTTAGGTTGGGTTCGGTTAGGTTATATTACGTTCTTGACATATATAAAGGTCCCACGGAGGCGTAGAGGCCAACAAGCCAGGAATGTGGTCAAATATAACCACCGAGATGTTAGATTGGGTTAGGCTAGTTTATATTATGTTATTTATGTATATAAAGGTCCCACGGAGACGTAGAGGCCAACTCGCCAGGAATGTTGTCAAATATTACCGCCGAGATGATAGGTTGGGTTCGGTTAGGTTATATTACGTTCTTGACATATAAAAAAGGTCCTACGGAGGCGCAGAGGCCAACAAGCCAGGAATGTGGTCAAATATTACCGCCGAGATGTTAGGTTGGGTTAGGTTAGGTTATATTACGTTATTGAAATATATCAGGGTCCCACGGCGACGCAGAGGCCAACAAGCCAGGAATGTGGTCAAATATTACCGCCGAGATGTTATGTTGTGTTAGGTTACGTTATATTACGTTATTGATGTATATGAGGGTTACACGGAAACGTAGAGGCCAACTCGCCAGGAATGTCGTCAAATATTACCGCCGAGATGATAGGTTGGGTTAGGTTAGCTTATGTAACGTTATTGATGTATACGAAGGTCAAACGGAGACGTAGAGGCCAACACGCCAGGAATGATGTCAAATATTACCGCCGAGATGTTAGGTTGGGTTCGGTTAGGTTATATTACGTTATTGACGTATATGAAGGTCAAACGGAGACGTAGAGGCCAACTCGCCAGGAATGATGTCAAATATTACCACCGAGATGTTAGGTTGGGTTGAGTAAGGTTATATTACGTTATTGATGTATATAAAGGACACACGGAGACGTAGAGGCCAACAAGCCAGGAATGTGCTCAAATATTACCGCCGAGATGTTAGATTGGGTTGGGCTAGTTTATATTATGTTATTTATGTATATAAAGGTCCCACGGAGACGTAGAGGTCAACTCGCCAGGAATGTTGTCAAATATTACCGCCAAGATGATAGGTTGGGATCGGTTAGGTTATATTACGTTCTTGACATATATAAAGGTCCCACGGAGGCGTAGAGGCCAACAAGCCAGGAATGTGGTCAAATATAACCACCGAGATGTTAGGTTGGGTTAAGTAAGGTTATATTACGTTATTGATGTATATAAAGGACACACGGAGACGTAGAGGCCAACAAGCCAGGAATGTGCTCAAATATTACCGCCGAGATGTTAGATTGGGTTAGGCTAGTTTATATTATGTTATTTATGTATAAAAAGGTCCCACGGAGACGTAGAGGCCAACTCGCCAGGCATGTTGTCAAATATTACCGCCGAGATGATAGGTTGGGTTCGGTTAGGTTATATTACGTTCTTGACATATATAAAGGTCCCACGGAGGCGCAGAGGCCAACAAGCCAGGAATGTGGTCAAATATTACCGCCGAGATGTTAGGTTGGGTTAGGTTAGGTTATATTACGTTATTGATGTATATAAAGGTGCCACGGTAACGTAGAGGCCAACTCGCCAGGAATGTTGTCAAATATTACCGCAAAGATGTTAGGTTGAGTTAGGTTAGGTTATATTACGTTATTGAAATATATCAGGGTCCCACGGCGACGCAGAGGCCAACAAGCCAGGAATGTGGTCAAATATTACCGCCGAGATGTTAGGTTGGGCTAGGTTACGTTATATTACGTTATTGATGTATATAAAGGTGCAACGGAGACGTAGAGGCCAACTCGCCAAGAATGTTGCCAAATATTACCGCCGAGATGATAGGTTGGGTTAGGTTAGGTTATATTACGTTATTGACATATATAAAGGTCCCACGGAGACGCAGAGGCCAACAAGGGAGGAATGTGGTCAAATATAACCGCCGAGATGATTGGTTGGGTTAGGTTAGGTTATGTTACGTTATTGATGTATATAAAGGTCCCACGGAGACGTAGAGGCCAACAAGCCTGGAATGTGGTCAAATATTACCGCCGAGATGTTAGGTTGGGTTAGGTTACGTTATATTACGTTATTGATGTATATAAAGGTCCCACGGAGACGTAGAGGACAACTCGCCAGGTATGTTGTCAAATATTACCGCCGTGATGTTAGGTTGGGTTAGGTTACGTTATATTACGTTATTAATGTATATGCGGGTTACACGGAGACGTAGAGGCCAACTCGCCAGGAATGTCGTCAAATATTACCGCCGAGATGATAGGTTAGGTTAGGTTAGCTTATGTAACGTTATTGATGTATACGAAGGTCAAACGGAGACGTAGAGGCCAACACGCCAGGAATGATGTCAAATATTACCGCCGAGATGTTAGGTTGGGTTAGGTTAGGTTATATTACGTTATTGAAATATATCAGGGTCCCACGGCGACGCAGAGGCCAACAAGCCAGGAATGTGGTCAAATATTACCGCCGAGATGTTATGTTGTGTTAGGTTACGTTATATTACGTTATTAATGTATATGAGGGTTACACGGAAACGTAGAGGCCAACTCGCCAGGAATGTCGTCAAATATTACCGCCGAGATGATAGGTTGGGTTAGGTTAGCTTATGTAACGTTATTGATGTATACGAAGGTCAAACGGAGACGTAGAGGCCAACACGCCAGGAATGATGTCAAATATTACCGCCGAGATGTTAGGTTGGGTTAGGTTAGGTTATATTACGTTATTGACGTATATGAAGGTCAATCGGAGACGTAGAGGCCAACTCGCCAGGAATGATGTCAAATATTACCGCCGAGATGATAGGTTGGGTTCGGTTAGGTTATATTACGTTCTTGACATATATAAAGGTCCCACGGAGGCGCAGAGGCCAACAAGCCAGGAATGTGGTCAAATATTACCACCGAGATGTTAGGTTGGGTTAAGTAAGGTTATATTACGTTATTGATGTATATAAAGGACACACGGAGACGTAGAGGCCAACAAGCCAGGAATGTGCTCAAATATTACCGCCGAGATGTTAGATTGGGTTAGGCTAGTTTATATTATGTTATTTATGTATAAAAAGGTCCCACGGAGACGTAGAGGCCAACTCGCCAGGCATGTTGTCAAATATTACCGGCGAGATGATAGGTTGGGTTCGGTTAGGTTATATTACGTTCTTGACATATATAAAGGTCCCACGGAGGCGCAGAGGCCAACAAGCCAGGAATGTGGTCAAATATTACCACCGAGATGTTAGGTTGGGTTAAGTAAGGTTATATTACGTTATTGATGTATATAAAGGACACACGGAGACGTAGAGGCCAACAAGCCAGGAATGTTGTCAAATATTACCGCCGAGATGATAGGTTGGGTTCGGTTAGGTTATATTACGTTCTTGACATATAAAAAAGGTCCCACGGAGGCGCAGAGGCCAACAAGCCAGGAATGTGGTCAAATATTACCGCCGAGATGTTAGGTTGGGTTAGGTTAGGTTATATTACGTTATTGAAATATATCAGGGTCCCACGGCGACGCAGAGGCCAACAAGCCAGGAATGTGGTCAAATATTACCGCCGAGATGTTATGTTGTGTTAGGTTACGTTATATTACGTTATTGATGTATATGAGGGTTACACGGAAACGTAGAGGCCAACTCGCCAGGAATGTCGTCAAATATTACCGCCGAGATGATAGGTTGGGTTAGGTTAGCTTATGTAACGTTATTGATGTATACGAAGGTCAAACGGAGACGTAGAGGCCAACACGCCAGGAATGATGTCAAATATTACCGCCGAGATGTTAGGTTGGGTTAGGTTAGGTTATATTACGTTATTGACGTATATGAAGGTCAAACGGAGACGTAGAGGCCAACTCGCCAGGAATGATGTCAAATATTACCACCGAGATGTTAGGTTGGGTTAAGTAAGGTTATATTACGTTATTGATGTATATAAAGGACACACGGAGACGTAGAGGCCAACAAGCCAGGAATGTGCTCAAATATTACCGCCGAGATGTTAGATTGGGTTGGGCTAGTTTATATTATGTTATTTATGTATATAAAGGTCCCACGGAGACGTAGAGGTCAACTCGCCAGGAATGTTGTCAAATATTACCGCCGAGATGATAGGTTGGGTTCGGTTAGGTTATATTACGTTCTTGACATATATAAAGGTCCCACGGAGGCGCAGAGGCCAACAAGCCAGGAATGTGGTCAAATATTACCACCGAGATGTTAGGTTGGGTTAAGTAAGGTTATATTACGTTATTGATGTATATAAAGGACACACGGAGACGTAGAGGCCAACAAGCCAGGAATGTGCTCAAATATTACCGCCGAGATGTTAGATTGGGTTGGGCTAGTTTATATTATGTTATTTATGTATAAAAAGGTCCCACGGAGACGTAGAGGCCAACTCGCCAGGCATGTTGTCAAATATTACCGGCGAGATGATAGGTTGGGTTCGGTTAGGTTATATTACGTTCTTGACATATATAAAGGTCCCACGGAGGCGCAGAGGCCAACAAGCCAGGAATGTGGTCAAATATTACCACCGAGATGTTAGGTTGGGTTAAGTAAGGTTATATTACGTTATTGATGTATATAAAGGACACACGGAGACGTAGAGGCCAACTCGCCAGGAATGTTGTCAAATATTACCGCCGAGATGATAGGTTGGGTTCGGTTAGGTTATATTACGTTCTTGACATATAAAAAAGGTCCCACGGAGGCGCAGAGGCCAACAAGCCAGGAATGTGGTCAAATATTACCGCCGAGATGTTAGGTTGGGTTAGGTTAGGTTATATTACGTTATTGAAATATATCAGGGTCCCACGGCGACGCAGAGGCCAACAAGCCAGGAATGTGGTCAAATATTACCGCCGAGATGTTATGTTGTGTTAGGTTACGTTATATTACGTTATTGATGTATATGAGGGTTACACGGAAACGTAGAGGCCAACTCGCCAGGAATGTCGTCAAATATTACCGCCGAGATGATAGGTTGGGTTCGGTTAGGTTATATTACGTTCTTGACATATATAAAGGTCCCACGGAGGCGCAGAGGCCAACAAGCCAGGAATGTGGTCAAATATTACCACCGAGATGTTAGGTTGGGTTAAGTAAGGTTATATTACGTTATTGATGTATATAAAGGACACACGGAGACGTAGAGGCCAACAAGCCAGGAATGTGCTCAAATATTACCGCCGAGATGTTAGATTGGGTTAGGCTAGTTTATATTATGTTATTTATGTATATAAAGGTCAAACGGGGAGGTAGAGGCCAACTCGCCAGGAATGTTGTCAAATATTACCGCCGAGATGATAGGTTGGGTTCGGTTAGGTTATATTACGTTCTTGACATATAAAAAAGGTCCCACGGAGGCGCAGAGGCCAACAAGCCAGGAATGTGGTCAAATATTACCGCCGAGATGTTAGGTTGGGTTAGGTTAGGTTATATTACGTTATTGAAATATATCAGGGTCCCACGGCGACGCAGAGGCCAACAAGCCAGGAATGTGGTCAAATATTACCGCCGAGATGTTATGTTGTGTTAGGTTACGTTATATTACGTTATTGATGTATATGAGGGTTACACGGAAACGTAGAGGCCAACTCGCCAGGAATGTCGTCAAATATTACCGCCGAGATGATAGGTTGGGTTAGGTTAGCTTATGTAACGTTATTGATGTATACGAAGGTCAAACGGAGACGTAGAGGCCAACACGCCAGGAATGATGTCAAATATTACCGCCGAGATGTTAGGTTGGGTTAGGTTAGGTTATATTACGTTATTGACGTATATGAAGGTCAAACGGAGACGTAGAGGCCAACTCGCCAGGAATGATGTCAAATATTACCACCGAGATGTTAGGTTGGGTTGAGTAAGGTTATATTACGTTATTGATGTATATAAAGGACACACGGAGACGTAGAGGCCAACAAGCCAGGAATGTGCTCAAATATTACCGCCGAGATGTTAGATTGGGTTGGGCTAGTTTATATTATGTTATTTATGTATATAAAGGTCCCACGGAGACGTAGAGGTCAACTCGCCAGGAATGTTGTCAAATATTACCGCCAAGATGATAGGTTGGGTTCGGTTAGGTTATATTACGTTCTTGACATATATAAAGGTCCCACGGAGGCGTAGAGGCCAACAAGCCAGGAATGTGGTCAAATATAACCACCGAGATGTTAGGTTGGGTTAAGTAAGGTTATATTACGTTATTGATGTATATAAAGGACACACGGAGACGTAGAGGCCAACAAGCCAGGAATGTGCTCAAATATTACCGCCGAGATGTTAGATTGGGTTAGGCTAGTTTATATTATGTTATTTATGTATAAAAAGGTCCCACGGAGACGTAGAGGCCAACTCGCCAGGCATGTTGTCAAATATTACCGCCGAGATGATAGGTTGGGTTCGGTTAGGTTATATTACGTTCTTGACATATATAAAGGTCCCACGGAGGCGCAGAGGCCAACAAGCCAGGAATGTGGTCAAATATTACCGCCGAGATGTTAGGTTGGGTTAGGTTAGGTTATATTACGTTATTGATGTATATAAAGGTGCCACGGTAACGTAGAGGCCAACTCGCCAGGAATGTTGTCAAATATTACCGCAAAGATGTTAGGTTGAGTTAGGTTAGGTTATATTACGTTATTGAAATATATCAGGGTCCCACGGCGACGCAGAGGCCAACAAGCCAGGAATGTGGTCAAATATTACCGCCGAGATGTTAGGTTGGGCTAGGTTACGTTATATTACGTTATTGATGTATATAAAGGTCCAACGGAGACGTAGAGGCCAACTCGCCAAGAATGTTGTCAAATATTACCGCCGAGATGATAGGTTGGGTTAGGTTAGGTTATATTACGTTATTGACATATATAAAGGTCCCACGGAGACGCAGAGGCCAACAAGGGAGGAATGTGGTCAAATATAACCGCCGAGATGATAGGTTGGGTTAGGTTAGGTTATGTTACGTTATTGATGTATATGAAGGTCAAACGGAGACGTAGAGGCCAACTCGCCAGGAATGTTGTCAAATATTACCGCCGAGATGTTAGGTTGGGTTAGGTTAGGTTATATTACGTTATTAATGTATATAAAGGTCCCACGGTAACGTAGAGGCCAACTCCCCAGGAACGATGTCAAATATTACCGC
The DNA here is from genome assembly GCA_963969225.1 of Xylocopa violacea. NCBI lineage: Eukaryota > Metazoa > Arthropoda > Insecta > Hymenoptera > Apidae > Xylocopa > Xylocopa violacea. The sequence goes on along the minus strand of CAXAJV010000836.1, from coordinate 4,584,018 downwards.
CGAGATGTTAGGTTGTGTTAGGTTAGGTTATATTACGTTATTGATGTATATAAATATCCCACAGAGACGTAGAGGCCAACTCGCCAGGAATGTTGTCAAATATTACCGCCGAGATGTTAGGTTGGGTTAGGTTACGTTATATTACGTTATTGATGTATATAAAGGTCCCACGGAGACGTAGAGGCCAACTCGCCAGGTATGTTGTCAAATATTACCGCGGAAATGTTAGGTTTGGTTAGGTTAAGTTATATTCCGTTATTGATGTATATGAGGGTTACACAGAGACGTAGAGGTCAACTTGCCAGGAATGTTGTCAAATATTACCGCCGACATGTTATGTTGGGTTAGGTTTGGTTATATTACTTTATTGTTGTATATGAAGGTCAAACGGAGACGTAGAGGCCAACTCGCCAGGAATGTTGTCAAATATTACCGCCGAGATGTTAGGTTGGGTTAGGTTAGGTTCTCTTACGTTATTGATGTATATAAAGGTCCCACGGTAACGTAGAGGCCAACTCGCCAGGAATGATGTCAAATATTACCGCCGAGATGTTAGATTGGGTTAGGTTATTTTATATTATGTTATTTATGTATATAAAGGTCCAACGGAGACGTAGAGGCCAACTCGCCAGGAATTTTGTCAAATATTACCGCCGAGATGATAGGTTGGGTTAGGTTAGGTTATATTACGTTATTGACATATATAAAGGTCCCACGGAGACGTAGAGGCCAACAAGCCTGGAATGTGGTCAAATATTACCGCCGAGATGTTAGGTTGGGTTAGGTTACGTTATATTACGTTATTGATGTTTATAAAGGTCCCACGGAGACGTAGAGGACAACTCGCCAGGTATGTTGTCAAATATTTCCGCCGTGATGTTAGGTTGGGTTAGGTTACGTTATATTACGTTATTAATGTATATGCGGGTTACACGGAGACGTAGAGGCCAACTCGCCAGGAATGTCGTCAAATATTACGGCCGAGATGATAGGTTGGGTTAGGTTAGCTTATGTAACGTTATTGATGTATACGAAGGTCAAACGGAGACGTAGAGGCCAACACGCCAGGAATGATGTCAAATATTACCGCCGAGATGTTAGGTTGGGTTAGGTTAGGTTATATTACGTTATTGAAATATATCAGGGTCCCACGGCGACGCAGAGGCCAACAAGCCAGGAATGTGGTCAAATATTACCGCCGAGATGTTATGTTGTGTTAGGTTACGTTATATTACGTTATTGATGTATATGAGGGTTACACGGAAACGTAGAGGCCAACTCGCCAGGAATGTCGTCAAATATTACCGCCGAGATGATAGGTTGGGTTAGGTTAGCTTATGTAACGTTATTGATGTATACGAAGGTCAAACGGAGACGTAGAGGCCAACACGCCAGGAATGATGTCAAATATTACCGCCGAGATGTTAGGTTGGGTTAGGTTAGGTTATATTACGTTATTGACGTATATGAAGGTCAAACGGAGACGTAGAGGCCAACTCGCCAGGAATGATGTCAAATATTACCACCGAGATGTTAGGTTGGGTTAGGTTAGGTTATATTACGTTGTTGATGTATATAAAGGACACACGGAGACGTAGAGGCCAACAAGCCAGGAATGTGCTCAAATATTACCGCCGAGATGTTAGATTGGGTTGGGCTAGTTTATATTATGTTATTTATGTATATAAAGGTCCCACGGAGACGTAGAGGTCAACTCGCCAGGAATGTTGTCAAATATTACCGCCGAGATGATAGGTTGGGTTCGGTTTAGTTATATTACGTTCTTGACATATATAAAGGTCCCACGGAGGCGCAGAGGCCAACAAGCCAGGAATGTGGTCAAATATTACCACCGAGATGTTAGGTTGGGTTAAGTAAGGTTATATTACGTTATTGATGTATATAAAGGACACACGGAGACGTAGAGGCCAACAAGCCAGGAATGTGCTCAAATATTACCGCCGAGATGTTAGATTGGGTTAGGCTAGTTTATATTATGTTATTTATGTATAAAAAGGTCCCACGGAGACGTAGAGGCCAACTCGCCAGGCATGTTGTCAAATATTACCGCCGAGATGATAGGTTGGGTTCGGTTAGGTTATATTACGTTCTTGACATATATAAAGGTCCCACGGAGGCGCAGAGTCCAACAAGCCAGGAATGTGGTCAAATATTACCGCCGAGATGTTAGGTTGGGTTAGGTTAGGTTATATTACGTTATTGATGTATATAAAGGTGCCACGGTAACGTAGAGGCCAACTCGCCAGGAATGTTGTCAAATATTACCGCAAAGATGTTAGGTTGAGTTAGGTTAGGTTATATTACGTTATTGAAATATATCAGGGTCCCACGGCGACGCAGAGGCCAACAAGCCAGGAATGTGGTCAAATATTACCGCCGAGATGTTAGGTTGGGCTAGGTTAGGTTATATTACGTTATTGATGTATATAAATATCCCACAGAGACGTAGAGGCCAACTCGCCAGGAATGTTGTCAAATATTACCGCCGAGATGTTAGGTTGGGTTAGGTTTGGTTATATTACGTTATTGATGTATATGAAAGTCAAACGGAGACGTAGAGGCCAACTCGCCAGGAATGTTGTCAAATAATACCGCCGAGATGTTAGGTTGGGTTAGGTTAGGTTATATTACGTTATTGATGTATATAAAGGTCCCACGGTAACGTAGAGGCCAACTCGCCAGGAATGATGTCAAATATTACCGCCGAGATGTTAGATTGGGCTAAGCTAGTTTATATTATGTTATTGAGTTATATAAAGGTCCCACGGAGACGTAGAGGCTAACTCGCCAGGAATGTTGTCAAATATTACCGCCGAGATGATAGGTTGGGTTAGGTTAGGTTATGTTACGTTATTGATGTATATGAAAGTCAAACGGAGACGTAGAGGCCAACTCGCCAGGAATGTTGTCAAATATTACCGCCGAGATGATAGTTTGGGTTAAGTTAGGTAATATTACGTTACTGATGTATATAAAGGTCCCACGGAGACGTAGAGGCCAACAAGCCAAGAATGTGGTCAAATATTACCGCCGAGATGTTAGATTGCGTTAGGCTATTTTATATTATGTTATTTATGTATATAAAGGTCCAACGGAGACGTAGAGGCCAACTCGCCAAGAATGTTGTCAAATATTACCGCCGAGATGATAGGTTGGGTTAGGTTAGGTTATATTACGTTATTGACATATATAAAGGTCCCACGGAGACGCAGAGTCCAACAAGGGAGGAATGTGGTCAAATATAACCGCCAAGATGATAGGTTGGGTTAGGTTAGGTTATGTTACGTTATTGATGTATATGAAGGTCAAACGGAGACGTAGAGGCCAACTCGCCAGGAATGTTGTCAAATATTACCGCCGAGATGTTAGGTTGGGTTAGGTTAGGTTATATTACGTTATTAATGTATATAAAGGTCCCACGGTAACGTAGAGGCCAACTCCCCAGGAACGATGTCAAATATTGCCGCCGAGATGTTAGGTTGTGTTAGGTTAGGTTATATTACGTTATTGATGTATATAAATATCCCACAGAGACGTAGAGGCCAACTCGCCAGGAATGTTGTCAAATATTACCGCCGAGATGATAGATTGGGTTAGGTTAGGTTATATTACGTTATTGACATATATAAAGGACCCACGGAGACGCAGAGTCCAACAAGCCAGGAATTTGGTCAAATATTACCGCCGAGATGTTAGGTTGGGTTAGGTTACGTTATATTACGTTATTGATGTATATAAAGGTCCCATGGAGACGTAGAGGCCAACTCGCCAGGTATGTTGTCAAATATTACCGCGGAAATGTTAGGTTTGGTTAGGTTAAGTTATATTACGTTATTGATGTATATGAGGGTTACACAGAGACGTAGAGGTCAACTCGCCAGGAATGTTGTCAAATATTACCGCCGACATGTTAGGTTGGGTTAGGTTTGGTTATATTACGTTATTGATGTATATGAAAGTCAAACGGAGACGTAGAGGCCAACTCGCCAGGAATGTTGTCAAATAATACCGCCGAGATGTTAGGTTGGGTTAGGTTAGGTTATATTACGTTATTGATGTATATAAAGGTCCCACGGTAACGTAGAGGCCAACTCGCCAGGAATGATGTCAAATATTACCGCCGAGATGTTAGATTGGGCTAAGCTAGTTTATATTATGTTATTGAGTTATATAAAGGTCCCACGGAGACGTAGAGGCTAACTCGCCAGGAATGTTGTCAAATATTACCGCCGAGATGATAGGTTGGGTTAGGTTAGGTTATGTTACGTTATTGATGTATATGAAGGTCAAACGGAGACGTAGAGGCCAACTCGCCAGGAATGTTGTCAAATATTACCGCCGAGATGATAGTTTGGGTTAAGTTAGGTAATATTACGTTATTGATGTATATAAAGGTCCCACGGAGACGTAGAGGCCAACAAGCCAAGAATGTGGTCAAATATTACCGCCGAGATGTTAGATTGCGTTAGGCTATTTTATATTATGTTATTTATGTATATAAAGGTCCAACGGAGACGTAGAGGCCAACTCGCCAAGAATGTTGTCAAATATTACCGCCGAGATGATAGGTTGGGTTAGGTTAGGTTATATTACGTTATTGACATATATAAAGGTCCCACGGAGACGCAGAGGCCAACAAGGGAGGAATGTGGTCAAATATAACCGCCGAGATGATAGGTTGGGTTAGGTTAGGTTATGTTACGTTATGGATGTATATGAAGGTCAAACGGAGACGTAGAGGCCAACTCGCCAGGAATGTTGTCAAATATTACCGCCGAGATGTTAGGTTGGGTTGAGTAAGGTTATATTACGTTATTGATGTATATAAAGGACACACGGAGACGTAGAGGCCAACAAGCCAGGAATGTGCTCAAATATTACCGCCGAGATGTTAGATTGGGTTAGGCTAGTTTATATTATGTTATTTATGTATAAAAAGGTCCCACGGAGACGTAGAGGCCAACTCGCCAGGCATGTTGTCAAATATTACCGCCGAGATGATAGGTTGGGTTCGGTTAGGTTATATTACGTTCTTGACATATATAAAGGTCCCACGGAGGCGTAGAGGCCAACAAGCCAGGAATGTGGTCAAATATTACCACCGAGATGTTAGGTTGGGTTAAGTAAGGTTATATTACGTTATTGATGTATATAAAGGACACACGGAGACGTAGAGGCCAACAAGCCAGGAATGTGCTCAAATATTACCGCCGAGATGTTAGATTGGGTTAGGCTAGTTTATATTATGTTATTTATGTATAAAAAGGTCCCACGGAGACGTAGAGGCCAACTCGCCAGGCATGTTGTCAAATATTACCGCCGAGATGATAGGTTGGGTTCGGTTAGGTTATATTACGTTCTTGACATATATAAAGGTCCCACGGAGGCGCAGAGGCCAACAAGCCAGGAATGTGGTCAAATATTACCGCCGAGATGTTAGGTTGGGTTAGGTTAGGTTATATTACGTTATTGATGTATATAAATATCCCACAGAGACGTAGAGGCCAACTCGCCAGGAATGTTGTCAAATATTACCGCCGAGATGTTAGGTTGGGTTAGGTTAGGTTCTATTACGTTATTGATGTATATAACGGTCCCACGGTAACGTAGAGGCCAACTCGCCAGGAATGATGTCAAATATTACCGCCGAGATGTTAGATTGGGTTAGGTTATTTTATATTATGTTATTTATGTATATAAAGGTCCAACGGAGACGTAGAGGCCAACTCGCCAGGAATTTTGTCAAATATTACCGCCGAGATGATAGGTTGGGTTAGGTTAGGTTATATTACGTTATTGACATATATAAAGGTCCCACGGAGACGTAGAGGCCAACAAGCCTGGAATGTGGTCAAATATTACCGCCGAGATGTTAGGTTGGGTTAGGTTACGTTATATTACGTTATTGATGTTTATAAAGGTCCCACGGAGACGTAGAGGACAACTCGCCAGGTATGTTGTCAAATATTACCGCCGTGATGTTAGGTTGGGTTAGGTTACGTTATATTACGTTATTAATGTATATGCGGGTTACACGGAGACGTAGAGGCCAACTCGCCAGGAATGTCGTCAAATATTACGGCCGAGATGGTAGGTTGGGTTAGGTTAGCTTATGTAACGTTATTGATGTATACGAAGGTCAAACGGAGACGTAGAGGCCAACACGCCAGGAATGATGTCAAATATTACCGCCGAGATGTTAGGTTGGGTTAGGTTAGGTTATATTACGTTATTGAAATATATCAGGGTCCCACGGCGACGCAGAGGCCAACAAGCCAGGAATGTGGTCAAATATTACCGCCGAGATGTTATGTTGTGTTAGGTTACGTTATATTACGTTATTGATGTATATGAGGGTTACACGGAAACGTAGAGGCCAACTCGCCAGGAATGTCGTCAAATATTACCGCCGAGATGATAGGTTGGGTTAGGTTAGCTTATGTAACGTTATTGATGTATACGAAGGTCAAACGGAGACGTAGAGGCCAACACGCCAGGAATGATGTCAAATATTACCGCCGAGATGTTAGGTTGGGTTAGGTTAGGTTATATTACGTTATTGACGTATATGAAGGTCAAACGGAGACGTAGAGGCCAACTCGCCAGGAATGATGTCAAATATTACCACCGAGATGTTAGGTTGGGTTGAGTAAGGTTATATTACGTTATTGATGTATATAAAGGACACACGGAGACGTAGAGGCCAACAAGCCAGGAATGTGCTCAAATATTACCGCCGAGATGTTAGATTGGGTTGGGCTAGTTTATATTATGTTATTTATGTATATAAAGGTCCCACGGAGACGTAGAGGACAACTCGCCAGGTATGTTGTCAAATATTACCGCCGTGATGTTAGGTTGGGTTAGGTTACGTTATATTACGTTATTAATGTATATGCGGGTTACACGGAGACGTAGAGGCCAACTCGCCAGGAATGTCGTCAAATATTACGGCCGAGATGGTAGGCTGGGTTAGGTTAGCTTATGTAACGTTATTGATGTATACGAAGGTCAAACGGAGACGTAGAGGCCAACACGCCAGGAATGATGTCAAATATTACCGCCGAGATGTTAGGTTGGGTTAGGTTAGGTTATATTACGTTATTGAAATATATCAGGGTCCCACGGCGACGCAGAGGCCAACAAGCCAGGAATGTGGTCAAATATTACCGCCGAGATGTTATGTTGTGTTAGGTTACGTTATATTACGTTATTGATGTATATGAGGGTTACACGGAAACGTAGAGGCCAACTCGCCAGGAATGTCGTCAAATATTACCGCCGAGATGATAGGTTGGGTTAGGTTAGCTTATGTAACGTTATTGATGTATACGAAGGTCAAACGGAGACGTAGAGGCCAACACGCCAGGAATGATGTCAAATATTACCGCCGAGATGTTAGGTTGGGTTAGGTTAGGTTATATTACGTTATTGACGTATATGAAGGTCAAACGGAGACGTAGAGGCCAACTCGCCAGGAATGATGTCAAATATTACCACCGAGATGTTAGGTTGGGTTAGGTTAGGTTATATTACGTTATTGATGTATATAAAGGACACACGGAGACGTAGAGGCCAACAAGCCAGGAATGTGCTCAAATATTACCGCCGAGATGTTAGATTGGGTTGGGCTAGTTTATATTATGTTATTTATGTATATAAAGGTCCCACGGAGACGTAGAGGTCAACTCGCCAGGAATGTTGTCAAATATTACCGCCGAGATGATAGGTTGGGTTCGGTTAGGTTATATTACGTTCTTGACATATATAAAGGTCCCACGGAGGCGCAGAGTCCAACAAGCCAGGAATGTGGTCAAATATTACCGCCGAGATGTTAGGTTGGGTTAGGTTAGGTTATATTACGTTATTGATGTATATAAAGGTGCCACGGTAACGTAGAGGCCAACTCGCCAGGAATGTTGTCAAATATTACCGCAAAGATGTTAGGTTGAGTTAGGTTAGGTTATATTACGTTATTGAAATATATCAGGGTCCCACGGCGACGCAGAGGCCAACAAGCCAGGAATGTGGTCAAATATTACCGCCGAGATGTTAGGTTGGGCTAGGTTAGGTTATATTACGTTATTGATGTATATAAATATCCCACAGAGACGTAGAGGCCAACTCGCCAGGAATGTTGTCAAATATTACCGCCGAGATGTTAGGTTGGGTTAGGTTACGTTATATTACGTTATTGATGTATATAAAGGTCCCACGGAGACGTAGAGGCCAACTCGCCAGGTATGTTGTCAAATATTACCGCGGAAATGTTAGGTTTGGTTAGGTTAAGTTATATTACGTTATTGATGTATATGAGGGTTACACAGAGACGTAGAGGTCAACTTGCCAGGAATGTTGTCAAATATTACCGCCGACATGTTATGTTGGGTTAGGTTTGGTTATATTACTTTATTGTTGTATATGAAGGTCAAACGGAGACGTAGATGCCAACTCGCCAGGAATGTTGTCAAATATTACCGCCGAGATGTTAGGTTGGGTTAGGTTAGGTTCTATTACGTTATTGATGTATATAACGGTCCCACGGTAACGTAGAGGCCAACTCGCCAGGAATGATGTCAAATATTACCGCCGAGATGTTAGATTGGGTTAGGTTATTTTATATTATGTTATTTATGTATATAAAGGTCCAACGGAGACGTAGAGGCCAACTCGCCAGGAATTTTGTCAAATATTACCGCCGAGATGATAGGTTGGGTTAGGTTAGGTTATATTACGTTATTGACATATATAAAGGTCCCACGGAGACGTAGAGGCCAACTCGCCAGGAATGATGTCAAATATTACCGCCGAGATGTTAGATTGGGCTAAGCTAGTTTATATTATGTTATTGAGTTATATAAAGGTCCCACGGAGACGTAGAGGCTAACTCGCCAGGAATGTTGTCAAATATTACCGCCGAGATGATAGGTTGGGTTAGGTTAGGTTATGTTACGTTATTGATGTATATGAAAGTCAAACGGAGACGTAGAGGCCAACTCGCCAGGAATGTTGTCAAATATTACCGCCGAGATGATAGTTTGGGTTAAGTTAGGTAATATTACGTTACTGATGTATATAAAGGTCCCACGGAGACGTAGAGGCCAACAAGCCAAGAATGTGGTCAAATATTACCGCCGAGATGTTAGATTGCGTTAGGCTATTTTATATTATGTTATTTATGTATATAAAGGTCCAACGGAGACGTAGAGGCCAACTCGCCAAGAATGTTGTCAAATATTACCGCCGAGATGATAGGTTGGGTTAGGTTAGGTTATATTACGTTATTGACATATATAAAGGTCCCACGGAGACGCAGAGGCCAACAAGGGAGGAATGTGGTCAAATATAACCGCCAAGATGATAGGTTGGGTTAGGTTAGGTTATGTTACGTTATTGATGTATATGAAGGTCAAACGGAGACGTAGAGGCCAACTCGCCAGGAATGTTGTCAAATATTACCGCCGAGATGTTAGGTTGGGTTAGGTTAGGTTATATTACGTTATTAATGTATATAAAGGTCCCACGGTAACGTAGAGGCCAACTCCCCAGGAACGATGTCAAATATTGCCGCCGAGATGTTAGGTTGTGTTAGGTTAGGTTATATTACGTTATTGATGTATATAAATATCCCACAGAGACGTAGAGGCCAACTCGCCAGGAATGTTGTCAAATATTACCGCCGAGATGATAGATTGGGTTAGGTTAGGTTATATTACGTTATTGACATATATAAAGGACCCACGGAGACGCAGAGTCCAACAAGCCAGGAATTTGGTCAAATATTACCGCCGAGATGTTAGGTTGGGTTAGGTTACGTTATATTACGTTATTGATGTATATAAAGGTCCCATGGAGACGTAGAGGCCAACTCGCCAGGTATGTTGTCAAATATTACCGCGGAAATGTTAGGTTTGGTTAGGTTAAGTTATATTACGTTATTGATGTATATGAGGGTTACACAGAGACGTAGAGGTCAACTCGCCAGGAATGTTGTCAAATATTACCGCCGACATGTTAGGTTGGGTTAGGTTTGGTTATATTACGTTATTGATGTATATGAAAGTCAAACGGAGACGTAGAGGCCAACTCGCCAGGAATGTTGTCAAATAATACCGCCGAGATGTTAGGTTGGGTTAGGTTAGGTTATATTACGTTATTGATGTATATAAAGGTCCCACGGTAACGTAGAGGCCAACTCGCCAGGAATGATGTCAAATATTACCGCCGAGATGTTAGATTGGGCTAAGCTAGTTTATATTATGTTATTGAGTTATATAAAGGTCCCACGGAGACGTAGAGGCTAACTCGCCAGGAATGTTGTCAAATATTACCGCCGAGATGATAGGTTGGGTTAGGTTAGGTTATGTTACGTTATTGATGTATATGAAGGTCAAACGGAGACGTAGAGGCCAACTCGCCAGGAATGTTGTCAAATATTACCGCCGAGATGATAGTTTGGGTTAAGTTAGGTAATATTACGTTATTGATGTATATAAAGGTCCCACGGAGACGTAGAGGCCAACAAGCCAAGAATGTGGTCAAATATTACCGCCGAGATGTTAGATTGCGTTAGGCTATTTTATATTATGTTATTTATGTATATAAAGGTCCAACGGAGACGTAGAGGCCAACTCGCCAAGAATGTTGTCAAATATTACCGCCGAGATGATAGGTTGGGTTAGGTTAGGTTATATTACGTTATTGACATATATAAAGGTCCCACGGAGACGCAGAGGCCAACAAGGGAGGAATGTGGTCAAATATAACCGCCGAGATGATAGGTTGGGTTAGGTTAGGTTATGTTACGTTATGGATGTATATGAAGGTCAAACGGAGACGTAGAGGCCAACTCGCCAGGAATGTTGTCAAATATTACCGCCGAGATGTTAGGTTGGGTTGAGTAAGGTTATATTACGTTATTGATGTATATAAAGGACACACGGAGACGTAGAGGCCAACAAGCCAGGAATGTGCTCAAATATTACCGCCGAGATGTTAGATTGGGTTAGGCTAGTTTATATTATGTTATTTATGTATAAAAAGGTCCCACGGAGACGTAGAGGCCAACTCGCCAGGCATGTTGTCAAATATTACCGCCGAGATGATAGGTTGGGTTCGGTTAGGTTATATTACGTTCTTGACATATATAAAGGTCCCACGGAGGCGTAGAGGCCAACAAGCCAGGAATGTGGTCAAATATTACCACCGAGATGTTAGGTTGGGTTAAGTAAGGTTATATTACGTTATTGATGTATATAAAGGACACACGGAGACGTAGAGGCCAACAAGCCAGGAATGTGCTCAAATATTACCGCCGAGATGTTAGATTGGGTTAGGCTAGTTTATATTATGTTATTTATGTATAAAAAGGTCCCACGGAGACGTAGAGGCCAACTCGCCAGGCATGTTGTCAAATATTACCGCCGAGATGATAGGTTGGGTTCGGTTAGGTTATATTACGTTCTTGACATATATAAAGGTCCCACGGAGGCGCAGAGGCCAACAAGCCAGGAATGTGGTCAAATATTACCGCCGAGATGTTAGGTTGGGTTAGGTTAGGTTATATTACGTTATTGATGTATATAAATATCCCACAGAGACGTAGAGGCCAACTCGCCAGGAATGTTGTCAAATATTACCGCCGAGATGTTAGGTTGGGTTAGGTTACGTTATATTACGTTATTGATGTATATAAAGGTCCCACGGAGACGTAGAGGCCAACTCGCCAGGTATGTTGTCAAATATTACCGCGGAAATGTTAGGTTTGGTTAGGTTAAGTTATATTACGTTATTGATGTATATGAGGGTTACACAGAGACGTAGAGGTCAACTTGCCAGGAATGTTGTCAAATATTACCGCCGACATGTTATGTTGGGTTAGGTTTGGTTATATTACTTTATTGTTGTATATGAAGGTCAAACGGAGACGTAGATGCCAACTCGCCAGGAATGTTGTCAAATATTACCGCCGAGATGTTAGGTTGGGTTAGGTTAGGTTCTATTACGTTATTGATGTATATAACGGTCCCACGGTAACGTAGAGGCCAACTCGCCAGGAATGATGTCAAATATTACCGCCGAGATGTTAGATTGGGTTAGGTTATTTTATATTATGTTATTTATGTATATAAAGGTCCAACGGAGACGTAGAGGCCAACTCGCCAGAAATTTTGTCAAATATTACCGCCGAGATGATAGGTTGGGTTAGGTTAGGTTATATTACGTTATTGACATATATAAAGGTCCCACGGAGACGTAGAGGCCAACAAGCCTGGAATGTGAACAAATATTACCGCCGAGATGTTAGGTTGGGTTAGGTTACGTTATATTACGTTATTGATGTTTATAAAGGTCCCACGGAGACGTAGAGGACAACTCGCCAGGTATGTTGTCAAATATTACCGCCGTGATGTTAGGTTGGGTTAGGTTACGTTATATTACGTTATTAATGTATATGCGGGTTACACGGAGACGTAGAGGCCAACTCGCCAGGAATGTCGTCAAATATTACGGCCGAGATGATAGGTTGGGTTAGGTTAGCTTATGTAACGTTATTGATGTATACGAAGGTCAAACGGAGACGTAGAGGCCAACACGCCAGGAATGATGTCAAATATTACCGCCGAGATGTTAGGTTGGGTTAGGTTAGGTTATATTACGTTATTGAAATATATCAGGGTCCCACGGCGACGCAGAGGCCAACAAGCCAGGAATGTGGTCAAATATTACCGCCGAGATGTTATGTTGTGTTAGGTTACGTTATATTACGTTATTGATGTATATGAGGGTTACACAGAAACGTAGAGGCCAACTCGCCAGGAATGTCGTCAAATATTACCGCCGAGATGATAGGTTGGGTTAGGTTAGCTTATGTAACGTTATTGATGTATACGAAGGTCAAACGGAGACGTAGAGGCCAACACGCCAGGAATCATGTCAAATATTACCGCCGAGATGTTAGGTTGGGTTAGGTTAGGTTATATTACGTTATTGACGTATATGAAGGTCAAACGGAGACGTAGAGGCCAACTCGCCAGGAATGATGTCAAATATTACCACCGAGATGTTAGGTTGGGTTGAGTAAGGTTATATTACGTTATTGATGTATATAAAGGACACACGGAGACGTAGAGGCCAACAAGCCAGGAATGTGCTCAAATATTACCGCCGAGATGTTAGATTGGGTTGGGCTAGTTTATATTATGTTATTTATGTATATAAAGGTCCCACGGAGACGTAGAGGTCAACTCGCCAGGAATGTTGTCAAATATTACCGCCGAGATGATAGGTTGGGTTCGGTTAGGTTATATTACGTTCTTGACATATATAAAGGTCCCACGGAGGCGCAGAGGCCAACAAGCCAGGAATGTGGTCAAATATTACCACCGAGATGTTAGGTTGGGTTAAGTAAGGTTATATTACGTTATTGATGTATATAAAGGACACACGGAGACGTAGAGGCCAACAAGCCAGGAATGTGCTCAAATATTACCGCCGAGATGTTAGATTGGGTTAGGCTAGTTTATATTATGTTATTTATGTATAAAAAGGTCCCACGGAGACGTAGAGGCCAACTCGCCAGGCATGTTGTCAAATATTACCGCCGAGATGATAGGTTGGGTTCGGTTAGGTTATATTACGTTCTTGACATATATAAAGGTCCCACGGAGGCGCAGAGTCCAACAAGCCAGGAATGTGGTCAAATATTACCGCCGAGATGTTAGGTTGGGTTAGGTTAGGTTATATTACGTTATTGATGTATATAAAGGTGCCACGGTAACGTAGAGGCCAACTCGCCAGGAATGTTGTCAAATATTACCGCAAAGATGTTAGGTTGAGTTAGGTTAGGTTATATTACGTTATTGAAATATATCAGGGTCCCACGGCGACGCAGAGGCCAACAAGCCAGGAATGTGGTCAAATATTACCGCCGAGATGTTAGGTTGGGCTAGGTTAGGTTATATTACGTTATTGATGTATATAAATATCCCACAGAGACGTAGAGGCCAACTCGCCAGGAATGTTGTCAAATATTACCGCCGCGATGTTAGGTTGGGTTACGTTTGGTTATATTACGTTATTGATGTATATGAAAGTCAAACGGAGACGTAGAGGCCAACTCGCCAGGAATGTTGTCAAATAATACCGCCGAGATGTTAGGTTGGGTTAGGTTAGGTTATATTACGTTATTGATGTATATAAAGGTCCCACGGTAACGTAGAGGCCAACTCGCCAGGAATGATGTCAAATATTACCGCCGAGATGTTAGATTGGGCTAAGCTAGTTTATATTATGTTATTGAGTTATATAAAGGTCCCACGGAGACGTAGAGGCTAAGTCGCCAGGAATGTTGTCAAATATTACCGCCGAGATGATAGGTTGGGTTAGGTTAGGTTATGTTACGTTATTGATGTATATGAAAGTCAAACGGAGACGTAGAGGCCAACTCGCCAGGAATGTTGTCAAATATTACCGCCGAGATGATAGTTTGGGTTAAGTTAGGTAATATTACGTTACTGATGTATATAAAGGTCCCACGGAGACGTAGAGGCCAACAAGCCAAGAATGTGGTCAAATATTACCGCCGAGATGTTAGATTGCGTTAGGCTATTTTATATTATGTTATTTATGTATATAAAGGTCCAACGGAGACGTAGAGGCCAACTCGCCAAGAATGTTGTCAAATATTACCGCCGAGATGATAGGTTGGGTTAGGTTAGGTTATATTACGTTATTGACATATATAAAGGTCCCACGGAGACGCAGAGGCCAACAAGGGAGGAATGTGGTCAAATATAACCGCCAAGATGATAGGTTGGGTTAGGTTAGGTTATGTTACGTTATTGATGTATATGAAGGTCAAACGGAGACGTAGAGGCCAACTCGCCAGGAATGTTGTCAAATATTACCGCCGAGATGTTAGGTTGGGTTAGGTTAGGTTATATTACGTTATTAATGTATATAAAGGTCCCACGGTAACGTAGAGGCCAACTCCCCAGGAACGATGTCAAATATTGCCGCCGAGATGTTAGGTTGTGTTAGGTTAGGTTATATTACGTTATTGATGTATATAAATATCCCACAGAGACGTAGAGGCCAACTCGCCAGGAATGTTGTCAAATATTACCGCCGAGATGATAGATTGGGTTAGGTTAGGTTATATTACGTTATTGACATATATAAAGGACCCACGGAGACGCAGAGTCCAACAAGCCAGGAATTTGGTCAAATATTACCGCCGAGATGTTAGGTTGGGTTAGGTTACGTTATATTACGTTATTGATGTATATAAAGGTCCCATGGAGACGTAGAGGCCAACTCGCCAGGTATGTTGTCAAATATTACCGCGGAAATGTTAGGTTTGGTTAGGTTAAGTTATATTACGTTATTGATGTATATGAGGGTTACACAGAGACGTAGAGGTCAACTCGCCAGGAATGTTGTCAAATATTACCGCCGACATGTTAGGTTGGGTTAGGTTTGGTTATATTACGTTATTGATGTATATGAAAGTCAAACGGAGACGTAGAGGCCAACTCGCCAGGAATGTTGTCAAATAATACCGCCGAGATGTTAGGTTGGGTTAGGTTAGGTTATATTACGTTATTGATGTATATAAAGGTCCCACGGTAACGTAGAGGCCAACTCGCCAGGAATGATGTCAAATATTACCGCCGAGATGTTAGATTGGGCTAAGCTAGTTTATATTATGTTATTGAGTTATATAAAGGTCCCACGGAGACGTAGAGGCTAACTCGCCAGGAATGTTGTCAAATATTACCGCCGAGATGATAGGTTGGGTTAGGTTAGGTTATGTTACGTTATTGATGTATATGAAGGTCAAACGGAGACGTAGAGGCCAACTCGCCAGGAATGTTGTCAAATATTACCGCCGAGATGATAGTTTGGGTTAAGTTAGGTAATATTACGTTATTGATGTATATAAAGGTCCCACGGAGACGTAGAGGCCAACAAGCCAAGAATGTGGTCAAATATTACCGCCGAGATGTTAGATTGCGTTAGGCTATTTTATATTATGTTATTTATGTATATAAAGGTCCAACGGAGACGTAGAGGCCAACTCGCCAAGAATGTTGTCAAATATTACCGCCGAGATGATAGGTTGGGTTAGGTTAGGTTATATTACGTTATTGACATATATAAAGGTCCCACGGAGACGCAGAGGCCAACAAGGGAGGAATGTGGTCAAATATAACCGCCGAGATGATAGGTTGGGTTAGGTTAGGTTATGTTACGTTATGGATGTATATGAAGGTCAAACGGAGACGTAGAGGCCAACTCGCCAGGAATGTTGTCAAATATTACCGCCGAGATGTTAGGTTGGGTTGAGTAAGGTTATATTACGTTATTGATGTATATAAAGGACACACGGAGACGTAGAGGCCAACAAGCCAGGAATGTGCTCAAATATTACCGCCGAGATGTTAGATTGGGTTGGGCTAGTTTATATTATGTTATTTATGTATATAAAGGTCCCACGGAGACGTAGAGGTCAACTCGCCAGGAATGTTGTCAAATATTACCGCCGAGATGATAGGTTGGGTTCGGTTAGGTTATATTACGTTCTTGACATATATAAAGGTCCCACGGAGGCGCAGAGGCCAACAAGCCAGGAATGTAGTCAAATATTACCACCGAGATGTTAGGTTGGGTTAAGTAAGGTTATATTACGTTATTGATGTATATAAAGGACACACGGAGACGTAGAGGCCAACAAGCCAGGAATGTGCTCAAATATTACCGCCGAGATGTTAGATTGGGTTAGGCTAGTTTATATTATGTTATTTATGTATAAAAAGGTCCCACGGAGACGTAGAGGCCAACTCGCCAGGCATGTTGTCAAATATTACCGCCGAGATGATAGGTTGGGTTCGGTTAGGTTATATTACGTTCTTGACATATATAAAGGTCCCACGGAGGCGCAGAGTCCAACAAGCCAGGAATGTGGTCAAATATTACCGCCGAGATGTTAGGTTGGGTTAGGTTAGGTTATATTACGTTATTGATGTATATAAAGGTGCCACGGTAACGTAGAGGCCAACTCGCCAGGAATGTTGTCAAATATTACCGCAAAGATGTTAGGTTGAGTTAGGTTAGGTTATATTACGTTATTGAAATATATCAGGGTCCCACGGCGACGCAGAGGCCAACAAGCCAGGAATGTGGTCAAATATTACCGCCGAGATGTTAGGTTGGGCTAGGTTAGGTTATATTACGTTATTGATGTATATAAATATCCCACAGAGACGTAGAGGCCAACTCGCCAGGAATGTTGTCAAATATTACCGCCGAGATGTTAGGTTGGGTTAGGTTTGGTTATATTACGTTATTGATGTATATGAAAGTCAAACGGAGACGTAGAGGCCAACTCGCCAGGAATGTTGTCAAATAATACCGCCGAGATGTTAGGTTGGGTTAGGTTAGGTTATATTACGTTATTGATGTATATAAAGGTCCCACGGTAACGTAGAGGCCAACTCGCCAGGAATGATGTCAAATATTACCGCCGAGATGTTAGATTGGGCTAAGCTAGTTTATACTATGTTATTGAGTTATATAAAGGTCCCACGGAGACGTAGAGGCTAACTCGCCAGGAATGTTGTCAAATATTACCGCCGAGATGATAGGTTGGGTTAGGTTAGGTTATGTTACGTTATTGATGTATATGAAAGTCAAACGGAGACGTAGAGGCCAACTCGCCAGGAATGTTGTCAAATATTACCGCCGAGATGATAGTTTGGGTTAAGTTAGGTAATATTACGTTACTGATGTATATAAAGGTCCCACGGAGACGTAGAGGCCAACAAGCCAAGAATGTGGTCAAATATTACCGCCGAGATGTTAGATTGCGTTAGGCTACTTTATATTATGTTATTTATGTATATAAAGGTCCAACGGAGACGTAGGGGCCAACTCGCCAAGAATGTTGTCAAATATTACCGCCGAGATGATAGGTTGGGTTAGGTTAGGTTATATTACGTTATTGACATATATAAAGGTCCCACGGAGACGCAGAGGCCAACAAGGGAGGAATGTGGTCAAATATAACCGCCAAGATGATAGGTTGGGTTAGGTTAGGTTATGTTACGTTATTGATGTATATGAAGGTCAAACGGAGACGTAGAGGCCAACTCGCCAGGAATGTTGTCAAATATTACCGCCGAGATGTTAGGTTGGGTTAGGTTAGGTTATATTACGTTATTAATGTATATAAAGGTCCCACGGTAACGTAGAGGCCAACTCCCCAGGAACGATGTCAAATATTGCCGCCGAGATGTTAGGTTGTGTTAGGTTAGGTTATATTACGTTATTGATGTATATAAATATCCCACAGAGACGTAGAGGCCAACTCGCCAGGAATGTTGTCAAATATTACCGCCGAGATGATAGATTGGGTTAGGTTAGGTTATATTACGTTATTGACATATATAAAGGACCCACGGAGACGCAGAGTCCAACAAGCCAGGAATTTGGTCAAATATTACCGCCGAGATGTTAGGTTGGGTTAGGTTACGTTATATTACGTTATTGATGTATATAAAGGTCCCATGGAGACGTAGAGGCCAACTCGCCAGGTATGTTGTCAAATATTACCGCGGAAATGTTAGGTTTGGTTAGGTTAAGTTATATTACGTTATTGATGTATATGAGGGTTACACAGAGACGTAGAGGTCAACTCGCCAGGAATGTTGTCAAATATTACCGCCGACATGTTAGGTTGGGTTAGGTTTGGTTATATTACGTTATTGATGTATATGAAAGTCAAACGGAGACGTAGAGGCCAACTCGCCAGGAATGTTGTCAAATAATACCGCCGAGATGTTAGGTTGGGTTAGGTTAGGTTATATTACGTTATTGATGTATATAAAGGTCCCACGGTAACGTAGAGGCCAACTCGCCAGGAATGATGTCAAATATTACCGCCGAGATGTTAGATTGGGCTAAGCTAGTTTATATTATGTTATTGAGTTATATAAAGGTCCCACGGAGACGTAGAGGCTAACTCGCCAGGAATGTTGTCAAATATTACCGCCGAGATGATAGGTTGGGTTAGGTTAGGTTATGTTACGTTATTGATGTATATGAAAGTCAAACGGAGACGTAGAGGCCAACTCGCCAGGAATGTTGTCAAATATTACCGCCGAGATGATAGTTTGGGTTAAGTTAGGTAATATTACGTTACTGATGTATATAAAGGTCCCACGGAGACGTAGAGGCCAACAAGCCAAGAATGTGGTCAAATATTACCGCCGAGATGTTAGATTGCGTTAGGCTATTTTATATTATGTTATTTATGTATATAAAGGTCCAACGGAGACGTAGGGGCCAACTCGCCAAGAATGTTGTCAAATATTACCGCCGAGATGATAGGTTGGGTTAGGTTAGGTTATATTACGTTATTGACATATATAAAGGTCCCACGGAGACGCAGAGGCCAACAAGGGAGGAATGTGGTCAAATATAACCGCCAAGATGATAGGTTGGGTTAGGTTAGGTTATGTTACGTTATTGATGTATATGAAGGTCAAACGGAGACGTAGAGGCCAACTCGCCAGGAATGTTGTCAAATATTACCGCCGAGATGTTAGGTTGGGTTAGGTTAGGTTATATTACGTTATTAATGTATATAAAGGTCCCACGGTAACGTAGAGGCCAACTCCCCAGGAACGATGTCAAATATTGCCGCCGAGATGTTAGGTTGTGTTAGGTTAGGTTATATTACGTTATTGATGTATATAAATATCCCACAGAGACGTAGAGGCCAACTCGCCAGGAATGTTGTCAAGTATTACCGCCGAGATGATAGATTGGGTTAGGTTAGGTTATATTACGTTATTGACATATATAAAGGACCCACGGAGACGCAGAGTCCAACAAGCCAGGAATTTGGTCAAATATTACCGCCGAGATGTTAGGTTGGGTTAGGTTACGTTATATTACGTTATTGATGTATATAAAGGTCCCATGGAGACGTAGAGGCCAACTCGCCAGGTATGTTGTCAAATATTACCGCGGAAATGTTAGGTTTGGTTAGGTTAAGTTATATTACGTTATTGATGTATATGAGGGTTACACAGAGACGTAGAGGTCAACTCGCCAGGAATGTTGTCAAATATTACCGCCGACATGTTAGGTTGGGTTAGGTTTGGTTATATTACGTTATTGATGTATATGAAAGTCAAACGGAGACGTAGAGGCCAACTCGCCAGGAATGTTGTCAAATAATACCGCCGAGATGTTAGGTTGGGTTAGGTTAGGTTATATTACGTTATTGATGTATATAAAGGTCCCACGGTAACGTAGAGGCCAACTCGCCAGGAATGATGTCAAATATTACCGCCGAGATGTTAGATTGGGCTAAGCTAGTTTATATTATGTTATTGAGTTATATAAAGGTCCCACGGAGACGTAGAGGCTAACTCGCCAGGAATGTTGTCAAATATTACCGCCGAGATGATAGGTTGGGTTAGGTTAGGTTATGTTACGTTATTGATGTATATGAAGGTCAAACGGAGACGTAGAGGCCAACTCGCCAGGAATGTTGTCAAATATTACCGCCGAGATGATAGTTTGGGTTAAGTTAGGTAATATTACGTTATTGATGTATATAAAGGTCCCACGGAGACGTAGAGGCCAACAAGCCAAGAATGTGGTCAAATATTACCGCCGAGATGTTAGATTGCGTTAGGCTATTTTATATTATGTTATTTATGTATATAAAGGTCCAACGGAGACGTAGAGGCCAACTCGCCAAGAATGTTGTCAAATATTACCGCCGAGATGATAGGTTGGGTTAGGTTAGGTTATATTACGTTATTGACATATATAAAGGTCCCACGGAGACGCAGAGGCCAACAAGGGAGGAATGTGGTCAAATATAACCGCCGAGATGATAGGTTGGGTTAGGTTAGGTTATGTTACGTTATTGATGTATATGAAGGTCAAACGGAGACGTAGAGGCCAACTCGCCAGGAATGTTGTCAAATATTACCGCCGAGATGTTAGGTTGGGTTAGGTTAGGTTATATTACGTTATTAATGTATATAAAGGTCCCACGGTAACGTAGAGGCCAACTCCCCAGGAACGATGTCAAATATTACCGCCGAGATGTTAGGTTGTGTTAGGTTAGGTTATATTACGTTATTGATGTATATAAATATCCCACAGAGACGTAGAGGCCAACTCGCCAGGAATGTTGTCAAATATTACCGCCGAGATGTTAGGTTGGGTTAGGTTACGTTATATTACGTTATTGATGTATATAAAGGTCCCACGGAGACGTAGAGGCCAACTCGCCAGGTATGTTGTCAAATATTACCGCGGAAATGTTAGGTTTGGTTAGGTTAAGTTATATTACGTTATTGATGTATATGGGGTTTACACAGAGACGTAGAGGTCAACTTGCCAGGAATGTTGTCAAATATTACCGCCGACATGTTATGTTGGGTTAGGTTTGGTTATATTACGTTATTGTTGTATATGAAGGTCAAACGGAGACGTAGAGGCCAACTCGCCAGGAATGTTGTCAAATATTACCGCCGAGATGTTAGGTTGGGTTAGGTTAGGTTCTATTACGTTATTGATGTATATAAAGGTCCCACGGTAACGTAGAGGCCAACTCGCCAGGAATGATGTCAAATATTACCGCCGAGATGTTAGATTGGGTTAGGTTATTTTATATTATATTATTTATGTATATAAAGGTCCAACGGAGACGTAGAGGCCAACTCGCCAGGAATTTTGTCAAATATTACCGCCGAGATGATAGGTTGGGTTAGGTTAGGTTATATTACGTTATTGACATATATAAAGGTCCCACGGAGACGTAGAGGCCAACAAGCCTGGAATGTGGTCAAATATTACCGCCGAGATGTTAGGTTGGGTTAGGTTACGTTATATTACGTTATTGATGTATATAAAGGTCCCACGGAGACGTAGAGGACAACTCGCCAGGTATGTTGTCAAATATTACCGCCGTGATGTTAGGTTGGGTTAGGTTACGTTATATTACGTTATTAATGTATATGCGGGTTACACGGAGACGTAGAGGCCAACTCGCCAGGAATGTCGTCAAATATTACCGCCGAGATGATAGGTTGGGTTAGGTTAGCTTATGTAACGTTATTGATGTATACGAAGGTCAAACGGAGACGTAGAGGCCAACACGCCAGGAATGATGTCAAATATTACCGCCGAGATGTTAGGTTGGGTTAGGTTAGGTTATATTACGTTATTGACGTATATGAAGGTCAAACGGAGACGTAGAGGCCAACTCGCCAGGAAAGATGTCAAATATTACCACCGAGATGTTAGGTTGGGTTAAGTAAGGTTATATTACGTTATTGATGTATATAAAGGACACACGGAGACGTAGAGGCCAACAAGCCAGGAATGTGCTCAAATATTACCGCCGAGATGTTAGATTGGGTTAGGCTAGTTTATATTATGTTATTTATGTATATAAAGGTCCCACGGAGACGTAGAGGTCAACTCGCCAGGAATGTTGTCAAATATTACCGCCGAGATGATAGGTTGGGTTCGGTTAGGTTATATTACGTTCTTGACATATATAAAGGTCCCACGGAGGCGCAGAGGCCAACAAGCCAGGAATGTGGTCAAATATTACCACCGAGATGTTAGGTTGGGTTAAGTAAGGTTATATTACGTTATTGATGTATATAAAGGACACACGGAGACGTAGAGGCCAACAAGCCAGGAATGTGCTCAAATATTACCGCCGAGATGTTAGATTGGGTTAGGCTAGTTTATATTATGTTATTTATGTATATAAAGGTCCCACGGAGACGTAGAGGCCAACTCGCCAGGAATGTTGTTAAATATTACCGCCGAGATGATAGGTTGGGTTCGGTTAGGTTATATTACGTTCTTGACATATATAAAGGTCCCACGGAGGCGCAGAGGCCAACAAGCCAGGAATGTGGTCAAATATTACCGCCGAGATGTTAGGTTGGGTTAGGTTAGGTTATATTACGTTATTGAAATATATCAGGGTCCCACGGCGACGCAGAGGCCAACAAGCCAGGAATGTGGTCAAATATTACCGCCGAGATGTTAGGTTGGGTTAGGTTACGTTATATTACGTTATTGATGTATATAAAGGTCCCACGGAGACGTAGAGGCCAACTCGCCAGGTATGTTGTCAAATATTACCGCCGACATGTTAGGTTGGGTTAGGTTTGTTTATATTACGTTATTGATGTATATGAAGGTCAAACGGAGACGTAGAGGCCAACTCGCCAGGAATGTTGTCAAATATTACCGCCGAGATGTTAGGTTGGGTTAGGTTAGGTTATATTACGTTATTGATGTATATAAAGGTCCCACGGTAACGTAGAGGCCAACTCGCCAGGAATGATGTCAAATATTACCGCCGAGATGTTAGGTTGGGTTAGGTTGGGTTATATTACGTTATTGATGTATATAAAGATCCCACGGAGACGTAGAGGCCAACTCGCCAGGAATGTTGTCAAATATTACCGCCAAGATGATAGATTGGGTTAGGTTAGGTTATATTAGGTTATTGACATATATAAAGGACCCAAGGAGACGCAGAGGCCAACAAGCCAGGAATGTGGTCAAATATTACCGCCGAGATGTTATATTGGGCTAAGCTAGTTTATATTATGTTATTGATGAATATAAAGGTCCCACGGAGACGTAGAGGCTAACTCGCCAGGAATCTTGTCAAATATTACCGCCGAGATGATAGGTTGGGTTAGGTTAGGTTATGTTACGTTATTGATGTATATGAAGGTCAAAAGGAGACGTAGAGGCCAACTCGCCAGGAATGTTGTCAAATATTACCGCCGAGATGATAGGTTGGGTTAGGTTAGGTTATGTTACGTTATTGATGTATATGAAGGTCAAACGGGGACGTAGAGGCCAACAAGCCTGGAATGTGGTGAAATATTACCGCCGAGATGTTAGGTTGGGTTAGGTTACGTTATATTACGTTATTGATGTTTATAAAGGTCCCACGGAGACGTAGAGGCCAACTCGCCAGGTATGTTGTCAAATATTACCGCCGTGATGTTAGGTTGGGTTAGTTTACGTTATATTACGTTATTGATGTATATGCGGGTTACACGGATACGTAGAGGCCAACTCGCCAGGAATGTCGTCAAATATTACCGCCGAGATGATAGGTTGGGTTAGGTTAGCTTATGTAACGTTATTGATGTATACGAAGGTCAAACGGAGACGTAGAGGCCAACACGCCAGGAATGATGTCAAATATTACCGCCGAGATGTTAGGTTGGGTTAGGTTAGGTTATATTACGTTATTGATGTATATGAAGGTCAAACGGAGACGTAGAGGCCAACTCGCCACGAATGATGTCAAATATTACCACCGAGATGTTAGGTTGGGTTAAGTAAGGTTATATTACGTTATTGATGTATATAAAGGACACACGGAGACGTAGAGGCCAACTCGCCAGGAATGATGTCAAATATTACCGCCGAGATGTTAGCTTGGGTTAGGTTGGGTTATATTACGTTATTGATGTATATAAAGATCCCACGGAGACGTAGAGGCCAACTCGCCAGGAATGTTTTCAAATATTACTGCCAAGATGATAGATTGGGTTAGGTTAGGTTATATTAGGTTATTGACATATATAAAGGACACACGGAGACGCAGAGGCCAACAAGCCAGGAATGTGGTCAAATATTACCGCCGAGATGTTAGATTGGGCTAAGCTAGTTTATATTACGTTCTTGACATATATAAAGGTCCCACGGAGGCGCAGAGGCCAACAAGCCAGGAATGTGGTGAAATATTACCACCGAGATGTTAGGTTGGGTTAAGTAAGGTTATATTACGTTATTGATGTATATAAAGGACACACGGAGACGTAGAGGCCAACAAGCCAGGAATGTGCTCAAATATTACCGCCGAGATGTTAGATTGGGTTAGGCTAGTTTATATTATGTTATTTATGTATATAAAGGTCCCACGGCGACGCAGAGGCCAACAAGCCAGGAATGTGGTCAAATATTACCGCCGAGGTGTTAGGTTGGGTTAGGTTACGTTATATTACGTTATTGATGTATATAAAAGTCCCACGGAGACGTAGAGGCCAACTCGCCAGGTATGTTGTCAAATATTACCGCCGTGATGTTAGGTTGGGTTAGGTTACGTTATATTACGTTATTGATGTATATGCGGGTTACACGGAGACGTAGAGGCCAACTCGCCAGGAATGTCGTCAAATATTACCGCCGAGATGATAGGTTGGGTTAGGTTAGCTTATGTAACGTTATTGATGTATACGAAGGTCAAACGGAGACGTAGAGGCCAACTCGCCGGGAATGATGTCAAATATTACCACCGAGATGTTAGGTTGGGTTAGGTTAGGTTATATTACGTTATTGATGTATATGAAGGTCAAACGGAGACGTAGAGGCCAACTCGCCAGGAATGATGTCAAATATTACCCCCGAGATGTTAGGTTGGGTTAGGTTAGGTTATATTACGTTATTGATGTGTATGGAGGTCCAACGGAGACGTAGAGGCCAACTCGCCAAGAATGTTGTCAAATATTGCCGCCGAGATGATAGGTTGGGTTAGGTTAGGTTATATTACGTTATTGACATATATAAAGGTCCCAAGGAGACGCAGAGGCCAACAAGGGAGGAATGTGGTCAAATATTACCGCCGAGATGTTATGTTGTGTTAGGTTACGTTATATTACGTTATTGATGTATATGAGGGTTACACGGAAACGTAGAGGCCAACTCGCCAGGAATGATGTCAAATATTACCGCCGAGATGTTAGGTTGGGTTAGGTTATATTACGTTATTGATGTATATGAGGGTTACACAGAGACGTAGAGGTCAACTCGCCAGGAATGTTGTCAAATATTACCGCCGACATGTTAGGTTGGGTTAGGTTTGGTTATATTACGTTATTGATGTATATGAAGGTCAAA
This sequence comes from Xylocopa violacea, assembly GCA_963969225.1. Lineage (NCBI taxonomy): Eukaryota > Metazoa > Arthropoda > Insecta > Hymenoptera > Apidae > Xylocopa > Xylocopa violacea. The sequence goes on along the minus strand of CAXAJV010000836.1, from coordinate 4,558,020 downwards.
CGGAGACGTAGAGGCCAACTCGCCAGGAATGTTGTCAAATATTACCGCCGAGATGTTAGGTTGGGTTAGGTTATATTACATTATTGATGTATATAAAGGTCCCACGGTAACGTAGAGGCCAACTCCCCAGGAATGATGTCAAATATTACCGCCGAGATGTTCGGTTGTGTTAGGTTAGGTTATATTACGTTATTGATGTATATAAATATCCCACGGAGACGTAGAGGCCAACTCGCCAGGAATGTTGTCAAATATTACCCCCGAGATGTTAGGTTGGGTTAGGTTAGGTTATATTACGTTATTGATGTGTATGGAGGTCCAACGGAGACGTAGAGGCCAACTCGCCAAGAATGTTGTCAAATATTGCCGCCGAGATGATAGGTTGGGTTAGGTTAGGTTATATTACGTTATTGACATATATAAAGGTCCCAAGGAGACGCAGAGGCCAACAAGGGAGGAATGTGGTCAAATATTACCGCCGAGATGTTATGTTGTGTTAGGTTACGTTATATTACGTTATTGATGTATATGAGGGTTACACGGAAACGTAGAGGCCAACTCGCCAGGAATGATGTCAAATATTACCGCCGAGATGTTAGGTTGGGTTAGGTTATATTACGTTATTGATGTATATGAGGGTTACACAGAGACGTAGAGGTCAACTCGCCAGGAATGTTGTCAAATATTACCGCCGACATGTTAGGTTGGGTTAGGTTTGGTTATATTACGTTATTGATGTATATGAAGGTCAAACGGAGACGTAGAGGCCAACTCGCCAGGAATGTTGTCAAATATTACCGCCGAGATGTTAGGTTGGGTTAGGTTATATTACATTATTGATGTATATAAAGGTCCCACGGTAACGTAGAGGCCAACTCCCCAGGAATGATGTCAAATATTACCGCCGAGATGTTAGGTTGGGTTAGGTTAGGTTATATTACGTTATTGATGTATATAAAGGTCCCACGGTAACGTAGAGGCCAACTCGCCAGGAATGATGTCAAATATTACCGCCGAGATGTTAGGTTGGGTTAGGTTGGGTTATATTACGTTATTGATGTATATAAAGATCCCACGGAGACGTAGAGGCCAACTCGCCAGGAATGTTGTCAAATATTACCGCCAAGATGATAGATTGGGTTAGGTTAGGTTATATTAGGTTATTGACATATATAAAGGACCCAAGGAGACGCAGAGGCCAACAAGCCAGGAATGTGGTCAAATATTACCGCCGAGATGTTATATTGGGCTAAGCTAGTTTATATTATGTTATTGATGAATATAAAGGTCCCACGGAGACGTAGAGGCTAACTCGCCAGGAATCTTGTCAAATATTACCGCCGAGATGATAGGTTGGGTTAGGTTAGGTTATGTTACGTTATTGATGTATATGAAGGTGAAAAGGAGACGTAGAGGCCAACTCGCCAGGAATGTTGTCAAATATTACCGCCGAGATGATAGGTTGGGTTAGGTTAGGTTATGTTACGTTATTGATGTATATGAAGGTCAAACGGGGACGTAGAGGCCAACAAGCCTGGAATGTGGTGAAATATTACCGCCGAGATGTTAGGTTGGGTTAGGTTACGTTATATTACGTTATTGATGTTTATAAAGGTCCCACGGAGACGTAGAGGCCAACTCGCCAGGTATGTTGTCAAATATTACCGCCGTGATGTTAGGTTGGGTTAGTTTACGTTATATTACGTTATTGATGTATATGCGGGTTACACGGATACGTAGAGGCCAACTCGCCAGGAATGTCGTCAAATATTACCGCCGAGATGATAGGTTGGGTTAGGTTAGCTTATGTAACGTTATTGATGTATACGAAGGTCAAACGGAGACGTAGAGGCCAACACGCCAGGAATGATGTCAAATATTACCGCCGAGATGTTAGGTTGGGTTAGGTTAGGTTATATTACGTTATTGATGTATATGAAGGTCAAACGGAGACGTAGAGGCCAACTCGCCACGAATGATGTCAAATATTACCACCGAGATGTTAGGTTGGGTTAAGTAAGGTTATATTACGTTATTGATGTATATAAAGGACACACGGAGACGTAGAGGCCAACTCGCCAGGAATGATGTCAAATATTACCGCCGAGATGTTAGCTTGGGTTAGGTTGGGTTATATTACGTTATTGATGTATATAAAGATCCCACGGAGACGTAGAGGCCAACTCGCCAGGAATGTTTTCAAATATTACTGCCAAGATGATAGATTGGGTTAGGTTAGGTTATATTAGGTTATTGACATATATAAAGGACACACGGAGACGCAGAGGCCAACAAGCCAGGAATGTGGTCAAATATTACCGCCGAGATGTTAGATTGGGCTAAGCTAGTTTATATTACGTTCTTGACATATATAAAGGTCCCACGGAGGCGCAGAGGCCAACAAGCCAGGAATGTGGTGAAATATTACCACCGAGATGTTAGGTTGGGTTAAGTAAGGTTATATTACGTTATTGATGTATATAAAGGACACACGGAGACGTAGAGGCCAACAAGCCAGGAATGTGCTCAAATATTACCGCCGAGATGTTAGATTGGGTTAGGCTAGTTTATATTATGTTATTTATGTATATAAAGGTCCCACGGCGACGCAGAGGCCAACAAGCCAGGAATGTGGTCAAATATTACCGCCGAGGTGTTAGGTTGGGTTAGGTTACGTTATATTACGTTATTGATGTATATAAAAGTCCCACGGAGACGTAGAGGCCAACTCGCCAGGTATGTTGTCAAATATTACCGCCGTGATGTTAGGTTGGGTTAGGTTACGTTATATTACGTTATTGATGTATATGCGGGTTACACGGAGACGTAGAGGCCAACTCGCCAGGAATGTCGTCAAATATTACCGCCGAGATGATAGGTTGGGTTAGGTTAGCTTATGTAACGTTATTGATGTATACGAAGGTCAAACGGAGACGTAGAGGCCAACTCGCCGGGAATGATGTCAAATATTACCACCGAGATGTTAGGTTGGGTTAGGTTAGGTTATATTACGTTATTGATGTATATGAAGGTCAAACGGAGACGTAGAGGCCAACTCGCCAGGAATGATGTCAAATATTACCCCCGAGATGTTAGGTTGGGTTAGGTTAGGTTATATTACGTTATTGATGTGTATGGAGGTCCAACGGAGACGTAGAGGCCAACTCGCCAAGAATGTTGTCAAATATTGCCGCCGAGATGATAGGTTGGGTTAGGTTAGGTTATATTACGTTATTGACATATATAAAGGTCCCAAGGAGACGCAGAGGCCAACAAGGGAGGAATGTGGTCAAATATTACCGCCGAGATGTTATGTTGTGTTAGGTTACGTTATATTACGTTATTGATGTATATGAGGGTTACACGGAAACGTAGAGGCCAACTCGCCAGGAATGATGTCAAATATTACCGCCGAGATGTTAGGTTGGGTTAGGTTATATTACGTTATTGATGTATATGAGGGTTACACAGAGACGTAGAGGTCAACTCGCCAGGAATGTTGTCAAATATTACCGCCGACATGTTAGGTTGGGTTAGGTTTGGTTATATTACGTTATTGATGTATATGAAGGTCAAACGGAGACGTAGAGGCCAACTCGCCAGGAATGTTGTCAAATATTACCGCCGAGATGTTAGGTTGGGTTAGGTTATATTACATTATTGATGTATATAAAGGTCCCACGGTAACGTAGAGGCCAACTCCCCAGGAATGATGTCAAATATTACCGCCGAGATGTTCGGTTGTGTTAGGTTAGGTTATATTACGTTATTGATGTATATAAATATCCCACGGAGACGTAGAGGCCAACTCGCCAGGAATGTTGTCAAATATTACCCCCGAGATGTTAGGTTGGGTTAGGTTAGGTTATATTACGTTATTGATGTGTATGGAGGTCCAACGGAGACGTAGAGGCCAACTCGCCAAGAATGTTGTCAAATATTGCCGCCGAGATGATAGGTTGGGTTAGGTTAGGTTATATTACGTTATTGACATATATAAAGGTCCCAAGGAGACGCAGAGGCCAACAAGGGAGGAATGTGGTCAAATATTACCGCCGAGATGATATGTTGTGTTAGGTTACGTTATATTACGTTATTGATGTATATGAGGGTTACACGGAAACGTAGAGGCCAACTCGCCAGGAATGATGTCAAATATTACCGCCGAGATGTTAGGTTGGGTTAGGTTATATTACGTTATTGATGTATATGAGGGTTACACAGAGACGTAGAGGTCAACTCGCCAGGAATGTTGTCAAATATTACCGCCGACATGTTAGGTTGGGTTAGGTTTGGTTATATTACGTTATTGATGTATATGAAGGTCAAACGGAGACGTAGAGGCCAACTCGCCAGGAATGTTGTCAAATATTACCGCCGAGATGTTAGGTTGGGTTAGGTTATATTACATTATTGATGTATATAAAGGTCCCACGGTAACGTAGAGGCCAACTCCCCAGGAATGATGTCAAATATTACCGCCGAGATGTTCGGTTGTGTTAGGTTAGGTTATATTACGTTATTGATGTATATAAATATCCCACGGAGACGTAGAGGCCAACTCGCCAGGAATGTTGTCAAATATTACCGCCGAGATGATAGATTGGGTTAGGTTATGTTATATTACATTATTGACATATATAAAGGACCCACGGAGACGCAGAGTCCAACAAGCCAGGAATGTGGTCAAATATTACCGCCGAGATGTTAGGTTGGGTTAGGTTACGTTATATTACGTTATTGATGTGTATAAAGGTCCCACGGAGACGTAGAGGCCAACTCGACAGGTATGTTGTCAAATATTACCGCGGAAATGTTAGGTTTGGTTAGGTTAAGTTATATTACGTTATTTATGTATATGAGGGTTACACAGAGACGTAGAGGTCAACTCGCCAGGAATGTTGTCAAATATTACCGCCGACATGTTAGGTTCGGTTAGGTTTGGTTATATTACGTTATTGATGTATATGAAGGTCAAACGGAGACGTAGAGGCCAACTCGCCAGGAATGTTTTCAAATATTACCGCCGAGATGTTAGGTTGGGTTAGGTTAGGTTATATTACGTTATTGATGTATATAAAGGTCCCACGGTAACGTAGAGGCCAACTCGCCAGGAATGATGTCAAATATTACCGCCGAGATGTTAGGTTGGGTTAGGTTGGGTTATATTACGTTATTGATGTATATAAAGATCCCACGGAGACGTAGAGGCCAACTCGCCAGGAATGTTGTCAAATATTACCGCCAAGATGTTAGGTTGAGTTAGGTTAGATTATATTACGTTATTGACATATATAAAGGTCCCACGGAGACGCAGAGACCAACAAGCCAGGAATGTGGTCAAATATTACCGCCGAGATGTTAGGTTGGGTTAGGTTATATTATATTACGTTATTGATGTATATAAAGGTCCCACGGAGACGTAGAGGCCAACTCGCCAGGTATGTTGTCAAATATTACCGCCGTGATGTTAGGTTGGGTTAGGTTACGTTATATTACGTTATTGATGTATATGCGGGTTACACGGAGACGTAGAGGCCAACACGCCAGGAATGTCGTCAAATATTACCGCCGAGATGATAGGTTGGGTTAGGTTAGCTTATGTAACGTTATTGATGTATACGAAGGTCAAACGGAGACGTAGAGGCCAACTCGCCAGGAATGTTGTCAAATATTACCGCCGAGATGTTAGGTTGGGTTAGGTTAGGTTATATTACGTTATTGATGTATATAAAGGTCCCACGGTAACGTAGAGACCAACTCGCCAGGAATGATGTCAAATATTATCGCCGAGGTGTTAGGTTGGGTTAGGTTGTGTTATATTACGTTATTGATGTATATAAAGATCCCACGGAGACGTAGAGGCCAACTCGCCAGGAATGTTGTCAAATATTACCGCCGTGATGTTAGGTTGGGTTAGGTTACGTTATATTACGTTATTGATGTATATGCGGGTTACACGGAAACGTAGAGGCCAACTCGCCAGGAATGATGTCAAATATTACCGCCGAGATGTTAGGTTGGGTTAGGTTAGGTTATATTACGTTATTGATGTATATGAAGGTCAAACGGAGACGTAGAGGCCAACAAGCCAGGAATGTGCTCAAACATTACCGCCGAGATGTTAGATTGGGTTAGGCTAGTTTATATTATGTTATTTATGTATATAAAGGTCCCACGGCGACGCAGAGGCCAACAAGCCAGGAATGTGGTCAAATATTACCGCCGAGGTGTTAGGTTGGGTTAGGTTACGTTATATTACGTTATTGATGTATATAAAAGTCCCACGGAGACGTAGAGGCCAACTCGCCAGGTATGTTGTCAAATATTACCGCCGTGATGTTAGGTTGGGTTAGGTTACGTTATATTACGTTATTGATGTATATGCGGGTTACACGTAGACGTAGAGGCCAACTCGCCAGGAATGTCGTCAAATATTACCGCCGAGATGATAGGTTGGGTTAGGTTAGCTTATGTAACGTTATTGATGTATACGAAGGTCAAACGGAGACGTAGAGGCCAACTCGCCAGGAATGATGTCAAATATTACCACCGAGATGTTAGGTTGGGTTAGGTTAGGTTATATTACGTTATTGATGTATATGAAGGTCAAACGGAGACGTAGAGGCCAACTCGCCAGGAATGATGTCAAATATTACCCCCGAGATGTTAGGTTGGGTTAGGTTAGGTTATATTACGTTATTGATGTGTATGAAGGTCAAACGGAGACGTAGAGGCCAACTCGCCAGGAATGATGTCAAATATTACCGCCGAGATGTTAGGTTGGGTTAAGTTAGGTTATATTACGTTATTGATGTATATAAACGACCCACGGAGACGTAGAGGCCAACAAGCCAGGAATGTGGTCAAATATTACCGCCGAGATGTTAGATTGCGTTAGGCTATTTTATATTATGTTATTTATGTATATAAAGGTCCAACGGAGACGTAGAAGCCAACTCGCCAAGAATGTTGTCAAATATTGCCGCCGAGATGATAGGTTGGGTTAGGTTAGGTTATATTACGTTATTGACATATATAAAGGTCCCAAGGAGACGCAGAGGCCAACAAGGGAGGAATGTGGTCAAATATTACCGCCGAGATGTTATGTTGTGTTAGGTTACGTTATATTACGTTATTGATGTATATGAGGGTTACACGGAAACGTAGAGGCCAACTCGCCAGGAATGATGTCAAATATTACCGCCGAGATGTTAGGTTGGGTTAGGTTAGGCTGTATTATGTTATTGATGTATATGAAGGTCAAACGGAGACGTAGAGGCCAACTCGCCAGGAATGATGTCAAATATTACCCCCGAGATGTTAGGTTGGGTTAGGTTAGGTTATATTACGTTATTGATGTATATGAAGGTCAAACGGAGACGTAGAGGCCAACTCGCCAGGAATGATGTCAAATATTACCGCCGAGATGTTAGGTTGGGTTAAGTTAGGTTATATTACGTTATTGATGTATATAAACGACCCACGGAGACGTAGAGGCCAACAAGCCAGGAATGTGGTCAAATATTACCGCCGAGATGTTAGATTGCGTTAGGCTATTTTATATTATGTTATTTATGTATATAAAGGTCCAACGGAGACGTAGAGGCCAACTCGCCAAGAATGTTGTCAAATATTGCCGCCGAGATGATAGGTTGGGTTAGGTTAGGTTATATTACGTTATTGACATATATAAAGGTCCCAAGGAGACGCAGAGGCCAACAAGGGAGGAATGTGGTCAAATATTACCGCCGAGATGTTATGTTGTGTTAGGTTACGTTATATTACGTTATTGATGTATATGAGGGTTACACGGAAACGTAGAGGCCAACTCGCCAGGAATGATGTCAAATATTACCGCCGAGATGTTAGGTTGGGTTAGGTTATATTACGTTATTGATGTATATGAGGGTTACACAGAGACGTAGAGGTCAACTCGCCAGGAATGTTGTCAAATATTACCGCCGACATGTTAGGTTGGGTTAGGTTTGGTTATATTACGTTATTGATGTATATGAAGGTCAAACGGAGACGTAGAGGCCAACTCGCCAGGAATGTTGTCAAATATTACCGCCGAGATGTTAGGTTGGGTTAGGTTATATTACGTTATTGATGTATATAAAGGTCCCACGGTAACGTAGAGGCCAACTCCCCAGGAATGATGTCAAATATTACCGCCGAGATGTTCGGTTGTGTTAGGTTAGGTTATATTACGTTATTGATGTATATAAATATCCCACGGAGACGTAGAGGCCAACTCGCCAGGAATGTTGTCAAATATTACCGCCGAGATGATAGATTGGGTTAGGTTATGTTATATTACATTATTGACATATATAAAGGACCCACGGAGACGCAGAGTCCAACAAGCCAGGAATGTGGTCAAATATTACCGCCGTGATGTTAAGTTGGGTTAGGTTACGTTATATTACGTTATTGATGTATATGCGGGTTACACGGAGACGTAGAGGCCAACACGCCAGGAATGTCGTCAAATATTACCGCCGAGATGATAGGTTGGGTTAGGTTAGCTTATGTAACGTTATTGATGTATACGAAGGTCAAACGGAGACGTAGAGGCCAACTCGCCAGGAATGATGTCAAATATTACCGCCGAGATGTTAGGTTGGGTTAGGTTAGGTTATATTACGTTATTGATGTATATGAAGGTCAAACGGAGACGTAGAGGCCAACTCGCCAGGAATGTTGTCAAATATTACCGCCGACATGTTATGTTGGGTTAGGTTAGGTTATATTACGTTATTGATGTATATGAAGGTCAAACGGAGACGTAGAGGCCAACTCGCCAGGAATGTTGTCAAATATTACCGCCGAGATGTTAGGTTGGGTTAGGTTAGGTTATATTACGTTATTGATGTATATAAAGGTCCCACGGTAACGTAGAGACCAACTCGCCAGGAATGATGTCAAATATTATCGCCGAGGTGTTAGGTTGGGTTAGGTTGTGTTATATTACGTTATTGATGTATATAAAGATCCCACGGAGACGTAGAGGCCAACTCGCCAGGAATGTTGTCAAATATTACCGCCGTGATGTTAGGTTGGGTTAGGTTAGGTTATATTACGTTATTGATGTATATAAAGGTCCCACGGTAACGTAGAGACCAACTCGCCAGGAATGATGTCAAATATTATCGCCGAGGTGTTAGGTTGGGTTAGGTTGTGTTATATTACGTTATTGATGTATATAAAGATCCCACGGAGACGTAGAGGCCAACTCGCCAGGAATGTTGTCAAATATTACCGCCGTGATGTTAGGTTGGGTTAGGTTACGTTATATTACGTTATTGATGTATATGCGGGTTACACGGAAACGTAGAGGCCAACTCGCCAGGAATGACGTCAAATATTACCGCCGAGATGTTAGGTTGGGTTAGGTTATGCTGTATTATGTTATTGATGTATATGAAGGTCAAACGGAGACGTAGAGGCCAACTCGCCAGGAATGATGTCAAATATTACCGCCGAGATGTTAGGTTGGGTTAAGTTAGGTTATATTACGTTATTGATGTATATAAAGGTCCCACGGAGACGTAGAGGTCAGCAAGCCAGGAATGTGGTCAAATATTACCGCCGAGATGTTAGATTGGGTTAGGTTATTTTATATTATGTTATTTATGTATATAAAGGTCCAACGGAGCCGTAGAGGCCAACTCGCCAAGAATGTTGTCAAATATTACCGCCAAGATGTTAGGTTGAGTTAGGTTAGATTATATTACGTTATTGACATATATAAAGGTCCCACGGAGACGCAGAGGCCAACAAGCCAGGAATGTGGTCAAATATTACCGCCGAGATGTTAGGTTGGGTTAGGTTATGTTATATTACGTTATTGATGTATATAAAGGTCCCACGGAGACGTAGAGGCCAACTCGCCAGGTATGTTGTCAAATATTACCGCCGTGATGTTAGGTTGGGTTAGGTTACGTTATATTACGTTATTGATGTATATGCGGGTTACACGGAGACGTAGAGGCCAACACGCCAGGAATGTCGTCAAATATTACCGCCGAGATGATAGGTTGGGTTAGGTTAGCTTATGTAACGTTATTGATGTATACGAAGGTCAAACGGAGACGTAGAGGCCAACTCGCCAGGAATGATGTCAAATATTACCGCCGATATGTTAGGTTGGGTTAGGTTAGGTTATATTACGTTATTGATGTATATGAAGGTCAAACGGAGACGTAGAGGCCAACTCGCCAGGAATGTTGTCAAATATTACCGCCGACATGTTATGTTGGGTTAGGTTAGGTTATATTACGTTATTGATGTATATGAAGGTCAAACGGAGACGTAGAGGCCAACTCGCCAGGAATGTTGTCAAATATTACCGCCGAGATGTTAGGTTGGGTTAGGTTAGGTTATATTACGTTATTGATGTATATAAAGGTCCCACGGCAACATAGAGACCAACTCGCCAGGAATGATGTCAAATATTATCGCCGAGGTGTTAGGTTGGGTTAGGTTGTGTTATATTACGTTATTGATGTATATAAAGATCCCACGGAGACGTAGAGGCCAACTCGCCAGGAATGTTGTCAAATATTACCGCCGTGATGTTAGGTTGGGTTAGGTTACGTTATATTACGTTATTGATGTATATGCGGGTTACACGGAAACGTAGAGGCCAACTCGCCAGGAATGATGTCAAATATTACCGCCGAGATGTTAGGTTGGGTTAGGTTATGCTGTATTATGTTATTGATGTATATGAAGGTCAAACGGAGACGTAGAGGCCAACTCGCCAGGAATGTTTTCAAATATTACCGCCGAGATGTTAGGTTGGGTTAGGTTAGGTTATATTACGTTATTGATGTATATTAAGGTCCCACGGTAACGTAGAGGCCAACTCGCCAGGAATGATGTCAAATATTACCGCCGAGATGTTAGGTTGGGTTAGGTTGGGTTATATTACGTTATTGATGTATATAAAGATCCCACGGAGACGTAGAGGCCAACTCGCCAGGAATGTTGTCAAATATTACCGCCAAGATGTTAGGTTGAGTTAGGTTAGATTATATTACGTTATTGACATATATAAAGGTCCCACGGAGACGCAGAGGCCAACAAGCCAGGAATGTGGTCAAATATTACCGCCGAGATGTTAGGTTGGGTTAGGTTATGTTATATTACGTTATTGATGTATATAAAGGTCCCACGGAGACGTAGAGGCCAACTCGCCAGGTATGTTGTCAAATATTACCGCCGTGATGTTAGGTTGGGTTAGGTTACGTTATATTACGTTATTGATGTATATGCGGGTTACACGGAGACGTAGAGGCCAACACGCCAGGAATGTCGTCAAATATTACCGCCGAGATGATAGGTTGGGTTAGGTTAGCTTATGTAACGTTATTGATGTATACGAAGGTCAAACGGAGACGTAGAGGCCAACTCGCCAGGAATGATGTCAAATATTACCGCCGAGATGTTAGGTTGGGTTAGGTTAGGTTATATTACGTTATTGATGTATATGAAGGTCAAACGGAGACGTAGAGGCCAACTCGCCAGGAATGTTGTCAAATATTACCGCCGACATGTTATGTTGGGTTAGGTTAGGTTATATTACGTTATTGATGTATATGAAGGTCAAACGGAGACGTAGAGGCCAACTCGCCAGGAATGTTGTCAAATATTACCGCCGAGATGTTAGGTTGGGTTAGGTTAGGTTATATTACGTTATTGATGTATATAAAGGTCCCACGGTAACGTAGAGACCAACTCGCCAGGAATGATGTCAAATATTATCGCCGAGGTGTTAGGTTGGGTTAGGTTGTGTTATATTACGTTATTGATGTATATAAAGATCCCACGGAGACGTAGAGGCCAACTCGCCAGGAATGTTGTCAAATATTACCGCCGTGATGTTAGGTTGGGTTAGGTTAGGTTATATTACGTTATTGATGTATATAAAGGTCCCACGGTAACGTAGAGACCAACTCGCCAGGAATGATGTCAAATATTATCGCCGAGGTGTTAGGTTGGGTTAGGTTGTGTTATATTACGTTATTGATGTATATAAAGATCCCACGGAGACGTAGAGGCCAACTCGCCAGGAATGTTGTCAAATATTACCGCCGTGATGTTAGGTTGGGTTAGGTTACGTTATATTACGTTATTGATGTATATGCGGGTTACACGGAAACGTAGAGGCCAACTCGCCAGGAATGACGTCAAATATTACCGCCGAGATGTTAGGTTGGGTTAGGTTATGCTGTATTATGTTATTGATGTATATGAAGGTCAAACGGAGACGTAGAGGCCAACTCGCCAGGAATGATGTCAAATATTACCGCCGAGATGTTAGGTTGGGTTAAGTTAGGTTATATTACGTTATTGATGTATATAAAGGTCCCACGGAGACGTAGAGGTCAGCAAGCCAGGAATGTGGTCAAATATTACCGCCGAGATGTTAGATTGGGTTAGGTTATTTTATATTATGTTATTTATGTATATAAAGGTCCAACGGAGCCGTAGAGGCCAACTCGCCAAGAATGTTGTCAAATATTACCGCCAAGATGTTAGGTTGAGTTAGGTTAGATTATATTACGTTATTGACATATATAAAGGTCCCACGGAGACGCAGAGGCCAACAAGCCAGGAATGTGGTCAAATATTACCGCCGAGATGTTAGGTTGGGTTAGGTTATGTTATATTACGTTATTGATGTATATAAAGGTCCCACGGAGACGTAGAGGCCAACTCGCCAGGTATGTTGTCAAATATTACCGCCGTGATGTTAGGTTGGGTTAGGTTACGTTATATTACGTTATTGATGTATATGCGGGTTACACGGAGACGTAGAGGCCAACACGCCAGGAATGTCGTCAAATATTACCGCCGAGATGATAGGTTGGGTTAGGTTAGCTTATGTAACGTTATTGATGTATACGAAGGTCAAACGGAGACGTAGAGGCCAACTCGCCAGGAATGATGTCAAATATTACCGCCGATATGTTAGGTTGGGTTAGGTTAGGTTATATTACGTTATTGATGTATATGAAGGTCAAACGGAGACGTAGAGGCCAACTCGCCAGGAATGTTGTCAAATATTACCGCCGACATGTTATGTTGGGTTAGGTTAGGTTATATTACGTTATTGATGTATATGAAGGTCAAACGGAGACGTAGAGGCCAACTCGCCAGGAATGTTGTCAAATATTACCGCCGAGATGTTAGGTTGGGTTAGGTTAGGTTATATTACGTTATTGATGTATATAAAGGTCCCACGGCAACATAGAGACCAACTCGCCAGGAATGATGTCAAATATTATCGCCGAGGTGTTAGGTTGGGTTAGGTTGTGTTATATTACGTTATTGATGTATATAAAGATCCCACGGAGACGTAGAGGCCAACTCGCCAGGAATGTTGTCAAATATTACCGCCGTGATGTTAGGTTGGGTTAGGTTACGTTATATTACGTTATTGATGTATATGCGGGTTACACGGAAACGTAGAGGCCAACTCGCCAGGAATGATGTCAAATATTACCGCCGAGATGTTAGGTTGGGTTAGGTTATGCTGTATTATGTTATTGATGTATATGAAGGTCAAACGGAGACGTAGAGGCCAACTCGCCAGGAATGTTTTCAAATATTACCGCCGAGATGTTAGGTTGGGTTAGGTTAGGTTATATTACGTTATTGATGTATATTAAGGTCCCACGGTAACGTAGAGGCCAACTCGCCAGGAATGATGTCAAATATTACCGCCGAGATGTTAGGTTGGGTTAGGTTGGGTTATATTACGTTATTGATGTATATAAAGATCCCACGGAGACGTAGAGGCCAACTCGCCAGGAATGTTGTCAAATATTACCGCCAAGATGTTAGGTTGAGTTAGGTTAGATTATATTACGTTATTGACATATATAAAGGTCCCACGGAGACGCAGAGGCCAACAAGCCAGGAATGTGGTCAAATATTACCGCCGAGATGTTAGGTTGGGTTAGGTTATGTAATATTACGTTATTGATGTATATAAAGGTCCCACGGAGACGTAGAGGCCAACTCGCCAGGTATGTTGTCAAATATTACCGCCGTGATGTTAGGTTGGGTTAGGTTACGTTATATTACGTTATTGATGTATATGCGGGTTACACGGAGACGTAGAGGCCAACACGCCAGGAATGTCGTCAAATATTACCGCCGAGATGATAGGTTGGGTTAGGTTAGCTTATGTAACGTTATTGATGTATACGAAGGTCAAACGGAGACGTAGAGGCCAACTCGCCAGGAATGATGTCAAACATTACCGCCGATATGTTAGGTTGGGTTAGGTTAGGTTATATTACGTTATTGATGTATATGAAGGTCAAACGGAGACGTAGAGGCCAACTCGCCAGGAATGTTGTCAAATATTACCGCCGACATGTTATGTTGGGTTAGGTTAGGTTATATTACGTTATTGATGTATATGAAGGTCAAACGGAGACGTAGAGGCCAACTCGCCAGGAATGTTGTCAAATATTACCGCCGAGATGTTAGGTTGGGTTAGGTTAGGTTATATTACGTTATTGATGTATATAAAGGTCCCACGGTAACATAGAGACCAACTCGCCAGGAATGATGTCAAATATTATCGCCGAGGTGTTAGGTTGGGTTAGGTTGTGTTATATTACGTTATTGATGTATATAAAGATCCCACGGAGACGTAGAGGCCAACTCGCCAGGAATGTTGTCAAATATTACCGCCGTGATGTTAGGTTGGGTTAGGTTACGTTATATTACGTTATTGATGTATATGCGGGTTACACGGAAACGTAGAGGCCAACTCGCCAGGAATGATGTCAAATATTACCGCCGAGATGTTAGGTTGGGTTAGGTTATGCTGTATTATGTTATTGATGTATATGAAGGTCAAACGGAGACGTAGAGGCCAACTCGCCAGGCATGTTTTCAAATATTACCGCCGAGATGTTAGGTTGGGTTAGGTTAGGTTATATTACGTTATTGATGTATATTAAGGTCCCACGGTAACGTAGAGGCCAACTCGCCAGGAATGATGTCAAATATTACCGCCGAGATGTTAGGTTGGGTTAGGTTGGGTTATATTACGTTATTGATGTATATAAAGATCCCACGGAGACGTAGAGGCCAACTCGCCAGGAATGTTGTCAAATATTACCGCCAAGATGTTAGGTTGAGTTAGGTTAGATTATATTACGTTATTGACATATATAAAGGTCCCACGGAGACGCAGAGGCCAACAAGCCAGGAATGTGGTCAAATATTACCGCCGAGATGTTAGGTTGGGTTAGGTTATGTTATATTACGTTATTGATGTATATAAAGGTCCCACGGAGACGTAGAGGCCAACTCGCCAGGTATGTTGTCAAATATTACCGCCGTGATGTTAGGTTGGGTTAGGTTACGTTATATTACGTTATTGATGTATATGCGGGTTACACGGAGACGTAGAGGCCAACACGCCAGGAATGTCGTCAAATATTACCGCCGAGATGATAGGTTGGGTTAGGTTAGCTTATGTAACGTTATTGATGTATACGAAGGTCAAACGGAGACGTAGAGGCCAACTCGCCAGGAATGATGTCAAATATTACCGCCGAGATGTTAGGTTGGGTTAGGTTAGGTTATATTACGTTATTGATGTATATGAAGGTCAAACGGAGACGTAGAGGCCAACTCGCCAGGAATGTTGTCAAATATTACCGCCGACATGTTATGTTGGGTTAGGTTAGGTTATATTACGTTATTGATGTATATGAAGGTCAAACGGAGACGTAGAGGCCAACTCGCCAGGAATGTTGTCAAATATTACCGCCGAGATGTTAGGTTGGGTTAGGTTAGGTTATATTACGTTATTGATGTATATAAAGGTCCCACGGTAACGTAGAGACCAACTCGCCAGGAATGATGTCAAATATTATCGCCGAGGTGTTAGGTTGGGTTAGGTTGTGTTATATTACGTTATTGATGTATATAAAGATCCCACGGAGACGTAGAGGCCAACTCGCCAGGAATGTTGTCAAATATTACCGCCGTGATGTTAGGTTGGGTTAGGTTACGTTATATTACGTTATTGATGTATATGCGGGTTACACGGAAACGTAGAGGCCAACTCGCCAGGAATGATGTCAAATATTACCGCCGAGATGTTAGGTTGGGTTAGGTTATGCTGTATTATGTTATTGATGTATATGAAGGTCAAACGGAGACGTAGAGGCCAACTCGCCAGGAATGATGTCAAATATTACCGCCGAGATGTTAGGTTGGGTTAAGTTAGGTTATATTACGTTATTGATGTATATAAAGGTCCCACGGAGACGTAGAGGTCAGCAAGCCAGGAATGTGGTCAAATATTACCGCCGAGATGTTAGATTGGGTTAGGTTATTTTATATTATGTTATTTATGTATATAAAGGTCCAACGGAGACGTAGAGGCCAACTCGCCAAGAATGTTGTCAAATATTACCGCCAAGATGTTAGGTTGAGTTAGGTTAGATTATATTACGTTATTGACATATATAAAGGTCCCACGGAGACGCAGAGGCCAACAAGCCAGGAATGTGGTCAAATATTACCGCCGAGATGTTAGGTTGGGTTAGGTTATGTTATATTACGTTATTGATGTATATAAAGGTCCCACGGAGACGTAGAGGCCAACTCGCCAGGTATGTTGTCAAATATTACCGCCGTGATGTTAGGTTGGGTTAGGTTACGTTATATTACGTTATTGATGTATATGCGGGTTACACGGAGACGTAGAGGCCAACACGCCAGGAATGTCGTCAAATATTACCGCCGAGATGATAGGTTGGGTTAGGTTAGCTTATGTAACGTTATTGATGTATACGAAGGTCAAACGGAGACGTAGAGGCCAACTCGCCAGGAATGATGTCAAATATTACCGCCGAGATGTTAGGTTGGGTTAGGTTAGGTTATATTACGTTATTGATGTATATAAAGGTCCCACGGTAACGTAGAGACCAACTCGCCAGGAATGATGTCAAATATTATCGCCGAGGTGTTAGGTTGGGTTAGGTTGTGTTATATTACGTTATTGATGTATATAAAGATCCCACGGAGACGTAGAGGCCAACTCGCCAGGAATGTTGTCAAATATTACCGCCGTGATGTTAGGTTGGGTTAGGTTACGTTATATTACGTTATTGATGTATATGCGGGTTACACGGAAACGTAGAGGCCAACTCGCCAGGAATGATGTCAAATATTACCGCCGAGATGTTAGGTTGGGTTAGGTTAGGTTATATTACGTTATTGATGTATATGAAGGTCAAACGGAGACGTAGAGGCCAACAAGCCAGGAATGTGCTCAAACATTACCGCCGAGATGTTAGATTGGGTTAGGCTAGTTTATATTACGTTATTGATGTATATAAAGGTCCCACGGTAACGTAGAGACCAACTCGCCAGGAATGATGTCAAATATTATCGCCGAGGTGTTAGGTTGGGTTAGGTTGTGTTATATTACGTTATTGATGTATATGCGGGTTACACGGAGACGTAGAGGCCAACACGCCAGGAATGTCGTCAAATATTACCGCCGAGATGATAGGTTGGGTTAGGTTAGCTTATGTAACGTTATTGATGTATACGAAGGTCAAACGGAGACGTAGAGGCCAACTCGCCAGGAATGATGTCAAACATTACCGCCGATATGTTAGGTTGGGTTAGGTTAGGTTATATTACGTTATTGATGTATATGAAGGTCAAACGGAGACGCAGAGGCCAACTCGCCAGGAATGTTGTCAAATATTACCGCCGACATGTTATGTTGGGTTAGGTTAGGTTATATTACGTTATTGATGTATATAAAGGTCCCACGGAGACGTAGAGGCCAACTCGCCAGGTATGTTGTCAAATATTACCGCCGTGATGTTAGGTTGGGTTAGGTTACGTTATATTACGTTATTGATGTATATGCGGGTTACACGGAGACGTAGAGGCCAACACGCCAGGAATGTCGTCAAATATTACCGCCGAGATGATAGGTTGGGTTAGGTTAGCTTATGTAACGTTATTGATGTATACGAAGGTCAAACGGAGACGTAGAGGCCAACTCGCCAGGAATGATGTCAAATATTACCGCCGAGATGTTAGGTTGGGTTAGGTTAGGTTATATTACGTTATTGATGTATATGAAGGTCAAACGGAGACGTAGAGGCCAACTCGCCAGGAATGTTGTCAAATATTACCGCCGACATGTTATGTTGGGTTAGGTTAGGTTATATTACGTTATTGATGTATATGAAGGTCAAACGGAGACGTAGAGGCCAACTCGCCAGGAATGTTGTCAAATATTACCGCCGAGATGTTAGGTTGGGTTAGGTTAGGTTATATTACGTTATTGATGTATATAAAGGTCCCACGGTAACGTAGAGACCAACTCGCCAGGAATGATGTCAAATATTATCGCCGAGGTGTTAGGTTGGGTTAGGTTGTGTTATATTACGTTATTGATGTATATAAAGATCCCACGGAGACGTAGAGGCCAACTCGCCAGGAATGTTGTCAAATATTACCGCCGTGATGTTAGGTTGGGTTAGGTTACGTTATATTACGTTATTGATGTATATGCGGGTTACACGGAAACGTAGAGGCCAACTCGCCAGGAATGATGTCAAATATTACCGCCGAGATGTTAGGTTGGGTTAGGTTATGCTGTATTATGTTATTGATGTATATGAAGGTCAAACGGAGACGTAGAGGCCAACTCGCCAGGAATGATGTCAAATATTACCGCCGAGATGTTAGGTTGGGTTAAGTTAGGTTATATTACGTTATTGATGTATATAAAGGTCCCACGGAGACGTAGAGGTCAGCAAGCCAGGAATGTGGTCAAATATTACCGCCGAGATGTTAGATTGGGTTAGGTTATTTTATATTATGTTATTTATGTATATAGAGGTCCAACGGAGACGTAGAGGCCAACTCGCCAAGAATGTTGTCAAATATTACCGCCGAGATTATAGGTTGGGTTAGGTTAGGTTATATTACGTTATTGACATATATAAAGGTCCCACGGAGACGCAGAGGCCAACAAGGGAGGAATGTGGTCAAATATTACCGCCGAGATGTTATGTTGGGTTAGGTTAGGTTATATTACGTTATTGATGTATATGAAGGTCAAACGGAGACGTAGAGGCCAACTCGCCAGGAATGTTGTCAAATATTACCGCCGACATGTTAGGTTGGGTTAGGTTTGGTTATATTACGTTATTGATGTATATGAAGGTCAAACGGAGACGTAGAGGCCAACTCGCCAGGAATGTTGTCAAATATTACCGCCGAGATGTTAGGTTGGGTTAGGTTAGGTTATATTACGTTATTGATGTATATAAAGGTCCCACGGTAACGTAGAGGCCAACTCGCCAGGAATGATATCAAATATTACCGCCGAGATGTTAGGTTGGGTTAGGTTGGGTTATATTACGTTATTGATGTATATAAAGATCCCACGGAGACGTAGAGGCCAACTCGCCAGGAATGTTGTCAAATATTACCGCCAAGATGATAGATTGGGTTAGGTTAGGTTATATTAGGTTATTGACATATATAAAGGACCCACGGAGACGCAGAGGCCAACAAGCCAGGAATGTGGTCAAATATTACCGCCGAGATGTTAGATTGGACTAAGCTAGTTTATATTATGTTATTGATGTATATAAAGGTCCCACGGAGACGTAGAGGCTAACTCGCCAGGAATGTTGTCAAATATTACCGCCGAGATGATAGGTTGGGTTAGGTTAGGTTATGTTACGTTATTGATGTATATGAAGGTCAAACGGAGACGTAGAGGCCACCTCGCCAGGAATGTTGTCAAATATTACCGCCGAGATGATAGATTGGGCTAAGCTAGTTTATATTATGTTATTGATGTATATAAAGGTCCCACGGAGACGTAGAGGCTAACTCGCCAGGAATGTTGTCAAATATTACCGCCGAGATGATAGGTTGGGTTAGGTTAGGTTATGTTACGTTATTGATGTATATGAAGGTCAAACGGGGACGTAGAGGCCAACTCGCCAGGAATGATGTCAAATATTACCGCCGAGATGTTAGGTTGGGTTAGGTTAGGCTGTATTATGTTATTGATGTATATGAAGGTCAAACGGAGACGTAGAGGCCAACTCGCCAGGAATGATGTCAAATATTACCGCCGATATGTTAGGTTGGGTTAAGTTAGGTTATATTACGTTATTGATGTATATAAACGACCCACGGAGACGTAGAGGCCAACTCGCCAGGAATGTTGTCAAATATTACCGCCGAGATGATAGGTTGGGTTAGGTTGGGTTATATTACGTTATTGATGTATATGAAGGTCAAACGGAGACGTAGAGGCCAACTCGCCAGGAATGTTGTCAAATATTACGGCCAAGATGATAGATTGGGTTAGGTTAGGTTATATTACGTTATTGACATATATAAAGGACCCACGGAGACGTAGAGGTCAGCAAGCCAGGAATGTGGTCAAATATTACCGCCGAGATGTTAGATTGGGTTAGGTTATTTTATATTATGTTATTTATGTATATAAAGGTCCAACGGAGACGTAGAGGCCAACTCGCCAAGAATGTTGTCAAATATTACCGCCAAGATGTTAGGTTGAGTTAGGTTAGATTATATTACGTTATTGACATATATAAAGGTCCCACGGAGACGCAGAGGCCAACAAGCCAGGAATGTGGTCAAATATTACCGCCGAGATGTTAGGTTGGGTTAGGTTATGTTATATTACGTTATTGATGTATATAAAGGTCCCACGGAGACGTAGAGGCCAACTCGCCAGGTATGTTGTCAAATATTACCGCCGTGATGTTAGGTTGGGTTAGGTTACGTTATATTACGTTATTGATGTATATGCGGGTTACACGGAGACGTAGAGGCCAACACGCCAGGAATGTCGTCAAATATTACCGCCGAGATGATAGGTTGGGTTAGGTTAGCTTATGTAACGTTATTGATGTATACGAAGGTCAAACGGAGACGTAGAGGCCAACTCGCCAGGAATGATGTCAAATATTACCGCCGAGATGTTAGGTTGGGTTAGGTTAGGTTATATTACGTTATTGATGTATATAAAGGTCCCACGGTAACGTAGAGACCAACTCGCCAGGAATGATGTCAAATATTATCGCCGAGGTGTTAGGTTGGGTTAGGTTGTGTTATATTACGTTATTGATGTATATAAAGATCCCACGGAGACGTAGAGGCCAACTCGCCAGGAATGTTGTCAAATATTACCGCCGTGATGTTAGGTTGGGTTAGGTTACGTTATATTACGTTATTGATGTATATGCGGGTTACACGGAAACGTAGAGGCCAACTCGCCAGGAATGATGTCAAATATTACCGCCGAGATGTTAGGTTGGGTTAGGTTAGGTTATATTACGTTATTGATGTATATGAAGGTCAAACGGAGACGTAGAGGCCAACAAGCCAGGAATGTGCTCAAACATTACCGCCGAGATGTTAGATTGGGTTAGGCTAGTTTATATTACGTTATTGATGTATATAAAGGTCCCACGGTAACGTAGAGACCAACTCGCCAGGAATGATGTCAAATATTATCGCCGAGGTGTTAGGTTGGGTTAGGTTGTGTTATATTACGTTATTGATGTATATGCGGGTTACACGGAGACGTAGAGGCCAACACGCCAGGAATGTCGTCAAATATTACCGCCGAGATGATAGGTTGGGTTAGGTTAGCTTATGTAACGTTATTGATGTATACGAAGGTCAAACGGAGACGTAGAGGCCAACTCGCCAGGAATGATGTCAAACATTACCGCCGATATGTTAGGTTGGGTTAGGTTAGGTTATATTACGTTATTGATGTATATGAAGGTCAAACGGAGACGCAGAGGCCAACTCGCCAGGAATGTTGTCAAATATTACCGCCGACATGTTATGTTGGGTTAGGTTAGGTTATATTACGTTATTGATGTATATAAAGGTCCCACGGAGACGTAGAGGCCAACTCGCCAGGTATGTTGTCAAATATTACCGCCGTGATGTTAGGTTGGGTTAGGTTACGTTATATTACGTTATTGATGTATATGCGGGTTACACGGAGACGTAGAGGCCAACACGCCAGGAATGTCGTCAAATATTACCGCCGAGATGATAGGTTGGGTTAGGTTAGCTTATGTAACGTTATTGATGTATACGAAGGTCAAACGGAGACGTAGAGGCCAACTCGCCAGGAATGATGTCAAATATTACCGCCGAGATGTTAGGTTGGGTTAGGTTAGGTTATATTACGTTATTGATGTATATGAAGGTCAAACGGAGACGTAGAGGCCAACTCGCCAGGAATGTTGTCAAATATTACCGCCGACATGTTATGTTGGGTTAGGTTAGGTTATATTACGTTATTGATGTATATGAAGGTCAAACGGAGACGTAGAGGCCAACTCGCCAGGAATGTTGTCAAATATTACCGCCGAGATGTTAGGTTGGGTTAGGTTAGGTTATATTACGTTATTGATGTATATAAAGGTCCCACGGTAACGTAGAGACCAACTCGCCAGGAATGATGTCAAATATTATCGCCGAGGTGTTAGGTTGGGTTAGGTTGTGTTATATTACGTTATTGATGTATATAAAGATCCCACGGAGACGTAGAGGCCAACTCGCCAGGAATGTTGTCAAATATTACCGCCGTGATGTTAGGTTGGGTTAGGTTACGTTATATTACGTTATTGATGTATATGCGGGTTACACGGAAACGTAGAGGCCAACTCGCCAGGAATGATGTCAAATATTACCGCCGAGATGTTAGGTTGGGTTAGGTTATGCTGTATTATGTTATTGATGTATATGAAGGTCAAACGGAGACGTAGAGGCCAACTCGCCAGGAATGATGTCAAATATTACCGCCGAGATGTTAGGTTGGGTTAAGTTAGGTTATATTACGTTATTGATGTATATAAAGGTCCCACGGAGACGTAGAGGTCAGCAAGCCAGGAATGTGGTCAAATATTACCGCCGAGATGTTAGATTGGGTTAGGTTATTTTATATTATGTTATTTATGTATATAGAGGTCCAACGGAGACGTAGAGGCCAACTCGCCAAGAATGTTGTCAAATATTACCGCCGAGATTATAGGTTGGGTTAGGTTAGGTTATATTACGTTATTGACATATATAAAGGTCCCACGGAGACGCAGAGGCCAACAAGGGAGGAATGTGGTCAAATATTACCGCCGAGATGTTATGTTGGGTTAGGTTAGGTTATATTACGTTATTGATGTATATGAAGGTCAAACGGAGACGTAGAGGCCAACTCGCCAGGAATGTTGTCAAATATTACCGCCGACATGTTAGGTTGGGTTAGGTTTGGTTATATTACGTTATTGATGTATATGAAGGTCAAACGGAGACGTAGAGGCCAACTCGCCAGGAATGTTGTCAAATATTACCGCCGAGATGTTAGGTTGGGTTAGGTTAGGTTATATTACGTTATTGATGTATATAAAGGTCCCACGGTAACGTAGAGGCCAACTCGCCAGGAATGATATCAAATATTACCGCCGAGATGTTAGGTTGGGTTAGGTTGGGTTATATTACGTTATTGATGTATATAAAGATCCCACGGAGACGTAGAGGCCAACTCGCCAGGAATGTTGTCAAATATTACCGCCAAGATGATAGATTGGGTTAGGTTAGGTTATATTAGGTTATTGACATATATAAAGGACCCACGGAGACGCAGAGGCCAACAAGCCAGGAATGTGGTCAAATATTACCGCCGAGATGTTAGATTGGACTAAGCTAGTTTATATTATGTTATTGATGTATATAAAGGTCCCACGGAGACGTAGAGGCTAACTCGCCAGGAATGTTGTCAAATATTACCGCCGAGATGATAGGTTGGGTTAGGTTAGGTTATGTTACGTTATTGATGTATATGAAGGTCAAACGGAGACGTAGAGGCCACCTCGCCAGGAATGTTGTCAAATATTACCGCCGAGATGATAGATTGGGCTAAGCTAGTTTATATTATGTTATTGATGTATATAAAGGTCCCACGGAGACGTAGAGGCTAACTCGCCAGGAATGTTGTCAAATATTACCGCCGAGATGATAGGTTGGGTTAGGTTAGGTTATGTTACGTTATTGATGTATATGAAGGTCAAACGGGGACGTAGAGGCCAACTCGCCAGGAATGATGTCAAATATTACCGCCGAGATGTTAGGTTGGGTTAGGTTAGGCTGTATTATGTTATTGATGTATATGAAGGTCAAACGGAGACGTAGAGGCCAACTCGCCAGGAATGATGTCAAATATTACCGCCGATATGTTAGGTTGGGTTAAGTTAGGTTATATTACGTTATTGATGTATATAAACGACCCACGGAGACGTAGAGGCCAACTCGCCAGGAATGTTGTCAAATATTACCGCCGAGATGATAGGTTGGGTTAGGTTGGGTTATATTACGTTATTGATGTATATGAAGGTCAAACGGAGACGTAGAGGCCAACTCGCCAGGAATGTTGTCAAATATTACGGCCAAGATGATAGATTGGGTTAGGTTAGGTTATATTACGTTATTGACATATATAAAGGACCCACGGAGACGCAGAGGCCAACAAGCCAGGAATGTGGTCAAATATTACCGCCGAGATGTTAGATTGGGCTAAGCTAGTTTATATTATGTTATTGATGTATATAAAGGTCCGACGGAGACGTAGAGGCTAACTCGCCAGGAATGTTGTCAAATATTACAGCCGAGATGATAGGTTGGGTTAGGTTAGGTTATATTACGTTATTGATGTAAATAAAGGTCCCACGGAGACGTAGAGGCCAACAAGCCAGGAATGTGGTCAAATATTACCGGCGAGATGTTAGATTGCGTTAGGCTATTTTATATTATGTTATTTATGTATATAAAGGTCCAACGGAGACGTAGAGGCCAACTCGCCAAGAATGTTGTCCAATATTACCGCCGAGATGATAGGTTGGGTTAGGTTAGGTTATATTACGTTATTGACACATAAAAAGGTCCCAAGGAGACGCAGAGGCCAACAAGGGAGGAATGTGGTCAAATATTACCGCCGCGATGTTAGGTTGTGTTAGGTTACGTTTTATTACGTTATTGATGTATATGAGGGTTACACGGAAACGTAGAGGCCAACTCGCCAGGAATGATGTCAAATATTACCGCCGAGATGTTAGGTTGGGTTAAGTTAGGTTATATTACGTTATTGATGTATATGAGGGTTACACAGAGACGTAGAGGTCAACTCGCCAGGAATGTCGTCAAATATTTCCGCCGAGATGTTAGATTGGGTTAGGTTATTTTATATTATGTTATTGATGTATATAAATGTCCAACGGAGACGTAGACGCCAACTCACCAGGAATGTTGTCAAATATTACCGCCGAGATGTTAGGTTGGGTTAGGTTAGGTTATATTACGTTATTGATGTATATAAAGATCCCACGGAGACGTAGAGGCCAACTCGCCAGGAATGTTTTCAAATATTACCGCCAAGATGATAGATTGGGTTAGGTTAGGTTATATTAGGTTATTGACATATATAAAGGACCCACGGAGACGCAGAGGCCAACAAGCCAGGAATGTGGTCAAATATTACCGCCGAGATGTTATGTTGTGTTAGGTTACGTTATATTACGTTATTGACATATATAAAGGACCCACGGAGACGCAGAGGCCAACAAGCCAGGAATGTGGTCAAATATTACCGCCGAGATGTTAGATTGGGCTAAGCTAGTTTATATTATGTTATTGATGTATATAAAGGTCCCACGGAGACGTAGAGGCTAACTCGCCAGGAATGTTGTCAAATATTACAGCCGAGATGATAGGTTGGGTTAGATTAGGTTATATTACGTTATTGATGTATATAAAGGTCCCACGGAGACGTAGAGGCCAACAAGCCAGGAATGTGGTCAAATATTACCGCCGAGATGTTAGATTGCGTTAGGCTATTTTATATTATGTTATTTATGTATATAAAGGTCCAACGGAGACGTAGAGGCCAACTCGCCAAGAATGTTGTCCAATATTACCGCCGAGATGATAGGTTGGTTTAGGTTAGGTTATATTACGTTATTGACACATAAAAAGATCCCAAGGAGACGCAGAGGCCAACAAGGGAGGAATGTGGTCAAATATTACCGCCGCGATGTTAGGTTGTGTTAGGTTACGTTATATTACGTTATTGATGTATATGAGGGTTACACGGAAACGTAGAGGCCAACTCGCCAGGAATGATGTCAAATATCACCGCCGAGATGTTAGGTTGGGTTAGGTTAGGTTATATTACGTAATTTATGTATATAAAGGTCCCACGGTAACGTAGAGGCCAAGTCGCCAGGAATGTGGTCAAATATTACCGCCGTGATGTTAGGTTGGGTTAGGTTACGTTATATTACGTTATTGACGTATATGCGGGTTACACGGAGACGTAGAGGCCAACACGCCAGGAATGTCGTCAAATATTACCGGCGAGATGATAGGTTGGGTTAGGTTATCTTATGTAACGTTATTGATGTATACGAAGGTCAAACGGAGACGTAGAGGCCAACTCGCCAGGAATTATGTTAAATATTACCGCCGACATGTTATGTTGTGTTAGGTTACGTTATATTACGTTATTGATGTATATGAGGGTTACACGGAAACGTAGAGGTCAACTCGCCAGGAATGATGTCAAATATTACCGCCGAGATGTTAGGTTGGGTTAGGTTAGGCTGTATTATGTTATTGATGTATATGAAGGTCAAACGGAGACGTAGAGGCCAACTCGCCAGGAATGATGTCAAATATTACCGCCGAGATGTTAGGTTGGGTTAAGTTAGGTTATATTACGTTATTGATGTATATAAAGGACACACGGAGACGTAGAGGCCAACAAGCCAGGAATGTGGTCAAATATTACCGCCGAGATGTTAGATTGGGTTAGGCTAGTTTATATTATGTTATTTATGTATATAAGTGTCCCACGGAGACGTAGAGGCCAACTCGCCAGGAATGTTGTCAAATATTACCGCCGAGATGATAGGTTGGGTTCGGTTAGGTTATATTACGTTCTTGACATATATAAAGGTCCCACGGAGGCGCAGAGGCCAACAAGCCAGGAATGTGGTCAAATATTACCGCCGAGATGTTAGGTTGGGTTAGGTTAGGTTATATTACGTTATTGATGTATATAAAGGTGCCACGGTAACGTAGAGGCCAACTCGCCAGGAATGTTGTCAAATATTACCGCCGAGATGTTAGGTTGAGTTAGGTTAGGTTATATTACGTTATTGACATATATAAAGGTCCCACGGAGACGCAGAGGCCAACAAGCCAGGAATGTGGTCAAATATTACCGCCGAGATGTTAGGTTGGGTTAGGTTACGTTATATTACGTTATTGATGTATATAAAGGTCCCACGGTGACGTAGAGGCCAACTCGCCAGATATGTTGTCAAATATTACCGCCGTGATGTTAGGTTGGATTAGGTTACGTTATATTACGTTATTGATGTATATGCGGGATACACGGAGACGTAGAGGCCAACTCGCCAGGAATGTCGTCAAACATTACCGCCGAGATGATAGGTTGGGTTAGGTTAGGTTATATTACGTTATTGACATATATAAAGGTCCCACGGAGGCGCAGAGGCCAACAAGCCAGGAATGTGGTCAAATATTACCGCCGAGATGTTAGGTTGGGTTAGGTTAGGTTATATTACCCTATTGATGTATATAAAGGTCCCACGGTAACGTAGAGGCCAACTCGCCAGGAATGTTGTCAAATATCACCGCCGAGATGTTAGGTTGGGTTAGGTTAGGTTATATTACGTAATTTATGTATATAAAGGTCCCACGGTAACGTAGAGACCAAGTCGCCAGGAATGTGGTCAAATATTACCGCCGTGATGTTAGGTTGGGTTAGGTTACGTTATATTACGTTATTGACGTATATGCGGGTTACACGGAGACGTAGAGGCCAACACGCCAGGAATGTCGTCAAATATTACCGCCGAGATGATAGGTTGGGTTAGGTTAGCTTATGTAACGTTATTGATGTATACGAAGGTCAAACGGAGACGTATAGGCCAACTCGCCAGGAATGATGTTAAATATTACCGCCGAGATGTTAGGTTGGGTTAGGTTAGGATATATTACGTTATTGATGTATATGAAGGTCAAACGGAGACGTAGAGGCCAACTCGCCAGGAATGTTGTCAAATATTACCGCCGACATGTTAGGTTGGGTTAGGTTTGGTTATATTACGTTATTGATGTATATGAAGGTCAAACGGAGACGTAGAGGCCAACTCGCCAGGAATGTTTCCAAATATTACCGCCGAGATGTTAGGTTGGGTTAGGTTAGGTTATATTACGTAATTTATGTATATAAAGGTCCCACGGTAACGTAGAGGCCAAGTCGCCAGGAATGTGGTCAAATATTACCGCCGTGATGTTAGGTTGGGTTAGGTTACGTTATATTACGTTATTGACGTATATGCGGGTTACACGGAGACGTAGAGGCCAACACGCCAGGAATGTCGTCAAATATTACCGGCGAGATGATAGGTTGGGTTAGGTTATCTTATGTAACGTTATTGATGTATACGAAGGTCAAACGGAGACGTAGAGGCCAACTCGCCAGGAATGATGTTAAATATTACCGCCGACATGTTATGTTGTGTTAGGTTACGTTATATTACGTTATTGATGTATATGAGGGTTACACGGAAACGTAGAGGTCAACTCGCCAGGAATGATGTCAAATATTACCGCCGAGATGTTAGGTTGGGTTAGGTTAGGCTGTATTATGTTATTGATGTATATGAAGGTCAAACGGAGACGTAGAGGCCAACTCGCCAGGAATGATGTCAAATATTACCGCCGAGATGTTAGGTTGGGTTAAGTTAGGTTATATTACGTTATTGATGTATATAAAGGACACACGGAGACGTAGAGGCCAACAAGCCAGGAATGTGGTCAAATATTACCGCCGAGATGTTAGATTGGGTTAGGCTAGTTTATATTATGTTATTTATGTATATAAATGTCCCACGGAGACGTAGAGGCCAACTCGCCAGGAATGTTGTCAAATATTACCGCCGAGATGATAGGTTGGGTTCGGTTAGGTTATATTACGTTCTTGACATATATAAAGGTCCCACGGAGGCGCAGAGGCCAACAAGCCAGGAATGTGGTCAAATATTACCGCCGAGATGTTAGGTTGGGTTAGGTTAGGTTATATTACGTTATTGATGTATATAAAGGTGCCACGGTAACGTAGAGGCCAACTCGCCAGGAATGTTGTCAAATATTACCGCCGAGATGTTAGGTTGAGTTAGGTTAGGTTATATTACGTTATTGACATATATAAAGGTCCCACGGAGACGCAGAGGCCAACAAGCCAGGAATGTGGTCAAATATTACCGCCGAGATGTTAGGTTGGGTTAGGTTACGTTATATTACGTTATTGATGTATATAAAGGTCCCACGGTAACGTAGATGCCAACTCGCCAGGAATGTTGTCAAATATCACCGCCGAGATGTTAGGTTGGGTTAGGTTAGGTTATATTACGTAATTTATGTATATAAAGGTCCCACGGTAACGTAGAGACCAAGTCGCCAGGAATGTGGTCAAATATTACCGCCGTGATGTTAGGTTGGGTTAGGTTACGTTATATTACGTTATTGACGTATATGCGGGTTACACGGAGACGTAGAGGCCAACACGCCAGGAATGTCGTCAAATATTACCGCCGAGATGATAGGTTGGGTTAGGTTAGCTTATGTAACGTTATTGATGTATACGAAGGTCAAACGGAGACGTATAGGCCAACTCGCCAGGAATGATGTTAAATATTACCGCCGAGATGTTAGGTTGGGTTAGGTTAGGATATATTACGTTATTGATGTATATGAAGGTCAAACGGAGACGTAGAGGCCAACTCGCCAGGAATGTTGTCAAATATTACCGCCGACATGTTAGGTTGGGTTAGGTTTGGTTATATTACGTTATTGATGTATATGAAGGTCAAACGGAGACGTAGAGGCCAACTCGCCAGGAATGTTTTCAAATATTACCGCCGAGATGTTAGGTTGGGTTAGGTTAGGTTATATTACGTTATTGATGTATATAAAGGTCCCACGGTAACGTGGAGGCCAACTCCCCAGGAATGATGTCAAATATTACCGCCGAGATGTTAGGTTGGGTTAGGTTGGGTTATATTACGTTATTGATGTATATAAAGATCCCACGGAGACGTAGAGGCCAACTCGCCAGGAATGTTGTCAAATATTACCGCCAAGATGTTAGGTTGAATTAGGTTAGGTTATATTACGTTATTGACATATATAAAGGTCCCACGGAGACGCAGAGGCCAACAAGCCAGGAATGTGGTCAAATATTACCGCCGAGATGTTAGGTTCGGTTAGGTTAGGTTATATTACGTTATTGATGTATATGAAGGTCAAACGGAGACGTAGAGGCCAACTCGCCAGGAATGTTGTCAAATATTACCGCCGAGATGTTAGGTTGGGTTAGGTTGGGTTATATTACGTTATTGATGTATATAAAGATCCCACGGAGACGTAGAGGCCAACTCGCCAGGAATGTTGTCAAATATTACCGCCAAGATGTTAGGTTCAGTTAGGTTAGATTATATTACGTTATTGACATATATAAAGGTCCCACGGAGACGCAGAGGCCAACAAGCCAGGAATGTGGTCAAATATTACCGCCGAGATGTTAGGTTGGGTTAGGTTATGTTATATTACGTTATTGATGTATATAAAGGTCCCACGGAGACGTAGAGGCCAACTCGCAAGGTATGTTGTCAAATATTACCGCCGTGATGTTAGGTTGGGTTAGGTTACGTTATATTACGTTATTGATGTATATGCGGGTTACACGGAGACGTAGAGGCCAACACGCAAGGAATGTCGTCAAATATTACCGCCGAGATGATAGGTTGGGTTAGGTTAGCTTATGTAACGTTATTGATGTATACGAAGGTCAAACGGAGACGTAGAGGCCAACTCGCCAGGAATGATGTCAAATATTACCGCCGAGATGTTAGGTTGGGTTAGGTTAGGTTATATTACGTTATTGATGTATATAAAGATCCCACGGAGACGTAGAGGCCAACTCGCCAGGAATGTTGTCAAATATTACCGCCGTGATGTTAGGTTGGGTTAGGTTACGTTATATTACGTAATTTATGTATATAAAGGTCCCACGGTAACGTAGAGACCAACAAGCCAGGAATGTGGTCAAATATTACCGCCGAGATGTTAGATTGGACTAAGCTAGTTTATATTATGTTATTGATGTATATAAAGGTCCCACGGAGACGTAGAGGCTAACTCGCCAGGAATGTTGTCAAATATTACCGCCGAGATGATAGGTTGGGTTAGGTTAGGTTATGTTACGTTATTGATGTATATGAAGGTCAAACGGAGACGTAGAGGCCACCTCGCCAGGAATGTTGTCAAATATTACCGCCGAGATGATAGATTGGGCTAAGCTAGTTTATATTATGTTATTGATGTATATAAAGGTCCCACGGAGACGTAGAGGCTAACTCGCCAGGAATGTTGTCAAATATTACCGCCGAGATGATAGGTTGGGTTAGGTTAGGTTATGTTACGTTATTGATGTATATGAAGGTCAAACGGGGACGTAGAGGCCAACTCGCCAGGAATGATGTCAAATATTACCGCCGAGATGTTAGGTTGGGTTAGGTTAGGCTGTATTATGTTATTGATGTATATGAAGGTCAAACGGAGACGTAGAGGCCAACTCGCCAGGAATGATGTCAAATATTACCGCCGATATGTTAGGTTGGGTTAAGTTAGGTTATATTACGTTATTGATGTATATAAACGACCCACGGAGACGTAGAGGCCAACTCGCCAGGAATGTTGTCAAATATTACCGCCGAGATGATAGGTTGGGTTAGGTTGGGTTATATTACGTTATTGATGTATATGAAGGTCAAACGGAGACGTAGAGGCCAACTCGCCAGGAATGTTGTCAAATATTACGGCCAAGATGATAGATTGGGTTAGGTTAGGTTATATTACGTTATTGACATATATAAAGGACCCACGGAGACGCAGAGGCCAACAAGCCAGGAATGTGGTCAAATATTACCGCCGAGATGTTAGATTGGGCTAAGCTAGTTTATATTATGTTATTGATGTATATAAAGGTCCGACGGAGACGTAGAGGCTAACTCGCCAGGAATGTTGTCAAATATTACAGCCGAGATGATAGGTTGGGTTAGGTTAGGTTATATTACGTTATTGATGTATATAAAGGTCCCACGGAGACGTAGAGGCCAACAAGCCAGGAATGTGGTCAAATATTACCGGCGAGATGTTAGATTGCGTTAGGCTATTTTATATTATGTTATTTATGTATATAAAGGTCCAACGGAGACGTAGAGGCCAACTCGCCAAGAATGTTGTCCAATATTACCGCCGAGATGATAGGTTGGGTTAGGTTAGGTTATATTACGTTATTGACACATAAAAAGGTCCCAAGGAGACGCAGAGGCCAACAAGGGAGGAATGTGGTCAAATATTACCGCCGCGATGTTAGGTTGTGTTAGGTTACGTTATATTACGTTATTGATGTATATGAGGGTTACACGGAAACGTAGAGGCCAACTCGCCAGGAATGATGTCAAATATTACCGCCGAGATGTTAGGTTGGGTTAAGTTAGGTTATATTACGTTATTGATGTATATGAGGGTTACACAGAGACGTAGAGGTCAACTCGCCAGGAATGTCGTCAAATATTTCCGCCGAGATGTTAGATTGGGTTAGGCTAGTTTATATTATGTTATTTATGTATATAAATGTCCCACGGAGACGTAGAGGCCAACTCGCCAGGAATGTTGTCAAATATTACCGCCGAGATGATAGATTGGGTTCGGTTAGGTTATATTACGTTCTTGACATATATAAAGGTCCCACGGAGGCGCAGAGGCCAACAAGCCAGGAATGTGGTCAAATATTACCGCCGAGATGTTAGGTTGGGTTAGGTTAGGTTATATTACGTTATTGATGTATATAAAGGTGCCACGGTAACGTAGAGGCCAACTCGCCAGGAATGTTGTCAAATATTACCGCCGAGATGTTAGGTTGAGTTAGGTTATGTTATATTACGTTATTGACATATATAAAGGTCCCACGGAGACGCAGAGGCCAACAAGCCAGGAATGTGGTCAAATATTACCGCCGAGATGTTAGGTTGGGTTAGGTTACGTTATATTACGTTATTGATGTATATAAAGGTCCCACGGTGACGTAGAGGCCAACTCGCCAGGTATGTTGTCAAATATTACCGCCGTGATGTTAGGTTGGATTAGGTTACGTTATATTACGTTATTGATGTATATGCGGGATACACGGAGACGTAGAGGCCAACTCGCCAGGAATGTCGTCAAACATTACCGCCGAGATGATAGGTTGGGTTAGGTTAGGTTATATTACGTTATTGACATATATAAAGGTCCCACGGAGGCGCAGAGGCCAACAAGCCAGGAATGTGGTCAAATATTACCGCCGAGATGTTAGGTTGGGTTAGGTTAGGTTATATTACCCTATTGATGTATATAAAGGTCCCACGGTAACGTAGAGGCCAACTCGCCAGGAATGTTGTCAAATATCACCGCCGAGATGTTAGGTTGGGTTAGGTTAGGTTATATTACGTAATTTATGTATATAAAGGTCCCACGGTAACGTAGAGGCCAAGTCGCCAGGAATGTGGTCAAATATTACCGCCGTGATGTTAGGTTGGGTTAGGTTACGTTATATTACGTTATTGACGTATATGCGGGTTACACGGAGACGTAGAGGCCAACACGCCAGGAATGTCGTCAAATATTACCGGCGAGATGATAGGTTGGGTTAGGTTATCTTATGTAACGTTATTGATGTATACGAAGGTCAAACGGAGACGTAGAGGCCAACTCGCCAGGAATGATGTTAAATATTACCGCCGACATGTTATGTTGTGTTAGGTTACGTTATATTACGTTATTGATGTATATGAGGGTTACACGGATACGTAGAGGTCAACTCGCCAGGAATGATGTCAAATATTACCGCCGAGATGTTAGGTTGGGTTAGGTTAGGCTGTATTATGTTATTGATGTATATGAAGGTCAAACGGAGACGTAGAGGCCAACTCGCCAGGAATGATGTCAAATATTACCGCCGAGATGTTAGGTTGGGTTAAGTTAGGTTATATTACGTTATTGATGTATATAAAGGACACACGGAGACGTAGAGGCCAACAAGCCAGGAATGTGGTCAAATATTACCGCCGAGATGTTAGATTGGGTTAGGCTAGTTTATATTATGTTATTTATGTATATAAATGTCCCACGGAGACGTAGAGGCCAACTCGCCAGGAATGTTGTCAAATATTACCGCCGAGATGATAGATTGGGTTCGGTTAGGTTATATTACGTTCTTGACATATATAAAGGTCCCACGGAGGCGCAGAGGCCAACAAGCCAGGAATGTGGTCAAATATTACCGCCGAGATGTTAGGTTGGGTTAGGTTAAGTTATATTACGTTATTGATGTATAAAAAGGTGCCACGGTAACGTAGAGGCCAACTCGCCAGGAATGTTGTCAAATATTACCGCCGAGATGTTAGGTTGAGTTAGGTTAGGTTATATTACGTTATTGATGTATATGAAGGTCAAACGGAGACGTAGAGGCCAACTCGGCAGGTATGTTGTCAAATATTACCGCGGAAATGTTAGGTTTGGTTTGGTTAAGTTATATTACGTTATTGATGTATATGAGGGTTACACAGAGACGTAGAGGCCAACTCGCCAGGAATGTTGTCAAATATTACCGCCAAGATGTTAGGTTGAGTTAGGTTAGATTATATTACGTTATTGACATATATAAAGGTCCCACGGAGACGCAGAGGCCAACAAGCCAGGAATGTGGTCAAATATTACCGCCGAGATGTTAGGTTGGGTTAGGTTATGTTATATTACGTTATTGATGTCTATAAAGGTCCCACGGAGACGTAGAGGCCAACTCGCCAGGTATGTTGTCAAATATTACCGCCGTGATGTTAGGTTGGGTTAGGTTACGTTATATTACGTTATTGATGTATATGCGGGTTACACGGAGACGTAGAGGCCAACACGCCAGGAATGTCGTCAAATATTACCGCCGAGATGATAGGTTGGGTTAGGTTAGCTTATGTAACGTTATTGATGTATACGAAGGTCAAACGGAGACGTAGAGGCCAACTCGCCAGGAATGATGTCAAATATTACCGCCGAGATGTTAGGTTGGGTTAGGTTAGGTTATATTACGTTATTGATGTATATGAAGGTCAAACGGAGACGTAGAGGCCAACTCGCCAGGAATGTTGTCAAATATTACCGCCGACATGTTATGTTGGGTTAGGTTAGGTTATATTACGTTATTGATGTATATGAAGGTCAAACGGAGACGTAGAGGCCAACTCGCCAGGAATGTTGTCAAATATTACCGCCGAGATGTTAGGTTGGGTTAGGTTAGGTTATATTACGTTATTGATGTATATAAAGGTCCCACGGTAACGTAGAGACCAACTCGCCAGAAATGATGTCAAATATTATCGCCGAGGTGTTAGGTTGGGTTAGGTTGTGTTATATTACGTTATTGATGTATATAAAGATCCCACGGAGACGTAGAGGCCAACTCGCCAGGAATGTTGTCAAATATTACCGCCGTGATGTTAGGTTGGGTTAGGTTACGTTATATTACGTTATTGATGTATATGCGGGTTACACGGAAACGTAGAGGCCAACTCGCCAGGAATGATGTCAAATATTACCGCCGAGATGTTAGGTTGGGTTAGGTTATGCTGTATTATGTTATTGATGTATATGAAGGTCAAACGGAGACGTAGAGGCCAACTCGCCAGGAATGATGTCAAATATTACCGCCGAGATGTTAGGTTGGGTTAAGATAGGTTATATTACGTTATTGATGTATATAAAGGTCCCACGGAGACGTAGAGGTCAGCAAGCCAGGAATGTGGTCAAATATTACCGCCGAGATGTTAGATTGGGTTAGGTTATTTTATATTATGTTATTTATGTATATAAAGGTCCAACGGAGACGTAGAGGCCAACTCGCCAAGAATGTTGTCAAATATTACCGCCAAGATGTTAGGTTGAGTTAGGTTAGATTATATTACGTTATTGACATATATAAAGGTCCCACGGAGACGCAGAGGCCAACAAGCCAGGAATGTGGTCAAATATTACCGCCGAGATGTTAGGTTGGGTTAGGTTATGTTATATTACGTTATTGATGTATATAAAGGTCCCACGGAGACGTAGAGGCCAACTCGCCAGGTATGTTGTCAAATATTACCGCCGTGATGTTAGGTTGGGTTAGGTTACGTTATATTACGTTATTGATGTATATGCGGGTTACACGGAGACGTAGAGGCCAACACGCCAGGAATGTCGTCAAATATTACCGCCGAGATGATAGGTTGGGTTAGGTTAGCTTATGTAACGTTATTGATGTATACGAAGGTCAAACGGAGACGTAGAGGCCAACTCGCCAGGAATGATGTCAAATATTACCGCCGAGATGTTAGGTTGGGTTAGGTTAGGTTATATTACGTTATTGATGTATATGAAGGTCAAACGGAGACGTAGAGGCCAACTCGCCAGGAATGTTGTCAAATATTACCGCCGACATGTTATGTTGGGTTAGGTTAGGTTATATTACGTTATTGATGTATATGAAGGTCAAACGGAGACGTAGAGGCCAACTCGCCAGGAATGTTGTCAAATATTACCGCCGAGATGTTAGGTTGGGTTAGGTTAGGTTATATTACGTTATTGATGTATATAAAGGTCCCACGGTAACGTAGAGACCAACTCGCCAGGAATGATGTCAAATATTATCGCCGAGGTGTTAGGTTGGGTTAGGTTGTGTTATATTACGTTATTGATGTATATAAAGATCCCACGGAGACGTAGAGGCCAACTCGCCAGGAATGTTGTCAAATATTACCGCCGTGATGTTAGGTTGAGTTAGGTTACGTTATATTACGTTATTGATGTATATGCGGGTTACACGGAAACGTAGAGGCCAACTCGCCAGGAATGATGTCCAATATTACCGCCGAGATGTTAGGTTGGGTTAGGTTATGCTGTATTATGTTATTGATGTATATGAAGGTCAAACGGAGACGTAGAGGCCAACTCGCCAGGAATGATGTCAAATATTACCGCCGAGATGTTAGGTTGGGTTAAGTTAGGTTATATTACGTTATTGATGTATATAAAGGTCCCACGGAGACGTAGAGGTCAGCAAGCCAGGAATGTGGTCAAATATTACCGCCGAGATGTTAGATTGGGTTAGGTTATTTTATATTATGTTATTTATGTATATAGAGGTCCAACGGAGACGTAGAGGCCAACTCGCCAAGAATGTTGTCAAATATTACCGCCGAGATTATAGGTTGGGTTAGGTTAGGTTATATTACGTTATTGACATATATAAAGGTCCCACGGAGACGCAGAGGCCAACAAGGGAGGAATGTGGTCAAATATTACCGCCGAGATGTTATGTTGGGTTAGGTTAGGTTATATTACGTTATTGATGTATATGAAGGTCAAACGGAGACGTAGAGGCCAACTCGCCAGGAATGTTGTCAAATATTACCGCCGACATGTTAGGTTGGGTTAGGTTTGGTTATATTACGTTATTGATGTATATGAAGGTCAAACGGAGACGTAGAGGCCAACTCGCCAGGAATGTTTTCAAATATTACCGCCGTGATGTTAGGTTGGGTTAGGTTACGTAATATTACGTTATTGATGTATATGCGGGTTACACGGAGACGTAGAGGCCAACACGCCAGGAATGTCGTCAAACATTACCGCCGAGATGATAGGTTGGGTTAGGTTAGGTTATATTACGTTATTGACATATATAAAGGTCCCACGGAGGCGCAGAGGCCAACAAGCCAGGAATGTGGTCAAATATTACCGCCGAGATGTTAGGTTGGGTTAGGTTAGGTTATATTACGCTATTGATGTATATAAAGGTCCCACGGTAACGTAGAGGCCAACTCGCCAGGAATGTTGTCAAATATCACCGCCGAGATGTTAGGTTGGGTTAGGTTAGGTTATGTAACGTTATTGATGTATACGAAGGTCAAACGGAGACGTAGAGGCCAACTCGCCAGGAATGATCTCAAATATTACCGCCGAGATGTTAGGTTGAGTTAGGTTAGGTTATATTACGTTATTGACATATATAAAGGTCCCACGGAGACGCAGAGGCCAACAAGCCAGGAATGTGGTCAAATATTACCGCCGAGATGTTAGGTTGGGTTAGGTTACGTTATATTACGTTATTGATGTATATGAAGGTCAAACGGAGACGTAGAGGCCAACTCGCCAGGAATGTTTTCAAATATTACCGCCGAGATGTTAGGTTGGGTTAGGTTAGGTTATATTACGTTATTGATGTATATAAAGGTCCCACGGTAACGTAGAGGCCAACTCCCCAGGAATGATGTCAAATATTACCGCCGAGATGTTAGGTTGGGTTAGGTTGGGTTATATTACGTTATTGATGTATATAAAGATCCCACGGAGACGTAGAGGCCAACTCGCCAGGAATGTTGTCAAATATTACCGCCAAGATGTTAGGTTGAATTAGGTTAGGTTATATTACGTTATTGACATATATAAAGGTCCCACGGAGACGCAGAGGCCAACAAGCCAGGAATGTGGTCAAATATTACCGCCGAGATGTTAGGTTCGGTTAGGTTAGGTTATATTACGTTATTGATGTATATGAAGGTCAAACGGAGACGTAGAGGCCAACTCGCCAGGAATGTTGTCAAATATTACCGCCGACATGTTAGGTTGGGTTAGGTTTGGTTATATTACGTTATTGATGTATATGAAGGTCAAACGGAGACGTAGAGGCCAACTCGCCAAGAATGTTGTCAAATATTACCGCCGAGATGATAGGTTGGGTTAGGTTAGGTTATATTACGTTATTGACGTATATAAAGGTCCCACGGAGACGCAGAGGACAACAAGGGAGGAATGTGGTCAAATATTACCGCCGAGACGTTATGTTGTGTTAGGTTACGTTATATTACGTTATTGATGTATATGAGGGTTACACAGAGACGTAGAGGTCAACTCGCCAGGAATGTTGTCAAATATTACCGCCGACATGTTAGGTTGGGTTAGGTTTGGTTATATTACGTTATTGATGTATATGAAGGTCAAACGGAGACGTAGAGGCCAACTCGCCAGGAATGTTGTCAAATATGACCGCCGAGATGTTAGGTTGGGTTAGGTTAGGTTATATTACATTATTGATGTATATAAAGGTCCCACGGTAACGTAGAGGCCAACTCCCCAGGAATGATGTCAAATATTACCGCCGAGATGTTAGGTTGGGTTAGGTTGGGTTATATTACGTTATTGATGTATATAAAGATCCCACGGAGACGTAGAGGACAACTCGCCAGGAATGTTGTCAAATATTAGCGCCAAGATGTTAGGTTGAGTTAGGTTAGGTTATATTACGTTATGGACATATATAAAGATCCCACGGAGACGCAGAGGCCAACAAGCCAGGAATGTGGTCAAATATTACCGCCGAGATGTTAGGTTGGGTTAGGTTACGTTATATTACGTTATTGATGTATATAAAGGTCCCACGGAGACGTAGAGGCCAACTCGCCAGGTATGTTGTCAAATATTACCGCCGTGATGTTAGGTTGGGTTAGGTTACGTTATATTACGTTATTGATGTATATGCGGGTTACACGGAGACGTAGAGGCCAACTCGCCAGGAATGTCGTCAAATATTACCGCCGAGATGATAGGTTGGGTTAGGTTAGCTTATGTAACGTTATTGATGTATACGAAGGTCAAACGGAGACGTAGAGGCCAACTCGCCAGGAATGATCTCAAATATTACCGCCGAGATGTTAGGTTGAGTTAGGTTAGGTTATATTACGTTATTGACATATATAAAGGTCCCACGGAGACGCAGAGGCCAACAAGCCAGGAATGTGGTCAAATATTACCGCCGAGATGTTAGGTTGGGTTAGGTTACGTTATATTACGTTATTGATGTATATAAAGGTCCCACGGAGACGTAGAGGCCAACTCGCCAGGTATGTTGTCAAATATTACCGCCGTGATGTTAGGTTGGGTTAGGTTACGTTATATTACGTTATTGATGTATATGCGGGTTACACGGAGACGTAGAGGCCAACACGCCAGGAATGTCGTCAAACATTACCGCCGAGATGATAGGTTGGGTTAGGTTAGGTTATATTACGTTATTGACATATATAAAGGTCCCACGGAGGCGCAGAGGCCAACAAGCCAGGAATGTGGTCAAATATTACCGCCGAGATGTTAGGTTGGGTTAGGTTAGGTTATATTACGCTATTGATGTATATAAAGGTCCCACGGTAACGTAGAGGCCAACTCGCCAGGAATGTTGTCAAATATCACCGCCGAGATGTTAGGTTGGGTTAGGTTAGGTTATGTAACGTTATTGATGTATACGAAGGTCAAACGGAGACGTAGAGGCCAACTCGCCAGGAATGATCTCAAATATTACCGCCGAGATGTTAGGTTGAGTTAGGTTAGGTTATATTACGTTATTGACATATATAAAGGTCCCACGGAGACGCAGAGGCCAACAAGCCAGGAATGTGGTCAAATATTACCGCCGAGATGTTAGGTTGGGTTAGGTTACGTTATATTACGTTATTGATGTATATAAAGGTCCCACGGAGACGTAGAGGCCAACTCGCCAGGTATGTTGTCAAATATTACCTCCGTGATGTTAGGTTGGGTTAGGTTACGTTATATTACGTTATTGACGTATATGCGGGTTACACGGAGACGTAGAGGCCAACACGCCAGGAATGTCGTCAAATATTACCGCCGAGATGATAGGTTGGGTTAGGTTATCTTATGTAACGTTATTGATGTATACGAAGGTCAAACGGAGACGTAGAGGCCAACTCGCCAGGAATGATGTTAAATATTACCGCCGAGATGTTAGGTTGGGTTAGGTTAGGATATATTACGTTATTGATGTATATGAAGGTCAAACGGAGAAGTAGAGGCCAACTCGCCAGGAATGTTGTCAAATATTACCGCCGAGATGTTAGGTTGGGTTAGGTTAGGTTATATTATGTTATTGATGTATATAAAGGTCCCACGGAGACGTAGAGGCCAACTCGCCAGGTATGTTGTCAAATATTACCGCGGAAATGTTAGGTTTGGTTTGGTTAAGTTATAGTACGTTATTGATGTATATGAGGGTTACACAGAGACGTAGAGGTCAACTCGCCAGGAGTGTTGTCAAATATTACCGCCGACATGTTAGGTTGGGTTAGGTTTGGTTATATTACGTTATTGATGTATATGAAGGTCAAACGGAGACGTAGAGGCCAACTCGCCAGGAATGTTGTCAAATATTACCGCCGAGATGTTAGGTTGGGTTAGGTTAGGTTATATTACGTTATTGATGTATATAAAGGTCCCACGGTAACGTAGAGGCCAACTCGCCAGGAATGTCGTCAAATATTACCGCCGAGATGATGGGTTGGGTTAGGTTAGCTTATGTAACGTTATTGATGTATACGAAGGTCAAACGGAGACGTAGAGGCCAACTCGCCAGGAATGATGTCAAATATTACCGCCGACATGTTAGGTTGGGTTAGGTTTGGTTATATTACGTTATTGATGTATATGAAGGTCAAACGGAGACGTAGAGGCCAACTCGCCAGGAATGTTGTCA
Organism: Xylocopa violacea; assembly: GCA_963969225.1. Classification (NCBI taxonomy): domain Eukaryota; kingdom Metazoa; phylum Arthropoda; class Insecta; order Hymenoptera; family Apidae; genus Xylocopa; species Xylocopa violacea. The sequence goes on along the minus strand of CAXAJV010000836.1, from coordinate 4,516,172 downwards.
AATATTACCGCCGAGATGTTAGGTTGGGTTAGGTTAGGTTATATTACGTTATTGATGTATATAAAGGTCCAACGGAGACGTAGAGGCCAACTCGCCAGGAATGTTGTCAAATATTACCGCCGAGATGATAGGTTGGGTTAGGTTGGGTTATATTACGTTATTGACATATATAAAGGTCCCACGGAGACGCAGAGGCCAACAAGCCTGGAATGTGGTCAAATATTACCGCCGAGATGTTAGGTTGGGTTAGGTTACGTTATATTACGTTATTGATGTATATAAAGGTCCCACGGAGACGTAGAGGCCAACTCGCCAGGAATGTCGTCAAATATTACCGCCGAGATGATAGGTTGGGTTAGGTTAGCTTATGTAACGTTATTGATGTATACGAAGGTCAAACGGAGACGTAGAGGCCAACTCGCCAGGAATGATGTCAAATATTACCGCCGAGATGTTAGGTTGGGTTAGGTTAGGTTATATTACGTTATTGATGTATATGAAGGTCAAACGGAGACGTAGAGGCCAACTCGCCAGGAATGATGTCAAATATTACCACCGAGATGTTAGGTTGGGTTAAGTAAGGTTATATTAAGTTATTGATGTATATAAAGGACACACGGAGACGTAGAGGCTAACTCGCCAGGAATGTTGTCAAATATTACAGCCGAGATGATAGGTTGGGTTAGGTTAGGTTATGTTACGTTATTGATGTATATGAAGGTCAAACGGGGACGTAGAGTCCAACTCGCCAGGAATGATGTCAAATATTACCGCCGAGATGTTAGATTGGGTTAGGTTATTTTATATTATGTTATTTATGTATATAAAGGTCCAACGGAGACGTAGAGGCCAACTCGCCAGGAATGTTGTCAAATATTACCGCCGAGATGATAGGTTGGGTTAGGTTAGGTTATAATACGTTATTGACATATATAAAGGTCCCACGGAGACGCAGACGCCAACAAGCCTGGAATGTGGTCAAATATTACCGCCGAGATGTTAGGTTGGGTTAGGTTACGTTATATTACGTTATTGATGTATATAAAGGTCCCACGGAGACGTAGAGGCCAACTCGCCAGGAATGTCGTCAAATATTACCGCCGAGATGATAGGTTGGGTTAGGTTAGCTTATGTAACGTTATTGATGTATACGAAGGTCAAACGGAGACGTAGAGGCCAACTCGCCAGGAATGATGTCAAGTATTACCGCCGAGATGTTAGGTTGGGTTAGGTTAGGTTATATTACGTTATTGATGTATATGAAGGTCAAACGGAGACGTAGAGGCCAACTCGCCAGAAATGATGTCAAATATTACCACCGAGATGTTAGGTTGGGTTAAGTAAGGTTATATTCCGTTATTGATGTATATAAAGGACACACGGAGACGTAGAGGCCAACTCGCCAGGAATGTTTTCAAATATTACCGCCGAGATGTTAGGTTGGGTTAGGTTAGGTTATATTACGTTATTGATGTATATAAAGGTCCCACGGTAACGTAGAGGCCAACTCCCCAGGAATGATGTCAAATATTACCGCCGAGATGTTAGGTTGGGTTAGGTTGGGTTATATTACGTTATTGATGTATATAAAGATCCCACGGAGACGTAGAGGCCAACTCGCCAGGAATGTTGTCAAATATTACCGCCAAGATGTTAGGTTGAATTAGGTTAGGTTATATTACGTTATTGACATATATAAAGGTCCCACGGAGACGCAGAGGCCAACAAGCCAGGAATGTGGTCAAATATTACCGCCGAGATGTTAGGTTCGGTTAGGTTAGGTTATATTACGTTATTGATGTATATGAAGGTCAAACGGAGACGTAGAGGCCAACTCGCCAGGAATGTTGTCAAATATTACCGCCGACATGTTAGGTTGGGTTAGGTTTGGTTATATTACGTTATTGATGTATATGAAGGTCAAACGGATACGTAGAGGCCAACTCGCCAAGAATGTTGTCAAATATTACCGCCGAGATGATAGGTTGGGGTAGGTTAGGTTATATTACGTTATTGACGTATATAAAGGTCCCACGGAGACGCAGAGGACAACAAGGGAGGAATGTGGTCAAATATTACCGCCGAGACGTTATGTTGTGTTAGGTTACGTTATATTACGTTATTGATGTATATGAGGGTTACACAGAGACGTAGAGGTCAACTCGCCAGGAATGTTGTCAAATATTACCGCCGTGATGTTAGGTTGGGTTAGGTTACGTTATATTACGTTATTGATGTATATGCGGGTTACACGGAGACGTAGAGGCCAACACGCCAGGAATGTCGTCAAACATTACCGCCGAGATGTTAGGTTGGGTTAGGTTGGGTTATATTACGTTATTGATGTATATAAAGATCCCACGGAGACGTAGAGGACAACTCGCCAGGAATGTTGTCAAATATTACCGCCAAGATGTTAGGTTGAGTTAGGTTAGGTTATATTACGTTATGGACATATATAAAGATCCCACGGAGACGCAGAGGCCAACAAGCCAGGAATGTGGTCAAATATTACCGCCGAGATGTTAGGTTGGGTTAAGTAAGGTTATATTACGTTATTGATGTATATAAAGGACACACGGAGACGTAGAGGCCAACAAGCCAGGAATGTGGTCAAGTATTACCGCCGAGATGTTAGATTGGGTTAGGCTAGTTTATATTATGTTATTTATGTATATAAAGGTCCCACGGAGACGTAGAGGCTAACTCGCCAGGAATGTTGTCAAATATTACCGCCGAGATGATAGGTTGGGTTCGGTTAGGTTATATTACGTTCTTGACATATATAAAGGTCCCACGGAGGCGCAGAGGCCAACAAGCCAGGAATGTGGTCAAATATTAACGCCGAGATGTTAGGTTGGGTTAGGTTAGGTTATATTACGTTATTGATGTATATAAAGGTCCCACGGTAACGTAGAGGCCAACTCGCCAGGAATGATGTCAAATATTACCGCCGAGATGTTAGGTTGGGTTAGGTTGGGTTATATTACGTTATTGATGTATATAAAGGTCCCACGGAGACGTAGAGGCCAACTCGCCAGGAATGTTGTCAAATATTACCGCCAAGATGTTAGGTTGAGTTAGGTTAGGTTATATTACGTTATTGACATATATAAAGGTCCCACGGAGACGCAGAGGCCAACAAGCCAGGAATGTGGTGAAATATTACCGCCGAGATGTTAGGTTGGGTTAGGTTAGGTTATATTACGTTATTGATGTATATAAAGGTCCCACGGTAACGTAGAGGCCAACTCCCCAGGAATGATGTCAAATATTACCGCCGAGATGTTAGGTTGTGTTAGGTTAGGTTATATTACGTTATTGATGTATATAAATATCCCACGGAGACGTAGAGGCCAACTCGCCAGGAATGTTGTCAAATATTACCGCCGAGATGATAGATTGGGTTAGGTTAGGTTATATTACATTATTGACATATATAAAGGACCCACGGAGACGCAGAGTCCAACAAGCCAGGAATGTGGTCAAATATTACCGCCGAGCTGTTAGGTTGGGTTAGGTTACGTTATATTACGTTATTGATGTATATAAAGGTCCCACGGAGACGTAGAGGCCAACTCGACAGGTATGTTGTCAAATATTACCGCGGAAATGTTAGGTTTGGTTTTGTTAAGTTATATTACGTTATTGATGTATATGAGGGTTACACAGAGACGTAGAGGTCAACTCGCCAGGAATGTTGTCAAATATTACCGCCGACATGTTAGGTTGGGTTAGGTTTGGTTATATTACGTTATTGATGTATATGAAGGTCAAACGGAGACGTAGAGGCCAACTCGCCAGGAATGTTGTCAAATATTACCGCCGACATGTTAGGTTGGGTTAGGTTTGGTTATATTACGTTATTGATGTATATGAAGTTCAACGGGGACGTAGAGGTCAACTCGCCAGGAATGTTGTCAAATATTACCGCCGACATGTTAGGTTGGGTTAGGTTTGGTTATATTACGTTATTGATGTATATGAAGGTCAAACGGAGACGTAGAGGCCAACTCGCCAGGAATGTTGTCAAATATTACCGCCGACATGTTAGGTTGGGTTAGGTTTGGTTATATTACGTTATTGATGTATATGAAGGTCAAACGGAGACGTAGAGGCCAACTCGCCAGGAATGTTGTCAAATATTACCGCGGAGATGTTAGGTTGGGTTAGGTTAGGTTATACTACGTTATTGATGTATATAAAGGTCCCACGGTAACGTAGAGGCCAACTCGCCAGGAATGATGTCAAATATTACCGCCGAGATGTTAGGTTGGGTAAGGTTGGGTTATATTACGTTATTGATGTATATAAAGATCCCACGGAGACGTAGAGGCCAACTCGCCAGGAATGTTGTAAAATATTACCGCCAAGATGTTAGGTTGAGTTAGGTTAGGTTATATTACGTTATTGACATATATAAAGGTCCCACGGAGACGCAGAGGCCAACAAGCCAGGAATGTGGTCAAATATTACCGCCGAGATGTTATGTTGTGTTAGGTTACGTTATATTACGTTATTGATGTATATGAGGGTTACACGGAGACGTAGAGGTCAACTCGCCAGGAATGTTGTCAAATATTACCGCCGACGTGTTAGGTTGGGTTAGGTGTGGTTATATTACGTTATTGATGTATATGAAGGTCAAACGGAGACGTAGAGGCCAACTCGCCAGGAATGTTGTCAAATATTACCGCCGAGATGTTATGTTGGGTTAGGTTAGGTTATATTACGTTATTGATGTATATAAAGGTCCCACGGTAACGTAGAGGCCAACTCCCCAGGAATGATGTCAAATACTACCGCCGAGATGTTAGGTTGTGTTAGGTTAGGTTATATTACGTTATTGATGTATATAAATATCCCACGGAGACGTAGAGGCCAACTCGCCAGGAATGTTGTCAAATATTACCGCCGAGATGATAGATTGGGTTAGGTTAGGTTATATTACATTATTGACATATATAAAGGACCCACGGAGACGCAGAGTCCAACAAGACAGGAATGTGGTCAAATATTACCGCCGAGATGTTAGGTTGGGTTAGGTTACGTTATATTACGTTATTGATGTATATAAAGGTCCCACGGAGACGTAGAGGCCAACTCGCCAGGTATGTTGTCAAATATTACCGCGGAAATGTTAGGTTTGATTATGTTAAGTTATATTACGTTATTTATGTATATGAGGGTTACACAGAGACGTAGAGGTCAACTCGCCAGGAATGTTGTCAAATATTACCGCCGACATGTTAGGTTCGGTTAGGTTTGGTTATATTACGTTATTGATGTATATGAAGGTCAAACGGAGACGTAGAGGCCAACTCGCCAGGAATGTTGTCAAATATTAGCGCCGAGATGTTAGGTTGGGTTAGGTTAGGTTATATTACGTTATTGATGTATATAAAGGTCCCACGGTAACGTAGAGGCCAACTCGCCAGGAATGATGTCAAGTATTACCGCCGAGATGTTAGGTTGGGTTAGGTTGGGTTATATTACGTTATTGATGTATATAAAGGTCCCACGGAGACGTAGAGGCCAACTCGCCAGGAATGTTGTCAAATATTACCGCCAAGATGTTAGGTTGAGTTAGGTTAGGTTATATTACGTTATTGACATATATAAAGGTCCCACGGAGACGCAGAGGCCAACAAGCCAGGAATGTGGTCAAATATTACCGCCGAGATGTTAGGTTGGGTTAGGTTAGGTTATATTACGTTATTGATGTATATAAAGGTCCCACGGTAACGTAGAGGCTAACTCCCCAGGAATGATGTCAAATATTACCGCCGAGATGTTAGGTTGTGTTAGGTTAGGTTATATTACGTTATTGATGTATATAAATATCCCACGGAGACGTAGAGGCCAACTCGCCAGGAATGTTGTCAAATATTACCGCCGAGATGATAGATTGGGTTAGGTTAGGTTATATTACATTATTGACATATATAAAGGACCCACGGAGACGCAGTGTCCAACAAGCCAGGAATGTGGTCAAATATTACCGCCGAGATGTTAGGTTGGGTTAAGTTACGTTATATTACGTTATTGATGTATATAAAGGTCCCACGGAGACGTAGAGGCCAACTCGACAGGTATGTTGTCAAATATTACCGCGGAAATGTTAGGTTTGGTTTTGTTAAGTTATATTACGTTATTGATGTATATGAGGGTTACACAGAGACGTAGAGGTCAACTCGCCAGGAATGTTGTCAAATATTACCGCCGACATGTTAGGTTGGGTTAGGTTTGGTTATATTACGTTATTGATGTATATGAAGGTCAAACGGAGACGTAGAGGTCAACTCGCCAGGAATGTGGTCAAATATTACCGCCGAGATGTTAGATTGGGTTAGGTTATTTTATATTATGTTATTTATGTATATAAAGGTCCAACGGAGACGTAGAGGCCAACTCGCCAAGAATGTTGTCAAATATTACCGCCGTGATGTTAGGTTGGGTTAGGTTACGTTATACTACGTTGTTGACGTATATGCGGGTTACACGGAGACGTAGAGGCCAACACGCCAGGAATGTCGTCAAATATTACCGCCGAGATGATAGGTTGGGTTAGGTTAGCTTATGTAACGTTATTGATGTATACGAAGGTCAAACGGAGACGTAGAGGCCAACTCGCCACGAATGTTGTCAAATATTACCGCCGAGATGTTAGGTTGGGTTAGGTTAGGTTATATTACGTTATTGATGTATATAAAGGTCCCACGGTAACGTAGAGGCCAACTCGCCAGGAATGATGTCAAATATTACCGCCGAGATGTTAGGTTGGGTTAGGTTGGGTTATATTACGTTATTGATGTATATAAAGATCCCACGGAGACGTAGAGGCCAACTCGCCAGGAATGTTGTCAAATATTACCGCCAAGATGTTAGGTTGAGTTAGGTTAGGTTATATTACGTTATTGACATATATAAAGGTCCCACGGAGACGTAGAGGCCAACAAGCCAGGAATGTTGTCAAATATTACCGCCGACATGTTATGTTGTGTTAGGTTACGTTATATTACGTTATTGATGTAAATGAGGGTTACACAGAGACGTAGAGGTCAACTCGCCAGGAATGTTGTCAAATATTACCGCCGACATGTTAGGTTGGGTTAGGTTTGGTTATATTACGTTATTGATGTATATGAAGGTCAAACGGAGACGTAGAGGCCAACTCGCCAGGAATGTTGTCAAATATTACCGCCGACATGTTAGGTTGGGTTAGGTTTGGTTATATTACGTTATTGATGTATATGAAGGTCAAACGGAGACGTAGAGGCCAACTCGCCAGGAATGTTGTCAAATATTACCGCCGAGATGTTAGGTTGGGTTAGGTTAGGTTATATTACGTTATTGGTGTATATAAAGGACCCACGGTAACGTAGAGGCCAACTCGCCAGGAATGATGTCAAATATTACCGCCGAGATGTTAGGTTGGGTTAGGTTGGGTTATATTACGTTATTGATGTATATAAAGATCCCACGGAGACGTAGAGGCCAACTCCCCAGGAATGTTGTCAAATATTACCGCCGTGATGTTAGGTTGGGTTAGGTTACGTTATATTACGTTATTGATGTATATGCGGGTTACACGGAAACGTAGAGGCCAACTCGCCAGGAATGATGTCAAATATTACCGCCGAGATGTTAGGTTGGGTTAGGTTATGCTGTATTATGTTATTGATGTATATGAAGGTCAAACGGAGACGTAGAGGCCAACTCGCCAGGAATGATGTCAAATATTACCGCCGAGATGTTAGGTTGGGTTAGGTTACGTTATACTACGTTGTTGACGTTTATGCGGGTTACACGGAGACGTAGAGGCCAACACGCCAGGAATGTCGTCAAATATTACCGCCGAGATGATAGGTTGGGTTAGGTTAGCTTATGTAACGTTATTGATGTATACGAAGGTCAAACGGAGACGTAGAGGCCAACTCGCCACGAATGTTGTCAAATATTACCGCGGAGATGTTAGGTTGGGTTAGGTTAGGTTATACTACGTTATTGATGTATATAAAGGTCCCACGGTAACGTAGAGGCCAACTCGCCAGGAATGATGTCAAATATTACCGCCGAGATGTTAGGTTGGGTAAGGTTGGGTTACATTACGTTATTGATGTATATAAAGATCCCACGGAGACGTAGAGGCCAACTCGCCAGGAATGTTGTAAAATATTACCGCCAAGACGTTAGGTTGAGTTAGGTTAGGTTATATTACGTTATTGACATATATAAAGGTCCCACGGAGACGCAGAGGCCAACAAGCCAGGAATGTGGTCAAATATTACCGCGGAAATGTTAGGTTTGATTAGGTTAAGTTATATTACGTTATTTATGTATATGAGGGTTACACAGATACGTAGAGGTCAACTCGCCAGGAATGTTGTCAAATATTACCGCCGACATGTTAGGTTCGGTTAGGTTTGGTTATATTACGTTATTGATGTATATGAAGGTCAAACGGAGACGTAGAGGCCAACTCGCCAGGAATGTCGTCAAATATTAGCGCCGAGATGTTAGGTTGGGTTAGGTTAGGTTATATTACGTTATTGATGTATATAAAGGTCCCACGGTAACGTAGAGGCCAACTCGCCAGGAATGATGTCAAATATTACCGCCGAGATGTTAGGTTGGGTTAGGTTGGGTTATATTACGTTATTGATGTATATAAAGGTCCCACGGAGACGTAGAGGCCAACTCGCCAGGAATGTTGTCAAATATTACCGCCAAGATGTTAGGTTGAGTTAGGTTAGTTTATATTACGTTATTGACATATATAAAGGTCCCACGGAGACGCAGAGGCCAACAAGCCAGGAATGTGGTCAAATATTACCGCCGAGATGTTAGGTTGGTTTAGGTTACGTTATATTACGTTATTGATGTATATGGGGGTTACACGGAGACGTAGAGGCCAACACGCCAGGAATCTCGTCAAATATTACCGCCGAGATGATAGGTTGGGTTAGGTTAGCTTATGTAACGTTATTGATGTATACGAAGGTCAAACGGAGACGTAGAGGCCAACTCGCCAGGAATGATGTCAAATATTACCGCCGAGATGTTACGTTGGTTTAGGTTAGGTTATATTACGTTATTGATGTATATGAAGGTCAAACGGAGACGTAGAGGCCAACTCGCCAGGAATGTTGTCAAATATTACCGCCGACATGTTAGGTTGGGTTAGGTTTGGTTATATTACGTTATTGATGTATATGAAGGTCAAACGGAGACGTAGAGGCCAACTCGCCAGGAATGTTGTCAAATATTACCGCCGAGATGTTAGGTTGGGTTAGGTTAGGTTATATTACGTTATTGATGTATATAAAGGTCTCACGGTAACGTAGAGGCCAACACGCCAGGAATGTTGTCAAATATTACCGCCGACATGTTAGGTTGGGTTAGGTTTGGTTATATTACGTTATTGATGTATATGAAGGTCAAACGGAGACGTAGAGGCCAACTCGCCAGGAATGTTGTCAAATATTACCGCCGAGATGTTAGGTTGGGTTAGGTTAGGTTATATTACGTTATTGATGTATATAAAGGTCCCACGGTAACGTAGAGGCCAACTCGCCAGGAATGATGTCAAATATTACCGCCGAGATGTTAGGTTGGGTTAGGTTGGGTTATATTACGTTATTGATGTATATAAAGATCCCACGGAGACGTAGAGGCCAACTCGCCAGGAATGTTGTCAAATATTACCGCCAAGATGTTAGGTTGAGTTAGGTTAGGTTATATTACGTTATTGACATATATAAAGGTCCCACGGAGACGCAGAGGCCAACAAGCCAGGAATGTGGTCAAATATTACCGCCGAGATGTTATGTTGTGTTAGGTTACGTTATATTACGTTATTGATGTATATGAGGGTTGCACAGAGACGTAGAGGTCAACTCGCCAGGAATGTTGTCAAATATTACCGCCGACATGTTAGGTTGGGTTAGGTTTGGTTATATTACGTTATTGATGTATATGAAGGTCAAACGGAGACGTAGAGGCCAACTCGCCAGGAATGTTGTCAAATATTACCGCCGACATGTTAGGTTGGGTTAGGTTTGGTTATATTACGTTATTGATGTATATGAAGGTCAAACGGAGACGTAGAGGCCAACTCGCCAGGAATGTTGTCAAATATTACCGCCGACATGTTAGGTTGGGTTAGGTTTGGTTATATTACGTTATTGATGTATATGAAGGTCAAACGGAGACGTAGAGGCCAACTCGCCAGGAATGTTGTCAAATATTACCGCCGAGATGTTAGGTTGGGTTAGGTTAGGTTATATTACGTTATTGGTGTATATAAAGGACCCACGGTAACGTAGAGGCCAACTCGCCAGGAATGATGTCAAATATTACCGCCGAGATGTTAGGTTGGGTTAGGTTGGGTTATATTACGTTATTGATGTATATAAAGATCCCACGGAGACGTAGAGGCCAACTCCCCAGGAATGTTGTCAAATATTACCGCCGTGATGTTAGGTTGGGTTAGGTTACGTTATATTACGTTATTGATGTATATGCGGGTTACACGGAAACGTAGAGGCCAACTCGCCAGGAATGATGTCAAATATTACCGCCGAGATGTTAGGTTGGGTTAGGTTATGCTGTATTATGTTATTGATGTATATGAAGGTCAAACGGAGACGTAGAGGCCAACTCGCCAGGAATGATGTCAAATATTACCGCCGAGATGTTAGGTTGGGTTAAGTTAGGTTATATTACGTTATTGATGTATATAAAGGTCCCACGGAGACGTAGAGGCCAACAAGCCAGGAATGTGGTCAAATATTACCGCCGAGATGTTAGATTGGGTTAGGTTATTTTATATTATGTTATTTATGTATATAAAGGTCCAACGGAGACGTAGAGGCCAACTCGCCAAGAATGTTGTCAAATATTACCGCCGTGATGTTAGGTTGGGTTAGGTTACGTTATACTACGTTGTTGACGTATATGCGGGTTACACGGAGACGTAGAGGCCAACACGCCAGGAATGTCGTCAAATATTACCGCCGAGATGATAGGTTGGGTTAGGTTAGCTTATGTAACGTTATTGATGTATACGAAGGTCAAACGGAGACGTAGAGGCCAACTCGCCACGAATGTTGTCAAATATTACCGCCGAGATGTTAGGTTGGGTTAGGTTAGGTTATATTACGTTATTGATGTATATAAAGGTCCCACGGTAACGTAGAGGCCAACTCGCCAGGAATGATGTCAAATATTACCGCCGAGATGTTAGGTTGGGTTAGGTTGGGTTATATTACGTTATTGATGTATATAAAGATCCCACGGAGACGTAGAGGCCAACTCGCCAGGAATGTTGTCAAATATTACCGCCAAGATGTTAGGTTGAGTTAGGTTAGGTTATATTACGTTATTGACATATATAAAGGTCCCACGGAGACGTAGAGGCCAACAAGCCAGGAATGTGGTCAAATATTACCGCCGACATGTTATGTTGTGTTAGGTTACGTTATATTACGTTATTGATGTAAATGAGGGTTACACAGAGACGTAGAGGTCAACTCGCCAGGAATGTTGTCAAATATTACCGCCGACATGTTAGGTTGGGTTAGGTTTGGTTATATTACGTTATTGATGTATATGAAGGTCAAACGGAGACGTAGAGGCCAACTCGCCAGGAATGTTGTCAAATATTACCGCCGAGATGTTAGGTTGGGTTAGGTTAGGTTATATTACGTTATTGATGTATACAAAGGTCCCACGGTAACGTAGAGGCCAACTCGCCAGGAATGATGTCAAATATTACCGCCGAGATGTTAGGTTGGGTTAGGTTGGGTTATATTACGTTATTGATGTATATAAAGGTCCCACGGAGACGTAGAGGCCAACAAGCCAGGAATGTAGTCAAATATTACCGCCGAGATGTTAGATTGCGTTAGGCTATTTTATATTATGTTATTTATGTATATAAAGGTCCAACGGAGACGTAGAGGCCAACTCGCCAGGAATGATGTCAAATTTTACCGCCGAGATGTTAGGTTGGGTTAGGTTGGGTTATATTACGTTATTGATGTATATAAAGATCCCACCGAGACGTAGAGGCCAACTCGCCAGGAATGTTGTCAAATATTACCGCCAAGATGATAGATTGGGTTAGGTTAGGTTATATTACGTTATTGACATATATAAAGGACCCACGGAGACGCAGAGGCCAACTCGCCAGGAATGATGTCAAATATTACCGCCGAGATGTTAGGTTGGGTTAAGTAAGGTTATATTAAGTTATTGATGTATATAAAGGTCCCACGGAGACGTAGAGGCCAACTCGCCAGGTATGTTGTCAAATATTACCGCGGAAATGTTAGGTTTGGTTAGGTTAAGTTATATTACGTTATTTATGTATATGAGGGTTACACAGAGACGTAGAGGTCAACTCGCCAGGAATGTTGTCAAATATTACCGCCGACATGTTAGGTTCGGTTAGGTTTGGTTATATTACGTTATTGATGTATATGAAGGTTAACCGGAGACGTAGAGGCCAACTCGCCAGGAACGTTGTCAAATATTACCGCCAAGATGTTAGGTTGAGTTAGGTTAGGTTATATTACGTTATTGACATATATAAAGGTCCCACGGAGACGCAGAGGCCAACAAGCCAGGAATGTGGTCAAATATTACCGCCGAGATGTTAGGTTGGGTTAGGTTACGTTATATTACGTTATTGATGTATATAAATATCCCACGGAGACGTAGAGGCCAACTCGCCAGGAATGTTGTCAAATATTACCGCCGACATGATAGATTGGGTTAGGTTAGGTTATATTACATTATTGACATATATAAGGGACCCACGGAGACGCAGAGTCCAACAAGCCAGGAATGTGGTCAAATATTACCGCCGAGATGTTAGGTTGGGTTAGGTTACGTTATATTACGTTATTGATGTATATAAAAGTCCCACGGAGACGTAGAGGCCAACTCGCCAGGTATGTTGTCAAATATTACCGCGGAAATGTTAGGTTTGATTAGGTTAAGTTATATTACGTTATTTATGTATATGAGGGTTACACAGAGACGTAGAGGTCAACTCGCCAGGAATGTTGTCAAATATTACCGCCGACATGTTAGGTTCGGTTAGGTTTGGTTATATTACGTTATTGATGTATATGAAGGTCAAACGGAGACGTAGAGGCCAACTCGCCAGGAATGTTGTCAAATATTACCGGCGACATGTTAGGTTGGGTTAGGTTTGGTTATATTACGTTATTGATGTATATGAAGGTCAAACGGAGACGTAGAGGCCAACTCGCCAGGAATGTTGTCAAATATTACCGCCGAGATGTTAGGTTGGGTTAGGTTAGGTTATATTACGTTATTGATGTATATAAAGGTCCCACGGTAACGTAGAGGCCAACTCGCCAGGAATGATGTCAAATATTACCGCCGAGATGTTAGGTTGGGTTAGGTTGGGTTATATTACGTTATTGATGTATATAAAGGTCCCACGGAGACGTAGAGGCCAACAAGCCAGGAATGTAGTCAAATATTACCGCCGAGATGTTAGATTGCGTTAGGCTATTTTATATTATGTTATTTATGTATATAAAGGTCCAACGGAGACGTAGAGGCCAACTCGCCAGGAATGATGTCAAATTTTACCGCCGAGATGTTAGGTTGGGTTAGGTTGGGTTATATTACGTTATTGATGTATATAAAGATCCCACCGAGACGTAGAGGCCAACTCGCCAGGAATGTTGTCAAATATTACCGCCAAGATGATAGATTGGGTTAGGTTAGGTTATATTACGTTATTGACATATATAAAGGACCCACGGAGACGCAGAGGCCAACTCGCCAGGAATGATGTCAAATATTACCGCCGAGATGTTAGGTTGGGTTAAGTAAGGTTATATTAAGTTATTGATGTATATAAAGGTCCCACGGAGACGTAGAGGCCAACTCGCCAGGTATGTTGTCAAATATTACCGCGGAAATGTTAGGTTTGGTTAGGTTAAGTTATATTACGTTATTTATGTATATGAGGGTTACACAGAGACGTAGAGGTCAACTCGCCAGGAATGTTGTCAAATATTACCGCCGACATGTTAGGTTCGGTTAGGTTTGGTTATATTACGTTATTGATGTATATGAAGGTCAAACGGAGACGTAGAGGCCAACTCGCCAGGAATGTTGTCAAATATTACCGGCGACATGTTAGGTTGGGTTAGGTTTGGTTATATTACGTTATTGATGTATATGAAGGTCAAACGGAGACGTAGAGGCCAACTCGCCAGGAATGTTGTCAAATATTACCGCCGAGATGTTAGGTTGGGTTAGGTTAGGTTATATTACGTTATTGATGTATATAAAGGTCCCACGGTAACGTAGAGGCCAACTCGCCAGGTATGTTGTCAAATATTACCGCGGAAATGTTAGGTTTGATTAGGTTAAGTTATATTACGTTATTTATGTATATGAGGGTTACACAGAGACGTAGAGGTCAACTCGCCAGGAATGTTGTCAAATATTACCGCCGACATGTTAGGTTCGGTTAGGTTTGGTTATATTACGTTATTGATGTATATGAAGGTCAAACGGAGACGTAGAGGCCAACTCGCCAGGAATGTTGTCAAATATTACCGCCGAGATGTTAGGTTGGGTTAGGTTAGGTTATATTACGTTATTGATGTATATAAAGGTCCCACGGTAACGTAGAGGCCAACTCGCGAGGAATGATGTCAAATATTACCGCCGAGATGTTAGGTTGGGTTAGGTTGGGTTATATTACGTTATTGATGTATATAAAGATCCCACGGAGACGTAGAGGCCAACTCGCCAGGAATGTTGTCAAATATTACCGCCAAGATGTTAGGTTGAGTTAGGTTAGGTTATATTACGTTATTGACATATATAAAGGTCCCACGGAGACGCAGAGGCCAACAAGCCAGGAATGTGGTCATATATTACCGCCGAGATGTTAGGTTGGGTTAGGTTTGGTTATATTACGTTATTGATGTATATGAAGGTCAAACGGAGACGTAGAGGCCAACTCGCCAGGAATGTTGTCAAATATTACCGCCGAGATGTTAGGTTGGGTTAGGTTAGGTTATATTACGTTATTGATGTATATAAAGGTCCCACGGTAACGTAGAGGCCAACTCGCCAGGAATGATGTCAAATATTACCGCCGAGATGTTAGGTTGGGTTAGGTTGGGTTATATTACGTTATTGATGTATATAAAGATCCCACGGAGACGTAGAGGCCAACTCCCCAGGAATGTTGTCAAATATTACCGCCGTGATGTTAGGTTGGGTTAGGTTACGTTATATTACGTTATTGATGTATATGCGGGTTACACGGTAACGTAGAGGCCAACTCGCCAGGAATGATGTCAAATATTACCGCCGAGATGTTAGGTTGGGTTAGGTTATGCTGTATTATGTTATTGATGTATATGCAGGTCAAACGGTGACGTAGAGGCCAACTCGCCAGGAATGATGTCAAATATTACCGCCGAGATGTTAGGTTGGGTTAAGTTAGGTTATATTACGTTATTGATGTATATAAAGGTCCCACGGAGACGTAGAGGCCAACAATCCAGGAATGTGGTCAAATATTACCGCCGAGATGTTAGATTGGGTTAGGTTATTTTATATTATGTTATTTATGTATATAAAGGTCCAACGGAGACGTAGAGGCCAACTCGCCAAGAATGATGTCAAATATTACCGCCGTGATGTTAGGTTGGGTTAGGTTACGTTATACTACGTTATTGACGTATATGCGGGTTACACGGAGACGTAGAGGCCAACACGCCAGGAATGTCGTCAAATATTACCGCCGAGATGATAGGTTGTGTTAGGTTAGGTTATATTACGTTATTGATGTATATAAATATCCCACGGAGACGTAGAGGCCAACTCGCCAGGTATGTTGTCAAATATTACCGCCGACATGTTAGGTTCGGTTAGGTTTGGTTATATTACGTTATTGATGTACATGAAGGTCAAACGGAGACGTAGAGGCCAAATCGCAAGGAACGTTGTCAAATATTACCGCCGAGATGTTAGGTTGGGTTAGGTTAGGTTATATTACGTTATTGATGTATATGCAGGTCAAACGGTGACGTAGAGGCCAACTCGCCAGGAATGATGTCAAATATTACCGCCATGATGTTAGGTTGAGTTAGGTTAGGTTATATTACGTTATTGACATATATAAAGGTCCCACGGAGACGCAGAGGCCAACAAGCCAGGAATGTGGTCAAATATTACCGCCGAGATGTTAGGTTGGGTTAGGTTACGTTATATTACGTTATTGATGTATATAAAGGTCCCACGGAGACGTAGAGGCCAACTCGCCAGGTATGTTGTCAAATATTACCGCCGTGATGTTAGGTTGGGTTAGGTTACGTTATATTACGTTATTGATGTATATGCGGGTTACACGGAGACGTAGAGGCCAACTCGCCAGGAATGTCGTCAAATATTACCGCCGAGATGATAGGTTGTGTTAGGTTAGGTTATATTACGTTATTGATGTATATAAATATCCCACGGAGACGTAGAGGCCAACTCGCCAGGTATGTTGTCAAATATTACCGCCGTGATGTTAGGTTGGGTTAGGTTACGTTATATTACGTTATTGATGTATATGCGGGTTACACGGAGACGTAGAGGCCAACACGCCAGTAATGTCGTCAAATATTACCGCCGAGATGATAGGTTGGGTTAGGTTAGCTTATGTAACGTTA
Organism: Xylocopa violacea; assembly: GCA_963969225.1. Taxonomy (NCBI): domain Eukaryota; kingdom Metazoa; phylum Arthropoda; class Insecta; order Hymenoptera; family Apidae; genus Xylocopa; species Xylocopa violacea. The sequence goes on along the minus strand of CAXAJV010000836.1, from coordinate 4,499,445 downwards.
TTGATGTATACGAAGGTCAAACGGAGACGTAGAGGCCAACTCGCAGGAATGATGTCAAATATTACCGCCGAGATGTTAGGTTGGTTTAGGTTAGGTTATATTACGTTATTGATGTATATGAAGGTCAAACGGAGACGTAGAGGCCAACTCGCCAGGAATGTTGTCAAATATTACCGCCGACATGTTAGGTTGGGTTAGGTTTGGTTATATTACGTTATTGATGTATATGAAGGTCAAACGGAGACGTAGAGGCCAACTCGCCAGGAATGTTGTCAAATATTACCGCCGAGATGTTAGGTTGGGTTAGGTTAGGTTATATTACGTTATTGATGTATATAAAGGTCCCACGGTAACGTAGAGGCCAACTCGCCAGGTATGTTGTCAAATATTACCGCGGAAATGTTAGGTTTGATTAGGTTAAGTTATATTACGTTATTTATGTATATGAGGGTTACACAGAGACGTAGAGGTCAACTCGCCAGGAATGTTGTCAAATATTACCGCCGACATGTTAGGTTCGGTTAGGTTTGGTTATATTACGTTATTGATGTATATGAAGGTCAAACGGAGACGTAGAGGCCAACTCGCCAGGAATGTTGTCAAATATTACCGCCGAGATGTTAGGTTGGGTTAGGTTAGGTTATATTACGTTATTGATGTATATAAAGGTCCCACGGTAACGTAGAGGCCAAATCGCGAGGAATGATGTCAAATATTACCGCCGAGATGTTAGGTTGGGTTAGGTTGGGTTATATTACGTTATTGATGTATATAAAGATCCCACTTAGACGTAGAGGCCAACTCGCCAGGAATGTTGTCAAATATTACCGCCAAGATGTTAGGTTGAGTTAGGTTAGGTTATATTACGTTATTGACATATATAAAGGTCCCACGGAGACGCAGAGGCCAACAAGCCAGGAATGTGGTCATATATTACCGCCGAGATGTTAGGTTGGGTTAGGTTTGGTTATATTACGTTATTGATGTATATGAAGGTCAAACGGAGACGTAGAGGCCAACTCGCCAGGAATGTTGTCAAATATTACCGCCGAGATGTTAGGTTGGGTTAGGTTAGGTTATATTACGTTATTGATGTATATAAAGGTCCCACGGTAACGTAGAGGCCAACTCGCCAGGAATGATGTCAAATATTACCGCCGAGATGTTAGGTTGGGTTAGGTTGGGTTATATTACGTTATTGATGTATATAAAGATCCCACGGAGACGTAGAGGCCAACTCCCCAGGAATGTTGTCAAATATTACCGCCGTGATGTTAGGTTGGGTTAGGTTACGTTATATTACGTTATTGATGTATATGCGGGTTACACGGTAACGTAGAGGCCAACTCGCCAGGAATGATGTCAAATATTACCGCCGAGATGTTAGGTTGGGTTAGGTTATGCTGTATTATGTTATTGATGTATATGCAGGTCAAACGGTGACGTAGAGGCCAACTCGCCAGGAATGATGTCAAATATTACCGCCGAGATGTTAGGTTGGGTTAAGTTAGGTTATATTACGTTATTGATGTATATAAAGGTCCCACGGAGACGTAGAGGCCAACAATCCAGGAATGTGGTCAAATATTACCGCCGAGATGTTAGATTGGGTTAGGTTATTTTATATTATGTTATTTATGTATATAAAGGTCCAACGGAGACGTAGAGGCCAACTCGCCAAGAATGATGTCAAATATTACCGCCGTGATGTTAGGTTGGGTTAGGTTACGTTATACTACGTTATTGACGTATATGCGGGTTACACGGAGACGTAGAGGCCAACACGCCAGGAATGTCGTCAAATATTACCGCCGAGATGATAGGTTGTGTTAGGTTAGGTTATATTACGTTATTGATGTATATAAATATCCCACGGAGACGTAGAGGCCAACTCGCCAGGTATGTTGTCAAATATTACCGCCGACATGTTAGGTTCGGTTAGGTTTGGTTATATTACGTTATTGATGTACATGAAGGTCAAACGGAGACGTAGAGGCCAAATCGCAAGGAACGTTGTCAAATATTACCGCCGAGATGTTAGGTTGGGTTAGGTTAGGTTATATTACGTTATTGATGTATATGCAGGTCAAACGGTGACGTAGAGGCCAACTCGCCAGGAATGATGTCAAATATTACCGCCATGATGTTAGGTTGAGTTAGGTTAGGTTATATTACGTTATTGACATATATAAAGGTCCCACGGAGACGCAGAGGCCAACAAGCCAGGAATGTGGTCAAATATTACCGCCGAGATGTTAGGTTGGGTTAGGTTACGTTATATTACGTTATTGATGTATATAAAGGTCCCACGGAGACGTAGAGGCCAACTCGCCAGGTATGTTGTCAAATATTACCGCCGTGATGTTAGGTTGGGTTAGGTTACGTTATATTACGTTATTGATGTATATGCGGGTTACACGGAGACGTAGAGGCCAACTCGCCAGGAATGTCGTCAAATATTACCGCCGAGATGATAGGTTGTGTTAGGTTAGGTTATATTACGTTATTGATGTATATAAATATCCCACGGAGACGTAGAGGCCAACTCGCCAGGTATGTTGTCAAATATTACCGCCGTGATGTTAGGTTGGGTTAGGTTACGTTATATTACGTTATTGATGTATATGCGGGTTACACGGAGACGTAGAGGCCAACACGCCAGTAATGTCGTCAAATATTACCGCCGAGATGATAGGTTGGGTTAGGTTAGCTTATGTAACGTTATTGATGTATACGAAGGTCAAACGGAGACGTAGAGGCCAACTCGCAGGAATGATGTCAAATATTACCGCCGAGATGTTAGGTTGGTTTAGGTTAGGTTATATTACGTTATTGATGTATATGAAGGTCAAACGGAGACGTAGAGGCCAACTCGCCAGGAATGTTGTCAAATATTACCGCCGACATGTTAGGTTGGGTTAGGTTTGGTTATATTACGTTATTGATGTATATGAAGGTCAAACGGAGACGTAGAGGCCAACTCGCCAGGAATGTTGTCAAATATTACCGCCGAGATGTTAGGTTGGGTTAGGTTAGGTTACATTACGTTATTGATGTATATAAAGGTCCCACGGTAACGTAGAGGCCAACTCGCCAGGAATGATGTCAAATATTACCGCCGAGATGTTAGGTTGGGTTAGGTTGGGTTATATTACGTTATTGATGTATATAAAGATCCCAAGGAGACGTAGAGGCCAACTCGCCAGGAATGTTGTCAAATATTACCGCCGAGATGTTAGGTTGGGTTAGGTTAGCTTATGTAACGTTATTGATGTATACGAAGGTCAAACGGAGACGTAGAGGCCAACTCGCCAGGAATGATGTCAAATATTACCGCCGAGATGTTAGGTTGGTTTAGGTTAGGTTATATTACGTTATTGATGTATATGAAGGTCAAACGGAGACGTAGAGGCCAACTCGCCAGGAATGTTGTCAAATATTACCGCCGACATGTTAGGTTGGGTTAGGTTTGGTTATATTACGTTATTGATGTATATGAAGGTCAAACGGAGACGTAGAGGCCAACTCGCCAGGAATGTTGTCAAATATTACCGCCGAGATGTTAGGTTGGGTTAGGTTAGGTTATATTACGTTATTGGTGTATATAAAGGACCCACGGTAACGTAGAGGCCAACTCGCCAGGAATGATGTCAAATATTACCGCCGAGATGTTAGGTTGGGTTAGGTTGGGTTATATTACGTTATTGATGTATATAAAGATCCCACGGAGACGTAGAGGCCAACTCCCCAGGAATGTTGTCAAATATTACCGCCGTGATGTTAGGTTGGGTTAGGTTACGTTATATTACGTTATTGATGTATATGCGGGTTACACGGAAACGTAGAGGCCAACTCGCCAGGAATGATGTCAAATATTACCGCCGAGATGTTAGGTTGGGTTAGGTTATGCTGTATTATGTTATTGATGTATATGAAGGTCAAACGGAGACGTAGAGGCCAACTCGCCAGGAATGATGTCAAATATTACCGCCGAGATGTTAGGTTGGGTTAAGTTAGGTTATATTACGTTATTGATGTATATAAAGGTCCCACGGAGACGTAGAGGCCAACAAGCCAGGAATGTGGTCAAATATTACCGCCGAGATGTTAGATTGGGTTAGGTTATTTTATATTATGTTATTTATGTATATAAAGGTCCAACGGAGACGTAGAGGCCAACTCGCCAAGAATGTTGTCAAATATTACCGCCGTGATGTTAGGTTGGGTTAGGTTACGTTATACTACGTTGTTGACGTATATGCGGGTTACACGGAGACGTAGAGGCCAACACGCCAGGAATGTCGTCAAATATTACCGCCGAGATGATAGGTTGGGTTAGGTTAGCTTATGTAAAGTTATTGATGTATACGAAGGTCAAACGGAGACGTAGAGGCCAACTCGCCAGGAATGTTGTCAAATATTACCGCCGAGATGTTAGGTTGGGTTAGGTTAGGTTATATTACGTTATTGATGTATATAAAGGTCCCACGGTAACGTAGAGGCCAACTCGCCAGGAATGATGTCAAATATTACCGCCGAGATGTTAGGTTGGGTTAGGTTGGGTTATATTACGTTATTGATGTATATAAAGATCCCACGGAGACGTAGAGGCCAACTCGCCAGGAATGTTGTTAAATATTACCGCCAAGATGATAGATTGGGTTAGGTTAGGTTATATTACGTTATTGACATATATAAAGGACCCACGGAGACGCAGAGGCCAACTCGCCAGGAATGATGTCAAATATTACCGCCGAGATGTTAGGTTGGGTTAAGTAAGGTTATATTAAGTTATTGATGTATATAAAGGTCCCACGGAGACGTAGAGGCCAACTCGCCAGGTATGTTGTCAAATATTACCGCGGAAATGTTAGGTTTGGTTAGGTTAAGTTATATTACGTTATTTATGTATATGAGGGTTACACAGAGACGTAGAGGTCAACTCGCCAGGAATGTTGTCAAATATTACCGCCGACATGTTAGGTTCGGTTAGGTTTGGTTATATTACGTTATTGATGTATATGAAGGTCAACCGGAGACGTAGAGGCCAACTCGCCAGGAACGTTGTCAAATAGTACCGCCAAGATGTTAGGTTGAGTTAGGTTAGGTTATATTACGTTATTGACATATATAAAGGTCCCACGGAGACGCAGAGGCCAACAAGCCAGGAATGTGGTCAAATATTACCGCCGAGATGTTAGGTTGGGTTAGGTTACGTTATATTACGTTATTGATGTATATAAATATCCCACGGAGACGTAGAGGCCAACTCGCCAGGAATGTTGTCAAATATTACCGCCGACATGATAGATTGGGTTAGGTTAGGTTATATTACATTATTGACATATATAAGGGACCCACGGAGACGCAGAGTCCAACAAGCCAGGAATGTGGTCAAATATTACCGCCGAGATGTTAGGTTGGGTTAGGTTACGTTATATTACGTTATTGATGTATATAAAAGTCCCACGGAGACGTAGAGGCCAACTCGCCAGGTATGTTGTCAAATATTACCGCGGAAATGTTAGGTTTGATTAGGTTAAGTTATATTACGTTATTTATGTATATGAGGGTTACACAGAGACGTAGAGGTCAACTCGCCAGGAATGTTGTCAAATATTACCGCCGACATGTTAGGTTCGGTTAGGTTTGGTTATATTACGTTATTGATGTATATGAAGGTCAAACGGAGACGTAGAGGCCAACTCGCCAGGAATGTTGTCAAATATTACCGCCGACATGTTAGGTTGGGTTAGGTTTGGTTATATTACGTTATTGATGTATATGAAGGTCAAACGGAGACGTAGAGGCCAACTCGCCAGGAATGTTGTCAAATATTATCGCCGAGATGTTAGGTTGGGTTAGGTTAGGTTATATTACGTTATTGATCTATATAAAGGTCCCACGGTAACGTAGAGGCCAACTCGCCAGGTATGTTGTCAAATATTACCGCGGAAATGTTAGGTTTGATTAGGTTAAGTTATATTACGTTATTTATGTATATGAGGGTTACACAGAGACGTAGAGGTCAACTCGCCAGGAATGTTGTCAAATATTACCGCCGACATGTTAGGTTCGGTTAGGTTTGGTTATATTACGTTATTGATGTATATGAAGGTCAAACGGAGACGTAGAGGCCAACTCGCCAGGAATGATGTCAAATATTACCGCCGAGATGTTAGGTTGGGTTAAGTAAGGTTATATTAAGTTATTGATGTATATAAAGGTCCCACGGAGACGTAGAGGCCAACTCGCCAGGTATGTTGTCAAATATTACCGCGGAAATGTTAGGTTTGGTTAGGTTAAGTTATATTACGTTATTTATGTATATGAGGGTTACACAGAGACGTAGAGGTCAACTCGCCAGGAATGTTGTCAAATATTACCGCCGACATGTTAGGTTCGGTTAGGTTTGGTTATATTACGTTATTGATGTATATGAAGGTCAACCGGAGACGTAGAGGCCAACTCGCCAGGAACGTTGTCAAATATTACCGCCAAGATGTTAGGTTGAGTTAGGTTAGGTTATATTACGTTATTGACATATATAAAGGTCCCACGGAGACGCAGAGGCCAACAAGCCAGGAATGTGGTCAAATATTACCGCCGAGATGTTAGGTTGGGTTAGGTTACGTTATATTACGTTATTGATGTATATAAATATCCCACGGAGACGTAGAGGTCAACTCGCCAGGAATGTTGTCAAATATTACCGCCGACATGTTAGGTTCGGTTAGGTTTGGTTATATTACGTTATTGATGTATATGAAGGTCAAACGGAGACGTAGAGGCCAACTCGCCAGGAATGTTGTCAAATATTACCGGCGACATGTTAGGTTGGGTTAGGTTTGGTTATATTACGTTATTGATGTATATGAAGGTCAAACGGAGACGTAGAGGCCAACTCGCCAGGAATGTTGTCAAATATTACCGCCGAGATGTTAGGTTGGGTTAGGTTAGGTTATATTACGTTATTGATGTATATAAAGGTCCCACGGTAACGTAGAGGCCAACTCGCCAGGTATGTTGTCAAATATTACCGCGGAAATGTTAGGTTTGATTAGGTTAAGTTATATTACGTTATTTATGTATATGAGGGTTACACAGAGACGTAGAGGTCAACTCGCCAGGAATGATGTCAAATATTACCGCCGAGATGTTAGGTTGGGTTAGGTTGGGTTATATTACGTTATTGATGTATATAAAGATCCCACGGAGACGTAGAGGCCAACTCGCCAGGAATTATGTCAAATATTACCGCCGAGATGTTAGGTTGGGTTAAGTTAGGTTATATTACGTTATTGATGTATATAAAGGTCCCACGGAGACGTAGAGGCCAACAAGCCAGGAATGTAGTCAAATATTTCCGCCGAGATGTTAGATTGCGTTAGGCTATTTTATATTAAGTTATTTATGTATATAAAGGTCCAACGGAGACGTAGAGGCCAACTCGCCAGGAATGATGTCAAATATTACCGCCGAGATGTTAGGTTGGGTTAGGTTATGCTGTATTATGTTATTGATGTATATGAAGGTCAAACGGAGACGTAGAGGCCAACTCGCCAGGAATGATGTCAAATATTACCGCCGAGATGTTAGGTTGGGTTAAGTTAGGTTATATTACGTTATTGATGTATATAAAGGTCCCACGGAGACGTAGAGGCCAACAAGCCAGGAATGTGGTCAAATATTACCGCCGAGATGTTAGATTGGGTTAGGTTATTTTATATTATGTTATTTATGTATATAAAGGTCCAACGGAGACGTAGAGGCCAACTCGCCAAGAATGTTGTCAAATATTACCGCCGTGATGTTAGGTTGGGTTAGGTTACGTTATACTACGTTGTTGACGTATATGCGGGTTACACGGAGACGTAGAGGCCAACACGCCAGGAATGTCGTCAAATATTACCGCCGAGATGATAGGTTGGGTTAGGTTAGCTTATGTAAAGTTATTGATGTATACGAAGGTCAAACGGAGACGTAGAGGCCAACTCGCCAGGAATGTTGTCAAATATTACCGCCGAGATGTTAGGTTGGGTTAGGTTAGGTTATATTACGTTATTGATGTATATAAAGGTCCCACGGTAACGTAGAGGCCAACTCGCCAGGAATGATGTCAAATATTACCGCCGAGATGTTAGGTTGGGTTAGGTTGGGTTATATTACGTTATTGATGTATATAAAGATCCCACGGAGACGTAGAGGCCAACTCGCCAGGAATGTTGTCAAATATTACCGCCAAGATGATAGATTGGGTTAGGTTAGGTTATATTACGTTATTGACATATATAAAGGACCCACGGAGACGCAGAGGCCAACTCGCCAGGAATGATGTCAAATATTACCGCCGAGATGTTAGGTTGGGTTAAGTAAGGTTATATTAAGTTATTGATGTATATAAAGGTCCCACGGAGACGTAGAGGCCAACTCGCCAGGTATGTTGTCAAATATTACCGCGGAAATGTTAGGTTTGGTTAGGTTAAGTTATATTACGTTATTTATGTATATGAGGGTTACACAGAGACGTAGAGGTCAACTCGCCAGGAATGTTGTCAAATATTACCGCCGACATGTTAGGTTCGGTTAGGTTTGGTTATATTACGTTATTGATGTATATGAAGGTCAACCGGAGACGTAGAGGCCAACTCGCCAGGAACGTTGTCAAATATTACCGCCAAGATGTTAGGTTGAGTTAGGTTAGGTTATATTACGTTATTGACATATATAAAGGTCCCACGGAGACGCAGAGGCCAACAAGCCAGGAATGTGGTCAAATATTACCGCCGAGATGTTAGGTTGGGTTAGGTTACGTTATATTACGTTATTGATGTATATAAATATCCCACGGAGACGTAGAGGCCAACTCGCCAGGAATGTTGTCAAATATTACCGCCGACATGATAGATTGGGTTAGGTTAGGTTATATTACATTATTGACATATATAAGGGACCCACGGAGACGCAGAGTCCAACAAGCCAGGAATGTGGTCAAATATTACCGCCGAGATGTTAGGTTGGGTTAGGTTACGTTATATTACGTTATTGATGTATATAAAAGTCCCACGGAGACGTAGAGGCCAACTCGCCAGGTATGTTGTCAAATATTACCGCGGAAATGTTAGGTTTGATTAGGTTAAGTTATATTACGTTATTTATGTATATGAGGGTTACACAGAGACGTAGAGGTCAACTCGCCAGGAATGTTGTCAAATATTACCGCCGACATGTTAGGTTCGGTTAGGTTTGGTTATATTACGTTATTGATGTATATGAAGGTCAAACGGAGACGTAGAGGCCAACTCGCCAGGAATGTTGTCAAATATTACCGCCGACATGTTAGGTTGGGTTAGGTTTGGTTATATTACGTTATTGATGTATATGAAGGTCAAACGGAGACGTAGAGGCCAACTCGCCAGGAATGTTGTCAAATATTACCGCCGAGATGTTAGGTTGGGTTAGGTTAGGTTATATTACGTTATTGATCTATATAAAGGTCCCACGGTAACGTAGAGGCCAACTCGCCAGGTATGTTGTCAAATATTACCGCGGAAATGTTAGGTTTGATTAGGTTAAGTTATATTACGTTATTTATGTATATGAGGGTTACACAGAGACGTAGAGGTCAACTCGCCAGGAATGTTGTCAAATATTACCGCCGACATGTTAGGTTCGGTTAGGTTTGGTTATATTACGTTATTGATGTATATGAAGGTCAAACGGAGACGTAGAGGCCAACTCGCCAGGAATGATGTCAAATATTACCGCCGAGATGTTAGGTTGGGTTAAGTAAGGTTATATTAAGTTATTGATGTATATAAAGGTCCCACGGGGACGTAGAGGCCAACTCGCCAGGTATGTTGTCAAATATTACCGCGGAAATGTTAGGTTTGGTTAGGTTAAGTTATATTACGTTATTTATGTATATGAGGGTTACACAGAGACGTAGAGGTCAACTCGCCAGGAATGTTGTCAAATATTACCGCCGACATGTTAGGTTCGGTTAGGTTTGGTTATATTACGTTATTGATGTATATGAAGGTCAACCGGAGACGTAGAGGCCAACTCGCCAGGAACGTTGTCAAATATTACCGCCAAGATGTTAGGTTGAGTTAGGTTAGGTTATATTACGTTATTGACATATATAAAGGTCCCACGGAGACGCAGAGGCCAACACGCCAGGAATGTGGTCAAATATTACCGCCGAGATGTTAGGTTGGGTTAGGTTACGTTATATTACGTTATTGATGTATATAAATATCCCACGGAGACGTAGAGGTCAACTCGCCAGGAATGTTGTCAAATATTACCGCCGACATGTTAGGTTCGGTTAGGTTTGGTTATATTACGTTATTGATGTATATGAAGGTCAAACGGAGACGTAGAGGCCAACTCGCCAGGAATGTTGTCAAATATTACCGGCGACATGTTAGGTTGGGTTAGGTTTGGTTATATTACGTTATTGATGTATATGAAGGTCAAACGGAGACGTAGAGGCCAACTCGCCAGGAATGTTGTCAAATATTACCGCCGAGATGTTAGGTTGGGTTAGGTTAGGTTATATTACGTTATTGATGTATATAAAGGTCCCACGGTAACGTAGAGGCCAACTCGCCAGGTATGTTGTCAAATATTACCGCGGAAATGTTAGGTTTGATTAGGTTAAGTTATATTACGTTATTTATGTATATGAGGGTTACACAGAGACGTAGAGGTCAACTCGCCAGGAATGTTGTCAAATATTACCGCCGACATGTTAGGTTCGGTTAGGTTTGGTTATATTACGTTATTGATGTATATGAAGGTCAAACGGAGACGTAGAGGCCAACTCGCCAGGAATATTGTCAAATATTACCGCCGAGATGTTAGGTTGGGTTAGGTTAGGTTATATTACGTTATTGATGTATATAAAGGTCCCACGGTAACGTAGAGGCCAACTCGCCAGGAATGATGTCAAATATTACCGCCGAGATGTTAGGTTGGGTTAGGTTGGGTTATATTACGTTATTGATGTATATAAAGATCCCACGGAGACGTAGAGGCCAACTCGCCAGGAATTATGTCAAATATTACCGCCGAGATGTTAGGTTGGGTTAAGTTAGGTTATATTACGTTATTGATGTATATAAAGGTCCCACGGAGACGTAGAGGCCAACAAGCCAGGAATGTAGTCAAATATTACCGCCGAGATGTTAGATTGCGTTAGGCTATTTTATATTAAGTTATTTATGTATATAAAGGTCCAACGGAGACGTAGAGGCCAACTCGCCAGGAATGATGTCAAATATTACCGCCGAGATGTTAGGTTGGGTTAAGTTAGGTTATATTACGTTATTGATGTATATAAAGGTCCCACGGAGACGTAGAGGCCAAGTCGCCAGGTATGTTGTCAAATATTACCGCGGAAATGTTAGGTTTGGTTAGGTTAAGTTATATTACGTTATTTATGTATATGAGGGTTACACAGAGACGTAGAGGTCAACTCGCCAGGAATGTTGTCAAATATTACCGCCGACATGTTAGGTTCGGTTAGGTTTGCTTATATTACGTTATTGATGTATATGAAGGTCAAACGGAGACGTAGAGGCCAACTGGCCAGGAACGTTGTCAAATATTACCGCCAAGATGTTAGGTTGAGTTAGGTTAGGTTATATTACGTTATTGACATATATAAAGGTCCCACGGAGACGCAGAGGCCAACAAGCCAGGAATGTGGTCAAATATTACCGCCGAGATGTTAGGTTGGGTTAGGTTACGTTATATTACGTTATTGATGTATATAAAGGTCCCACGGAGACGTAGAGGCCAACTCGCCAGGTATGTAGTCAAATATTACCGCCGAGATGTTAGATTGCGTTAGGCTATTTTATATTAAGTTATTTATGTATATAAAGGTCCAACGGAGACGTAGAGGCCAACTCGCCAGGAATGATGTCAAATATTACCGCCGTGATGTTAGGTTGGGTTAGGTTAGCTTATGTAACGTTATTGATGTATACGAAGGTCAAACGGAGACGTAGAGGCCAACTCGCCAGGTATGTTGTCAAATATTACCGCGGAAATGTTAGGTTTGGTTTGGTTAAGTTATATTACGTTATTGATGTATATGAGGGTTACACAGAGACGTAGAGCTCAACTCGCCAGGAATGTTGTCAAATATTACCGCCGACATGTTAGGTTGGGTTAGGTTTGGTTATATTACGTTATTGATGTATATGAAGGTCAAACGGAGACGTAGAGGCCAACTCGCCAGGAATGTTGTCAAATATTACCGCCGAGATGTTAGGTTGGGTTAGGTTAGGTTATATTACGTTATTGATGTATATGAAGGTCAAACGGAGACGTAGAGGCCAACTCGCCAGGAATGTTGTCAAATATTACCGCCGACATGTTAGGTTGGGTTAGGTTTGGTTATATTACGTTATTGATGTATATGAAGGTCAAACGGAGACGTAGAGGCCAACTCGCCAGGAATGTTGTCAAATATTACCGCCGAGATGTTAGGTTGGGTTAGGTTAGGTTATATTACGTTATTGGTGTATATAAAGGACCCACGGTAACGTAGAGGCCAACTCGCCAGGAATGATGTCAAATATTACCGCCGAGATGTTAGGTTGGGTTAGGTTGGGTTATATTACGTTATTGATGTATATAAAGATCCCACGGAGACGTAGAGGCCAACTCCCCAGGAATGTTGTCAAATATTACCGCCGTGATGTTAGGTTGGGTTAGGTTACGTTATATTACGTTATTGATGTATATGCGGGTTACACGGAAACGTAGAGGCCAACTCGCCAGGAATGATGTCAAATATTACCGCCGAGATGTTAGGTTGGGTTAGGTTATGCTGTATTATGTTATTGATGTATATGAAGGTCAAACGGAGACGTAGAGGCCAACTCGCCAGGAATGATGTCAAATATTACCGCCGAGATGTTAGGTTGGGTTAAGTTAGGTTATATTACGTTATTGATGTATATAAAGGTCCCACGGAGACGTAGAGGCCAACAAGCCAGGAATGTGGTCAAATATTACCGCCGAGATGTTAGATTGGGTTAGGTTATTTTATATTATGTTATTTATGTATATAAAGGTCCAACGGAGACGTAGAGGCCAACTCGCCAAGAATGTTGTCAAATATTACCGCCGTGATGTTAGGTTGGGTTAGGTTACGTTATACTACGTTGTTGACGTATATGCGGGTTACACGGAGACGTAGAGGCCAACACGCCAGGAATGTTGTCAAATATTACCGCCGAGATGTTAGGTTGGGTTAGGTTAGGTTATATTACGTTATTGATGTATATAAAGGTCCCACGGTAACGTAGAGGCCAACTCGCCAGGAATGATGTCAAATATTACCGCCGAGATGTTAGGTTGGGTTAGGTTGGGTTATATTACGTTATTGATGTATATAAAGATCCCACGGAGACGTAGAGGCCAACTCGCCAGGAATGTTGTCAAATATTACCGCCAAGATGATAGATTGGGTTAGGTTAGGTTATATTACGTTATTGACATATATAAAGGACCCACGGAGACGCAGAGGCCAACTCGCCAGGAATGATGTCAAATATTACCGCCGAGATGTTAGGTTGGCTTAAGTAAGGTTATATTAAGTTATTGATGTATATAAAGGTCCCACGGAGACGTAGAGGCCAACTCGCCAGGTATGTTGTCAAATATTACCGCGGAAATGTTAGGTTTGGTTAGGTTAAGTTATATTACGTTATTTATGTATATGAGGGTTACACAGAGACGTAGAGGTCAACTCGCCAGGAATGTTGTCAAATATTACCGCCGACATGTTAGGTTCGGTTAGGTTTGGTTATATTACGTTATTGATGTATATGAAGGTCAACCGGAGACGTAGAGGCCAACTCGCCAGGAACGTTGTCAAATATTACCGCCAAGATGTTAGGTTGAGTTAGGTTAGGTTATATTACGTTATTGACATATATAAAGGACCCACGGAGACGCACAGGCCAACAAGCCAGGAATGTGGTCAAATATTACCGCCGAGATGTTAGGTTGGGTTAGGTTACGTTATATTACGTTATTGATGTATATAAATATCCCACGGAGACGTAGAGGCCAACTCGCCAGGAATGTTGTCAAATATTACCGCCGACATGATAGATTGGGTTAGGTTAGGTTATATTACATTATTGACATATATAAGGGACCCACGGAGACGCAGAGTCCAACAAGCCAGGAATGTGGTCAAATATTACCGCCGAGATGTTAGGTTGGGTTAGGTTACGTTATATTACGTTATTGATGTATATAAAAGTCCCACGGAGACGTAGAGGCCAACTCGCCAGGTATGTTGTCAAATATTACCGCGGAAATGTTAGGTTTGATTAGGTTAAGTTATATTACGTTATTTATGTATATGAGGGTTACACAGAGACGTAGAGGTCAACTCGCCAGGAATGTTGTCAAATATTACCGCCGACATGTTAGGTTCGGTTAGGTTTGGTTATATTACGTTATTGATGTATATGAAGGTCAAACGGAGACGTAGAGGCCAACTCGCCAGGAATGTTGTCAAATATTACCGCCGACATGTTAGGTTGGGTTAGGTTTGGTTATATTACGTTATTGATGTATATGAAGGTCAAACGGAGACGTAGAGGCCAACTCGCCAGGAATGTTGTCAAATATTACCGCCGAGATGTTAGGTTGGGTTAGGTTAGGTTATATTACGTTATTGATCTATATAAAGGTCCCACGGTAACGTAGAGGCCAACTCGCCAGGTATGTTGTCAAATATTACCGCGGAAATGTTAGGTTTGATTAGGTTAAGTTATATTACGTTATTTATGTATATGAGGGTTACACAGAGACGTAGAGGTCAACTCGCCAGGAATGTTGTCAAATATTACCGCCGACATGTTAGGTTCGGTTAGGTTTGGTTATATTACGTTATTGATGTATATGAAGGTCAAACGGAGACGTAGAGGCCAACTCGCCAGGAATGATGTCAAATATTACCGCCGAGATGTTAGGTTGGGTTAAGTAAGGTTATATTAAGTTATTGATGTATATAAAGGTCCCACGGAGACGTAGAGGCCAACTCGCCAGGTATGTTGTCAAATATTACCGCGGAAATGTTAGGTTTGGTTAGGTTAAGTTATATTACGTTATTTATGTATATGAGGGTTACACAGAGACGTAGAGGTCAACTCGCCAGGAATGTTGTCAAATATTACCGCCGACATGTTAGGTTCGGTTAGGTTTGGTTATATTACGTTATTGATGTATATGAAGGTCAACCGGAGACGTAGAGGCCAACTCGCCAGGAACGTTGTCAAATATTACCGCCAAGATGTTAGGTTGAGTTAGGTTAGGTTATATTACGTTATTGACATATATAAAGGTCCCACGGAGACGCAGAGGCCAACAAGCCAGGAATGTGGTCAAATATTACCGCCGAGATGTTAGGTTGGGTTAGGTTACGTTATATTACGTTATTGATGTATATAAATATCCCACGGAGACGTAGAGGTCAACTCGCCAGGAATGTTGTCAAATATTACCGCCGACATGTTAGGTTCGGTTAGGTTTGGTTATATTACGTTATTGATGTATATGAAGGTCAAACGGAGACGTAGAGGCCAACTCGCCAGGAATGTTGTCAAATATTACCGGCGACATGTTAGGTTGGGTTAGGTTTGGTTATATTACGTTATTGATGTATATGAAGGTCAAACGGAGACGTAGAGGCCAACTCGCCAGGAATGTTGTCAAATATTACCGCCGAGATGTTAGGTTGGGTTAGGTTAGGTTATATTACGTTATTGATGTATATAAAGGTCCCACGGTAACGTAGAGGCCAACTCGCCAGGTATGTTGTCAAATATTACCGCGGAAATGTTAGGTTTGATTAGGTTAAGTTATATTACGTTATTTATGTATATGAGGGTTACACAGAGACGTAGAGGTCAACTCGCCAGGAATGTTGTCAAATATTACCGCCGACATGTTAGGTTCGGTTAGGTTTGGTTATATTACGTTATTGATGTATATGAAGGTCAAACGGAGACGTAGAGGCCAACTCGCCAGGAATATTGTCAAATATTACCGCCGAGATGTTAGGTTGGGTTAGGTTAGGTTATATTACGTTATTGATGTATATAAAGGTCCCACGGTAACGTAGAGGCCAACTCGCCAGGAATGATGTCAAATATTACCGCCGAGATGTTAGGTTGGGTTAGGTTGGGTTATATTACGTTATTGATGTATATAAAGATCCCACGGAGACGTAGAGGCCAACTCGCCAGGAATTATGTCAAATATTACCGCCGAGATGTTAGGTTGGGTTAAGTTAGGTTATATTACGTTATTGATGTATATAAAGGTCCCACGGAGACGTAGAGGCCAACAAGCCAGGAATGTAGTCAAATATTACCGCCGAGATGTTAGATTGCGTTAGGCTATTTTATATTAAGTTATTTATGTATATAAAGGTCCAACGGAGACGTAGAGGCCAACTCGCCAGGAATGATGTCAAATATTACCGCCGAGATGTTAGGTTGGGTTAAGTTAGGTTATATTACGTTATTGATGTATATAAAGGTCCCACGGAGACGTAGAGGCCAAGTCGCCAGGTATGTTGTCAAATATTACCGCGGAAATGTTAGGTTTGGTTAGGTTAAGTTATATTACGTTATTTATGTATATGAGGGTTACACAGAGACGTAGAGGTCAACTCGCCAGGAATGTTGTCAAATATTACCGCCGACATGTTAGGTTCGGTTAGGTTTGGTTATATTACGTTATTGATGTATATGAAGGTCAAACGGAGACGTAGAGGCCAACTCGCCAGGAATGATGTCAAATATTACCGCCGAGATGTTAGGTTGGGTTAGGTTGGGTTATATTACGTTATTGATGTATATAAAGATCCCACGGAGACGTAGAGGCCAACTCGCCAGGAATTATGTCAAATATTACCGCCGAGATGTTAGGTTGGGTTAAGTTAGGTTATATTACGTTATTGATGTATATAAAGGTCCCACGGAGACGTAGAGGCCAACAAGCCAGGAATGTAGTCAAATATTACCGCCGAGATGTTAGATTGCGTTAGGCTATTTTATATTAAGTTATTTATGTATATAAAGGTCCAACGGAGACGTAGAGGCCAACTCGCCAGGAATGATGTCAAATATTACCGCCGAGATGTTAGGTTGGGTTAAGTTAGGTTATATTACGTTATTGATGTATATAAAGGTCCCACGGAGACGTAGAGGCCAAGTCGCCAGGTATGTTGTCAAATATTACCGCGGAAATGTTAGGTTTGGTTAGGTTAAGTTATATTACGTTATTTATGTATATGAGGGTTACACAGAGACGTAGAGGTCAACTCGCCAGGAATGTTGTCAAATATTACCGCCGACATGTTAGGTTCGGTTAGGTTTGCTTATATTACGTTATTGATGTATATGAAGGTCAAACGGAGACGTAGAGGCCAACTGGCCAGGAACGTTGTCAAATATTACCGCCAAGATGTTAGGTTGAGTTAGGTTAGGTTATATTACGTTATTGACATATATAAAGGTCCCACGGAGACGCAGAGGCCAACAAGCCAGGAATGTGGTCAAATATTACCGCCGAGATGTTAGGTTGGGTTAGGTTACGTTATATTACGTTATTGATGTATATAAAGGTCCCACGGAGACGTAGAGGCCAACTCGCCAGGTATGTAGTCAAATATTACCGCCGAGATGTTAGATTGCGTTAGGCTATTTTATATTAAGTTATTTATGTATATAAAGGTCCAACGGAGACGTAGAGGCCAACTCGCCAGGAATGATGTCAAATATTACCGCCGTGATGTTAGGTTGGGTTAGGTTACGTTATATTACGTTATTGATGTATATAAAGATCCCACGGAGACGTAGAGGCCAACTCGCCAGGAATGTTGTCAAATATTACCGCCAAGATGATAGATTGGGTTAGGTTAGGTTATATTACGTTATTGACATATATAAAGGACCCACGGAGACGCAGAGGCCAACAAGCCAGGAATGTGGTCAAATATTACCGCCGAGAAGCTAGATTGGGCTAAGCTAGTTTATATTATGTTATTGATGTATATAAAGGTCCCACGGCGACGTAGAGGCTAACTCGCCAGGAATGTTGTCAAATATTACCGCCGACATGTTAGGTTCGGTTAGGTTTGGTTATATTACGTTATTGATGTATATGAAGGTCAAACGGAGACGTAGAGGCCAACTGGCCAGGAACGTTGTCAAATATTACCGCCAAGATGTTAGGTTGAGTTAGGTTAGGTTATATTACGTTATTGACATATATAAAGGTCCCACGGAGACGTAGAGGCCAACACGCCAGTAATGTCGTCAAATATTACCGCCGAGATGATAGGTTGGGTTAGGTTAGCTTATGTAACGTTATTGATGTATACGAAGGTCAAACGGAGACGTAGAGGCCAACTCGCCAGGTATGTTGTCAAATATTACCGCGGAAATGTTAGGTTTGGTTTGGTTAAGTTATATTACGTTATTGATGTATATGAGGGTTACACAGAGACGTAGAGCTCAACTCGCCAGGAATGTTGTCAAATATTACCGCCGACATGTTAGGTTGGGTTAGGTTTGGTTATATTACGTTATTGATGTATATGAAGGTCAAACGGAGACGTAGAGGCCAACTCGCCAGGAATGTTGTCAAATATTACCGCCGAGATGTTAGGTTGGGTTAGGTTAGGTTATATTACGTTATTGATGTATATGAAGGTCAAACGGAGACGTAGAGGCCAACTCGCCAGGAATGTTGTCAAATATTACCGCCGACATGTTAGGTTGGGTTAGGTTTGGTTATATTACGTTATTGATGTATATGAAGGTCAAACGGAGACGTAGAGGCCAACTCGCCAGGAATGTTGTCAAATATTACCGCCGAGATGTTAGGTTGGGTTAGGTTAGGTTATATTACGTTATTGGTGTATATAAAGGACCCACGGTAACGTAGAGGCCAACTCGCCAGGAATGATGTCAAATATTACCGCCGAGATGTTAGGTTGGGTTAGGTTGGGTTATATTACGTTATTGATGTATATAAAGATCCCACGGAGACGTAGAGGCCAACTCCCCAGGAATGTTGTCAAATATTACCGCCGTGATGTTAGGTTGGGTTAGGTTACGTTATATTACGTTATTGATGTATATGCGGGTTACACGGAAACGTAGAGGCCAACTCGCCAGGAATGATGTCAAATATTACCGCCGAGTTGTTAGGTTGGGTTAGGTTATGCTGTATTATGTTATTGATGTATATGAAGGTCAAACGGAGACGTAGAGGCCAACTCGCCAGGAATGATGTCAAATATTACCGCCGAGATGTTAGGTTGGGTTAAGTTAGGTTATATTACGTTATTGATGTATATAAAGGTCCCACGGAGACGTAGAGGCCAACAAGCCAGGAATGTGGTCAAATATTACCGCCGAGATGTTAGATTGGGTTAGGTTATTTTATATTATGTTATTTATGTATATAAAGGTCCAACGGAGACGTAGAGGCCAACTCGCCAAGAATGTTGTCAAATATTACCGCCGTGATGTTAGGTTGGGTTAGGTTACGTTATACTACGTTGTTGACGTATATGCGGGTTACACGGAGACGTAGAGGCCAACACGCCAGGAATGTCGTCAAATATTACCGCCGAGATGATAGGTTGGGTTAGGTTAGCTTATGTAAAGTTATTGATGTATACGAAGGTCAAACAGAGACGTAGAGGCCAACTCGCCAGGAATGTTGTCAAATATTACCGCCGACATGTTAGGTTGGGTTAGGTTTGGTTATATTACGTTATTGATGTATATGAAGGTCAAACGGAGACGTAGAGGCCAACTCGCCAGGAATGTTGTCAAATATTACCGCCGAGATGTTAGGTTGGGTTAGGTTAGGTTATATTACGTTATTGATCTATATAAAGGTCCCACGGTAACGTAGAGGCCAACTCGCCAGGTATGTTGTCAAATATTACCGCGGAAATGTTAGGTTTGATTAGGTTAAGTTATATTACGTTATTTATGTATATGAGGGTTACACAGAGACGTAGAGGTCAACTCGCCAGGAATGTTGTCAAATATTACCGCCGACATGTTAGGTTCGGTTAGGTTTGGTTATATTACGTTATTGATGTATATGAAGGTCAAACGGAGACGTAGAGGCCAACTCGCCAGGAATGATGTCAAATATTACCGCCGAGATGTTAGGTTGGGTTAAGTAAGGTTATATTAAGTTATTGATGTATATAAAGGTCCCACGGAGACGTAGAGGCCAACTCGCCAGGTATGTTGTCAAATATTACCGCGGAAATGTTAGGTTTGGTTAGGTTAAGTTATATTACGTTATTTATGTATATGAGGGTTACACAGAGACGTAGAGGTCAACTCGCCAGGAATGTTGTCAAATATTACCGCCGACATGTTAGGTTCGGTTAGGTTTGGTTATATTACGTTATTGATGTATATGAAGGTCAACCGGAGACGTAGAGGCCAACTCGCCAGGAACGTTGTCAAATATTACCGCCAAGATGTTAGGTTGAGTTAGGTTAGGTTATATTACGTTATTGACATATATAAAGGTCCCACGGAGACGCAGAGGCCAACTCGCCAGGAATGATGTCAAATATTACCGCCGAGATGTTAGGTTGGGTTAGGTTGGGTTATATTACGTTATTGATGTATATAAAGATCCCACGGAGACGTAGAGGCCAACTCGCCAGGAATTATGTCAAATATTACCGCCGAGATGTTAGGTTGGGTTAAGTTAGGTTATATTACGTTATTGATGTATATAAAGGTCCCACGGAGACGTAGAGGCCAACAAGCCAGGAATGTAGTCAAATATTACCGCCGAGATGTTAGATTGCGTTAGGCTATTTTATATTAAGTTATTTATGTATATAAAGGTCCAACGGAGACGTACAGGCCAACTCGCCAGGAATGATGTCAAATATTACCGCCGAGATGTTAGGTTGGGTTAAGTTAGGTTATATTACGTTATTGATGTATATAAAGGTCCCACGGAGACGTAGAGGCCAAGTCGCCAGGTATGTTGTCAAATATTACCGCGGAAATGTTAGGTTTGGTTAGGTTAAGTTATATTACGTTATTTATGTATATGAGGGTTACACAGAGACGTAGAGGTCAACTCGCCAGGAATGTTGTCAAATATTACCGCCGACATGTTAGGTTCGGTTAGGTTTGCTTATATTACGTTATTGATGTATATGAAGGTCAAACGGAGACGTAGAGGCCAACTGGCCAGGAACGTTGTCAAATATTACCGCCAAGATGTTAGGTTGAGTTAGGTTAGGTTATATTACGTTATTGACATATATAAAGGTCCCACGGAGACGCAGAGGCCAACAAGCCAGGAATGTGGTCAAATATTACCGCCGAGATGTTAGGTTGGGTTAGGTTACGTTATATTACGTTATTGATGTATATAAAGGTCCCACGGAGACGTAGAGGCCAACTCGCCAGGTATGTAGTCAAATATTACCGCCGAGATGTTAGATTGCGTTAGGCTATTTTATATTAAGTTATTTATGTATATAAAGGTCCAACGGAGACGTAGAGGCCAACTCGCCAGGAATGATGTCAAATATTACCGCCGTGATGTTAGGTTGGGTTAGGTTACGTTATATTACGTTATTGATGTATATAAAGATCCCACGGAGACGTAGAGGCCAACTCGCCAGGAATGTTGTCAAATATTACCGCCAAGATGATAGATTGGGTTAGGTTAGGTTATATTACGTTATTGACATATATAAAGGACCCACGGAGACGCAGAGGCCAACAAGCCAGGAATGTGGTCAAATATTACCGCCGAGAAGCTAGATTGGGCTAAGCTAGTTTATATTATGTTATTGATGTATATAAAGGTCCCACGGCGACGTAGAGGCTAACTCGCCAGGAATGTTGTCAAATATTACCGCCGACATGTTAGGTTCGGTTAGGTTTGGTTATATTACGTTATTGATGTATATGAAGGTCAAACGGAGACGTAGAGGCCAACTGGCCAGGAACGTTGTCAAATATTACCGCCAAGATGTTAGGTTGAGTTAGGTTAGGTTATATTACGTTATTGACATATATAAAGGTCCCACGGAGACGTAGAGGCCAACACGCCAGTAATGTCGTCAAATATTACCGCCGAGATGATAGGTTGGGTTAGGTTAGCTTATGTAACGTTATTGATGTATACGAAGGTCAAACGGAGACGTAGAGGCCAACTCGCCAGGTATGTTGTCAAATATTACCGCGGAAATGTTAGGTTTGGTTTGGTTAAGTTATATTACGTTATTGATGTATATGAGGGTTACACAGAGACGTAGAGCTCAACTCGCCAGGAATGTTGTCAAATATTACCGCCGACATGTTAGGTTGGGTTAGGTTTGGTTATATTACGTTATTGATGTATATGAAGGTCAAACGGAGACGTAGAGGCCAACTCGCCAGGAATGTTGTCAAATATTACCGCCGAGATGTTAGGTTGGGTTAGGTTAGGTTATATTACGTTATTGATGTATATGAAGGTCAAACGGAGACGTAGAGGCCAACTCGCCAGGAATGTTGTCAAATATTACCGCCGACATGTTAGGTTGGGTTAGGTTTGGTTATATTACGTTATTGATGTATATGAAGGTCAAACGGAGACGTAGAGGCCAACTCGCCAGGAATGTTGTCAAATATTACCGCCGAGATGTTAGGTTGGGTTAGGTTAGGTTATATTACGTTATTGGTGTATATAAAGGACCCACGGTAACGTAGAGGCCAACTCGCCAGGAATGATGTTAAATATTACCGCCGAGATGTTAGGTTGGGTTAGGTTGGGTTATATTACGTTATTGATGTATATAAAGATCCCACGGAGACGTAGAGGCCAACTCCCCAGGAATGTTGTCAAATATTACCGCCGTGATGTTAGGTTGGGTTAGGTTACGTTATATTACGTTATTGATGTATATGCGGGTTACACGGAAACGTAGAGGCCAACTCGCCAGGAATGATGTCAAATATTACCGCCGAGTTGTTAGGTTGGGTTAGGTTATGCTGTATTATGTTATTGATGTATATGAAGGTCAAACGGAGACGTAGAGGCCAACTCGCCAGGAATGATGTCAAATATTACCGCCGAGATGTTAGGTTGGGTTAAGTTAGGTTATATTACGTTATTGATGTATATAAAGGTCCCACGGAGACGTAGAGGCCAACAAGCCAGGAATGTGGTCAAATATTACCGCCGAGATGTTAGATTGGGTTAGGTTATTTTATATTATGTTATTTATGTATATAAAGGTCCAACGGAGACGTAGAGGCCAACTCGCCAAGAATGTTGTCAAATATTACCGCCGTGATGTTAGGTTGGGTTAGGTTACGTTATACTACGTTGTTGACGTATATGCGGGTTACACGGAGACGTAGAGGCCAACACGCCAGGAATGTCGTCAAATATTACCGCCGAGATGATAGGTTGGGTTAGGTTAGCTTATGTAAAGTTATTGATGTATACGAAGGTCAAACGGAGACGTAGAGGCCAACTCGCCAGGAATGTTGTCAAATATTACCGCCGACATGTTAGGTTGGGTTAGGTTTGGTTATATTACGTTATTGATGTATATGAAGGTCAAACGGAGACGTAGAGGCCAACTCGCCAGGAATGTTGTCAAATATTACCGCCGAGATGTTAGGTTGGGTTAGGTTAGGTTATATTACGTTATTGATCTATATAAAGGTCCCACGGTAACGTAGAGGCCAACTCGCCAGGTATGTTGTCAAATATTACCGCGGAAATGTTAGGTTTGATTAGGTTAAGTTATATTACGTTATTTATGTATATGAGGGTTACACAGAGACGTAGAGGTCAACTCGCCAGGAATGTTGTCAAATATTACCGCCGACATGTTAGGTTCGGTTAGGTTTGGTTATATTACGTTATTGATGTATATGAAGGTCAAACGGAGACGTAGAGGCCAACTCGCCAGGAATGATGTCAAATATTACCGCCGAGATGTTAGGTTGGGTTAAGTAAGGTTATATTAAGTTATTGATGTATATAAAGGTCCCACGGAGACGTAGAGGCCAACTCGCCAGGTATGTTGTCAAATATTACCGCGGAAATGTTAGGTTTGGTTAGGTTAAGTTATATTACGTTATTTATGTATATGAGGGTTACACAGAGACGTAGAGGTCAACTCGCCAGGAATGTTGTCAAATATTACCGCCGACATGTTAGGTTCGGTTAGGTTTGGTTATATTACGTTATTGATGTATATGAAGGTCAACCGGAGACGTAGAGGCCAACTCGCCAGGAACGTTGTCAAATATTACCGCCAAGATGTTAGGTTGAGTTAGGTTAGGTTATATTACGTTATTGACATATATAAAGGTCCCACGGAGACGCAGAGGCCAACAAGCCAGGAATGTGGTCAAATATTACCGCCGAGATGTTAGGTTGGGTTAGGTTACGTTATATTACGTTATTGATGTATATAAATATCCCACGGAGACGTAGAGGTCAACTCGCCAGGAATGTTGTCAAATATTACCGCCGACATGTTAGGTTCGGTTAGGTTTGGTTATATTACGTTATTGATGTATATGAAGGTCAAACGGAGACGTAGAGGCCAACTCGCCAGGAATGTTGTCAAATATTACCGGCGACATGTTAGGTTGGGTTAGGTTTGGTTATATTACGTTATTGATGTATATGAAGGTCAAACGGAGACGTAGAGGCCAACTCGCCAGGAATGTTGTCAAATATTACCGCCGAGATGTTAGGTTGGGTTAGGTTAGGTTATATTACGTTATTGATGTATATAAAGGTCCCACGGTAACGTAGAGGCCAACTCGCCAGGTATGTTGTCAAATATTACCGCCGAGACGTTAGGTTGGGTTAGGTTATGTTATATTGCGTTATTGATGTATATAAATGTCCCACGGAGACTTAGAGGCCAACTCGCCAGGAATGTTTTCAGATATTACCGCCGAGATGTTAGGTTGGGGTAGGTTAGGTTATATTACGTTATAGATGTATATAAAGGTCCCACGGAGACGTAGAGGCCAACTCGCCAGAATTGTTGTCAAATATTACCGCCGAGACGTTAGGTTGGGTTAGGTTATGTTATATTGCGTTATTGATGTATATAAATGTCCCACGGAGACTTAGAGGCCAACTCGCCAGGAATGATGTCAAATATTACCGCCGAGATGTTAGGTTGGGTTAGGTTGGGTTATATTACGTTATTGATGTATATAAAGATCCCACGGAGACGTAGAGGCCAACTCGCCAGGAATTATGTCAAATATTACCGCCGAGATGTTAGGTTGGGTTAAGTTAGGTTATATTACGTTATTGATGTATATAAAGGTCCCACGGAGACGTAGAGGCCAACAAGCCAGGAATGTAGTCAAATATTACCGCCGAGATGTTAGATTGCGTTAGGCTATTTTATATTAAGTTATTTATGTATATAAAGGTCCAACGGAGACGTAGAGGCCAACTCGCCAGGAATGATGTCAAATATTACCGCCGAGATGTTAGGTTGGGTTAAGTTAGGTTATATTACGTTATTGATGTATATAAAGGTCCCACGGAGACGTAGAGGCCAAGTCGCCAGGTATGTTGTCAAATATTACCGCGGAAATGTTAGGTTTGGTTAGGTTAAGTTATATTACGTTATTTATGTATATGAGGGTTACACAGAGACGTAGAGGTCAACTCGCCAGGAATGTTGTCAAATATTACCGCCGACATGTTAGGTTCGGTTAGGTTTGCTTATATTACGTTATTGATGTATATGAAGGTCAAACGGAGACGTAGAGGCCAACTGGCCAGGAACGTTGTCAAATATTACCGCCAAGATGTTAGGTTGAGTTAGGTTAGGTTATATTACGTTATTGACATATATAAAGGTCCCACGGAGACGCAGAGGCCAACAAGCCAGGAATGTGGTCAAATATTACCGCCGAGATGTTAGGTTGGGTTAGGTTACGTTATATTACGTTATTGATGTATATAAAGGTCCCACGGAGACGTAGAGGCCAACTCGCCAGGTATGTAGTCAAATATTACCGCCGAGATGTTAGATTGCGTTAGGCTATTTTATATTAAGTTATTTATGTATATAAAGGTCCAACGGAGACGTAGAGGCCAACTCGCCAGGAATGATGTCAAATATTACCGCCGTGATGTTAGGTTGGGTTAGGTTACGTTATATTACGTTATTGATGTATATAAAGATCCCACGGAGACGTAGAGGCCAACTCGCCAGGAATGTTGTCAAATATTACCGCCAAGATGATAGATTGGGTTAGGTTAGGTTATATTACGTTATTGACATATATAAAGGACCCACGGAGACGCAGAGGCCAACAAGCCAGGAATGTGGTCAAATATTACCGCCGAGAAGCTAGATTGGGCTAAGCTAGTTTATATTATGTTATTGATGTATATAAAGGTCCCACGGCGACGTAGAGGCTAACTCGCCAGGAATGTTGTCAAATATTACCGCCGACATGTTAGGTTCGGTTAGGTTTGGTTATATTACGTTATTGATGTATATGAAGGTCAAACGGAGACGTAGAGGCCAACTGGCCAGGAACGTTGTCAAATATTACCGCCAAGATGTTAGGTTGAGTTAGGTTAGGTTATATTACGTTATTGACATATATAAAGGTCCCACGGAGACGTAGAGGCCAACACGCCAGTAATGTCGTCAAATATTACCGCCGAGATGATAGGTTGGGTTAGGTTAGCTTATGTAACGTTATTGATGTATACGAAGGTCAAACGGAGACGTAGAGGCCAACTCGCCAGGTATGTTGTCAAATATTACCGCGGAAATGTTAGGTTTGGTTTGGTTAAGTTATATTACGTTATTGATGTATATGAGGGTTACACAGAGACGTAGAGCTCAACTCGCCAGGAATGTTGTCAAATATTACCGCCGACATGTTAGGTTGGGTTAGGTTTGGTTATATTACGTTATTGATGTATATGAAGGTCAAACGGAGACGTAGAGGCCAACTCGCCAGGAATGTTGTCAAATATTACCGCCGAGATGTTAGGTTGGGTTAGGTTAGGTTATATTACGTTATTGATGTATATAAAGGTCCCACGGTAACGTAGAGGCCAACTCGCCAGGAATGATGTCAAATATTACCGCCGAGATGTTAGGTTGGGGTAGGTTGGGTTATATTACGTTATTGATGTATATAAAGATCCCACGGAGACGTAGAGGCCAACTCGCCAGGAATGTTGTCAAATATTACCGCCAAGATGATAGATTGGGTTAGGTTAGGTTATATTACGTTATTGACATATATAAAGGACCCACGGAGACGCAGAGGCCAACAAGCCAGGAATGTGCTCAAATATTACCGCCGAGATGTTAGATTGGGTTGGGCTAGTTTATATTATGTTATTTATGTATATAAAGGTCCCACGGAGACGTAGAGGTCAACTCGCCAGGAATGTTGTCAAATATTACCGCCGACATGTTAGGTTCGGTTAGGTTTGGTTATATTACGTTATTGATGTATATGAAGGTCAAACGGAGACGTAGAGGCCAACTGGCCAGGAACGTTGTCAAATATTACCGCCAAGATGTTAGGTTGAGTTAGGTTAGGTTATATTACGTTATTGACATATATAAAGGTCCCACGGAGACGTAGAGGCCAACTCGCCAGGAATTATGTCAAATATTACCGCCGAGATGTTAGGTTGGGTTAAGTTAGGTTATATTACGTTATTGATGTATATAAAGGTCCCACGGAGACGTAGAGGCCAACAAGCCAGGAATGTAGTCAAATATTACCGCCGAGATGTTAGATTGCGTTAGGCTATTTTATATTAAGTTATTTATGTATATAAAGGTCCAACGGAGACGTAGAGGCCAACTCGCCAGGAATGATGTCAAATATTACCGCCGAGATGTTAGGTTGGGTTAAGTTAGGTTATATTACGTTACTGATGTATATAAAGGACCCACGGAGACGTAGAGGCCAAGTCGCCAGGTATGTTGTCAAATATTACCGCGGAAATGTTAGGTTTGGTTAGGTTAAGTTATATTACGTTATTTATGTATATGAGGGTTACACAGAGACGTAGAGGTCAACTCGCCAGGAATGTTGTCAAATATTACCGCCGACATGTTAGGTTCGGTTAGGTTTGGTTATATTACGTTATTGATGTATATGAAGGTCAAACGGAGACGTAGAGGCCAACTGGCCAGGAACGTTGTCAAATATTACCGCCAAGATGTTAGGTTGAGTTAGGTTAGGTTATATTACGTTATTGACATATATAAAGGTCCCACGGAGACGCAGAGGCCAACAAGCCAGGAATGTGGTCAAATATTACCGCCGAGATGTTAGGTTGGGTTAGGTTACGTTATATTACGTTATTGATGTATATAAAGGTCCCACGGAGACGTAGAGGCCAACTCGCCAGGTATGTTGTCAAATATTACCGCCGTGATGTTAGGTTGGGTTAGGTTACGTTATATTACGTTATTGACGTATATGCGGGTTACACGGAAACGTAGAGGCCAACTCGCCAGGAATGTCGTCAAATATTACCGCCGAGATGATAGGTTGTGTTAGGTTAGGTTATATTACGTTATTGATGTATATAAATATCCCACGGAGACGTAGAGGCCAACTCGCCAGGAATGTTGTCAAATATTACCGCCGAGATGTTAGGTTGGGTTAGGTTAGGTTATATTACGTTATTGATATATATAAAGGTCCCACGGTAACGTAGAGGCCAACTCGCCAGGAATGATGTCAAATATTACCGCCGAGATGTTAGGTTGGGTTAGGTTGGGTTATATTACGTTATTGATGTATATAAAGATCCCACGGAGACGTAGAGGCCAACTCGCCAGGAATGTTGTCAAATATTACCGCCAAGATGTTAGGTTGAGTTAGGTTAGGTTATATTACGTTATTGACATATATAAAGGTCCCACGGAGACGCAGAGGCCAACAAGCCAGGGATGTGGTCATATATTACCGCCGAGATGTTAGGTTGGGTTAGGTTACGTTATATTACGTTATTGATGTATATAAAGGTCCCACGGAGACGTAGAGGCCAACTCGCCAGGTATGTTGTCAAATATTACCGCCGAGATGTTAGGTTGGGTTAGGTTGGGTTATATTACGTTATTGATGTATATAAAGATCCCACGGAGACGTAGAGGCCAACTCGCCAGGAATGTTGTCAAATATTACCGCCGAGATGATAGGTTGGGCTAGGTTAGGTTATATTACGTTATTGATGTATATAAAGGTCCCACGGTAACGTAGAGGCCAACACGCCAGGAATGATGTCAAATATTACCGCCGAGATGTTAGGTTGGGTTAGGTTGGGTTATATTACGTTATTGACATATATAAAGGACCCACGGAGACGCAGAGGCCAACAAGCCAGGAATGTGGTCAAATATTACCGCCGAGAAGTTAGATTGGGCTAAGCTAGTTTATATTATGTTATTGATGTATATAAAGGTCCCACGGCGACGTAGAGGCCAACTCGCCAGGAATGTTGTCATATATTACAGCCGAGATGATAGGTTGGGTTAGGTTAGGTTATGTTACGTTATTGATGTATATGAAGGTCAAACGGAGACGTAGAGGCCAACTCGCCAGGAATGATGTCAAATATTACCGCCGAGATGTTAGGTTGGGTTAAGTTAGGTTATATTACGTTATTGATGTATATAAAGGTCCCACGGAGACGCAGAGTCCAACAAGCCAGGAATGTGGTCAAATATTACCGCCGAGATGTTAGGTTGGGTTAGGTTACGTTATATTACGTTATTGATGTATATAAAGGTCCCACGGAGACGTAGAGGCCAACTCGGCAGGTATGTTGTCAAATATTACCGCGGAAATGTTAGGTTTGGTTTGGTTAAGTTATATTACGTTATTGATGTATATGAGGGTTACACAGAGACGTAGAGGTCAACTCGCCAGGAATGTTGTCAAATATTACCGCCGACATGTTAGGTTGGGTTAGGTTTGGTTATATTACGTTATTGATGTATATGAAGGTTAAACGGAGACGTAGAGGCCAACTCGCCAGGAATGTTGTCAAATATTACTGCCGAGATATTAGATTGCTTTAGGCTATTTTATATTATGTTATTTATGTATATAAAGGTCCAACGGAGACGTAGAGGCCAACAAGACTGGAATGTCGTCAAATATTACCGCCGAGATGTTAGATTGGGTTAGGTTAGGTTATATTACGTTATTGATGTATATGAAGGCCAAACGGAGACGTAGAGGCCAACTCGCAAGGAATGTTGTCAAATCTTACCGCCGAGATGTTAGGTTGTGTTAGGTTAGCTTATATTACGTTATTTATTTATATAAAGGTCAAACGGAGACGTAGAGGCCAACTCGCCAGGAATGATGTCAAATATTACCGCCGAGATATTAAGTTCGGTTAAGTTACGTTATATTACGTTATTGGTGTATATAAAGGTCCCACGTAGACGTAGAGGCCAACTCGCCAGGAATGTTGTCAAATATTACCGCCGAGATGTTAGGTTGGGTTAGGTTATGTTATATTCCGTTATTGATGTATATAAAGGACCCACGGAGACGTAGAGGCCAACAAGACAGGAATGTCGTCAAATATTACCGCCGAGATGTTAGATAGGCTTAGGCTAGTTTATATTATGTTATTTATGTATATAAAGGTCCCACAGAGACGTAGATGCCAACAAGCCAGGAATGTGGTCAAATATTACCGTCGAGATGTTAGATTGGGTTAGGCTAATTTATATTATGTTATTTATGTATATAAAGGTCCCACGGAGACGTAGATGCCAACAAGCCAGGAATGTGGTGAAATATTACCGCCGAGATGTTAGATTGTGTTAGGCTAGCTTATATTATGTTATTGATGTATATAAAGGTCCCACGGAGACGCAGAGGCCAACTCGCCAGGAATGTTGTCAAATATTACCGCCGAGATAATAGGTTGGGTTAGGTTAGGTGATATTACGTTATTGATGTATATGAACGTCAAACGGAGACGTAGAGGCCAACTCGCCAGAAATGTTGTCAAATCTTACCGCCGAGATGTTAGGTTGGGTTAGGTTAGCTTATATTACGTTATTGATGTATATGAAAGTCAAACGGAGACGTAGAGGCCAACTCGCCAGGAATGTTGTCAAATCTTACCGCCGAGATGTTAGGTTGGGTTAGGTTAGCTTATATTACGTTATTGATGTATATGAAGGTCAAACGGAGACGTAAAGGCCAACTCGCCAGGAATGTTGTCAAATATTACCGCCGAGATGTTAGGTTGGGTTAGGTTAGGTTATATTGCGTTATTGATGTATATAAAGGTCCCACGGGGACGTAGAGGCCAACTCGCCAGGAATGTTGTCAAATATTACCGCCGAGATGATAGGTTGGGTTAGGTTAGGTGATATTACGTTATTGATTTATATAAAGGTCAAACGGAGACGTAGAGGCCAACTCGCCAGGAATGATGTCAAATATTACCGCCGAGATATTAAGTTCGGTTAAGTTACGTTATATTACGTTATTGATGTATATAAAGGTACCACGGAGACGTAGAGGCTAACTCGCCAGGAATGTTGTCAAATATTACCGCCGAGATGATAGGTTGGGTTAGGTTAGGATATATTACGTTATTGATGTATATAAAGGACCCACGGAGACGTAGAGGCCAACTCGCCAGGAATGTTGTCAACTATTACCGCCGGGATAATATGTTGGGTTAGGCTAGCTTATATTATGTTATTGATGTATATAAAGGCCCCACGGAGACGTAGAGGCCAACTCGCCAGAATTGTTGTCAAATATTACCGCCGAGATGTTAGGTTGGGTTAGGTTATGTTATATTGCGTTATTGATGTATATAAATGTCCCACGGAGACTTAGAGGCCAACTCGGCAGGAATGTTGTCAAATCTTACCGCCGAGATGTTAGGTTAGGTTAGGTTAGCTTGTATTACGTTATTGATGTATATGAAGGTCAAACGGAGACGTAGAGGCCAACTCGCCAGGAATCTTGTCAAATATTACCGCCGAGATGTTAGGTTGGGTTAGGTTAGGTTATATTACGTTAGTGATGTATATGAAGGTCAAACGGACACGTAGAGGCCAACTCGCCAGGAATGTTGTCAAATATTGCCGCCGAGATGTTAGGTTGGGTTAGGTTAGGTTATATTAGGTTATAGATGTACATAAAGGTCCCACGGAGACGTAGATGCCAACAAGCCAGGAATGTGATCAAATATTACCGAAGAGATGTTAGATTGGCTTCGGCTAGTTTATATTACGTTATTTATGTATATAAAGGTCCCACAGAGACGTAGATGCCAAAAAGCCAGGAATGTGGTCAAATATTACCGTCGAGATGTAAGATTGGGTTAGGCTAGCTTATATTATGTTATTGATGTATATAAAGGTCCCACGGAGACGTAGAGGCCAACTCGCCAGGAATGTTGTCAAATATTGTAGCCGACATGTTAGGTTGGGTTAGGTTAGGTTATATTACGTTATTGATGTATATAAAGGTCCCACGGAGACGTTGAGGCCAACAAGACAGGGATGTCGCCAAATATTACCGCCGAGATGATAGATTGGGGTAGGTTAGGTTATATTACGTTACTGACGTATGCAAAGTTCCCACGGAGATGTAGAGGCCAACAAGCCAGGAATGTGGTCAAATATTACCGCCGAGATGTTAGGTTGGGTTAGGTTAGGTTATATTAGGTTATAGATGTACATAAAGGTTCCACGGAGACGTAGATGCCAACAAGCCAGGAATGTTGTCAAATATTACCGCCGAGATGATGGATTGGGTTCGGCTAGCTTATATTATGTTATTGATGTATATAAAGGTCCCACGGAGACGTAGATGCCAACTCGCCAGAATTGTTGTCAAATATTACCGCCGAGATGATAGGTTGGGTTAGGTTAGGTGATATTACGTTATTGATGTATATAAAGGTCAAACGGAGACGTAGAGGCCAACTCGCCAGGAATGTTGTCAAATATTACCGCCGAGATGTTAGGTTGGGTTAGGTTATGTTGTATTCCATTATTGATGTATATAAAGGACCCATGGAGACGTAGAGGCCAACAAGACAGGAATGTCGTCAAATATTACCGCCGAGATGTTAGATTGGGTTAGGTTACGTTATATTACGTTACTGACGTATGTAAAGGTCCCACGGAGACGCAGAGGCCAACAAGCCAGGAATGTGGTCAAATATTACCGAAGGGATGTTAGATTGGGTTAGGCTAATTTATATTATGTTATTTATGTATATAAAGGTCCCACGGAGACGTAGATGCCAACAAGCCAGGAATGTGGTCAAATATTACCGCCGAGATGTTAGATTGTGTTAGGCTAGCTTATATTATGTTATTGATGTATATAAAGGTCCCACGGAGACGTAGAGGCCAACTCGCCAGGAATGTTGTCAAATATTACCGCCGAGATAATAGGTTGGGTTAGGTTAGGTGATATTACGTTATTGATGTATATGAACGTCAAACGGAGACGTAGAGGCCAACTCGCCAGGAATGTTGTCAAATCTTACCGCCGAGATGTTAGGTTGGGTTAGGTTAGCTTATATTACGTTATTGATGTATATGAAAGTCAAACGGAGACGTAGAGGCCAACTCGCCAGGAATGTTGTCAAATCTTACCGCCGAGATGTTAGGTTGGGTTAGGTTAGCTTATATTACGTTATTGATGTATATGAAGGTCAAACGGAGACGTAGAGGCCAACTCGCCAGGAATGTTGTCAAATATTACCGCCGAGATGTTAGGTTGGGTTAGGTTAGGTTATATTGCGTTATTGATGTATATAAAGGTCCCACGGGGACGTAGAGGCCAACTCGCCAGGAATGTTGTCAAATATTACCGCCGAGATGATAGGTTGGGTTAGGTTTGGTTATATTACGTTATAGATGTATATAAAGGTCCCACGCAGACGTAGAGGCCAACTCGCCAGGAATGTTGTCAAATATTACCGCCGAGATGATAGGTTGGGTTAGGTTAGGTGATATTACGTTATTGATTTATATAAAGGTCAAACGGAGACGTAGAGGCCAACTCGCCAGGAATGATGTCAAATATTACCGCCGAGATATTAAGTTCGGTTAAGTTACGTTATATTACGTTATTGATGTATATAAAGGTACCACGGAGACGTAGAGGCTAACTCGCCAGGAATGTTGTCAAATATTACCGCCGAGATGATAGGTTGGGTTAGGTTAGGATATATTACGTTATTGATGTATATAAAGGACCCACGGAGACGTAGAGGCCAACTCGCCAGGAATGTTGTCAAATATTACCGCCTGGATGATATGTTGGGTTAGGCTAGCTTATATTATGTTATTGATGTATATAAAGGTCCCACGGAGACGTAGAGGCCAACTCGCCAGAATTGTTGTCAAATATTACCGCCGAGATGTTAGGTTGGGTTAGGTTATGTTATATTGCGTTATTGATGTATATAAATGTCCCACGGAGACTTAGAGGCCAACTCGGCAGGAATGTTGTCAAATCTTACCGCCGAGATGTTAGGTTAGGTTAGGTTAGCTTGTATTACGTTATTGATGTATATGAAGGTCAAACGGAGACGTAGAGGCCAACTCGCCAGGAATCTTGTCAAATATTACCGCCGAGATGTTAGGTTGGGTTAGGTTAGGTTATATTACGTTAGTGATGTATATGAAGGTCAAACGGACACGTAGAGGCCAACTCGCCAGGAATGTTGTCAAATATTGTCGCCGAGATGTTAGGTTGGGTTAGGTTAGGTTATATTAGGTTATAGATGTACATAAAGGTCCCACGGAGACGTAGATGCCAACAAGCCAGGAATGTGATCAAATATTACCGAAGAGATGTTAGATTGGCTTCGGCTAGTTTATATTACGTTATTTATGTATATAAAGGTCCCACAGAGACGTAGATGCCAACAAGCCAGGAATGTGGTCAAATATTACCGTCGAGATGTTAGGTTGGGTTAGGTTAGGTTATATTACGTTATTGATGTATATAAAGGTCCCACGGAGACGTTGAGGCCAACAAGACAGGGATGTCGCCAAATATTACCGCCGAGATGATAGATTGGGGTAGGTTAGGTTATATTACGTTACTGACGTATGCAAAGTTCCCACGGAGATGTAGAGGCCAACAAGCCAGGAATGTGGTCAAATATTACCGCCGAGATGTTAGGTTGGGTTAGGTTAGGTTATATTAGGTTATAGATGTACATAAAGGTTCCGCGGAGACGTAGATGCCAACAAGCCAGGAATGTGGTCAAATATTACCGCCGAGATGTTAGATTGGGTTAGGCTAGCTTATATTATGTTATTTATGTATATAAAGGTCCCACGGAGACGTAGATGCCAACAAGCCAGGAATGTGGTCAAATATTACCGCCGAGATGTTAGATTGGGTTAGGCTAGCTTATATTATGTTATTGATGTATATAAAGGTCCCACGGAGACGTAGAGGCTAACTCGCCAGGAATGTTGTCAAATATTACCGCCGAGATGATAGGTTGGGTTAGGTTAGGATATATTACGTTATTGATGTATATAAAGGACCCACGGAGACGTAGAGGCCAACTCGCCAGGAATGTTGTCAAATATTACCGCCGGGATGATATGTTGGGTTAGGCTAGCTTATATTATGTTATTGATGTATATAAAGGTCCCACGGAGACGTGGAGGCCAACTCGCCAGAATTGTTGTCAAATATTACCGCCGAGATCTTAGGTTGGGTTAGGTTATGTTATATTGCGTTATTGATGTATATAAATGTCCCACGGAGACTTAGAGGCCAACTCGCCAGGAATGTTGTCAAATATAACCGCCGAGATGTTAGGTTGGGTTAGGTATAGTTATATTACGTTATTGATGTATATGAGGGTTACCCGGAGACGTAGAGGTCAACTCGCCAGGAATGTTGTCAAATATTACCGCCGAGATGATAGGTTGGGTTAGGCTAGCTTATATTATGTTATTTATGTATATAAAGGTCCCACGGGGACGTAGAGGCCAACTCGCCAGGAATGTTGTCAAATATTACCGCCGAGATGATAGGTTGGGTTAGGTTAGGTGATATTACGTTATTGATGTATATGAAGGTCAAACGGAGACGTAAAGGCCAACTCCCCAGGAATGTTGTCAAATATTACCGCCGAGATGTTCCGTTGGGTTAGGTTAGGTTATATTATGTTATTGATGTATATGAAGGTCCCACGGAGACGTAGAGGCCAACTCGCCAGGAATGTTGTCAAATATTACCGCCGAGATGATAGGTTGGGTTCGGCTAGCTTATATTATGTTATTGATGTATATAAAGATCCCACGGAGACGAAGATGCCAACTCGCCAGAATTGTTGTCAAATATTACCGCCGAGATGATTGGTTGGGTTAGGTTAGGTGATATTATGTTATTGATTTATATAAAGGTCAAACGGAGACGTAGAGGCCAACTCGCCAGGAATGTTGTCAGATATTACCGCCGAGATGTTAGGTTGGGTTAGGTTAGCTTATATTACGTTATTGATGTATATGAAAGTCAAACGGAGACGTAGAGGCCAACTCGCCAGGAATGTTGTCAAATATTACCGCCGAGATGTTAGGTTGGGTTAGGTTAGGTTATATTACGTTAGTGATGTATATGAAGGTCAAACGGAAACGTAGAGGCCAACTGGCCAGGAATGTTGTCAAATATTGTCGCCGAGATGTTAGGTTGGGTTAGGTTAGGTTATATTGCGTTATTGATGTATATAAAGGTCCCACGGGGACGTAGAGGCCAACTCGCCAGGAATGTTGTCAAATATTACCGCCGAGATGATAGGTTGGGTTAGGCTACCTTATATTATGTTATTGATGAATATAAAGGTCCCACGGAGACGTAGAGGCCAACTCGCCAGAATTGTTGTCAAATATTACCGCCGAGACGTTAGGTTGGGTTAGGTTATGTTATATTGCGTTATTGATGTATATAAATGTCCCACGGAGACTTAGAGGCCAACTCGCCAGGAATGTTTTCAGATATTACCGCCGAGATGTTAGGTTGGGGTAGGTTAGGTTATATTACGTTATAGATGTATATAAAGGTCCCACGCAGACGTAGAGGCCAACAAGCCAGGAATGTTGTCAAATATAACCGCCGAGATGTTAGGTTGGGTTAGGCTTAGTTATATTACGTTATTGATGTATATAAAGTTCCCACGGAAACGTAGAGGCCAACAAGACAGGAATGTCGTCAAATATTACCGCCGAGATGTTAGATTGGTTTAGGTTAGGTTATATTACGTTATTGACGTATGCAAAGGTCCCACGGAGACGCAGAGGCCAACAAGCCAGGAATGTGATCAAATATTACCGAAGAGATGTTAGATTGGCTTAGGCTAGTTTATATTATGTTATTTATGTATATAAAGGTCCCACAGAGACGTAGATACCTACAAGCCAGGAATGTGGTCAAATATTACCGTCGAGATGTAAGATTGGGTTAGGCTAGCTTATATTTTGTTATTGATGTATATAAAGGTCCCACGGAGACGTAGAGGCCAACTCGCCAGGAATGTTGTCAAATATTGTAGCCGACATGTTAGGTTGGGTTAGGTTAGGTTATATTACGTTATTGATGTATATAAAGGTCCCACGGAGACGTTGAGGCCAACAAGACAGGGATGTCGCCAAATATTACCGCCGAGATGTTAGATTGGGGTAGGTTAGGTTATATTACGTTACTGACGTATGCAAAGTTCCCACGGAGACGTAGAGGCCAACAAGCCAGGAATGTGGTCAAATATTACCGCCGAGATGTTAGGTTGGGTTAGGTTAGGTTATATTAGGTTATAGATGTACATAAAGGTCCCACGGAGACGTAGATACCAACAAGCCAGGAATGTGGTCAAATATTACCGCCGAGATGTTAGATTGGGTTAGGCTAGCTTATATTATGTTATTTATGTATATAAAGGTCCCACGGAGACGTAGATGCCAACAAGCCACGAATGTGGTCAAATATTACCGCCGAGATGTTAGATTGGGTTAGGCTAGCTTATATTATGTTATTGATGTATATAAAGGTCCCACGGAGACGTAGAGGCTAACTCGCCAGGAATGTTGTCAAATATTACCGCCGAGATAATAGGTTGGGTTAGGTTAGGATATATTACGTTATTGATGTATATAAAGGACCCACGGAGACGTAGAGGCCAACTCGCCAGGAATGTTGTCAAATATTACCGCCGGGATGATATGTTGGGTTAGGCTAGCTTATATTATGTTATTGATGTATATAAAGGTCCCACGGAGACGTAGAGGCCAACAAGCCAGAATTGTTGTCAAATATTACCGCCGAGATGTTAGGTTGGGTTAGGTTATGTTATATTGCGTTATTGATGTATATAAATGTCCCACGGAGACTTAGAGGCCAACTCGCCAGGAATGTTTTCAGATATTACCGCCGAGATGTTAGGTTGGGGTAGGTTAGGTTATATTACGTTATAGATGTATATAAAGGTCCCACGCAGACGTAGAGGCCAACAAGCCAGGAATGTTGTCAAATATAACCGCCGAGATGTTAAGTTGGGTTAGGTTTAGTTATATTACGTTATTGATGTATACAAAGGTCCCACGGAAACGTAGAGGCCAACAAGACAGGAATGTCGTCAAATATTACCGCCGAGATGTTAGATTGGTTTAGGTTAGGTTATATTACGTTATTGACGTATGCAAAGGTCCCACGGAGACGCAGAGGCCAACAAGCCAGGAATGTGATCAAATATCACCGAAGAGATGTTAGATTGGCTTAGGCTAGTTTATATTATGTTATTTATGTATATAAAGGTCCCACGGAGACGGAGATGCCAACAAGCCAGGAATGTGGTCAAATATTACCGCCGAGATGTTAGATTGGGTTAGGCTAGCTTATATTATGTTATTGATGTATATAAAGGTCCCACGGAGACGTAGAGGCTAACTCGCCAGGAATGTTGTCAAATATTACCGCCGAGATGATAGGTTGGGTTAGGTTAGGATATATTACGTTATTGATGTATATAAAGGTCCCACGGAGACGTAGAGGCCAACTCGCCAGAATTGTTGTCAAATATTACCGCCGGGATGATATGTTGGGTTAGGCTAGCTTATATTATGTTATTGATGTATATAAAGGTCCCACGGAGACGTAGATGCCAACTCGCCAGAATTGTTGTCAAATATTACCGCCGAGATGTTAGGTTGTGTTAGGTTATGTTATATTGCGTTATTGATGTATATAAATGTCCCACGGAGACTTAGAGGCCAACTCGCCAGGAATGTTTTCAGATATTACCGCCGAGATGTTAGGTTGGGGTAGGTTAGGTTATATTACGTTATAGATGTATATAAAGGTCCCACGCAGACGTAGAGGCCAACAAGCCAGGAATGTTGTCAAATATAACCGCCGAGATGTTAGGTTGGGTTAGGTTTAGTTATATTACGTTATTGATGTATATAAAGGTCCCACGGAAACGTAGAGGCCAACAAGACAGGAATGTCGTCAAATATTACCGCCGAGATGTTAGATTGGTTTAGGTTAGGTTATATTACGTTATTGACGTATGCAAAGGTCCCACGGAGACGCAGAGGCCAACAAGCCAGGAATGTGATCAAATATCACCGAAGAGATGTTAGATTGGATTAGGCTAGTTTATATTATGTTATTTATGTATATAAAGGTCCCACGGAGACGTAGATGCCAACAAGCCACGAATGTGGTCAAATATTACCGCCGAGATGTTAGATTGGGTTAGGCTAGCTTATATTATGTTATTGATGTATATAAAGGTCCCACGGAGACGTAGAGGCTAACTCGCCAGGAATGTTGTCAAATATTACCGCCGAGATGATAGGTTGGGTTAGGTTAGGATATATTACGTTATTGATGTATATAAAGGACCCACGGAGACGTAGAGGCCAACTCGCCAGGAATGTTGTCAAATATTACCGCCGGGATGATATGTTGGGTTAGGCTAGCTTATATTATGTTATTGATGTATATAAAGGTCCCACGGAGACGTAGAGGCCAACAAGCCAGAATTGTTGTCAAATATTACCGCCGAGATGTTAGGTTGGGTTAGGTTATGTTATATTGCGTTATTGATGTATATAAATGTCCCACGGAGACTTAGAGGCCAACTCGCCAGGAATGTTTTCAGATATTACCGCCGAGATGTTAGGTTGGGGTAGGTTAGGTTATATTACGTTATAGATGTATATAAAGGTCCCACGCAGACGTAGAGGCCAACAAGCCAGGAATGTTGTCAAATATAACCGCCGAGATGTTAAGTTGGGTTAGGTTTAGTTATATTACGTTATTGATGTATACAAAGGTCCCACGGAAACGTAGAGGCCAACAAGACAGGAATGTCGTCAAATATTACCGCCGAGATGTTAGATTGGTTTAGGTTAGGTTATATTACGTTATTGACGTATGCAAAGGTCCCACGGAGACGCAGAGGCCAACAAGCCAGGAATGTGATCAAATATCACCGAAGAGATGTTAGATTGGCTTAGGCTAGTTTATATTATGTTATTTATGTATATAAAGGTCCCACGGAGACGGAGATGCCAACAAGCCAGGAATGTGGTCAAATATTACCGCCGAGATGTTAGATTGGGTTAGGCTAGCTTATATTATGTTATTGATGTATATAAAGGTCCCACGGAGACGTAGAGGCTAACTCGCCAGGAATGTTGTCAAATATTACCGCCGAGATGATAGGTTGGGTTAGGTTAGGATATATTACGTTATTGATGTATATAAAGGTCCCACGGAGACGTAGAGGCCAACTCGCCAGAATTGTTGTCAAATATTACCGCCGGGATGATATGTTGGGTTAGGCTAGCTTATATTATGTTATTGATGTATATAAAGGTCCCACGGAGACGTAGATGCCAACTCGCCAGAATTGTTGTCAAATATTACCGCCGAGATGTTAGGTTGTGTTAGGTTATGTTATATTGCGTTATTGATGTATATAAATGTCCCACGGAGACTTAGAGGCCAACTCGCCAGGAATGTTTTCAGATATTACCGCCGAGATGTTAGGTTGGGGTAGGTTAGGTTATATTACGTTATAGATGTATATAAAGGTCCCACGCAGACGTAGAGGCCAACAAGCCAGGAATGTTGTCAAATATAACCGCCGAGATGTTAGGTTGGGTTAGGTTTAGTTATATTACGTTATTGATGTATATAAAGGTCCCACGGAAACGTAGAGGCCAACAAGACAGGAATGTCGTCAAATATTACCGCCGAGATGTTAGATTGGTTTAGGTTAGGTTATATTACGTTATTGACGTATGCAAAGGTCCCACGGAGACGCAGAGGCCAACAAGCCAGGAATGTGATCAAATATCACCGAAGAGATGTTAGATTGGATTAGGCTAGTTTATATTATGTTATTTATGTATATAAAGGTCCCACGGAGACGAAGATGCCAACAAGCCAGGAATGTGGTCAAATATTACCGCCGAGATGTTAGATTGGGTTAGGCTAGCTTATATTATGTTATTTATGTATATAAAGGTCCCACGGAGACGTAGAGGCCAACTCGCCAGAATTGTTGTCAAATATTACCGCCGAGATGTTAGGTTGGGTTAGGTTATGTTATATTCCGTTATTGATGTATATAAATGTCCCACGGAGACTTAGAGGCCAACTCGGCAGGAATGTTGTCAAATCTTACCGCCGAGATGTTAGGTTAGGTTAGGTTAGCTTGTATTACGTTATTGATGTATATGAAGGTCAAACGAAGACGTAGAGGCCAACTCGCCAGGAATGTTGTCAAATATTACCGCCGAGATGTTAGGTTGGGTGAGGTTAGGTTATATTACGTTATTGATGTATATGAAGGTCAAACGGAGACGTAGAGGCCAACTCGCCAGGAATGTTGTCAAATATTACCGCCGAGATGTTAGGTTGGGTTAGGTTAGGTTATATTACGTTAGTGATGTATATGAAGGTCAAACGGAAACGTAGAGGCCAACTGGCCAGGAATGTTGTCAAATATTGTCGCCGAGATGTTAGGTTGGGTTAGGTTAGGTTATATTGCGTTATTGATGTATATAAAGGTCCCACGGGGACGTAGTGGCCAACTCGCCAGGAATGTTGTGAAATATTACCGCCGAGATGATAGGTTGGGTTAGGCTACCTTATATTATGTTATTGATGTATATAAAGGTCCCACGGAGACGTAGAGGCCAACTCGCCAGAATTGTTGTCAAATATTACCGCCGAGACGTTAGGTTGGGTTAGGTTATGTTATATTGCGTTATTGATGTATATAAATGTCCCACGGAGACTTAGAGGCCAACTCGCCAGGAATGTTTTCAGATATTACCGCCGAGATGTTAGGTTGGGGTAGGTTAGGTTATATTACGTTATAGATGTATATAAAGGTCCCACGGAGACGTAGAGGCCAACTCGCCAGAATTGTTGTCAAATATTACCGCCGAGACGTTAGGTTGGGTTAGGTTATGTTATATTGCGTTATTGATGTATATAAATGTCCCACGGAGACTTAGAGGCCAACTCGCC
The DNA here is from genome assembly GCA_963969225.1 of Xylocopa violacea. Classification (NCBI taxonomy): domain Eukaryota; kingdom Metazoa; phylum Arthropoda; class Insecta; order Hymenoptera; family Apidae; genus Xylocopa; species Xylocopa violacea. The sequence goes on along the minus strand of CAXAJV010000836.1, from coordinate 4,456,783 downwards.
AGGAATGTTTTCAGATATTACCGCCGAGATGTTAGGTTGGGGTAGGTTAGGTTATATTACGTTATAGATGTATATAAAGGTCCCACGCAGACGTAGAGGCCAACAAGCCAGGAATGTTGTCAAATATAACCGCCGAGATGTTAGGTTGGGTTAGGTTTAGTTATATTACGTTATTGATGTATATAAAGGTCCCACGGAAACGTAGAGGCCAACAAGACAGGAATGTCGTCAAATATTACCGCCGAGATGTTAGATTGGTTTAGGTTAGGTTATATTACGTTATTGACGTATGCAAAGGTCCCACGGAGACGCAGAGGCCAACAAGCCAGGAATGTGATCAAATATCACCGAAGACATGTTAGATTGGCTTAGGCTAGTTTATATTATGTTATTTATGTATATAAAGGTCCCACGGAGACTAAGATGCCAACAAGCCAGGAATGTGGTCAAATATTACCGCCGAGATGTTAGATTGGGTTAGGCTAGCTTATATTATGTTATTGATGTATATAAAGGTCCCACGGAGACGTAGAGGCCAACTCGCCAGAATTGTTGTCAAATATTACCGCCGAGATGTTAGGTTGGGTTAGGTTATGTTATATTCCGTTATTGATGTATATAAATGTCCCACGGAGACTTAGAGGCCAACTCGGCAGGAATGTTGTCAAATCTTACCGCCGAGATGTTAGGTTAGGTTAGGTTAGCTTGTATTACGTTATTGATGTATATGAAGGTCAAACGAAGACGTAGAGGCCAACTCGCCAGGAATCTTGTCAAATATTACCGCCGAGATGTTAGGTTGGGTTAGGTTAGGTTATATTACGTTAGTGATGTATATGAAGGTCAAACGGAAACGTAGAGGCCAACTCGCCAGGAATGTTGTCAAATATTGTCGCCGAGATGTTAGGTTGGGTTAGGTTAGGTTATATTACGTTAGTGATGTATATGAAGGTCAAACGGAAACGTAGAGGCCAACTCGCCAGGAATGTTGTCAAATATTGTCGCCGAGATGTTAGGTTGGGTTAGGTTAGGTTATATTAGGTTATAGATGTACATAAATGTCCCACGGAGACGTAGATGCCAACAAGCCAGGAATGTGATCAAATATTACCGAAGAGATGTTAGATTGGCTTAGGCTAGGTTATATTACGTTATTTATGTATATAAAGGTCCCACAGAGACGTAGATGCCAACAAGCCAGGAATGTGGTCAAATATTACCGTCGAGATGTAAGATTGGGTTAGGCTAGCTTATATTATGTTATTGATGTATATAAAGGTCCCACGGAGACGTAGAGGCCAACTCGCCAGGAATGTTGTCAAATATTGTAGCCGACATGTTAGGTTGGGTTAGGTTAGGTTATATTACGTTATTGATGTATATAAAGGTCCCACGGAGACGTTGAGGCCAACAAGACAGGGATGTCGCCAAATATTACCGCCGAGATGTTAGATTGGGGTACGTTAGGTCATATTACGTTACTGACGTATGCAAAGTTCCCACGGAGACGTAGAGGCCAACAAGCCAGGAATGTGGTCAAATATTACCGCCGAGATGTTAGATTGGGTTAGGCTAGCTTATATTATGTTATTTATGTATATAAAGGTCCCATGGAGACGTAGATGCCAACAAGCCAGGAATGTGGTCAAATATTACCGCCGAGATGTTAGATTGGGTTAGGCTAGCTTATATTATGTTATTGATGTATATAAAGGTCCCACGGAGACGTAGAGGCCAACTCGCCAGAATTGTTGTCAAATATTACCGCCGAGACGTTAGGTTGGGTTAGGTTATGTTATATTGCGTTATTGATGTATATAAATGTCCCACGGAGACTTAGAGGCCAACTCGCCTGGAATGTTTTCAGATATTACCGCCGAGATGTTAGGTTGGGGTAGGTTAGGTTATATTACGTTATAGATGTATATAAAGGTCCCACGCAGACGTAGAGGCCAACAAGCCAGGAATGTTGTCAAATATAACCGCCGAGATGTTAGGTTGGGTTAGGCTTAGTTATATTACGTTATTGATGTATATAAAGTTCCCACGGAAACGTAGAGGCCAACAAGACAGGAATGTCGTCAAATATTACCGCCGAGATGTTAGATTGGTTTAGGTTAGGTTATATTACGTTATTGACGTATGCAAAGGTCCCACGGAGACGTAGAGGCTAACTCGCCAGGAATGTTGTCAAATATTACCGCCGAGATGATAGGTTGGGTTAGGTTAGGATATATTACGTTATTGATGTATATAAAGGACCCACGGAGACGTAGAGGCCAACTCGCCAGGAATGTTGTCAAATATTACCGCCGGGATGATATGTTGGGTTAGGCTAGCTTATATTATGTTATTGATGTATATAAAGGTCCCACGGAGACGTAGAGGCCAACAAGCCAGAATTGTTGTCAAATATTACCGCCGAGATGTTAGGTTGGGTTAGGTTATGTTATATTGCGTTATTGATGTATATAAATGTCCCACGGAGACTTAGAGGCCAACTCGCCAGGAATGTTTTCAGATATTACCGCCGAGATGTTAGGTTGGGGTAGGTTAGGTTATATTACGTTATAGATGTATATAAAGGTACCACGCAGACGTAGAGGCCAACAAGCCAGGAATGTTGTCAAATATAACCGCCGAGATGTTAGGTTGGGTTAGGTTTAGTTATATTACGTTATTGATGTATATAAAGGTCCCACGGAAACGTAGAGGCCAACAAGACAGGAATGTCGTCAAATATTACCGCCGAGATGTTAGATTGGTTTAGGTTAGGTTATATTACGTTATTGACGTATGCAAAGGTCCCACGGAGACGCAGAGGCCAACAAGCCAGGAATGTGATCAAATATCACCGAAGAGATGTTAGATTGGCTTAGGCTAGTTTATATTATGTTATTTATGTATATAAAGGTCCCACGGAGACGGAGATGCCAACAAGCCAGGAATGTGGTCAAATATTACCGCCGAGATGTTAGATTGGGTTAGGCTAGCTTATATTATGTTATTGATGTATATAAAGGTCCCACGGAGACGTAGAGGCTAACTCGCCAGAATTGTTGTCAAATATTACCGCCGAGATGTTAGGTTGGGTTAGGTTATGTTATATTCCGTTATTGATGTATATAAATGTCCCACGGAGACTTAGAGGCCAACTCGGCAGGAATGTTGTCAAATCTTACCGCCGAGATGTTAGGTTAGGTTAGGTTAGCTTGTATTACGTTATTGATGTATATGAAGGTCAAACGAAGACGTAGAGGCCAACTCGCCAGGAATCTTGTCAAATATTACCGCCGAGATGTTAGGTTGGGTTAGGTTAGGTTATATTACCTTAGTGATGTATATGAAGGTCAAACGGAAACGTAGAGGCCAACTCGCCAGGAATGTTGTCAAATATTGTCGCCGAGATGTTAGGTTGGGTTAGGTTAGGTTATATTAGGTTATAGATGTACATAAATGTCCCACGGAGACGTAGATGCCAACAAGCCAGGAATGTGATCAAATATTACCGAAGAGATGTTAGATTGGCTTAGGCTAGGTTATATTACGTTATTTATGTATATAAAGGTCCCACAGAGACGTAGATGCCAACAAGCCAGGAATGTGGTCAAATATTACCGTCGAGATGTAAGATTGGGTTAGGCTAGCTTATATTATGTTATTGATGTATATAAAGGTCCCACGGAGACGTAGAGGCCAACTCGCCAGGAATGTTGTCAAATATTGTAGCCGACATGTTAGGTTGGGTTAGGTTAGGTTATATTACGTTATTGATGTATATAAAGGTCCCACGGAGACGTTGAGGCCAACAAGACAGGGATGTCGCCAAATATTACCGCCGAGATGTTAGATTGGGGTAGGTTAGGTTATATTACGTTACTGACGTATGCAAAGTTCCCACGGAGACGTAGAGGCCAACAAGCCAGGAATGTGGTCAAATATTACCGCCGAGATGTTAGGTTGGGTTAGGTTAGGTTATATTAGGTTATAAATGTACATAAAGGTCCCACGGAGACGTAGATGCCAACAAGCCAGGAATGTGATCAAATATTACCGCCGAGATGTTAGATTGGGTTAGGCTAGCTTATATTATGTTATTTATGTATATAAAGGTCCCACGGAGACGTAGATGCCAACAAGCCAGGAATGTGGTCAAATATTACCGCCGAGATGTTAGATTGGTTTAGGTTAGGTTATATTACGTTATTGACGTATGCAAAGGTCCCACGGAGACGTAGAGGCTAACTCGCCAGGAATGTTGTCAAATATTACCGCCGAGATGATAGGTTGGGTTAGGTTAGGATATATTACGTTATTGATGTATATAAAGGACCCACGGAGACGTAGAGGCCAACTCGCCAGGAATGTTGTCAAATATTACCGCCGGGATGATATGTTGGGTTAGGCTAGCTTATATTATGTTATTGATGTATATAAAGGTCCCACGGAGACGTAGAGGCCAACAAGCCAGAATTGTTGTCAAATATTACCGCCGAGATGTTAGGTTGGGTTAGGTTATGTTATATTGCGTTATTGATGTATATAAATGTCCCACGGAGACTTAGAGGCCAACTCGCCAGGAATGTTTTCAGATATTACCGCCGAGATGTTAGGTTGGGGTAGGTTAGGTTATATTACGTTATAGATGTATATAAAGGTACCACGCAGACGTAGAGGCCAACAAGCCAGGAATGTTGTCAAATATAACCGCCGAGATGTTAGGTTGGGTTAGGTTTAGTTATATTACGTTATTGATGTATATAAAGGTCCCACGGAAACGTAGAGGCCAACAAGACAGGAATGTCGTCAAATATTACCGCCGAGATGTTAGATTGGTTTAGGTTAGGTTATATTACGTTATTGACGTATGCAAAGGTCCCACGGAGACGCAGAGGCCAACAAGCCAGGAATGTGATCAAATATCACCGAAGAGATGTTAGATTGGCTTAGGCTAGTTTATATTATGTTATTTATGTATATAAAGGTCCCACGGAGACGGAGATGCCAACAAGCCAGGAATGTGGTCAAATATTACCGCCGAGATGTTAGATTGGGTTAGGCTAGCTTATATTATGTTATTGATGTATATAAAGGTCCCACGGAGACGTAGAGGCTAACTCGCCAGAATTGTTGTCAAATATTACCGCCGAGATGTTAGGTTGGGTTAGGTTATGTTATATTCCGTTATTGATGTATATAAATGTCCCACGGAGACTTAGAGGCCAACTCGGCAGGAATGTTGTCAAATCTTACCGCCGAGATGTTAGGTTAGGTTAGGTTAGCTTGTATTACGTTATTGATGTATATGAAGGTCAAACGAAGACGTAGAGGCCAACTCGCCAGGAATCTTGTCAAATATTACCGCCGAGATGTTAGGTTGGGTTAGGTTAGGTTATATTACCTTAGTGATGTATATGAAGGTCAAACGGAAACGTAGAGGCCAACTCGCCAGGAATGTTGTCAAATATTGTCGCCGAGATGTTAGGTTGGGTTAGGTTAGGTTATATTAGGTTATAGATGTACATAAATGTCCCACGGAGACGTAGATGCCAACAAGCCAGGAATGTGATCAAATATTACCGAAGAGATGTTAGATTGGCTTAGGCTAGGTTATATTACGTTATTTATGTATATAAAGGTCCCACAGAGACGTAGATGCCAACAAGCCAGGAATGTGGTGAAATATTACCGTCGAGATGTAAGATTGGGTTAGGCTAGCTTATATTATGTTATTGATGTATATAAAGGTCCCACGGAGACGTAGAGGCCAACTCGCCAGGAATGTTGTCAAATATTGTAGCCGACATGTTAGGTTGGGTTAGGTTAGGTTATATTACGTTATTGATGTATATAAAGGTCCCACGGAGACGTTGAGGCCAACAAGACAGGGATGTCGCCAAATATTACCGCCGAGATGTTAGATTGGGGTAGGTTAGGTTATATTACGTTACTGACGTATGCAAAGTTCCCACGGAGACGTAGAGGCCAACAAGCCAGGAATGTGGTCAAATATTACCGCCGAGATGTTAGGTTGGGTTAGGTTAGGTTATATTAGGTTATAAATGTACATAAAGGTCCCACGGAGACGTAGATGCCAACAAGCCAGGAATGTGATCAAATATTACCGCCGAGATGTTAGATTGGGTTAGGCTAGCTTATATTATGTTATTTATGTATATAAAGGTCCCACGGAGACGTAGATGCCAACAAGCCAGGAATGTGGTCAAATATTACCGCCGAGATGTTAGATTGGGTTAGGCTAGCTTATATTATGTTATTGATGTATATAAAGGTCCCACGGAGACGTAGAGGCTAACTTGCCAGGAATGTTGTCAAATATTACCGCCGAGATTATAGGTTGGGTTAGGTTAGGATATATTACGTTATTGATGTATATAAAGGAACCACGGAGACGTAGAGGCCAACTCGCCAGGAATGTTGTCAAATATTACCGCCGGGATGATATGTTGGGTTAGGCTAGCTTATATTATGTTATTGATGTATATAAAGGTCCCACGGAGACGTAGATGCCAACTCGCCAGAATTGTTGTCAAATATTACCGCCGAGATGTTAGGTTGTGTTAGGTTATGTTATATTGCGTTATTGATGTATATAAATGTCCCACGGAGACTTAGAGGCCAACTCGCCAGGAATGTTTTCAGATATTACCGCCGAGATGTTAGGTTGGGGTAGGTTAGGTTATATTACGTTATAGATGTATATAAAGGTCCCACGCAGACGTAGAGGCCAACAAGCCAGGAATGTTGTCAAATATAACCGCCGAGATGTTAGGTTGGGTTAGGTTTAGTTATATTACGTTATTGATGTATATAAAGGTCCCACGGAAACGTAGAGGCCAACAAGACAGGAATGTCGTCAAATATTACCGCCGAGATGTTAGATTGGTTTAGGTTAGGTTATATTACGTTATTGACGTATGCAAAGGTCCCACGGAGACGCAGAGGCCAACAAGCCAGGAATGTGATCAAATATCACCGAAGAGATGTTAGATTGGATTAGGCTAGTTTATATTATGTTATTTATGTATATAAAGGTCCCACGGAGACGAAGATGCCAACAAGCCAGGAATGTGGTCAAATATTACCGCCGAGATGTTAGATTGGGTTAGGCTAGCTTATATTATGTTATTGATGTATATAAAGGTCCCACGGAGACGTAGAGGCCAACTCGCCAGAATTGTTGTCAAATATTACCGCCGAGATGTTAGGTTGGGTTAGGTTATGTTATATTCCGTTATTGATGTATATAAATGTCCCACGGAGACTTAGAGGCCAACTCGCCAGGAATGTTTTCAGATATTACCGCCGAGATGTTAGGTTGGGGTAGGTTAGGTTATATTACGTTATAGATGTATATAAAGGTCCCACGGGGACGTAGAGGCCAACTCGCCAGGAATGTTGTGAAATATTACCGCCGAGATGATAGGTTGGGTTAGGCTACCTTATATTATGTTATTGATGTATATAAAGGTCCCACGGAGACGTAGAGGCCAACTCGCCAGAATTGTTGTCAAATATTACCGCCGAGACGTTAGGTTGGGTTAGGTTATGTTATATTGCGTTATTGATGTATATAAATGTCCCACGGAGACTTAGAGGCCAACTCGCCAGGAATGTTTTCAGATATTACCGCCGAGATGTTAGGTTGGGGTAGGTTAGGTTATATTACGTTATAGATGTATATAAAGGTCCCACGGAGACGTAGAGGCCAACTCGCCAGAATTGTTGTCAAATATTACCGCCGAGACGTTAGGTTGGGTTAGGTTATGTTATATTGCGTTATTGATGTATATAAATGTCCCACGGAGACTTAGAGGCCAACTCGCCAGGAATGTTTTCAGATATTACCGCCGAGATGTTAGGTTGGGGTAGGTTAGGTTATATTACGTTATAGATGTATATAAAGGTCCCACGCAGACGTAGAGGCCAACAAGCCAGGAATGTTGTCAAATATAACCGCCGAGATGTTAGGTTGGGTTAGGTTTAGTTATATTACGTTATTGATGTATATAAAGGTCCCACGGAAACGTAGAGGCCAACAAGACAGGAATGTCGTCAAATATTACCGCCGAGATGTTAGATTGGTTTAGGTTAGGTTATATTACGTTATTGACGTATGCAAAGGTCCCACGGAGACGCAGAGGCCAACAAGCCAGGAATGTGATCAAATATCACCGAAGACATGTTAGATTGGCTTAGGCTAGTTTATATTATGTTATTTATGTATATAAAGGTCCCACGGAGACGAAGATGCCAACAAGCCAGGAATGTGGTCAAATATTACCGCCGAGATGTTAGATTGGGTTAGGCTAGCTTATATTATGTTATTGATGTATATAAAGGTCCCACGGAGACGTAGAGGCCAACTCGCCAGAATTGTTGTCAAATATTACCGCCGAGATGTTAGGTTGGGTTAGGTTATGTTATATTCCGTTATTGATGTATATAAATGTCCCACGGAGACTTAGAGGCCAACTCGGCAGGAATGTTGTCAAATCTTACCGCCGAGATGTTAGGTTAGGTTAGGTTAGCTTGTATTACGTTATTGATGTATATGAAGGTCAAACGAAGACGTAGAGGCCAACTCGCCAGGAATCTTGTCAAATATTACCGCCGAGATGTTAGGTTGGGTTAGGTTAGGTTATATTACGTTAGTGATGTATATGAAGGTCAAACGGAAACGTAGAGGCCAACTCGCCAGGAATGTTGTCAAATATTGTCGCCGAGATGTTAGGTTGGGTTAGGTTAGGTTATATTACGTTAGTGATGTATATGAAGGTCAAACGGAAACGTAGAGGCCAACTCGCCAGGAATGTTGTCAAATATTGTCGCCGAGATGTTAGGTTGGGTTAGGTTAGGTTATATTAGGTTATAGATGTACATAAATGTCCCACGGAGACGTAGATGCCAACAAGCCAGGAATGTGATCAAATATTACCGAAGAGATGTTAGATTGGCTTAGGCTAGGTTATATTACGTTATTTATGTATATAAAGGTCCCACAGAGACGTAGATGCCAACAAGCCAGGAATGTGGTCAAATATTACCGTCGAGATGTAAGATTGGGTTAGGCTAGCTTATATTATGTTATTGATGTATATAAAGGTCCCACGGAGACGTAGAGGCCAACTCGCCAGGAATGTTGTCAAATATTGTAGCCGACATGTTAGGTTGGGTTAGGTTAGGTTATATTACGTTATTGATGTATATAAAGGTCCCACGGAGACGTTGAGGCCAACAAGACAGGGATGTCGCCAAATATTACCGCCGAGATGTTAGATTGGGGTAGGTTAGGTTATATTACGTTACTGACGTATGCAAAGTTCCCACGGAGACGTAGAGGCCAACAAGCCAGGAATGTGGTCAAATATTACCGCCGAGATGTTAGGTTGGGTTAGGTTAGGTTATATTAGGTTATAGATGTACATAAAGGTCCCACGGAGACGTAGATGCCAACAAGCCAGGAATGTGGTCAAATATTACCGCCGAGATGTTAGATTGGGTTAGGCTAGCTTATATTATGTTATTTATGTATATAAAGGTCCCACGGAGACGTAGATGCCAACAAGCCAGGAATGTGGTCAAATATTACCGCCGAGATGTTAGATTGGGTTAGGCTAGCTTATATTATGTTATTGATGTATATAAAGGTCCCACGGAGACGTAGATGCTAACTCGCCAGGAATGTTGTCAAATATTACCGCCGAGATGATAGGTTGGGTTAGGTTAGGATATATTACGTTATTGATGTATATAGAGGACCCACGGAGACGTAGAGGCCAACTCGCCAGGAATGTTGTCAAATATTACCGCCGGGATGATATGTTGGGTTAGGCTAGCTTATATTATGTTATTGATGTATATAAAGGTCCCACGGAGACGTAGATGCCAACTCGCCAGAATTGTTGTCAAATATTACCGCCGAGATGTTAGGTTGTGTTAGGTTATGTTATATTGCGTTATTGATGTATATAAATGTCCCACGGAGACTTAGAGGCCAACTCGCCAGGAATGTTTTCAGATATTACCGCCGAGATGTTAGGTTGGGGTAGGTTAGGTTATATTACGTTATAGATGTATATAAAGGTCCCACGCAGACGTAGAGGCCAACAAGCCAGGAATGTTGTTAAATATAACCGCCGAGATGTTAGGTTGGGTTAGGTTTAGTTATATTACGTTATTGATGTATATAAAGGTCCCACGGAAACGTAGAGGCCAACAAGACAGGAATGTCGTCAAATATCACCGCCGAGATGTTAGATTGGTTTAGGTTAGGTTATATTACGTTATTGACGTATGCAAAGGTCCCACGGAGACGCAGAGGCCAACAAGCCAGGAATGTGATCAAATATTACCGAAGAGATGTTAGATTGGCTTAGGCTAGTTTATATTATGTTATTTATGTATATAAAGGTCCCACAGAGACGTAGATACCAACAAGCCAGGAATGTGGTCAAATATTACCGTCGAGATGTAAGATTGGGTTAGGCTAGCTTATATTTTGTTATTGATGTATATAAAGGTCCCACGGAGACGTAGAGGCCAACTCGCCAGGAATGTTGTCAAATATTGTAGCCGACATGTTAGGTTGGGTTAGGTTAGGTTATATTACGTTATTGATGTATATGAAGGTCAAACGGAGACGTAGAGGCCAACTCGCCAGGAATGTTGTCAAATATTACCGCCGAGATGTTAGGTTGGTTTAGGTTAGCTTATATTACGTTATTGATGTATATGAAGGTCAAACGGAGACGTAGAGGCCAACTCGCCAGGAATGTTGTCAAATATTACCGCCGAGATGTTAGGTTGGGTTAGGTTAGGTTATATTACGTTATTGATGTATATGAAGGTCAAGCGGAGACGTAGAGGCCAACTCGCCAGGAATGTTGTCAAATATTGTCGCCGAGATGTTAGGTTGGGTTAGGTTAGCTTGTATTACGTTATTGATGTATATGAAGGTCCCACGGGGAGGTAGAGGCCAACTCGCCAGAATTGATGTCAAATATTACCGCCGAGATGTTAGGTTGGGTTAGGTTATGTTATATTCCGTTATTGATGTATATAAAGGTCCCACGGAGACTTAGAGGCCAACTCGCCAGGAATGTTTTCAGATATTACCGCCGAGATGTTAGGTTGGGGTAGGTTAGGTTATATTACGTTATAGATGTATATAAAGGTCCCACGCAGACGTAGAGGCCAACAAGCCAGGAATGTTGTTAAATATAACCGCCGAGATGTTAGGTTGGGTTAGGTTTAGTTATATTACGTTATTGATGTATATAAAGGTCCCACGGAAACGTAGAGGCCAACGAGACAGGAATGTCGTCAAATATTACCGCCGAGATGTTAGATTGGTTTAGGTTAGGTTATATTACGTTATTGACGTATGCAAAGGTCCCACGGAGACGCAGAGGCCAACAAGCCAGGAATGTGATCAAATATTACCGAAGAGATGTTAGATTGGCTTAGGCTAGTTTATATTATGTTATTTATGTATATAAAGGTCCCACAGAGACGTAGATACCAACAAGCCAGGAATGTGGTCAAATATTACCGTCGAGATGTAAGATTGGGTTAGGCTAGCTTATATTTTGTTATTGATGTATATAAAGGTCCCACGGAGACGTAGAGGCCAACTCGCCAGGAATGTTGTCAAATATTGTAGCCGACATGTTAGGTTGGGTTAGGTTAGGTTATATTACGTTATTGATGTATATGAAGGTCAAACGGAGACGTAGAGGCCAACTCGCCAGGAATGTTGTCAAATATTACCGCCGAGATGTTAGGTTGGTTTAGGTTAGCTTATATTACGTTATTGATGTATATGAAGGTCAAACGGAGACGTAGAGGCCAACTCGCCAGGAATGTTGTCAAATATTACCGCCGAGATGTTAGGTTGGGTGAGGTTAGGTTATATTACGTTATTGATGTATATGAAGATCAAACGGAGACGTAGAGGCCAACTCGCCAGGAATGTTGTCAAATATTACCGCCGAGATGTTAGGTTGGGTTAGGTTAGGTTATATTACGTTAGTGATGTATATGAAGGTCAAAGGGAGACGTAGAGGCCAACTCGCCAGGAATGTTGTCAAATATTACCGCCGAGATGTTAGGTTGGTTTAGGTTAGCTTATATTACGTTATTGATGTATATGAAGGTCAAACGGAGACGTAGAGGCCAACTCGCCAGGAATGTTGTCAAATATTACCGCCGAGATGTTAGGTTGGGTTAGGTTAGGTTATATTACGTTATTGATGTATATGAAGGTCAAGCGGAGACGTAGAGGCCAACTCGCCAGGAATGTTGTCAAATATTGTCGCCGAGATGTTAGGTTGGGTTAGGTTAGCTTGTATTACGTTATTGATGTATATGAAGGTCCCACGGGGACGTAGAGGCCAACTCGCCAGAATTGATGTCAAATATTACCGCCGAGATGTTAGGTTGGGTTAGGTTATGTTATATTCCGTTATTGATGTATATAAAGGTCCCACGGAGACTTAGAGGCCAACTCGCCAGGAATGTTTTCAGATATTACCGCCGAGATGTTAGGTTGGGGTAGGTTAGGTTATATTACGTTATAGATGTATATAAAGGTCCCACGCAGACGTAGAGGCCAACAAGCCAGGAATGTTGTTAAATATAACCGCCGAGATGTTAGGTTGGGTTAGGTTTAGTTATATTACGTTATTGATGTATATAAAGGTCCCACGGAAACGTAGAGGCCAACAAGACAGGAATGTCGTCAAATATTACCGCCGAGATGTTAGATTGGTTTAGGTTAGGTTATATTACGTTATTGACGTATGCAAAGGTCCCACGGAGACGCAGAGGCCAACAAGCCAGGAATGTGATCAAATATTACCGAAGAGATGTTAGATTGGCTTAGGCTAGTTTATATTATGTTATTTATGTATATAAAGGTCCCACAGAGACGTAGATACCAACAAGCCAGGAATGTGGTCAAATATTACCGTCGAGATGTAAGATTGGGTTAGGCTAGCTTATATTTTGTTATTGATGTATATAAAGGTCCCACGGAGACGTAGAGGCCAACTCGCCAGGAATGTTGTCAAATATTGTAGCCGACATGTTAGGTTGGGTTAGGTTAGGTTATATTACGTTATTGATGTATATGAAGGTCAAACGGAGACGTAGAGGCCAACTCGCCAGGAATGTTGTCAAATATTACCGCCGAGATGTTAGGTTGGTTTAGGTTAGCTTATATTACGTTATTGATGTATATGAAGGTCAAACGGAGACGTAGAGGCCAACTCGCCAGGAATGTTGTCAAATATTACCGCCGAGATGTTAGGTTGGGTGAGGTTAGGTTATATTACGTTATTGATGTATATGAAGATCAAACGGAGACGTAGAGGCCAACTCGCCAGGAATGTTGTCAAATATTACCGCCGAGATGTTAGGTTGGGTTAGGTTAGGTTATATTACGTTAGTGATGTATATGAAGGTCAAACGGAAACGTAGAGGCCAACTGGCCAGGAATGTTGTCAAATATTGTCGCCGAGATGTTAGGTTGGGTTAGGTTAGGTTATATTGCGTTATTGATGTATATAAAGATCCCACTGAGACGTAGAGGTCAACTCGCCAGGAATGTTGTCAGATATTACCGCCGACATGTTAGGTTGGGTTAGGTTTGGTTATATTACGTTATTGATGTATATAACGGTCCCACGGATGCGGAGAAGCCAACTCGCCACGAATGTTGTCAAATGTTACCGCCGAGATGTTAGGTTGGGTTAGGTTAGGTTATATTACGTTTTGGATGTATATAAAGGTCCCACGGAGACGTAGAGGCCAAGAAGCCAGGAATGTTGTCAAATATTACCGCCGAGATGTTAGGTTGGATTAGGCTAGCTTATATTATGTTATTGATGTATATAAAGGTCCCACGTAGACGTAGAGGCCAATTCGCAAGGAATGTTGTCAAATATTACCGCCGAGATGTTAGGTTGGGTTAGGTTATGTTATATTCCGTTATTGATGTATATAAAGGACCCACGGAGACGTAGAGGCCAACAAGACAGGAATGTCGTCAAATATTACCGCCGAGATGTTAGATTGGGTTTGGTTAGGTTATATTACGTTATTGACGTATGCAAAGGTCCCACGGAGACGCAGAGGCCAACAAGCCAGGAATGTGATCAAATATTACCGAAGAGATGTTAGATTGGCTTAGGCTAGTTTATATTATGTTATTTATGTATATAAAGGTCCCACAGAGACGTAGATGCCAACAAGCCAGGAATGTGGTCAAATATTACCGTCGAGATGTAAGATTGGGTTAGGCTAGCTTATATTATGTTATTGATGTATATAAAGGTCCCACGGAGACGTAGAGGCCAACTCGCCAGGAATGTTGTCAAATATTGTAGCCGACATGTTAGGTTGGGTTAGGTTAGGTTATATTACGTTATTGATGTATAAAAAGGTCCCACGGAGACGTAGAGGCCAACTCGCCAGAATTGTTGTCAAATATTACCGCCGAGATGTTAGGTTGGGTTAGGTTATGTTATATTCCGTTATTGATGTATATAAATGTCCCACGGGGACTTAGAGGCCAACTCGGCAGGAATGTTGTCAAATCTTACCGCCGAGATGTTAGGTTAGGTTAGGTTAGCTTGTATTACGTTATCGATGTATATGAAGGTCAAACGGAGACGTAGAGGCCAACTCGCCAGGAATCTTGTCAAATATTACTGCCGAGATGTTAGGTTGGGTTAGGTTAGGTTATATTACGTTAGTGATGTATATGAAGGTCAAACGGAAACGTAGAGGCCAACTCGCCAGGAATGTTGTCAAATATTACCGCCGACATGTTAGGTTCGGTTAGGTTTGGTTATATTACGTTATTGATGTACATGAAGGTCAAACGGAGACGTAGAGGCCAACTCGCCAGGAACGTTGTCAAATAGTACCGCCATGATGTTAGGTTGAGTTAGGTTAGGTTATATTACGTTATTGACATATATAAAGGTCCCACGGAGACGCAGAGGCCAACAAGCCAGGAATGTGGTCAAATATTACCGTCGAGATGTAAGATTGGGTTAGGCTAGCTTATATTATGTTATTGATGTATATAAAGGTCCCACGGAGACGTAGAGGCCAACTCGCCAGGAATGTTGTCAAATATTGTAGCCGACATGTTAGGTTGTGTTAGGTTAGGTTATATTACGTTATTGATGTATATAAAGGTCCCACGGAGACGTTGAGGCCAACAAGACAGGGATGTCGCCCAATATTACCGCCGAGATGTTAGATTGGGGTAGGTTAGGTTATATTACGTTACTGACGTATGCAAAGTTCCCACGGAGACGTAGAAGCCAACAAGCCAGGAATGTGATCAAATATTACCGCCGAGATGTTAGGTTGGGTTAGGTTAGGTTATATTAGGTTATAGATGTACATAAAGGTCCCACGGAGACGTAGATGCCAACAAGCCAGGAATGTGGTCAAATATTACCGCCGAGATGTTAGATTGGGTTAGGCTAGCTTATATTATGTTATTTATGTATATAAAGGTCCCACGGAGACGTAGGTGCCAACAAGCCAGGAATGTGGTCAAATATTACCGCCGAGATGTTAGATTGGGTTAGGCTAGCTTATATTATATTATTGATGTATATAAAGGTCCCACGGAGACGTAGAGGCTAACTCGCCAGGAATGTTGTCAAATATTACCTCCGAGATGATAGGTTGGGTTAGGTTAGGATATATTACGTTATTGATGTATATAAAGGACCCACGGAGACGTAGAGGCCAACTCGCCAGGAATGTTGTCAAATATTACCGCCGGGATGATATGTTGAGTTAGGCTAGCTTATATTATGTTATTGATGTATATAAAGGTCCCACGGAGACGTAGAGGCCAACTCGCAAGAATTGTTGTCAAATATTACCGCCGAGATGTTAGGTTGGGTTAGGTTATGTTATATTGCGTTATTGATGTATATAAATGTCCCACGGAGACTTAGAGGCCAACTCGCCAGGAATGTTTTCAGATATTACCGCCGAGATGTTAGGTTGTGGTAGGTTAGGTTATATTACGTTATAGATGTATATAAAGGTCCCACGCAGACGTAGAGGCCAACAAGCCAGGAATGTTGTCAAATATAACCGCCGAGATGTTAGGTTGCTTTAGGTTTAGTTATATTACGTTATTGATGTATATAAAGGTCCCACGGAAACGTAGAGGCCAACAAGACAGGAATGTCGTCAAATATTACCGCCGAGATGTTAGATTGGGTTAGGTTAGGTTATATTACGTTATTGACGTATGCAAAGGTCCCACGGAGACGCAGAGGCCAACAAGCCAGGAATGTGATCAAATATTACCGAAGAGGTGTTAGATTGGCTTAGGCTAGTTTATATTATGTTATTTATGTATATAAAGGTCCCACAGAGACGTAGATGCCAACAAGCCAGGAATGTGGTCAAATATTACCGTCGAGATGTAAGATTGGGTTAGGCTAGCTTATATTATGTTATTGATGTATATAAAGATCCCACGGAGACGTAGAGGCCAACTCGCCAGGAATGTTGTCAAATATTGTAGCCGACATGTTAGGTTGGGTTAGGTTAGGTGATATTACGTTATTGATGTATATGAAGGTCAAACGGAGACGTAGAGGCCAACTCGCCAGTAATGATGTCAAATCTTACCGCCGATATGTTAGGTTGGGTTAGGTTAGGTGATATTACGTTATTGATGTATATGAAGGCCAAACGGAGACGTAGAGGCCAACTCGCCAGTAATGATGTCAAATCTTACCGCCGAGATGTTAGGTTGGGTTAGGTTAGCTTATATTACGTTATTGATGTATATGAAGGTCAAACGGAGACGTAGAGGCCAACTCGCCAGGAATGTTGTCAAATATTACCGCCGAGATGTTAGGTTGGGTTAGGTTAGGTTATATTACGTTATTGATGTATGTGAAGGTCAAGCGGAGACGTAGAGGCCAACTCGCCAGGAATGTTGTCAAATCTTACCGCCGAAATGTTAGGTTGGGTTAGGTTAGCTTGTATTACGTTATTGATGTATATGAAGGTCAAACGGAGACGTAGAGGCCAACTCGCCAGGAATGTTGTCAAATATTACCGCCGAGATGTTAGGTTGGGTTAGGTTAGGTTATATTACGTTAGTGATGTATATGAAGGTCAAACGGAAACGTAGAGTCCAACTCGCCAGGAATGTTGTCAAATATTGTCGCCGAGATGTTAGGTTGGGTTAGGTAAGGTTATATTACGTTATTGATGTATATAAAGGACCCACGGAGACGTAGAGGCCAACTCGCCAGGAATGTCGTCAAATATTACCGCCGAGATGTTAGATTGGGTTAGGTTAGGTTATGTTACGTTATTGACGTATGCAAAGGTCCCACGGAGACGCAGAGGCCAACAAGCCAGGAATGTTGTCAAATATTACCGCCGAGATGTTAGGTTGGGTTAGGTTAGGTTATATTACGTTAGTGATGTATATGAAGGTCAAACGGAAACGTAGAGGCCAACTGGCCAGGAATGTTGTCAAATATTACCGACGAGATGTTAGGTTGGGTGAGGTTAGGTTATATTACGTTAGTGATGTATATGAAGGTCAAACGGAAACGTAGAGGCCAACTCGCCAGGAATGTTGTCAAATATTGTCGCCGAGATGTTAGGTTGGGTTAGATAAGGTTATATTACGTTATTGATGTATATAAAGGACCCACGGAGACGTAGAGGCCAACAAGACAGGAATGTCGTCAAATATTACCGCCGAGATGTTAGATTGGATTAGGTTAGGTTATGTTACGTTATTGACGTATGCAAAGGTCCCACGGAGACGCAGAGGCCAACAAGCCAGGAATGTGATCAAATATTACCGAAGAGGTGTTAGATTGGCTTAGGCTAGTTTATATTATGTTATTTATGTATATAAAGATCCCACAGAGACGTAGATGCCAACAAGCCAGGAATGTGGTCAAATATTACCGTCGAGATGTAAGATTGGGTTAGGCTAGCTTATATTATGTTATTGATGTATATAAAGATCCCACGGAGACGTAGAGGCCAACTCGCCAGGAATGTTGTCAAATATTGTAGCCGACATGTTAGGTTGGGTTAGGTTAGGTGATATTACGTTATTGATGTATATGAAGGTCAAACGGAGACGTAGAGGCCAACTCGCCAGGAATGTTGTCAAATATTACCGCCGAGATGTTAGGTTGGGTTAGGTTAGGTTATATTACGTTATTGATGTATATGAGGGTTACACGGAGACGTAGAGGTCAACTCGCCAGGAATGTTGTCAGATATTACCGCCGACATGTTAGGTTGGGTTAGGTTTGGTTATATTACGTTATTGATGTATATAAAGGTCCCACGGATACGGAGAAGCCAACTCGCCACGAATGTTGTCAAATGTTACCGCCGAGACGTTAGGTTGGGTTAGGTTAGGTGATATTACGTTATTAATGTATATGAAGGCCAAACGGAGACGTAGAGGCCAACTCGCCAGGAATGTTGTCAAATCTTACCGCCGAGTTGTTAGGTTGGGTTAGGTTAGCTTATATTACGTTATTGATGTATATGAAGGTCAAACGGAGACGTAGAGGCCAACTCGCCAGGAATGTTTTCAAATATTACCGCCGAGATGTTAGGTTGGGGTAGGTTTGGTTATATTACGTTATAGATGTATATAAAGGTCCCACGCAGACGTAGAGGCCAACTCGCGAGGAATGTTGTCAAATATTACCGCCGAGATGATAGGTTGGGTTAGGTTAGGTGATATTACGTTATTGATGTATATGAAGGTCAAACGGAGACGTAGAGGCCAACTCGCCAGGAATGTTGTCAAATATTACCGCCGAGATGTTAGGTTGGGTGAGGCTAGGTTATATTACGTTAGTGATGTATATGAGGGTCAAACGGAAACGTAGAGGCCAACTCGCCAGGAATTTTGTCAAATATTGTCGCCGAGATGTTAGGTTGGGTTGGGTAAGGTTTTATTACGTTATTGATGTATATAAAGGTCCCACGGAGACGTAGAGGCCAACAAGACAGGAATGTCGTCAAATATTACCGCCGAGATGTTAGATTGGGTTAGGTTAGGTTATATTACGTTATTGACGTATGCAAAGGTCCCACGGAGACGCAGAGGCCAACAAGCCAGGAATGAGATCAAATATTACCGAAGAGATGTTAGATTGGCTTAGGCTAATTTATATTATGTTATTTATGTATATAAAGGTCCCACAGAGACGTAGATGCCAACTCGCCAGGAATGTTGTCAAATATTGTAGCCGACATGTTAGGTTGGGTTAGGTTAGGTGATATTACGTTATTGATGTATATGAAGGTCAAACGGAGACGTAGAGGCCAACTCGCCAGGAATGTTGTCAAATATTACCGCCGAGATGTTAGGTTGGGTTAGGTTAGGTTATATTACGTTATTGATGTATATGAGGGTTACACGGAGACGTAGAGGCCAACTCGCCAGGAATGTCGTCAAATATTACCGCCGAGATGTTAGATTGGGTTAGGTTAGGTTATGTTACGTTATTGACGTATGCAAAGGTCCCACGGAGACGCAGAGGCCAACAAGCCAGGAATGTTGTCAAATATTACCGCCGAGATGTTAGGTTGGGTTAGGTTAGGTTATATTACGTTAGTGATGTATATGAAGGTCAAACGGAAACGTAGAGGCCAACTCGCCAGGAATGTTGTCAAATATTGTCGCCGAGATGTTAGGTTGGGTTAGATAAGGTTATATTACGTTATTGATGTATATAAAGGACCCACGGAGACGTAGAGGCCAACAAGACAGGAATGTCGTCAAATATTACCGCCGAGATGTTAGATTGGATTAGGTTAGGTTATGTTACGTTATTGACGTATGCAAAGGTCCCACGGAGACGCAGAGGCCAACAAGCCAGGAATGTGATCAAATATTACCGAAGAGGTGTTAGATTGGCTTAGGCTAGTTTATATTATGTTATTTATGTATATAAAGATCCCACAGAGACGTAGATGCCAACAAGCCAGGAATGTGGTCAAATATTACCGTCGAGATGTAAGATTGGGTTAGGCTAGCTTATATTATGTTATTGATGTATATAAAGATCCCACGGAGACGTAGAGGCCAACTCGCCAGGAATGTTGTCAAATATTGTAGCCGACATGTTAGGTTGGGTTAGGTTAGGTGATATTACGTTATTGATGTATATGAAGGTCAAACGGAGACGTAGAGGCCAACTCGCCAGGAATGTTGTCAAATATTACCGCCGAGATGTTAGGTTGGGTTAGGTTAGGTTATATTACGTTATTGATGTATATGAGGGTTACACGGAGACGTAGAGGTCAACTCGCCAGGAATGTTGTCAGATATTACCGCCGACATGTTAGGTTGGGTTAGGTTTGGTTATATTACGTTATTGATGTATATAAAGGTCCCACGGATACGGAGAAGCCAACTCGCCACGAATGTTGTCAAATGTTACCGCCGAGACGTTAGGTTGGGTTAGGTTAGGTGATATTACGTTATTAATGTATATGAAGGCCAAACGGAGACGTAGAGGCCAACTCGCCAGGAATGTTGTCAAATCTTACCGCCGAGTTGTTAGGTTGGGTTAGGTTAGCTTATATTACGTTATTGATGTATATGAAGGTCAAACGGAGACGTAGAGGCCAACTCGCCAGGAATGTTTTCAAATATTACCGCCGAGATGTTAGGTTGGGGTAGGTTTGGTTATATTACGTTATAGATGTATATAAAGGTCCCACGCAGACGTAGAGGCCAACTCGCGAGGAATGTTGTCAAATATTACCGCCGAGATGATAGGTTGGGTTAGGTTAGGTGATATTACGTTATTGATGTATATGAAGGTCAAACGGAGACGTAGAGGCCAACTCGCCAGGAATGTTGTCAAATATTACCGCCGAGATGGTAGGTTGGGTGAGGCTAGGTTATATTACGTTAGTGATGTATATGAGGGTCAAACGGAAACGTAGAGGCCAACTCGCCAGGAATTTTGTCAAATATTGTCGCCGAGATGTTAGGTTGGGTTGGGTAAGGTTTTATTACGTTATTGATGTATATAAAGGTCCCACGGAGACGTAGAGGCCAACAAGACAGGAATGTCGTCAAATATTACCGCCGAGATGTTAGATTGGGTTAGGTTAGGTTATATTACGTTATTGACGTATGCAAAGGTCCCACGGAGACGCAGAGGCCAACAAGCCAGGAATGAGATCAAATATTACCGAAGAGATGTTAGATTGGCTTAGGCTAATTTATATTATGTTATTTATGTATATAAAGGTCCCACAGAGACGTAGATGCCAACAAGCCAGGAATGTGGTCAAATATTACCGTCGAGATGTAAGATTGGGTTAGGCTAGCTTATATTATGTTATTGATGTATATAAAGGTCCCACGGAGACGTAGAGGCCAACTCGCCAGGAATGTTGTCAAATATTGTAGCCGACATGTTAGGTTGGGTTAGGTTAGGTGATATTACGTTATTGATGTATATGAAGGTCAAACGGAGACGTAGAGGCCAACTCGCCAGGAATGTTGTCAAATATTACCGCCGAGATGTAAGATTGGGTTAGGCTAGCTTATATTATGTTATTGATGTATCTAAAGATCCCACGGAGACGTAGAGGCCAACTCGCCAGGAATGTTGTCAAATATTGTAGCCGACATGTTAGGTTGGGTTAGGTTAGGTGATATTACGTTATTGATGTATATGAAGGTCAAACGGAGACGTAGAGGTCAACTCGCCAGGAATATTGTCAAATATTACCGCCGAGATGTTAGTTTGGGTTAGGTTAGGTTACATTACGTTATTGATGTATATGAGGGTTACACGGAGACGTAGAGGTCAACTCGCCAGGAATGTTGTCAGATATTACCGCCGACATGTTAGGTTGGGTTAGGCTTGGTTATATTACGTTATTGATGTATATAAAGGTCCCACGGATACGGAGAAGCCAACTCGCCACGAATGATGTCAAATGTTACCGCCGAGACGTTAGGTTGGGTTAGGTTAGGTGATATTACGTTATTGATGTATATGAAGGCCAAACGGAGACGTAGAAGCCAACTCGCCAGGAATGTTGTCAAATCTTACCGCCGAGACGTTAGGTTGGGTTAGGTTAGCTTATATTACGTTATTGATGTATATGAAGGTCAAACGGAGACGTAGAGGCCAACTCGCCAGGAATGTTGTCAAATATTACCGCCGAGATGTTAGGTTGGGTTAGGTTATGTTATATTCCGTTATTGATGTATATAAATGTCCCACGGAGACTTAGAGGCCAACTCGCCAGGAATGTTGTCAAATATTACCGCCGAGATGTTAGGTTGGGTTAGGTTAGGTTATATTACGTTAGTGATGTATATGAAGGTCTAGCGGAAACGTAGAGGCCACCTGGCCAGGAATGTTGTCAAATATTGTCGCCGAGATGTTAGGTTGGGTTAGGTTAGGTTATATTGCGTTATTGATGTATATAAAAGTCCCACGGGGACGTAGAGGCCAACTCGCCAGAAATGTTGTCAAATATTACCGCCGAGATGATAGGTTGGGTTAGGTTAGGATATATTACGTTATTGATGTATATAAAGGTCCCACGGAGACGTAGAGGCCAACTCGCCAGGAATGTTGTCAAATATTACCGCCGAGATGATAGGTTGGGTTAGGTTAGGTGATATTACGTTATTTATGTATATGAAGGTCAAACGGAGACGTAGAGGCCAACTCGCCAGGAATGTTGTCAAATATTACCGCCGAGATGTTAGGTTGGGTGAGGTTAGGTTATATTACGTTAGTGATGTATATGAAGGTCAAACGGAAACGTAGAGTCCAACTCGCCAGGAATGTTGTCAAATATTGTCGCCGAGATGTTAGGTTGGGTTAGGTAAGGTTATATTACGTTATTGATGTATATAAAGGACCCACGGAGACGTAGAGGCCAACAAGACAGGAATGTCGTCAAATATTACCGCCGAGATGTTAGATTGGGTTAGGTTAGGTTATATTACGTTATTGACGTATGCAAAGGTCCCACGGAGACGCAGAGGCCAACAAGCCAGGAATGTGATCAAATATTACCGAAGAGGTGTTAGATTGGCTTAGGCTAGTTTATATTATGTTATTTATGTATATAAAGGTCCCACAGAAACGTAGATGCCAACAAGCCAGGAATGTGGTCAAATATTACCGTCGAGATGTAAGATTGGGTTAGGCTAGCTTATATTATGTTATTGATGTATCTAAAGATCCCACGGAGACGTAGGGGCCAACTCGCCAGAAATGTTGTCAAATATTACCGCCGAGATGATAGGTTGGGTTAGGTTAGGATATATTACGTTATTGATGTATATAAAGGTCCCACGGAGACGTAGAGGCCAACTCGCCAGGAATGTTGTCAAATATTACCGCCGAGATGTTAGGTTGGGTTAGGTTAGCTTGTATTACGTTATTGATGTATATGAAGGTCAAGCGGAGACGTAGAGGCCAACAAGCCAGGAATGTGATCAAATATTACCGCCGAGATGTTAGATTGGCTTAGGCTAGTTTATATTATGTTATTTATGTATATAAAGGTCCCACAGAGACGTAGATGCCAACAAGCCAGGAATGTGGTCAAATATTACCGTCGAGATGTAAGATTGGGTTAGGCTAGCTTATATTATGTTATTGATGTATATAAAGATCCCACGGAGACGTAGAGGCCAACTCGCCAGGAATGTTGTCAAATATTGTCGCCGAGATGTTAGGTTGGGTTAGGTAAGGTTATATTACGTTATTGATGTATATAAAGGACCCACGGAGACGTAGAGGCCAACAAGACAGGAATGTCGTCAAATATTACCGCCGAGATGTTAGATTGGGTTAGGTTAGGTTATATTACGTTATTGACGTATGCAAAGGTCCCACGGAGACGCAGAGGCCAACAAGCCAGGAATGTGATCAAATATTACCGAAGAGGTGTTAGATTAGCTTAGGCTAGTTTATATTATGTTATTTATGTATATAAAGGTCCCACAGAGACGTAGATGCCAACAAGCCAGGAATGTGGTCAAATATTACCGTCGAGATGTAAGATTGGGTTAGGCTAGCTTATATTATGTTATTGATGTATATAAATGTCCCACGGAGACTTAGAGGCCAACTCGCCAGGAATGTTGTCAAATATAACCGCCGAGATGTTAGGTTGGGTTAGGTTTAGTTATATTACGTTATTGATGTATATGAAGGTCAAGCGGAGACGTAGAGGCCAACTCGCCAGGAATGTTGTCAAATCTTACCGCCGAGATGTTAGGTTGGGTTAGGTTAGCTTTTATTACGTTATTGATGTATATGAAGGTCAAACGGAGACGTAGAGGCCAACAAGCCAGGAATGTGATCAAATATTACCGCCGAGATGTTAGATTGGCTTAGGCTAGTTTATATTATGTTATTTATGTATATAAAGGTCCCACAGAGACGTAGATGCCAACAAGCCAGGAATGTGGTCAAATATTACCGTCGAGATGTAAGATTGGGTTAGGCTAGCTTATATTATGTTATTGATGTATATAAAGATCCCACGGAGACGTAGAGGCCAACTCGCCAGGAATGTTGTCAAATATTGTAGCCGACATGTTAGGTTGGGTTAGGTTAGGTGATATTACGTTATTGCTGTATATGAAGGTCAAACGGAGACGTAGAGGCCAACTCGCCAGGAATGTTGTCAAATATTACCGCCGAGATGTAAGGTTGGGGTAGGTTAGGTTATATTACGTTATTGATGTATATGAGGGTTACACGGCGACGTAGAGGCCAACTCGCCATGAATGTTGTCAAATACTGTAGCCGAGATGTTAGGTTGGGTTAGGTTAGGTTATATTACGTTATTGATGTATATAAAGGTCCCACGGAGACGTAGAGGCCAACAAGACAGGAATGTCGTCAAATATTACCGCCGAGATGTTAGATTGGGTTAGGTTAGGTTACATTACGTTATTGACGTATGCAAAGGTCCCACGGAGACGCAGAGGCCAACAAGCCAGGAATGTGATCAAATATTACCGAAGAGATGTTAGATTGGCTTAGGCTAGTTTATATTATGTTATTTATGTATATAAAGGTCCCACAGAGACGTAGATGCCAACAAGCCATGAATGTGGTCAAATATTACCGTCGAGATGTAAGATTGGGTTAGGCTAGCTTATATTATGTTATTGATGTATATAAAGGTCCCACGGAGACGTAGAGGTCAACTCGCCAGGAATGTTGTCAGATATTACCGCCGAAATGTTAGGTTGGGTTAGGTTTGGTTATATTACGTTATTGATGTATATAAAGGTCCCACGGATACGGAGAAGCCAACTCGCCACGAATGTTGTCAAATGTTACCGCCGAGATGTTAGGTTGGGTTAGGTTAGGTTATATTACGTTATAGATGTATATAAAGGACCCACGGAGACGTAGAGGCCAAGAAGCCAGGAATGTTGTCAAATATTACCGCTGAGATGATAGGTTGGGTTAGGTTAGGATATATTACGTTATTGATGTATATAAAGGTCCCACGGAGACGTAGAGGCCAACTCGCCAGGAATGTTGTCAAATATTACAGCCGAGATGATAGATTGACTTAGGCTAGTTTATATTATGTTATTTATGTATATAAAGGTCCCACAGAGACGTAGATGCCAACAAGCCAGGAATGTGGTCAAATATTACCGTCGAGATGTAAGATTGGGTTAGGCTAGCTTATATTATGTTATTGATGTATATAAAGATCCCACGGAGACGTAGAGGCCAACTCGCCAGGAATGTTGTCAAATATTGTAGCCGACATGTTAGGTTGGGTTAGGTTAGGTGATATTACGTTATTGATGTATATGAAGGTCAAACGGAGACGTAGAGGCCAACTCGCCAGGAATGTTGTCAAATATTACCGCCGAGATGTAAAGTTGGGGTAGGTTAGGTTATATTACGTTATTGATGTATATGAGGGTTACACGGCGACGTAGAGGCCAACTCGCCAGGAATGTTGTCAAATACTGTAGCCGAGATGTTAGGTTGGGTTAGGTTAGGTTATATTACGTTATTGATGTATATAAAGGTCCCACGGAGACGTAGAGGCCAACAAGACAGGAATGTCGTCAAATATTACCGCCGAGATGTTAGATTGGGTTAGGTTAGGTTATATTACGTTATTGACGTATGCAAAGGTCCCACGGAGACGCAGAGGCCAACAATCCAGGAATGTGATCAAATATTACCGAAGAGATGTTAGATTGGCTTAGGCTAGTTTATATTATGTTATTTATGTATATAAAGGTCCCACAGAGACGTAGATGCCAACAAGCCATGAATGTGGTCAAATATTACCGTCGAGATGTAAGATTGGGTTAGGCTAGCTTATATTATGTTATTGATGTATATAAAGGTCCCACGGAGACGTAGAGGCCAACTCGCCAGGAATGTTGTCAAATATTACCGCCGAGATGATAGGTTGGGTTAGGCTAGCTTATATTATGTTATTTATGTATATAAAGGTCCCACGGAGACGTAGAGGCCAACTCGCCAGAATTGATGTCAAATATTACCGCCGAGATGTTAGGTTGGGTTAGGTTATGTTATATTCCGTTATTGATGTATATAAATGTCCCACGGAGACTTAGAGGCCAACTCGCCAGGAATGTTTTCAAATATTACCGCCGAGATGTTAGGTTGGGGTAGGTTTGGTTATATTACGTTCTAGATGTATATAAAGGTCCCACGCAGACGTAGAGGCCAACTCGCTAGGAATGTTGTCAAATATTACCGCCGAGATGATAGGTTGGGTTAGGTTAGGTGATATTACGTTATTGATGTATATAAAAGTCCCACGGGGACGTAGAGGCCAACTCGCCAGAAATGTTGTCAAATATTACCGCCGAGATGATAGGTTGGGTTAGGTTAGGATATATTACGTTATTGATGTATATAAAGGTCCCACGGAGACGTAGAGGCCAACTCGCCAGGAATGTTGTCAAATATTACCGCCGAAATGATAGGTTGGGTTAGGTTAGGTGATATTACGTTATTTATGTATATGAAGGTCAAACGGAGACGTAGAGGCCAACTCGCCAGGAATGTTGTCAAATATTACCGCCGAGATGTTAGGTTGGGTGAGGTTAGGTTATATTACGTTAGTGATGTATATGAAGGTCAAACGGAAACGTAGAGTCCAACTCGCCAGGAATGTTGTCAAATATTGTCGCCGAGATGTTAGGTTGGGTTAGGTAAGGTTATATTACGTTATTGATGTATATAAAGGACCCACGGAGACGTAGAGGCCAACAAGACAGGAATGTCGTCAAATATTACCGCCGAGATGTTAGATTGGGTTAGGTTAGGTTATATTACGTTATTGACGTATGCAAAGGTCCCACGGAGACGCAGAGGCCAACAAGCCAGGAATGAGATCAAATATTACCGAAGAGATGTTAGATTGGCTTAGGCTAATTTATATTATGTTATTTATGTATATAAAGGTCCCACAGAGACGTAGATGCCAACAAGCCAGGAATGTGGTCAAATATTACCGTCGAGATGTAAGATTGGGTTAGGCTAGCTTATATTATGTTATTGATGTATATAAAGGTCCCACGGAGACGTAGAGGCCAACTCGCCAGGAATGTTGTCAAATATTGTAGCCGACATGTTAGGTTGGGTTAGGTTAGGTGATATTACGTTATTGATGTATATGAAGGTCAAACGGAGACGTAGAGGCCAACTCGCCAGGAATGTTGTCAAATATTACCGCCGAGATGTAAGATTGGGTTAGGCTAGCTTATATTATGTTATTGATGTATCTAAAGATCCCACGGAGACGTAGAGGCCAACTCGCCAGGAATGTTGTCAAATATTGTAGCCGACATGTTAGGTTGGGTTAGGTTAGGTGATATTACGTTATTGATGTATATGAAGGTCAAACGGAGACGTAGAGGCCAACTCGCCAGGAATATTGTCAAATATTACCGCCGAGATGTTAGTTTGGGTTAGGTTAGGTTACATTACGTTATTGATGTATATCAGGGTTACACGGAGACGTAGAGGTCAACTCGCCAGGAATGTTGTCAGATATTACCGCCGACATGTTAGGTTGGGTTAGGCTTGGTTATATTACGTTATTGATGTATATAAAGGTCCCACGGATACGGAGAAGCCAACTCGCCACGAATGATGTCAAATATTACCGCCGAGATGATAGGTTGGGTTAGGTTAGGATATATTACGTTATTGATGTATATAAAGGTCCCACGGAGACGTAGAGGCCGACTCGCCAGGAATGTTGTCAAATATTACCGCCGAGACGTTAGGTTGGGTTAGGTTAGCTTATATTACGTTATTGATGTATATGAAGGTCAAACGGAGACGTAGAGGCCAACTCGCCAGGAATGTTGTCAAATATTACCGCCGAGATGTTAGGTTGGGTTAGGTTATGTTATATTCCGTTATTGATGTATATAAATGTCCCACGGAGACTTAGAGGCCAACTCGCCAGGAATGTTGTCAAATATTACCGCCGAGATGTTAGGTTGGGTTAGGTTAGGTTATATTACGTTAGTGATGTATATGAAGGTCTAGCGGAAACGTAGAGGCCACCTGGCCAGGAATGTTGTCAAATATTGTCGCCGAGATGTTAGGTTGGGTTAGGTTAGGTTATATTGCGTTATTGATGTATATAAAAGTCCCACGGGGACGTAGAGGCCAACTCGCCAGAAATGTTGTCAAATATTACCGCCGAGATGATAGGTTGGGTTAGGTTAGGATATATTACGTTATTGATGTATATAAAGGTCCCACGGAGACGTAGAGGCCAACTCGCCAGGAATGTTGTCAAATATTACCGCCGAGATGATAGGTTGGGTTAGGTTAGGTGATATTACGTTATTTATGTATATGAAGGTCAAACGGAGACGTAGAGGCCAACTCGCCAGGAATGTTGTCAAATATTACCGCCGAGATGTTAGGTTGGGTGAGGTTAGGTTATATTACGTTAGTGATGTATATGAAGGTCAAACGGAAACGTAGAGTCCAACTCGCCAGGAATGTTGTCAAATATTGTCGCCGAGATGTTAGGTTGGGTTAGGTAAGGTTATATTACGTTATTGATGTATATAAAGGACCCACGGAGACGTAGAGGCCAACAAGACAGGAATGTCGTCAAATATTACCGCCGAGATGTTAGATTGGGTTAGGTTAGGTTATATTACGTTATTGACGTATGCAAAGGTCCCACGGAGACGCAGAGGCCAACAAGCCAGGAATGTGATCAAATATTACCGAAGAGGTGTTAGATTGGCTTAGGCTAGTTTATATTATGTTATTTATGTATATAAAGGTCCCACAGAAACGTAGATGCCAACAAGCCAGGAATGTGGTCAAATATTACCGTCGAGATGTAAGATTGGGTTAGGCTAGCTTATATTATGTTATTGATGTATCTAAAGATCCCACGGAGACGTAGGGGCCAACTCGCCAGAAATGTTGTCAAATATTACCGCCGAGATGATAGGTTGGGTTAGGTTAGGATATATTACGTTATTGATGTATATAAAGGTCCCACGGAGACGTAGAGGCCAACTCGCCAGGAATGTTGTCAAATATTACCGCCGAGATGTTAGGTTGGGTTAGGTTAGCTTGTATTACGTTATTGATGTATATGAAGGTCAAGCGGAGACGTAGAGGCCAACAAGCCAGGAATGTGATCAAATATTACCGCCGAGATGTTAGATTGGCTTAGGCTAGTTTATATTATGTTATTTATGTATATAAAGGTCCCACAGAGACGTAGATGCCAACAAGCCAGGAATGTGGTCAAATATTACCGTCGAGATGTAAGATTGGGTTAGGCTAGCTTATATTATGTTATTGATGTATATAAAGATCCCACGGAGACGTAGAGGCCAACTCGCCAGGAATGTTGTCAAATATTGTCGCCGAGATGTTAGGTTGGGTTAGGTAAGGTTATATTACGTGATTGATGTATATAAAGGACCCACGGAGACGTAGAGGCCAACAAGACAGGAATGTCGTCAAATATTACCGCCGAGATGTTAGATTGGGTTAGGTTAGGTTATATTACGTTATTGACGTATGCAAAGGTCCCACGGAGACGCAGAGGCCAACAAGCCAGGAATGTGATCAAATATTACCGAAGAGGTGTTAGATTAGCTTAGGCTAGTTTATATTATGTTATTTATGTATATAAAGGTCCCACAGAGACGTAGATGCCAACAAGCCAGGAATGTGGTCAAATATTACCGTCGAGATGTAAGATTGGGTTAGGCTAGCTTATATTATGTTATTGATGTATATAAATGTCCCACGGAGACTTAGAGGCCAACTCGCCAGGAATGTTATCAAATATAACCGCCGAGATGTTAGGTTGGGTTAGGTTTAGTTATATTACGTTATTGATGTATATGAAGGTCAAGCGGAGACGTAGAGGCCAACTCGCCAGGAATGTTGTCAAATCTTACCGCCGAGATGTTAGGTTGGGTTAGGTTAGCTTTTATTACGTTATTGATGTATATGAAGGTCAAACGGAGACGTAGAGGCCAACAAGCCAGGAATGTGATCAAATATTACCGCCGAGATGTTAGATTGGCTTAGGCTAGTTTATATTATGTTATTTATGTATATAAAGGTCCCACAGAGACGTAGATGCCAACAAGCCAGGAATGTGGTCAAATATTACCGTCGAGATGTAAGATTGGGTTAGGCTAGCTTATATTATGTTATTGATGTATATAAAGATCCCACGGAGACGTAGAGGCCAACTCGCCAGGAATGTTGTCAAATATTGTAGCCGACATGTTAGGTTGGGTTAGGTTAGGTGATATTACGTTATTGCTGTATATGAAGGTCAAACGGAGACGTAGAGGCCAACTCGCCAGGAATGTTGTCAAATATTACCGCCGAGATGTAAGGTTGGGGTAGGTTAGGTTATATTACGTTATTGATGTATATGAGGGTTACACGGCGACGTAGAGGCCAACTCGCCATGAATGTTGTCAAATACTGTAGCCGAGATGTTAGGTTGGGTTAGGTTAGGTTATATTACGTTATTGATGTATATAAAGGTCCCACGGAGACGTAGAGGCCAACAAGACAGGAATGTCGTCAAATATTACCGCCGAGATGTTAGATTGGGTTAGGTTAGGTTACATTACGTTATTGACGTATGCAAAGGTCGCACGGAGACGCAGAGGCCAACAAGCCAGGAATGTGATCAAATATTACCGAAGAGATGTTAGATTGGCTTAGGCTAGTTTATATTATGTTATTTATGTATATAAAGGTCCCACAGAGACGTAGATGCCAACAAGCCAGGAATGTGGTCAAATATTACCGTCGAGATGTAAGATTGGGTTAGGCTAGCTTATATTATGTTATTGATGTATATAAAGATCCCACGGAGACGTAGAGGCCAACTCGCCAGGAATGTTGTCAAATATTGTAGCCGACATGTTAGGTTGGGTTAGGTTAGGTGATATTACGTTATTGATGTATATGAAGGTCAAACGGAGACGTAGAGGCCAACTCGCCAGGAATGTTGTCAAATATTACCGCCGAGATGTAAAGTTGGGGTAGGTTAGGTTATATTACGTTATTGATGTATATGAGGGTTACACGGCGACGTAGAGGCCAACTCGCCAGGAATGTTGTCAAATATTACCGCCGAGATGATAGGTTGGGTTAGGCTAGCTTATATTATGTTATTTATGTATATAAAGGTCCCACGGAGACGTAGAGGCCAACTCGCCAGAATTGATGTCAAATATTACCGCCGAGATGTTAGGTTGGGTTAGGTTATGTTATATTCCGTTATTGATGTATATAAATGTCCCACGGAGACTTAGAGGCCAACTCGCCAGGAATGTTTTCAAATATTACCGCCGAGATGTTAGGTTGGGGTAGGTTTGGTTATATTACGTTCTAGATGTATATAAAGGTCCCACGCAGACGTAGAGGCCAACTCGCTAGGAATGTTGTCAAATATTACCGCCGAGATGATAGGTTGGGTTAGGTTAGGTGATATTACGTTATTGATGTATATGAAGGTCAAACGGAGACGTAGAGGCCAACTCGCCAGGAATCATGTCAAATATTACCGCCGAGATGTTAGGTTGGGTGAGGTTAGGTTATATTACGTTAGTGATGTATATGAAGGTCAAACGGAAACGTAGAGGCCAACTCGCCAGGAATGTTGTCAAATATTGTCGCCGAGATGTTAGGTTGGGTTAGGTAAGGTTATATTACGTTATTGATGTATATAAAGGACCCACGGAGACGTAGAGGCCAACAAGACAGGAATGTCGTCAAATATTACCGCCGAGATGTTAGATTGGGTTAGGTTAGGTTATATTACGTTATTGACGTATGCAAAGGTCCCACGGAGACGCAGAGGCCAACAAGCCAGGAATGTGATCAAATATTACCGAAGAGGTGTTAGATTAGCTTAGGCTAGTTTATATTATGTTATTTATGTATATAAAGGTCCCACAGAGACGTAGATGCCAACAAGCCAGGAATGTGTTCAAATATTACCGTCGAGATGTAAGATTGGGTTAGGCTAGCTTATATTATGTTATTGATGTATATAAAGGTCCCACGGAGACGTAGAGGTCAACTCGCCAGGAATGTTGTCAAATATTACCGCCGAGATGTTAGGTTGGGTTAGGTTAGGTTATATTACGTTATTGATGTATATGAAGGTCAAGCGGAGACGTAGAGGCCAACTCGCCAGGAATGTTGTCAAATCTTACCGCCGAGATGTTAGGTTGGGTTAGGTTAGCTTGTATTACGTTATTGATGTATATGAAGGTCAAACGGAGACGTAGAGGCCAACAAGCCAGGAATGTGATCAAATATTACCGCCGAGATGTTAGATTGGCTTAGGCTAGTTTATATTATGTTATTTATGTATATAAAGGTCCCACAGAGACGTAGATGCCAACAAGCCAGGAATGTGGTCAAATATTACCGTCGAGATGTAAGATTGGCTTAGGCTAGCTTATATTATGTTATTGATGTATATAAAGATCCCACGGAGACGTAGATGCCAACTCGCCAGGAATGTTGGCAAATATTGTAGCCGACATGTTAGGTTGGGTTAGGTTAGGTGATATTACGTTATTGCTGTATATGAAGGTCAAACGGAGACGTAGAGGCCACCTCGCCAGGAATGTTGTCAAATATTACCGCCGAGATGTAAGTTTGGGGTAGGTTAGGTTATATTACGTTATTGATGTATATGAGGGTTACACGGCGACGTAGAGGCCAACTCGCCATGAATGTTGTCAAATACTGTAGCCGAGATGTTAGGTTGGGTTAGGTTAGGTTATATTACGTTATTGATGTATATAAAGGTCCCACGGAGACGTAGAGGCCAACAAGACAGGAATGTCGTCAAATATTACCGCCGAGATGTTAGATTGGGTTAGGTTAGGTTACATTACGTTATTGACGTATGCAAAGGTCCCACGGAGACGCAGAGGCCAACAAGCCAGGAATGTGATCAAATATTACCGAAGAGATGTTAGATTGGCTTAGGCTAGTTTATATTATGTTATTTATGTATATAAAGGTCCCACAGAGACGTAGATGCCAACAAGCCATGAATGTGGTCAAATATTACCGTCGCGATGTAAGATTGGGTTAGGCTAGCTTATATTATGTTATTGATGTATATAAAGGTCCCACGGAAACGTAGAGGCCAACTCGCCAGGAATGTTGTCAAATATTACCGCCGAGATGATAGGTTGGGTTAGGCTAGCTTATATTATGTTATTTATGTATATAAAGGTCCCACGGAGACGTAGAGGCCAACTCGCCAGAATTGATGTCAAATATTACCGCCGAGATGTTAGGTTGGGTTAGGTTATGTTATATTCCGTTATTGATGTATATAAATGTCCCACGGAGACTTAGAGGCCAACTCGCCAGGAATGTTTTCAAATATTACCGCCGAGATGTTAGGTTGGGGTAAGTTTGGTTATATTACGTTCTAGATGTATATAAAGGTCCCACGCACACGTAGAGGCCAACTCGCCAGGAATGTTGTCAAATATTACCGCCGAGATGTTAGGTTGGGTGAGGTTAGGTTATATTACGTTAGTGATGTATATGAAGGTCAAACGGAAACGTAGAGGCCAACTCGCCAGGAATTTTGTCAAATATTGTCGCCGAGATGTTAGGTTGGGTTAGGTAAGGTTATATTACGTTATTGATGTATATAAAGGTCCCACGGAGACGTAGAGGCCAACAAGACAGGAATGTCGTCAAATATTACCGCCGAGATGATAGGTTGGGTTAGGCTAGCTTATATTATGTTATTTATGTATATAAAGGTCCCACGGAGACGTAGAGGCCAACTCGCCAGAATTGATGTCAAATATTACCGCCGAGATGTTAGGTTGGGTTAGGTTATGTTATATTCCGTGATTGATGTATATAAATGTCCCACGGAGACTTAGAGGCCAACTCGCCAGGAATGTTTCCAAATATTACCGCCGAGATGTTAGGTTGGGGTAGGTTTGGTTATATTACGTTATAGATGTATATAAAGGTCCCACGCAGTCGTAGAGGCCAACTCGCCAGGAATGTTGTCAAATATTACCGCCGAGATGATAGGTTGGGTTAGGTTAGGTGATATTACGTTATTGATGTATATGAAGGTCAAACGGAGACGTAGAGGCCAACTCGCCAGGAATCATGTCAAATATTACCGCCGAGATGTTAGGTTGGGTGAGGTTAGGTTATATTACGTTAGTGATGTATATGAAGGTCAAACGGAAACGTAGAGGCCAACTCGCCAGGAATGTTGTCAAATATTGTCGCCGAGATGTTAGGTTGGGTTAGGTAAGGTTATATTACGTTATTGATGTATATAAAGGACCCACGGAGACGTAGAGGCCAACAAGACAGGAATGTCGTCAAATATTACCGCCGAGATGTTAGATTGGGTTAGGTTAGGTTATATTACGTTGTTGACGTATTTAAAGTTCCCACGGAGACGCAGAGGCCAACAAGCCAGGAATGTGATCAAATATTACGGAAGAGGTGTTAGATTAGCTTAGGCTAGTTTATATTATGTTATTTATGTATATAAAGGTCCCACAGAGACGTAGATGCCAACAAGCCAGGAATGTGGTCAAATATTACCGTCGAGATGTAAGATTGGGTTAGGCTAGCTTATATTATGTTATTGATGTATATAAAGGTCCCACGGAGACGTAGAGGTCAACTCGCCAGGAATGTTGTCAAATATTGTAGCCGACATGTTAGGTTGGGTTAGGTTAGGTGATATTACGTTATTGATGTATATGAAGGTCAAACGGAGACATAGAGGCCAACTCGCCAGGAATGTTGTCAAATATTACCGCCGAGATGTAAGGTTGGGGTAGGTTAGGTTATATTACGTTATTGATGTATATGAGGGTTACACGGCGACGTAGAGGCCAAATCGCCAGGAATGTTGTCAAATACTGTAGCCGAGATGTTAGGTTGGGTTAGGTTAGGTTATATTACGTTATTGATGTATATAAAGGTCCCACGGAGACGTAGAGGCCGACAAGACAGGAATGTCGTCAAATATTACCGCCGAGATGTTAGATTGGGTTAGGTTAGGTTATATTACGTTATTGACGTATGCAAAGGTCCCACGGAGACGCAGAGGCCAACAAGCCAGGAATGTGATCAAATATTACCGAAGAGATGT
Source organism: Xylocopa violacea (assembly GCA_963969225.1). Taxonomy (NCBI): domain Eukaryota; kingdom Metazoa; phylum Arthropoda; class Insecta; order Hymenoptera; family Apidae; genus Xylocopa; species Xylocopa violacea. The sequence continues at coordinate 4,420,999 of CAXAJV010000836.1, read as the reverse complement.
TAGATTGGCTTAGGCTAGTTTATATTATGTTATTTATGTATATAAAGGTCCCACAGCGACGTAGATGCCAACAAGCCATGAATGTGGTCAAATATTACCGTCGAGATGTAAGATTGGGTTAGGCTAGCTTATATTATGTTATTGATGTATATAAAGGTCCCACGGAGACGTAGAGGCCAACTCGCCAGGAATGTTGTCAAATATTACCGCCGAGATGATAGGTTGGGTTAGGTTAGGTGATATTACGTTATTGATGTATATGAAGGTCAAACGGAGACGTAGAGGCCAACTCGCCAGGAATCATGTCAAATATTACCGCCGAGATGTTAGGTTGGGTGAGGTTAGGTTATATTACGTTAGTGATGTATATGAAGGTCAAACGGAAACGTAGAGGCCAACTCGCCAGGAATGTTGTCAAATATTGTCGCCGAGATGTTAGGTTGGGTTAGGTAAGGTTATATTACGTTATTGATGTATATAAAGGACCCACGGAGACGTAGAGGCCAACAAGACAGGAATGTCGTCAAATATTACCGCCGAGATGTTAGATTGGGTTAGGTTAGGTTATATTACGTTATTGACGTATGCAAAGGTCCCACGGAGACGCAGAGGCCAACAAGCCAGGAATGTGATCAAATATTACCGAAGAGGTGTTAGATTAGCTTAGGCTAGTTTATATTATGTTATTTATGTATATAAAGGTCCCACAGAGACGTAGATGCCAACAAGCCAGGAATGTGTTCAAATATTACCGTCGAGATGTAAGATTGGGTTAGGCTAGCTTATATTATGTTATTGATGTATATATAGGTCCCACGGAGACGTAGAGGTCAACTCGCCAGGAATGTTGTCAAATATTACCGCCGAGATGTTAGGTTGGGTTAGGTTAGGTTATATTACGTTATTGATGTATATGAAGGTCAAGCGGAGACGTAGAGGCCAACTCGCCAGGAATGTTGTCAAATCTTACCGCCGAGATGTAAGATTGGGTTAGGCTAGCTTATATTACGTTATTGATGTATATAAAGGTCCCACGGAGACGTAGAGGTCAACTCGCCAGGAATGTGATCAAATATTACCGCCGAGATGTTAGATTGGCTTAGGCTAGTTTATATTATGTTATTTATGTATATAAAGGTCCCACAGAGACGTAGATGCCAACAAGCCAGGAATGTGGTCAAATATTACCGTCGAGATGTAAGATTGGGTTAGGCTAGCTTATATTATGTTATTGATGTATATAAAGATCCCACGGAGACGTAGATGCCAACTCGCCAGGAATGTTGGCAAATATTGTAGCCGACATGTTAGGTTGGGTTAGGTTAGGTGATATTACGTTATTGCTGTATATGAAGGTCAAACGGAGACGTAGAGGCCAACTCGCCAGGAATGTTGTCAAATATTACCGCCGAGATGTAAGGTTGGGGTAGGTTAGGTTATATTACGTTATTGATGTATATGAGGGTTACACGGCGACGTAGAGGCCAACTCGCCATGAATGTTGTCAAATACTGTAGCCGAGATGTTAGGTTGGGTTAGGTTAGGTTATATTACGTTATTGATGTATATAAAGGTCCCACGGAGACGTAGAGGCCAACAAGACAGGAATGTCGTCAAATATTACCGCCGAGATGTTAGATTGGGTTAGGTTAGGTTACATTACGTTATTGACGTATGCAAAGGTCCCACGGAGACGCAGAGGCCAACAAGCCAGGAATGTGATCAAATATTACCGAAGAGATGTTAGATTGGCTTAGGCTAGTTTATATTATGTTATTTATGTATATAAAGGTCCCACAGAGACGTAGATGCCAACAAGCCATGAATGTGGTCAAATATTACCGTCGAGATGTAAGATTGGGTTAGGCTAGCTTATATTACGTTATTGATGTATATAAAGGTCCCACGGAGACGTAGAGGTCAACTCGCCAGGAATGTTGTCAGATATTACCGCCGAAATGTTAGGTTGGCTTAGGTTTGGTTATATTACGTTATTGATGTATATAAAGGTCCCACGGATACGGAGAAGCCAACTCGCCACGAATGTTGTCAAATGTTACCGCCGAGATGTTAGGTTGGGTTAGGTTAGGTTATATTACGTTATAGATGTATATAAAGGACCCACGGAGACGTAGAGTCCAAGAAGCCAGGAATGTTGTCAAATATTACCGCTGAGATGATAGGTTGGGTTAGGTTAGGATATATTACGTTATTGATGTATATAAAGGTCCCACGGAGACGTAGAGGCCAACTCGCCAGGAATGTTGTCAAATATTACAGCCGAGATGATAGATTGACTTAGGCTAGTTTATATTATGTTATTTATGTATATAAAGGTCCCACAGAGACGTAGATGCCAACAAGCCAGGAATGTGGTCAAATATTACCGTCGAGATGTAAGATTGGGTTAGGCTAGCTTATATTATGTTATTGATGTATATAAAGATCCCACGGAGACGTAGAGGCCAACTCGCCAGGAATGTTGTCAAATATTGTAGCCGACATGTTAGGTTGTGTTAGGTTAGGTGATATTACGTTATTGATGTATATGAAGGTCAAACGGAGACGTAGAGGCCAACTCGCCAGGAATGTTGTCAAATATTACCGCCGAGATGTAAAGTTGGGGTAGGTTAGGTTATATTACGTTATTGATGTATATGAGGGTTACACGGCGACGTAGAGGCCAACTCGCCAGGAATGTTGTCAAATACTGTAGCCGAGATGTTAGGTTGGGTTAGGTTAGGTTATATTACGTTATTGATGTATATAAAGGTCCCACGGAGACGTAGAGGCCAACAAGACAGGAATGTCGTCAAATATTACCGCCGAGATGTTAGATTGGGTTAGGTTAGGTTATATTACGTTATTGACGTATGCAAAGGTCCCACGGAGACGCAGAGGCCAACAAGCCAGGAATGTGATCAAATATTACCGGAGAGATGTTAGATTGGCTTAGGCTAGTTTATATTATGTTATTTATGTATATAAAGGTCCCACAGAGACGTAGATGCCAACAAGCCATGAATGTGGTCAAATATTACCGTCGAGATGTAAGATTGGGTTAGGCTAGCTTATATTATGTTATTGATGTATATAAAGGTCCCACGGAGACGTAGAGGCCAACTCGCCAGGAATGTTGTCAAATATTACCGCCGAGATGATAGGTTGGGTTAGGCTAGCTTATATTATGTTATTTATGTATATAAAGGTCCCACGCACACGTAGAGGCCAACTCGCCAGGAATGTTGTCAAATATTACCGCCGAGATGTTAGGTTGGGTGAGGTTAGGTTATATTACGTTAGTGATGTATATGAAGGTCAAACGGAAACGTAGAGGCCAACTCGCCAGGAATTTTGTCAAATATTGTCGCCGAGATGTTAGGTTGGGTTAGGTAAGCTTATATTACGTTATTGATGTATATAAAGGTCCCACGGAGACGTAGAGGCCAACAAGACAGGAATGTCGTCAAATATTACCGCCGAGATGATAGGTTGGGTTAGGCTAGCTTATATTATGTTATTTATGTATATAAAGGTCCCACGGAGACGTAGAGGCCAACTCGCCAGAATTGATGTCAAATATTACCGCCGAGATGTTAGGTTGGGTTAGGTTATGTTATATTCCGTTATTGATGTATATAAATGTCCCACGGAGACTTAGAGGCCAACTCGCCAGGAATGTTTCCAAATATTACCGCCGAGATGTTAGGTTGGGGTAGGTTTGGTTATATTACGTTATAGATGTATATAAAGGTCCCACGCAGACGTAGAGGCCAACTCGCCAGGAATGTTGTCAAATATTACCGCCGAGATGATAGGTTGGGTTAGGTTAGGTGATATTACGTTATTGATGTATATGAAGGTCAAACGGAGACGTAGAGGCCAACTCGCCAGGAATGTTGTCAAATCTTACCGCCGAGATGTTAGGTTGGGTTAGGTTAGCTTGTATTACGTTATTGATGTATATGAAGGTCAAACGGAGACGTAGAGGCCAACTCGCCAGGAATGTTGTCAAATATTACCGCCGAGATGTTAGGTTGGGTTAGGTTAGGTTATATTACGTTAGTGATGTATATGAAGGTCAAACGGAAACGTAGAGGCCAACTGGCCAGGAATGTTGTCAAATATTGTCGCCGAGATGTTAGGTTGGGTTAGGTTAGGTTATATTGCGTTATTGATGTATATAAAAGTCCCACGGGGACGTAGAGGCCAACTCGCCAGAAATGTTGTCAAATATTACCGCCGAGATGATAGGTTGGGTTAGGTTAGGATATATTACGTTATTGATGTATATAAAGGTCCCACGGAGACGTAGAGGCCAACTCGCCAGGAATGTTGTCAAATATTACCGCCGAGATGATAGGTTGGGTTAGGCTAGCTTATATTATGTTATTTATGTATATAAATGTCCCACGGAGACGTAGAGGCCAACTCGCCAGAATTGATGTCAAATATTACCGCCGAGATGTTAGGTTGGGTTAGGTTAGCTTGTATTACGTTATTGATGTATATGAAGGTCAAACGGAGACGTAGAGGCCAACTCGCCAGGAATCTTGTCAAATATTACCGCCGAGATGTTAGGTTGGGTTAGGTTAGCTTGTATTACGTTATTGATGTATATGAAGGTCAAACGGAGACGTAGAGGCCAACTCGCCAGGAATGTTGTCAAATATTGTCGCCGAGATGTTAGGTTGGGTTAGGTTAGGTTATATTACGTTATTGATGTATATAAAGGACCCACGGAGACGTAGAGGCCAACAAGACAGGAATGTCGTCAAATATTACCGCCGAGATGTTAGATTGGGTTAGGTTAGGTTATATTACGTTATTGACGTATGCAAAGGTCCCACGGAGACGCAGAGGCCAACAAGCCAGGAATGTGATCAAATATTACCGAAGAGATGTTAGATTGGCTTAGGCTAATTTATATTATGTTATTTATGTATATAAAGGTCCCACAGAGACGTAGATGCCAACAAGCCAGGAATGTGGTCAAATATTACCGTCGAGATGTAAGATTGGGTTAGGCTAGCTTATATTATGTTATTGATGTATATAAAGGTCCCACGGAGACGTAGAGGCCAACTCGCCAGGAATGTTGTCAAATATTGTAGCCGACATGTTAGGTTGGGTTAGGTTAGGTGATATTACGTTATTGATGTATATGAAGGTCAAACGGAGACGTAGAGGCCAACTCGCCAGGAATGTTGTCAAATATTACCGCCGAGATGTAAGGTTGGGGTAGGTTAGGTTATATTACGTTATTGATGTATATGAGGGTTACACGGAGACGTAGAGGCCAACTCGCCAGGAATGTTTTCAAATATTACCGCCGAGATGTTAGGTTGGGTGAGGTTAGGTTATATTACGTTAGTGATGTATATGAAGGTCAAACGGAAACGTAGAGGCCAACTCGCCAGGAATTTTGTCAAATATTGTCGCCGAGATGTTAGGTTGGGTTAGGTAAGCTTATATTACGTTATTGATGTATATAAAGGTCCCACGGAGACGTAGAGGCCAACAAGACAGGAATGTCGTCAAATATTACCGCCGAGATGATAGGTTGGGTTAGGCTAGCTTATATTATGTTATTTATGTATATAAAGGTCCCACGGAGACGTAGAGGCCAACTCGCCAGAATTGATGTCAAATATTACCGCCGAGATGTTAGGTTGGGTTAGGTTATGTTATATTCCGTTATTGATGTATATAAATGTCCCACGGAGACTTAGAGGCCAACTCGCCAGGAATGTTTCCAAATATTACCGCCGAGATGTTAGGTTGGGGTAGGTTTGGTTATATTACGTTATAGATGTATATAAAGGTCCCACGCAGACGTAGAGGCCAACTCGCCCTGGAATGTTGTCAAATATTACCGCCGAGATGATAGGATGGGTTAGGATAGGTGATATTACGTTATTGATGTATATGAAGGTCAAACGGAGACGTAGAGGCCAACTCGCCAGGAATGTTGTCAAATCTTACCGCCGAGATGTTAGGTTGGGTTAGGTTAGCTTGTATTACGTTATTGATGTATATGAAGGTCAAACGGAGACGTAGAGGCCAACTCGCCAGGAATGTTGTCAAATATTACCGCCGAGATGTTAGGTTGGGTTAGGTTAGGTTATATTACGTTAGTGATGTATATGAAGGTCAAACGGAAACGTAGAGGCCAACTGGCCAGGAATGTTGTCAAATATTGTCGCCGAGATGTTAGGTTGGGTTAGGTTAGGTTATATTGCGTTATTGATGTATATAAAAGTCCCACGGGGACGTAGAGGCCAACTCGCCAGAAATGTTGTCAAATATTACCGCCGAGATGATATGTTGGGTTAGGTTAGGATATATTACGTTATTGATGTATATAAAGGTCCCACGGAGACGTAGAGGCCAACTCGCCAGGAATGTTGTCAAATATTACCGCCGAGATGATAGGTTGGGTTAGGCTAGCTTATATTATGTTATTTATGTATATAAATGTCCCACGGAGACGTAGAGGCCAACTCGCCAGAATTGATGTCAAATATTACCGCCGAGATGTTAGGTTGGGTTAGGTTAGCTTGTATTACGTTATTGATGTATATGAAGGTCAAACGGAGACGTAGAGCCCAACTCGCCAGGAATCTTGTCAAATATTACCGCCGAGATGTTAGGTTGGGTTAGGTTAGCTTGTATTACGTTATTGATGTATATGAAGGTCAAACGGAGACGTAGAGGCCAACTCGCCAGGAATGTTGTCAAATATTGTCGCCGAGATGTTAGGTTGGGTTAGGTTAGGTTATATTACGTTATTGATGTATATAAAGGACCCACGGAGACGTAGAGGCCAACAAGACAGGAATGTCGTCAAATATTACCGCCGAGATGTTAGATTGGGTTAGGTTAGGTTATATTACGTTATTGACGTATGCAAAGGTCCCACGGAGACGCAGAGGCCAACAAGCCAGGAATGTGATCAAATATTACCGAAGAGATGTTAGATTGGCTTAGGCTAATTTATATTATGTTATTTATGTATATAAAGGTCCCACAGAGACGTAGATGCCAACAAGCCAGGAATGTGGTCAAATATTACCGTCGAGATGTAAGATTGGGTTAGGCTAGCTTATATTATGTTATTGATGTATATAAAGGTCCCACGGAGACGTAGAGGCCAACTCGCCAGGAATGTTGTCAAATATTGTAGCCGACATGTTAGGTTGGGTTAGGTTAGGTGATATTACGTTATTGATGTATATGAAGGTCAAACGGAGACGTAGAGGCCAACTCGCCAGGAATGTTGTCAAATATTACCGCCGAGATGTAAGGTTGGGGTAGGTTAGGTTATATTACGTTATTGATGTATATGAGGGTTACACGGAGACGTAGAGGTCAACTCGCCAGGAATGTTGGCAGATATTACCGCCGACATGTTAGGTTGGGTTAGGTTTGGTTATATTACGTTATTGATGTATATAAAGGTCCCACGGATACGGAGAAGCCAACTCGCCACGAATGATGTCAAATGTTACCGCCGAGACGTTAGGTTGGGTTAGGTTAGGTGATATTACGTTATTGATGTATATGAAGGCCAAACGGAGACGTAGAGGCCAACTCGCCAGGAATGTTGTCAAATATTACCGCCGAGATGTAAGGTTGGGGTAGGTTAGGTTATATTACGTTATTGATGTATATGAGGGTTACACGGCGACGTAGAGGCCAAATCGCCAGGAATGTTGTCAAATACTGTAGCCGAGATGTTAGGTTGGGTTAGGTTAGGTTATATTACGTTATTGATGTATATAAAGGTCCCACGCACACGTAGAGGCCAACTCGCCAGAATTGATGTCAAATATTACCGCCGAGATGTTAGGTTGGGTGAGGTTAGGTTATATTACGTTAGTGATGTATATGAAGGTCAAACGGAAACGTAGAGGCCAACTCGCCAGGAATGTTTTCAAATATTACCGCCGAGATGTTAGGTTGGGGTAGGTTTGGTTATATTACGTTCTAGATGTATATAAAGGTCCCACGCACACGTAGAGGCCAACTCGCCAGGAATGTTGTCAAATATTACCGCCGAGATGTTAGGTTGGGTGAGGTTAGGTTATATTACGTTAGTGATGTATATGAAGGTCAAACGGAAACGTAGAGGCCAACTCGCCAGGAATTTTGTCAAATATTGTCGCCGAGATGTTAGGTTGGGTTAGGTAAGGTTATATTACGTTATTGATGTATATAAAGGTCCCACGGAGACGTAGAGGCCAACAAGACAGGAATGTCGTCAAATATTACCGCCGAGATGATAGGTTGGGTTAGGCTAGCTTATATTATGTTATTTATGTATATAAAGGTCCCACAGAGACGTAGAGGCCAACTCGCCAGAATTGATGTCAAATATTACCGCCGAGATGTTAGGTTGGGTTAGGTTATGTTATATTCCGTTATTGATGTATATAAATGTCCCACGGAGACTTAGAGGCCAACTCGCCAGGAATGTTTCCAAATATTACCGCCGAGATGTTAGGTTGGGGTAGGTTTGGTTATATTACGTTATAGATGTATATAAAGGTCCCACGCAGACGTAGAGGCCAACTCGCCAGGAATGTTGTCAAATATTACCGCCGAGATGATAGGTTGGGTTAGGTTAGGTGATATTACGTTATTGATGTATATGAAGGTCAAACGGAGACGTAGAGGCCAACTCGCCAGGAATCATGACAAATATTACCGCCGAGATGTTAGGTTGGGTGAGGTTAGGTTATATTACGTTAGTGATGTATATGAAGGTCAAACGGAAACGTAGAGGCCAACTCGCCAGGAATGTTGTCAAATATTGTCGCCGAGATGTTAGGTTGGGTTAGGTAAGGTTATATTACGTTATTGATGTATATAAAGGACCCACGGAGACGTAGAGGCCAACAAGACAGGAATGTCGTCAAATATTACCGCCGAGATGTTAGATTGGGTTAGGTTAGGTTATATTACGTTATTGACGTATGCAAAGGTCCCACGGAGACGCAGAGGCCAACAAGCCAGGAATGTGATCAAATATTACCGAAGAGGTGTTAGATTAGCTTAGGCTAGTTTATATTATGTTATTTATGTATATAAAGGTCCCACAGAGACGTAGATGCCAACAAGCCAGGAATGTGGTCAAATATTACCGTCGAGATGTAAGATTGGGTTAGGCTAGCTTATATTATGTTATTGATGTATATAAAGGTCCCACGGAGACGTAGAGGTCAACTCGCCAGGAATGTTGTCAAATATTGTAGCCGACATGTTAGGTTGGGTTAGGTTAGGTGATATTACGTTATTGATGTATATGAAGGTCAAACGGAGACGTAGAGGCCAACTCGCCAGGAATGTTGTCAAATATTACCGCCGAGATGTAAGGTTGGGGTAGGTTAGGTTATATTACGTTATTGATGTATATGAGGGTTACACGGCGACGTAGAGGCCAAATCGCCAGGAATGTTGTCAAATACTGTAGCCGAGATGTTAGGTTGGGTTAGGTTAGGTTATATTACGTTATTGATGTATATAAAGGTCCCACGCACACGTAGAGGCCAACTCGCCAGAATTGATGTCAAATATTACCGCCGAGATGTTAGGTTGGGTGAGGTTAGGTTATATTACGTTAGTGATGTATATGAAGGTCAAACGGAAACGTAGAGGCCAACTCGCCAGGAATGTTGTCAAATATTGTCGCCGAGATGTTAGGTTGGGTTAGGTAAGGTTATATTACGTTATTGATGTATATAAAGGACCCACGGAGACGTAGAGGCCAACAAGACAGGAATGTCGTCAAATATTACCGCCGAGATGTTAGATTGGGTTAGGTTAGGTTATATTACGTTATTGACGTATGCAAAGGTCCCACGGAGACGCAGAGGCCCACAAGCCAGGAATGTGATCAAATATTACCGAAGAGGTGTTAGATTAGCTTAGGCTAGTTTATATTATGTTATTTATGTATATAAAGGTCCCACAGAGACGTAGATGCCAACAAGCCAGGAATGTGGTCAAATATTACCGTCGAGATGTAAGATTGGGTTAGGCTAGCTTATATTATGTTATTGATGTATATAAAGGTCCCACGGAGACGTAGAGGTCAACTCGCCAGGAATGTTGTCAAATATTGTAGCCGACATGTTAGGTTGGGTTAGGTTAGGTGATATTACGTTATTGATGTATATGAAGGTCAAACGGAGACGTAGAGGCCAACTCGCCAGGAATGTTGTCAAATATTACCGCCGAGATGTAAGGTTGGGGTAGGTTAGGTTATATTACGTTATTGATGTATATGAGGGTTACACGGCGACGTAGAGGCCAAATCGCCAGGAATGTTGTCAAATACTGTAGCCGAGATGTTAGGTTGGGTTAGGTTAGGTTATATTACGTTATTGATGTATATAAAGGTCCCACGCACACGTAGAGGCCAACTCGACAGGAATGTTGTCAAATATTACCGCCGAGATGTTAGGTTGGGTTAGGTTATGTTATATTCCGTTATTGATGTATATAAATGTCCCACGGAGACTTAGAGGCCAACTCGCCAGGAATGTTTTCAAATATTACCGCCGAGATGTTAGGTTGGGTTAGGTTTGGTTATATTACGTTCTAGATGTATATAAAGGTCCCACGCAGACGTAGAGGCCAACTCGCCAGGAATGTTGTCAAATATTACCGCCGAGATCTTAGGTTGGGTGAGGTTAGGTTATATTACGTTAGTGATGTATATGAAGGTCAAACGGAAACGTAGAGGCCAACTCGCCAGGAATTTTGTCAAATATTGTCGCCGAGATGTTAGGTTGGGTTAGGTAAGGTTATATTACGTTATTGATGTATATAAAGGTCCCACGGAGACGTAGAGGCCAACAAGACAGGAATGTCGTCAAATATTACCGCCGAGATGATAGGTTGGGTTAGGCTAGCTTATATTATGTTATTTATGTATATAAAGGTCCCACGGAGACGTAGAGGCCAACACGCCAGAATTGATGTCAAATATTACCGCCGAGATGTTAGGTTGGGTTAGGTTATGTTATATTCCGTTATTGATGTATATAAATGTCCCACGGAGACTTAGAGGCCAACTCGCCAGGAATGTTTCCAAATATTACCGCCGAGATGTTAGGTTGGGGTAGGTTTGGTTATATTACCTTATAGATGTATATAAAGGTCCCACGCAGACGTAGAGGCCAACTCGCCAGGAATGTTGTCAAATATTACCGCCGAGATGATAGGTTGGGTTAGGTTAGGTGATATTACGTTATTGATGTATATGAAGGTCAAACGGAGACGTAGAGGCCAACTCGCCAGGAATCATGTCAAATATTACCGCCGAGATGTTAGGTTGGGTGAGGTTAGGTTATATTACGTTAGTGATGTATATGAAGGTCAAACGGAAACGTAGAGGCCAACTCGCCAGGAATGTTGTCAAATATTGTCGCCGAGATGTTAGGTTGGGTTAGGTAAGGTTATATTACGTTATTGATGTATATAAAGGACCCACGGAGACGTAGAGGCCAACAAGACAGGAATGTCGTCAAATATTACCGCCGAGATGTTAGATTGGGTTAGGTTAGGTTATATTACGTTATTGACGTATGCAAAGGTCCCACGGAGACGCAGAGGCCAACAAGCCAGGAATGTGATCAAATATTACCGAAGAGGTGTTAGATTAGCTTAGGCTAGTTTATATTATGTTATTTATGTATATAAAGGTCCCACAGAGACGTAGATGCCAACAAGCCAGGAATGTGGTCAAATATTACCGTCGAGATGTAAGATTGGGTTAGGCTAGCTTATATTATGTTATTGATGTATATAAAGGTCCCACGGAGACGTAGAGGTCAACTCGCCAGGAATGTTGTCAAATATTGTAGTCGACATGTTAGGTTGGGTTAGGTTAGGTGATATTACGTTATTGATGTATATGAAGGTCAAACGGAGACGTAGAGGCCAACTCGCCAGGAATGTTGTCAAATATTACAGCCGAGATGTAAGGTTGGGGTAGGTTAGGTTATATTACGTTATTGATGTATATGAGGGTTACACGGCGACGTAGAGGCCAAATCGCCAGGAATGTTGTCAAATACTGTAGCCGAGATGTTAGGTTGGGTTAGGTTAGGTTATATTACGTTATTGATGTATATAAAGGTCCCACGCACACGTAGAGGCCAACTCGCCAGAATTGATGTCAAATATTACCGCCGAGATGTTAGGTTGGGTGAGGTTAGGTTATATTACGTTAGTGATGTATATGAAGGTCAAACGGAAACGTAGAGGCCAACTCGCCAGGAATGTTGTCAAATATTGTCGCCGAGATGTTAGGTTGGGTTAGGTAAGGTTATATTACGTTATTGATGTATATAAAGGACCCACGGAGACGTAGAGGCCAACAAGACAGGAATGTCGTCAAATATTACCGCCGAGATGTTAGATTGGGTTAGGTTAGGTTATATTACGTTATTGACGTATGCAAAGGTCCCACGGAGACGCAGAGGCCAACAAGCCAGGAATGTGATCAAATATTACCGAAGAGGTGTTAGATTAGCTTAGGCTAGTTTATATTATGTTATTTATGTATATAAAGGTCCCGCAGAGACGTAGATGCCAACAAGCCAGGAATGTGGTCAAATATTACCGTCGAGATGTAAGATTGGGTTAGGCTAGCTTATATTATGTTATTGATGTATATAAAGGTCCCACGGAGACGTAGAGGTCAACTCGCCAGGAATGTTGTCAAATATTGTAGCCGACATGTTAGGTTGGGTTAGGTTAGGTGATATTACGTTATTGATGTATATGAAGGTCAAACGGAGACGTAGAGGCCAACTCGCCAGGAATGTTGTCAAATATTACCGCCGAGATGTAAGGTTGGGGTAGGTTAGGTTATATTACGTTATTGATGTATATGAGGGTTACACGGCGACGTAGAGGCCAAATCGCCAGGAATGTTGTCAAATACTGTAGCCGAGATGTTAGGTTGGGTTAGGTTAGGTTATATTACGTTATTGATGTATATAAAGGTCCCACGCACACGTAGAGGCCAACTCGCCAGGAATGTTGTCAAATATTACCGCCGAGATGTTAGGTTGGGTGAGGTTAGGTTATATTACGTTAGTGATGTATATGAAGGTCAAACGGAAACGTAGAGGCCAACTCGCCAGGAATTTTGTCAAATATTGTCGCCGAGATGTTAGGTTGGGTTAGGTAAGGTTATATTACGTTATTGATGTATATAAAGGTCCCACGGAGACGTAGAGGCCAACAAGACAGGAATGTCGTCAAATATTACCGCCGAGATGATAGGTTGGGTTAGGCTAGCTTATATTATGTTATTTATGTATATAAAGGTCCCACAGAGACGTAGAGGCCAACTCGCCAGAATTGATGTCAAATATTACCGCCGAGATGTTAGGTTGGGTTAGGTTATGTTATATTCCGTTATTGATGTATATAAATGTCCCACGGAGACTTAGAGGCCAACTCGCCAGGAATGTTTCCAAATATTACCGCCGAGATGTTAGGTTGGGGTAGGTTTGGTTATATTACGTTATAGATGTATATAAAGGTCCCACGCAGACGTAGAGGCCAACTCGCCAGGAATGTTGTCAAATATTACCGCCGAGATGATAGGTTGGGTTAGGTTAGGTGATATTACGTTATTGATGTATATGAAGGTCAAACGGAGACGTAGAGGCCAACTCGCCAGGAATCATGTCAAATATTACCGCCGAGATGTTAGGTTGGGTGAGGTTAGGTTATATTACGTTAGTGATGTATATGAAGGTCAAACGGAAACGTAGAGGCCAACTCGCCAGGAATGTTGTCAAATATTGTCGCCGAGATGTTAGGTTGGGTTAGGTAAGGTTATATTACGTTATTGATGTATATAAAGGACCCACGGAGACGTAGAGGCCAACTCGCCAGAAATATTGTCAAATATTACCGCCGAGATGTTAGGTTGGGTTAGGTTAGGTTATATTACGTTATTGATGTATATGAGGGTTACACGGAGACGTAGAGGTCAACTCGCCAGGAATGTTGTCAGATATTACCGCCGACATGTTAGGTTGGGTTAGGTTTGGTTATATTACGTTATTGATGTATATAAAGGTCCCACGGATACGGAGAAGCCAACTCGCCACGAATGATGTCAAATGTTACCGCCGAGACGTTAGGTTGGGTGAGGTTAGGTTATATTACGTTAGTGATGTATATGAAGGTCAAACGGAAACGTAGAGGCCAACTCGCCAGGAATGTTGTCAAATATTGTCGCCGAGATGTTAGGTTGGGTTAGGTAAGGTTATGTTACGTTATTGATGTATATAAAGGACCCACGGAGACGTAGAGGCCAACAAGACAGGAATGTCGTCAAATATTACCGCCGAGATGTTAGATTGGGTTAGGTTAGGTTATATTACGTTATTGACGTATGCAAAGGTCCCACGGAGACGCAGAGGCCAACAAGCCAGGAATGTGATCAAATATTACCGAAGAGGTGTTAGATTAGCTTAGGCTAGTTTATATTATGTTATTTATGTATATAAAGGTCCCACAGAGACGTAGATGCCAACAAGCCAGGAATGTGGTCAAATATTACCGTCGAGATGTAAGATTGGGTTAGGCTAGCTTATATTATGTTATTGATGTATATAAAGGTCCCACGGAGACGTAGAGGTCAACTCGCCAGGAATGTTGTCAAATATTGTAGTCGACATGTTAGGTTGGGTTAGGTTAGGTGATATTACGTTATTGATGTATATGAAGGTCAAACGGAGACGTAGAGGCCAACTCGCCAGGAATGTTGTCAAATATTACAGCCGAGATGTAAGGTTGGGGTAGGTTAGGTTATATTACGTTATTGATGTATATGAGGGTTACACGGCGACGTAGAGGCCAAATCGCCAGGAATGTTGTCAAATACTGTAGCCGAGATGTTAGGTTGGGTTAGGTTAGGTTATATTACGTTATTGATGTATATAAAGGTCCCACGCACACGTAGAGGCCAACTCGCCAGAATTGATGTCAAATATTACCGCCGAGATGTTAGGTTGGGTGAGGTTAGGTTATATTACGTTAGTGATGTATATGAAGGTCAAACGGAAACGTAGAGGCCAACTCGCCAGGAATGTTGTCAAATATTGTCGCCGAGATGTTAGGTTGGGTTAGGTAAGGTTATATTACGTTATTGATGTATATAAAGGACCCACGGAGACGTAGAGGCCAACAAGACAGGAATGTCGTCAAATATTACCGCCGAGATGTTAGATTGGGTTAGGTTAGGTTATATTACGTTATTGACGTATGCAAAGGTCCCACGGAGACGCAGAGGCCAACAAGCCAGGAATGTGATCAAATATTACCGAAGAGGTGTTAGATTAGCTTAGGCTAGTTTATATTATGTTATTTATGTATATAAAGGTCCCGCAGAGACGTAGATGCCAACAAGCCAGGAATGTGGTCAAATATTACCGTCGAGATGTAAGATTGGGTTAGGCTAGCTTATATTATGTTATTGATGTATATAAAGGTCCCACGGAGACGTAGAGGTCAACTCGCCAGGAATGTTGTCAAATATTGTAGCCGACATGTTAGGTTGGGTTAGGTTAGGTGATATTACGTTATTGATGTATATGAAGGTCAAACGGAGACGTAGAGGCCAACTCGCCAGGAATGTTGTCAAATATTACCGCCGAGATGTAAGGTTGGGGTAGGTTAGGTTATATTACGTTATTGATGTATATGAGGGTTACACGGCGACGTAGAGGCCAAATCGCCAGGAATGTTGTCAAATACTGTAGCCGAGATGTTAGGTTGGGTTAGGTTAGGTTATATTACGTTATTGATGTATATAAAGGTCCCACGCACACGTAGAGGCCAACTCGCCAGGAATGTTGTCAAATATTACCACCGAGATGTTAGGTTGGGTGAGGTTAGGTTATATTACGTTAGTGATGTATATGAAGGTCAAACGGAAACGTAGAGGCCAACTCGCCAGGAATTTTGTCAAATATTGTCGCCGAGATGTTAGGTTGGGTTAGGTAAGGTTATATTACGTTATTGATGTATATAAAGGTCCCACGGAGACGTAGAGGCCAACAAGACAGGAATGTCGTCAAATATTACCGCCGAGATGATAGGTTGGGTTAGGCTAGCTTATATTATGTTATTTATGTATATAAAGGTCCCACAGAGACGTAGAGGCCAACTCGCCAGAATTGATGTCAAATATTACCGCCGAGATGTTAGGTTGGGTTAGGTTATGTTATATTCCGTTATTGATGTATATAAATGTCCCACGGAGACTTAGAGGCCAACTCGCCAGGAATGTTTCCAAATATTACCGCCGAGATGTTAGGTTGGGGTAGGTTTGGTTATATTACGTTATAGATGTATATAAAGGTCCCACGCAGACGTAGAGGCCAACTCGCCAGGAATGTTGTCAAATATTACCGCCGAGATGATAGGTTGGGTTAGGTTAGGTGATATTACGTTATTGATGTATATGAAGGTCAAACGGAGACGTAGAGGCCAACTCGCCAGGAATCATGTCAAATATTACCGCCGAGATGTTAGGTTGGGTGAGGTTAGGTTATATTACGTTAGTGATGTATATGAAGGTCAAACGGAAACGTAGAGGCCAACTCGCCAGGAATGTTGTCAAATATTGTCGCCGAGATGTTAGGTTGGGTTAGGTAAGGTTATATTACGTTATTGATGTATATAAAGGACCCACGGAGACGTAGAGGCCAACTCGCCAGAAATATTGTCAAATATTACCGCCGAGATGTTAGGTTGGGTTAGGTTAGGTTATATTACGTTATTGATGTATATGAGGGTTACACGGAGACGTAGAGGTCAACTCGCCAGGAATGTTGTCAGATATTACCGCCGACATGTTAGGTTGGGTTAGGTTTGGTTATATTACGTTATTGATGTATATAAAGGTCCCACGGATACGGAGAAGCCAACTCGCCACGAATGATGTCAAATGTTACCGCCGAGACGTTAGGTTGGATTAGGTTAGGTGATATTACGTTATTGATGTATATGAAGGCCAAACGGAGACGTAGAGGCCAACTCGCCAGGAATGTTGTCAAATCTTACCGCCGAGATGTTAGGTTGGGTTAGGTTAGCTTATATTACGTTATTGATGTATATGAAGGTCAAACGGAGACGTAGAGGCCAACTCGCCAGGAATGTTGTCAAATATTACCGCCGAGATGTTAGGTTGGGTTAGGTTAGGTTATATTACGTTATTGATGTATATGACGGTCAAGCGGAGAC
Organism: Xylocopa violacea; assembly: GCA_963969225.1. Taxonomy (NCBI): domain Eukaryota; kingdom Metazoa; phylum Arthropoda; class Insecta; order Hymenoptera; family Apidae; genus Xylocopa; species Xylocopa violacea. The sequence goes on along the minus strand of CAXAJV010000836.1, from coordinate 4,403,716 downwards.
GTAGAGGCCAACTCGCCAGGAATGTTGTCAAATCTTACCGCCGAGATGTTAGGTTGGGTTAGGTTAGCTTGTATTACGTTATTGATGTGTATGAAGGTCAAACGGAGACGTAGAGTCCAACTCGCCAGGAATGTTGTCAAATATTACCGCCGAGATGTTAGGTTGGGTTAGGTTAGGTTATATTACGTTAGTGATGTATATGAAGGTCAAACGGAAACGTAGAGGCCAACTGGCCAGGAATGTTGTCAAATATTGTCGCCGAGATGTTAGGTTCGGTTAGGTTAGGTTATATTGCGTTATTGACGTATATAAAAGTCCCACGGGGACGTAGAGGCCAACTCGCCAGAAATGTTGTCAAATATTACCGCCGAGATGATAGGTTGGGTTAGGTTAGGATATATTACGTTATTGATGTATATAAAGGTCCCACGGAGACGTAGAGGCCAACTCGCCAGGAATGTTGTCAAATATTACCGCCGAGATGATAGGTTGGGTTAGGCTAGCTTATATTATGTTATTTATGTATATAAATGTCCCACGGAGACGTAGAGGCCAACTCGCCAGAATTGATGTCAAATATTACCGCCGAGATGTTAGGTTGGGTTAGGTTATGTTATATTCCGTTATTGATGTATATAAATGTCCCACGGAGACTTAGAGGCCAACTCGGCAGGAATGTTGTCATATCTTACCGCCGAGATGTTAGGTTAGGTTAGGTTAGCTTGTATTACGTTATTGATGTATATGAAGGTCAAACGGAGACGTAGAGGCCAACTCGCCAGGAATCTTGTCAAATATTACCGCCGAGATGTTAGGTTGGGTTAGGTTAGCTTGTATTACGTTATTGATGTATATGAAGGTCAAACGGAGACGTAGAGGCCAACTCGCCAGGAATGTTGTCAAATATTGTAGCCGACATGTTAGGTTGGGTTAGGTTAGGTGATATTACGTTATTGATGTATATGAAGGTCAAACGGAGACGTAGAGGCCAACTCGCCAGGAATGTTGTCAAATATTACCGCCGAGATGTTAGGTTGGGTTAGGTTATGTTATATTCCGTTATTGATGTATATAAATGTCCCACGGAGACTTAGAGGCCAACTCGCCAGGAATGTTTTCAAATATTACCGCCGAGATGTTAGGTTGGGTTAGGTTTGGTTATATTACGTTCTAGATGTATATAAAGGTCCCACGCAGACGTAGAGGCCAACTCGCCAGGAATGTTTTCAAATATTACCGCCGAGATGTTAGGTTGGGTTAGGTTTGGTTATATTACGTTCTAGATGTATATAAAGGTCCCACGCAGACGTAGAGGCCAACTCGCCAGGAATGTTGTCAAATATTACCGCCGAGATGTTAGGTTGGGTGAGGTTAGGTTATATTACGTTAGTGATGTATATGAAGGTCAAACGGAAACGTAGAGGCCAACTCGCCAGGAATTTTGTCAAATATTGTCGCCGAGATGTTAGGTTGGGTTAGGTAAGGTTATATTACGTTATTGATGTATATAAAGGTCCCACGGAGACGTAGAGGCCAACAAGACAGGAATGTCGTCAAATATTACCGCCGAGATGATAGGTTGGGTTAGGCTAGCTTATATTATGTTATTTATGTATATAAAGGTCCCACGGAGACGTAGAGGCCAACTCGCCAGAATTGATGTCAAATATTACCGCCGAGATGTTAGGTTGGGTTAGGTTATGTTATATTCCGTTATTGATGTATATAAATGTCCCACGGAGACTTAGAGGCCAACTCGCCAGGAATGTTTCCAAATATTACCGCCGAGATGTTAGGTTGGGGTAGGTTTGGTTATATTACGTTATAGATGTATATAAAGGTCCCACGCAGACGTAGAGGCCAACTCGCCAGGAATGTTGTCAAATATTACCGCCGAGATGATAGGTTGGGTTAGGTTAGGTGATATTACGTTATTGATGTATATGAAGGTCAAACGGAGACGTAGAGGCCAACTCGCCAGGAATCATGTCAAATATTACCGCCGAGATGTTAGGTTGGGTGAGGTTAGGTTATATTACGTTAGTGATGTATATGAAGGTCAAACGGAAACGTAGAGGCCAACTCGCCAGGAATGTTGTCAAATATTGTCGCCGAGATGTTAGGTTGGGTTAGGTAAGGTTATATTACGTTATTGATGTATATAAAGGACCCACGGAGACGTAGAGGCCAACAAGACAGGAATGTCGTCAAATATTACCGCCGAGATGTTAGATTGGGTTAGGTTAGGTTATATTACGTTATTGACGTATGCAAAGGTCCCACGGAGACGCAGAGGCCAACAAGCCAGGAATGTGATCAAATATTACCGAAGAGGTGTTAGATTAGCTTAGGCTAGTTTATATTATGTTATTTATGTATATAAAGGTCCCACAGAGACGTAGATGCCAACAAGCCAGGAATGTGGTCAAATATTACCGTCGAGATGTAAGATTGGGTTAGGCTAGCTTATATTATGTTATTGATGTATATAAAGGTCCCACGGAGACGTAGAGGTCAACTCGCCAGGAATGTTGTCAAATATTGTAGCCGACATGTTAGGTTGGGTTAGGTTAGGTGATATTACGTTATTGATGTATATGAAGGTCAAACGGAGACGTAGAGGCCAACTCGCCAGGAATGTTGTCAAATATTACAGCCGAGATGTAAGGTTGGGGTAGGTTAGGTTATATTACGTTATTGATGTATATGAGGGTTACACGGCGACGTAGAGGCCAAATCGCCAGGAATGTTGTCAAATACTGTAGCCGAGATGTTAGGTTGGGTTAGGTTAGGTTATATTACGTTATTGATGTATATAAAGGTCCCACGCACACGTAGAGGCCAACTCGCCAGAATTGATGTCAAATATTACCGCCGAGATGTTAGGTTGGGTGAGGTTAGGTTATATTACGTTAGTGATGTATATGAAGGTCAAACGGAAACGTAGAGGCCAACTCGCCAGGAATGTTGTCAAATATTGTCGCCGAGATGTTAGGTTGGGTTAGGTAAGGTTATATTACGTTATTGATGTATATAAAGGACCCACGGAGACGTAGAGGCCAACAAGACAGGAATGTCGTCAAATATTACCGCCGAGATGTTAGATTGGGTTAGGTTAGGTTATATTACGTTATTGACGTATGCAAAGGTCCCACGGAGACGCAGAGGCCAACAAGCCAGGAATGTGATCAAATATTACCGAAGAGGTGTTAGATTAGCTTAGGCTAGTTTATATTATGTTATTTATGTATATAAAGGTCCCACAGAGACGTAGATGCCAACAAGCCAGGAATGTGGTCAAATATTACCGTCGAGATGTAAGATTGGGTTAGGCTAGCTTATATTATGTTATTGATGTATATAAAGGTCCCACGGAGACGTAGAGGTCAACTCGCCAGGAATGTTGTCAAATATTGTAGCCGACATGTTAGGTTGGGTTAGGTTAGGTGATATTACGTTATTGATGTATATGAAGGTCAAACGGAGACGTAGAGGCCAACTCGCCAGGAATGTTGTCAAATATTACCGCCGAGATGTAAGGTTGGGGTAGGTTAGGTTATATTACGTTATTGATGTATATGAGGGTTACACGGCGACGTAGAGGCCAAATCGCCAGGAATGTTGTCAAATACTGTAGCCGAGATGTTAGGTTGGGTTAGGTTAGGTTATATTACGTTATTGATGTATATAAAGGTCCCACGCACACGTAGAGGCCAACTCGCCAGGAATGTTGTCAAATATTACCGCCGAGATGTTAGGTTGGGTGAGGTTAGGTTATATTACGTTAGTGATGTATATGAAGGTCAAACGGAAACGTAGAGGCCAACTCGCCAGGAATTTTGTCAAATATTGTCGCCGAGATGTTAGGTTGGGTTAGGTAAGGTTATATTACGTTATTGATGTATATAAAGGTCCCACGGAGACGTAGAGGCCAACAAGACAGGAATGTCGTCAAATATTACCGCCGAGATGATAGGTTGGGTTAGGCTAGCTTATATTATGTTATTTATGTATATAAAGGTCCCACGGAGACGTAGAGGCCAACTCGCCAGAATTGATGTCAAATATTACCGCCGAGATGTTAGGTTGGGTTAGGTTATGTTATATTCCGTTATTGATGTATATAAATGTCCCACGGAGACTTAGAGGCCAACTCGCCAGGAATGTTTCCAAATATTACCGCCGAGATGTTAGGTTGGGGTAGGTTTGGTTATATTACGTTATAGATGTATATAAAGGTCCCACGCAGACGTAGAGGCCAACTCGCCAGGAATGTTGTCAAATATTACCGCCGAGATGATAGGTTGGGTTAGGTTAGGTGATATTACGTTATTGATGTATATGAAGGTCAAACGGAGACGTAGAGGCCAACTCGCCAGGAATCATGTCAAATATTACCGCCGAGATGTTAGGTTGGGTGAGGTTAGGTTATATTACGTTAGTGATGTATATGAAGGTCAAACGGAAACGTAGAGGCCAACTCGCCAGGAATGTTGTCAAATATTGTCGCCGAGATGTTAGGTTGGGTTAGGTAAGGTTATATTACGTTATTGATGTATATAAAGGACCCACGGAGACGTAGAGGCCAACTCGCCAGAAATATTGTCAAATATTACCGCCGAGATGTTAGGTTGGGTTAGGTTAGGTTATATTACGTTATTGATGTATATGAGGGTTACACGGAGACGTAGAGGTCAACTCGCCAGGAATGTTGTCAGATATTACCGCCGACATGTTAGGTTGGGTTAGGTTTGGTTATATTACGTTATTGATGTATATAAAGGTCCCACGGATACGGAGAAGCCAACTCGCCACGAATGATGTCAAATGTTACCGCCGAGACGTTAGGTTGGATTAGGTTAGGTGATATTACGTTATTGATGTATATGAAGGCCAAACGGAGACGTAGAGGCCAACTCGCCAGGAATGTTGTCAAATCTTACCGCCGAGATGTTAGGTTGGGTTAGGTTAGCTTATATTACGTTATTGATGTATATGAAGGTCAAACGGAGACGTAGAGGCCAACTCGCCAGGAATGTTGTCAAATATTACCGCCGAGATGTTAGGTTGGGTTAGGTTAGGTTATATTACGTTATTGATGTATATGACGGTCAAGCGGAGACGTAGAGGCCAACTCGCCAGGAATGTTGTCAAATCTTACCGCCGAGATGTTAGGTTGGGTTAGGTTAGCTTGTATTACGTTATTGATGTGTATGAAGGTCAAACGGAGACGTAGAGTCCAACTCGCCAGGAATGTTGTCAAATATTACCGCCGAGATGTTAGGTTGGGTTAGGTTAGGTTATATTACGTTAGTGATGTATATGAAGGTCAAACGGAAACGTAGAGGCCAACTGGCCAGGAATGTTGTCAAATATTGTCGCCGAGATGTTAGGTTCGGTTAGGTTAGGTTATATTGCGTTATTGACGTATATAAAAGTCCCACGGGGACGTAGAGGCCAACTCGCCAGAAATGTTGTCAAATATTACCGCCGAGATGATAGGTTGGGTTAGGTTAGGATATATTACGTTATTGATGTATATAAAGGTCCCACGGAGACGTAGAGGCCAACTCGCCAGGAATGTTGTCAAATATTACCGCCGAGATGATAGGTTGGGTTAGGCTAGCTTATATTATGTTATTTATGTATATAAATGTCCCACGGAGACGTAGAGGCCAACTCGCCAGAATTGATGTCAAATATTACCGCCGAGATGTTAGGTTGGGTTAGGTTATGTTATATTCCGTTATTGATGTACATAAATGTCCCACGGAGACTTAGAGGCCAACTCGGCAGGAATGTTGTCAAATCTTACCGCCGAGATGTTAGGTTAGGTTAGGTTAGCTTGTATTACGTTATTGATGTATATGAAGGTCAAACGGAGACGTAGAGGCCAACTCGCCAGGAATCTTGTCAAATATTACCGCCGAGATGTTAGGTTGGGTTAGGTTAGCTTGTATTACGTTATTGATGTATATGAAGGTCAAACGGAGACGTAGAGGCCAACTCGCCAGGAATGTTGTCAAATATTACCGCCGAGATGTAAGGTTGGGGTAGGTTAGGTTATATTACGTTATTGATGTATATGAGGGTTACACGGCGACGTAGAGGCCAAATCGCCAGGAATGTTGTCAAATACTGTAGCCGAGATGTTAGGTTGGGTTAGGTTAGGTTATATTACGTTATTGATGTATATAAAGGTCCCACGCACACGTAGAGGCCAACTCGCCAGGAATGTTGTCAAATATTACCGCCGAGATGTTAGGTTGGGTGAGGTTAGGTTATATTACGTTAGTGATGTATATGAAGGTCAAACGGAAACGTAGAGGCCAACTCGCCAGGAATTTTGTCAAATATTGTCGCCGAGATGTTAGGTTGGGTTAGGTAAGGTTATATTACGTTATTGATGTATATAAAGGTCCCACGGAGACGTAGAGGCCAACAAGACAGGAATGTCGTCAAATATTACCGCCGAGATGATAGGTTGGGTTAGGCTAGCTTATATTATGTTATTTATGTATATAAAGGTCCCACGGAGACGTAGAGGCCAACTCGCCAGAATTGATGTCAAATATTACCGCCGAGATGTTAGGTTGGGTTAGGTTATGTTATATTCCGTTATTGATGTATATAAATGTCCCACGGAGACTTAGAGGCCAACTCGCCAGGAATGTTTCCAAATATTACCGCCGAGATGTTAGGTTGGGGTAGGTTTGGTTATATTACGTTATAGATGTATATAAAGGTCCCACGCAGACGTAGAGGCCAACTCGCCAGGAATGTTGTCAAATATTACCGCCGAGATGATAGGTTGGGTTAGGTTAGGTGATATTACGTTATTGATGTATATGAAGGTCAAACGGAGACGTAGAGGCCAACTCGCCAGGAATCATGTCAAATATTACCGCCGAGATGTTAGGTTGGGTGAGGTTAGGTTATATTACGTTAGTGATGTATATGAAGGTCAAACGGAAACGTAGAGGCCAACTCGCCAGGAATGTTGTCAAATATTGTCGCCGAGATGTTAGGTTGGGTTAGGTAAGGTTATATTACGTTATTGATGTATATAAAGGACCCACGGAGACGTAGAGGCCAACTCGCCAGAAATATTGTCAAATATTACCGCCGAGATGTTAGGTTGGGTTAGGTTAGGTTATATTACGTTATTGATGTATATGAGGGTTACACGGAGACGTAGAGGTCAACTCGCCAGGAATGTTGTCAGATATTACCGCCGACATGTTAGGTTGGGTTAGGTTTGGTTATATTACGTTATTGATGTATATAAAGGTCCCACGGATACGGAGAAGCCAACTCGCCACGAATGATGTCAAATGTTACCGCCGAGACGTTAGGTTGGATTAGGTTAGGTGATATTACGTTATTGATGTATATGAAGGCCAAACGGAGACGTAGAGGCCAACTCGCCAGGAATGTTGTCAAATCTTACCGCCGAGATGTTAGGTTGGGTTAGGTTAGCTTATATTACGTTATTGATGTATATGAAGGTCAAACGGAGACGTAGAGGCCAACTCGCCAGGAATGTTGTCAAATATTACCGCCGAGATGTTAGGTTGGGTTAGGTTAGGTTATATTACGTTATTGATGTATATGACGGTCAAGCGGAGACGTAGAGGCCAACTCGCCAGGAATGTTGTCAAATCTTACCGCCGAGATGTTAGGTTGGGTTAGGTTAGCTTGTATTACGTTATTGATGTGTATGAAGGTCAAACGGAGACGTAGAGACCAACTCGCCAGGAATGTTGTCAAATATTACCGCCGAGATGTTAGGATGGGTTAGGTTAGGTTATATTACGTTAGTGATGTATATGAAGGTCAAACGGAAACGTAGAGGCCAACTGGCCAGGAATGTTGTCAAATATTGTCGCCGAGATGTTAGGTTCGGTTAGGTTAGGTTATATTGCGTTATTGACGTATATAAAAGTCCCACGGGGACGTAGAGGCCAACTCGCCAGAAATGTTGTCAAATATTACCGCCGAGATGATAGGTTGGGTTAGGTTAGGATATATTACGTTATTGATGTATATAAAGGTCCCACGGAGACGTAGAGGCCAACTCGCCAGGAATGTTGTCAAATATTACCGCCGAGATGATAGGTTGGGTTAGGCTAGCTTATATTATGTTATTTATGTATATAAATGTCCCACGGAGACGTAGAGGCCAACTCGCCAGAATTGATGTCAAATATTACCGCCGAGATGTTAGGTTGGGTTAGGTTATGTTATATTCCGTTATTGATGTATATAAATGTCCCACGGAGACTTAGAGGCCAACTCGGCAGGAATGTTGTCAAATCTTACCGCCGAGATGTTAGGTTAGGTTAGGTTAGCTTGTATTACGTTATTGATGTATATGAAGGTCAAACGGAGACGTAGAGGCCAACTCGCCAGGAATCTTGTCAAATATTACCGCCGAGATGTTAGGTTGGGTTAGGTTAGCTTGTATTACGTTATTGATGTATATGAAGGTCAAACGGAGACGTAGAGGCCAACTCGCCAGGAATGTTGTCAAATATTGTAGCCGACATGTTAGGTTGGGTTAGGTTAGGTGATATTACGTTATTGATGTATATGAAGGTCAAACGGAGACGTAGAGGCCAACTCGCCAGGAATGTTGTCAAATATTGTAGCCGACATGTTAGGTTGGGTTAGGTTAGGTGATATTACGTTATTGATGTATATGAAGGTCAAACGGAGACGTAGAGGCCAACTCGCCAGGAATGTTGTCAAATATTACCGCCGAGATGTTAGGTTGGGTGAGGTTAGGTTATATTACGTTATTGATGTATATGAAGGTCAAACGGAGACGTAGAGGCCAACTCGACAGGAATGTTGTCAAATATTACCGACGAGATGATAGGTTAGGTTAGGTTAGTTTATATTACGTTATTGATGTATATGAAGGTCAAACGGAGACGTAGAGGCCAACTCGCCAGGAATGTTGTCAAATATTACCGCCGAGATGTTAGGTTGGGTTAGGTTAGGTTATATTACGTTATTGATGTATATGAAGGTCAAACGGAGACGTAGAGGCCAACTCGCCAGGAATGTTGTCAATTATTACCCCCGACATGTTAGGTTGGGTTAGGTTAGGTTATGTTACGTTATTGATGTATATAAGGGTCCCACGGAGACGGAGAATCCAACTCGCCAGGAATGTTGTCAAATATTACCTCCGAGATGTTAGGTTGGTTTAGGTTAGGTTATATTACGTTATTGATGTATATAAAGGTCCCACGGAGACGGAGAAGCCAAATCGCCAGGAATGTGGTCGAACATTACCCCCGACATGTTAGGTTGGGATAGGTTTGGTTATATTACGTTATTGATGTATATGAAGGTCAAACGGAGACGTAGAGGCCAAATCGCCAGGAATGTTGTCAAATACTACCGCCGAGATGTTAGGTTGGGTTAGGTTAGGTTACATTACGTTATTGATGTATATAAGGGTCCCACGGAGACGGAAAAGCCATCTCGCCAGGAATGTTGTCAAATATTACCGCCGAGATGTTAGGTTGGGTTAGGTTAGGTTATATTACGTTACTGATGTATATAAAGGTCCCACGGAGACGGAGAAGCCAAATCGCCAGGAATGTGGTCAAATATTACCGCCGAGATGTTAGATTGGGTTAGGTTAGCTTATATTATGTTATTGATGTATATAAAGGTCCCACGCAGACGGAGAAGCCAACTCGCCAGGAAAGTTGTCAAATATTACCGCCGAGATATTAGGTTGGGTTAGGTTAGGTTATATTACGTTATTGATGTATATGAAGGCCAAACGGAGACATAGAGGCCAACTCGCCAGGAATGTTGTCAAATCTTACCGCCGAGATGTTAGGTTGGGTTAGGTTAGCTTATATTACGTTATTGATGTATATGAAGGTCAAACGGAGACGTAGAGGCCAACTCGCCAGGAATGTTGTCAAATATTACCGCCGAGATGTTAGGTTGGGTTAGGTTAGGTTATATTACGTTATTGATGTATATAAAGATCCCACGGAGACGTAGAGGCCAACAAGCCAGGAATGTGGTCAAATATAACCGCCGAGATGTTAGAGTGGGTTAGGCAAGCTTATATTATGTTATTGATGTATATAAAGGTCCCACGGAGACGTAGAGGCCAACAAGACTGGAATGTCGTCAAATATTACCGCCGAGATGTTAGATTGGGTTAGGTTAGGTTATATTACGTTATTGACGTATGTAAAGGTCCCACGGAGACGCAGAGGCCAACAAGCCAGGAATGTGGTCAAATATTACCGCCGAGATGATAGGTTGGGTTAGGCTAGCTTATATTATGTTATTGATGTATATAAAGGTCCCACGGAGACGTAGAGGCCAACTCGCCAGAATTGTTGTCAAATATTACCGCCGAGATGATAGGTTGGGTTAGGTTAGGTGATATTACGTTATTGATGTATATAAATGTCCCACGGAGACTTAGAGGCCAACTCGCCAGGAATGTTTTCAAATATGACCGCCGAGATGATAGGTTGGGTTTGGTTAGGTTATATTACGTTATTGATGTATATGAAGGCCAAACGGAGACGTAGAGGCCAACTCGCCAGGAATGTTGTCAAATCTTACCGCCGAGATGATAGGTTGGGTTAGGTTAGCTTATATTACGTTATTGATGTATATGAAGGTCAAACGGAGACGTAGAGGCCAACTCGCCAGGAATGTTGTCAAATATTACCGCCGAGATGTTAGGTTGGGTTAGGTTAGGTTATATTACGTTATTGATGTATATAAAGGTCCCACGGAGACGTAGAGGCCAAAAAGACAGGAATGTCGTCAAGTATTACCGCCGAGATGTTAGATTGGGTTAGGTTAGGTTATATTACGTTATTGACGTATGCAAAGGTCCCACAGAGACGTAGATGCCAACAAGCCATGAATGTGGTCAAATATTACCGTCGAGATGTAAGATTGGGTTAGGCTAGCTTATATTATGTTATTGATGTATATAAAGGTCCCACGGAGACGTAGAGGTCAACCCGCCAGGAATGTTGTCAGATATTACCGCCGACATGTTAGGTTGGGTTAGGTTTGGTTATATTACGTTATTGATGTATATAAAGGTCCCACGGATACGGAGAAGCCAACTCGCCACGAATGTTGTCAAATGTTACCGCCGAGATGTTAGGTTGGGTTAGGTTAGGTTATATTACGTTATAGATGTATATGAAGGTCCCACGGAGACGTAGAGGCCAAGAAGCCAGGAATGTTGTCAAATATTACCGCCGAGATGATAGGTTGGGTTAGGTTAGGATATATTACGTTATTGATGTATATAAAGGTCCCACGGAGACGTAGAGGCCAACTCGCCAGGAATGTTGTCAAATATTGTCGCCGAGATGTTAGGTTGGGTTAGGTAAGGTTATATTACGTTATTGATGTATATAAAGGACCCACGGAGACGTAGAGGCCAACAAGACAGGAATGTTGTCAAATATTACCGCCGAGATGATAGGTTGGGTTAGGTTAGGTGATATTACGTTATTGATGTATATGAAGGTCAAACGGAGACGTAGAGGCCAACTCGCGAGGAATATTGTCAAATATTACCGCCGAGATGATAGGTTGGGTGAGGTTAGGTTATATTACGTTAGTGATGTATATGAAGGTCAAACGGAAACGTAGAGGCCAACTCGCCAGGAATGTTGTCAAATATTACCGCCGAGATGATAGGTTGGGTTAGGCTAGCTTATATTATGTTATTGATGTATATAAAGGTCCCACGGATACGTAGAGGCCAACTCGCCAGAATTGTTGTCAAATATTACCGCCGAGATGTTAGGTTGGGATAGGTTATGTTATATTCCGTTATTGATGTATATAAATGTCCCACGGAGACTTAGATGCCAACTCGCCAGGAATGTTTTCAAATATGACCGCCGAGATGATAGGTTGGGTTTGGTTAGGTTATATTACGTTATTGATGTATATAAAGGCCCCACGGAGACGTAGAGGCCAACTCGCCAGGAATGTTGTCAAATATTACCGCCGAGATGATAGGTTGGGTTAGGCTAGCTTATATTATGTTATTGATGTATATAAAGGTCCCACGGAGACGTAGAGGCCCACTCGCCAGAATTGTTGTCAAATATTACCGCCGAGATGATAGGTTGGGTTAGGTTAGGTGATATTACGTTATTGATGTATATGAAGGTCAAACGGAGACGTAGAGGCCAACTCGCGAGGAATGTTGTCAAATATTACCGCCGAGATGATAGGTTGGGTGAGGTTAGGTTATATTACGTTAGTGATGTATATGAAGGTCAAACGGAAACGTAGAGGCCAACTCGCCAGGAATGTTGTCAAATATTACCGCCGAGATGATAGGTTGGGTTAGGCTAGCTTATATTATGTTATTGATGTATATAAAGGTCAAACGGAGACGTAGAGGCCAACTCGCCAGGAATGTTGTCAGATATTACCGCCGACATGTTAGGTTGGGTTAGGTTTGGTTATATTACGTTATTGATGTATATAAAGGTCCCACGGATACGGAGAAGCCAACTCGCCACGAATGTTGTCAAATGTTACCGCCGAGATGTTAGGTTGGGTTAGGTTAGGTTATATTACGTTATAGATGTATATGAAGGTCCCACGGAGACGTAGAGGCCAAGAAGCCAGGAATGTTGTCAAATATTACCGCCGAGATGATAGGTTGGGTTAGGTTAGGATATATTACGTTATTGATGTATATAAAGGTCCCACGGAGACGTAGAGGCCAACTCGCCAGGAATGTTGTCAAATATTGTCGCCGAGATGTTAGGTTGGGTTAGGTAAGGTTATATTACGTTATTGATGTATATAAAGGACCCACGGAGACGTAGAGGCCAACAAGACAGGAATGTTGTCAAATATTACCGCCGAGATGATAGGTTGGGTTAGGTTAGGTGATATTACGTTATTGATGTATATGAAGGTCAAACGGAGACGTAGAGGCCAACTCGCGAGGAATGTTGTCAAATATTACCGCCGAGATGATAGGTTGGGTGAGGTTAGGTTATATTACGTTATTGATGTATATGAAGGCCAAACGGAGACGTAGAGGCCAACTCGCCAGGAATGTTGTCAAATCTTACCGCCGAGATGATAGGTTGGGTTAGGTTAGCTTATATTACGTTATTGATGTATATGAAGGCCAAACGGAGACGTAGAGGCCAACTCGCCAGGAATGTTGTCAAATATTACCGCCGAGATGTTAGGTTGGGTAAGGTTAGGTTATATTATGTTATTGATGTATATAAAGGTCCCACGGAGACGTAGAGGCCCACTCGCCAGAATTGTTGTCAAATATTACCGCCGAGATGATAGGTTGGGTTAGGTTAGGTGATATTACGTTATTGATGTATATAAAGGTCAAACGGAGACGTAGAGGCCAACTCGCCAGGAATGTTGTCAAATCTTACCGCCGAGATGTTAGGTTGGGTTAGGTTAGCTTATATTACGTTATTGATGTATATGAAGGTCAAACGGAGACGTAGAGGCCAACTCGCCAGGAATGTTGTCAAATATTACCTCCGAGATGATAGGTTGGGTTAGGCTAGCTTATATTATGTTATTGATGTATATAAAGGTCCCACGGAGACGTAGAGGCCAACTCGCCAGGAATGTTGTCAAATATTGTAGCCGAGATGTTAGGTTGGGTTAGGTTAGGTTATGTTACGTTATTGATGTATATGAAGGCCAAACGGAGACGTAGAGGCCAACTCGCCAGGAATGTTGTCAAATCTTACCGCCGAGATGTTAGGTTGGGTTAGGTTAGCTTATATTACGTTATTGATGTATATGAAGGTCAAACGGAGACGTAGAGGCCAACTCGCCAGGAATGTTGTCAAATATTACCGCCGAGATGTTAGGTTGGGTTAGGTTAGGTTATATTACGTTATTGATGTATATAAAGATCCCACGGAGACGTAGAGGCCAACAAGCCAGGAATGTGGTCAAATATAACCGCCGAGATGTTAGAGTGGGTTAGGCTAGCTTATATTATGTTATTGATGTATATAAAGGTCCCACGGAGACGTAGAGGCCAACTCGCCAGAATTGTTGTCAAATATTACCGCCGAGATGATAGGTTGGGTTAGGTTAGGTGATATTACGTTATTGATGTATATAAATGTCCCACGGAGACTTAGAGGCCAACTCGCCAGGAATGTTTTCAAATGTGACCGCCGAGATGATAGGTTGGGTTTGGTTAGGTTATATTACGTTATTGATGTATATGAAGGCCAAACGGAGACGTAGAGGCCAACTCGCCAGGAATGTTGTCAAATCTTACCGCCGAGATGATAGGTTGGGTTAGGTTAGCTTATATTACGTTATTGATGTATATGAAGGCCAAACGGAGACGTAGAGGCCAACTCGCCAGGAATGTTTTCAAATGTGACCGCCGAGATGATAGGTTGGGTTTGGTTAGGTTATATTACGTTATTGATGTATATGAAGGCCAAACGGAGACGTAGAGGCCAACTCGCCAGGAATGTTGTCAAATCTTACCGCCGAGATGATAGGTTGGGTTAGGTTAGCTTATATTACGTTATTGATGTATATGAAGGCCAAACGGAGACGTAGAGGCCAACTCGCCAGGAATGTTGTCAAATATTACCGCCGAGATGTTAGGTTGGGTTAGGTTAGGTTATATTACGTTATTGATGTATATGAAGGTCAAGCGGAGACGTAGAGGCCAACTCGCCAGGAATGTTGTCAAATCTTACCGCCGAGATGTTAGGTTGGGTTAGGTTAGATTATATTACGTTAGTGATGTATATGAAGGTCAAACGGAAACGTAGAGGCCAACTCGCCAGGAATGATGTCAAATATTGTCGCCGAGATGTTAGGTTGGGTTAGGTTAGGTTATATTCCGTTATTGATGTATATAAATGTCCCACGGAGACTTAGAGGCCAACTCGCCAGGAATGTTTTCAAATATGACCGCCGAGATGTTAGGTTAGGTTAGGTTAGCTTGTATTACGTTATTGATGTATATGAAGGTCAAACGGAGACGTAGAGGCCAACTCGCCAGGAATCTTGTCAAATATTACCGCCGAGATGTTAGGTTGGGTTAGGTTAGGTTATATTACGTTAGTGATGTATATGAAGGTCAAACGGAAACGTAGAGGCCAACTCGCCAGGAATGTTGTCAAATATGGTCGCCGAGATGTTAGGTTGGGTTAGGTTAGGTTATATTAGGTTATAGATGTACATAAAGGTCCCACGGAGACGTAGATGCCAACAAGCCAGGAATGTGGTCAAATATTACCGCCGAGATGTTAGATTGGCTTAGGCTAATTTATATTATGTTATTTATGTATATAAAGGTCCCACAGAGACGTAGATGCCAACAAGCCAGGAATGTGGTCAAATATTACCGTCGAGATGTAAGATTGGGTTAGGCTAGCTTATATTATGTTATTGATGTATATAAAGGTCCCACGGAGACGTAGAGGCCAACTCGCCAGGAATGTTGTCAAACATTGTAGCCGACATGTTAGGTTGGGTTAGGTTAGGTGATATTACGTTATTGATGTATATGAAGGTCAAACGGAGACGTAGAGGCCAACTCGCCAGGAATGTTGTCAAATATTGTAGCCGACATGTTAGGTTGGGTTAGGTTAGGTGATATTACGTTATTGATGTATATGAAGGTCAAACGGAGACGTAGAGGCCAACTCGCCAGGAATGTTGTCAAATATTACCGCCGAGATGATAGGTTGGGTTAGGTTAGGATATATTACGTTATTGATGTATATAAAGGTCCCACGGAGACGTAGAGGCCAACTCGCCAGGAATGTTGTCAAATATTACCGAAGAGATGTCAGATTGGGTTAGGCTAGTTTATATTATGTTATTTATGTATATAAAGGTCCCACGGAGACGTAGATGCCAACAAGCCAGGAATGTGGTCAAATATTACCGCCGAGATGTTAGATTGGGTTAGGCTAGCTTATATTATGCTATTTATGTATATAAAGGTCCCACGGAGACGTAGAGGCCAACTCGCCAGAATTGATGTCAAATATTACCGCCGAGATGTTAGGTTGGGTTAGGTTATGTTATATTCCGTTATTGATGTATATAAATGTCCCACGGAGACTTAGAGGCCAACTCGCCAGGAATGTTTTCAAATATTACCGCCGAGATGTTAGGTTGGGGTAGGTTTGGTTATATTACGTTATAGATGTATATAAAGGTCCCACGCAGACGTAGAGGCCAACTCGCCAGGAATGTTGTCAAATATTACCGCCGAGATGATAGGTTGGGTTAGGTTAGGTTATATTACGTTAGTGATGTATATGAAGGTCAAACGGAAACGTAGAGGCCAACTCGCCAGGAATGTTGTCAAATATTGTCGCCAAGATGTTAGGTTGGGTTAGGTTAGGTTATATTACGTTATTGATGTATGTGAAGGTCAAACGGAGACGTAGAGGCCAACTTGCCAGGAATGTTGTCAAATATTACCGCCGAGATGATAGGTTGGGTTAGGTTAGGATATATTACGTTATTGATGTATATAAAGGTCCCACGGAGACGTAGAGGCCGACTCGCCAGGAATGTTGTCAAATATTACCGCCGAGATGATAGGTTGGGTGAGGTTAGGTTATATTACGTTAGTGATGTATATGAAGGTCAAACGGAAACGTAGAGGCCAACTCGCCAGGAATGTTGTCAAATATTGTCGCCGAGATGTTAGGTTGGGTTAGGTTAGGTTATATTACGTTATTGATGTATATGAAGGTCAAACGGAGACGTAGAGGCCAACTCGCCAGGAATGTTGTCAAATATTACCGCCGAGATGTTAGGTTGGGTTAGGTTAGGTTATATTACGTTATTGATGTATATGAAGGTCAAGCGGAGACGTAGAGGCCAACTCGCCAGGAATGTTGTCAAATATTACCACCGAGATGTTAGGTTGGGTTAGGTTAGGATATATTACGTTATTGATGTATATGAAGGTCAAACGGAGACGTAGAGGCCAACTCGCCAGGAATGTTGTCAAATATTACCGCCGAGATGTTAGGTTGGGTGAGGTTAGGTTATATTACGTTAGTGATGTATGCAAAGGTCCCACGGAGACGCAGAGGCGAACAAGCCAGGAATGTGATCAAATATTACCGAAGAGATGTTAGATTGGCTTAGGCTAGTTTATATTATGTTATTTATGTATATAAAGGTCCCACAGGGACGTAGATGCCAACAAGCCAGGAATGTGGTCAAATATTACCGTCGAGATGTAAGATTGGGTTAGGCTAGCTTATATTATGTTATTGATGTATATAAAGATCCCACGGAGACGTAGAGGCCAACTCGCCAGGAATGTTGTCAAATATTGTAGCCGACATGTTAGGTTGGGTTAGGTTAGGTGATATTACGTTATTGATGTATATGAAGGTCAAACGGAGACGTAGAGGCCAACTCGCCAGGAATGTTGTCAAATATTACCGCCGAGATGTAAGGTTGGGGTAGGTTAGGTTATATTACGTTATTGATGTATATGAGGGTTACACGGCGACGTAGAGGCCAACTCGCCAGGAATGTTGTCAAATACTGTAGCCGAGATGTTAGGTTGGGTTAGGTTAGGTTATATTACGTTATTGATGTATATAAAGGTCAAACGGAGACGTAGAGGCCAACTCGCCAGGAATGTTGTCAAATATTACCGCCGAGATGTTAGGTTGGGTTAGGTTAGGTTATATTACGTTATTGATGTATATGAAGGTCAAGCTGAGACGTAGAGGCCAACTCGCGAGGAATGTTGTCAAATATTACCGCCGAGATGATAGGTTGGGTGAGGTTAGGTTATATTACGTTAGTGATGTATATGAAGGTCAAACGGAAACGTAGAGGCCAACTCGCCAGGAATGTTGTCAAATATTACCGCCGAGATGATAGGTTGGGTTAGGCTAGCTTATATTATGTTATTGATGTATATAAAGGTCAAACGGAGACGTAGAGGCCAACTCGCCAGGAATGTTGTCAGATATTACCGCCCACATGTTAGGTTGGGTTAGGTTTGGTTATATTACGTTATTGATGTATATAAAGGTCCCACGGATACGGAGAAGCCAACTCGCCACGAATGTTGTCAAATGTTACCGCCGAGATGTTAGGTTGGGGTAGGTTTGGTTATATTACGTTATAGATGTATATGAAGGTCCCACGGAGACGTAGAGGCCAAGAAGCCAGGAATGTTGTCAAATATTACCGCCGAGATGATAGGTTGGGTTAGGTTAGGATATATTACGTTATTGATGTATATAAAGGTTCCACGGAGACGTAGAGGCCAACTCGCCAGGAATGTTGTCAAATATTGTCGCCGAGATGTTAGGTTGGGTTAGGTAAGGTTATATTACGTTATTGATGTATATAAAGGACCCACGGAGACGTAGAGGCCAACAAGACAGGAATGTTGTCAAATATTACCGCCGAGATGATAGGTTGGATGAGGTTAGGTGATATTACGTTATTGATGTATATGAAGGTCAAACGGAGACGTAGAGGCCAACTCGCGAGGAATGTTGTCAAATATTACCGCCGAGATGATAGGTTGGGTGAGGTTAGGTTATATTACGTTATTGATGTATATGAAGGCCAAACGGAGACGTAGAGGCCAACTCGCCAGGAATGTTGTCAAATCTTACCGCCGAGATGATAGGTTGGGTTAGGTTAGCTTATATTACGTTATTGATGTATATGAAGGCCAAACGGAGACGTAGAGGCCAACTCGCCAGGAATGTTGTCACATATTACCGCCGAGATGTTAGGTTGGGTTAGGTTAGGTTATATTATGTTATTGATGTATATAAAGGTCCCACGGAGACGTAGAGGCCCACTCGCCAGAATTGTTGTCAAATATTACCGCCGAGATGATAGGTTGGGTTAGGTTAGGTGATATTACGTTATTGATGTATATAAAGGTCAAACGGAGACGTAGAGGCCAACTCGCCAGGAATGTTGTCAAATCTTACCGCCGAGATGTTAGGTTGGGTTAGGTTAGCTTATATTACGTTATTGATGTATATGAAGGTCAAACGGAGACGTAGAGGCCAACTCGCCAGGAATGTTGTCAAATATTACCTCCGAGATGATAGGTTGGGTTAGGCTAGCTTATATTATGTTATTGATGTATATAAAGGTCCCACGGAGACGTAGAGGCCAACTCGCCAGAATTGTTGTCAAATATTACCGCCGAGATGATAGGTTGGGTTAGGTTAGGTGATATTACGTTATTGATGTATATGAAGGTCAAACGGAGACGTAGAGGCCAACTCGCGAGGAATGTTGTCAAATATTACCGCCGAGATGATAGGTTGGGTGAGGTTAGGTTATATTACGTTAGTGATGTATATGAAGGTCAAACGGAAACGTAGAGGCCAACTCGCCAGGAATGTTGTCAAATATTACCGCCGAGATGATAGGTTGGGTTAGGCTAGCTTATATTATGTTATTGATGTATATAAAGGTCAAACGGAGACGTAGAGGCCAACTCGCCAGGAATGTTGTCAAATATTGTAGCCGAGATGTTAGGTTGGGTTAGGTTAGGTTATGTTACGTTATTGATGTATATGAAGGCCAAACGGAGACGTAGAGGCCAACTCGCCAGGAATGTTGTCAAATCTTACCGCCGAGATGTTAGGTTGGGTTAGGTTAGCTTATATTACGTTATTGATGTATATGAAGGTCAAACGGAGACGTAGAGGCCAACTCGCCAGGAATGTTGTCAAATATTACCGCCGAGATGTTAGGTTGGGTTAGGTTAGGTTATATTACGTTATTGATGTATATAAAGATCCCACGGAGACGTAGAGGCCAACAAGCCAGGAATGTGGTCAAATATAACCGCCGAGATGTTAGAGTGGGTTAGGCAAGCTTATATTATGTTATTGATGTATATAAAGGTCCCACGGAGACGTAGAGGCCAACAAGACTGGAATGTCGTCAAATATTACCGCCGAGATGTTAGATTGGGTTAGGTTAGGTTATATTACGTTATTGACGTATGTAAAGGTCCCACTGAGACGCAGAGGCCAACAAGCCAGGAATGTGGTCAAATATTACCGCCGAGATGATAGGTTGGGTTAGGCTAGCTTATATTATGTTATTGATGTATATAAAGGTCCCACGGAGACGTAGAGGCCAACTCGCCAGAATTGTTGTCAAATATTACCGCCGAGATGATAGGTTGGGTTAGGTTAGGTGATATTACGTTATTGATGTATATAAATGTCCCACGGAGACTTAGAGGCCAACTCGCCAGGAATGTTTTCAAATATGACCGCCGAGATGATAGGTTGGGTTTGGTTAGGTTATATTACGTTATTGATGTATATGAAGGCCAAACGGAGACGTAGAGGCCAACTCGCCAGGAATGTTGTCAAATCTTACCGCCGAGATGATAGGTTGGGTTAGGTTAGCTTATATTACGTTATTGATGTATATGAAGGCCAAACGGAGACGTAGAGGCCAACTCGCCAGGAATGTTGTCAAATATTACCGCCGAGATGTTAGGTTGGGTTAGGTTAGGTTATATTACGTTATTGATGTATATGAAGGTCAAGCGGAGACGTAGAGGCCAACTCGCCAGGAATGTTGTCAAATCTTACCGCCGAGATGTTAGGTTGGGTTAGGTTAGCTTGTATTACGTTATTGATGTATAAAAAGGTCCCACGGAGACGTAGAGGCCAACAAGACTGGAATGTCGTCATATATTACCGCCGAGATGTTAGATTGGGTTAGGTTAGGTTATATTACGTTATTGACGTATGTAAAGGTCCCACGGAGACGCAGAGGCCAACAAGCCAGGAATGTGGTCAAATATTACCGAAGAGATGTTAGATTGGGTTAGGCTAGTTTATATTATGTTATTTATGTATATAAAGGTCCCACGGAGACTTAGAGGCCAACTCGCCAGGAATGTTTTCAAATATGACCGCCGAGATGTTAGGTTAGGTTAGGTTAGTTTGTATTACGTTATTGATGTATATGAAGGTCAAACGGAGACGTAGAGGCCAACTCGCCAGGAATCTTGTCAAATATTACCGCCGAGATGTTAGGTTAGGTTAGGTTAGCTTGTATTACGTTATTGATGTATATGAAGGTCAAACGGAGACGTAGAGGCCAACTCGCCAGGAATCTTGTCAAATATTACCGCCGAGATGTTAGGTTGGGTTAGGTTAGGTTATATTACGTTAGTGATGTATATGAAGGTCAAACGGAAACGTAGAGGCCAACTCGCCAGGAATGTTGTCAAATATGGTCGCCGAGATGTTAGGTTGGGTTAGGTTAGGTTATATTAGGTTATAGATGTACATAAAGGTCCCACGGAGACGTAGATGCCAACAAGCCACGAATGTGGTCAAATATTACCGCCGAGATGTTAGATTGGCTTAGGCTAATTTATATTATGTTATTTATGTATATAAAGGTCCCACAGAGACGTAGATGCCAACAAGCCAGGAATGTGGTCAAATATTACCGTCGAGATGTAAGACTGGGTTAGGCTAGCTTATATTATGTTATTGATGTATATAAAGGTCCCACGGAGACGTAGAGGCCAACTCGCCAGGAATGTTGTCAAATATTGTAGCCGACATGTTAGCTTGGGTTAGGTTAGGTGATATTACGTTATTGATGTATATGAAGGTCAAACGGAGACGTAGAGGCCAACTCGCCAGGAATGTTGTCAAATATTGTAGCCGACATGTTAGGTTGGGTTAGGTTAGGTGATATTACGTTATTGATGTATATGAAGGTCAAACGGAGACGTAGAGGCCAACTCGCCAGGAATGTTGTCAAATATTACCGCCGAGATGATAGGTTGGGTTAGGTTAGGATATATTACGTTATTGATGTATATAAAGGTCCCACGGAGACGTAGAGGCCAACTCGCCAGGAATGTTGTCAAATATTACCGAAGAGATGTCAGATTGGGTTAGGCTAGTTTATATTATGTTATTTATGTATATAAAGGTCCCACGGAGACGTAGATGCCAACAAGCCAGGAATGTGGTCAAATATTACCGCCGAGATGTTAGATTGGGTTAGGCTAGCTTATATTATGCTATTTATGTATATAAAGGTCCCACGGAGACGTAGAGGCCAACTCGCCAGAATTGATGTCAAATATTACCGCCGAGATGTTAGGTTGGGTTAGGTTATGTTATATTCCGTTATTGATGTATATAAATGTCCCACGGAGACTTAGAGGCCAACTCGCCAGGAATGTTTTCAAATATTACCGCCGAGATGTTAGGTTGGGGTAGGTTTGGTTATATTACGTTATAGATGTATATAAAGGTCCCACGCAGACGTAGAGGCCAACTCGCCAGGAATGTTGTCAAATATTACCGACGAGATGATAGGTTGGGTTAGGTTAGGTTATATTACGTTAGTGATGTATATGAAGGTCAAACGGAAACGTAGAGGCCAACTCGCCAGGAATGTTGTCAAATATTGTCGCCAAGATGTTAGGTTGGGTTAGGTTAGGTTATATTACGTTATTGATGTATGTGAAGGTCAAACGGAGACGTAGAGGCCAACTCGCCAGGAATGTTGTCAAATATTACCGCCGAGATGATAGGTTGGGTTAGGTTAGGATATATTACGTTATTGATGTATATAAAGGTCCCACGGAGACGTAGAGGCCGACTCGCCAGGAATGTTGTCAAATATTACCGCCGAGATGATAGGTTGGGTGAGGTTAGGTTATATTACGTTAGTGATGTATATGAAGGTCAAACGGAAACGTAGAGGCCAACTCGCCAGGAATGTTGTCAAATATTGTCGCCGAGATGTTAGGTTGGGTTAGGTTAGGTTATATTACGTTATTGATGTATATGAAGGTCAAACGGAGACGTAGAGGCCAACTCGCCAGGAATGTTGTCAAATATTACCGCCGAGATGTTAGGTTGGGTTAGGTTAGGTTATATTACGTTATTGATGTATATGAAGGTCAAGCGGAGACGTAGAGGCCAACTCGCCAGGAATGTTGTCAAATATTACCACCGAGATGTTAGGTTGGGTTAGGTTAGGATATATTACGTTATTGATGTATATGAAGGTCAAACGGAGACGTAGAGGCCAACTCGCCAGGAATGTTGTCAAATATTACCGCCGAGATGTTAGGTTGGGTGAGGTTAGGTTATATTACGTTAGTGATGTATGCAAAGGTCCCACGGAGACGCAGAGGCGAACAAGCCAGGAATGTGATCAAATATTACCGAAGAGATGTTAGATTGGCTTAGGCTAGTTTATATTATGTTATTTATGTATATAAAGGTCCCACAGAGACGTAGATGCCAACAAGCCAGGAATGTGGTCAAATATTACCGTCGAGATGTAAGATTGGGTTAGGCTAGCTTATATTATGTTATTGATGTATATAAAGATCCCACGGAGACGTAGAGGCCAACTCGCCAGGAATGTTGTCAAATATTGTAGCCGACATGTTAGGTTGGGTTAGGTTAGGTGATATTACGTTATTGATGTATATGAAGGTCAAACGGAGACGTAGAGGCCAACTCGCCAGGAATGTTGTCAAATATTACCGCCGAGATGTAAGGTTGGGGTAGGTTAGGTTATATTACGTTATTGATGTATATGAGGGTTACACGGCGACGTAGAGGCCAACTCGCCAGGAATGTTGTCAAATACTGTAGCCGAGATGTTAGGTTGGGTTAGGTTAGGTTATATTACGTTATTGATGTATATAAAGGTCAAACGGAGACGTAGAGGCCAACTCGCCAGGAATGTTGTCAAATATTACCGCCGAGATGTTAGGTTGGGTTAGGTTAGGTTATATTACGTTATTGATGTATATGAAGGTCAAGCTGAGACGTAGAGGCCAACTCGCCAGGAATGTTGTCAAATCTTACCGCCGAGATGATAGGTTGGGTTAGGTTAGGTGATATCACGTTATTGATGTATATGAAGGTCAAACGGAGACGTAGAGGCCAACTCGCGAGGAATGTTGTCAAATATTACCGCCGAGATGATAGGTTGGGTGAGGTTAGGTTATATTACGTTAGTGATGTATATGAAGGTCAAACGGAAACGTAGAGGCCAACTCGCCAGGAATGTTGTCAAATATTGTCGCCGAGATGTTAGGTTGGGTTAGGTTAGGTTATATTACGTTATTGATGTATATAAAGATCCAACGGAGACGTAGAGGCCAACAAGCCAGGAATGTGGTCAAATATAACCGCCGAGATGTTAGAGTGGGTTAGGCAAGCTTATATTATGTTATTGATGTATATAAAGGTCCCACGGAGACGTAGAGGCCAACAAGACTGGAATGTCGTCAAATATTACCGCCGAGATGTTAGATTGGGTTAGGTTAGGTTATATTACGTTATTGACGTATGTAAAGGTCCCACGGAGACGCAGAGGCCAACAAGCCAAGAATGTGGTCAAATATTACCGAAGAGATGTTAGATTGGGTTAGGCTAGTTTATATTATGTTATTTATGTATATAAAGGTCCCACGGAGACGTAGATGCCAACAAGCCAGGAATGTGGTCAAATATTACCGCCGAGATGTTAGATTGGGTTAGGCTAGCTTATATTATGTTATTGATGTATATAAATGTCCCACGGAGACTTAGAGGCCAACTCGCCAGGAATGTTTTCAAATATGACCGCCGAGATGATAGGTTGGGTTTGGTTAGGTTATATTACGTTAGTGATGTATATAAAGGTCCCACGGAGACGTAGAGGCCAACTCGCCAGGAATGTTGTCAAATATTACCGCCGAGATGATAGGTTGGGTTAGGCTAGCTTATATTATGTTATTGATGTATATAAAGGTCCCACGGAGACGTAGAGGCCCACTCGCCAGAATTGTTGTCAAATATTACCGCCGAGATGATAGGTTGGGTTAGGTTAGGTGATATTACGTTATTGATGTATATAAAGGTCAAACGGAGACGTAGAGGCCAACTCGCCAGGAATGTTGTCAAATATTGTAGCCGAGATGTTAGGTTGGGTTAGGTTAGGTTATATTACGTTATTGATGTATATGAAGGCCAAACGGAGACGTAGAGGCCAACTCGCCAGGAATGTTGTCAAATATTACCGCCGAGATGATAGGTTGGGTTAGGCTAGCTTATGTTATGTTATTGATGTATATAAAGGTCCCACGGATACGTAGAGGCCAACTCGCCAGAATTGTTGTCAAATATTACCGCCGAGATGTTAGGTTGGGATAGGTTATGTTATATTCCGTTATTGATGTATATAAATGTCCCACGGAGACTTAGAGGCCAACTCGCCAGGAATGTTTTCAAATATGACCGCCGAGATGATAGGTTTGGTTTGGTTAGGTTATATTACGTTATTGATGTATATAAAGGTCCCACGGAGACGTAGAGGCCAACTCGCCAGGAATGTTGTCAAATATTACCGCCGAGATGTTAGATTGGGTTAGGTTAGGTTATATTACGTTATTGACGTATGTAAAGGTCCCACGGAGACGCAGAGGCCAACAAGCCAGGAATGTGGTCAAATATTACCGCCGAGATGATAGGTTGGGTTAGGCTAGCTTATATTATGTTATTGATGTATATAAAGATCGCACGGAGACGTAGAGGCCAACTCGCCACAATTGTTGTCAAATATTACCGCCGAGATGATAGGTTGCTTTAGGTTAGGTAATATTACGTTATTGATGTATATAAATGTCCCACGGAGACTTAGAGGCCAACTCGCCAGGAATGTTTTCAAATATGACCGCCGAGATGATAGGTTGGGTTTGGTTAGGTTATATTACGTTATTGATGTATATAAAGGTCCCACGGAGACGTAGAGGCCAACTCGCCAGGAATGTTGTCAAATATTACCGCCGAGATGATAGGTTGGGTTAGGCAAGCTTATATTACGTTATTGATGTATATAAAGCTCAAACGGAGACGTAGAGGCCAACTCGCCAGGAATGTTGTCAAATATTGTAGCCGAGATGTTAGCTTGGGTTAGGTTAGGTTATATTACGTTATTGATGTATATGAAGGCCAAACGGAGACGTAGAGCCCAACTCGCCAGGAATGTTGTCAAATCTTACCGCCGAGATGTTAGGTTGGGTTAGGTTAGCTTATATTACGTTATTGATGTATATGAAGGTCAAACGGAGACGTAGAGGCCAACTCGCCAGGAATGTTGTCAAATATTACCGCCGAGATGTTAGATTGGGGTAGGTTAGGTTATATTACGTTATTGATGTATATGAAGGTCAAGCGGAGACGTAGAGGCCAACTCGCCAGGAATGTTGTCAAATCTTACCGCCGAGATGTTAGGTTGGGTTAGGTTAGCTTGTATTACGTTATTGATGTATATGAAGGTCAAACGGAGACGTAGAGGCCAACTCGCCAGGAATGTTGTCAAATATTACCGCCGAGATGTTAGGTTGGGTTAGGTTAGGTTATATTACGTTAGTGATGTATATGAAGGTCAAACGGAAACGTAGAGGCCAACTCGCCAGGAATGTTGTCAAATATTGTCGCCGAGATGTTAGATTGGGTTAGGTTAGGTTATATTACGTTATTGATGTATATGAAGGTCAAACGGAGACGTAGAGGCCAACTCGCCAGGAATGTTGTCAAATATTACCGCCGGGATGTTAGGTTGGGTGAGGTTAGGTTATATTACGTTAGTGATGTATATGAAGGTCAAACGGAAACGTAGCGGCCAACTCGCCAGGAATTTTGTCAAATATTGTCGCCGAGATGTTAGGTTGGGTTAGGTAAGGTTATATTACGTTATTGATGTATATAAAGGTCCCACGGAGACGTAGAGGCCAACAAGACAGGAATGTCGGCAAATATTACCGCCGAGATGTTAGATTGGGTTAGGTTAGGTTATATTACGTTATTCACGTATGCAAAGGTCCCACGGAGACGCAGAGGCCAACAAGCCAGGAATGTGATCAAATATTACCGAAGAGATGTTAGATTGGCTTAGGCTAGTTTATATTATGTTGTTTATGTATATAAAGGTCCCACGGAGACGGAGATGCCAACAAGCCAGGAATGTGGTCAAATATTACCGCCGAGATGTTAGATTGGGTTAGGCTAGCTTATATTATGTTATTGATGTATATAAAGGTCCCACGGAGACGTAGAGGCTAACTCGCCAGGAATGTTGTCAAATATTACCGCCGAGATGATAGGTTGGGTTAGGTTAGGATATATTACGTTATTGATGTATATAAAGGTCCCACGGAGACGTAGAGGCCAACTCGCCAGAATTGTTGTCAAATATTACCGCCGAGACGTTAGGTTGGGTTAGGTTATGTTATATTGCGTTATTGATGTATATAAATGTCCCACGGAGACTTAGAGGCCAACTCGCCAGGAATGTTTTCAGATATTACCGCCGAGATGTTAGGTTGGGGTAGGTTAGGTTATATTACGTTATAGATGTATATAAAGGTCCCACGCAGACGTAGAGGCCAACAAGCCAGGAATGTTGTCAAATATAACCGCCGAGATGTTAGGCTGGGTTAGGTTTAGTTATATTACGTTATTGATGTATATGAAGGTCAAACGGAGACGTAGAGGCCAACTCGCCAGGAATGTTGTCAAATATTACCGCCGAGATGATAGGTTGGGTGAGGTTAGGTTATATTACGTTAGTGATGTATATGAAGGTCAAACGGAAACGTAGAGGCCAACTCGCCAGAATTGTTGTCAAATATTACCGCCGAGATGTTAGGTTGGGTTAGGTTATGTTATATTCCGTTATTGATGTATATAAATGTCCCACGGAGACTTAGAGGCCAACTCGGCAGGAATGTTGTCAAATCTTACCGCCGAGATGTTAGGTTGGGGTAGGTTTGGTTATATTGCGTTGATGATGTATATAAAAGTCCCACGGGGACGTAGAGGCCAACTCGCCAGGAATGTTGTCAAATATTACCGCCGAGATGATAGTTTGGGTGAGGTTAGGTTATATTACGTTAGTGAAGTATATAAAGGTCCCACGGAGACGTAGAGGCCAACTCGCCAGAATTGATGTCAAATATTACCGCCGAGATGTTAGGTTGGGTTAGGTTATGTTATATTCCGTTATTGATGTATATAAATGTCCCACGGAGACTTAGAGGCCAACTCGCCAGGAATGTTTTCAAATATTACCGCCGAGATGTTAGGTTGGGGTAGGTTTGGTTATATTACGTTATAGATGTATATAAAGGTCCCACGCAGACGTAGAGGCCAACTCGCCAGGAATGTTGTCAAATATTACCGCCGAGATGATAGGTTGGGTTAGGTTAGGTGATATTACGTTATTGATGTATATGAAGGTCAAACGGAGACGTAGAGGCCAACTCGCCAGGAATGTTGTCAAATATTACCGCCGAGATGATAGGTTGGGTGAGGTTAGGTTATATTACGTTAGTGATGTATATGAAGGTCAAACGGAAACGTAGAGGCCAACTCGCCAGGTATGTTGTCAAATATTGTCGCCGAGATGTTAGGTTGGGTTAGGTTAGGTTATATTACGTTATTGATGTATATAAAGATCCCACGGAGACGTAGAGGCCAACAAGCCAGGAATGTGGTCAAATATAACCGCCGAGATGTTAGAGTGGGTTAGGCAAGCTTATATTATGTTATTGATGTATATAAAGGTCCCACGGAGACGTAGAGGCCAACAAGACTGGAATGTTGTCAAATATTACCGCCGAGATGTTAGATTGGGTTAGGTTAGGTTATATTACGTTATTGACGTATGTAAAGGTCCCACGGAGACGCAGAGGCCAACAAGCCAGGAATGTGGTCAAATATTACCGAAGAGATGTTAGATTGGGTTAGGCTAGCTTATATTATGTTATTGATGTATATAAAGGTCCCACGTAGACGTAGAGGCCAACTCGCCAGGAATGTTGTCAAATATTACCGCCGAGATGATAGGTTGGGTTAGGCTAGCTTATATTATGTTATTGATGTATATAAAGGTCCCACGGATACGTAGAGGCCAACTCGCCAGAATTGTTGTCAAATATTACCGCCGAGATGTTAGGTTGGGATAGGTTATGTTATATTCCGTTATTGATGTATATAAATGTCCCACGGAGACTTAGAGGCCAACTCGCCAGGAATGTTTTCAAATATGACCGCCGAGATGATAGGTTTGGTTTGGTTAGGTTATATTACGTTATTGATGTATATAAAGGTCCCACGGAGACGTAGAGGCCAACTCGCCAGGAATGTTGTCAAATATTACCGCCGAGATGTTAGATTGGGTTAGGTTAGGTTATATTACGTTATTGACGTGTGTAAAGGTCCCACGGAGACGCAGAGGCCAACAAGCCAGGAATGTGGTCAAATATTACCGCCGAGATGATAGGTTGGGTTAGGCTAGCTTATATTATGTTATTGATGTATATAAAGATCCCACGGAGACGTAGCGGCCAACTCGCCACAATTGTTGTCAAATATTACCGCCGAGATGATAGGTTGGGTTAGGTTAGGTGATATTACGTTATTGATGTATATAAATGTCCCACGGAGACTTAGAGGCCAACTCGCCAGGAATGTTTTCAAATATGACCGCCGAGATGATAGGTTGGGTTTGGTTAGGTTATATTACGTTATTGATGTATATAAAGGTCCCACGGAGACGTAGAGGCCAACTCGCCAGGAATGTTGTCAAATATTACCGCCGAGATGATAGGTTGGGTTAGGCTAGCTTATATTATGTTATTGATGTATATAAAGGTCCCACGGAGACGTAGAGGCCAACTCGCCAGGAATGTTGTCAAATATTGTAGCCGAGATGTTAGGTTGGGTTGGGTTAGGTTATATTACGTTATTGATGTATATGAAGGCCAAACGGAGACGTAGAGGCCAACTCGCCAGAAATGTTGTCAAATCTTACCGCCGAGATGTTAGGTTGGGTTAGGTTAGCTTATATTACGTTATTGATGTATATGAAGGTCAAACGGAGACGTAGAGGCCAACTCGCCAGGAATGTTGTCAAATATTACCGCCGAGATGTTAGATTGGGGTAGGTTAGGTTATATTACGTTATTGATGTATATGAAGGTCAAGCGGAGACGTAGAGGCCAACTCGCCAGGAATGTTGTCAAATCTTACCGCCGAGATGTTAGGTTGGGTTAGGTTAGCTTGTATTACGTTATTGATGTATATGAAGGTCAAACGGAGACGTAGAGGCCAACTCGCCAGGAATGTTGTCAAATATTACCGCCGAGATGTTAGGTTGGGTTAGGTTAGGTTATATTACGTTAGTGATGTATATGAAGGTCAAACGGAAACGTAGAGGCCAACTCGCCAGGAATGTTGTCAAATATTGTCGCCGAGATGTTAGATTGGGTTAGGTTAGGTTATATTACGTTATTGATGTATATGAAGGTCAAACGGAGACGTAGAGGCCAACTCGCCAGGAATGTTGTCAAATATTACCGCCGGGATGTTAGGTTGGGTGAGGTTAGGTTATATTACGTTAGTGATGTATATGAAGGTCAAACGGAAACGTAGCGGCCAACTCGCCAGGAATTTTGTCAAATATTGTCGCCGAGATGTTAGGTTGGGTTAGGTAAGGTTATATTACGTTATTGATGTATATAAAGGTCCCACGGAGACGTAGAGGCCAACAAGACAGGAATGTCGTCAAATATTACCGCCGAGATGTTAGATTGGGTTAGGTTAGGTTATATTACGTTATTGACGTATGCAAAGGTCCCACGGAGACGCAGAGGCCAACAAGCCAGGAATGTGATCAAATATTACCGAAGAGATGTTAGATTGGCTTAGGCTAGTTTATATTATGTTATTTATGTATATAAAGGTCCCACAGAGACGTAGATGCCAACAAGACAGGAATGTGGTCAAATGTTACCGTCGAGATGTAAGATTGGGTTAGGCTAGCTTATATTATGTTATTGATGTATATAAAAATCCCACGGAGATGTAGAGGCCAACTCGCCAGGAATGTTGTCAAATATTGTAGTAGACATGTTAGGTTGGGTTAGGTTAGGTGATATTACGTTATTGATGTATGTGAAGGTCAAACGGAGACGTGGAGGCCAACTCGCCAGGAATGTTGTCAAATATTACCGCCGAGATGTAAGGTTGGGGTAGGTTAGGTTATATTACGTTATTGATGTATATGAGGGTTACACGGCGACGTAGAGGACAACTCGCCAGGAATGTTGTCAAATACTGTAGCCGAGATGTTAGGTTGGGTTAGGTTAGGTTATATTACGTTATTGATGTATATAAAGGTCCCACGGAGACGTAGAGGCCAAGTCGCCAGGAATGTTGTCAAATATTACCGCCGAGATGATAGGTTGGGTGAGGTTAGGTTATATTACGTTAGTGATGTATATAAAGTTCCCACGGAGACGTAGAGGCCAACTCGCCAGAATTGATGTCAAATATTACCGCCGAGATGTTAGGTTGGGTTAGGTTATGTTATATTCCGTTATTGATGTATATAAATGTCCCACGGAGACTTAGAGGCCAACTCGCCAGGAATGTTTTCAAATATTACCGCCGAGATGTTATGTTGGGGTAGGTTTGGTTATATTACGTTATAGATGTATATAAAGGTCCCACGCAGACGTAGAGGTCAACAAGCCAGGAGTGTGGTCAAATATAACCGCCGAGATGTTAGAGTGGGTTAGGCAAGCTTATATTATGTTATTGATGTATATAAAGGTCCCACGGAGACGTAGAGGCCAACAAGACTGGAATGTCGTCAAATATTACCGCCGAGATGTTAGATTGGGTTAGGTTAGGTTATATTACGTTATTGACGTATGTAAAGGTCCCACGGAGACGCAGAGGCCAACAAGCCAGGAATGTGGTCAAATATTACCGAAGAGATGTTAGATTGGGTTAGGCTAGTTTATATTATGTTATTTATGTATATAAAGGTCCCACGGAGACGTAGATGCCAACAAGCCAGGAATGTGGTCAAATATTACCGCCGAGATGTTAGATTGGGTTAGGCTAGCTTATATTATTTTATTGATGTATATAAAGGTCCCACGTAGACGTAGAGGCCAACTCGCCAGGAATGTTGTCAAATATTACCGCCGAGATGATAGGTTGGGTTAGGCTAGGTTATATTATGTTATTGATGTATATAAAGGTCCCACGGATACGTAGAGGCCAACTCGCAAGAATTGTTGTCAAATATTACCGCCGAGATGTTAGGTTGGGTTAGGTTATGTTATATTCCGTTATTGATGTATATAAATGTCCCACGGAGACTTAGAGGCCAACTCGCCAGGAATGTTTTCAAATATGACCGCCGAGACGATAGGTTGGGTTTGGTTAGGTTATATTACGTTAGTGATGTATATGAAGGTCAAACGGAAACGTAGAGGCCAACTCGCCAGGAATGTTGTCAAATATTGTCGCCGAGATGTTAGGTTGGGTTAGGTTAGGTTATATTACGTTATTGATGTATATGAAGGTCAAACGGAGACGTAGAGGCCAACTCGCCAGGAATGTTGTCAAATATTACCGCCGAGATGATAGGTTGGGTGAGGTTAGGTTATATTACGTTAGTGATGTATATAAAGGTCCCACGGAGACGTAGAGGCCAACTCGCCAGAATTGATGTCAAATATTACCGCCGAGATGTTAGAGTGGGTTAGGCAAGCTTATATTATGTTATTGATGTATATAAAGGTCCCACGGAGACGTAGAGGCCAACAAGACTGGAATGTCGTCAAATATTACCGCCGAGATGTTAGATTGGGTTAGGTTAGGTTATATTACGTTATTGACGTATGTAAAGGTCCCACGGAGACGCAGAGGCCAACAAGCCAGGAATGTGGTCAAATATTACCGAAGAGATGTTAGATTGGGTTAGGCTAGTTTATATTATGTTATTTATGTATATAAAGGTCCCACGGAGACGTAGATGCCAACAAGCCAGGAATGTGGTCAAATATTACCGCCGAGATGTTAGATTGGGTTAGGCTAGCTTATATTATGTTATTGATGTATATAAAGGTCCCACGTAGACGTAGAGGCCAACTCGCCAGGAATGTTGTCAAATATTACCGCCGAGATGATAGGTTGGGTTAGGCTAGCTTATATTATGTTATTGATATATAAAGGTCCCACGGATACGTAGAGGCCAACTCGCCAGAATTGTTGTCAAATATTACCGCCGAGATGTTAGGTTGGGATAGGTTATGTTATATTCCGTTATTGGTGTATATAAATGTCCCACGGAGACTTAGAGGCCAACTCGCCAGGAATGTTTTCAAATATGACCGCCGAGATGATAGGTTGGGTTTGGTTAGGTTATATTACGTTATTGATGTATATAAAGGTCCCACGGAGACGTAGAGGCCAACTCGCCAGGCATGTTGTCAAATATTACCGCCGAGATCTTAGGTTGGGTTAGGTTAGGTGATATTACGTTATTGATGTATGTGAAGGTCAAACGGAGACGTAGAGGCCAACTCGCCAGGAATGTTGTCAAATATTACCGCCGAGATGTAAGGTTGGGGTAGGTTAGGTTATATTACGTTATTGATGTATATGAGGGTTACACGGCGACGTAGAGGACAACTCGCCAGGAATGTTGTCAAATACTGTAGCCGAGATGTTAGGTTGGGTTAGGTTAGGTTATATTACGTTATTGATGTATATAAAGGTCCCACGGAGACGTAGAGGCCAAGTCGCCAGGAATGTTGTCAAATATTACCGCCGAGATGATAGGTTGGGTGAGGTTAGGTTATATTACGTTAGTGATGTATATAAAGGTCCCACGGAGACGTAGAGGCCAACTCGCCAGAATTGATGTCAAATATTACCGCCGAGATGTTAGGTTGGGTTAGGTTATGTTATATTCCGTTATTGATGTATATAAATGTCCCACGGAGACTTAGAGGCCAACTCGCCAGGAATGTTTTCAAATATTACCGCCGAGATGTTATGTTGGGGTAGGGTTGGTTATATTACGTTATAGATGTATATAAAGGTCCCACGCAGACGTAGAGGCCAACAAGCCAGGAGTGTGGTCAAATATAACCGCCGAGATGTTAGAGTGGGTTAGGCAAGCTTATATTATGTTATTGATGTATATAAAGGTCCCACGGAGACGTAGAGGCCAACAAGACTGGAATGTCGTCAAATATTACCGCCGAGATGTTAGATTGGGTTAGGTTAGGTTATATTACGTTATTGACGTATGTAAAGGTCCCACGGAGACGCAGAGGCCAACAAGCCAGGAATGTGGTCAAATATTACCGAAGAGATGTTAGATTGGGTTAGGCTAGTTTATATTATGTTATTTATGTATATAAAGGTCCCACGGAGACGTAGATGCCAACAAGCCAGGAATGTGGTCAAATATTACCGCCGAGATGTTAGATTGGGTTAGGCTAGCTTATATTATGTTATTGATGTATATAAAGGTCCCACGTAGACGTAGAGGCCAACTCGCCAGGAATGTTGTCAAATATTACCGCCGAGATGATAGGTTGGGTTAGGCTAGGTTATATTATGTTATTGATGTATATAAAGGTCCCACGGATACGTAGAGGCCAACTCGCCAGAATTGTTGTCAAATATTACCAACGAGATGTTAGGTTGGGTTAGGTTATGTTATATTCCGTTATTGATGTATATAAATGTCCCACGGAGACTTAGAGGCCAACTCGCCAGGAATGTTTTCAAATATGACCGCCGAGACGATAGGTTGGGTTTGGTTAGGTTATATTACGTTAGTGATGTATATGAAGGTCAAACGGAAACGTAGAGGCCAACTCGCCAGGAATGTTGTCAAATATTGTCGCCGAGATGTTAGGTTGGGTTAGGTTAGGTTATATTACGTTATTGATGTATATGAAGGTCAAACGGAGACGTAGAGGCCAACTCGCCAGGAATGTTGTCAAATATTACCGCCGAGATGATAGGTTGGGTGAGGTTGGGTTATATTACGTTAGTGATGTATATAAAGGTCCCACGGAGACGTAGAGGCCAACTCGCCAGAATTGATGTCAAATATTACCGCCGAGATGTTAGGTTGGGTTAGGTTATGTTATATTCCGTTATTGATGTATATAAATGTCCCACGGAGACTTAGAGGCCAACTCGCCAGGAATGTTTTCAAATATTACCGCCGAGATGTTAGGTTGGGGTAGGTTTGGTTATATTACGTTATAGATGTATATAAAGGTCCCACGCAGACGTAGAGGCCAACTCGCCAGGAATGTTGTCAAATATTACCGCCGAGATGATAGGTTGGGTTAGGTTAGGTGATATTACGTTATTGATGTATATGAAGGTCAAACGGAGACGTAGAGGCCAACTCGCCAGGAATGTTTTCAAATATTACCGCCGAGATGTTAGGTTGGGGTAGGTTTGGTTATATTACGTTATAGATGTATATAAAGGTCCCACGCAGACGTAGAGGCCAACTCGCCAGGAATGTTGTCAAATATTACCGCCGAGATGTTAGGTTGGGGTAGGTTTGGTTATATTACGTTATAGATGTATATAAAGGTCCCACGCAGACGTAGAGGCCAACTCGCCAGGAATGTTGTCAAATATTACCGCCGAGATGATAGGTTGGGTTAGGTTAGGTGATATTACGTTATTGATGTATATGAAGGTCAAACGGAGACGTAGAGGCCAACTCGCCAGGAATGTTGTCAAATATTACCGCCGAGATGATAGGTTGGGTGAGGTTAGGTTATATTACGTTAGTGATGTATATGGAGGTCAAACGGAAACGTAGAGGCCAACTCGCCAGGTATGTTGTCAAATATTGTCGCCGAGATGTTAGGTTGGGTTAGGTTAGGTTATATTACGTTATTGATGTATATAAAGATCCCACGGAGACGTAGAGGCCAACAAGCCAGGAATGTGGTCAAATATGACCGCCGAGATGTTAGAGTGGGTTAGGCAAGCTTATATTATGTTATTGATGTATATAAAGGTCCCACGGAGACGTAGAGGCCAACAAGACTGGAATGTCGTCAAATATTACCGCCGAGATGTTAGATTGGGTTAGGTTAGGTTATATTACGTTATTGACGTATGTAAAGGTCCCACGGAGACGTAGAGGCCAACTCGCCAGGAATGTTGTCAAATATTACCGCCGAGATGATAGGTTGGGTGAGGTTAGGTTATATTACGTTAGTGATGTATATAAAGGTCCCACGGAGACGTAGAGGCCAACTCGCCAGAATTGATGTCAAATATTACCGCCGAGATGTTAGGTTGGGTTAGGTTATGTTATATTCCGTTATTGATGTATATAAATGTCCCACGGAGACTTAGAGGCCAACTCGCCAGGAATGTTTTCAAATATTACCGCCGAGATGATAGGTTGGGTGAGGTTAGGTTATATTACGTTAGTGATGTATATGGAGGTCAAACGGAAACGTAGAGGCCAACTCGCCAGGTATGTTGTCAAATATTGTCGCCGAGATGTTAGGTTGGGTTAGGTTAGGTTATATTATGTTATTGATGTATATAAAGGTCCCACGGAGACGTAGAGGCCAACAAGACTGGAATGTCGTCAAATATTACCGCCGAGATGTTAGATTGGGTTAGGTTAGGTTATATTACGTTATTGACGTATGTAAAGGTCCCACGGAGACGCAGAGGCCAACAAGCCAGGAATGTGGTCAAATATTACCGAAGAGATGTTAGATTGGGTTAGGCTAGTTTATATTATGTTATTGATGTATATAAAGGTCCCACGTAGACGTAGAGGCCAACTCGCCAGGAATGTTGTCAAATATTACCGCCGAGATGATAGGTTGGGTTAGGCTAGCTTCTATTATGTTATTGATGTATATAAAGGTCCCACGGATACGTAGAGGCCAACTCGCCAGAATTGTTGTCAAATATTACCAACGAGATATTAGGTTGGGATAGGTTATGTTATATTCCGTTATTGATGTATATAAATGTCCCACGGATACTTAGAGGCCAACTCGCCAGGAATGTTTTCAAATATGACCGCCGAGATGATAGGTTTGGTTTGGTTAGGTTACATTACGTTATTGATGTATATAAAGGTCCCACGGAGACGTAGAGGCCAACTCGCCAGGAATGTTGTCAAATATTACCGCCGAGATGTTAGGTTGGGTTAGGTTAGGTTATATTACGTTATTGATGTATATAAAGATCCCACGGAGACGTAGAGGCCAACAAGCCAGGAATGTGGTCAAATATGACCGCCGAGATGTTAGAGTGGGTTAGTCAAGCTTATATTATGTTATTGATGTATATAAAGGTCCCACGGAGACGTAGAGGCCAACAAGACTGGAATGTCGTCAAATATTACCGCCGAGATGTTAGATTGGGTTAGGTTAGGTTATATTACGTTATTGACGTATGTAAAGGTCCCACGGAGACGCAGAGGCCAACAAGCCAGGAATGTGGTCAAATATTACCGAAGAGATGTTAGATTGGGTTAGGCTAGTTTATATTATGTTATTTATGTATATAAAGGTCCCACGTAGACGTAGAGGCCAACTCGCCAGGAATGTGGT
This sequence comes from Xylocopa violacea, assembly GCA_963969225.1. Lineage (NCBI taxonomy): Eukaryota > Metazoa > Arthropoda > Insecta > Hymenoptera > Apidae > Xylocopa > Xylocopa violacea. The sequence continues at coordinate 4,366,194 of CAXAJV010000836.1, read as the reverse complement.
CAAATATTACCGCCGAGATGTTAGGTTGGGTTAGGCTAGGTTATATTATGTTATTGATGTATATAAAGGTCCCACGGATACGTAGAGGCCAACTCGCCAGAATTGTTGTCAAATATTACCAACGAGATGTTAGGTTGGGTTAGGTTATGTTATATTCCGTTATTGATGTATATAAATGTCCCACGGAGACTTAGAGGCCAACTCGCCAGGAATGTTTTCAAATATGACCGCCGAGACGATAGGTTGGGTTTGGTTAGGTTATATTACGTTAGTGATGTATATGAAGGTCAAACGGAAACGTAGAGGCCAACTCGCCAGGAATGTTGTCAAATATTGTCGCCGAGATGTTAGGTTGGGTTAGGTTAGGTTATATTACGTTATTGATGTATATGAAGGTCAAACGGAGACGTAGAGGCCAACTCGCCAGGAATGTTGTCAAATATTACCGCCGAGATGATAGGTTGGGTGAGGTTAGGTTATATTACGTTAGTGATGTATATAAAGGTCCCACGGAGACGTAGAGGCCAACTCGCCAGAATTGATGTCAAATATTACCGCCGAGATGTTAGGTTGGGTTAGGTTATGTTATATTCCGTTATTGATGTATATAAATGTCCCACGGAGACTTAGAGGCCAACTCGCCAGGAATGTTTTCAAATATTACCGCCGAGATGATAGGTTGGGTGAGGTTAGGTTATATTACGTTAGTGATGTATATGGAGGTCAAACGGAAACGTAGAGGCCAACTCGCCAGGTATGTTGTCAAATATTACCGCCGAGATGTTAGATTGGGTTAGGTTAGGTTATATTACGTTATTGACGTATGTAAAGGTCCCACGGAGACGCAGAGGCCAACAAGCCAGGAATGTGGTCAAATATTACCGCCGAGATGATAGGTTGGGTTAGGCTAGCTTATATTATGTTATTGATGTATATAAAGACCCCACGGAGACGTAGAGGCCAACTCGCCACAATTGTTGTCAAATATTACCGCCGAGATGATAGGTTGGGTTAGGTTAGGTGATATTACGTTATTGATGTATATAAATGTCCCACGGAGACTTAGAGGCCAACTCGCCAGGAATGTTTTCAAATATGACCGCCGAGATGATAGGTTGGGTTTGGTTAGGTTATATTACGTTATTGATGTATATAAAGGTCCCACGGAGACGTAGAGGCCAACTCGCCAGGAATGTTATCAAATATTACCGCCGAGATGTTAGGTTGGGTTAGGTTAGCTTATATTACGTTATTGATGTATATGAAGGTCAAACGGAGACGTAGAGGCCAACTCGCCAGGAATGTTGTCAAATATTACCGCCGAGATGTTAGATTGGGGTAGGTTAGGTTATATTACGTTATTGATGTATATGAAGGTCAAGCGGAGACGTAGAGGCCAACTCGCCAGGAATGTTGTCAAATCTTACCGCCGAGATGTTAGGTTGGGTTAGGTTAGCTTGTATTACGTTATTGATGTATATGAAGGTCAAACGGAGACGTAGAGGCCAACTCGCCAGGAATGTTGTCAAATATTACCGCCGAGATGATAGGTTGGGTGAGGTTAGGTTATATTACGTTAGTGATGTATATAAAGCTCCCACGGAGACGTAGAGGCCAACTCGCCAGAATTGATGTCAAATATTACCGCCGAGATGTTAGGTTGGGTTAGGTTATGTTATATTCCGTTATTGATGTATATAAATGTCCCACGGAGACTTAGAGGCCAACTCGCCAGGAATGTTTTCAAATATTACCGCCGAGATGTTAGGTTGGGGTAGGTTTGGTTATATTACGTTATAGATGTATATAAAGGTCCCACGCAGACGTAGAGGCCAACTCGCCAGGAATGTTGTCAAATATTACCGCCGAGATGATAGGTTGGGTTAGGTTAGGTGATATTACGTTATTGATGTATATGAAGGTCAAACGGAGACGTAGAGGCCAACTCGCCAGGAATGTTGTCAAATATTACCGCCGAGATGATAGGTTGGGTGAGGTTAGGTTATATTACGTTAGTGATGTATATGAAGGTCAAACGGAAACGTAGAGGCCAACTCGCCAGGTATGTTGTCAAATATTGTCGCCGAGATGTTAGGTTGGGTTAGGTTAGGTTATATTACGTTATTGATGTATATAAAGATCCCACGGAGACGTAGAGGCCAACAAGCCAGGAATGTGGTCAAATATGACCGCCGAGATGTTAGAGTGGGTTAGGCAAGCTTATATTATGTTATTGATGTATATAACGGTCCCACGGAGACGTAGAGGCCAACAAGACTGGAATGTCGTCAAATATTACCGCCGAGATGTTAGATTGGGTTAGGTTAGGTTATATTACGTTATTGACGTATGTAAAGGTCCCACGGAGACGCAGAGGCCAAAAAGCCAGGAATGTGGTCAAATATTACCGAAGAGATGTTAGATTGGGTTAGGCTAGTTTATATTATGTTATTTATGTATATAAAGGTCCCACGGAGACGTAGATGCCAACAAGCCAGGAATGTGGTCAAATATTACCGCCGAGATGTTAGATTGGGTTAGGCTAGCTTATATTATGTTATTGATGTATATAAAGGTCCCACGTAGACGTAGAGGCCAACTCGCCAGGAATGTTGTCAAATATTACCGCCGAGATGATAGGTTGGGTTAGGCTAGCTTATATTATGTTATTGATGTATATAAAGGTCCCACGGATACGTAGAGGCCAACTCGCCAGAATTGTTGTCAAATATTACCGCCGAGATGTTAGGTTGGGATAGGTTATGTTATATTCCGTTATTGATGTATATAAATGTCCCACGGAGACTTAGAGGCCAACTCGCCAGGAATGTTTTCAAATATGACCGCCGACATGTTAGGTTGGGTTAGGTTAGGTGATATTACGTTATTGATGTATATGAAGGTCAAACGGAGACGTAGGGGCCAACTCGCCAGGAATGTTGTCAAATATTACCGCCGAGATGTAAGGTTGGGGTAGGTTAGGTTATATTACGTTATTGATGTATATGAGGGTTACACGGCGACGTAGAGGCCAACTCGCCAGGAATGTTGTCAAATACTGTAGCCGAGATGTTAGGTTGGGTTAGGTTAGGTTATATTACGTTATTGATGTATATAAAGGTCCCACGGAGACGTAGAGGCCAACAAGACAGGAATGTCGTCAAATATTACCGCCGAGATGTTAGATTGGGTTAGGTTAGGTTATATTACGTTATTGATGTATATGAAGGTCAAGCGGAGACGTAGAGGCCAACTCGCCAGGAATGTTGTCAAATCTTACCGCCGAGATGTTAGGTTGGGTTAGGTTAGCTTGTATTACGTTATTCATGTATATGAAGGTCAAACGGAGACGTAGAGGCCAAGTCGCCAGGAATGTTGTCAAATATTACCGCCGAGATGATAGGTTGGGTGAGGTTAGGTTATATTACGTTAGTGATGTATATAAAGGTCCCACGGAGACGTAGAGGCCAACTCGCCAGAATTGATGTCAAATATTACCGCCGAGATGTTAGGTTGGGTTAGGTTATGTTATATTCCGTTATTGATGTATATAAATGTCCCACGGAGACTTAGAGGCCAACTCGCCAGGAATGTTTTCAAATATTACCGCCGAGATGTTAGGTTGGGGTAGGTTTGGTTATATTACGTTATAGATGTATATAAAGGTCCCACGCAGACGTAGAGGCCAACTCGCCAGGAATGTTGTCAAATATTACCGCCGAGATGATAGGTTGGGTTAGGTTAGGTTATATTACGTTATTGATGTATATAAAGGTCCCACGGAGACGTAGAGGCCAACAAGACAGGAATGTCGTCAAATATTACCGCCGAGATGTTAGATTGGGTTAGGTTAGGTTATATTACGTTATTGACGTATGCAAAGGTCCCACAGAGACGTAGATGCCAACAAGCCATGAATGTGATCAAATATTACCGTCGAGATGCAAGATTGTGTTAGGCTAGCTTATATTATGTTATTGATGTATATAAAGGTCCCACGGAGACGTAGAGGTCAACTCGCCAGGAATGTTGTCAGATATTACCGCCGACATGTTAGGTTGGGTTAGGTTAGCTTATATTACGTTATTGATGTATATGAAGGTCAAACGGAGGCGTAGAGGCCAACTCGCCAGGAATGTTGTCAAATATTACCGCCGAGATGTTAGGTTGGGTTAGGTTAGGTTATATTACGTTATTGATGTATATGAAGGTCAAGCGGAGACGTAGAGGCCAACTCGCCAGGAATGTTGTCAAATCTTACCGCCGAGATGTTAGGTTGGGTTAGGTTAGCTTGTATTACGTTATTCATGTATATGAAGGTCAAACGGAGACGTAGAGGCCAAGTCGCCAGGAATGTTGTCAAATATTACCGCCGAGATGATAGGTTGGGTGAGGTTAGGTTATATTACGTTAGTGATGTATATAAAGGTCCCACGGAGACGTAGAGGCCAACTCGCCAGAATTGATGTCAAATATTACCGCCGAGATGTTAGGTTGGGTTAGGTTATGTTATATTCCGTTATTGATGTATATAAATGTCCCACAGAGACTTAGAGGCCAACTCGCCAGGAATGTTTTCAAATATTACCGCCGAGATGTTAGGTTGGGGTAGGTTTGGTTATATTACGTTATAGATGTATATAAAGGTCCCGCGCAGACGTAGAGGCCAACAAGCCAGGAATGTGGTCAAATATAACCGCCGAGATGTTAGAGTGGGTTAGGCAAGCTTATATTATGTTATTGATGTATATAAAGGTGCCACGGAGACGTAGAGGCCAACAAGACTGGAATGTCGTCAAATATTACCGCCGGGATGATATGTTGGGTTAGGCTAGCTTATATTATGTTATTGATGTATATAAAGGTCCCACGGAGACGTAGAGGCCAACTCGCCAGAATTGTTGTCAAATATTACCGCCGAGATGTTAGGTTGGGGTAGGTTAGGTTATATTACGTTATAGATGTATATAAAGGTCCCACGCAGACGTAGAGGCCAACAAGCCAGGAATGTTGTCAAATATTACCGAAGAGATGTTAGATTGGCTTAGGCTAGTTTATATTATGTTATTGATGTATATAAAGGACCCACGGAGACGTAGAGGCCAACTCGCCAGGAATGTTGTCAAATATTACCGCCGGGATGATATGTTGGGTTAGGCTAGCTTATATTATGTTATTGATGTATATAAAGGTCCCACGGAGACGTAGAGGCCAACTCGCCAGAATTGTTGTCAAATATTACCGCCGAGATGTTAGGTTGGGTTATGTTATGTTATATTGCGTTATTGATGTATATAAATGTCCCACGGTGACTTAGAGGCCAACTCGCCAGGAATGTTTTCAGATATTACCGCCGAGATGTTAGGTTGGGGTAGGTTAGGTTATATTACGTTATAGATGTATATAAAGGTCCCACGCAGACGTAGAGGCCAACAAGCCAGGAATGTTGTCAAATATAACCGCCGAGATGTTAGATTGGGTTAGGCTAGCTTATATTATGTTATTGATGTATATAAAGGTCCCACGTAGACGTAGAGGCCGACTCGCCAGGAATGTTGTCAAATATTACCGCCGAGATGATAGGTTGGGTTAGGCTAGCTTATATTATGTTATTGATGTATATAAAGGTCCCACGGATACGTAGAGGCCAACTCGCCAGAATTGTTGTCAAATATTACCGCCGAGATGTTAGGTTGGGATAGGTTATGTTATATTCCGTTATTGATGTATATGAGGGTTACACGGAGACGTAGAGGTCAACTCGCCAGGAATGTTGTCAGATATTACCGCCGACATGTTAGGTTGGGTTAGGTTTGGTTATATTACGTTATTGATGTATATAAATGTCCCACGGATACGGAGAAGCCAACTCGCCACGAATGTTGTCAAATGTTACCGCCGACACGTTAGGTTGGGTTAGGTTAGGTGATATTACGTTATTGATGTATATGAAGGCCAAACGGAGACGTAGAGGCCAACTCGCCAGGAATGTTGTCAAATCTTACCGCCGAGATGTTAGGTTGGGTTAGGTTAGCTTATATTACGTTATTGATGTATATGAAGGTCAAACGGAGACGTAGAGGCCAACTCGCCAGGAATGTTTTCAAATATTACCGCCGAGATGTTAGGTTGGGGTAGGTTTGGTTATATTACTTTATAGATGTATATAAAGGTCCCACGCAGACGTAGAGGCCAACTCGCCAGGAATGTTGTCAAATATTACCGCCGAGATGATAGGTTGGGTTAGGTTAGGTGATATTACGTTATTGATGTATATGAAGGTCAAACGGAGACGTAGAGGCCAACTCGCCAGGAATGTTGTCAAATATTACCGCCGAGATGTTAGGTTGGGTGAGGGTAGGTTATATTCCGTTATTGATGTATATAAATGTCCCACGGAGACTTAGAGGCTAACTCTCCAGGAATGTTGTCAAATCTTACCGCCGAGATGTTAGGTTGGGTTAGGTTAGCTTGTATTACGTTATTGATGTATATGAAGGTCAAACGGAGACGTAGAGGCCAACTCGCCAGGAATGTTGTCAAATATTACCGCCGAGATGTTAGGTTGGGTTAGGTTAGGTTATATTACGTTATTGATGTATATGAGGGTTACACGGAGACGTAGAGGTCAACTCGCCAGGAATGTTGTCAGATATTACCGCCGACATGTTAGGTTGGGTTAGGTTTGGTTATATTACGTTATTGATGTATATAAATGTCCCACGGATACGGAGAAGCCAACTCGCCACGAATGTTGTCAAATGTTACCGCCGACACGTTAGGTTGGGTTAGGTTAGGTGATATTACGTTATTGATGTATATGAAGGCCAAACGGAGACGTAGAGGCCAACTCGCCAGGAATGTTGTCAAATCTTACCGCCGAGATGTTAGGTTGGGTTAGGTTAGCTTATATTACGTTATTGATGTATATGAAGGTCAAACGGAGACGTAGAGGCCAACTCGCCAGGAATGTTGTCAAATATTACCGCCGTGATGTTAGGTTGGGTTAGGTTAGGTTATATTACGTTATTGATGTATATGAAGGTCAAGCGGAGACGTAGAGGCCAACTCGCCAGGAATGTTGTCAAATCTTACCGCCGAGATGTTAGGTTGGGTGAGGTTAGGTTATATTACGTTAGTGATGTATATGAAGGTCAAACGGAAACGTAGAGGCCAACTCGCCAGGAATGTTGTCAAATATTGTCGCCGAGGTGTTAGGTTGGGTTAGGTAAGGTTATATTACGTTATTGACGTATATAAAGGACCCACGGAGACGTAGAGGCCAACAAGACAGGAATGTCGTCAAATATTACCGCCGATATGTTAGATTGGGTTAGGTTAGGTTATATTACGTTATTGACGTATGCAAAGGTCCCACGGAGACGCAGAGGCCAACAAGCCAGGAATGTGATCAAATATTACCGAAAAGGTGTTAGATTGGCTTAGGCTAGTTTATATTATGTTATTTATGTATATAAAGGTCCCACAGAGACGTAGATGCCAACAAGCCAGGAATGTGGCCAAATATTACCGTCGAGATGTAAGATTGGGTTAGGTTAGCTTATATTATGTTATTGATGTATATAAAGATCCCACGGAGACGTAGAGGCCAACTCGCCAGGAATGTTGTCAAATATTGTAGCCGACATGTTAGGTTGGGTTAGGTTAGGTGATATTACGTTATTGATGTATATGAAGGTCAAACGGAGACGTAGAGGCCAACAAGACTGGAATGTCGTCAAATATTACCGCCGAGATGTTAGGTTGGGTTAGGTCAGGTTATATTACGTTATTGATGTATATGAGGGTTACACGGAGACGTAGAGGTCAACTCGCCAGGAATGTTGTCACATATTACCGCCGACATGTTAGGTTGGGTGAGGTTAGGTTATATTCCGTTATTGATGTATATAAATGTCCCACGGAGACTTAGAGGCCAACTCTCCAGGAATGTTGTCAAATCTTACCGCCGATATGTTAGGTTGGGTTAGGTTAGCTTGTATTACGTTATTGATGTATATGAAGGTCCCACGGGGACGTAGAGGCCAACTCGCCAGGAATGTTGTCAAATATTACCGCCGAGATGATAGGTTGGGTTAGGTTAGGATATATTACGTTATTGATGTATATAAAGGTCCCACGGAGACGTAGAGGCCAACAAGACAGGGATGTCGCCAAATATTACCGCCGAGATCTTAGATTGGGTTAGGTTAGGTTATATTACGTTACTGACATATGCAAAGTTCCCACGGAGACGTAGAGGCCAACAAGCCAGGAATGTGGTCAAATATTACCGACGAGATGTTAGGTTGGGTTAGGTTAGGTTATATTAGGTTATAGATGTACATAAAGGTCCCACGGAGACGTAGATGCCAACAAGCCAGGAATGTGGTCAAATATTACCGCCGAGATGTTAGATTGGGTTAGGCTAGCTTATATTATGTTATTTATGTATATAAAGGTCCCACGGAGACGTAGATGCCAACAAGCCAGGAATGTGGTCAAATATTACCGCCGAGATGTTAGATTGGGTTAGGCTAGCTTATATTATGTTATTGATGTATATAAAGGTCCCACGGAGACGTAGAGGCTAACTCGCCAGGAATGTTGTCAAATATTACCGCCGAGATGATAGGTTGGGTCAGGTTAGGATATATTACGTTATTGATGTATATAAAGGTCCCACGGAGACGTAGAGGCCAACTCGCCAGGAATGTGGTCAAATATTACCGCCGAGATGTTAGGTTGGGTTAGGTTAGGTTATATTAGGTTATAGATGTACATAAAGGTCCCACGGAGACGTAGATGCCAACAAGCCGGGAATGTGGTCAAATATTACCGCCGAGATGTTAGATTGGGTTAGGCTAGCTTATATTATGTTATTTATGTATATAAAGGTCCCACGGAGACGTAGATGCCAACAAGCCAGGAATGTGGTCAAATATTACCGCCGAGATGTTAGATTGGGTTAGGCTAGCTTATATTATGTTATTGATGTATATAAAGGTCCCACAGAGACGTAGATGCCAACAAGCCAGGAATGTGGTCAAATATTACCGTCGAGATGTAAGATTGGGTTAGGCTAGCTTATATTATGTTATTGATGTATATAAAGATCCCACGGAGACGTAGAGGCCAACTCGCCAGGAATGTTGTCAAATATTGTAGCCGACATGTTAGGTTGGGTTAGGTTAGGTGATATTACGTTATTGATGTATATGAAGGTCAAACGGAGACGTAGAGGCCAACAAGACTGGAATGTCGTCAAATATTACCGCCGAGATGTTAGGTTGGGTTAGGTTAGGTTATATTACGTTATTGATGTATATGAGGGTTACACGGAGACGTAGAGGTCAACTCGCCAGGAATGTTGTCAGATATTACCGCCGACATGTTAGGTTGGGTTAGGTTAGCTTATATTACGTTATTGATGTATATGAAGGTCAAACGGAGGCGTAGAGGCCAACTCGCCAGGAATGTTGTCAAATATTACCGCCGAGATGTTAGGTTGGGTTAGGTTAGGTTATATTACGTTATTGATGTATATAAAGGTCAAGCGGAGACGTAGAGGCCAACTCGCCAGGAATGTTGTCAAATCTTACCGCCGAGATGTTAGGTTGGGTTAGGTTAGCTTGTATTACGTTATTCATGTATATGAAGGTCAAAAGGAGACGTAGAGGCCAAGTCGCCAGGAATGTTGTCAAATATTACCGCCGAGATGATAGGTTGGGTGAGGTTAGGTTATATTACGTTAGTGATGTATATAAAGGTCCCACGGAGACGTAGAGGCCAACTCGCCAGAATTGATGTCAAATATTACCGCCGAGATGTTAGGTTGGGTTAGGTTATGTTATATTCCGTTATTGATGTATATAAATGTCCCACGGAGACTTAGAGGCCAACTCGCCAGGAATGTTTTCAAATATTACCGCCGAGATGTTAGGTTGGGGTAGGTTTGGTTATATTACGTTATAGATGTATATAAAGGTCCCGCGCAGACGTAGAGGCCAACAAGCCAGGAATGTGGTCAAATATAACCGCCGAGATGTTAGAGTGGGTTAGGCAAGCTTATATTATGTTATTGATGTATATAAAGGTGCCACGGAGACGTAGAGGCCAACAAGACTGGAATGTCGTCAAATATTACCGCCGGGATGATATGTTGGGTTAGGCTAGCTTATATTATGTTATTGATGTATATAAAGGTCCCACGGAGACGTAGAGGCCAACTCGCCAGAATTGTTGTCAAATATTACCGCCGAGATGTTAGGTTGGTGTAGGTTAGGTTATATTACGTTATAGATGTATATAAAGGTCCCACGCAGACGTAGAGGCCAACAAGCCAGGAATGTTGTCAAATATTACCGAAGAGATGTTAGATTGGCTTAGGCTAGTTTATATTATGTTATTGATGTATATAAAGGACCCACGGAGACGTAGAGGCCAACTCGCCAGGAATGTTGTCAAATATTACCGCCGGGATGATATGTTGGGTTAGGCTAGCTTATATTATGTTATTGATGTATATAAAGGTCCCACGGAGACGTAGAGGCCAACTCGCCAGAATTGTTGTCAAATATTACCGCCGAGATGTTAGGTTGGGTTATGTTATGTTATATTCCGTTATTGATGTATATGAGGGTTACACGGAGACGTAGAGGTCAACTCGCCAGGAATGTTGTCAGATATTACCGCCGACATGTTAGGTTGGGTTAGGTTTGGTTATATTACGTTATTGATGTATATAAATGTCCCACGGATACGGAGAAGCCAACTCGCCACGAATGTTGTCAAATGTTACCGCCGACACGTTAGGTTGGGTTAGGTTAGGTGATATTACGTTATTGATGTATATGAAGGCCAAACGGAGACGTAGAGGCCAACTCGCCAGGAATGTTGTCAAATCTTACCGCCGAGATGTTAGGTTGGGTTAGGTTAGCTTATATTACGTTATTGATGTATATGAAGGTCAAACGGAGACGTAGAGGCCAACTCGCCAGGAATGTTTTCAAATATTACCGCCGAGATGTTAGGTTGGGGTAGGTTTGGTTATATTACTTTATAGATGTATATAAAGGTCCCACGCAGACGTAGAGGCCAACTCGCCAGGAATGTTGTCAAATATTACCGCCGAGATGATAGGTTGGGTTAGGTTAGGTGATATTACGTTATTGATGTATATGAAGGTCAAACGGAGACGTAGAGGCCAACTCGCCAGGAATGTTGTCAAATATTACCGCCGAGATGTTAGGTTGGGTGAGGGTAGGTTATATTCCGTTATTGATGTATATAAATGTCCCACGGAGACTTAGAGGCTAACTCTCCAGGAATGTTGTCAAATCTTACCGCCGAGATGTTAGGTTGGGTTAGGTTAGCTTGTATTACGTTATTGATGTATATGAAGGTCAAACGGAGACGTAGAGGCCAACTCGCCAGGAATGTTGTCAAATATTACCGCCGAGATGTTAGGTTGGGTTAGGTTAGGTTATATTACGTTATTGATGTATATGAGGGTTACACGGAGACGTAGAGGTCAACTCGCCAGGAATGTTGTCAGATATTACCGCCGACATGTTAGGTTGGGTTAGGTTTGGTTATATTACGTTATTGATGTATATAAATGTCCCACGGATACGGAGAAGCCAACTCGCCACGAATGTTGTCAAATGTTACCGCCGACACGTTAGGTTGGGTTAGGTTAGGTGATATTACGTTATTGATGTATATGAAGGCCAAACGGAGACGTAGAGGCCAACTCGCCAGGAATGTTGTCAAATCTTACCGCCGAGATGTTAGGTTGGGTTAGGTTAGCTTATATTACGTTATTGATGTATATGAAGGTCAAACGGAGACGTAGAGGCCAACTCGCCAGGAATGTTGTCAAATATTACCGCCGTGATGTTAGGTTGGGTTAGGTTAGGTTATATTACGTTATTGATGTATATGAAGGACAAGCGGAGACGTAGAGGCCTACTCGCCAGGAATGTTGTCAAATCTTACCGCCGAGATGTTAGGTTGGGTGAGGTTAGGTTATATTACGTTAGTGATGTATATGAAGGTCAAACGGAAACGTAGAGGCCAACTCGCCAGGAATGTTGTCAAATATTGTCGCCGAGGTGTTAGGTTGGGTTAGGTAAGGTTATATTACGTTATTGACGTATATAAAGGACCCACGGAGACGTAGAGGCCAACAAGACAGGAATGTCGTCAAATATTACCGCCGATATGTTAGATTGGGTTAGGTTAGGTTATATTACGTTATTGACGTATGCAAAGGTCCCACGGAGACGCAGAGGCCAACAAGCCAGGAATGTGATCAAATATTACCGAAAAGGTGTTAGATTGGCTTAGGCTAGTTTATATTATGTTATTTATGTATATAAAGGTCCCACAGAGACGTAGATGCCAACAAGCCAGGAATGTGGCCAAATATTACCGTCGAGATGTAAGATTGGGTTAGGTTAGCTTATATTATGTTATTGATGTATATAAAGATCCCACGGAGACGTAGAGGCCAACTCGCCAGGAATGTTGTCAAATATTGTAGCCGACATGTTAGGTTGGGTTAGGTTAGGTGATATTACGTTATTGATGTATATGAAGGTCAAACGGAGACGTAGAGGCCAACAAGACTGGAATGTCGTCAAATATTACCGCCGAGATGTTAGGTTGGGTTAGGTCAGGTTATATTACGTTATTGATGTATATGAGGGTTACACGGAGACGTAGAGGTCAACTCGCCAGGAATGTTGTCACATATTACCGCCGACATGTTAGGTTGGGTGAGGTTAGGTTATATTCCGTTATTGATGTATATAAATGTCCCACGGAGACTTAGAGGCCAACTCTCCAGGAATGTTGTCAAATCTTACCGCCGATATGTTAGGTTGGGTTAGGTTAGCTTGTATTACGTTATTGATGTATATGAAGGTCCCACGGGGACGTAGAGGCCAACTCGCCAGGAATGTTGTCAAATATTACCGCCGAGATGATAGGTTGGGTTAGGTTAGGATATATTACGTTATTGATGTATATAAAGGTCCCACGGAGACGTAGAGGCCAACAAGACAGGGATGTCGCCAAATATTACCGCCGAGATCTTAGATTGGGTTAGGTTAGGTTATATTACGTTACTGACATATGCAAAGTTCCCACGGAGACGTAGAGGCCAACAAGCCAGGAATGTGGTCAAATATTACCGACGAGGTGTTAGGTTGGGTTAGGTTAGGTTATATTAGGTTATAGATGTACATAAAGGTCCCACGGAGACGTAGATGCCAACAAGCCAGGAATGTGGTCAAATATTACCGCCGAGATGTTAGATTGGGTTAGGCTAGCTTATATTATGTTATTTATGTATATAAAGGTCCCACGGAGACGTAGATGCCAACAAGCCAGGAATGTGGTCAAATATTACCGCCGAGATGTTAGATTGGGTTAGGCTAGCTTATATTATGTTATTGATGTATATAAAGGTCCCACGGAGACGTAGAGGCTAACTCGCCAGGAATGTTGTCAAATATTACCGCCGAGATGATAGGTTGGGTCAGGTTAGGATATATTACGTTATTGATGTATATAAAGGTCCCACGGAGACGTAGAGGCCAACTCGCCAGGAATGTGGTCAAATATTACCGCCGAGATGTTAGGTTGGGTTAGGTTAGGTTATATTAGGTTATAGATGTACATAAAGGTCCCACGGAGACGTAGATGCCAACAAGCCGGGAATGTGGTCAAATATTACCGCCGAGATGTTAGATTGGGTTAGGCTAGCTTATATTATGTTATTTATGTATATAAAGGTCCCACGGAGACGTAGATGCCAACAAGCCAGGAATGTGGTCAAATATTACCGCCGAGATGTTAGATTGGGTTAGGCTAGCTTATATTATGTTATTGATGTATATAAAGGTCCCACAGAGACGTAGATGCCAACAAGCCAGGAATGTGGTCAAATATTACCGTCGAGATGTAAGATTGGGTTAGGCTAGCTTATATTATGTTATTGATGTATATAAAGATCCCACGGAGACGTAGAGGCCAACTCGCCAGGAATGTTGTCAAATATTGTAGCCGACATGTTAGGTTGGGTTAGGTTAGGTGATATTACGTTATTGATGTATATGAAGGTCAAACGGAGACGTAGAGGCCAACAAGACTGGAATGTCGTCAAATATTACCGCCGAGATGTTAGGTTGGGTTAGGTTAGGTTATATTACGTTATTGATGTATATGAGGGTTACACGGAGACGTAGAGGTCAACTCGCCAGGAATGTTGTCAGATATTACCGCCGACATGTTAGGTTGGGTTAGGTTAGCTTATATTACGTTATTGATGTATATGAAGGTCAAACGGAGGCGTAGAGGCCAACTCGCCAGGAATGTTGTCAAATATTACCGCCGAGATGTTAGGTTGGGTTAGGTTAGGTTATATTACGTTATTGATGTATATAAAGGTCAAGCGGAGACGTAGAGGCCAACTCGCCAGGAATGTTGTCAAATCTTACCGCCGAGATGTTAGGTTGGGTTAGGTTAGCTTGTATTACGTTATTCATGTATATGAAGGTCAAACGGAGACGTAGAGGCCAAGTCGCCAGGAATGTTGTCAAATATTACCGCCGAGATGATAGGTTGGGTGAGGTTAGGTTATATTACGTTAGTGATGTATATAAAGGTCCCACGGAGACGTAGAGGCCAACTCGCCAGAATTGATGTCAAATATTACCGCCGAGATGTTAGGTTGGGTTAGGTTATGTTATATTCCGTTATTGATGTATATAAATGTCCCACGGAGACTTAGAGTCCAACTCGCCAGGAATGTTTTCAAATATTACCGCCGAGATGTTAGGTTGGGGTAGGTTTGGTTATATTACGTTATAGATGTATATAAAGGTCCCACGCAGACGTAGAGGCCAACTCGCCAGGAATGTTGTCAAATATTACCGCCGAGATGATAGGTTGGGTTAGGTTAGGTTATATTACGTCATTGATGTATATAAAGGTCCCACGGAGACGTAGAGGCCAACAAGACAGGAATGTCGTCAAATATTACCGCCGAGATGTTAGATTGGGTTAGGTTAGGTTATATTACGTTATTGACGTATGCAAAGGTCCCACAGAGACGTAGATGCCAACAAGCCATGAATGTGGTCAAATATTACCGTCGAGATGCAAGATTGTGTTAGGCTAGCTTATATTATGTTATTGATGTATATAAAGGTCCCACGGAGACGTAGAGGTCAACTCGCCAGGAATGTTGTCAGATATTACCGCCGACATGTTAGGTTGGGTTAGGTTAGCTTATATTACGTTATTGATGTATATGAAGGTCAAACGGAGGCGTAGAGGCCAACTCGCCAGGAATGTTGTCAAATATTACCGCCGAGATGTTAGGTTGGGTTAGGTTAGGTTATATTACGTTATTGATGTATATGAAGGTCAAGCGGAGACGTAGAGGCCAACTCGCCAGGAATGTTGTCAAATCTTACCGCCGAGACGTTAGGTTGGGTTAGGTTAGCTTGTATTACGTTATTCATGTATATGAAGGTCAAACGGAGACGTAGAGGCCAAGTCGCCAGGAATGTTGTCAAATATTACCGCCGAGATGATAGGTTGGGTGAGGTTAGGTTATATTACGTTAGTGATGTATATAAAGGTCCCACGGAGACGTAGAGGCCAACTCGCCAGAATTGATGTCAAATATTACCGCCGAGATGTTAGGTTGGGTTAGGTTATGTTATATTCCGTTATTGATGTATATAAATGTCCCACGGAGACTTAGAGGCCAACTCGCCAGGAATGTTTTCAAATATTACCGCCGAGATGTTAGGTTGGGGTAGGTTTGGTTATATTACGTTATAGATGTATATAAAGGTCCCGCGCAGACGTAGAGGCCAACAAGCCAGGAATGTGGTCAAATATAACCGCCGAGATGTTAGAGTGGGTTAGGCAAGCTTATATTATGTTATTGATGTATATAAAGGTGCCACGGAGACGTAGAGGCCAACAAGACTGGAATGTCGTCAAATATTACCGCCGAGATGTTAGATTGGGTTAGGTTAGGTTATATTACGTTATTGACGTATGTAAAGGTCCCACGGAGACGCAGAGGCCAACAAGCCAGGAATGTGGTCAAATATTACCGAAGAGATGTTAGATTGGGTTAGGCTAGTTTATATTATGTTATTTATGTATATAAAGGTCCCACGGAGACGTAGATGCCAACAAGCCAGGAATGTGGTCAAATATTACCGCCGAGATATTAGATTGGGTTAGGCTAGCTTATATTATGTTATTGATGTATATAAAGGTCCCACGTAGACGTAGAGGCCAACTCGCCAGGAATGTTGTCAAATATTACCGCCGAGATGATAGGTTGGGTTAGGCTAGCTTATATTATGTTATTGATGTATATAAAGGTCCCACGGATACGTAGAGGCCAACTCGCCAGAATTGTTGTCAAATATTACCGCCGAGATGTTAGGTTGGGTTAGGTTATGTTATATTCCGTTATTGATGTATATAAATGTCCCACGGAGACTTAGAGGCCAACTCGCAAGGAATGTTTTCAAATATGACCGCCGAGACGATAGGTTGGGTTTGGTTAGGTTATATTAAGTTATTGATGTATATAAAGGTCCCACGGAGACGTAGAGGCCAACTCGCCAGGAATGTTGTCAAATATTACCGCCGAGATGATAGGTTGGGTTAGGCTAGCTTATATTATGTTATTGATGTATATAAAGGTCCCACGGAGACGTAGAGGCCAACTCGCCAGAATTGTTGTCAAATATTACCGCCGAGATGATAGGTTGGGTTAGGTTAGGTGATATTACGTTATTGATGTATATAAAGGTCAAACGGAGACGTAGAGGCCAACTCGCCAGGAATGTTGTCAAATATTACCGCCGAGATGTTAGGTTGGGTTAGGTAATGTTATATTCCCGTTATTGATGTATATAAAGGACCCACGGAGACGTAGTGGCCAACAAGACAGGAATGTCGTCAAATATTACCGCCGAGATGTTAGATTGGGTTAGGTTAGGTTATATTACGTTATTGACGTATGCAAAGGTCCCACGGAGACGCAGAGCCCAACAAGCCAGGAATGTGATCAAATATTACCGAAGAGATGTTAGATTGGCTTAGGCTAGTTTATATTATGTTATTGATGTATATAAAGGACCCACGGAGACGTAGAGGCCAACTCGCCAGGAATGTTGTCAAATATTACCGCCGGGATGATATGTTGGGTTAGGCTAGCTTATATTATGTTATTGATGTATATAAAGGTCCCACGGAGACGTAGAGGCCAACTCGCCAGAATTGTTGTCAAATATTACCGCCGAGATGTTAGGTTGGGGTAGGTTAGGTTATATTACGTTATAGATGTATATAAAGGTCCCACGCAGACGTAGAGGCCAACAAGCCAGGAATGTTGTCAAATATTACCGAAGAGATGTTAGATTGGCTTAGGCTAGTTTATATTATGTTATTGATGTATATAAAGGACCCACGGAGACGTAGAGGCCAACTAGCCAGGAATGTTGTCAAATATTACCGCCGGGATGATATGTTGGGTTAGGCTAGCTTATATTATGTTATTGATGTATATAAAGGACCCACGGAGACGTAGAGGCCAACTAGCCAGGAATGTTGTCAAATATTACCGCCGGGATGATATGTTGGGTTAGGCTAGCTTATATTATGTTATTGATGTATATAAAGGTCCCACGCAGACGTAGAGGCCAACAAGCCAGGAATGTTGTCAAATATAACCGCCGAGATGTTAGATTGGGTTAGGCTAGCTTATATTATGTTATTGATGTATATAAAGGTCCCACGTAGACGTAGAGGCCAACTCGCCAGGAATGTTGTCAAATATTACCGCCGAGATGATAGGTTGGGTTAGGCTAGCTTATATTATGTTATTGATGTATATAAAGGTCCCACGGATACGTAGAGGCCAACTCGCCAGAATTGTTGTCAAATATTACCGCCGAGATGTTAGGTTGGGATAGGTTATGTTATATTCCGTTATTGATGTATATGAGGGTTACACGGAGACGTAGAGGTCAACTCGCCAGGAATGTTGTCAGATATTACCGCCGACATGTTAGGTTGGGTTAGGTTTGGTTATATTACGTTATTGATGTATATAAATGTCCCACGGATACGGAGAAGCCAACTCGCCACGAATGTTGTCAAATGTTACCGCCGACACGTTAGGTTGGGTTAGGTTAGGTGATATTACGTTATTGATGTATATGAAGGCCAAACGGAGACGTAGAGGCCAACTCGCCAGGAATGTTGTCAAATCTTACCGCCGAGATGTTTGTTGGGTTAGGTTAGCTTATATTACGTTATTGATGTATATGAAGTTCAAACGGAGACGTAGAGGCCAACTCGCCAGGAATGTTTTCAAATATTACCGCCGAGATGTTAGGATGGGGTAGGTTTGGTTATATTACTTTATAGATGTATATAAAGGTCCCACGCAGACGTAGAGGCCAACTCGCCAGGAATGTTGTCAAATATTACCGCCGAGATGATAGGTTGGGTTAGGTTAGGTGATATTACGTTATTGATGTATATGAAGGTCAAACGGAGACGTAGAGGCCAACTCGCCAGGAATGTTGTCAAATATTACCGCCGAGATGTTAGGTTGGGTGAGGTTAGGTTATATTCCGTTATTGATGTATATAAATGTCCCACGGAGACTTAGAGGCTAACTCTCCAGGAATGTTGTCAAATCTTACCGCCGAGATGTTAGGTTGGGTTAGGTTAGCTTGTATTACGTTATTGATGTATATGAAGGTCAAACGGAGACGTAGAGGCCAACTCGCCAGGAATGTTGTCAAATATTACCGCCGAGATGTTAGGTTGGGTTAGGTTAGGTTATATTACGTTATTGATGTATATGAGGGTTACACGGAGACGTAGAGGTCAACTCGCCAGGAATGTTGTCAGATATTACCGCCGACATGTTAGGTTGGGTTAGGTTTGGTTATATTACGTTATTGATGTATATAAATGTCCCACGGATACGGAGAAGCCAACTCGCCACGAATGTTGTCAAATGTTACCGCCGACACGTTAGGTTGGGTTAGGTTAGGTGATATTACGTTATTGATGTATATGAAGGCCAAACGGAGACGTAGAGGCCAACTCGCCAGGAATGTTGTCAAATCTTACCGCCGAGATGTTAGGTTGGGTTAGGTTAGCTTATATTACGTTATTGATGTATATGAAGGTCAAACGGAGACGTAGAGGCCAACTCGCCAGGAATGTTGTCAAATATTACCGCCGTGATGTTAGGTTGGGTTAGGTTAGGTTATATTACGTTATTGATGTATATGAAGGTCAAACGGAGACGTAGAGGCCAACTCGCCAGGAATGTTGTCAAATATTACCGCCGAGATGTTAGGTTGGGTTAGGTTAGGTTATATTACGTTATTGATGTATATGAGGGTTACACGGAGACGTAGAGGTCAACTCGCCAGGAATGTTGTCAGATATTAACTCCGACATGTTAGGTTGGGTTAGGTTTGGTTATATTACGTTATTGATGTATATAAATGTCCCACGGATACGGAGAAGCCAACTCGCCACGAATGTTGTCAAATGTTACCGCCGACACGTTAGGTTGGGTTAGGTTAGGTGATATTACGTTATTGATGTATATGAAGGCCAAACGGAGACGTAGAGGCCAACTCGCCAGGAATGTTGTCAAATCTTACCGCCGAGATGTTAGGTTGGGTTAGGTTAGCTTATATTACGTTATTGATGTATATGAAGGTCAAACGGAGACGTAGAGGCCAACTCGCCAGGAATGTTGTCAAATATTACCGCCGTGATGTTAGGTTGGGTTAGGTTAGGTTATATTACGTTATTGATGTATATGAAGGTCAAGCGGAGACGTAGAGGCCAACTCGCCAGGAATGTTGTCAAATCTTACCGCCGAGATGTTAGGTTGGGTGAGGTTAGGTTATATTACGTTAGTGATGTATATGAAGGTCAAACGGAAACGTAGAGGCCAACTCGCCAGGAATGTTGTCAAATATTGTCGCCGAGGTGTTAGGTTGGGTTAGGTAAGGTTATATTACGTTATTGACGTATATAAAGGACCCACGGAGACGTAGAGGCCAACAAGACAGGAATGTCGTCAAATATTACCGCCGATATGTTAGATTGGGTTAGGTTAGGTTATATTACGTTATTGACGTATGCAAAGGTCCCACGGAGACGCAGAGGCCAACAAGCCAGGAATGTGATCAAATATTACCGAAAAGGTGTTAGATTGGCTTAGGCTAGTTTATATTATGTTATTTATGTATATAAAGGTCCCACAGAGACGTAGATGCCAACAAGCCAGGAATGTGGCCAAATATTACCGTCGAGATGTAAGATTGGGTTAGGTTAGCTTATATTATGTTATTGATGTATATAAAGATCCCACGGAGACGTAGAGGCCAACTCGCCAGGAATGTTGTCAAATATTGTAGCCGACATGTTAGGTTGGGTTAGGTTAGGTGATATTACGTTATTGATGTATATGAAGGTCAAACGGAGACGTAGAGGCCAACAAGACTGGAATGTCGTCAAATATTACCGCCGAGATGTTAGGTTGGGTTAGGTTAGGTAATATTACGTTATTGATGTATATGAGGGTTACACGGAGACGTAGAGGTCAACTCGCCAGGAATGTTGTCACATATTACCGCCGACATGTTAGGTTGGGTGAGGTTAGGTTATATTCCGTTATTGATATATATAAATGTCCCACGGAGACTTAGAGGCCAACTCTCCAGGAATGTTGTCAAATCTTACCGCCGATATGTTAGGTTGGGTTAGGTTAGCTTGTATTACGTTATTGATGTATATGAAGGTCCCACGGGGACGTAGAGGCCAACTCGCCAGGAATGTTGTCAAATATTACCGCCGAGATGATAGGTTGGGTTAGGTTAGGATATATTACGTTATTGATGTATATAAAGGTCCCACGGAGACGTAGAGGCCAACAAGACAGGGATGTCGCCAAATATTACCGCCGAGATCTTAGATTGGGTTAGGTTAGGTTATATTACGTTACTGACGTATGCAAAGTTCCCACGGAGACGTAGAGGCCAACAAGCCAGGAATGTGGTCAAATATTACCGACGAGATGTTAGGTTGGGTTAGGTTAGGTTATATTAGGTTATAGATGTACATAAAGGTCCCACGGAGACGTAGATGCCAACAAGCCAGGAATGTGGTCAAATATTACCGCCGAGATGTTAGATTGGGTTAGGCTAGCTTATATTATGTTATTTATGTATATAAAGGTCCCACGGAGACGTAGATGCCAACAAGCCAGGAATGTGGTCAAATATTACCGCCGAGATGTTAGATTGGGTTAGGCTAGCTTATATTATGTTATTGATGTATATAAAGGTCCCACGGAGACGTAGAGGCTAACTCGCCAGGAATGTTGTCAAATATTACCGCCGAGATGATAGGTTGGGTCAGGTTAGGATATATTACGTTATTGATGTATATAAAGGTCCCACGGAGACGTAGAGGCCAACTCGCCAGGAATGTGGTCAAATATTACCGCCGAGATGTTAGGTTGGGTTAGGTTAGGTTATATTAGGTTATAGATGTACATAAAGGTCCCACGGAGACGTAGATGCCAACAAGCCAGGAATGTGGTCAAATATTACCGCCGAGATGTTAGATTGGGTTAGGCTAGCTTATATTATGTTATTTATGTATATAAAGGTCCCACGGAGACGTAGATGCCAACAAGCCAGGAATGTGGTCAAATATTACCGCCGAGATGTTAGATTGGGTTAGGCTAGCTTATATTATGTTATTGATGTATATAAAGGTCCCACAGAGACGTAGATGCCAA
The DNA here is from genome assembly GCA_963969225.1 of Xylocopa violacea. Lineage (NCBI taxonomy): Eukaryota > Metazoa > Arthropoda > Insecta > Hymenoptera > Apidae > Xylocopa > Xylocopa violacea. The sequence continues at coordinate 4,344,302 of CAXAJV010000836.1, read as the reverse complement.
CAAGCCAGGAATGTGGTCAAATATTACCGTCGAGATGTAAGATTGGGTTAGGCTAGCTTATATTATGTTATTGATGTATATAAAGATCCCACGGAGACGTAGAGGCCAACTCGCCAGGAATGTTGTCAAATATTGTAGCCGACATGTTAGGTTGGGTTAGGTTAGGTGATATTACGTTATTGATGTATATGAAGGTCAAACGGAGACGTAGAGGCCAACAAGACTGGAATGTCGTCAAATATTACCGCCGAGATGTTAGGTTGGGTTAGGTTAGGTTATATTACGTTATTGATGTATATGAGGGTTACACGGAGACGTAGAGGTCAACTCGCCAGGAATGTTGTCAGATATTACCGCCGACATGTTAGTTTGGGTTAGGTTTGGTTATATTACGTTATTGATGTATATAAAGGTCCCACGGATACGGAGAAGCCAACTCGCCACGAATGTTGTCAAATGTTACCGCCGAGACGTTAGGTTGGGTTAGGTTAGGTGATATTACGTTATTGATGTATATGAAGGCCAAACGGAGACGTAGGGGCCAACTCGCCTGGAATGTTGTCAAATCTTACCGCCGAGATGTTAGGTTGGGTGAGGTTAGGTTATATTACGTTAGTGATGTATATGAAGGTCAAACGGAAACGTAGAGGCCAACTCGCCAGGAATGTTGTCAAATATTGTCGCCGAGGTGTTAGGTTGGGTTAGGTAAGGTTATATTACGTTATTGACGTATATAAAGGACCCACGGAGACGTAGAGGCCAACAAGACAGGAATGTCGTCAAATATTACCGCCGATATGTTAGATTGGGTTAGGTTAGGTTATATTACGTTATTGACGTATGCAAAGGTCCCACAGAGACGTAGATGCCAACAAGCCAGGAATGTGGCCAAATATTACCGTCGAGATGTAAGATTGGGTTAGGCTAGCTTATATTATGTTATTGATGTATATAAAGATCCCACGGAGACGTAGAGGCCAACTCGCCAGGAATGTTGTCAAATATTGTAGCCGACATGTTAGGTTGGGTTAGGTTAGGTGATATTACGTTATTGATGTATATGAAGGTCAAACGGAGACGTAGAGGCCAACAAGACTGGAATGTCGTCAAATATTACCGCCGAGATGTTAGGTTGGGTTAGGTTAGGTTATATTACGTTATTGATGTATATGAGGGTTACACGGAGACGTAGAGGTCAACTCGCCAGGAATGTTGTCAGATATTACCGCCGACATGTTAGTTTGGGTTAGGTTTGGTTATATTACGTTATTGATGTATATAAAGGTCCCACGGATACGGAGAAGCCAACTCGCCACGAATGTTGTCAAATGTTACCGCCGAGACGTTAGGTTGGGTTAGGTTAGGTGATATTACGTTATTGATGTATATGAAGGCCAAACGGAGACGTAGAGGCCAACTCGCCTGGAATGTTGTCAAATCTTACCGCCGAGATGTTAGGTTGGGTGAGGTTAGGTTATATTACGTTAGTGATGTATATGAAGGTCAAACGGAAACGTAGAGGCCAACTCGCCAGGAATGTTGTCAAATATTGTCGCCGAGGTGTTAGGTTGGGTTAGGTAAGGTTATATTTCGTTATTGATGTATATAAAGGACCCACGGAGACGTAGAGGCCAACAAGACAGGAATGTCGTCAAATATTACAGCCGAGATGTTAGGTTGGGTTAGGTTAGGTTATATTATGTTATAGATGTACATAAAGGTCCCACGGAGACGTAGATGCCAACAAGCCAGGAATGTGGTCAAATATTACCGCCGAGATGTTAGATTGGGTTAGGCTAGTTTATATTATGTTATTTATGTATATAAAGGACCCACGGAGACGTAGTGGCCAACAAGACAGGAATGTCGTCAAATATTACCGCCGAGATGTTAGATTGGGTTAGGCTAGCTTATATTATGTTATTTATGTATATAAAGGTCCGACGGAGACGTAGATGCCAACAAGCCAGGAATGTGGTCAAATATTACCGCCGAGATGTTAGATTGGGTTAGGCTAGCTTATATTATGTTATTGATGTATATAAAGGTCCCACGGAGACGTAGAGGCCAACTCGCCAGGAATGTTGTCAAATATTACCGCCGAGATGTTAGGTTGGGTTAGGTTAGGTTATATTACGTTATTGATGTATATGAGGGTTACACGGAGACGTAGAGGTCAACTCGCCAGGAATGTTGTCAGATATTACCGCCGACATGTTAGGTTGGGTTAGGTTTGGTTATATTACGTTATTGATGTATATAAATGTCCCACGGATACGGAGAAGCCAACTCGCCACGAATGTTGTCAAATGTTACCGCCGACACGTTAGGTTGGGTTAGGTTAGGTAATATTACGTTATTGATGTATATGAAGGCCAAACGGAGACGTAGAGGCCAACTCGCCAGGAATGTTGTCAAATCTTACCGCCGAGATGTTAGGTTGGGTTAGGTTAGCTTATATTACGTTATTGATGTATATGAAGGTCAAACGGAGACGTAGAGGCCAAATCGCCAGGAATGTTTTCAAATATTACCGCCGAGATGTTAGGTTGGGGTAGGTTTGGTTATATTACTTTATAGATGTATATAAAGGTCCCACGCAGACGTAGAGGCCAACTCGCCAGGAATGTTGTCAAATATTACCGCCGAGATGATAGGTTGGGTTAGGTTAGGTGATATTACGTTATTGATGTATATGAAGGTCAAACGGAGACGTAGAGGCCAACTCGCCAGGAATGTTGTCAAATATTACCGCCGAGATGTTAGGTTGGGTGAGGTTAGGTTATATTCCGTTATTGATGTATATAAATGTCCCACGGAGACTTAGAGGCTAACTCTCCAGGAATGTTGTCAAATCTTACCGCCGAGATGTTAGGTTGGGTTAGGTTAGGTGATATTACGTTACTGATGTATATGAAGGTCAAACGGAGACGTAGAGGCCAACAAGACTGGAATGTCGTCAAATATTACCGCCGAGATGTTAGGTTGGGTTAGGTTAGGTTATATTACGTTATTGATGTATATGAGGGTTACACGGAGACGTAGAGGTCAACTCGCCAGGAATGTTGTCAGATATTACCGCCGACATGTTAGTTTGGGTTAGGTTTGGTTATATTACGTTATTGATGTATATAAAGGTCCCACGGATACGGAGAAGCCAACTCGCCACGAATGTTGTCAAATGTTACCGCCGAGACGTTAGGTTGGGTTAGGTTAGGTGATATTACGTTATTGATGTATATGAAGGCCAAACGGAGACGTAGAGGCCAACTCGCCTGGAATGTTGTCAAATCTTACCGCCGAGATGTTAGGTTGGGTGAGGTTAGGTTATATTACGTTAGTGATGTATATGAAGGTCAAGCGGAGACGTAGAGGCCAACTCGCCAGGAATGTTGTCAAATCTTACCGCCGAGATGTTAGGTTGGGTGAGGTTAGGTTATATTACGTTAGTGATGTATATGAAGGTCAAGCGGAGACGTAGAGGCCAACTCGCCAGGAATGTTGTCAAATCTTACCGCCGAGATGTTAGGTTGGGTGAGGTTAGGTTATATTACGTTAGTGATGTATATGAAGGTCAAACGGAAACGTAGAGGCCAACTCGCCAGGAATGTTGTCAAATATTGTCGCCGAGGTGTTAGGTTGGGTTAGGTAAGGTTATATTACGTTATTGACGTATATAAAGGACCCACGGAGACGTAGAGGCCAACAAGACAGGAATGTCGTCAAATATTACCGCCGATATGTTAGATTGGGTTAGGTTAGGTTATATTACGTTATTGACGTATGCAAAGGTCCCACAGAGACGTAGATGCCAACAAGCCAGGAATGTGGCCAAATATTACCGTCGAGATGTAAGATTGGGTTAGGCTAGCTTATATTATGTTATTGATGTATATAAAGATCCCACGGAGACGTAGAGGCCAACTCGCCAGGAATGTTGTCAAATATTGTAGCCGACATGTTAGGTTGGGTTAGGTTAGGTGATATTACGTTATTGATGTATATGAAGGTCAAACGGAGACGTAGAGGCCAACAAGACTGGAATGTCGTCAAATATTACCGCCGAGATGTTAGGTTGGGTTAGGTTAGGTTATATTACGTTATTGATGTATATGAGGGTTACACGGAGACGTAGAGGTCAACTCGCCAGGAATGTTGTCAGATATTACCGCCGACATGTTAGGTTGGGTTAGGTTAGCTTATATTACGTTATTGATGTATATGAAGGTCAAACGGAGGCGTAGAGGCCAACTCGCCAGGAATGTTGTCAAATATTACCGCCGAGATGTTAGGTTGGGTTAGGTTAGGTTATATTACGTTATTGATGTATATAAAGGTCAAGCGGAGACGTAGAGGCCAACTCGCCAGGAATGTTGTCAAATCTTACCGCCGAGATGTTAGGTTGGGTTAGGTTAGCTTGTATTACGTTATTCATGTATATGAAGGTCAAACGGAGACGTAGAGGCCAAGTCGCCAGGAATGTTGTCAAATATTACCGCCGAGATGATAGGTTGGGTGAGGTTAGGTTATATTACGTTAGTGATGTATATAAAGGTCCCACGGAGACGTAGAGGCCAACTCGCCAGAATTGATGTCAAATATTACCGCCGAGATGTTAGGTTGGGTTAGGTTATGTTATATTCCGTTATTGATGTATATAAATGTCCCCACGGAGACTTAGAGGCCAACTCGCCAGGAATGTTTTCAAATATTACCGCCGAGATGTTAGGTTGGGGTAGGTTTGGTTATATTACGTTATAGATGTATATAAAGGTCCCACGCAGACGTAGAGGCCAACTCGCCAGGAATGTTGTCAAATATTACCGCCGAGATGATAGGTTGGGTTAGGTTAGGTTATATTACGTCATTGATGTATATAAAGGTCCCACGGAGACGTAGAGGCCAACAAGACAGGAATGTCGTCAAATATTACCGCCGAGATGTTAGATTGGGTTAGGTTAGGTTATATTACGTTATTGACGTATGCAAAGGTCCCACAGAGACGTAGATGCCAACAAGCCATGAATGTGGTCAAATATTACCGTCGAGATGCAAGATTGTGTTAGGCTAGCTTATATTATGTTATTGATGTATATAAAGGTCCCACGGAGACGTAGAGGTCAACTCGCCAGGAATGTTGTCAGATATTACCGCCGACATGTTAGGTTGGGTTAGGTTAGCTTATATTACGTTATTGATGTATATGAAGGTCAAACGGAGGCGTAGAGGCCAACTCGCCAGGAATGTTGTCAAATATTACCGCCGAGATGTTAGGTTGGGTTAGGTTAGGTTATATTACGTTATTGATGTATATGAAGGTCAAGCGGAGACGTAGAGGCCAACTCGCCAGGAATGTTGTCAAATCTTACCGCCGAGACGTTAGGTTGGGTTAGGTTAGCTTGTATTACGTTATTCATGTATATGAAGGTCAAACGGAGACGTAGAGGCCAAGTCGCCAGGAATGTTGTCAAATATTACCGCCGAGATGATAGGTTGGGTGAGGTTAGGTTATATTACGTTAGTGATGTATATAAAGGTCCCACGGAGACGTAGAGGCCAACTCGCCAGAATTGATGTCAAATATTACCGCCGAGATGTTAGGTTGGGTTAGGTTATGTTATATTCCGTTATTGATGTATATAAATGTCCCACGGAGACTTAGAGGCCAACTCGCCAGGAATGTTTTCAAATATTACCGCCGAGATGTTAGGTTGGGGTAGGTTTGGTTATATTACGTTATAGATGTATATAAAGGTCCCGCGCAGACGTAGAGGCCAACAAGCCAGGAATGTGGTCAAATATAACCGCCGAGATGTTAGAGTGGGTTAGGCAAGCTTATATTATGTTATTGATGTATATAAAGGTGCCACGGAGACGTAGAGGCCAACAAGACTGGAATGTCGTCAAATATTACCGCCGAGATGTTAGATTGGGTTAGGTTAGGTTATATTACGTTATTGACGTATGTAAAGGTCCCACGGAGACGCAGAGGCCAACAAGCCAGGAATGTGGTCAAATATTACCGAAGAGATGTTAGATTGGGTTAGGCTAGTTTATATTATGTTATTTATGTATATAAAGGTCCCACGGAGACGTAGATGCCAACAAGCCAGGAATGTGGTCAAATATTACCGCCGAGATATTAGATTGGGTTAGGCTAGCTTATATTATGTTATTGATGTATATAAAGGTCCCACGTAGACGTAGAGGCCAACTCGCCAGGAATGTTGTCAAATATTACCGCCGAGATGATAGGTTGGGTTAGGCTAGCTTATATTATGTTATTGATGTATATAAAGGTCCCACGGATACGTAGAGGCCAACTCGCCAGAATTGTTGTCAAATATTACCGCCGAGATGTTAGGTTGGGTTAGGTTATGTTATATTCCGTTATTGATGTATATAAATGTCCCACGGAGACTTAGAGGCCAACTCGCAAGGAATGTTTTCAAATATGACCGCCGAGACGATAGGTTGGGTTTGGTTAGGTTATATTAAGTTATTGATGTATATAAAGGTCCCACGGAGACGTAGAGGCCAACTCGCCAGGAATGTTGTCAAATATTACCGCCGAGATGATAGGTTGGGTTAGGCTAGCTTATATTATGTTATTGATGTATATAAAGGTCCCACGGAGACGTAGAGGCCAACTCGCCAGAATTGTTGTCAAATATTACCGCCGAGATGATAGGTTGGGTTAGGTTAGGTGATATTACGTTATTGATGTATATAAAGGTCAAACGGAGACGTAGAGGCCAACTCGCCAGGAATGTTGTCAAATATTACCGCCGAGATGTTAGGTTGGGTTAGGTAATGTTATATTCCCGTTATTGATGTATATAAAGGACCCACGGAGACGTAGTGGCCAACAAGACAGGAATGTCGTCAAATATTACCGCCGAGATGTTAGATTGGGTTAGGTTAGGTTATATTACGTTATTGACGTATGCAAAGGTCCCACGGAGACGCAGAGCCCAACAAGCCAGGAATGTGATCAAATATTACCGAAGAGATGTTAGATTGGCTTAGGCTAGTTTATATTATGTTATTGATGTATATAAAGGACCCACGGAGACGTAGAGGCCAACTCGCCAGGAATGAAGTCAAATATTACCGCCGGGATGATATGTTGGGTTAGGCTAGCTTATATTATGTTATTGATGTATATAAAGGTCCCACGGAGACGTAGAGGCCAACTCGCCAGAATTGTTGTCAAATATTACCGCCGAGATGTTAGGTTGGGGTAGGTTAGGTTATATTACGTTATAGATGTATATAAAGGTCCCACGCAGACGTAGAGGCCAACAAGCCAGGAATGTTGTCAAATATTACCGAAGAGATGTTAGATTGGCTTAGGCTAGTTTATATTATGTTATTGATGTATATAAAGGACCCACGGAGACGTAGAGGCCAACTAGCCAGGAATGTTGTCAAATATTACCGCCGGGATGATATGTTGGGTTAGGCTAGCTTATATTATGTTATTGATGTATATAAAGGACCCACGGAGACGTAGAGGCCAACTAGCCAGGAATGTTGTCAAATATTACCGCCGGGATGATATGTTGGGTTAGGCTAGCTTATATTATGTTATTGATGTATATAAAGGTCCCACGCAGACGTAGAGGCCAACAAGCCAGGAATGTTGTCAAATATAACCGCCGAGATGTTAGATTGGGTTAGGCTAGCTTATATTATGTTATTGATGTATATAAAGGTCCCACGTAGACGTAGAGGCCAACTCGCCAGGAATGTTGTCAAATATTACCGCCGAGATGATAGGTTGGGTTAGGCTAGCTTATATTATGTTATTGATGTATATAAAGGTCCCACGGATACGTAGAGGCCAACTCGCCAGAATTGTTGTCAAATATTACCGCCGAGATGTTAGGTTGGGATAGGTTATGTTATATTCCGTTATTGATGTATATGAGGGTTACACGGAGACGTAGAGGTCAACTCGCCAGGAATGTTGTCAGATATTACCGCCGACATGTTAGGTTGGGTTAGGTTTGGTTATATTACGTTATTGATGTATATAAATGTCCCACGGATACGGAGAAGCCAACTCGCCACGAATGTTGTCAAATGTTACCGCCGACACGTTAGGTTGGGTTAGGTTAGGTGATATTACGTTATTGATGTATATGAAGGCCAAACGGAGACGTAGAGGCCAACTCGCCAGGAATGTTGTCAAATCTTACCGCCGAGATGTTTGTTGGGTTAGGTTAGCTTATATTACGTTATTGATGTATATGAAGGTCAAACGGAGACGTAGAGGCCAACTCGCCAGGAATGTTTTCAAATATTACCGCCGAGATGTTAGGATGGGGTAGGTTTGGTTATATTACTTTATAGATGTATATAAAGGTCCCACGCAGACGTAGAGGCCAACTCGCCAGGAATGTTGTCAAATATTACCGCCGAGATGATAGGTTGGGTTAGGTTAGGTGATATTACGTTATTGATGTATATGAAGGTCAAACGGAGACGTAGAGGCCAACTCGCCAGGAATGTTGTCAAATATTACCGCCGAGATGTTAGGTTGGGTGAGGTTAGGTTATATTCCGTTATTGATGTATATAAATGTCCCACGGAGACTTAGAGGCTAACTCTCCAGGAATGTTGTCAAATCTTACCGCCGAGATGTTAGGTTGGGTTAGGTTAGCTTGTATTACGTTATTGATGTATATGAAGGTCAAACGGAGACGTAGAGGCCAACTCGCCAGGAATGTTGTCAAATATTACCGCCGAGATGTTAGGTTGGGTTAGGTTAGGTTATATTACGTTATTGATGTATATAAATGTCCCACGGATACGGAGAAGCCAACTCGCCACGAATGTTGTCAAATGTTACCGCCGACACGTTAGGTTGGGTTAGGTTAGGTGATATTACGTTATTGATGTATATGAAGGCCAAACGGAGACGTAGAGGCCAACTCGCCAGGAATGTTGTCAAATCTTACCGCCGAGATGTTAGGTTGGGTTAGGTTAGCTTATATTACGTTATTGATGTATATGAAGGTCAAACGGAGACGTAGAGGCCAACTCGCCAGGAATGTTGTCAAATATTACCGCCGTGATGTTAGGTTGGGTTAGGTTAGGTTATATTACGTTATTGATGTATATGAAGGTCAAACGGAGACGTAGAGGCCAACTCGCCAGGAATGTTGTCAAATATTACCGCCGAGATGTTAGGTTGGGTTAGGTTAGGTTATATTACGTTATTGATGTATATGAGGGTTACACGGAGACGTAGAGGTCAACTCGCCAGGAATGTTGTCAGATATTACCGCCGAGATGTTAGGTTGGGTTAGGTTAGCTTATATTACGTTATTGATGTATATGAAGGTCAAACGGAGACGTAGAGGCCAACTCGCCAGGAATGTTGTCAAATATTACCGCCGTGATGTTAGGTTGGGTTAGGTTAGGTTATATTACGTTATTGACGTATATAAAGGACCCACGGAGACGTAGAGGCCAACAAGACAGGAATGTCGTCAAATATTACCGCCGATATGTTAGATTGGGTTAGGTTAGGTTATATTACGTTATTGACGTATGCAAAGGTCCCACGGAGACGCAGAGGCCAACAAGCCAGGAATGTGATCAAATATTACCGAAAAGGTGTTAGATTGGCTTAGGCTAGTTTATATTATGTTATTTATGTATATAAAGGTCCCACAGAGACGTAGATGCCAACAAGCCAGGAATGTGGCCAAATATTACCGTCGAGATGTAAGATTGGGTTAGGTTAGCTTATATTATGTTATTGATGTATATAAAGATCCCACGGAGACGTAGAGGCCAACTCGCCAGGAATGTTGTCAAATATTGTAGCCGACATGTTAGGTTGGGTTAGGTTAGGTGATATTACGTTATTGATGTATATGAAGGTCAAACGGAGACGTAGAGGCCAACAAGACTGGAATGTCGTCAAATATTACCGCCGAGATGTTAGGTTGGGTTAGGTTAGGTAATATTACGTTATTGATGTATATGAGGGTTACACGGAGACGTAGAGGTCAACTCGCCAGGAATGTTGTCACATATTACCGCCGACATGTTAGGTTGGGTGAGGTTAGGTTATATTCCGTTATTGATGTATATAAATGTCCCACGGAGACTTAGAGGCCAACTCTCCAGGAATGTTGTCAAATCTTACCGCCGATATGTTAGGTTGGGTTAGGTTAGCTTGTATTACGTTATTGATGTATATGAAGGTCCCACGGGGACGTAGAGGCCAACTCGCCAGGAATGTTGTCAAATATTACCGCCGAGATGATAGGTTGGGTTAGGTTAGGATATATTACGTTATTGATGTATATAAAGGTCCCACGGAGACGTAGAGGCCAACAAGACAGGGATGTCGCCAAATATTACCGCCGAGATCTTAGATTGGGTTAGGTTAGGTTATATTACGTTACTGACGTATGCAAAGTTCCCACGGAGACGTAGAGGCCAACAAGCCAGGAATGTGGTCAAATATTACCGACGAGATGTTAGGTTGGGTTAGGTTAGGTTATATTAGGTTATAGATGTACATAAAGGTCCCACGGAGACGTAGATGCCAACAAGCCAGGAATGTGGTCAAATATTACCGCCGAGATGTTAGATTGGGTTAGGCTAGCTTATATTATGTTATTTATGTATATAAAGGTCCCACGGAGACGTAGATGCCAACAAGCCAGGAATGTGGTCAAATATTACCGCCGAGATGTTAGATTGGGTTAGGCTAGCTTATATTATGTTATTGATGTATATAAAGGTCCCACGGAGACGTAGAGGCTAACTCGCCAGGAATGTTGTCAAATATTACCGCCGAGATGATAGGTTGGGTCAGGTTAGGATATATTACGTTATTGATGTATATAAAGGTCCCACGGAGACGTAGAGGCCAACTCGCCAGGAATGTGGTCAAATATTACCGCCGAGATGTTAGGTTGGGTTAGGTTAGGTTATATTAGGTTATAGATGTACATAAAGGTCCCACGGAGACGTAGATGCCAACAAGCCAGGAATGTGGTCAAATATTACCGCCGAGATGTTAGATTGGGTTAGGCTAGCTTATATTATGTTATTTATGTATATAAAGGTCCCACGGAGACGTAGATGCCAACAAGCCAGGAATGTGGTCAAATATTACCGCCGAGATGTTAGATTGGGTTAGGCTAGCTTATATTATGTTATTGATGTATATAAAGGTCCCACAGAGACGTAGATGCCAACAAGCCAGGAATGTGGTCAAATATTACCGTCGAGATGTAAGATTGGGTTAGGCTAGCTTATATTATGTTATTGATGTATATAAAGATCCCACGGAGACGTAGAGGCCAACTCGCCAGGAATGTTGTCAAATATTGTAGCCGACATGTTAGGTTGGGTTAGGTTAGGTGATATTACGTTATTGATGTATATGAAGGTCAAACGGAGACGTAGAGGCCAACAAGACTGGAATGTCGTCAAATATTACCGCCGAGATGTTAGGTTGGGTTAGGTTAGGTTATATTACGTTATTGATGTATATGAGGGTTACACGGAGACGTAGAGGTCAACTCGCCAGGAATGTTGTCAGATATTACCGCCGACATGTTAGTTTGGGTTAGGTTTGGTTATATTACGTTATTGATGTATATAAAGGTCCCACGGATACGGAGAAGCCAACTCGCCACGAATGTTGTCAAATGTTACCGCCGAGACGTTAGGTTGGGTTAGGTTAGGTGATATTACGTTATTGATGTATATGAAGGCCAAACGGAGACGTAGAGGCCAACTCGCCTGGAATGTTGTCAAATCTTACCGCCGAGATGTTAGGTTGGGTGAGGTTAGGTTATATTACGTTAGTGATGTATATGAAGGTCAAACGGAAACGTAGAGGCCAACTCGCCAGGAATGTTGTCAAATATTGTCGCCGAGGTGTTAGGTTGGGTTAGGTAAGGTTATATTACGTTATTGACGTATATAAAGGACCCACGGAGACGTAGAGGCCAACAAGACAGGAATGTCGTCAAATATTACCGCCGATATGTTAGATTGGGTTAGGTTAGGTTATATTACGTTATTGACGTATGCAAAGGTCCCACAGAGACGTAGATGCCAACAAGCCAGGAATGTGGCCAAATATTACCGTCGAGATGTAAGATTGGGTTAGGCTAGCTTATATTATGTTATTGATGTATATAAAGATCCCACGGAGACGTAGAGGCCAACTCGCCAGGAATGTTGTCAAATATTGTAGCCGACATGTTAGGTTGGGTTAGGTTAGGTGATATTACGTTATTGATGTATATGAAGGTCAAACGGAGACGTAGAGGCCAACAAGACTGGAATGTCGTCAAATATTACCGCCGAGATGTTAGGTTGGGTTAGGTTAGGTTATATTACGTTATTGATGTATATGAGGGTTACACGGAGACGTAGAGGTCAACTCGCCAGGAATGTTGTCAGATATTACCGCCGACATGTTAGTTTGGGTTAGGTTTGGTTATATTACGTTATTGATGTATATAAAGGTCCCACGGATACGGAGAAGCCAACTCGCCACGAATGTTGTCAAATGTTACCGCCGAGACGTTAGGTTGGGTTAGGTTAGGTGATATTACGTTATTGATGTATATGAAGGCCAAACGGAGACGTAGAGGCCAACTCGCCTGGAATGTTGTCAAATCTTACCGCCGAGATGTTAGGTTGGGTGAGGTTAGGTTATATTACGTTAGTGATGTATATGAAGGTCAAACGGAAACGTAGAGGCCAACTCGCCAGGAATGTTGTCAAATATTGTCGCCGAGGTGTTAGGTTGGGTTAGGTAAGGTTATATTTCGTTATTGATGTATATAAAGGACCCACGGAGACGTAGAGGCCAACAAGACAGGAATGTCGTCAAATATTACAGCCGAGATGTTAGGTTGGGTTAGGTTAGGTTATATTATGTTATAGATGTACATAAAGGTCCCACGGAGACGTAGATGCCAACAAGCCAGGAATGTGGTCAAATATTACCGCCGAGATGTTAGATTGGGTTAGGCTAGTTTATATTATGTTATTTATGTATATAAAGGACCCACGGAGACGTAGTGGCCAACAAGACAGGAATGTCGTCAAATATTACCGTCGAGATGTTAGATTGGGTTAGGCTAGCTTATATTATGTTATTTATGTATATAAAGGTCCGACGGAGACGTAGATGCCAACAAGCCAGGAATGTGGTCAAATATTACCGCCGAGATGTTAGATTGGGTTAGGCTAGCTTATATTATGTTATTGATGTATATAAAGGTCCCACGGAGACGTAGAGGCCAACTCGCCAGGAATGTTGTCAAATATTACCGCCGAGATGTTAGGTTGGGTTAGGTTAGGTTATATTACGTTATTGATGTATATGAGGGTTACACGGAGACGTAGAGGTCAACTCGCCAGGAATGTTGTCAGATATTACCGCCGACATGTTAGGTTGGGTTAGGTTTGGTTATATTACGTTATTGATGTATATAAATGTCCCACGGATACGGAGAAGCCAACTCGCCACGAATGTTGTCAAATGTTACCGCCGACACGTTAGGTTGGGTTAGGTTAGGTAATATTACGTTATTGATGTATATGAAGGCCAAACGGAGACGTAGAGGCCAACTCGCCAGGAATGTTGTCAAATCTTACCGCCGAGATGTTAGGTTGGGTTAGGTTAGCTTATATTACGTTATTGATGTATATGAAGGTCAAACGGAGACGTAGAGGCCAACTCGCCAGGAATGTTTTCAAATATTACCGCCGAGATGTTAGGTTGGGGTAGGTTTGGTTATATTACTTTATAGATGTATATAAAGGTCCCACGCAGACGTAGAGGCCAACTCGCCAGGAATGTTGTCAAATATTACCGCCGAGATGATAGGTTGGGTTAGGTTAGGTGATATTACGTTATTGATGTATATGAAGGTCAAACGGAGACGTAGAGGCCAACTCGCCAGGAATGTTGTCAAATATTACCGCCGAGATGTTAGGTTGGGTGAGGTTAGGTTATATTCCGTTATTGATGTATATAAATGTCCCACGGAGACTTAGAGGCTAACTCTCCAGGAATGTTGTCAAATCTTACCGCCGAGATGTTAGGTTGGGTTAGGTTAGGTGATATTACGTTATTGATGTATATGAAGGTCAAACGGAGACGTAGAGGCCAACAAGACTGGAATGTCGTCAAATATTACCGCCGAGATGTTAGGTTGGGTTAGGTTAGGTTATATTACGTTATTGATGTATATGAGGGTTACACGGAGACGTAGAGGTCAACTCGCCAGGAATGTTGTCAGATATTACCGCCGACATGTTAGTTTGGGTTAGGTTTGGTTATATTACGTTATTGATGTATATAAAGGTCCCACGGATACGGAGAAGCCAACTCGCCACGAATGTTGTCAAATGTTACCGCCGAGACGTTAGGTTGGGTTAGGTTAGGTGATATTACGTTATTGATGTATATGAAGGCCAAACGGAGACGTAGAGGCCAACTCGCCTGGAATGTTGTCAAATCTTACCGCCGAGATGTTAGGTTGGGTGAGGTTAGGTTATATTACGTTAGTGATGTATATGAAGGTCAAGCGGAGACGTAGAGGCCAACTCGCCAGGAATGTTGTCAAATCTTACCGCCGAGATGTTAGGTTGGGTGAGGTTAGGTTATATTACGTTAGTGATGTATATGAAGGTCAAGCGGAGACGTAGAGGCCAACTCGCCAGGAATGTTGTCAAATCTTACCGCCGAGATGTTTGGTTGGGTGAGGTTAGGTTATATTACGTTAGTGATGTATATGAAGGTCAAACGGAAACGTAGAGGCCAACTCGCCAGGAATGTTGTCAAATATTGTCGCCGAGGTGTTAGGTTGGGTTAGGTAAGGTTATATTACGTTATTGACGTATATAAAGGACCCACGGAGACGTAGAGGCCAACAAGACAGGAATGTCGTCAAATATTACCGCCGATATGTTAGATTGGGTTAGGTTAGGTTATATTACGTTATTGACGTATGCAAAGGTCCCACAGAGACGTAGATGCCAACAAGCCAGGAATGTGGCCAAATATTACCGTCGAGATGTAAGATTGGGTTAGGCTAGCTTATATTATGTTATTGATGTATATAAAGATCCCACGGAGACGTAGAGGCCAACTCGCCAGGAATGTTGTCAAATATTGTAGCCGACATGTTAGGTTGGGTTAGGTTAGGTGATATTACGTTATTGATGTATATGAAGGTCAAACGGAGACGTAGAGGCCAACAAGACTGGAATGTCGTCAAATATTACCGCCGAGATGTTAGGTTGGGTTAGGTTAGGTTATATTACGTTATTGATGTATATGAGGGTTACACGGAGACGTAGAGGTCAACTCGCCAGGAATGTTGTCAGATATTACCGCCGACATGTTAGTTTGGGTTAGGTTTGGTTATATTACGTTATTGATGTATATAAAGGTCCCACGGATACGGAGAAGCCAACTCGCCACGAATGTTGTCAAATGTTACCGCCGAGACGTTAGGTTGGGTTAGGTTAGGTGATATTACGTTATTGATGTATATGAAGGCCAAACGGAGACGTAGAGGCCAACTCGCCTGGAATGTTGTCAAATCTTACCGCCGAGATGTTAGGTTGGGTGAGGTTAGGTTATATTACGTTAGTGATGTATATGAAGGTCAAACGGAAACGTAGAGGCCAACTCGCCAGGAATGTTGTCAAATATTGTCGCCGAGGTGTTAGGTTGGGTTAGGTAAGGTTATATTTCGTTATTGATGTATATAAAGGACCCACGGAGACGTAGAGGCCAACAAGACAGGAATGTCGTCAAATATTACAGCCGAGATGTTAGGTTGGGTTAGGTTAGGTTATATTATGTTATAGATGTACATAAAGGTCCCACGGAGACGTAGATGCCAACAAGCCAGGAATGTGGTCAAATATTACCGCCGAGATGTTAGATTGGGTTAGGCTAGTTTATATTATGTTATTTATGTATATAAAGGACCCACGGAGACGTAGTGGCCAACAAGACAGGAATGTCGTCAAATATTACCGCCGAGATGTTAGATTGGGTTAGGCTAGCTTATATTATGTTATTTATGTATATAAAGGTCCGACGGAGACGTAGATGCCAACAAGCCAGGAATGTGGTCAAATATTACCGCCGAGATGTTAGATTGGGTTAGGCTAGCTTATATTATGTTATTGATGTATATAAAGGTCCCACGGAGACGTAGAGGCCAACTCGCCAGGAATGTTGTCAAATATTACCGCCGAGATGTTAGGTTGGGTTAGGTTAGGTTATATTACGTTATTGATGTATATGAGGGTTACACGGAGACGTAGAGGTCAACTCGCCAGGAATGTTGTCAGATATTACCGCCGACATGTTAGGTTGGGTTAGGTTTGGTTATATTACGTTATTGATGTATATAAATGTCCCACGGATACGGAGAAGCCAACTCGCCAGGAATGTTGTCAAATATTACCGCCGAGATGATAGGTTGGGTTAGGTTAGGTGATATTACGTTATTGATGTATATGAAGGTCAAACGGAGACGTAGAGGCCAACTCGCCAGGAATGTTGTCAAATATTACCGCCGAGATGTTAGGTTGGGTGAGGTTAGGTTATATTCCGTTATTGATGTATATAAATGTCCCACGGAGACTTAGAGGCTAACTCTCCAGGAATGTTGTCAAATCTTACCGCCGAGATGTTAGGTTGGGTTAGGTTAGGTGATATTACGTTATTGATGTATATGAAGGTCAAACGGAGACGTAGAGGCCAACAAGACTGGAATGTCGTCAAATATTACCGCCGAGATGTTAGGTTGGGTTAGGTTAGGTTATATTACGTTATTGATGTATATGAGGGTTACACGGAGACGTAGAGGTCAACTCGCCAGGAATGTTGTCAGATATTACCGCCGACATGTTAGTTTGGGTTAGGTTTGGTTATATTACGTTATTGATGTATATAAAGGTCCCACGGATACGGAGAAGCCAACTCGCCACGAATGTTGTCAAATGTTACCGCCGAGACGTTAGGTTGGGTTAGGTTAGGTGATATTACGTTATTGATGTATATGAAGGCCAAACGGAGACGTAGAGGCCAACTCGCCTGGAATGTTGTCAAATCTTACCGCCGAGATGTTAGGTTGGGTGAGGTTAGGTTATATTACGTTAGTGATGTATATGAAGGTCAAGCGGAGACGTAGAGGCCAACTCGCCAGGAATGTTGTCAAATCTTACCGCCGAGATGTTAGGTTGGGTGAGGTTAGGTTATATTACGTTAGTGATGTATATGAAGGTCAAGCGGAGACGTAGAGGCCAACTCGCCAGGAATGTTGTCAAATCTTACCGCCGAGATGTTAGGTTGGGTGAGGTTAGGTTATATTACGTTAGTGATGTATATGAAGGTCAAACGGAAACGTAGAGGCCAACTCGCCAGGAATGTTGTCAAATATTGTCGCCGAGGTGTTAGGTTGGGTTAGGTAAGGTTATATTACGTTATTGACGTATATAAAGGACCCACGGAGACGTAGAGGCCAACAAGACAGGAATGTCGTCAAATATTACCGCCGATATGTTAGATTGGGTTAGGTTAGGTTATATTACGTTATTGACGTATGCAAAGGTCCCACAGAGACGTAGATGCCAACAAGCCAGGAATGTGGCCAAATATTACCGTCGAGATGTAAGATTGGGTTAGGCTAGCTTATATTATGTTATTGATGTATATAAAGATCCCACGGAGACGTAGAGGCCAACTCGCCAGGAATGTTGTCAAATATTGTAGCCGACATGTTAGGTTGGGTTAGATTAGGTGATATTACGTTATTGATGTATATGAAGGTCAAACGGAGACGTAGAGGCCAACAAGACTGGAATGTCGTCAAATATTACCGCCGAGATGTTAGGTTGGGTTAGGTTAGGTTATATTACGTTATTGATGTATATGAGGGTTACACGGAGACGTAGAGGTCAACTCGCCAGGAATGTTGTCAGATATTACCCCCGACATGTTAGGTTGGGTGAGGTTAGGTTATATTCCGTTATTGATGTATATAAATGTCCCACGGAGACTTAGAGGCCAACTCTCCAGGAATGTTGTCAAATCTTACCGCCGATATGTTAGGTTGGGTTAGGTTAGCTTGTATTACGTTATTGATGTATATGAAGGTCCCACGGGGACGTAGAGGCCAACAAGCCAGGAATGTGGTCAAATATTACCGACGAGATGTTAGGTTGGGTTAGGTTAGGTTATATTAGGTTATAGATGTACATAAAGGTCCCACGGAGACGTAGATGCCAACAAGCCAGGAATGTGGTCAAATATTACCGCCGAGATGTTAGATTGGGTTAGGCTAGCTTATATTATGTTATTTATGTATATAAAGGTCCCACGGAGACGTAGATGCCAACAAGCCAGGAATGTGGTCAAATATTACCGCCGAGATGTTAGATTGGGTTAGGCTAGCTTATATTATGTTATTGATGTATATAAAGGTCCCACAGAGACGTAGATGCCAACAAGCCAGGAATGTGGTCAAATATTACCGTCGAGATGTAAGATTGGGTTAGGCTAGCTTATATTATGTTATTGATGTATATAAAGATCCCACGGAGACGTAGAGGCCAACTCGCCAGGAATGTTGTCAAATATTGTAGCCGACATGTTAGGTTGGGTTAGGTTAGGTGATATTACGTTATTGATGTATATGAAGGTCAAACGGAGACGTAGAGGCCAACAAGACTGGAATGTCGTCAAATATTACCGCCGAGATGTTAGGTTGGGTTAGGTTAGGTTATATTACGTTATTGATGTATATGAGGGTTACACGGAGACGTAGAGGTCAACTCGCCAGGAATGTTGTCAGATATTACCGCCGACATGTTAGTTTGGGTTAGGTTTGGTTATATTACGTTATTGATGTATATAAAGGTCCCACGGATACGGAGAAGCCAACTCGCCACGAATGTTGTCAAATGTTACCGCCGAGACGTTAGGTTGGGTTAGGTTAGGTGGTATTACGTTATTGATGTATATGAAGGCCAAACGGAGACGTAGAGGCCAACTCGCCTGGAATGTTGTCAAATCTTACCGCCGAGATGTTAGGTTGGGTGAGGTTAGGTTATATTACGTTAGTGATGTATATGAAGGTCAAACGGAAACGTAGAGGCCAACTCGCCAGGAATGTTGTCAAATATTGTCGCCGAGGTGTTAGGTTGGGTTAGGTAAGGTTATATTTCGTTATTGATGTATATAAAGGACCCACGGAGACGTAGAGGCCAACAAGACAGGAATGTCGTCAAATATTACAGCCGAGATGTTAGGTTGGGTTAGGTTAGGTTATATTATGTTATAGATGTACATAAAGGTCCCACGGAGACGTAGATGCCAACAAGCCAGGAATGTGGTCAAATATTACCGCCGAGATGTTAGATTGGGTTAGGCTAGTTTATATTATGTTATTTATGTATATAAAGGTCCCACGGAGACGTAGATGCCAACAAGCCAGGAATGTGGTCAAATATTACCGCCGAGATGTTAGATTGGGTTAGGCTAGCTTATATTATGTTATTGATGTATATAAAGGTCCCACGTAGACGTAGAGGCCAACTCGCCAGGAATGTTGTCAAATATTACCGCCGAGATGATAGGTTGGGTTAGGCTAGCTTATATTATGTTATTGATGTATATAAAGGTCCCACGGATACGTAGAGGCCAACTCGCCAGAATTGTTGTCAAATATTACCGCCGAGAAGTTAGGTTGGGTTAGGTTATGTTATATTCCGTTATTGATGTATATAAAGGACCCACGGAGACGTAGTGGCCAACAAGACAGGAATGTCGTCAAACATTACCGCCGAGATGTTAGATTGGGTTAGGCTAGCTTATATTATGTTATTTATGTATATAAAGGTCCGACGGAGACGTAGATGCCAACAAGCCAGGAATGTGGTCAAATATTACCGCCGAGATGTTAGATTGGGTTAGGCTAGCTTATATTATGTTATTGATGTATATAAAGGTCCCACGGAGACGTAGAGGCCAACTCGCCAGGAATGTTGTCAAATATTGTAGCCGACATGTTAGGTTGGGTTAGGTTAGGTGATATTACGTTATTGATGTATATGAAGGTCAAACGGAGACGTAGAGGCCAACAAGACTGGAATGTCGTCAAATATTACCGCCGAGATGTTAGGTTGGGTTAGGTTAGGTTATATTACGTTATTGATGTATATGAGGGTTACACGGAGACGTAGAGGTCAACTCGCCAGGAATGTTGTCAGATATTACCGCCGACATGTTAGTTTGGGTTAGGTTTGGTTATATTACGTTATTGATGTATATAAAGGTCCCACGGATACGGAGAAGCCAACTCGCCACGAATGTTGTCAAATGTTACCGCCGAGACGTTAGGTTGGGTTAGGTTAGGTGATATTACGTTATTGATGTATATGAAGGTCAAGCGGAGACGTAGAGGCCAACTCGCCAGGAATGTTGTCAAATCTTACCGCCGAGATGTTAGGTTGGGTGAGGTTAGGTTATATTACGTTAGTGATGTATATGAAGGTCAAACGGAAACGTAGAGGCCAACTCGCCAGGAATGTTGTCAAATATTGTCGCCGAGGTGTTAGGTTGGGTTAGGTAAGGTTATATTACGTTATTGACGTATATAAAGGACCCACGGAGACGTAGAGGCCAACAAGACAGGAATGTCGTCAAATATTACCGCCGATATGTTAGATTGGGTTAGGTTAGGTTATATTACGTTATTGACGTATGCAAAGGTCCCACAGAGACGTAGATGCCAACAAGCCAGGAATGTGGCCAAATATTACCGTCGAGATGTAAGATTGGGTTAGGCTAGCTTATATTATGTTATTGATGTATATAAAGATCCCACGGAGACGTAGAGGCCAACTCGCCAGGAATGTTGTCAAATATTGTAGCCGACATGTTAGGTTGGGTTAGATTAGGTGATATTACGTTATTGATGTATATGAAGGTCAAACGGAGACGTAGAGGCCAACAAGACTGGAATGTCGTCAAATATTACCGCCGAGATGTTAGGTTGGGTTAGGTTAGGTTATATTACGTTATTGATGTATATGAGGGTTACACGGAGACGTAGAGGTCAACTCGCCAGGAATGTTGTCAGATATTACCCCCGACATGTTAGGTTGGGTGAGGTTAGGTTATATTCCGTTATTGATGTATATAAATGTCCCACGGAGACTTAGAGGCCAACAATCCAGGAATGTTGTCAAATCTTACCGCCGATATGTTAGGTTGGGTTAGGTTAGCTTGTATTACGTTATTGATGTATATGAAGGTCCCACGGGGACGTAGAGGCCAACTCGCCAGGAATGTTGTCAAATATTACCGCCGAGATGATAGGTTGGGTTAGGTTAGGATATATTACGTTATTGATGTATATAAAGGTCCCACGGAGACGTAGAGGCCAACAAGACAGGGATGTCGCCAAATATTACCGCCGAGATCTTAGATTGGGTTAGGTTAGGTTATATTACGTTACTGACGTATGCAAAGTTCCCACGGAGACGTAGAGGCCAACAAGCCAGGAATGTGGTCAAATATTACCGACGAGATGTTAGGTTGGGTTAGGTTAGGTTATATTAGGTTATAGATGTACATAAAGGTCCCACGGAGACGTAGATGCCAACAAGCCAGGAATGTGGTCAAATATTACCGCCGAGATGTTAGATTGGGTTAGGCTAGCTTATATTATGTTATTTATGTATATAAAGGTCCCACGGAGACGTAGATGCCAACAAGCCAGGAATGTGGTCAAATATTACGGCCGAGATGTTAGATTGGGTTAGGCTAGCTTATATTATGTTATTGATGTATATAAAGGTCCCACGGAGACGTAGAGGCTAACTCGCCAGGAATGTTGTCAAATATTACCGCCGAGATGATAGGTTGGGTCAGGTTAGGATATATTACGTTATTGATGTATATAAAGGTCCCACGGAGACGTAGAGGCCAACTCGCCAGGAATGTGGTCAAATATTACCGCCGAGATGTTAGGTTGGGTTAGGTTAGGTTATATTAGGTTATAGATGTACATAAAGGTCCCACGGAGACGTAGATGCCAACAAGCCAGGAATGTGGTCAAATATTACCGCCGAGATGTTAGATTGGGTTAGGCTAGCTTATATTATGTTATTTATGTATATAAAGGTCCCACGGAGACGTAGATGCCAACAAGCCAGGAATGTGGTCAAATATTACCGCCGAGATGTTAGATTGGGTTAGGCTAGCTTATATTATGTTATTGATGTATATAAAGGTCCCACAGAGACGTAGATGCCAACAAGCCAGGAATGTGGTCAAATATTACCGTCGAGATGTAAGATTGGGTTAGGCTAGCTTATATTATGTTATTGATGTATATAAAGATCCCACGGAGACGTAGAGGCCAACTCGCCAGGAATGTTGTCAAATATTGTAGCCGACATGTTAGGTTGGGTTAGGTTAGGTGATATTACGTTATTGATGTATATGAAGGTCAAACGGAGACGTAGAGGCCAACAAGACTGGAATGTCGTCAAATATTACCGCCGAGATGTTAGGTTGGGTTAGGTTAGGTTATATTACGTTATTGATGTATATGAGGGTTACACGGAGACGTAGAGGTCAACTCGCCAGGAATGTTGTCAGATATTACCGCCGACATGTTAGTTTGGGTTAGGTTTGGTTATATTACGTTATTGATGTATATAAAGGTCCCACGGATACGGAGAAGCCAACTCGCCACGAATGTTGTCAAATGTTACCGCCGAGACGTTAGGTTGGGTTAGGTTAGGTGGTATTACGTTATTGATGTATATGAAGGCCAAACGGAGACGTAGAGGCCAACTCGCCTGGAATGTTGTCAAATCTTACCGCCGAGATGTTAGGTTGGGTGAGGTTAGGTTATATTACGTTAGTGATGTATATGAAGGTCAAACGGAAACGTAGAGGCCAACTCGCCAGGAATGTTGTCAAATATTGTCGCCGAGGTGTTAGGTTGGGTTAGGTAAGGTTATATTTCGTTATTGATGTATATAAAGGACCCACGGAGACGTAGAGGCCAACAAGACAGGAATGTCGTCAAATATTACAGCCGAGATGTTAGGTTGGGTTAGGTTAGGTTATATTATGTTATAGATGTACATAAAGGTCCCACGGAGACGTAGATGCCAACAAGCCAGGAATGTGGTCAAATATTACCGCCGAGATGTTAGATTGGGTTAGGCTAGTTTATATTATGTTATTTATGTATATAAAGGTCCCACGGAGACGTAGATGCCAACAAGCCAGGAATGTGGTCAAATATTACCGCCGAGATGTTAGATTGGGTTAGGCTAGCTTATATTATGTTATTGATGTATATAAAGGTCCCACGTAGACGTAGAGGCCAACTCGCCAGGAATGTTGTCAAATATTACCGCCGAGATGATAGGTTGGGTTAGGCTAGCTTATATTATGTTATTGATGTATATAAAGGTCCCACGGATACGTAGAGGCCAACTCGCCAGAATTGTTGTCAAATATTACCGCCGAGAAGTTAGGTTGGGTTAGGTTATGTTATATTCCGTTATTGATGTATATAAAGGACCCACGGAGACGTAGTGGCCAACAAGACAGGAATGTCGTCAAACATTACCGCCGAGATGTTAGATTGGGTTAGGCTAGCTTATATTATGTTATTTATGTATATAAAGGTCCGACGGAGACGTAGATGCCAACAAGCCAGGAATGTGGTCAAATATTACCGCCGAGATGTTAGATTGGGTTAGGCTAGCTTATATTATGTTATTGATGTATATAAAGGTCCCACGGAGACGTAGAGGCCAACTCGCCAGGAATGTTGTCAAATATTGTAGCCGACATGTTAGGTTGGGTTAGGTTAGGTGATATTACGTTATTGATGTATATGAAGGTCAAACGGAGACGTAGAGGCCAACAAGACTGGAATGTCGTCAAATATTACCGCCGAGATGTTAGGTTGGGTTAGGTTAGGTTATATTACGTTATTGATGTATATGAGGGTTACACGGAGACGTAGAGGTCAACTCGCCAGGAATGTTGTCAGATATTACCGCCGACATGTTAGTTTGGGTTAGGTTTGGTTATATTACGTTATTGATGTATATAAAGGTCCCACGGATACGGAGAAGCCAACTCGCCACGAATGTTGTCAAATGTTACCGCCGAGACGTTAGGTTGGGTTAGGTTAGGTGATATTACGTTATTGATGTATATGAAGGTCAAGCGGAGACGTAGAGGCCAACTCGCCAGGAATGTTGTCAAATCTTACCGCCGAGATGTTAGGTTGGGTGAGGTTAGGTTATATTACGTTAGTGATGTATATGAAGGTCAAACGGAAACGTAGAGGCCAACTCGCCAGGAATGTTGTCAAATATTGTCGCCGAGGTGTTAGGTTGGGTTAGGTAAGGTTATATTACGTTATTGACGTATATAAAGGACCCACGGAGACGTAGAGGCCAACAAGACAGGAATGTCGTCAAATATTACCGCCGATATGTTAGATTGGGTTAGGTTAGGTTATATTACGTTATTGACGTATGCAAAGGTCCCACAGAGACGTAGATGCCAACAAGCCAGGAATGTGGCCAAATATTACCGTCGAGATGTAAGATTGGGTTAGGCTAGCTTATATTATGTTATTGATGTATATAAAGATCCCACGGAGACGTAGAGGCCAACTCGCCAGGAATGTTGTCAAATATTGTAGCCGACATGTTAGGTTGGGTTAGATTAGGTGATATTACGTTATTGATGTATATGAAGGTCAAACGGAGACGTAGAGGCCAACAAGACTGGAATGTCGTCAAATATTACCGCCGAGATGTTAGGTTGGGTTAGGTTAGGTTATATTACGTTATTGATGTATATGAGGGTTACACGGAGACGTAGAGGTCAACTCGCCAGGAATGTTGTCAGATATTACCCCCGACATGTTAGGTTGGGTGAGGTTAGGTTATATTCCGTTATTGATGTATATAAATGTCCCACGGAGACTTAGAGGCCAACAATCCAGGAATGTTGTCAAATCTTACCGCCGATATGTTAGGTTGGGTTAGGTTAGCTTGTATTACGTTATTGATGTATATGAAGGTCCCACGGGGACGTAGAGGCCAACTCGCCAGGAATGTTGTCAAATATTACCGCCGAGATGATAGGTTGGGTTAGGTTAGGATATATTACGTTATTGATGTATATAAAGGTCCCACGGAGACGTAGAGGCCAACAAGACAGGGATGTCGCCAAATATTACCGCCGAGATCTTAGATTGGGTTAGGTTAGGTTATATTACGTTACTGACGTATGCAAAGTTCCCACGGAGACGTAGAGGCCAACAAGCCAGGAATGTGGTCAAATATTACCGACGAGATGTTAGGTTGGGTTAGGTTAGGTTATATTAGGTTATAGATGTACATAAAGGTCCCACGGAGACGTAGATGCCAACAAGCCAGGAATGTGGTCAAATATTACCGCCGAGATGTTAGATTGGGTTAGGCTAGCTTATATTATGTTATTTATGTATATAAAGGTCCCACGGAGACGTAGATGCCAACAAGCCAGGAATGTGGTCAAATATTACGGCCGAGATGTTAGATTGGGTTAGGCTAGCTTATATTATGTTATTGATGTATATAAAGGTCCCACGGAGACGTAGAGGCTAACTCGCCAGGAATGTTGTCAAATATTACCGCCGAGATGATAGGTTGGGTCAGGTTAGGATATATTACGTTATTGATGTATATAAAGGTCCCACGGAGACGTAGAGGCCAACTCGCCAGGAATGTGGTCAAATATTACCGCCGAGATGTTAGGTTGGGTTAGGTTAGGTTATATTAGGTTATAGATGTACATAAAGGTCCCACGGAGACGTAGATGCCAACAAGCCAGGAATGTGGTCAAATATTACCGCCGAGATGTTAGATTCGGTTAGGCTAGCTTATATTATGTTATTTATGTATATAAAGGTCCCACGGAGACGTAGATGCCAACAAGCCAGGAATGTGGTCAAATATTACCGCCGAGATGTTAGATTGGGTTAGGCTAGCTTATATTATGTTATTGATGTATATAAAGGTCCCACAGAGACGTAGATGCCAACAAGCCAGGAATGTGGTCAAATATTACCGTCGAGATGTAAGATTGGGTTAGGCTAGCTTATATTATGTTATTGATGTATATAAAGATCCCACGGAGACGTAGAGGCCAACTCGCCAGGAATGTTGTCAAATATTGTAGCCGACATGTTAGGTTGGGTTAGGTTAGGTGATATTACGTTATTGATGTATATGAAGGTCAAACGGAGACGTAGAGGCCAACAAGACTGGAATGTCGTCAAATATTACCGCCGAGATGTTAGGTTGGGTTAGGTTAGGTTATATTACGTTATTGATGTATATGAGGGTTACACGGAGACGTAGAGGTCAACTCGCCAGGAATGTTGTCAGATATTACCGCCGACATGTTAGTTTGGGTTAGGTTTGGTTATATTACGTTATTGATGTATATAAAGGTCCCACGGATACGGAGAAGCCAACTCGCCACGAATGTTGTCAAATGTTACCGCCGAGACGTTAGGTTGGGTTAGGTTAGGTGATATTACGTTATTGATGTATATGAAGGCCAAACGGAGACGTAGAGGCCAACTCGCCTGGAATGTTGTCAAATCTTACCGCCGAGATGTTAGGTTGGGTGAGGTTAGGTTATATTACGTTAGTGATGTATATGAAGGTCAAACGGAAACGTAGAGGCCAACTCGCCAGGAATGTTGTCAAATATTGTCGCCGAGGTGTTAGGTTGGGTTAGGTAAGGTTATATTTCGTTATTGATGTATATAAAGGACCCACGGAGACGTAGAGGCCAACAAGACAGGAATGTCGTCAAATATTACAGCCGAGATGTTAGGTTGGGTTAGGTTAGGTTATATTATGTTATAGATGTACATAAAGGTCCCACGGAGACGTAGATGCCAACAAGCCAGGAATGTGGTCAAATATTACCGCCGAGATGTTAGATTGGGTTAGGCTAGTTTATATTATGTTATTTATGTATATAAAGGTCCCACGGAGACGTAGATGCCAACAAGCCAGGAATGTGGTCAAATATTACCGCCGAGATGTTAGATTGGGTTAGGCTAGCTTATATTATGTTATTGATGTATATAAAGGTCCCACGTAGACGTAGAGGCCAACTCGCCAGGAATGTTGTCAAATATTACCGCCGAGATGATAGGTTGGGTTAGGCTAGCTTATATTATGTTATTGATGTATATAAAGGTCCCACGGATACGTAGAGGCCAACTCGCCAGAATTGTTGTCAAATATTACCGCCGAGAAGTTAGGTTGGGTTAGGTTATGTTATATTCCGTTATTGATGTATATAAAGGACCCACGGAGACGTAGTGGCCAACAAGACAGGAATGTCGTCAAATATTACCGCCGAGATGTTAGATTGGGTTAGGCTAGCTTATATTATGTTATTTATGTATATAAAGGTCCGACGGAGACGTAGATGCCAACAAGCCAGGAATGTGGTCAAATATTACCGCCGAGATGTTAGATTGGGTTAGGCTAGCTTATATTATGTTATTGATGTATATAAAGGTCCCACGGAGACGTAGAGGCCAACTTGCCAGGAATGTTTTCAAATATTACCGCCGAGATGTTAGGTTGGGGTAGGTTTGGTTATATTACGTTATAGATGTATATAAAGGTCCCACGCAGACGTAGAGGCCAACTCGCCAGGAATGTTGTCAAATATTACCGCCGAGATGTTAGGTTGGGTTAGGTTAGGTTATATTACGTTATTGATGTATATGAGGGTTACACGGAGACGTAGAGGTCAACTCGCCAGGAATGTTGTCAGATATTACCGCCGACATGTTAGGTTGGGTTAGGTTTGGTTATATTACGTTATTGATGTATATAAATGTCCCACGGATACGGAGAAGCCAACTCGCCACGAATGTTGTCAAATGTTACCGCCGACACGTTAGGTTGGGTTAGGTTAGGTGATATTACGTTATTGATGTATATGAAGGCCAAACGGAGACGTAGAGGCCAACTCGACAGGAATGTTGTCAAATCTTACCGCCGAGATGTTAGGTTGGGTTAGGTTAGCTTATATTACGTTATTGATGTATATGAAGGTCAAACGGAGACGTAGAGGCCAACTCGCCAGGAATGTTGTCAAATATTACCGCCGTGATGTTAGGTTGGGTTAGGTTAGGTTATATTACGTTATTGATGTATATGAAGGTCAAGCGGAGACGTAGAGGCCAACTCGCCAGGAATGTTGTCAAATCTTACCGCCGAGATGTTAGATTGGGTTAGGTTAGGTTATATTACGTTATTGACGTATGCAAAGGTCCCACGGAGACGCAGAGGCCAAGAAGCCAGGAATGTGATCAAATATTACCGAAAAGGTGTTAGATTGGCTTAGGCTAGTTTATATTATGTTATTTATGTATATAAAGGTCCCACAGAGACGTAGATGCCAACAAGCCAGGAATGTGGTCAAATATTACCGTCGAGATGTAAGATTGGGTTAGGCTAGCTTATATTATGTTATTGATGTATATAAAGATCCCACGGAGACGTAGAGGCCAACTCGCCAGGAATGTTGTCAAATATTGTAGCCGACATGTTAGGTTGGGTTAGGTTAGGATATATTACGTTATTGATGTATATAAAGGTCCCACGGAGACGTAGAGGCCAACTCGCCAGGAATGTGGTCAAATATTACCGCCGAGATGTTAGGTTGGGTTCGGTTAGGTTATATTAGGTTATAGATGTACATAAAGGTCCCACGGAGACGTAGAGGCCAACTCGCCAGGAATGTGGTCAAATATTACCGCCGAGATGTTAGGTTGGGTTCGGTTAGGTTATATTAGGTTATAGATGTACATAAAGGTCCCACGGAGACGTAGATGCCAACAAGCCAGGAATGTGGTCAAATATTACCGCCGAGATGTTAGATTGGGTTAGGCTAGCTTATATTATGTTATTTATGTATATAAAGGTCCCACGGAGACGTAGATGCCAACAAGCCAGGAATGTGGTCAAATATTACCGCCGAGATGTTAGATTGGGTTAGGCTAGCTTATATTATGTTATTGATGTATATAAAGGTCCCACAGAGACGTAGATGCCAACAAGCCAGGAATGTGGTCAAATATTACCGTCGAGATGTAAGATTGGGTTAGGCTAGCTTATATTATGTTATTGATGTATATAAAGATCCCACGGAGACGTAGAGGCCAACTCGCCAGGAATGTTGTCAAATATTGTAGCCGACATGTTAGGTTGGGTTAGGTTAGGTGATATTACGTTATTGATGTATATGAAGGTCAAACGGAGACGTAGAGGCCAACAAGACTGGAATGTCGTCAAATATTACCGCCGAGATGTTAGGTTGGGTTAGGTTAGGTTATATTACGTTATTGATGTATATGAGGGTTACACGGAGACGTAGAGGTCAACTCGCCAGGAATGTTGTCAGATATTACCGCCGACATGTTAGTTTGGGTTAGGTTTGGTTATATTACGTTATTGATGTACATAAAGGTCCCACGGATACGGAGAAGCCAACTCGCCACGAATGTTGTCAAATGTTACCGCCGAGACGTTAGGTTGGGTTAGGTTAGGTGATATTACGTTATTGATGTATATGAAGGCCAAACGGAGACGTAGAGGCCAACTCGCCTGGAATGTTGTCAAATCTTACCGCCGAGATGTTAGGTTGGGTGAGGTTAGGTTATATTACGTTAGTGATGTATATGAAGGTCAAACGGAAACGTAGAGGCCAACTCGCCAGGAATGTTGTCAAATATTGTCGCCGAGGTGTTAGGTTGGGTGAGGTTAGGTTATATTACGTTATTGATGTATATGAAAGTCAAGCGGAGACGTAGAGGCCAACTCGCCAGGAATGTTGTCAAATCTTACCGCCGAGATGTTAGGTTGGGTGAGGTTAGGTTATATTACGTTAGTGATGTATATGAAGGTCAAACGGAAACGTAGAGGCCAACTCGCCAGGAATGTTGTCAAATATTGTCGCCGAGGTGTTAGGTTGGGTTAGGTAAGGTTATATTACGTTATTGACGTATATAAAGGACCTACGGAGACGTAGAGGCCAACAAGACAGGAATGTCGTCAAATATTACCGCCGAGATGTTAGATTGGGTTAGGTTAGGTTATATTACGTTATTGACGTATGCAAAGGTCCCACGGAGACGCAGAGGCCAACAAGCCAGGAATGTGATCAAATATTACCGAAAAGGTGTTAGATTGGCTTAGGCTAGTTTATATTATGTTATTTATGTATATAAAGGTCCCACAGAGACGTAGATGCCAACAAGCCAGGAATGTGGTCAAATATTACCGTCGAGATGTAAGATTGGGTTAGGCTAGCTTATATTATGTTATTGATGTATATAAAGATCCCACGGAGACGTAGAGGCCAACTCGCCAGGAATGTTGTCAAATATTGTAGCCGACATGTTAGGTTGGGTTAGGTTAGGTGATATTACGTTATTGATGTATATGAAGGTCAAACGGAGACGTAGAGGCCAACAAGACTGGAATGTCGTCAAATATTACCGCCGAGATGTTAGGTTGGGTTAGGTTAGGTTATATTACGTTATTGATGTATATGAGGGTTACACGGAGACGTAGAGGTCAACTCGCCAGGAATGTTGTCAGATATTACCGCCGACATGTTAGGTTGGGTGAGGTTAGGTTATATTCTGTTATTGATGTATATAAATGTCCCACGGAGACTTAGAGGCCAACTCTCCAGGAATGTTGTCAAATCTTACCGCCGAGATGTTAGGTTGGGTTAGGTTAGCTTGTATTACGTTATTGATGTATATGAAGGTCCCACGGGGACGTAGAGTCCAACTCGCCAGGAATGTTGTCAAATATTACCGCCGAGATGATAGGTTGGGTTAGGTTAGGATATATTACGTTATTGATGTATATAAAGGTCCCACGGAGACGTAGAGGCCAACAAGACAGGGATGTCGCCAAATATTACCGCCGAGATCTTAGATTGGGTTAGGTTAGGTTATATTACGTTACTGACGTATGCAAAGTTCCCACGGAGACGTAGAGGCCAACAAGCCAGGAATGTGGTCAAATATTACCGCCGAGATGTTAGGTTGGGTTAGGTTAGGTTATATTAGGTTATAGATGTACATAAAGGTCCCACGGAGACGTAGATGCCAACAAGCCTGGAATGTGGTCAAATATTACCGCCGAGATGTTAGATTGGGTTAGGCTAGCTTATATTATGTTATTTATGTATATAAAGGTCCCACGGAGACGTAGATGCCAACAAGCCAGGAATGTGGTCAAATATTACCGCCGAGATGTTAGATTGGGTTAGGCTAGCTTATATTATGTTATTGATGTATATAAAGGTCCCACGGAGACGTAGATGCCAACAAGCCAGGAATGTGGTCAAATATTACCGCCGAGATGTTAGATTGGGTTAGGCTAGCTTATATTATGTTATTGATGTATATAAAGGTCCCACGGAGACGTAGAGGCTAACTCGCCAGGAATGTTGTCAAATATTACCGCCGAGATGATAGGTTGGGTCAGGTTAGGATATATTACGTTATTGATGTATATAAAGGTCCCACGGAGACGTAGAGGCCAACTCGCCAGGAATGTGGTCAAATATTACCGCCGAGATGTTAGGTTGGGTTAGGTTAGGTTATATTAGGTTATAGATGTACATAAAGGTCCCACGGAGACGTAGATGCCAACAAGCCAGGAATGTGGTCAAATATTACCGCCGAGATGTTAGATTGGGTTAGGCTAGCTTATATTATGTTATTTATGTATATAAAGGTCCCACGGAGACGTAGATGCCAACAAGCCAGGAATGTGGTCAAATATTGCCGCCGAGATGTTAGATTGGGTTAGGCTAGCTTATATTATGTTATTGATGTATATAAAGGTCCCACAGAGACGTAGATGCCAACAAGCCAGGAATGTGGTCAAATATTACCGTCGAGATGTAAGATTGGGTTAGGCTAGCTTATATTATGTTATTGATGTATATAAAGATCCCACGGAGACGTAGAGGCCAACTCGCCAGGAATGTTGTCAAATATTGTAGCCGACATGTTAGGTTGGGTTAGGTTAGGTGATATTACGTTATTGATGTATATGAAGGTCAAACGGAGACGTAGAGGCCAACTCGCCAGGAATGTTGTCAAATATTACCGCCGAGATGTTAGGTTGGGTTAGGTTAGGTTATATTACGTTATTGATGTATATGAGGGTTACACGGAGACGTAGAGGTCAACTCGCCAGGAATGTTGTCAGATATTACCGCCGACATGTTAGGTTGGGTTAGGTTTGGTTATATTACGTTATTGATGTATATAAATGTCCCACGGATACGGAGAAGCCAACTCGCCACGAATGTCGTCAAATGTTACCGCCGACACGTTAGGTTGGGTTAGGTTAGGTGATATTACGTTATTGATGTATATGAAGGCCAAACGGAGACGTAGAGGCCAACTCGCCAGGAATGTTGTCAAATCTTACCGCCGAGATGTTAGGTTGGGTTAGGTTAGCTTATATTACGTTATTGATGTATATGAAGGTGAAACGGAGACGTAGAGGCCAACTCGCCAGGAATGTTGTCAAATATTACCGCCGTGATGTTAGGTTGGGTTAGGTTAGGTTATATTACGTTATTGATGTATATGAAGGTCAAGCGGAGACGTAGAGGCCAACTCGCCAGGAATGTTGTCAAATCTTACCGCCGAGATGTTAGGTTGGGTGAGGTTAGGTTATATTACGTTAGTGATGTATATGAAGGTCAAACGGAAACGTAGAGGCCAACTCGCCAGGAATGTTGTCAAATATTGTCGCCGAGGTGTTAGGTTGGGTTAGGTAAGGTTATATTACGTTATTGACGTATATAAAGGACCCACGGAGACGTAGAGGCCAACAAGACAGGAATGTCGTCAAATATTACCGCCGAGATGTTAGATTGGGTTAGGTTAGGTTATATTACGTTATTGACGTATGCAAAGGTCCCACGGAGACGCAGAGGCCAACAAGCCAGGAATGTGATCAAATATTACCGAAAAGGTGTTAGATTGGCTTAGGCTAGTTTATATTATGTTATTTATGTATATAAAGGTCCCACAGAGACGTAGATGCCAACAAGCCAGGAATGTGGTCAAATATTACCGTCGAGATGTAAGATTGGGTTAGGCTAGCTTATATTATGTTATTGATGTATATAAAGATCCCACGGAGACGTAGAGGCCAACTCGCCAGGAATGTTGTCAAATATTGTAGCCGACATGTTAGGTTGGGTTAGGTTAGGTGATATTACGTTATTGATGTATATGAAGGTCAAACGGAGACGTAGAGGCCAACAAGACTGGAATGTTGTCAAATATTACCGCCGAGATGATAGGTTGGGTTAGGTTAGGATATATTACGTTATTGATGTATATAAAGGTCCCACGGAGACGTAGAGGCCAACAAGACAGGGATGTCGCCAAATATTACCGCCGAGATCTTAGATTGGGTTAGGTTAGGTTATATTACGTTACTGACGTATGCAAAGTTCCCACGGAGACGTAGAGGCCAACAAGCCAGGAATGTGGTCAAATATTACCGCCGAGATGTTAGGTTGGGTTAGGTTAGGTTATATTAGGTTATAGATGTACATAAAGGTCCCACGGAGACGTAGATGCCAACAAGCCAGGAATGTGGTCAAATATTACCGCCGAGATGTTAGATTGGGTTAGGCTAGCTTATATTATGTTATTTATGTATATAAAGGTCCCACGGAGACGTAGATGCCAACAAGCCAGGAATGTGGTCAAATATTACCGCCGAGATGTTAGATTGGGTTAGGCTAGCTTATATTATGTTATTGATGTATATAAAGGTCCCACGGAGACGTAGAGGCTAACTCGCCAGGAATGTTGTCAAATATTACCGCCGAGATGATAGGTTGGGTCAGGTTAGGATATATTACGTTATTGATGTATATAAAGGTCCCACGGAGACGTAGAGGCCAACTCGCCAGGAATGTGGTCAAATATTACCGCCGAGATGTTAGGTTGGGTTAGGTTAGGTTATATTAGGTTATAGATGTACATAAAGGTCCCACGGAGACGTAGATGCCAACAAGCCAGGAATGTGGTCAAATATTACCGCCGAGATGTTAGATTGGGTTAGGCTAGCTTATATTATGTTATTTATGTATATAAAGGTCCCACGGAGACGTAGATGCCAACAAGCCAGGAATGTGGTCAAATATTACCGCCGAGATGTTAGATTGGGTTAGGCTAGCTTATATTATGTTATTGATGTATATAAAGGTCCCACAGAGACGTAGATGCCAACAAGCCAGGAATGTGGTCAAATATTACCGTCGAGATGTAAGATTGGGTTAGGCTAGCTTATATTATGTTATTGATGTATATAAAGATCCCACGGAGACGTAGAGGCCAACTCGCCAGGAATGTTGTCAAATATTGTAGCCGACATGTTAGGTTGGGTTAGGTTAGGTGATATTACGTTATTGATGTATATGAAGGTCAAACGGAGACGTAGAGGCCAACAAGACTGGAATGTCGTCAAATATTACCGCCGAGATGTTAGGTTGGGTTAGGTTAGGTTATATTACGTTATTGATGTATATGAGGGATACACGGAGACGTAGAGGTCAACTCGCCAGGAATGTTGTCAGATATTACCGCCGACATATTAGTTTGGGTTAGGTTTGGTTATATTACGTTATTGATGTATATAAAGGTCCCACGGGTACGGAGAAGCCAACTCGCCACGAATGTTGTCAAATGTTACCGCCGAGACGTTAGGTTGGGTTAGGTTAGGTGATATTACGTTATTGATGTATATGAAGGCCAAACGGAGACGTAGAGGCCAACTCGCCTGGAATGTTGTCAAATCTTACCGCCGAGATGTTAGGTTGGGTGAGGTTAGGTTATATTACGTTAGTGATGTATATGAAGGTCAAACGGAAACGTAGAGGCCAACTCGCCAGGAATGTTGTCAAATATTGTCGCCGAGGTGTTAGGTTGGGTTAGGTAAGGTTATATTTCGTTATTGATGTATATAAAGGACCCACGGAGACGTAGAGGCCAACAAGACAGGAATGTCGTCAAATATTACAGCCGAGATGTTAGGTTGGGTTAGGTTAGGTTATATTAGGTTATAGATGTACATAAAGGTCCCACGGAGACGTAGATGCCAACAAGCCAGGAATGTGGTCAAATATTACCGCCGAGATGTTAGATTGGGTTAGGCTAGTTTATATTATGTTATTTATGTATATAAAGGTCCCACGGAGACGTAGATGCCAACAAGCCAGGAATGTGGTCAAATATTACCGCCGAGATGTTAGGTTGGGTGAGGTTAGGTTATATTCCGTTATTGATGTATATAAATGTCCCACGGAGACTTAGAGGCCAACTCTCCAGGAATGTTGTCAAATCTTACCGCCGAGATGTTAGGTTGGGTTAGGTTAGCTTGTATTACGTTATTGATGTATATGAAGGTCAAACGGAGACGTAGAGGCCAACTCGCCAGGAATGTTGTCAAATATTACCGCCGAGATGTTAGGTTGGGTTAGGTTAGGTTATATTACGTTATTGATGTATATGAGGGTTACACGGAGACGTAGAGGTCAACTCGCCAGGAATGTTGTCAGATATTACCGCCGACATGTTAGGTTGGGTTAGGTTTGGTTATATTACGTTATTGATGTATATAAATGTCCCACGGATACGGAGAAGCCAACTCGCCACGAATGTTGTCAAATGTTACCGCCGACACGTTAGGTTGGGTTAGGTTAGGTGATATTACGTTATTGATGTATATGAAGGCCAAACGGAGACGTAGAGGCCAACTCGCCAGGAATGTTGTCAAATCTTACCGCCGAGATGTTAGGTTGGGTTAGGTTAGCTTATATTACGTTATTGATGTATATGAAGGTGAAACGGAGACGTAGAGGCCAACTCGCCAGGAATGTTGTCAAATATTACCGCCGTGATGTTAGGTTGGGTTAGGTTAGGTTATATTACGTTATTGATGTATATGAAGGTCAAGCGGAGACGTAGA
Organism: Xylocopa violacea; assembly: GCA_963969225.1. Taxonomy (NCBI): domain Eukaryota; kingdom Metazoa; phylum Arthropoda; class Insecta; order Hymenoptera; family Apidae; genus Xylocopa; species Xylocopa violacea. The sequence goes on along the minus strand of CAXAJV010000836.1, from coordinate 4,308,119 downwards.
GGCCAACTCGCCAGGAATGTTGTCAAATCTTACCGCCGAGATGTTAGGTTGGGTGAGGTTAGGTTATATTACGTTAGTGATGTATATGAAGGTCAAACGGAAACGTAGAGGCCAACTCGCCAGGAATGTTGTCAAATATTGTCGCCGAGGTGTTAGGTTGGGTTAGGTAAGGTTATATTACGTTATTGACGTATATAAAGGACCCACGGAGACGTAGAGGCCAACAAGACAGGAATGTCGTCAAATATTACCGCCGAGATGTTAGATTGGGTTAGGTTAGGTTATATTACGTTATTGACGTATGCAAAGGTCCCACGGAGACGCAGAGGCCAACAAGCCAGGAATGTGATCAAATATTACCGAAAAGGTGTTAGATTGGCTTAGGCTAGTTTATATTATGTTATTTATGTATATAAAGGTCCCACAGAGACGTAGATGCCAACAAGCCAGGAATGTGGTCAAATATTACCGTCGAGATGTAAGATTGGGTTAGGCTAGCTTATATTATGTTATTGATGTATATAAAGATCCCACGGAGACGTAGAGGCCAACTCGCCAGGAATGTTGTCAAATATTGTAGCCGACATGTTAGGTTGGGTTAGGTTAGGTGATATTACGTTATTGATGTATATGAAGGTCAAACGGAGACGTAGAGGCCAACAAGACTGGAATGTCGTCAAATATTACCGCCGAGATGTTAGGTTGGGTTAGGTTAGGTTATATTACGTTATTGATGTATATGAGGGTTACACGGAGACGTAGAGGTCAACTCGCCAGGAATGTTGTCAGATATTACCGCCGACATGTTAGGTTGGGTGAGGTTAGGTTATATTCCGTTATTGATGTATATAAATGTCCCACGGAGACTTAGAGGCCAACTCTCCAGGAATGTTGTCAAATCTTACCGCCGAGATGTTAGGTTGGGTTAGGTTAGCTTGTATTACGTTATTGATGTATATGAAGGTCCCACGGGGACGTAGAGGCCAACTCGCCAGGAATGTTGTCAAATATTACCGCCGAGATGATAGGTTGGGTTAGGTTAGGATATATTACGTTATTGATGTATATAAAGGTCCCACGGAGACGTAGAGGCCAACAAGACAGGGATGTCGCCAAATATTACCGCCGAGATCTTAGATTGGGTTAGGTTAGGTTATATTACGTTACTGACGTATGCAAAGTTCCCACGGAGACGTAGAGGCCAACAAGCCAGGAATGTGGTCAAATATTACCGCCGAGATGTTAGGTTGGGTTAGGTTAGGTTATATTAGGTTATAGATGTACATAAAGGTCCCACGGAGACGTAGATGCCAACAAGACAGGAATGTGGTCAAATATTACCGCCGAGATGTTAGATTGGGTTAGGCTAGCTTATATTATGTTATTTATGTATATAAAGGTCCCACGGAGACGTAGATGCCAACAAGCCAGGAATGTGGTCAAATATTACCGCCGAGATGTTAGATTGGGTTAGGCTAGCTTATATTATGTTATTGATGTATATAAAGGTCCCACGGAGACGTAGAGGCTAACTCGCCAGGAATGTTGTCAAATATTACCGCCGAGATGATAGGTTGGGTCAGGTTAGGATATATTACGTTATTGATGTATATAAAGGTCCCACGGAGACGTAGAGGCCAACTCGCCAGGAATGTGGTCAAATATTACCGCCGAGATGTTAGGTTGGGTTAGGTTAGGTTATATTAGGTTATAGATGTACATAAAGGTCCCACGGAGACGTAGATGCCAACAAGCCAGGAATGTGGTCAAATATTACCGCCGAGATGTTAGATTGGGTTAGGCTAGCTTATATTATGTTATTTATGTATATAAAGGTCCCACGGAGACGTAGATGCCAACAAGCCAGGAATGTGGTCAAATATTACCGCCGAGATGTTAGATTGGGTTAGGCTAGCTTATATTATGTTATTGATGTATATGAAGGTCAAACGGAAACGTAGAGGCCAACTCGCCAGGAATGTTGTCAAATATTGTCGCCGAGGTGTTAGGTTGGGTTAGGTAAGGTTATATTACGTTATTGACGTATATAAAGGACCCACGGAGACGTAGAGGCCAACAAGACAGGAATGTTGTCAAATATTACCGCCGAGATGTTAGATTGGGTTAGGTTAGGTTATATTACGTTATTGACGTATGCAAAGGTCCCACGGAGACGCAGAGGCCAACAAGCCAGGAATGTGATCAAATATTACCGAAAAGGTGTTAGATTGGCTTAGGCTAGTTTATATTATGTTATTTATGTATATAAAGGTCCCACAGAGACGTAGATGCCAACAAGCCAGGAATGTGGTCAAATATTACCGTCGAGATGTAAGATTGGCTTAGGCTAGCTTATATTATGTTATTGATGTATATAAAGATCCCACGGAGACGTAGAGGCCAACTCGCCAGGAATGTTGTCAAATATTGTAGCCGACATGTTAGGTTGGGTTAGGTTAGGTGATATTACGTTATTGATGTATATGAAGGTCAAACGGAGACGTAGAGGCCAACAAGACTGGAATGTCGTCAAATATTACCGCCGAGATGTTAGGTTGGGTTAGGTTAGGTTATATTACGTTATTGATGTATATGAGGGTTACACGGAGACGTAGAGGTCAACTCGCCAGGAATGTTGTCAGATATTACCGCCGACATGTTAGGTTGGGTTAGGTTAGGATATATTACGTTATTGATGTATATAAAGGTCCCACGGAGACGTAGAGGCCAACAAGACAGGGATGTCGCCAAATATTACCGCCGAGATCTTAGATTGGGTTAGGTTAGGTTATATTACGTTACTGACGTATGCAAAGTTCCCACGGAGACGTAGAGGCCAACTCGCCAGGAATGTGGTCAAATATTACCGCCGAGATGTTAGGTTGGGTTAGGTTAGGTTATATTAGGTTATAGATGTACATAAAGGTCCAACGGAGACGTAGATGCCAACAAGCCAGGAATGTGGTCAAATATTACCGCCGAGATGTTAGATTGGGTTAGGCTAGCTTATATTATGTTATTTATGTATATAAAGGTCCCACGGAGACGTAGATGCCAACAAGCCAGGAATGTGGTCAAATATTACCGCCGAGATGTTAGATTGGGTTAGGCTAGCTTATATTATGTTATTGATGTATATAAAGGTCCCACAGAGACGTAGATGCCAACAAGCCAGGAATGTGGTCAAATATTACCGTCGAGATGTAAGATTGGGTTAGGCTAGCTTATATTATGTTATTGATGTATATAAAGATCCCACGGAGACGTAGAGGCCAACTCGCCAGGAATGTTGTCAAATATTGTAGCCGACATGTTAGGTTGGGTTAGGTTAGGTGATATTACGTTATTGATGTATATGAAGGTCAAACGGAGACGTAGAGGCGAACAAGACTGGAATGTCGTCAAATATTACCGCCGAGAAGTTAGGTTGGGTTAGGTTAGGTTATATTACGTTATTGATGTATATGAGGGTTACACGGAGACGTAGAGGTCAACTCGCCAGGAATGTTGTCAGATATTACCGCCGACATGTTAGTTTGGGATAGGTTTGGTTATATTACGTTATTGATGTATATAAAGGTCCCACGGATACGGAGAAGCCAACTCGCCACGAATGTTGTCAAATGTTACCGCCGAGACGTTAGGTTGGGTTAGGTTAGGTGATATTACGTTATTGATGTATATGAAGGCCAAACGGAGACGTAGAGGCCAACTCGCCTGGAATGTTGTCAAATCTTACCGCCGAGATGTTAGGTTGGGTGAGGTTAGGTTATATTACGTTAGTGATGTATATGAAGGTCAAACGGAAACGTAGAGGCCAACTCGCCAGGAATGTTGTCAAATATTGTCGCCGAGGTGTTAGGTTGGGTGAGGTTAGGTTATATTACGTTATTGATGTATATGAAGGTCAAGCGGAGACGTAGAGGCCAACTCGCCAGGAATGTTGTCAAATCTTACCGCCGAGATGTTAGGTTGGGTGAGGTTAGGTTATACTACGTTAGTGATGTATATGAAGGTCAAACGGAAACGTAGAGGCCAACTCGCCAGGAATGTTGTCAAATATTGTCGCCGAGGTGTTAGGTTGGGTTAGGTAAGGTTATATTACGTTATTGACGTATATAAAGGACCTACGGAGACGTAGAGGCCAACAAGACAGGAATGTCGTCAAATATTACCGCCGAGATGTTAGATTGGGTTAGGTTAGGTTATATTACGTTATTGACGTATGCAAAGGTCCCACGGAGACGCAGAGGCCAACAAGCCAGGAATGTGATCAAATATTACCGAAAAGGTGTTAGATTGGCTTAGGCTAGTTTATATTATGTTATTTATGTATATAAAGATCCCACAGAGACGTAGATGCCAACAAGCCAGGAATGTGGTCAAATATTACCGTCGAGATGTAAGATTGGGTTAGACTAGCTTATATTATGTTATTGATGTATATAAAGATCCCACGGAGACGTAGAGGCCAACTCGCCAGGAATGTTGTCAAATATTGTAGCCGACATGTTAGGTTGGGTTAGGTTAGGTGATATTACGTTATTGATGTATATGAAGGTCAAACGGAGACGTAGAGGCCAACAAGACTGGAATGTCGTCAAATATTACCGCCGAGATGTTAGGTTGGGTTAGGTTAGGTTATATTACGTTATTGATGTATATGAGGGTTACACGGAGACGTAGAGGTCAACTCGCCAGGAATGTTGTCAGATATTACCGCCGACATGTTAGGTTGGGTGAGGTTAGGTTATATTCCGTTATTGATGTATATAAATGTCCCACGGAGACTTAGAGGCCAACTCTCCAGGAATGTTGTCAAATCTTACCGCCGAGATGTTAGGTTGGGTTAGGTTAGCTTGTATTACGTTATTGATGTATATGAAGGTCCCACGGGGACGTAGAGGCCAACTCGCCAGGAATGTTGTCAAATATTACCGCCGAGATGATAGGTTGGGTTAGGTTAGGATATATTACGTTATTGATGTATATAAAGGTCCCACGGAGACGTAGAGGCCAACAAGACAGGGATGTCGCCAAATATTACCGCCGAGATCTTAGATTGGGTTAGGTTAGGTTATATTACGTTACTGACGTATGCAAAGTTCCCACGGAGACGTAGAGGCCAACAAGCCAGGAATGTGGTCAAATATTACCGCCGAGATGTTAGGTTGGGTTAGGTTAGGTTATATTAGGTTATAGATGTACATAAAGGTCCCACGGAGACGTAGATGCCAACAAGCCAAGAATGTGGTCAAATATTACCGCCGAGATGTTAGATTGGGTTAGGCTAGCTTATATTATGTTATTTATGTATATAAAGGTCCACGCAGACGTAGATGCCAACAAGCCAGGAATGTGGTCAAATATTACCGCCGAGATGTTAGATTGGGTTAGGCTAGCTTATATTATGTTATTGATGTATATAAAGGTCCCACGGAGACGTAGAGGCTAACTCGCCAGGAATGTTGTCAAATATTACCGCCGAGATGATAGGTTGGGTCAGGTTAGGATATATTACGTTATTGATGTATATAAAGGTCCCACGGAGACGTAGAGGCCAACTCGCCAGGAATGTGGTCAAATATTACCGCCGAGATGTTAGGTTGGGTTAGGTTAGGTTATATTAGGTTATAGATGTACATAAAGGTCCCACGGAGACGTAGATGCCAACAAGCCAGGAATGTGGTCAAATATTACCGCCGAGATGTTAGATTGGGTTAGGCTAGCTTATATTATGTTATTTATGTATATAAAGGTCCCACGGAGACGTAGATGCCAACAAGCCAGGAATGTGGTCAAATATTACCGCCGAGATGTTAGATTGGGTTAGGCTAGCTTATATTATGTTATTGATGTATATAAAGGTCCCACAGAGACGTAGATGCCAACAAGCCAGGAATGTGGTCAAATATTACCGTCGAGATGTAAGATTGGGTTAGGCTAGCTTATATTATGTTATTGATGTATATAAAGATCCCACGGAGACGTAGAGGGCAACTCGCCAGGAATGTTGTCAAATATTGTAGCCGACATGTTAGGTTGGGTTAGGTTAGGTGATATTACGTTATTGATGTATATGAAGGTCAAACGGAGACGTAGAGGCCAACAAGACTGGAATGTCGTCAAATATTACCGCCGAGATGTTAGGTTGGGTTAGGTTAGGTTATATTACGTTATTGATGTATATGAGGGTTACACGGAGACGTAGAGGTCAACTCGCGAGGAATGTTGTCAGATATTACCGCCGACATGTTAGTTTGGGTTAGGTTTGGTTATATTACGTTATTGATGTATATAAAGGTCCCACGGATACGGAGAAGCCAACTCGCCACGAATGTTGTCAAATGTTACCGCCGAGACGTTAGGTTGGGTTAGGTTAGGTGATATTACGTTATTGATGTATATGAAGGCCAAACGGAGACGTAGAGGCCAACTCGCCTTTAATGTTGTCAAATCTTACCGCCGAGATGTTAGGTTGGGTGAGGTTAGGTTATATTACGTTAGTGATGTATATGAAGGTCAAACGGAAACGTAGAGGCCAACTCGCCAGGAATGTTGTCAAATATTGTCGCCGAGGTGTTAGGTTGGGTTAGGTAAGGTTATATTTCGTTATTGATGTATATAAAGGACCCACGGAGACGTAGAGGCCAACAAGACAGGAATGTCGTCAAATATTACAGCCGAGATGTTAGGTTGGGTTAGGTTAGGTTATATTAGGTTATAGATGTACATAAAGGTCCCACGGAGACGTAGATGCCAACAAGCCAGGAATGTGGTCAAATATTACCGCCGAGATGTTAGATTGGGTTGGGCTAGTTTATATTATGTTATTTATGTATATAAAGGTCCCACGGAGACGTAGATGCCAACAAGCCAGGAATGTGGTCAAATATTACCGCCGAGATGTTAGATTGGGTTAGGCTAGCTTATATTATGTTATTGATGTATATAAAGGTCCCACGTAGACGTAGAGGCCAACTCGCCAGGAATGTTGTCAAATATTACCGCCGAGATGATAGGTTGGGTTAGGCTAGCTTATATTATGTTATTGATGTATATAAAGGTCCCACGGATACGTAGAGGCCAACTCGCCAGAATTGTTGTCAAATATTACCGCCGAGAAGTTAGGTTGGGTTAGGTTATGTTATATTCCGTTATTGATGTATATAAAGGACCCACGGAGACGTAGTGGCCAACAAGACAGGAATGTCGTCAAATATTACCGCCGAGATGTTAGATTGGGTTAGGCTAGCTTATATTATGTTATTTATGTATATAAAGGTCCGACGGAGACGTAGATGCCAACAAGCCAGGAATGTGGTCAAATATTACCGCCGAGATGTTAGATTGGGTTAGGCTAGCTTATATTATGTTATTGATGTATATAAAGGTCCCACGGAGACGTAGAGGCCAACTTGCCAGGAATGCTTTCAAATATTACCGCCGAGATGTTAGGTTGGGGTAGGTTTGGTTATATTACGTTATAGATGTATATAAAGGTCCCACGCAGACGTAGAGGCCAACTCGCCGGAAATGTTGTCAAATATTACCGCCGATATGTTAGGTTGGGTGAGGTTAGGTTATATTACGTTAGTGATGTATATGAAGGTCAAACGGAAACGTAGAGGCCAACTCGCCACGAATGTTGTCAAATGTTACCGCCGAGACGTTAGGTTGGGTTAGGTTAGGTGATATTACGTTATTGATGTATATGAAGGCCAAACGGAGACGTAGAGGCCAACTCGCCTGGAATGTTGTCAAATCTTACCGCCGAGATGTTAGGTTGGGTGAGGTTAGGTTATATTACGTTAGTGATGTATATGAAGGTCAAACGGAAACGTAGAGGCCAACTCGCCAGGAATGTTGTCAAATATTGTCGCCGAGGTGTTAGGTTGGGTGAGGTTAGGTTATATTACGTTATTGATGTATATGAAGGTCAAGCGGAGACGTAGAGGCCAACTCGCCAGGAATGTTGTCAAATCTTACCGCCGAGATGTTAGGTTGGGTGAGGTTAGGTTATACTACGTTAGTGATGTATATGAAGGTCAAACGGAAACGTAGAGGCCAACTCGCCAGGAATGTTGTCAAATATTGTCGCCGAGGTGTTAGGTTGGGTTAGGTAAGGTTATATTACGTTATTGACGTATATAAAGGACCTACGGAGACGTAGAGGCCAACAAGACAGGAATGTCGTCAAATATTACCGCCGAGATGTTAGATTGGGTTAGGTTAGGTTATATTACGTTATTGACGTATGCAAAGGTCCCACGGAGACGCAGAGGCCAACAAGCCAGGAATGTGATCAAATATTACCGAAAAGGTGTTAGATTGGCTTAGGCTAGTTTATATTATGTTATTTATGTATATAAAGGTCCCACAGAGACGTAGATGCCAACAAGCCAGGAATGTGGTCAAATATTACCCGTCGAGATGTAAGATTGGGTTAGGCTAGCTTATATTATGTTATTGATGTATATAAAGATCCCACGGAGACGTAGAGGCCAACTCGCCAGGAATGTTGTCAAATATTGTAGCCGACATGTTAGGTTGGGTTAGGTTAGGTGATATTACGTTATTGATGTATATGAAGGTCAAACGGAGACGTAGAGGCCAACAAGACTGGAATGTCGTCAAATATTACCGCCGAGATGTTAGGTTGGGTTAGGTTAGGTTATATTACGTTATTGATGTATATGAGGGTTACACGGAGACGTAGAGGTCAACTCGCCAGGAATGTTGTCAGATATTACCGCCGACATGTTAGGTTGGGTGAGGTTAGGTTATATTCCGTTATTGATGTATATAAATGTCCCACGGAGACTTAGAGGCCAACTCTCCAGGAATGTTGTCAAATCTTACCGCCGAGATGTTAGGTTGGGTTAGGTTAGCTTGTATTACGTTATTGATGTATATGAAGGTCCCACGGGGACGTAGAGGCCAACTCGCCAGGAATGTTGTCAAATATTACCGCCGAGATGATAGGTTGGGTTAGGTTAGGATATATTACGTTATTGATGTATATAAAGGTCCCACGGAGACGTAGAGGCCAACAAGACAGGGATGTCGCCAAATATTACCGCCGAGATCTTAGATTGGGTTAGGTTAGGTTATATTACGTTACTGACGTATGCAAAGTTCCCACGGAGACGTAGAGGCCAACAAGCCAGGAATGTGGTCAAATATTACCGCCGAGATGTTAGGTTGGGTTAGGTTAGGTTATATTAGGTTATAGATGTACATAAAGGTCCCACGGAGACGTAGATGCCAACAAGCCAGGAATGTGGTCAAATATTACCGCCGAGATGTTAGATTGGGTTAGGCTAGCTTATATTATGTTATTTATGTATATAAAGGTCCCACGCAGACGTAGATGCCAACAAGCCAGGAATGTGGTCAAATATTACCGCCGAGATGTTAGATTGGGTTAGGCTAGCTTATATTATGTTATTGATGTATATAAAGGTCCCACGGAGACGTAGAGGCTAACTCGCCAGGAATGTTGTCAAATATTACCGCCGAGATGATAGGTTGGGTCAGGTTAGGATATATTACGTTATTGATGTATATAAAGGTCCCACGGAGACGTAGAGGCCAACTCGCCAGGAATGTGGTCAAATATTACCGCCGAGATGTTAGGTTGGGTTAGGTTAGGTTATATTAGGTTATAGATGTACATAAAGGTCCCACGGAGACGTAGATGCCAACAAGCCAGGAATGTGGTCAAATATTACCGCCGAGATGTTAGATTGGGTTAGGCTAGCTTATATTATGTTATTTATGTATATAAAGGTCCCACGGAGACGTAGATGCCAACAAGCCAGGAATGTGGTCAAATATTACCGCCGAGATGTTAGATTGGGTTAGGCTAGCTTATATTATGTTATTGATGTATATAAAGGTCCCACAGAGACGTAGATGCCAACAAGCCAGGAATGTGGTCAAATATTACCGTCGAGATGTAAGATTGGGTTAGGCTAGCTTATATTATGTTATTGATGTATATAAAGATCCCACGGAGACGTAGAGGCCAACTCGCCAGGAATGTTGTCAAATATTGTAGCCGACATGTTAGGTTGGGTTAGGTTAGGTGATATTACGTTATTGATGTATATGAAGGTCAAACGGAGACGTAGAGGCCAACAAGACTGGAATGTCGTCAAATATTACCGCCGAGATGTTAGGTTGGGTTAGGTTAGGTTATATTACGTTATTGATGTATATGAGGGTTACACGGAGACGTAGAGGTCAACTCGCCAGGAATGTTGTCAGATATTACCGCCGACATGTTAGTATGGGTTAGGTTTGGTTATATTACGTTATTGATGTATATAAAGGTCCCACGGATACGGAGAAGCCAACTCGCCACGAATGTTGTCAAATGTTACCGCCGAGACGTTAGGTTGGGTTAGGTTAGGTGATATTACGTTATTGATGTATATGAAGGCCAAACGGAGACGTAGAGGCCAACTCGCCTTTAATGTTGTCAAATCTTACCGCCGAGATGTTAGGTTGGGTGAGGTTAGGTTATATTACGTTAGTGATGTATATGAAGGTCAAACGGAAACGTAGAGGCCAACTCGCCAGGAATGTTGTCAAATATTGTCGCCGAGGTGTTAGGTTGGGTTAGGTAAGGTTATATTTCGTTATTGATGTATATAAAGGACCCACGGAGACGTAGAGGCCAACAAGACAGGAATGTCGTCAAATATTACAGCCGAGATGTTAGGTTGGGTTAGGTTAGGTTATATTAGGTTATAGATGTACATAAAGGTCCCACGGAGACGTAGATGCCAACAAGCCAGGAATGTGGTCAAATATTACCGCCGAGATGTTAGATTGGGTTAGGCTAGTTTATATTATGTTATTTATGTATATAAAGGTCCCACGGAGACGTAGATGCCAACAAGCCAGGAATGTGGTCAAATATTACCGCCGAGATGTTAGATTGGGTTAGGCTAGCTTATATTATGTTATTGATGTATATAAAGGTCCCACGTAGACGTAGAGGCCAACTCGCCAGGAATGTTGTCAAATATTACCGCCGAGATGATAGGTTGGGTTAGGCTAGCTTATATTATGTTATTGATGTATATAAAGGCCCCACGGATACGTAGAGGCCAACTCGCCAGAATTGTTGTCAAATATTACCGCCGAGAAGTTAGGTTGGGTTAGGTTATGTTATATTCCGTTATTGATGTATATAAAGGACCCACGGAGACGTAGTGGCCAACAAGACAGGAATGTCGTCAAATATTACCGCCGAGATGTTAGATTCGGTTAGGCTAGCTTATATTATGTTATTTATGTATATAAAGGTCCGACGGAGACGTAGATGCCAACAAGCCAGGAATGTGGTCAAATATTACCGCCGAGATGTTAGATTGGGTTAGGCTAGCTTATATTATGTTATTGATGTATATAAAGGTCCCACGGAGACGTAGAGGCCAACTTGCCAGGAATGCTTTCAAGTATTACCGCCGAGATGTTAGGTTGGGGTAGGTTTGGTTATATTACGTTATAGATGTATATAAAGGTCCCACGCAGACGTAGAGGCCAACTCGCCGGAAATGTTGTCAAATATTACCGCCGATATGTTAGGTTGGGTGAGGTTAGGTTATATTACGTTAGTGATGTATATGAAGGTCAAACGGAAACGTAGAGGCCAACTCGCCAGGAATGTTGTCAAATATTGTCGCCGAGATTTTAGGTTGGGTTAGGTTAGGTTATATTACGTTATTGATGTATACAAAGGTCCCACGGAGACGTAGAGGCCAACAAGCCTGGAATGTGGTCAAATATAACCGCCGAGATGTTAGAGTGGGTTAGGCAAGCTTATATTATGTTATTGATGTATATAAAGGTCCCACGGAGACGTAGAGGCCAACAAGACTGGAATGTCGTCAAATATTACCGCCGAGATGTTAGATTGGGTTAGGTTAGGTTATATTACGTTATTGACGTATGTAAAGGTCCCACGGAGACGCAGAGGCCAACAAGCCAGGAATGTGGTCAGATATTACCGAAGAGATGTTAGATTGGGTTAGGCTAGTTTATATTATGTTATTTATGTATATAAAGGTCCCACGGAGACGTAGATGCCAACAAGCCAGGAATGTGGTCAAATATTACCGCCGAGATGTTAGATTGGGTTAGGCTAGCTTATATTATGTTATTGATGTATATAAAGGGCCCACGTAGACGTAGAGGCCAACTCGCCAGGAATGTTGTCAAATATTACCGCCGAGATGATAGGTTGGGTTAGGCTAGCTTATATTATGTTATTGATGTATATAAAGGTCCCACGGATACGTAGAGGCCAACTCGCCAGAATTGTTGTCAAATATTACCGCCGAGAAGTTAGGTTGGGTTAGGTTATGTTATATTCCGTTATTGATGTATATAAAGGACCCACGGAGACGTAGTGGCTAACAAGACAGGAATGTCGTCAAATATTACCGCCGAGATGTTAGATTGGGTTAGGCTAGCTTATATTATGTTATTTATGTATATAATGGTCCGACGGAGACGTAGATGCCAACAAGCCAGGAATGTGGTCAAATATTACCGCCGAGATGTTAGATTGGGTTAGGCTAGCTTATATTATGTTATTGATGTATATAAAGGTCCCACGGAGACGTAGAGGCCAACTTGCCAGGAATGTTTTCAAATATTACCGCCGAGATGTTAGGTTGGGGTAGGTTTGGTTATATTACGTTATAGATGTATATAAAGGTCCCACGCAGACGTAGAGGCCAACTCGCCAGGAATGTTGTCAAATATTACCGCCGAGATGATAGGTTGGGTTAGGTTAGGTGATATTACGTTATTGATGTATATGAAGGTCAAACGGAGACGTAGAGGCCAACTCGCCAGGAATGTTGTCAAATATTACCGCCGAGATGTTAGGTTGGGTGAGGTTAGGTTATATTCCGTTATTGATGTATATAAATGTCCCACGGAGACTTAGAGGCCAACTCTCCAGGAATGTTGTCAAATCTTACCGCCGAGATGTTAGGTTGGGTTAGGTTAGCTTGTATTACGTTATTGATGTATATGAAGGTCAAACGGAGACGTAGAGGCCAACTCGCCAGGAATGTTGTCAAATATTACCGCCGAGATGTTAGGTTGGGTTAGGTTAGGTTATATTACGTTATTGATGTATATGAGGGTTACACGGAGACGTAGAGGTCAACTCGCCAGGAATGTTGTCAGATATTACCGCCGACATGTTAGGTTGGGTTAGGTTTGGTTATATTACGTTATTGATGTATATAAATGTCCCACGGATACGGAGAAGCCAACTCGCCACGAATGTTGTCAAATGTTACCGCCGACACGTTAGGTTGGGTTAGGTTAGGTGATATTACGTTATTGATGTATATGAAGGCCAAACGGAGACGTAGAGGCCAACTCGCCAGGAATGTTGTCAAATCTTACCGCCGAGATGTTAGGTTGGGTTAGGTTAGCTTATATTACGTTATTGATGTATATGAAGGTCAAACGGAGACGTAGAGGCCAACTCGCCAGGAATGTTGTCAAATATTACCGCCGTGATGTTAGGTTGGGTTAGGTTAGGTTATATTACGTTATTGATGTATATGAAGGTCAAGCGGAGACGTAGAGGCCAACTCGCCAGGAATGTTGTCAAATCTTACCGCCGAGATGTTAGGTTGGGTGAGGTTAGGTTATATTACGTTAGTGATGTATATGAAGGTCAAACGGAAACGTAGAGGCCAACTCGCCAGGAATGTTGTCAAATATTGTCGCCGAGGTGTTAGGTTGGGTTAGGTAAGGTTATATTACGTTATTGACGTATATAAAGGACCCACGGAGACGTAGAGGCCAACAAGACAGGAATGTCGTCAAATATTACCGCCGAGATGTTAGATTGGGTTAGGTTAGGTTATATTACGTTATTGACGTATGCAAAGGTCCCACGGAGACGCAGAGGCCAACAAGCCAGGAATGTGATCAAATATTACCGAAAAGGTGTTAGATTGGCTTAGGCTAGTTTATATTATGTTATTTATGTATATAAAGGTCCCACAGAGACATAGATGCCAACAAGCCAGGAATGTGGTCAAATATTACCGTCGAGATGTAAGATTGGGTTAGGCTAGCTTATATTATGTTATTGATGTATATAAAGATCCCACGGAGACGTAGAGGCCAACTCGCCAGGAATGTTGTCAAATATTGTAGCCGACATGTTAGGTTGGGTTAGGTTAGGTGATATTACGTTATTGATGTATATGAAGGTCAAACGGAGACGTAGAGGCCAACAAGACTGGAATGTCGTCAAATATTACCGCCGAGATGTTAGGTTGGGTTAGGTTAGGTTATATTACGTTATTGATGTATATGAGGGTTACACGGAGACGTAGAGGTCAACTCGCCAGGAATGTTGTCAGATATTACCGCCGACATGTTAGGTTGGGTGAGGTTAGGTTATATTCCGTTATTGATGTATATAAATGTCCCACGGAGACTTAGAGGCCAACTCTCCAGGAATGTTGTCAAATCTTACCGCCGAGATGTTAGGTTGGGTTAGGTTAGCTTGTATTACGTTATTGATGTATATGAAGTCCCACGGGGACGTAGAGGCCAACTCGCCAGGAATGTTGTCAAATATTACCGCCGAGATGATAGGTTGGGTTAGGTTAGGATATATTACGTTATTGATGTATATAAAGGTCCCACGGAGACGTAGAGGCCAACAAGACAGGGATGTCGCCAAATATTACCGCCGAGATCTTAGATTGGGTTAGGTTAGGTTATACTACGTTACTGACGTATGCAAAGTTCCCACGGAGACGTAGAGGCCAACAAGCCAGGAATGTGGTCAAATATTACCGCCGAGATGTTAGGTTGGGTTAGGTTAGGTTATATTAGGTTATAGATGTACATAAAGGTCCCACGGATACGTAGATGCCAACAAGCCAGGAATGTGGTCAAATATTACCGCCGAGATGTTAGATTGGGTTAGGCTAGCTTATATTATGTTATTTATGTATATAAAGGTCCCACGGAGACGTAGATGCCAACAAGCCAGGAATGTGGTCAAATATTACCGCCGAGATGTTAGATTGGGTTAGGCTAGCTTATATTATGTTATTGATGTATATAAAGGTCCCACGGAGACGTAGAGGCTAACTCGCCAGGAATGTTGTCAAATATTACCGCCGAGATGATAGGTTGGGTCAGGTTAGGATATATTACGTTATTGATGTATATAAAGGTCCCACGGAGACGTAGAGGCCAACTCGCCAGGAATGTGGTCAAATATTACCGCCGAGATGTTAGGTTGGGTTAGGTTAGGTTATATTAGGTTATAGATGTACATAAAGGTCCCACGGAGACGTAGATGCCAACAAGCCAGGAATGTGGTCAAATATTACCGCCGAGATGTTAGATTGGGTTAGGCTAGCTTATATTATGTTATTTATGTATATAAAGGTCCCACGGAGACGTAGATGCCAACAAGCCAGGAATGTGGTCAAATATTACCGCCGAGATGTTAGATTGGGTTAGGCTAGCTTATATTATGTTATTGATGTATATAAAGGTCCCACGGAGACGTAGAGGCCAACTTGCCAGGAATGTTTTCAAATATTACCGCCGAGATGTTAGGTTGGGGTAGGTTTGGTTATATTACGTTATAGATGTATATAAAGGTCCCACGCAGACGTAGAGGCCAACTCGCCAGGAATGTTGTCAAATATTACCGCCGAGATGATAGGTTGGGTTAGGTTAGGTGATATTACGTTATTGATGTATATGAAGGTCAAACGGAGACGTAGAGGCCAACTCGCCAGGAATGTTGTCAAATATTACCGCCGAGATGTTAGGTTGGGTGAGGTTAGGTTATATTCCGTTATTGATGTATATAAATGTCCCACGGAGACTTAGAGGCCAACTCTCCAGGAATGTTGTCAAATCTTACCGCCGAGATGTTAGGTTGGGTTAGGTTAGCTTGTATTACGTTATTGATGTATATGAAGGTCAAACGGAGACGTAGAAGCCAACTCGCCAGGAATGTTGTCAAATATTACCGCCGAGATGTTAGGTTGGGTTAGGTTAGGTTATATTACGTTATTGATGTATATGAGGGTTACACGGAGACGTAGAGGTCAACTCGCCAGGAATGTTGTCAGATATTACCGCCGACATGTTAGGTTGGGTTAGGTTTGGTTATATTACGTTATTGATGTATATAAATGTCCCACGGATACGGAGAAGCCAACTCGCCACGAATGTTGTCAAATGTTACCGCCGACACGTTAGGTTGGGTTAGGTTAGGTGATATTACGTTATTGATGTATATGAAGGCCAAACGGAGACGTAGAGGCCAACTCGCCAGGAATGTTGTCAAATCTTACCGCCGAGATGTTAGGTTGGGTTAGGTTAGCTTATATTACGTTATTGATGTATATGAAGGTCAAACGGAGACGTAGAGGCCAACTCGCCAGGAATGTTGTCAAATATTACCGCCGTGATGTTAGGTTCGGTTAGGTTAGGTTATATTACGTTATTGATGTATATGAAGGTCAAGCGGAGACGTAGAGGCCAACTCGCCAGGAATGTTGTCAAATCTTACCGCCGAGATGTTAGGTTGGGTGAGGTTAGGTTATATTACGTTAGTGATGTATATGAAGGTCAAACGGAAACGTAGAGGCCAACTCGCCAGGAATGTTGTCAAATATTGTCGCCGAGGTGTTAGGTTGGGTTAGGTAAGGTTATATTACGTTATTGACGTATATAAAGGACCCACGGAGACGTAGAGGCCAACAAGACAGGAATGTCGTCAAATATTACCGCCGAGATGTTAGATTGGGTTAGGTTAGGTTATATTACGTTATTGACGTATGCAAAGGTCCCACGGAGACGCAGAGGCCAACAAGCCAGGAATGTGATCAAATATTACCGAAAAGGTGTTAGATTGGCTTAGGCTAGTTTATATTATGTTATTTATGTATATAAAGGTCCCACAGAGACGTAGATGCCAACAAGCCAGGAATGTGGTCAAATATTACCGTCGAGATGTAAGATTGGGTTAGGCTAGCTTATATTATGTTATTGATGTATATAAAGATCCCACGGAGACGTAGAGGCCAACTCGCCAGGAATGTTGTCAAATATTGTAGCCGACATGTTAGGTTGGGTTAGGTTAGGTGATATTACGTTATTGATGTATATGAAGGTCAAACGGAGACGTAGAGGCCAACAAGACTGGAATGTCGTCAAATATTACCGCCGAGATGTTAGGTTGGGTTAGGTTAGGTTATATTACGTTATTGATGTATATGAGGGTTACACGGAGACGTAGAGGTCAACTCGCCAGGAATGTTGTCAGATATTACCGCCGACATGTTAGGTTGGGTGAGGTTAGGTTATATTACGTTATTGATGTATATAAATGTCCCACGGATACGGAGAAGCCAACTCGCCACGAATGTTGTCAAATGTTACCGCCGACACGTTAGGTTGGGTTAGGTTAGGTGATATTACGTTATTGATGTATATGAAGGTCCCACGGGGACGAAGAGGCCAACTCGCCAGGAATGTTGTCAAATATTACCGCCGAGATGATAGGTTGGGTTAGGTTAGGATATATTACGTTATTGATGTATATAAAGGTCCCACGGAGACGTAGAGGCCAACAAGACAGGGATGTCGCCAAATATTACCGCCGAGATCTTAGATTGGGTTAGGTTAGGTTATATTACGTTACTGACGTATGCAAAGTTCCCACGGAGACGTAGAGGCCAACAAGCCAGGAATGTGGTCAAATATTACCGCCGAGATGTTAGGTTGGGTTAGGTTAGGTTATATTAGGTTATAGATGTACATAAAGGTCCCACGGAGACGTAGATGCCAACAAGCCAGGAATGTGGTCAAATATTACCGCCGAGATGTTAGATTGGGTTAGGCTAGCTTATATTATGTTATTTATGTATATAAAGGTCCCACGGAGACGTAGATGCCAACAAGCCAGGAATGTGGTCAAATATTACCGCCGAGATGTTAGATTGGGTTAGGCTAGCTTATATTATGTTATTGATGTATATAAAGGTCCCACGGAGACGTAGAGGCTAACTCGCCAGGAATGTTGTCAAATATTACCGCCGAGATGATAGGTTGGGTCAGGTTAGGATATATTACGTTATTGATGTATATAAAGGTCCCACGGAGACGTAGATGCCAACAAGCCAGGAATGAGGTCAAATATTACCGCCGAGATGTTAGATTGGGTTAGGCTAGCTTATATTATGTTATTTATGTATATAAAGGTCCCACGGAGACGTAGATGCCAACAAGCCAGGAATGTGGTCAAATATTACCGCCGAGATGTTAGATTGGGTTAGGCTAGCTTATATTATGTTATTGATGTATATAAAGGTCCCACAGAGACGTAGATGCCAACAAGCCAGGAATGTGGTCAAATATTACCGTCGAGATGTAAGATTGGGTTAGGCTAGCTTATATTATGTTATTGATGTATATAAAGAACCCACGGAGACGTAGAGGTCAACTCGCCAGGAATGTTGTCAGATATTACCGCCGACATGTTAGTTTGGGTTAGGTTTGGTTATATTACGTTATTGATGTATATAAAGGTCCCACGGATACGGAGAAGCCAACTCGCCACGAATGTTGTCAAATGTTACCGCCGAGACGTTAGGTTGGGTTAGGTTAGGTGATATTACGTTATTGATGTATATGAAGGCCAAACGGAGACGTAGAGGCCAACTCGCCTGGAATGTTGTCAAATCTTACCGCCGAGATGTTAGGTTGGGTGAGGTTAGGTTATATTACGTTAGTGATGTATATGAAGGTCAAACGGAAACGTAGAGGCCAACTCGCCAGGAATGTTGTCAAATATTGTCGCCGAGGTGTTAGGTTGGGTGAGGTTAGGTTATATTACGTTATTGATGTATATGAAGGTCAAGCGGAGACGTAGAGGCCAACTCGCCAGGAATGTTGTCAAATCTTACCGCCGAGATGTTAGGTTGGGTGAGGTTATGTTATATTACGTTAGTGATGTATATGAAGGTCAAACGGAAACGTAGAGGCCAACTCGCCAGGAATGTTGTCAAATATTGTCGCCGAGGTGTTAGGTTGGGTTAGGTAAGGTTATATTACGTTATTGACGTATATAAAGGACCCACGGAGACGTAGAGGCCAACAAGACAGGAATGTCGTCAAATATTACCGCCGAGATGTTAGATTGGGTTAGGTTAGGTTATATTACGTTATTGACGTAT
The DNA here is from genome assembly GCA_963969225.1 of Xylocopa violacea. Classification (NCBI taxonomy): domain Eukaryota; kingdom Metazoa; phylum Arthropoda; class Insecta; order Hymenoptera; family Apidae; genus Xylocopa; species Xylocopa violacea. The sequence continues at coordinate 4,288,851 of CAXAJV010000836.1, read as the reverse complement.
GCAAAGGTCCCACGGAGACGCAGAGGCCAACAAGCCAGGAATGTGATCAAATATTACCGAAAAGGTGTTAGATTGGCTTAGGCTAGTTTATATTATGTTATTTATGTATATAAAGGTCCCACAGAGACGTAGATGCCAACAAGCCAGGAATGTGGTCAAATATTACCGTCGAGATGTGAGATTGGGTTAGGCTAGCTTATATTATGTTATTGATGTATATAAAGGTCCCACGGAGACGTAGAGGCCAACTCGCCAGGAATGTTGTCAAATATTGTAGCCGACATGTTAGGTTGGGTTAGGTTAGGTGATATTACGTTATTGATGTATATGAAGGTCAAACGGAGACGTAGAGGCCAACAAGACTGGAATGTCGTCAAATATTACCGCCGAGATGTTAGGTTGGGTTAGGTTAGGTTATATTACGTTATTGATGTATATGAGGGTTACACGGAGACGTAGAGGTCAACTCGCCAGGAATGTTGTCAGATATTACCGCCGACATGTTAGGTTGGGTGAGGTTAGGTTATATTCCGTTATTGATGTATATAAATGTCCCAAGGAGACTTAGAGGCCAACTCTCCAGGAATGTTGTCAAATCTTACCGCCGAGATGTTAGGTTGGGTTAGGTTAGCTTGTATTACGTTATTGATGTATATGAAGGTCCCACGGGGACGTAGAGGCCAACTCGCCAGGAATGTTGTCAAATATTACCGCCGAGATGATAGGTTGGGTTAGGTTAGGATATATTACGTTATTGATGTATATAAAGGTCCCATGGAGACGTAGAGGCCAACAAGACAGGGATGTCGCCAAATATTACCGCCGAGATCTTAGATTGGGTTAGGTTAGGTTATATTACGTTACTGACGTATGCAAAGTTCCCACGGAGACGTAGATGCCAACAAGCCAGGAATGTGGTCAAATATTACCGCCGAGATGTTAGATTGGGTTAGGCTAGCTTATATTATGTTATTTATGTATATAAAGGTCCCACGGAGACGTAGATGCCAACAAGCCAGGAATGTGGTCAAATATTACCGCCGAGATGTTAGATTGGGTTAGGCTAGCTTATATTATGTTATTGATGTATATAAAGGTCCCACGGAGACGTAGAGGCTAACTCGCCAGGAATGTTGTCAAATATTACCGCCGAGATGATAGGTTGGTTCAGGTTAGGATATATTACGTTATTGATGTATATAAAGGTCCCACGGAGACGTAGAGGCCAACTCGCCAGGAATGTGGTCAAATATTACCGCCGAGATGTTAGGTTGGGTTAGGTTAGGTTATATTAGGTTATAGATGTACATAAAGGTCCCACGGAGACGTAGATGCCAACAAGCCAGGAATGTGGTCAAATATTACCGCCGAGATGTTAGATTGGGTTAGGCTAGCTTATATTATGTTATTTATGTATATAAAGGTCCCACGGAGACGTAGATGCCAACAAGCCAGGAATGTGGTCAAATATTACCGCCGAGATGTTAGATTGGGTTAGGCTAGCTTATATTATGTTATTGATGTATATAAAGGTCCCACAGAGACGTAGATGCCAACAAGCCAGGAATGTGGTCAAATATTACCGTCGAGATGTAAGATTGGGTTAGGCTAGCTTATATTATGTTATTGATGTATATAAAGATCCCACGGAGACGTAGAGGCCAACTCGCCAGGAATGTTGTCAAATATTGTAGCCGACATGTTAGGTTGGGTTAGGTTAGGTGATATTACGTTATTGATGTATATGAAGGTCAAACGGAGACGTAGAGGCCAACAAGACTGGAATGTCGTCAAATATTACCGCCGAGATGTTAGGTTGGGTTAGGTTAGGTTATATTACGTTATTGATGTATATGAGGGTTACACGGAGACGTAGAGGTCAACTCGCCAGGAATGTTGTCAGATATTACCGCCGACATGTTAGTTTGGGTTAGGTTTGGTTATATTACGTTATTGATGTATATAAAGGTCCCACGGATACGGAGAAGCCAACTCGCCACGAATGTTGTCAAATGTTACCGCCGAGACGTTAGGTTGGGTTAGGTTAGGTGATATTACGTTATTGATGTATATGAAGGCCAAACGGAGACGTAGAGGCCAACTCGCCTGGAATGTTGTCAAATCTTACCGCCGAGATGTTAGGTTGGGTGAGGTTAGGTTATATTACGTTAGTGATGTATATGAAGGTCAAACGGAAACGTAGAGGCCAACTCGCCAGGAATGTTGTCAAATATTGTCGCCGAGGTGTTAGGTTGGGTTAGGTAAGGTTATATTTCGTTATTGATGTATATAAAGGACCCACGGAGACGTAGAGGCCAACAAGACAGGAATGTCGTCAAATATTACAGCCGAGATGTTAGGTTGGGTTAGGTTAGGTTATATTAGGTTATAGATGTACATAAAGGTCCCACGGAGACGTAGATGCCAACAAGCCAGGAATGTGGTCAAATATTACCGCCGAGATGTTAGATTGGGTTAGGCTAGTTTATATTATGTTATTTATGTATATAAAGGTCCCACGGAGACGTAGATGCCAACAAGCCAGGAATGTGGTCAAATATTACCGCCGAGATGTTAGATTGGGTTAGGCTAGCTTATATTATGTTATTGATGTATATAAAGGTCCCACGTAGACGTAGAGGCCAACTCGCCAGGAATGTTGTCAAATATTACCGCCGAGATGATAGGTTGGGTTAGGCTAGCTTATATTATGTTATTGATGTATATAAAGGTCCCACGGATACGTAGAGGCCAACTCGCCAGAATTGTTGTCAAATATTACCGCCGAGAAGTTAGGTTGGGTTAGGTTATGTTATATTCCGTTATTGATGTATATAAAGGACCCACGGAGACGTAGTGGCCAACAAGACAGGAATGTCGTCAAATATTACCGCCGAGATGTTAGATTGGGTTAGGCTAGCTTATATTATGTTATTTATGTATATAAAGGTCCGACGGAGACGTAGATGCCAACAAGCCAGGAATGTGGTCAAATATTACCGCCGAGATGTTAGATTGGGTTAGGCTAGCTTATATTATGTTATTGATGTATATAAAGGTCCCACGGAGACGTAGAGGCCAACTTGCCAGGAATGTTTTCAAATATTACCGCCGAGATGTTAGGTTGGGGTAGGTTTGGTTATATTACGTTATAGATGTATATAAAGGTCCCACGCAGACGTAGAGGCCAACTCGCCAGGAATGTTGTCAAATATTACCGCCGAGATGATAGGTTGGGTTAGGTTAGGTGATATTACGTTATTGATGTATATGAAGGTCAAGCGGAGACGTAGAGGCCAACTCGCCAGGAATGTTGTCAAATCTTACCGCCGAGATGTTAGGTTGGGTTAGGTTGGGTTATATTACGTTATTGATGTATATGAGGGTTACACGGAGACGTAGAGGTCAACTCGCCAGGAATGTTGTCAGATATTACCGCCGACATGTTAGGTTGGGTTAGGTTTGGTTATATTACGCTATTGATGTATATAAATGTCCCACGGATACGGAGAAGCCAACTCGCCACGAATGTTGTCAAATGTTACCGCCGACACGTTAGGTTGGGTTAGGTTAGGTGATATTACGTTATTGATGTATATGAAGGCCAAACGGAGACGTAGAGGCCAACTCGCCAAGAATGTTGTCAAATCTTACCGCCGAGATGTTAGGTTGGGTTAGGTTAGCTTATATTACGTTATTGATGTATATGAAGGTCAAACGGAGACGTAGAGGCCAACTCGCCAGGAATGTTGTCAAATATTACCGCCGTGATGTGAGGTTGGGTTAGGTTAGGTTATATTACGTTATTGATGTATATGAAGGTCAAGCGGAGACGTAGAGGCCAACTCGCCAGGAATGTTGTCAAATCTTACTGCCGAGATGTTAGGTTGGGTGAGGTTAGGTTATATTACGTTAGTGATGTATATGAAGGTCAAACGGAAACGTAGAGGCCAACTCGCCAGGAATGTTGTCAAATATTGTCGCCGAGGTGTTAGGTTGGGTTAGGTAAGGTTATATTACGTTATTGACGTATATAAAGGACCCACGGAGACGTAGAGGCCAACAAGACAGGAATGTCGTCAAATATTACCGCCGAGATGTTAGATTGGGTTAGGTTAGGTTATATTACGTTATTGACGTATGCAAAGGTCCCACGGAGACGCAGAGGCCAACAAGCCAGGAATGTGATCAAATATTACCGAAAAGGTGTTAGATTGGCTTAGGCTAGTTTATATTATGTTATTTATGTATATAAAGGTCCCACAGAGACGTAGATGCCAACAAGCCAGGAATGTGGTCAAATATTACCGTCGAGATGTAAGATTGGGTTAGGCTAGCTTATATTATGTTATTGATGTATATAAAGATCCCACGGAGACGTAGAGGCCAACTCGCCAGGAATGTTGTCAAATATTGCAGCCGACATGTTAGGTTGGGTTAGGTTAGGTGATATTACGTTATTGATGTATATGAAGGTCAAACGGAGACGTAGAGGCCAACAAGACTGGAATGTCGTCAAATATTACCGCCGAGATGTTAGGTTGGGTTAGGTTAGGTTATATTACGTTATTGATGTATATGAGGGTTACACGGAGACGTAGAGGTCAACTCGCCAGGAATGTTGTCAGATATTACCGCCGACATGTTAGGTTGGGTGAGGTTAGGTTATATTCCGTTATTGATGTATATAAATGTCCCACGGAGACTTAGAGGCCAACTCTCCAGGAATGTTGTCAAATCTTACCGCCGAGATGTTAGGTTGGGTTAGGTTAGCTTGTATTACGTTATTGATGTATATGAAGGTCCCACGGGGACGTAGAGGCCAACTCGCCAGGAATGTTGTCAAATATTACCGCCGAGATGATAGGTTGGGTTAGGTTAGGATATATTACGTTATTGATGTATATAAAGGTCCCACGGAGACGTAGAGGCCAACAAGACAGGGATGTCGCCAAATATTACCGCCGAGATCTTAGATTGGGTTAGGTTAGGTTATATTACGTTACTGACGTATGCAAAGTTCCCACGGAGACGTAGAGGCCAACAAGCCAGGAATGTGGTCAAATATTACCGCCGAGATGTTAGGTTGGGTTAGGTTAGGTTATATTAGGTTATAGATGTACATAAAGGTCCCACGGAGACGTAGATGCCAACAAGCCAGGAATGTGGTCAAATATTACAGCCGAGATGTTAGATTGGGTTAGGCTAGCTTATATTATGTTATTTATGTATATAAAGGTCCCACGGAGACGTAGATGCCAACAAGCCAGGAATGTGGTCAAATATTACCGCCGAGATGTTAGATTGGGTTAGGCTAGCTTATATTATGTTATTGATGTATATGAAGGTCAAACGGAGACGTAGAGGCCAACTCGCCAGGAATGTTGTCAAATATTACCGCCGAGATGTTAGGTTGGGTGAGGTTAGGTTATATTACGTTAGTGATGTATATGAAGGTCAAACGGAAACGTAGAGGCCAACTCGCCAGGAATGTTGTCAAATATTGTCGCCGAGGTGTTAGGTTGGGTTAGGTAAGGTTATATTACGTTATTGATGTATATAAAGGACCCACGGAGACGTAGAGGCCAACAAGACAGGAATGTCGTCAAATATTACAGCCGAGATGTTAGGTTGGGTTAGGTAAGGTTATATTACGTTATTGATGTACATAAAGGTCCCACGGAGACGTAGATGCCAACAAGCCAGGAATGTGGTCAAATATTACCGCCGAGATGTTAGATTGGGTTAGGCTAGCTTATATTACGTTATTGACGTATGCAATGGTCCCACGGAGACGCAGAGGCCAACAAGCCAGGAATGTGATCAAATATTACCGAAAAGGTGTTAGATTGGCTTAGGCTAGTTTATATTATGTTATTGATGTATATAAAGGTCCCACAGAGACGTAGATGCCAACAAGCCAGGAATGTGGTCAAATATTACCGTCGAGATGTAAGATTGGGTTAGGCTAGCTTATATTATGTTATTGATGTATATAAAGATCCCACGGAGACGTAGAGGCCAACTCGCCAGGAATGTTGTCAAATATTGTAGCCGACATGTTAAGTTGGGTTAGGTTAGGTGATATTACGTTATTGATGTATATGAAGGTCAAACGGAGACGTAGAGGCCAACAAGACTGGAATGTCGTCAAATATTACCGCCGAGATGTTAGGTTGGGTTAGGTTAGGTTATATTACGTTATTGATGTATATGAGGGTTACACGGAGACGTAGAGGTCAACTCGCCAGGAATGTTGTCAGATATTACCGCCGACATGTTAGGTTGGGTGAGGTTAGGTTATATTCCGTTATTGATGTATATAAATGTCCCACGGAGACTTAGAGGCCAACTCTCCAGGAATGTTGTCAAATCTTACCGCCGAGATGTTAGGTTGGGTTAGGTTAGCTTGTATTACGTTATTGATGTATATGAAGGTCCCACGGGGACGTAGAGGCCAACTCGCCAGGAATGTTGTCAAATGTTACCGCCGAGACGTTAGGTTGGGTTAGGTTAGGTTATATTAGGTTATAGATGTACATAAAGGTCCCACGGAGACGTAGATGCCAACAAGCCAGGAATGTGGTCAAATATTACAGCCGAGATGTTAGATTGGGTTAGGCTAGCTTATATTATGTTATTTATGTATATAAAGGTCCCACGGAGACGTAGATGCCAACAAGCCAGGAATGTGGTCAAATATTACCGCCGAGATGTTAGATTGGGTTAGGCTAGCTTATATTATGTTATTGATGTATATGAAGGTCAAACGGAGACGTAGAGTCCAACTCGCCAGGAATGTTGTCAAATATTACCGCCGAGATGTTAGGTTGGGTGAGGTTAGGTTATATTACGTTAGTGATGTATATGAAGGTCAAACGGAAACGTAGAGGCCAACTCGCCAGGAATGTTGTCAAATATTGTCGCCGAGGTGTTAGGTTGGGTTAGGTAAGGTTATATTACGTTATTGATGTATATAAAGGACCCACGGAGGCGTAGAGGCCAACAAGACAGGAATGTCGTCAAATATTACCGCCGAGATGTTAGATTGGGTTAGGTTAGGTTATATTACGTTATTGACGTACGCAATGGTCCCACGGAGACGCAGAGGCCAACAAGCCAGGAATGTGATCAAATATTACCGAAAAGGTGTTAGATTGGCTTAGGCTAGTTTATATTATGTTATTTATGTATATAAAGGTCCCACAGAGACGTAGATGCCAACAAGCCAGGAATGTGGTCAAATATTACCGTCGAGATGTAAGATTGGGTTAGGCTAGCTTATATTATGTTATTGATGTATATAAAGATCCCACGGAGACGTAGAGGCCAACTCGCCAGGAATGTTGTCAAATATTGTAGCCGACATGTTAGGTTGGGTTAGGTTAGGTGATATTACGTTATTGATGTATATGAAGGTCAAACGGAGACGTAGAGGCCAACAAGACTGGAATGTCGTCAAATATTACCGCCGAGATGTTAGGTTGGGTTAGGTTAGGTTATATTACGTTATTGATGTATATGAGGGTTACACGGAGACGTAGAGGTCAACTCGCCAGGAATGTTGTCAGATATTACCGCCGACATGTTAGTTTGGGTTAGGTTTGGTTATATTACGTTATTGATGTATATAAAGGTCCCACGGATACGGAGAAGCCAACTCGCCACGAATGTTGTCAAATGTTACCGCCGAGACGTTAGGTTGGGTTAGGTTAGGTGATATTACGTTATTGATGTATATGAAGGCCAAACGGAGACGTAGAGGCCAACTCGCCTGGAATGTTGTCAAATCTTACCGCCGAGATGTTAGGTTGGGTGAGGTTAGGTTATATTACGTTAGTGATGTATATGAAGGTCAAACGGAAACGTAGAGGCCAACTCGCCAGGAATGTTGTCAAATATTGTCGCCGAGGTGTTAGGTTGGGTTAGGTAAGGTTATATTACGTTATTGATGTATATAAAGGACCCACGGAGACGTAGAGGCCAACAAGACAGGAATGTCGTCAAATATTACAGCCGAGATGTTAGGTTGGGTTAGGTAAGGTTATATTACGTTATTGATGTACATAAAGGTCCCACGGAGACGTAGATGCCAACAAGCCAGGAATGTGGTCAAATATTACCGCCGAGATGTTAGATTGGGTTAGGCTAGCTTATATTACGTTATTGACGTATGCAATGGTCCCACGGAGACGCAGAGGCCAACAAGCCAGGAATGTGATCAAATATTACCGAAAAGGTGTTAGATTGGCTTAGGCTAGTTTATATTATGTTATTGATGTATATAAAGGTCCCACAGAGACGTAGATGCCAACAAGCCAGGAATGTGGTCAAATATTACCGTCGAGATGTAAGATTGGGTTAGGCTAGCTTATATTATGTTATTGATGTATATAAAGATCCCACGGAGACGTAGAGGCCAACTCGCCAGGAATGTTGTCAAATATTGTAGCCGACATGTTAAGTTGGGTTAGGTTAGGTGATATTACGTTATTGATGTATATGAAGGTCAAACGGAGACGTAGAGGCCAACAAGACTGGAATGTCGTCAAATATTACCGCCGAGATGTTAGGTTGGGTTAGGTTAGGTTATATTACGTTATTGATGTATATGAGGGTTACACGGAGACGTAGAGGTCAACTCGCCAGGAATGTTGTCAGATATTACCGCCGACATGTTAGTTTGGGTTAGGTTTGGTTATATTACGTTATTGATGTATATAAAGGTCCCACGGATACGGAGAAGCCAACTCGCCACGAATGTTGTCAAATGTTACCGCCGAGACGTTAGGTTGGGTTAGGTTAGGTGATATTACGTTATTGATGTATATGAAGGCCAAACGGAGACGTAGAGGCCAACAAGACAGGAATGTCGTCAAATATTACCGCCGAGATGTTAGGTTGGGTTAGGTTAGGTTATATTACGTTATTGATGTATATGAGGGTTACACGGAGACGTAGAGGTCAACTCGCCAGGAATGTTGTCAGATATTACCGCCGACATGTTAGGTTGGGTGAGGTTAGGTTATATTCCGTTATTGATGTATATAAATGTCCCACGGAGACTTAGAGGCCAACTCTCCAGGAATGTTGTCAAATCTTACCGCCGAGATGTTAGGTTGGGTTAGGTTAGCTTGTATTACGTTATTGATGTATATGAAGGTCCCACGGGGACGTAGAGGCCAACTCGCCAGGAATGTTGTCAAATGTTACCGCCGAGACGTTAGGTTGGGTTAGGTTAGGTGATATTACGTTATTGATGTATATAAAGGTCCCACGGATACGGAGAAGCCAACTCGCCACGAATGTTGTCAAATGTTACCGCCGAGACGTTAGGTTGGGTTAGGTTAGGTGATATTACGTTATTGATGTATATGAAGGCCAAACGGAGACGTAGAGGCCAACTCGCCTGGAATGTTGTCAAATCTTACCGCCGAGATGTTAGGTTGGGTTAGGTTAGCTTATATTACGTTATTGATGTATATGAAGGTCAAACGGAGACGTAGAGGCCAACTCGCCAGGAATGTTGTCAAATATTCCCGCCGAGATGTTAGGTTGGGTTAGGTTAGGTTATATTGCGTTATTGACGTATATAAAGGTCCCACGGGGACGTAGTGGCCAACTCGCCAGGAATGTTGTCAAATATTACCGCCGAGATGATAGGTTGGGTTAGGTTAGGTGATATTACGTTATTGATGTATATGAAGGTCAAACGGAGACGTAGAGGCCAACTCGCCAGGAATGTTGTCAAATATTACCGCCGAGATGTTAGGTTGGGTTAGGTTAGGTTATATTACGTTAGTGATGTATATGAAGGTCAAACGGAGACGTAGAGGCCAACTCGCCAGGAATGTGGTCAAATATTACCGCCGAGATGTTAGGTTGGGTTAGGTTAGGTTATATTAGGTTATAGATGTACATAAAGGTCCCACGGAGACGTAGAGGCCAACAAGACAGGAATGTCGCCAAATATTACAGCCGAGATGTTAGGTTGGGTTAGGTTAGGTTATATTAGGTTATAGATGTACATAAAGGTCCCACGGAGACGTAGATGCCAACAAGCCAGGAATGTGGTCAAATATTACCGCCGAGATGTTAGATTGGGTTACGCTAGCTTATATTATGTTATTTATGTATATAAAGGTCCCACAGAGACGTAGATGCCAACAAGCCAGGAATGTGGTCAAATATTACCGTCGAGATGTAAGATTGGGTTAGGCTAGCTTATATTATGTTATTGATGTATATAAAGATCCCACGGAGACGTAGAGGCCAACTTGCCAGGAATGTTGTCAAATATTGTAGCCGACATGTTAGGTTGGGTTAGGTTAGGTGATATTACGTTATTGATGTATATGAAGGTCAAACGGAGACGTAGAGGCCAACAAGACAGGGATGTCGCCAAATATTACCGCCGAGATCTTAGATTGGGTTAGGTTAGGTTATATTACGTTACTGACGTATGCAAAGTTCCCACGGAGACGTAGAGGCCAACAAGCCAGGAATGTGGTCAAATATTACCGCCGAGATGTTAGGTTGGGTTAGGTTAGGTTATATTAGGTTATAGATGTACATAAAGGTCCCACGGAGACGTAGATGCCAACAAGCCAGGAATGTGGTCAAATATTACCGCCGAGATGTTAGCTTGGGTTAGGCTAGCTTATATTATGTTATTTATGTATATAAAGGTCCCACGGAGACGTAGATGCCAACAAGCCAGGAATGTGTTCAAATATTACCGCCGAGATGTTAGATTGGGTTAGGCTAGCTTATATTATGTTATTGATGTATATAAAGGTCCCACGGAGACTTAGAGGCTAACTCGCCAGGAATGTTGTCAAATATTACCGCCGAGATGATAGGTTGGGTCAGGTTAGGATATATTACGTTATTGATGTATATAAAGGTCCCACGGAGACGTAGAGGCCAACTCGCCAGGAATGTGGTCAAATATTACCGCCGAGATGTTAGGTTGGGTTAGGTTAGGTTATATTAGGTTATAGATGTACATAAAGGTCCCACGGAGACGTAGATGCCAACAAGCCAGGAATGTGGTCAAATATTACCGCCGAGATGTTAGATTGGGTTAGGCTAGCTTATATTATGTTATTTATGTATATAAAGGTCCCACGGAGACGTAGATGCCAACAAGCCAGGAATGTGGTCAAATATTACCGCCGAGATGTTAGATTGGGTTAGGCTAGCTTATATTATGTTATTGATGTATATGAAGGTCAAACGGAGACGTAGAGGCCAACTCGCCAGGAATGTTGTCAAATATTACCGCCGAGATGTTAGGTTGGGTTAGGTTAGGTTATATTACGTTATTGATGTATATGAAGGTCAAACGGAGACGTAGAGGCCAACTCGCCAGGAATGTTGTCAAATATTACCGCCGAGATGTTAGGTTGGGTTAGGTTAGGTTATATTACGTTATTGATGTATATGAAGGTCAAGCGGAGACGTAGAGGCCAACTCGCCAGGAATGTTGTCAAATCTTACCGCCGAGATGTTAGGTTGGGTGAGGTTAGGTTATATTACGTTAGTGATGTATATGAAGGTCAAACGGAAACGTAGAGGCCAACTCGCCAGGAATGTTGTCAAATATTGTCGCCGAGGTGTTAGGTTGGGTTAGGTAAGGTTATATTACGTTATTGATGTATATAAGGGACCCACGGAGACGTAGAGGCCAACAAGACAGGAATGTCGTCAAATATTACCGCCGAGATGTTAGATTGGGTTAGGTTAGGTTATATTACGTTATTGACGTATGCAAAGGTCCCACGGAGACGCAGAGGCCAACAAGCCAGGAATGTGATCAAATATTACCGAAAAGGTGTTAGATTGGCTTAGGCTAGTTTATATTATGTTATTTATGTATATAAAGGTCCCACAGAGACGTAGATGCCAACAAGCCAGGAATGTGGTCAAATATTACCGTCGAGATGTAAGATTGGGTTAGGCTAGCTTATATTATGTTATTGATGTATATAAAGATCCCACGGAGACGTAGAGGCCAACTCGCCAGGAATGTTGTCAAATGTTGTAGCCGACATGTTAGGTTGGGTTAGGTTAGGTGATATTACGTTATTGATGTATATGAAGGCCAAACGGAGACGTAGAGGCCAACAAGACTGGAATGTCGTCAAATATTACCGCCGAGATGTTAGGTTGGGTTAGGTTAGGTTATATTACGTTATTGATGTATATGAGGGTTACACGGAGACGTAGAGGTCAACTCGCCAGGAATGTTGTCAGATATTACCGCCGACATGTTAGGTTGTGTTAGGTTTGGTTATATTACGTTATTGATGTATATAAAGGTCCCACGGATACGGAGAAGCCAACTCGCCACGAATGTTGTCAAATGTTACCGCCGAGACGTTAGGTTGGGTTAGGTTAGGTGATATTACGTTATTGATGTATATGAAGGCCAAACGGAGACGTAGAGGCCAACTCGCCTGGAATGTTGTCAAATCTTACCGCCGAGGTGTTAGGTTGGGTTAGGTTAGCTTATATTACGTTATTGATGTATATGAAGGTCAAACGGAGACGTAGAGGCCAACTCGCCAGGAATGTTGTCAAATATTCCCGCCGAGATGTTAGGTTGGGTTAGGTTAGGTTATATTGCGTTATTGATGTATATAAAGGTCCCACGGGGACGTAGTGGCCAACTCGCCAGGAATGTTGTCAAATATTACCGCCGAGATGATAGGTTGGGTTAGGTTAGGTGATATTACGTTATTGATGTATATGAAGGTCAAACGGAGACGTAGAGGCCAACTCGCCAGGAATGTTGTCAAATATTACCGCCGATGTGTTAGGTTGGGTTAGGTTAGGTTATATTACGTTATTGATGTATATGAAGGTCAAACGGGGACGTAGAGGCCAACTCGCCAGGAATGTTGTCAAATATTACCGCCGAGATGATAGGTTGGGTTAGGTTAGGTGATATTACGTTATTGATGTATGTGAAGGTCAAACGGAGACGTAGAGGCCAACTCGCCAGGAATGTTGTCAAATATTACCGCCGATGTGTTAGGTTGGGTTAGGTTAGGTTATATTACGTTATTGATGTATATGAAGGTCAAACGGGGACGTAGAGGCCAACTCGCCAGGAATGTTGTCAAATATTACCGCCGAGATGATAGGTTGGGTTAGGTTAGGTGATATTACGTTATTGATGTATGTGAAGGTCAAACGGAGACGTAGAGGCCAACTCGCCAGGAATGTTGTCAAATCTTACCGCCGAGATGGTAGGTTGGGTTAGGTTAGCTTATATTACGTTATTGATGTATATGAAGGTCAAACGGAGACGTAGAGGCCAACTCGCCAGGAATGTTGTCAAATATTACGGCCGAGATGATAGGTTGGGTTAGGTTAGGTTATATTACGTTATTGATGTATATGAAGGTCAAACGGGGACGTAGAGGCCAACTCGCCAGGAATGTTGTCAAATATTGTAGCCGAGATGTTAGCTTGGTTCAGGTTAGGTTATATTACGTTATTGATGTATATAAAGGTCCCACGGAGACGTAGAAGCCAACAAGACAGGAATGTCGTCAAATATTACCGCCGAGATGTTAGATTGGGTTAGGTTAGGTTATATTACGTTATTGACGTATGCAAAGGTCCCACGGAGACGCAGATGCCAACCAGCCAAGAATGTGATCAAATATTACCGAAGAGATGTTAGATTGGCTTAGGCTAGTTTATATTATGTTATTTATGTATATAAAGGTCCCACGGAGACGTAGATGCCAACAAGCCAGGAATGTGGTCAAATATTACCGTCAAGATGTTAGATTGGGTTAGGCTAGGTTATATTATATTATTGATGTATATAAAGGTCCCACGGAGACGTAGAGGCCAATTCGCCAGGAATGTTGTCAAATCTTACCGCCGAGATGTTAGGTTGGGTTAGGTTAGCTTATATTACGTTATTGATGTATATGAAGGTCAAACGAAGACGTAGAGGCCAACTAGCCAGGAATGTTGTCAAATATTACCGCCGAGATGTTAGGTTGGGTTAGGTTAGGTTATATTACGTTATTGATGTATATGAGGGTTACACGGAGACGTAGATGCCAACAAGCCAGGAATGTGGTCAAATATTACCACCGAGATGTTAGATTGGGTTAGGTTAGGTTATATTACGTTATTGATGTATATGAAGGTCAAACGGGGACGTAGAGGCCAACTCGCCAGGAATGTTGTCAAATATTGTAGCCGAGATGTTAGGTTGGGTTAGGTTAGGTTATATTACGTTATTGATGTATATAAAGGTCCCACGGGGACGTAGAGACCAACTCGCCAGGAATGTTGTCAAATATTACCGCCGAGATGTTAGGTTGGGTGAGGTTAGGTTATATTCCGTTATTGATGTATATAAATGTCCCACGGAGACTTAGAGGCCAACTCGCCAGGAATGTTGTCAAATCTTACCGCCGAGATGTTAGGCTGGGTTAGGTTAGCTTGTATTACGTTATTGATGTATATGAAGGTCAAACGGAGACGTAGAGGACAACTCGCCAGGAGTGTGATCAAATATTACCGCCGAGATGTTAGATTGGGTTAGGCTAGGTTATATTATATTATTGATGTATATAAAGGTCCCACCTAGACGTAGAGGCCAATTCGCCAGGAATGTTGTCAAATCTTACCGCCGAGATGTTAGGTTGGGTTAGGTTAGCTTATATTACGTTATGGATGTATATGAAGGTCAAACGAAGACGTAGAGGCCAACTCGCCAGAAATGTTGTCAAATATTACCGCCGAGGTGTTAGGTTGGGTTAGGTTAGGTTATATTACGTTATTGATGTATATGAAGGTCAAACGGGGACGTAGAGGCCAACTCGCCAGGAATGTTGTCAAATATTACCGCCGAGATGTTAGGTTGGGTTAGGTTAGCTTGTATTACGTTATTGATGTATATGAAGGTCAAACGGAGACGTAGAGGCCAACTCGCCAGGAATGTTGTCAAATATTACCGCCGAGATGTTAGGTTGGGTGAGGTTAGGTTATATTCCGTTATTGATGTATATAAATGTCCCACGGAGACTTAGAGGCCAACTCGCCAGGAATGTTGTCAAATCTTACCGCCGAGATGTTAGGTTGGGTTAGGTTAGCTTGTATTACGTTATTGATGTATATGAAGGTCAAACGGAGACGTAGAGGCCAACTCGCCAGGAATGTGATCAAATATTACCGCCGAGATGTTAGATTGGGTTAGGCTCGGTTATATTATATTATTGATGTATATAAAGGTCCCACGGAGACGTAGAGGCCAATTCGCCAGGAATGTTGTCAAATCTTACCGCCGAGATGTTAGGTTGGGTTAGGTTAGCTTATATTACGTTATTGATGTATATGAAGGTCAAACGAAGACGTAGAGGCCAACTCGCCAGGAATGTTGTCAAATATTACCGCCGAGATGTTAGGTTGGGTTAGGTTAGGTTATATTACGTTATTGATGTATATGAAGGACAAGCGGAGACGTAGAGGCCAACTCGCCAGGAATGTTGTCAAATATTGTAGCCGAGATGTTAGGTTGGGTTAGGTTAGCTTATATTAAGTTATTGATGTATATGGAGGTCAAACGGAGACGTAGAGGCCAACTCGCCAGGAATGTTGTCAAATATTACCGCCGAGATGATAGGTTGGGTTAGGTTAGGTGATATTACGTTATTGATGTATATGAAGGTCAAACGGAGACGTAGAGGCCAACTCGCCAGGAATGTTGTCAAATATTACCGCCGAGATGTTAGGTTGGGTTAGGTTAGGTTATATTACGTTATTGATGTATATGAAGGTCAATCGGAGACGTAGAGGCCAACTCGCCAGGAATGTTGTCAAATATTACCGCCGAGATGTTAGGTTGGGTTAGGTTAGGTTATATTACGTTATTGATGTATATGAAGGGCAAACGGGGACGTAGAGGCCAACTCGCCAGGAATGTTGTCAAATATTGTAGCCGAGATGTTAGCTTGGTTCAGGTTAGGTTATATTACGTTATTGATGTATATAAAGGTCCCACGGAGACGTAGAAGCCAACAAGACAGGAATGTCGTCAAATATTACCGCCGAGATGTTAGATTGGGTTAGGCTAGTTTATATTATGTTATTTATGTATATAAATGTCCCACGGAGACTTAGAGGCCAACTCTCCAGGAATGTTGTCAAATCTTACCGCCGAGATGTTAGGTTGGGTTAGGTTAGCTTGTATTACGTTATTGATGTATATGAAGGTCCCACGGGGACGTAGAGGCCAACTCGCCAGGAATGTTGTCAAATGTTACCGCCGAGACGTTAGGTTGGGTTAGGTTAGGTTATATTAGGTTATAGATGTACATAAAGGTCCCACGGAGACGTAGATGCCAACAAGCCAGGAATGTGATCAAATATTACAGCCGAGATGTTAGATTGGGTTAGGCTAGCTTATATTATGTTATTTATGTATATAAAGGTCCCACGGAGACGTAGATGCCAACAAGCCAGGAATGTGGTCAAATATTACCGCCGAGATGTTAGATTGGGTTAGGCTAGCTTATATTATGTTATTGATGTATATGAAGGTCAAACGGAGACGTAGAGGCCAACTCGCCAGGAATGTTGTCAAATATTACCGCCGAGATGTTAGGTTGGGTGAGGTTAGGTTATATTACGTTAGTGATGTATATGAAGGTCAAACGGAAACGTAGAGGCCAACTCGCCAGGAATGTTGTCAAATATTGTCGCCGAGGTGTTAGGTTGGGTTAGGTAAGGTTATATTACGTTATTGATGTATATAAAGGACCCACGGAGACGTAGAGGCCAACAAGACAGGAATGTCGTCAAATATTACCGCCGAGATGTTAGATTGGGTTAGGTTAGGTTATATTACGTTATTGACGTATGCAATGGTCCCACGGAGACGCAGAGGCCAACAAGCCAGGAATGTGATCAAATATTACCGAAAAGGTGTTAGATTGGCTTAGGCTAGTTTATATTATGTTATTTATGTATATAAAGGTCCCACAGAGACGTAGATGCCAACAAGCCAGGAATGTGGTCAAATATTACCGTCGAGATGTAAGATTGGGTTAGGCTAGCTTATATTATGTTATTGATGTATATAAAGATCCCACGGAGACGTAGAGGCCAACTCGCCAGGAATGTTGTCAAATATTGTAGCCGACATGTTAGGTTGGGTTAGGTTAGGTGATATTACGTTATTGATGTATATGAAGGTCAAACGGAGACGTAGAGGCCAACAAGACTGGAATGTCGTCAAATATTACCGCCGAGATGTTAGGTTGGGTTAGGTTAGGTTATATTACGTTATTGATGTATATGAGGGTTACACGGAGACGTAGAGGTCAACTCGCCAGGAATGTTGTCAGATATTACCGCCGACATGTTAGTTTGGGTTAGGTTTGGTTATATTACGTTATTGATGTATATAAAGGTCCCACGGATACGGAGAAGCCAACTCGCCACGAATGTTGTCAAATGTTACCGCCGAGACGTTAGGTTGGGTTAGGTTAGGTGATATTACGTTATTGATGTATATGAAGGCCAAACGGAGACGTAGAGGCCAACTCGCCTGGAATGTTGTCAAATCTTACCGCCGAGATGTTAGGTTGGGTGAGGTTAGGTTATATTACGTTAGTGATGTATATGAAGGTCAAACGGAAACGTAGAGGCCAACTCGCCAGGAATGTTGTCAAATATTGTCGCCGAGGTGTTAGGTTGGGTTAGGTAAGGTTATATTACGTTATTGATGTATATAAAGGACCCACGGAGACGTAGAGGCCAACAAGACAGGAATGTCGTCAAATATTACAGCCGAGATGTTAGGTTGGGTTAGGTAAGGTTATATTACGTTATTGATGTACATAAAGGTCCCACGGAGACGTAGATGCCAACAAGCCAGGAATGTGGTCAAATATTACCGCCGAGATGTTAGATTGGGTTAGGCTAGCTTATATTACGTTATTGACGTATGCAATGGTCCCACGGAGACGCAGAGGCCAACAAGCCAGGAATGTGATCAAATATTACCGAAAAGGTGTTAGATTGGCTTAGGCTAGTTTATATTATGTTATTGATGTATATAAAGGTCCCACAGAGACGTAGATGCCAACAAGCCAGGAATGTGGTCAAATATTACCGTCGAGATGTAAGATTGGGTTAGGCTAGCTTATATTATGTTATTGATGTATATAAAGATCCCACGGAGACGTAGAGGCCAACTCGCCAGGAATGTTGTCAAATATTGTAGCCGACATGTTAAGTTGGGTTAGGTTAGGTGATATTACGTTATTGATGTATATGAAGGTCAAACGGAGACGTAGAGGCCAACAAGACTGGAATGTCGTCAAATATTACCGCCGAGATGTTAGGTTGGGTTAGGTTAGGTTATATTACGTTATTGATGTATATGAGGGTTACACGGAGACGTAGAGGTCAACTCGCCAGGAATGTTGTCAGATATTACCGCCGACATGTTAGTTTGGGTTAGGTTTGGTTATATTACGTTATTGATGTATATAAAGGTCCCACGGATACGGAGAAGCCAACTCGCCACGAATGTTGTCAAATGTTACCGCCGAGACGTTAGGTTGGGTTAGGTTAGGTGATATTACGTTATTGATGTATATGAAGGCCAAACGGAGACGTAGAGGCCAACAAGACAGGAATGTCGTCAAATATTACCGCCGAGATGTTAGGTTGGGTTAGGTTAGGTTATATTACGTTATTGATGTATATGAGGGTTACACGGAGACGTAGAGGTCAACTCGCCAGGAATGTTGTCAGATATTACCGCCGACATGTTAGGTTGGGTGAGGTTAGGTTATATTCCGTTATTGATGTATATAAATGTCCCACGGAGACTTAGAGGCCAACTCTCCAGGAATGTTGTCAAATCTTACCGCCGAGATGTTAGGTTGGGTTAGGTTAGGTTATATTACGTTATTGATGTATATGAAGGTCAATCGGAGACGTAGAGGCCAACTCGCCAGGAATGTTGTCAAATATTACCGCCGAGATGTTAGGTTGGGTTAGGTTAGGTTATATTACGTTATTGATGTATATGAAGGGCAAACGGGGACGTAGAGGCCAACTCGCCAGGAATGTTGTCAAATATTGTAGCCGAGATGTTAGCTTGGTTCAGGTTAGGTTATATTACGTTATTGATGTATATAAAGGTCCCACGGAGACGTAGAAGCCAACAAGACAGGAATGTCGTCAAATATTACCGCCGAGATGTTAGATTGGGTTAGGCTAGTTTATATTATGTTATTTATGTATATAAATGTCCCACGGAGACTTAGAGGCCAACTCTCCAGGAATGTTGTCAAATCTTACCGCCGAGATGTTAGGTTGGGTTAGGTTAGCTTGTATTACGTTATTGATGTATATGAAGGTCCCACGGGGACGTAGAGGCCAACTCGCCAGGAATGTTGTCAAATGTTACCGCCGAGACGTTAGGTTGGGTTAGGTTAGGTTATATTAGGTTATAGATGTACATAAAGGTCCCACGGAGACGTAGATGCCAACAAGCCAGGAATGTGATCAAATATTACAGCCGAGATGTTAGATTGGGTTAGGCTAGCTTATATTATGTTATTTATGTATATAAAGGTCCCACGGAGACGTAGATGCCAACAAGCCAGGAATGTGGTCAAATATTACCGCCGAGATGTTAGATTGGGTTAGGCTAGCTTATATTATGTTATTGATGTATATGAAGGTCAAACGGAGACGTAGAGGCCAACTCGCCAGGAATGTTGTCAAATATTACCGCCGAGATGTTAGGTTGGGTGAGGTTAGGTTATATTACGTTAGTGATGTATATGAAGGTCAAACGGAAACGTAGAGGCCAACTCGCCAGGAATGTTGTCAAATATTGTCGCCGAGGTGTTAGGTTGGGTTAGGTAAGGTTATATTACGTTATTGATGTATATAAAGGACCCACGGAGACGTAGAGGCCAACAAGACAGGAATGTCGTCAAATATTACCGCCGAGATGTTAGATTGGGTTAGGTTAGGTTATATTACGTTATTGACGTATGCAATGGTCCCACGGAGACGCAGAGGCCAACAAGCCAGGAATGTGATCAAATATTACCGAAAAGGTGTTAGATTGGCTTAGGCTAGTTTATATTATGTTATTTATGTATATAAAGGTCCCACAGAGACGTAGATGCCAACAAGCCAGGAATGTGGTCAAATATTACCGTCGAGATGTAAGATTGGGTTAGGCTAGCTTATATTATGTTATTGATGTATATAAAGATCCCACGGAGACGTAGAGGCCAACTCGCCAGGAATGTTGTCAAATATTGTAGCCGACATGTTAGGTTGGGTTAGGTTAGGTGATATTACGTTATTGATGTATATGAAGGTCAAACGGAGACGTAGAGGCCAACAAGACTGGAATGTCGTCAAATATTACCGCCGAGATGTTAGGTTGGGTTAGGTTAGGTTATATTACGTTATTGATGTATATGAGGGTTACACGGAGACGTAGAGGTCAACTCGCCAGGAATGTTGTCAGATATTACCGCCGACATGTTAGTTTGGGTTAGGTTTGGTTATATTACGTTATTGATGTATATAAAGGTCCCACGGATACGGAGAAGCCAACTCGCCACGAATGTTGTCAAATGTTACCGCCGAGACGTTAGGTTGGGTTAGGTTAGGTGATATTACGTTATTGATGTATATGAAGGCCAAACGGAGACGTAGAGGCCAACTCGCCTGGAATGTTGTCAAATCTTACCGCCGAGATGTTAGGTTGGGTGAGGTTAGGTTATATTACGTTAGTGATGTATATGAAGGTCAAACGGAAACGTAGAGGCCAACTCGCCAGGAATGTTGTCAAATATTGTCGCCGAGGTGTTAGGTTGGGTTAGGTAAGGTTATATTACGTTATTGATGTATATAAAGGACCCACGGAGACGTAGAGGCCAACAAGACAGGAATGTCGTCAAATATTACAGCCGAGATGTTAGGTTGGGTTAGGTAAGGTTATATTACGTTATTGATGTACATAAAGGTCCCACGGAGACGTAGATGCCAACAAGCCAGGAATGTGGTCAAATATTACCGCCGAGATGTTAGATTGGGTTAGGCTAGCTTATATTACGTTATTGACGTATGCAATGGTCCCACGGAGACGCAGAGGCCAACAAGCCAGGAATGTGATCAAATATTACCGAAAAGGTGTTAGATTGGCTTAGGCTAGTTTATATTATGTTATTGATGTATATAAAGGTCCCACAGAGACGTAGATGCCAACAAGCCAGGAATGTGGTCAAATATTACCGTCGAGATGTAAGATTGGGTTAGGCTAGCTTATATTATGTTATTGATGTATATAAAGATCCCACGGAGACGTAGAGGCCAACTCGCCAGGAATGTTGTCAAATATTGTAGCCGACATGTTAAGTTGGGTTAGGTTAGGTGATATTACGTTATTGATGTATATGAAGGTCAAACGGAGACGTAGAGGCCAACAAGACTGGAATGTCGTCAAATATTACCGCCGAGATGTTAGGTTGGGTTAGGTTAGGTTATATTACGTTATTGATGTATATGAGGGTTACACGGAGACGTAGAGGTCAACTCGCCAGGAATGTTGTCAGATATTACCGCCGACATGTTAGTTTGGGTTAGGTTTGGTTATATTACGTTATTGATGTATATAAAGGTCCCACGGATACGGAGAAGCCAACTCGCCACGAATGTTGTCAAATGTTACCGCCGAGACGTTAGGTTGGGTTAGGTTAGGTGATATTACGTTATTGATGTATATGAAGGCCAAACGGAGACGTAGAGGCCAACAAGACAGGAATGTCGTCAAATATTACCGCCGAGATGTTAGGTTGGGTTAGGTTAGGTTATATTACGTTATTGATGTATATGAGGGTTACACGGAGACGTAGAGGTCAACTCGCCAGGAATGTTGTCAGATATTACCGCCGACATGTTAGGTTGGGTGAGGTTAGGTTATATTCCGTTATTGATGTATATAAATGTCCCACGGAGACTTAGAGGCCAACTCTCCAGGAATGTTGTCAAATCTTACCGCCGAGATGTTAGGTTGGGTTAGGTTAGCTTGTATTACGTTATTGATGTATATGAAGGTCCCACGGGGACGTAGAGGCCAACTCGCCAGGAATGTTGTCAAATGTTACCGCCGAGACGTTAGGTTGGGTTAGGTTAGGTGATATTACGTTATTGATGTATATAAAGGTCCCACGGATACGGAGAAGCCAACTCGCCACGAATGTTGTCAAATGTTACCGCCGAGACGTTAGGTTGGGTTAGGTTAGGTGATATTACGTTATTGATGTATATGAAGGCCAAACGGAGACGTAGAGGCCAACTCGCCTGGAATGTTGTCAAATCTTACCGCCGAGATGTTAGGTTGGGTTAGGTTAGCTTATATTACGTTATTGATGTATATGAAGGTCAAACGGAGACGTAGAGGCCAACTCGCCAGGAATGTTGTCAAATATTCCCGCCGAGATGTTAGGTTGGGTTAGGTTAGGTTATATTGCGTTATTGACGTATATAAAGGTCCCACGGGGACGTAGTGGCCAACTCGCCAGGAATGTTGTCAAATATTACCGCCGAGATGATAGGTTGGGTTAGGTTAGGTGATATTACGTTATTGATGTATATGAAGGTCAAACGGAGACGTAGAGGCCAACTCGCCAGGAATGTTGTCAAATATTACCGCCGAGATGTTAGGTTGGGTTAGGTTAGGTTATATTACGTTAGTGATGTATATGAAGGTCAAACGGAGACGTAGAGGCCAACAAGACAGGGATGTCGCCAAATATTACCGCCGAGATCTTAGATTGGGTTAGGTTAGGTTATATTACGTTACTGACGTATGCAAAGTTCCCACGGAGACGTAGAGGCCAACAAGCCAGGAATGTGGTCAAATATTACCGCCGAGATGTTAGGTTGGGTTAGGTTAGGTTATATTAGGTTATAGATGTACATAAAGGTCCCACGGAGACGTAGATGCCAACAAGCCAGGAATGTGGTCAAATATTACCGCCGAGATGTTAGCTTGGGTTAGGTTAGCTTATATTATGTTATTTATGTATATAAAGGTCCCACGGAGACGTAGATGCCAACAAGCCAGGAATGTGTTCAAATATTACCGCCGAGATGTTAGATTGGGTTAGGCTAGCTTATATTATGTTATTGATGTATATAAAGGTCCCACGGAGACTTAGAGGCTAACTCGCCAGGAATGTTGTCAAATATTACCGCCGAGATGATAGGTTGGGTCAGGTTAGGATATATTACGTTATTGATGTATATAAAGGTCCCACGGAGACGTAGAGGCCAACTCGCCAGGAATGTGGTCAAATATTACCGCCGAGATGTTAGGTTGGGTTAGGTTAGGTTATATTAGGTTATAGATGTACATAAAGGTCCCACGGAGACGTAGATGCCAACAAGCCAGGAATGTGGTCAAATATTACCGCCGAGATGTTAGATTGGGTTAGGCTAGCTTATATTATGTTATTTATGTATATAAAGGTCCCACGGAGACGTAGATGCCAACAAGCCAGGAATGTGGTCAAATATTACCGCCGAGATGTTAGATTGGGTTAGGCTAGCTTATATTATGTTATTGATGTATATGAAGGTCAAACGGAGACGTAGAGGCCAACTCGCCAGGAATGTTGTCAAATATTACCGCCGAGATGTTAGGTTGGGTTAGGTTAGGTTATATTACGTTATTGATGTATATGAAGGTCAAACGGAGACGTAGAGGCCAACTCGCCAGGAATGTTGTCAAATATTACCGCCGAGATGTTAGGTTGGGTTAGGTTAGGTTATATTACGTTATTGATGTATATGAAGGTCAAGCGGAGACGTAGAGGCCAACTCGCCAGGAATGTTGTCAAATCTTACCGCCGAGATGTTAGGTTGGGTGAGGTTAGGTTATATTACGTTAGTGATGTATATGAAGGTCAAACGGAAACGTAGAGGCCAACTCGCCAGGAATGTTGTCAAATATTGTCGCCGAGGTGTTAGGTTGGGTTAGGTAAGGTTATATTACGTTATTGATGTATATAAAGGACCCACGGAGACGTAGAGGCCAACAAGACAGGAATGTCGTCAAATATTACCGCCGAGATGTTAGATTGGGTTAGGTTAGGTTATATTACGTTATTGACGTATGCAAAGGTCCCACGGAGACGCAGAGGCCAACAAGCCAGGAATGTGATCAAATATTACCGAAAAGGTGTTAGATTGGCTTAGGCTAGTTTATATTATGTTATTTATGTATATAAAGGTCCCACAGAGACGTAGATGCCAACAAGCCAGGAATGTGGTCAAATATTACCGTCGAGATGTAAGATTGGGTTAGGCTAGCTTATATTATGTTATTGATGTATATAAAGATCCCACGGAGACGTAGAGGCCAACTCGCCAGGAATGTTGTCAAATATTGTAGCCGACATGTTAGGTTGGGTTAGGTTAGGTGATATTACGTTATTGATGTATATGAAGGCCAAACGGAGACGTAGAGGCCAACAAGACAGGAATGTCGTCAAATATTACCGCCGAGATGTTAGGTTGGGTTAGGTTAGGTTATATTACGTTATTGATGTATATGAGGGTTACACGGAGACGTAGAGGTCAACTCGCCAGGAATGTTGTCAGATATTACCGCCGACATGTTAGGTTGGGTGAGGTTAGGTTATATTCCGTTATTGATGTATATAAATGTCCCACGGAGACTTAGAGGCCAACTCTCCAGGAATGTTGTCAAATCTTACCGCCGAGATGTTAGGTTGGGTTAGGTTAGCTTGTATTACGTTATTGATGTATATGAAGGTCCCACGGGGACGTAGAGGCCAACTCGCCAGGAATGTTGTCAAATGTTACCGCCGAGACGTTAGGTTGGGTTAGGTTAGGTGATATTACGTTATTGATGTATATAAAGGTCCCACGGATACGGAGAAGCCAACTCGCCACGAATGTTGTCAAATGTTACCGCCGAGACGTTAGGTTGGGTTAGGTTAGGTGATATTACGTTATTGATGTATATGAAGGCCAAACGGAGACGTAGAGGCCAACTCGCCTGGAATGTTGTCAAATCTTACCGCCGAGATGTTAGGTTGGGTTAGGTTAGCTTATATTACGTTATTGATGTATATGAAGGTCAAACGGAGACGTAGAGGCCAACTCGCCAGGAATGTTGTCAAATATTCCCGCCGAGATGTTAGGTTGGGTTAGGTTAGGTTATATTGCGTTATTGACGTATATAAAGGTCCCACGGGGACGTAGTGGCCAACTCGCCAGGAATGTTGTCAAATATTACCGCCGAGATGATAGGTTGGGTTAGGTTAGGTGATATTACGTTATTGATGTATATGAAGGTCAAACGGAGACGTAGAGGCCAACTCGCCAGGAATGTTGTCAAATATTACCGCCGAGATGTTAGGTTGGGTTAGGTTAGGTTATATTACGTTAGTGATGTATATGAAGGTCAAACGGAGACGTAGAGGCCAACTCGCCAGGAATGTGGTCAAATATTACCGCCGAGATGTTACGTTGGGTTAGGTTAGGTTATATTAGGTTATAGATGTACATAAAGGTCCCACGGAGACGTAGAGGCCAACAAGACAGGAATGTCGCCAAATATTACAGCCGAGATGTTAGGTTGGGTTAGGTTAGGTTATATTAGGTTATAGATGTACATAAAGGTCCCACGGAGACGTAGATGCCAACAAGCCAGGAATGTGGTCAAATATTACCGCCGAGATGTTAGATTGGGTTACGCTAGCTTATATTATGTTATTTATGTATATAAAGGTCCCACAGAGACGTAGATGCCAACAAGCCAGGAATGTGGTCAAATATTACCGTCGAGATGTAAGATTGGGTTAGGCTAGCTTATATTAT
Source organism: Xylocopa violacea (assembly GCA_963969225.1). Lineage (NCBI taxonomy): Eukaryota > Metazoa > Arthropoda > Insecta > Hymenoptera > Apidae > Xylocopa > Xylocopa violacea. The sequence continues at coordinate 4,262,922 of CAXAJV010000836.1, read as the reverse complement.
GTTATTGATGTATATAAAGATCCCACGGAGACGTAGAGGCCAACTTGCCAGGAATGTTGTCAAATATTGTAGCCGACATGTTAGGTTGGGTTAGGTTAGGTGATATTACGTTATTGATGTATATGAAGGTCAAACGGAGACGTAGAGGCCAACAAGACAGGGATGTCGCCAAATATTACCGCCGAGATCTTAGATTGGGTTAGGTTAGGTTATATTACGTTACTGACGTATGCAAAGTTCCCACGGAGACGTAGAGGCCAACAAGCCAGGAATGTGGTCAAATATTACCGCCGAGATGTTAGGTTGGGTTAGGTTAGGTTATATTAGGTTATAGATGTACATAAAGGTCCCACGGAGACGTAGATGCCAACAAGCCAGGAATGTGGTCAAATATTACCGCCGAGATGTTAGCTTGGGTTAGGCTAGCTTATATTATGTTATTTATGTATATAAAGGTCCCACGGAGACGTAGATGCCAACAAGCCAGGAATGTGTTCAAATATTACCGCCGAGATGTTAGATTGGGTTAGGCTAGCTTATATTATGTTATTGATGTATATAAAGGTCCCACGGAGACTTAGAGGCTAACTCGCCAGGAATGTTGTCAAATATTACCGCCGAGATGATAGGTTGGGTCAGGTTAGGATATATTACGTTATTGATGTATATAAAGGTCCCACGGAGACGTAGAGGCCAACTCGCCAGGAATGTGGTCAAATATTACCGCCGAGATGTTAGGTTGGGTTAGGTTAGGTTATATTAGGTTATAGATGTACATAAAGGTCCCACGGAGACGTAGATGCCAACAAGCCAGGAATGTGGTCAAATATTACCGCCGAGATGTTAGATTGGGTTAGGCTAGCTTATATTATGTTATTTATGTATATAAAGGTCCCACGGAGACGTAGATGCCAACAAGCCAGGAATGTGGTCAAATATTACCGCCGAGATGTTAGATTGGGTTAGGCTAGCTTATATTATGTTATTGATGTATATGAAGGTCAAACGGAGACGTAGAGGCCAACTCGCCAGGAATGTTGTCAAATATTACCGCCGAGATGTTAGGTTGGGTTAGGTTAGGTTATATTACGTTATTGATGTATATGAAGGTCAAACGGAGACGTAGAGGCCAACTCGCCAGGAATGTTGTCAAATATTACCGCCGAGATGTTAGGTTGGGTTAGGTTAGGTTATATTACGTTATTGATGTATATGAAGGTCAAGCGGAGACGTAGAGGCCAACTCGCCAGGAATGTTGTCAAATCTTACCGCCGAGATGTTAGGTTGGGTGAGGTTAGGTTATATTACGTTAGTGATGTATATGAAGGTCAAACGGAAACGTAGAGGCCAACTCGCCAGGAATGTTGTCAAATATTGTCGCCGAGGTGTTAGGTTGGGTTAGGTAAGGTTATATTACGTTATTGATGTATATAAAGGACCCACGGAGACGTAGAGGCCAACAAGACAGGAATGTCGTCAAATATTACCGCCGAGATGTTAGATTGGGTTAGGTTAGGTTATATTACGTTATTGACGTATGCAAAGGTCCCACGGAGACGCAGAGGCCAACAAGCCAGGAATGTGATCAAATATTACCGAAAAGGTGTTAGATTGGCTTAGGCTAGTTTATATTATGTTATTTATGTATATAAAGGTCCCACAGAGACGTAGATGCCAACAAGCCAGGAATGTGGTCAAATATTACCGTCGAGATGTAAGATTGGGTTAGGCTAGCTTATATTATGTTATTGATGTATATAAAGATCCCACGGAGACGTAGAGGCCAACTCGCCAGGAATGTTGTCAAATATTGTAGCCGACATGTTATGTTGGGTTAGGTTAGGTGATATTACGTTATTGATGTATATGAAGGCCAAACGGAGACGTAGAGGCCAACAAGACTGGAATGTCGTCAAATATTACCGCCGAGATGTTAGGTTGGGTTAGGTTAGGTTATATTACGTTATTGATGTATATGAGGGTTACACGGAGACGTAGAGGTCAACTCGCCAGGAATGTTGTCAGATATTACCGCCGACATGTTAGGTTGTGTTAGGTTTGGTTATATTACGTTATTGATGTATATAAAGGTCCCACGGATACGGAGAAGCCAACTCGCCACGAATGTTGTCAAATGTTACCGCCGAGACGTTAGGTTGGGTTAGGTTAGGTGATATTACGTTATTGATGTATATGAAGGCCAAACGGAGACGTAGAGGCCAACTCGCCTGGAATGTTGTCAAATCTTACCGCCGAGATGTTAGGTTGGGTTAGGTTAGCTTATATTACGTTATTGATGTATATGAAGGTCAAACGGAGACGTAGTGGCCAACTCGCCAGGAATGTTGTCAAATATTACCGCCGAGATGATAGGTTGGGTTAGGTTAGGTGATATTACGTTATTGATGTATATGAAGGTCAAACGGAGACGTAGAGGCCAACTCGCCAGGAATGTTGTCAAATATTACCGCCGATGTGTTAGGTTGGGTTAGGTTAGGTTATATTACGTTATTGATGTATATGAAGGTCAAACGGGGACGTAGAGGCCAACTCGCCAGGAATGTTGTCAAATATTACCGCCGAGATGATAGGTTGGGTTAGGTTAGGTGATATTACGTTATTGATGTATGTGAAGGTCAAACGGAGACGTAGAGGCCAACTCGCCAGGAATGTTGTCAAATATTACCGCCGATGTGTTAGGTTGGGTTAGGTTAGGTTATATTACGTTATTGATGTATATGAAGGTCAAACGGGGACGTAGAGGCCAACTCGCCAGGAATGTTGTCAAATATTACCGCCGAGATGATAGGTTGGGTTAGGTTAGGTGATATTACGTTATTGATGTATGTGAAGGTCAAACGGAGACGTAGAGGCCAACTCGCCAGGAATGTTGTCAAATCTTACCGCCGAGATGTTAGGTTGGGTTAGGTTAGCTTATATTACGTTATTGATGTATATGAAGGTCAAACGGAGACGTAGAGGCCAACTCGCCAGGAATGTTGTCAAATATTACGGCCGAGATGATAGGTTGGGTTAGGTTAGGTTATATTACGTTATTGATGTATATGAAGGTCAAACGGGGACGTAGAGGCCAACTCGCCAGGAATGTTGTCAAATATTGTAGCCGAGATGTTAGCTTGGTTCAGGTTAGGTTATATTACGTTATTGATGTATATAAAGGTCCCACGGAGACGTAGAAGCCAACAAGACAGGAATGTCGTCAAATATTACCGCCGAGATGTTAGATTGGGTTAGGTTAGGTTATATTACGTTATTGACGTATGCAAAGGTCCCACGGAGACGCAGATGCCAACAAGCCAGGAATGTGGTCAAATATTACCGTCAAGATGTTAGATTGGGTTAGGCTAGGTTATATTATATTATTGATGTATATAAAGGTCCCACGGAGACGTAGAGGCCAATTCGCCAGGAATGTTGTCAAATCTTACCGCCGAGATGTTAGGTTGGGTTAGGTTAGCTTATATTACGTTATTGATGTATATGAAGGTCAAACGAAGACGTAGAGGCCAACTAGCCAGGAATGTTGTCAAATATTACCGCCGAGATGTTAGGTTGGGTTAGGTTAGGTTATATTACGTTATTGATGTATATGAAGGTCAAGCGGAGACGTAGAGGCCAACTCGCCAGGAATGTTGTCAAATCTTACGGCCGAGATGTTAGGTTGGGTTAGGTTAGCTTGTATTACGTTATTGATGTATATGAAGGTCAAACGGAGACGTAGAGGCCAACTCGCCAGGAATGTTGTCTAATATTTCCGCCGAGATGTTAGGTTGGGTTAGGTTAGGTTATATTACGTTATTGATGTATATGAGGGTTACACGGAGACGTAGATGCCAACAAGCCAGGAATGTGGTCAAATATTACCACCGAGATGTTAGATTGGGTTAGGTTAGGTTATATTACGTTATTGATGTATATGAAGGTCAAACGGGGACGTAGAGGCCAACTCGCCAGGAATGTTGTCAAATATTGTAGCCGAGATGTTAGGTTGGGTTAGGTTAGGTTATATTACGTTATTGATGTATATAAAGGTCCCACGGGGACGTAGAGACCAACTCGCCAGGAATGTTGTCAAATATTACCGCCGAGATGTTAGGTTGGGTGAGGTTAGGTTATATTCCGTTATTGATGTATATAAATGTCCCACGGAGACTTAGAGGCCAACTCGCCAGGAATGTTGTCAAATCTTACCGCCGAGATGTTAGGCTGGGTTAGGTTAGCTTGTATTACGTTATTGATGTATATGAAGGTCAAACGGAGACGTAGAGGACAACTCGCCAGGAGTGTGATCAAATATTACCGCCGAGATGTTAGATTGGGTTAGGCTAGGTTATATTATATTATTGATGTATATAAAGGTCCCACGGAGACGTAGAGGCCAATTCGCCAGGAATGTTGTCAAATCTTACCGCCGAGATGTTAGGTTGGGTTAGGTTAGCTTATATTACGTTATTGATGTATATGAAGGTCAAACGAAGACGTAGAGGCCAACTCGCCAGGAATGTTGTCAAATATTACCGCCGAGGTGTTAGGTTGGGTTAGGTTAGGTTATATTACGTTATTGATGTATATGAAGGTCAAACGGGGACGTAGAGGCCAACTCGCCAGGAATGTTGTCAAATATTACCGCCGAGATGTTAGGTTGGGTTAGGTTAGCTTGTATTACGTTATTGATGTATATGAAGGTCAAACGGAGACGTAGAGGCCAACTCGCCAGGAATGTTGTCAAATATTACCGCCGAGATGTTAGGTTGGGTGAGGTTAGGTTATATTCCGTTATTGATGTATATAAATGTCCCACGGAGACTTAGAGGCCAACTCGCCAGGAATGTTGTCAAATCTTACCGCCGAGATGTTAGGCTGGGTTAGGTTAGCTTGTATTACGTTATTGATGTATATGAAGGTCAAACGGAGACGTAGAGGACAACTCGCCAGGAGTGTGATCAAATATTACCGCCGAGATGTTAGATTGGGTTAGGCTAGGTTATATTATATTATTGATGTATATAAAGGTCCCACGGAGACGTAGAGGCCAATTCGCCAGGAATGTTGTCAAATCTTACCGCCGAGATGTTAGGTTGGGTTAGGTTAGCTTATATTACGTTATTGATGTATATGAAGGTCAAACGAAGACGTAGAGGCCAACTCGCCAGGAATGTTGTCAAATATTACCGCCGAGGTGTTAGGTTGGGTTAGGTTAGGTTATATTACGTTATTGATGTATATGAAGGTCAAACGGGGACGTAGAGGCCAACTCGCCAGGAATGTTGTCAAATATTACCGCCGAGATGTTAGGTTGGGTTAGGTTAGCTTGTATTACGTTATTGATGTATATGAAGGTCAAACGGAGACGTAGAGGCCAACTCGCCAGGAATGTTGTCAAATATTACCGCCGAGATGTTAGGTTGGGTGAGGTTAGGTTATATTCCGTTATTGATGTATATAAATGTCCCACGGAGACTTAGAGGCCAACTCGCCAGGAATGTTGTCAAATCTTACCGCCGAGATGTTAGGTTGGGTTAGGTTAGCTTGTATTACGTTATTGATGTATATGAAGGTCAAACGGAGACGTAGAGGCCAACTCGCCAGGAATGTGATCAAATATTACCGCCGAGATGTTAGATTGGGTTAGGCTCGGTTATATTATATTATTGATGTATATAAAGGTCCCACGGAGACGTAGAGGCCAATTCGCCAGGAATGTTGTCAAATCTTACCGCCGAGATGTTAGGTTGGGTTAGGTTAGCTTATATTACGTTATTGATGTATATGAAGGTCAAACGAAGACGTAGAGGCCAACTCGCCAGGAATGTTGTCAAATATTACCGCCGAGATGTTAGGTTGGGTTAGGTTAGGTTATATTACGTTATTGATGTATATGAAGGACAAGCGGAGACGTAGAGGCCAACTCGCCAGGAATGTTGTCAAATATTGTAGCCGAGATGTTAGGTTGGGTTAGGTTAGCTTATATTAAGTTATTGATGTATATGGAGGTCAAACGGAGACGTAGAGGCCAACTCGCCAGGAATGTTGTCAAATATTACCGCCGAGATGATAGGTTGGGTTAGGTTAGGTGATATTACGTTATTGATGTATATGAAGGTCAAACGGAGACGTAGAGGCCAACTCGCCAGGAATGTTGTCAAATATTACCGCCGAGATGTTAGGTTGGGTTAGGTTAGGTTATATTACGTTATTGATGTATATGAAGGTCAATCGGAGACGTAGAGGCCAACTCGCCAGGAATGTTGTCAAATATTACCGCCGAGATGTTAGGTTGGGTTAGGTTAGGTTATATTACGTTATTGATGTATATGAAGGGCAAACGGGGACGTAGAGGCCAACTCGCCAGGAATGTTGTCAAATATTGTAGCCGAGATGTTAGCTTGGTTCAGGTTAGGTTATATTACGTTATTGATGTATATAAAGGTCCCACGGAGACGTAGAAGCCAACAAGACAGGAATGTCGTCAAATATTACCGCCGAGATGTTAGATTGGGTTAGGCTAGTTTATATTATGTTATTTATGTATATAAAGGTCCCACGGAGACGTAGATGCCAACAAGCCAGGAATGTGGTCAAATATTACCGCCGAGATGTTAGATTGGGTTAGGCTAGCTTATATTATGTTATTGATGTATATAAAGGTCCCACGGAGACGTAGAGGCCAACTTGCCAGGAATGTTTTCAAATATTACCGCCGAGATGTTAGGTTGGGGTAGGTTTGGTTATATTACGTTATTGATGTATATGAAGGTCAAGCGGAGACGTAGAGGCCAACTCGCCAGGAATGTTGTCAAATCTTACCGCCGAGATGTTAGGTTGGGTTAGGTTAGGTTATATTACGTTATTGATGTATATGAGGGTTACACGGAGACGTAGAGGTCAACTCGCCAGGAATGTTGTCAGATATTACCGCCGACATGTTAGGTTGGGTTAGGTTTGGTTATATTACGTTATTGATGTATATAAATGTCCCACGGATACGGAGAAGCCAACTCGCCACGAATGTTGTCAAATGTTACCACCGACACGTTAGGTTGGGTTAGGATAGGTGATATTACGTTATTGATGTATATGAAGGCCAAACGGAGACGTAGAGGCCAACTCGCCAGGAATGTTGTCAAATATTCCCGCCGAGATGTTAGGTTGGGTTAGGTTAGGTTATATTGCGTTATTGACGTATATAAAGGTCCCACGGGGACGTAGTGGCCAACTCGCCAGGAATGTTGTCAAATATTACCGCCGAGATGATAGGTTGGGTTAGGTTAGGTGATATTACGTTATTGATGTATATGAAGGTCAAACGGAGACGTAGAGGCCAACTCGCCAGGAATGTTGTCAAATATTACCGCCGAGATGTTAGGTTGGGTTAGGTTAGGTTATATTACGTTAGTGATGTATATGAAGGTCAAACGGAGACGTAGAGGCCAACTCGCCAGGAATGTGGTCAAATATTACCGCCGAGATGTTAGGTTGAGTTAGGTTAGGTTATATTAGGTTATAGATGTACATAAAGGTCCCACGGAGACGTAGAGGCCAACAAGACAGGAATGTCGCCAAATATTACAGCCGAGATGTTAGGTTGGGTTAGGTTAGGTTATATTAGGTTATAGATGTACATAAAGGTCCCACGGAGACGTAGATGCCAACAAGCCAGGAATGTGGTCAAATATTACCGCCGAGATGTTAGATTGGGTTAGGCTAGCTTATATTATGTTATTTATGTATATAAAGGTCCCACAGAGACGTAGATGCCAACAAGCCAGGAATGTGGTCAAATATTACCGTCGAGATGTAAGATTGGGTTAGGCTAGCTTATATTATGTTATTGATGTATATAAAGATCCCACGGAGACGTAGAGGCCAACTCGCCAGGAATGTTGTCAAATATTGTAGCCGACATGTTAGGTTGGGTTAGGTTAGGTGATATTACGTTATTGATGTATATGAAGGTCAAACGGAGCCGTAGAGACCAACAAGACAGGGATGTCGCCAAATATTACCGCCGAGATCTTAGATTGGGTTAGGTTAGGTTATATTACGTTACTGACGTATGCAAAGTTCCCACGGAGACGTAGAGGCCAACAAGCCAGGAATGTGGTCAAATATTACCGCCGAGATGTTAGGTTGGGTTAGGTTAGGTTATATTAGGTTATAGATGTACATAAAGGTCCCACGGAGACGTAGATGCCAACAAGCCAGGAATGTGGTCAAATATTACCGCCGAGATGTTAGATTGGGTTAGGCTAGCTTATATTATGTTATTTATGTATATAAAGGTCCCACGGAGACGTAGATGCCAACAAGCCAGGAATGTGGTCAAATATTACCGCCGAGATGTTAGATTGGGTTAGGCTAGCTTATATTATGTTATTGATGTATATAAAGGTCCCACGGAGACTTAGAGGCTAACTCGCCAGGAATGTTGTCAAATATTACCGCCGAGATGATAGGTTGGGTCAGGTTAGGATATATTACGTTATTGATGTATATAAAGGTCCCACGGAGACGTAGAGGCCAACTCGCCAGGAATGTGGTCAAATATTACCGCCGAGATGTTAGGTTGGGTTAGGTTAGGTTATATTAGGTTATAGATGTACATAAAGGTCCCACGGAGACGTAGATGCCAACAAGCCAGGAATGTGTTCAAATATTACCGCCGAGATGTTAGATTGGGTTAGGCTAGCTTATATTATGTTATTTATGTATATAAAGGTCCCACGGAGACGTAGATGCCAACAAGCCAGGAATGTGGTCAAATATTACCGCCGAGATGTTAGATTGGGTTAGGCTAGCTTATATTATGTTATTGATGTATATGAAGGTCAAACGGAGACGTAGAGGCCAACTCGCCAGGAATGTTGTCAAATATTACCGCCGAGATGTTAGGTTGGGTTAGGTTAGGTTATATTACGTTATTGATGTATATGAAGGTCAAACGGAGACGTAGAGGCCAACTCGCCAGGAATGTTGTCAAATATTACCGCCGAGATGTTAGGTTGGGTTAGGTTAGGTTATATTACGTTATTGATGTATATGAAGGTCAAGCGGAGACGTAGAGGCCAACTCGCCAGGAATGTTGTCAAATCTTACCGCCGAGATGTTAGGTTGGGTGAGGTTAGGTTATATTACGTTAGTGATGTATATGAAGGTCAAACGGAAACGTAGAGGCCAACTCGCCAGGAATGTTGTCAAATATTGTCGCCGAGGTGTTAGGTTGGGTTAGGTAAGGTTATATTGCGTTATTGATGTATATAAAGGACCCACGGAGACGTAGAGGCCAACAAGATAGGAATGTCGTCAAATATTACCGCCGAGATGTTAGATTGGGTTAGGTTAGGTTATATTACGTTATTGACGTATGCAAAGGTCCCACGGAGACGCAGAGGCCAACAAGCCAGGAATGTGATCAAATATTACCGAAAAGGTGTTAGATTGGCTTAGGCTAGTTTATATTATGTTATTTATGTATATAAAGGTCCCACAGAGACGTAGATGCCAACAAGCCAGGAATGTGGTCAAATATTACCGTCGAGATGTAAGATTGGGTTAGGCTAGCTTATATTATGTTATTGATGTATATAAAGATCCCACGGAGACGTAGAGGCCAACTCGCCAGGAATGTTGTCAAATATTGTAGCCGACATGTTAGGTTGGGTTAGGTTAGGTGATATTACGTTATTGATGTATATGAAGGCCAAACGGAGACGTAGAGGCCAACAAGACTGGAATGTCGTCAAATATTACCGCCGAGATGTTAGGTTGGGTTAGGTTAGGTTATATTACGTTATTGATGTATATGAGGGTTACACGGAGACGTAGAGGTCAACTCGCCAGGAATGTTGTCAGATATTACCGCCGACATGTTAGGTTGGGTTAGGTTTGGTTATATTACGTTATTGATGTATATAAAGGTCCCACGGATACGGAGAAGCCAACTTGCCACGAATGTTGTCAAATGTTACCGCCGAGACGTTAGGTTGGGTTAGGTTAGGTGATATTACGTTATTGATGTATATGAAGGCCAAACGGAGACGTAGAGGCCAACTCGCCAGGAATGTTGTCAAATCTTACGGCCGAGATGTTAGGTTGGGTTAGGTTAGCTTGTATTACGTTATTGATGTATATGAAGGTCAAACGGAGACGTAGAGGACAACTCGCCAGGAATGTGATCAAATATTACCGCCGAGATGTTAGATTGTGTTAGGCTAGGTTATATTATATTATTGATGTATATAAAGGTCCCACGGAGACGTAGAGGCCAATTCGCCAGGAATGTTGTCAAATCTTACCGCCGAGATGTTAGGTTGGGCTAGGTTAGCTTATATTACGTTATTGATGTATATGAAGGTCAAACGAAGACGTAGAGGCCAACTCGCCAGGAATGTTGTCAAATATTACCGCCGAGGTGTTAGGTTGGGTTAGGTTAGGTTATATTACGTTTTTGATGTATATGAAGGTCAAACGGGGACGTAGAGGCCAACTCGCCAGGAATGTTGTCAAATATTACCGCCGAGATGTTAGGTTGGGTTAGGTTAGCTTGTATTACGTTATTGATGTATATGAAGGTCAAACGGAGACGTAGAGGCCAACTCGCCAGGAATGTTGTCAAATATTACCGCCGAGATGTTAGGTTGGGTGAGGTTAGGTTATATTCCGTTATTGATGTATATAAATGTCCCACGGAGACTTAGAGGCCAACTCGCCAGGAATGTTGTCAAATCTTACCGCCGAGATGTTAGGTTGGGTTAGGTTAGCTTGTATTACGTTATTGATGTATATGAAGGTCAAACGGAGACGTAGAGGCCAACTCGCCAGGAATGTGATCAAATATTACCGCCGAGATGTTAGATTGGGTTAGGCTCGGTTATATTATATTACTGATGTATATAAAGGTCCCACGGAGACGTAGAGGCCAATTCGCCAGGAATGTTGTCAAATCTTACCGCCGAGATGTTAGGTTGGGTTAGGTTAGCTTATATTACGTTATTGATGTATATGAAGGTCAAACGAAGACGTAGAGGCCAACTCGCCAGGAATGTTGTCAAATATTACCGCCGAGATGTTAGGTTGGGTTAGGTTAGGTTATATTACGTTATTGATGTATATGAAGGACAAGCGGAGACGTAGAGGCCAACTCGCCAGGAATGTTGTCAAATATTGTAGCCGAGATGTTAGGTTGGGTTAGGTTAGCTTATATTAAGTTATTGATGTATATGGAGGTCAAACGGAGACGTAGAGGCCAACTCGCCAGGAATGTTGTCAAATATTACCGCCGAGATGATAGGTTGGGTTAGGTTAGGTGATATTACGTTATTGATGTATATGAAGGTCAAACGGAGACGTAGAGGCCAACTCGCCAGGAATGTTGTCAAATATTACCGCCGAGATGTTAGGTTGGGTTAGGTTAGGTTATATTACGTTATTGATGTATATGAAGGTCAATCGGAGACGTAGAGGCCAACTCGCCAGGAATGTTGTCAAATATTACCGCCGAGATGTTAGGTTGGGTTAGGTTAGGTTATATTACGTTATTGATGTATATGAAGGGCAAACGGGGACGTAGAGGCCAACTCGCCAGGAATGTTGTCAAATATTGTAGCCGAGATGTTAGCTTGGTTCAGGTTAGGTTATATTACGTTATTGATGTATATAAAGGTCCCACGGAGACGTAGAAGCCAACAAGACAGGAATGTCGTCAAATATTACCGCCGAGATGTTAGATTGGGTTAGGTTAGGTTATATTACGTTATTGACGTATGCAAAGGTCCCACGGAGACGCAGAGGCCAACCAGCCAAGAATGTGATCAAATATTACCGAAGAGATGTTAGATTGGCTTAGGCTAGTTTATATTATGTTATTTATGTATATAAAGGTCCCACGGAGACGTAGATGCCAACAAGCCAGGAATGTGGTCAAATCTTACCGCCGAGATGTTAGGTTGGGTTAGGCTAGGTTATATTATATTATTGATGTATATAAAGGTCCCACGGAGACGTAGAGGCCAATTCGACAGGAATGTTGTCAAATCTTACCGCCGAGATGTTAGGTTGGGTTAGGTTAGCTTAGATTATGTTATTGATGTATATAAAGGTCCCACGGAGACGTAGAGGCTAACTCGCCAGGAATGTTTTCAAATATTACCGCCGAGGTGTTAGGTTGGGTTAGGTTAGGTTATATTACGTTATTGATGTATATGAAGGTCAAACGGGGACGTAGAGGCCAACTCGCCAGGAATGTTGTCAAATATTACCGCCGAGATGTTAGGTTGGGTTAGGTTAGCTTGTATTACGTTATTGATGTATATGAAGGTCAAACGGAGACGTAGAGGCCAACTCGCCAGGAATGTTGTCAAATATTACCGCCGAGATGTTAGGTTGGGTGAGGTTAGGTTATATTCCGTTATTGATGTATATAAATGTCCCACGGAGACTTAGAGGCCAACTCGCCAGGAATGTTGTCAAATCTTACCGCCGAGATGTTAGGTTGGGTTAGGTTAGCTTGTATTACGTTATTGATGTATATGAAGGTCAAACGGAGACGTAGAGGCCAACTCGCCAGGAATGTGATCAAATATTACCGCCGAGATGTTAGATTGGGTTAGGCTCGGTTATATTATATTATTGATGTATATAAAGGTCCCACGGAGACGTAGAGGCCAATTCGCCAGGAATGTTGTCAAATCTTACCGCCGAGATGTTAGGTTGGGTTAGGTTAGCTTATATTACGTTATTGATGTATATGAAGGTCAAACGAAGACGTAGAGGCCAACTCGCCAGGAATGTTGTCAAATATTACCGCCGAGGTGTTAGGTTGGGTTAGGTTAGGTTATATTACGTTATTGATGTATATGAAGGTCAAACGGGGACGTAGAGGCCAACTCGCCAGGAATGTTGTCAAATATTACCGCCGAGATGTTAGGTTGGGTTAGGTTAGCTTGTATTACGTTATTGATGTATATGAAGGTCAAACGGAGACGTAGAGGCCAACTCGCCAGGAATGTTGTCAAATATTACCGCCGAGATGTTAGGTTGGGTGAGGTTAGGTTATATTCCGTTATTGATGTATATAAATGTCCCACGGAGACTTAGAGGCCAACTCGCCAGGAATGTTGTCAAATCTTACCGCCGAGATGTTAGGTTGGGTTAGGTTAGCTTGTATTACGTTATTGATGTATATGAAGGTCAAACGGAGACGTAGAGGCCAACTCGCCAGGAATGTGATCAAATATTACCGCCGAGATGTTAGATTGGGTTAGGCTCGGTTATATTATATTATTGATGTATATAAAGGTCCCACGGAGACGTAGAGGCCAATTCGCCAGGAATGTTGTCAAATCTTACCGCCGAGATGTTAGGTTGGGTTAGGTTAGCTTATATTACGTTATTGATGTATATGAAGGTCAAACGAAGACGTAGAGGCCAACTCGCCAGGAATGTTGTCAAATATTACCGCCGAGATGTTAGGTTGGGTTAGGTTAGGTTATATTACGTTATTGATGTATATGAAGGACAAGCGGAGACGTAGAGGCCAACTCGCCAGGAATGTTGTCAAATATTGTAGCCGAGATGTTAGGTTGGGTTAGGTTAGCTTATATTAAGTTATTGATGTATATGGAGGTCAAACGGAGACGTAGAGGCCAACTCGCCAGGAATGTTGTCAAATATTACCGCCGAGATGATAGGTTGGGTTAGGTTAGGTGATATTACGTTATTGATGTATATGAAGGTCAAACGGAGACGTAGAGGCCAACTCGCCAGGAATGTTGTCAAATATTACCGCCGAGATGTTAGGTTGGGTTAGGTTAGGTTATATTACGTTATTGATGTATATGAAGGTCAATCGGAGACGTAGAGGCCAACTCGCCAGGAATGTTGTCAAATATTACCGCCGAGATGTTAGGTTGGGTTAGGTTAGGTTATATTACGTTATTGATGTATATGAAGGGCAAACGGGGACGTAGAGGCCAACTCGCCAGGAATGTTGTCAAATATTGTAGCCGAGATGTTAGCTTGGTTCAGGTTAGGTTATATTACGTTATTGATGTATATAAAGGTCCCACGGAGACGTAGAAGCCAACAAGACAGGAATGTCGTCAAATATTACCGCCGAGATGTTAGATTGGGTTAGGCTAGTTTATATTATGTTATTTATGTATATAAAGGTCCCACGGAGACGTAGATGCCAACAAGCCAGGAATGTGGTCAAATATTACCGCCGAGATGTTAGATTGGGTTAGGCTAGCTTATATTATGTTATTGATGTATATAAAGGTCCCACGTAGACGTAGAGGGCAACTCGCCAGGAATGTTGTCAAATATTACCGCCGAGATGATAGGTTGGGTTAGGCTAGCTTATATTATGTTATTGATGTATATAAAGGTCCCACGGATACGTAGAGGCCAACTCGCCAGAATTGTTGTCAAATATTACCGCCGAGAAGTTAGGTTGGGTTAGGTTATGTTATATTCCGTTATTGATGTATATAGAGGACCCACGGAGACGTAGTGGCCAACAAGACAGGAATGTCGTCAAATATTACCGCCGAGATGTTAGATTGGGTTAGGCTAGCTTATATTATGTTATTTATGTATATAAAGGTCCGACGGAGACGTAGATGCCAACAAGCCAGGAATGTGGTCAAATATTACCGCCGAGATGTTAGATTGGGTTAGGCTAGCTTATATTATGTTATTGATGTATATAAAGGTCCCACGGAGACGTAGAGGCCAACTTGCCAGGAATGTTTTCAAATATTACCGCCGAGATGTTAGGTTGGGGTAGGTTTGGTTATATTACGTTATTGATGTATATGAAGGTCAAGCGGAGACGTAGAGGCCAACTCGCCAGGAATGTTGTCAAATCTTACCGCCGAGATGTTAGGTTGGGTTAGGTTAGGTTATATTACGTTATTGATGTATATGAGGGTTACACGGAGACGTAGAGGTCAACTCGCCAGGAATGTTGTCAGATATTACCGCCGACATGTTAGGTTGGGTTAGGTTTGGTTATATTACGTTATTGATGTATATAAATGTCCCACGGATACGGAGAAGCCAACTCGCCACGAATGTTGTCAAATGTTACCACCGACACGTTAGGTTGGGTTAGGATAGGTGATATTACGTTATTGATGTATATGAAGGCCAAACGGAGACGTAGAGGCCAACTCGCCAGGAATGTTGTCAAATATTCCCGCCGAGATGTTAGGTTGGGTTAGGTTAGGTTATATTGCGTTATTGACGTATATAAAGGTCCCACGGGGACGTAGTGGCCAACTCGCCAGGAATGTTGTCAAATATTACCGCCGAGATGATAGGTTGGGTTAGGTTAGGTGATATTACGTTATTGATGTATATGAAGGTCAAACGGAGACGTAGAGGCCAACTCGCCAGGAATGTTGTCAAATATTACCGCCGAGATGTTAGGTTGGGTTAGGTTAGGTTATATTACGTTAGTGATGTATATGAAGGTCAAACGGAGACGTAGAGGCCAACTCGCCAGGAATGTGGTCAAATATTACCGCCGAGATGTTAGGTTGAGTTAGGTTAGGTTATATTAGGTTATAGATGTACATAAAGGTCCCACGGAGACGTAGAGGCCAACAAGACAGGAATGTCGCCAAATATTACAGCCGAGATGTTAGGTTGGGTTAGGTTAGGTTATATTAGGTTATAGATGTACATAAAGGTCCCACGGAGACGTAGATGCCAACAAGCCAGGAATGTGGTCACATATTACCGCCGAGATGTTAGATTGGGTTAGGCTAGCTTATATTATGTTATTTATGTATATAAAGGTCCCACAGAGACGTAGATGCCAACAAGCCAGGAATGTGGTCAAATATTACCGTCGAGATGTAAGATTGGGTTAGGCTAGCTTATATTATGTTATTGATGTATATAAAGATCCCACGGAGACGTAGAGGCCAACTCGCCAGGAATGTTGTCAAATATTGTAGCCGACATGTTAGGTTGGGTTAGGTTAGGTGATATTACGTTATTGATGTATATGAAGGTCAAACGGAGCCGTAGAGGCCAACAAGACAGGGATGTCGCCAAATATTACCGCCGAGATCTTAGATTGGGTTAGGTTAGGTTATATTACGTTACTGACGTATGCAAAGTTCCCACGGAGACGTAGAGGCCAACAAGCCAGGAATGTGGTCAAATATTA
The DNA here is from genome assembly GCA_963969225.1 of Xylocopa violacea. Classification (NCBI taxonomy): domain Eukaryota; kingdom Metazoa; phylum Arthropoda; class Insecta; order Hymenoptera; family Apidae; genus Xylocopa; species Xylocopa violacea. The sequence continues at coordinate 4,246,721 of CAXAJV010000836.1, read as the reverse complement.
CCGCCGAGATGTTAGGTTGGGTTAGGTTAGGTTATATTAGGTTATAGATGTACATAAAGGTCCCACGGAGACGTAGATGCCAACAAGCCAGGAATGTGGTCAAATATTACCGCCGAGATGTTAGATTGGGTTAGGCTAGCTTATATTATGTTATTTATGTATATAAAGGTCCCACGGAGACGTAGATGCCAACAAGCCAGGAATGTGGTCAAATATTACCGCCGAGATGTTAGATTGGGTTAGGCTAGCTTATATTATGTTATTGATGTATATAAAGGTCCCACGGAGACTTAGAGGCTAACTCGCCAGGAATGTTGTCAAATATTACCGCCGAGATGATAGGTTGGGTCAGGTTAGGATATATTACGTTATTGATGTATATAAAGGTCCCACGGAGACGTAGAGGCCAACTCGCCAGGAATGTGGTCAAATATTACCGCCGAGATGTTAGGTTGGGTTAGGTTAGGTTATATTAGGTTATAGATGTACATAAAGGTCCCACGGAGACGTAGATGCCAACAAGCCAGGAATGTGTTCAAATATTACCGCCGAGATGTTAGATTGGGTTAGGCTAGCTTATATTATGTTATTTATGTATATAAAGGTCCCACGGAGACGTAGATGCCAACAAGCCAGGAATGTGGTCAAATATTACCGCCGAGATGTTAGATTGGGTTAGGCTAGCTTATATTATGTTATTGATGTATATGAAGGTCAAACGGAGACGTAGAGGCCAACTCGCCAGGAATGTTGTCAAATATTACCGCCGAGATGTTAGGTTGGGTTAGGTTAGGTTATATTACGTTATTGATGTATATGAAGGTCAAACGGAGACGTAGAGGCCAACTCGCCAGGAATGTTGTCAAATATTACCGCCGAGATGTTAGGTTGGGTTAGGTTAGGTTATATTACGTTATTGATGTATATGAAGGTCAAGCGGAGACGTAGAGGCCAACTCGCCAGGAATGTTGTCAAATCTTACCGCCGAGATGTTAGGTTGGGTGAGGTTAGGTTATATTACGTTAGTGATGTATATGAAGGTCAAACGGAAACGTAGAGGCCAACTCGCCAGGAATGTCGTCAAATATTACCGCCGAGATGTTAGATTGGGTTAGGTTAGGTTATATTACGTTATTGACGTATGCAAAGGTCCCACGGAGACGCAGAGGCCAACAAGCCAGGAATGTGATCAAATATTACCGAAAAGGTGTTAGATTGGCTTAGGCTAGTTTATATTATGTTATTTATGTATATAAAGGTCCCACAGAGACGTAGATGCCAACAAGCCAGGAATGTGGTCAAATATTACCGTCGAGATGTAAGATTGGGTTAGGCTAGCTTATATTATGTTATTGATGTATATAAAGATCCCACGGAGACGTAGAGGCCAACTCGCCAGGAATGTTGTCAAATATTGTAGCCGACATGTTAGGTTGGGTTAGGTTAGGTGATATTACGTTATTGATGTATATGAAGGCCAAACGGAGACGTAGAGGCCAACAAGACTGGAATGTCGTCAAATATTACCGCCGAGATGTTAGGTTGGGTTAGGTTAGGTTATATTACGTTATTGATGTATATGAGGGTTACACGGAGACGTAGAGGTCAACTCGCCAGGAATGTTGTCAGATATTACCGCCGACATGTTAGGTTGGGTTAGGTTTGGTTATATTACGTTATTGATGTATATAAAGGTCCCACGGATACGGAGAAGCCAACTTGCCACGAATGTTGTCAAATGTTACCGCCGAGACGTTAGGTTGGGTTAGGTTAGGTGATATTACGTTATTGATGTATATGAAGGCCAAACGGAGACGTAGAGGCCAACTCGCCAGGAATGTTGTCAAATCTTACGGCCGAGATGTTAGGTTGGGTTAGGTTAGCTTGTATTACGTTATTGATGTATATGAAGGTCAAACGGAGACGTAGAGGACAACTCGCCAGGAATGTGATCAAATATTACCGCCGAGATGTTAGATTGTGTTAGGCTAGGTTATATTATATTATTGATGTATATAAAGGTCCCACGGAGACGTAGAGGCCAATTCGCCAGGAATGTTGTCAAATCTTACCGCCGAGATGTTAGGTTGGGCTAGGTTAGCTTATATTACGTTATTGATGTATATGAAGGTCAAACGAAGACGTAGAGGCCAACTCGCCAGGAATGTTGTCAAATATTACCGCCGAGGTGTTAGGTTGGGTTAGGTTAGGTTATATTACGTTATTGATGTATATGAAGGTCAAACGGGGACGTAGAGGCCAACTCGCCAGGAATGTTGTCAAATATTACCGCCGAGATGTTAGGTTGGGTTAGGTTAGCTTGTATTACGTTATTGATGTATATGAAGGTCAAACGGAGACGTAGAGGCCAACTCGCCAGGAATGTTGTCAAATATTACCGCCGAGATGTTAGGTTGGGTGAGGTTAGGTTATATTCCGTTATTGATGTATATAAATGTCCCACGGAGACTTAGAGGCCAACTCGCCAGGAATGTTGTCAAATCTTACCGCCGAGATGTTAGGTTGGGTTAGGTTAGCTTGTATTACGTTATTGATGTATATGAAGGTCAAACGGAGACGTAGAGGCCAACTCGCCAGGAATGTGATCAAATATTACCGCCGAGATGTTAGATTGGGTTAGGCTCGGTTATATTATATTACTGATGTATATAAAGGTCCCACGGAGACGTAGAGGCCAATTCGCCAGGAATGTTGTCAAATCTTACCGCCGAGATGTTAGGTTGGGTTAGGTTAGCTTATATTACGTTATTGATGTATATGAAGGTCAAACGAAGACGTAGAGGCCAACTCGCCAGGAATGTTGTCAAATATTACCGCCGAGATGTTAGGTTGGGTTAGGTTAGGTTATATTACGTTATTGATGTATATAAAGGTCCCACGGGGACGTAGAGACCAACTCGCCAGGAATGTTGTCAAATATTACCGCCGAGATGTTAGGTTGGTTCAGGTTAGGTTATATTACGTTATTGATGTATGTAAAGGTCCCACGGAGACGTAGAAGCCAACAAGACAGGAATGTCGTCAAATATTACCGCCGAGATGTTAGATTGGGTTAGGTTAGGTTATATTACGTTATTGACGTATGCAAAGGTCCCACGGAGACGCAGAGGCCAACCAGCCAAGAATGTGATCAAATATTACCGAAGAGATGTTAGATTGGCTTAGGCTAGTTTATATTATGTTATTTATGTATATAAAGGTCCCACGGAGACGTAGATGCCAACAAGCCAGGAATGTGGTCAAATCTTACCGCCGAGATGTTAGGTTGGGTTAGGCTAGGTTATATTATATTATTGATGTATATAAAGGTCCCACGGAGACGTAGAGGCCAATTCGACAGGAATGTTGTCAAATCTTACCGCCGAGATGTTAGGTTGGGTTAGGTTAGCTTAGATTATGTTATTGATGTATATAAAGGTCCCACGGAGACGTAGAGGCTAACTCGCCAGGAATGTTTTCAAATATTACCGCCGAGGTGTTAGGTTGGGTTAGGTTAGGTTATATTACGTTATTGATGTATATGAAGGTCAAACGGGGACGTAGAGGCCAACTCGCCAGGAATGTTGTCAAATATTACCGCCGAGATGTTAGGTTGGGTTAGGTTAGCTTGTATTACGTTATTGATGTATATGAAGGTCAAACGGAGACGTAGAGGCCAACTCGCCAGGAATGTTGTCAAATATTACCGCCGAGATGTTAGGTTGGGTGAGGTTAGGTTATATTCCGTTATTGATGTATATAAATGTCCCACGGAGACTTAGAGGCCAACTCGCCAGGAATGTTCTCAAATCTTACCGCCGAGATGTTAGGTTGGGTTAGGTTAGCTTGTATTACGTTATTGATGTATATGAAGGTCAAACGGAGACGTAGAGGCCAACTCGCCAGGAATGTGATCAAATATTACCGCCGAGATGTTAGATTGGGTTAGGCTCGGTTATATTATATTATTGATGTATATAAAGGTCCCACGGAGACGTAGAGGCCAATTCGCCAGGAATGTTGTCAAATCTTACCGCCGAGATGTTAGGTTGGGTTAGGTTAGCTTATATTACGTTATTGATGTATATGAAGGTCAAACGAAGACGTAGAGGCCAACTCGCCAGGAATGTTGTCAAATATTACCGCCGAGATGTTAGGTTGGGTTAGGTTAGGTTATATTACGTTATTGATGTATATGAAGGACAAGCGGAGACGTAGAGGCCAACTCGCCAGGAATGTTGTCAAATATTGTAGCCGAGATGTTAGGTTGGGTTAGGTTAGCTTATATTAAGTTATTGATGTATATGGAGGTCAAACGGAGACGTAGAGGCCAACTCGCCAGGAATGTTGTCAAATATTACCGCCGAGATGATAGGTTGGGTTAGGTTAGGTGATATTACGTTATTGATGTATATGAAGGTCAAACGGAGACGTAGAGGCCAACTCGCCAGGAATGTTGTCAAATATTACCGCCGAGATGTTAGGTTGGGTTAGGTTAGGTTATATTACGTTATTGATGTATATGAAGGTCAATCGGAGACGTAGAGGCCAACTCGCCAGGAATGTTGTCAAATATTACCGCCGAGATGTTAGGTTGGGTTAGGTTAGGTTATATTACGTTATTGATGTATATGAAGGGCAAACGGGGACGTAGAGTCCAACTCGCCAGGAATGTTGTCAAATATTGTAGCCGAGATGTTAGCTTGGTTCAGGTTAGGTTATATTACGTTATTGATGTATATAAAGGTCCCACGGAGACGTAGAAGCCAACAAGACAGGAATGTCGTCAAATATTACCGCCGAGATGTTAGATTGGGTTAGGTTAGGTTATATTACGTTATTGACGTATGCAAAGGTCCCACGGAGACGCAGAGGCCAACCAGCAAAGAATGTGATCAAATATTACCGAAGAGATGTTAGATTGGCTTAGGCTAGTTTATATTATGTTATTTATGTATATAAAGGTCCCACGGAGACGTAGATGCCAACAAGCCAGGAATGTGGTCAAATCTTACCGCCGAGATGTTAGGTTGGGTTAGGTTAGCTTATATTACGTTATTGATGTATATGAAGGTCAAACGAAGACGTAGAGGCCAACTCGCCAGGAATGTTGTCAAATATTACCGCCGAGATGTTAGGTTGGGTTAGGTTAGGTTATATTACGTTATTGATGTATATAAAGGTCCCACGGGGACGTAGAGACCAACTCGCCAGGAATGTTGTCAAATATTACCGCCGAGATGTTAGGTTGGTTCAGGTTAGGTTATATTACGTTATTGATGTATATAAAGGTCCCACGGAGACGTAGAAGCCAACAAGACAGGAATGTCGTCAAATATTACCGCCGAGATGTTAGATTGGGTTAGGTTAGGTTATATTACGTTATTGACGTATGCAAAGGTCCCACGGAGACGCAGAGGCCAACCAGCCAAGAATGTGATCAAATATTACCGAAGAGATGTTAGATTGGCTTAGGCTAGTTTATATTATGTTATTTATGTATATAAAGGTCCCACGGAGACGTAGATGCCAACAAGCCAGGAATGTGGTCAAATCTTACCGCCGAGATGTTAGGTTGGGTTAGGTTAGCTTAGATTATGTTATTGATGTATATAAAGGTCCCACGGAGACGTAGAGGCTAACTCGCCAGGAATGTTTTCAAATATTACCGCCGAGATGTTAGGTTGGGTTAGGTTAGGTTATATTACGTTATTGATGTATATGAAGGACAAGCGGAGACGTAGAGGCCAACTCGCCAGGAATGTTGTCAAATATTGTAGCCGAGATGTTAGGTTGGGTTAGGTTAGCTTATATTAAGTTATTGATGTATATGGAGGTCAAACGGAGACGTAGAGGCCAACTCGCCAGGAATGTTGTCAAATATTACCGCCGAGATGATAGGTTGGGTTAGGTTAGGTGATATTACGTTATTGATGTATATGAAGGTCAAACGGAGACGTAGAGGCCAACTCGCCAGGAATGTTGTCAAATATTACCGCCGAGATGTTAGGTTGGGTTAGGTTAGGTTATATTACGTTATTGATGTATATGAAGGTCAATCGGAGACGTAGAGGCCAACTCGCCAGGAATGTTGTCAAATATTACCGCCGAGATGTGAGGTTGGGTTAGGTTAGGTTATATTACGTTATTGATGTATATGAAGGGCAAACGGGGACGTAGAGGCCAACTCGCCAGGAATGTTGTCAAATATTGTAGCCGAGATGTTAGCTTGGCTTAGGCTAGTTTATATTATGTTATTTATGTATATAAAGGTCCCACGGAGACGTAGATGCCAACAAGCCAGGAATGTGGTCAAATCTTACCGCCGAGATGTTAGGTTGGGTTAGGTTAGCTTATATTACGTTATTGATGTATATGAAGGTCAAACGAAGACGTAGAGGCCAACTCGCCAGGAATGTTGTCAAATATTACCGCCGAGATGTTAGGTTGGGTTAGGTTAGGTTATATTACGTTATTGATGTATATAAAGGTCCCACGGGGACGTAGAGACCAACTCGCCAGGAATGTTGTCAAATATTACCGCCGAGATGTTAGGTTGGTTCAGGTTAGGTTATATTACGTTATTGATGTATATAAAGGTCCCACAGAGACGTAGAAGCCAACAAGACAGGAATGTCGTCAAATATTACCGCCGAGATGTAAGATTGGGTTAGGTTAGGTTATATTACGTTATTGACGTATGCAAAGGTCCCACGGAGACGCAGAGGCCAACCAGCCAAGAATGTGATCAAATATTACCGAAGAGATGTTAGATTGGCTTAGGCTAGTTTATATTATGTTATTTATGTATATAAAGGTCCCACGGAGACGTAGATGCCAACAAGCCAGGAATGTGGTCAAATCTTACCGCCGAGATGTTAGGTTGGGTTAGGCTAGGTTATATTATATTATTGATGTATATAAAGGTCCCACGGAGACGTAGAGGCCAATTCGACAGGAATGTTGTCAAATCTTACCGCCGAGTTGTTAGGTTGGGTTAGGTTAGCTTAGATTATGTTATTGATGTATATAAAGGTCCCACGGAGACGTAGAAGCCAACAAGACAGGAATGTCGTCAAATATTACCGCCGAGATGTTAGATTGGGTTAGGTTAGGTTATATTACGTTATTGACGTATGCAAAGGTCCCACGGAGACGCAGAGGCCAACCAGCCAAGAATGTGATCAAATATTACCGAAGAGATGTTAGATTGGCTTAGGCTAGTTTATATTATGTTATTTATGTATATAAAGGTCCCACGGAGACGTAGATGCCAACAAGCCAGGAATGTGGTCAAATCTTACCGCCGAGATGTTAGGTTGGGTTAGGTTAGCTTAGATTATGTTATTGATGTATATAAAGGTCCCACGGAGACGTAGAGGCTAACTCGCCAGGAATGTTTTCAAATATTACCGCCGAGATGTTAGGTTGGGTTAGGTTAGGTTATATTACGTTATTGATGTATATGAAGGACAAGCGGAGACGTAGAGGCCAACTCGCCAGGAATGTTGTCAAATATTGTAGCCGAGATGTTAGGTTGGGTTAGGTTAGCTTATATTAAGTTATTGATGTATATGGAGGTCAAACGGAGACGTAGAGGCCAACTCGCCAGGAATGTTGTCAAATATTACCGCCGAGATGTTAGGTTGGGTTAGGTTAGGTTATATTAGGTTATAGATGTATATAAAGGTCCCACGGAGACGTAGATGCCAACTCGCCAGGAATGTTGTCAAATCTTACCGCCGAGATGTTAGGTTGGGTTCGGTTATGTTATATTCCGTTATTGATGTATATGAAGGTCAAACGGGGACGTAGAGGCCAACTCGCCAGGAATGTTGTCAAATCTTACCGCCGAGATGTTAGGTTGGGTTAGGTTATGTTATATTCCGTTATTGATGTATATGAATGTCAAACGGGGACGTAGAGGCCAACTCGCCAGGAATGTTGTCAATTATTGTAGCCGAGATGTTAGGTTGGGTTAGGCTAGCTTATATTATGTTATTGATGTATATAAAGGTCCCCGGAGACGTAGATGCCAACTCGCCAGGAATGTTGTCAAATATTACCGCCGAGATGTTAGGTTGGGTTAGGTTAGGTTATATTACGTTATTGATGTATATAAAGGTCCCACGGAGACGTCGAGGCCAACAAGACAGGAATGTTGTCAAATATTACCGCCGAGATGTTAGGTTGGGTTAGGTTAGGTTATATTACGTTATTGATGTATATAAAGGTCCCACGGAGACGTAGAGGCCAACAAGACAGGAATGTCGTCAAATATTACCACCGAGATGTTAGATTGGGTTAGGTTAGGTTATATTACGTTATTGACGTATGCAAAGGTCCTACGGAGACGCAGAGGCCAACAAGCCAGGAATGTGATCGAATATTACCGAAGAGATGTTAGATTGGCTTAGGCTAGTTTATATTATGTTATTTATGTACATAAAGGTCCCACGGAGACGTAGATGCCAACAAGCCAGGAATGTGGTCAAATATTACCGCCGAGATGTTAGGTTGGGTTAGGTTAGGTTATATTAGGTTATAGATGTATATAAAGGTCCCACGGAGACGTAGATGCCAACTCGCCAGGAATGTTGTCAAATCTTACCGCCGAGATGTTAGGTTGGGTTAGGTTATGTTATATTCCGTTATTGATGTATATGAAGGTCAAACGGGGACGTAGAGGCCAACTCGCCAGGAATGTTGTCAAATCTTACCGCCGAGATGTTAGGTTGGGTTAGGTTATGTTATATTCCGTTATTGATGTATATGAATGTCAAACGGGGACGTAGAGGCCAACTCGCCAGGAATGTTGTCAATTATTGTAGCCGAGATGTTAGGTTGGGTTAGGTTAGGTTATATTACGTTATTGATGTATATAAAGGTCCCACGGAGACGTCGAGGCCAACAAGACAGGAATGTTGTCAAATATTACCGCCGAGATGTTAGGTTGGGTTAGGTTAGGTTATATTACGTTATTGATGTATATAAAGGTCCCACGGAGACGTAGAGGCCAACAAGACAGGAATGTCGTCAAATATTACCACCGAGATGTTAGATTGGGTTAGGTTAGGTTATATTACGTTATTGACGTATGCAAAGGTCCTACGGAGACGCAGAGGCCAACAAGCCAGGAATGTGATCGAATATTACCGAAGAGATGTTAGATTGGCTTAGGCTAGTTTATATTATGTTATTTATGTACATAAAGGTCCCACGGAGACGTAGATGCCAACAAGCCAGGAATGTGGTCAAATATTACCGCCGAGATGTTAGGTTGGGTTAGGTTAGGTTATATTACGTTATTGATGTATATAAAGGTCCCACGGAGACGTCGAGGCCAACAAGACAGGAATGTTGTCAAATATTACCGCCGAGATGTTATGTTAGGTTAGGTTAGGTTATATTACGTTATTGATGTATATGAACGTCAGACGGGGACGTAGAGGCCAACTCGCCAGGAATGTTGTCAAATATTGTAGCCGAGATGTTAGGTTGGGTTAGGTTAGGTTATATTAGGTTATAGATGTATATAATGGTCCCACGGAGACGTAGATGCCAACATGCCAGGAATGTGGTCAAATATTACCGCCGAGATGTTAGATTGGGTTAGGCTAGCTTATATTATGTTATGTATGTATATAAAGGTCCCACGGAGACGTAGATGCCAACAAGCCAGGAATGTGGTCAAATATTACCGCCGAGATGTTAGATTGTGTTAGGCTAGCTTATATTATGTTATTGATGTATATAAAGGTCCCCGGAGGCGTAGAGGCCAACTCGCCAGGAATGTTGTCAAATATTACCACCGAGATGTTAGGTTGGATTAGGTTAGGTGATATTACGTTATTGATGTATATGAAGGTCAAACGGAGACGTAGAGGCCAACTCGCCAGGAATGTTGTCAAATATTACCACCGAGATGTTAGGTTGGGTTAGGTTAGGTTATATTACGTTATTGATGTATATGAAGGTCAAGCGGAGACGTAGAGGCCAACTCGCCAGGAATGTTGTCAAATATTGTCGCCGAGATGTTAGGTTGGGTTAGGTTAGGTTATATTACGTTATTGATGTATATAAAGGTCCCACGGAGACGTAGAGGCCAACAAGCCAGGAATGTGGTCAAATATTACCGCCGAGATGTTAGGTTGGGTTAGGTTAGGTTATATTAGGTTATAGATGTATATAAAGGTCCCACGGAGACGTAGATGCGAACAAGCCAGGAATGTGGTCAAATATTACCGCCGAGATGTTAGATTGGGTTAGGCTAGCTTATATTATGTTATTGATGTATATAAAGGTCCCACGGAGACATAGAGGCCAACTCGGCAGGAATGTTGTCAAATATTACCGCCGAGATGATAGGTTGGGTTAGGTTTGGTTATATTACGTTATTGATGTATATAAAGGTCCCACGGATACGGAGAAGCCAACTCGCCACGAATGTTGTCAAATGTTACCGCCGAGATGTTAGGTTGGGTTAGGTTAGGTTATATTAGGTTATAGATGTATATAAAGGTCCCACGGAGACGTAGATGCCAACATGCCAGGAATGTGGTCAAATATTACCGCCGAGATGTTAGATTGGGTTAGGCTAGCTTATATTATGTTATTTATGTATATAAAGGTCCCACGGAGACGTAGATGCCAACAAGCCAGGAATGTGGTCAAATATTACCGCCGAGATGTTAGATTGTGTTAGGCTAGCTTATATTATGTTATTGATGTATATAAAGGTCCCCGGAGACGTAGAGGCCAACTCGCCAGGAATGTTGTCAAATCTTACCGCCGAGATGTTAGGTTGGGTTAGGTTATGTTATATTCCGTTATTGATGTATATGAAGGTCAAACGGGGACGTAGAGGCCAACTCGCCAGGAATGTTGTCAAATATCGTAGCCGAGATGTTAGGTTGGGTTAGGTTAGGTTATATTACGTTATTGATGTATATGAGGGTTACACGGAGACGTAGATGTCAACTCGCCAAGAATGTTGTCAGATATTACCGCCGACATGTTAGGTTGAGTTAGGTTTGGTTATATTACGTTATTTATGTATATAAAGGTCCCACGGATACGGAGAAGCCAACTCGCCACGAATGTTGTCAAATGTTACCGCCGAGATGTTAGGTTGGATTAGGTTAGGTTATATTACGTTGTAGATGTATATAAAGGTCCCACGGAGACGTAGAGGCCAACAAGCCAGGTATGTTGTCAAATATTACCGCCGAGATGTTAGGTTGGATTAGGTTATGTTATATTCCGTTATTGATGTATATGAAGGTCAAACGGGGACGTAGAGGCCAACTCGCCAGGAATGTTGTCAAATATTGTAGCCGAAATGTTAGGTTGGGGTAGGTTAGGTTATATTACGTTATAGATGTATATAAAGGTCCCACGCAGACGTAGAGGCCAACAAGCCAGGAATGCTGTCAAATATTACCGCCGAGATGTTAGATTGGGTTAGGCTAGCTTATATTATGTTATTGATGTATATAAAGGTCCCCGGAGGCGTAGATGCCAACTCGCCAGGAATGTTGTCAAATATTACCGCCGAGATGTTAGGTTGGGTTAGGTTAGGTTATATTACGTTATTGATGTATATGAAGGTCAAACGGGGACGTAGAGGCCAACTCGCCAGGAATGTTGTCAAATCTTACCGCCGAGATGTTAGGTTGGGTTAGGTTATGTTATATTCCGTTATTGATGTATATGAATGTCAAACGGGGACGTAGAGGCCAACTCGCCAGGAATGTTTTCAATTATTGTAGCCGAGATGTTAGGTTGGGTTAGGCTAGCTTATATTATGTTATTGATGTATATAAAGGTCCCCGGAGACGTAGATGCCAACTCGCCAGGAATGTTGTCAAATATTACCGCCGAGATGTTAGGTTGGGTTAGGTTAGGTTATATTACGTTATTGATGTATATAAAGGTCCCACGGAGACGTCGAGGCCAACAAGACAGGAATGTTGTCAAATATTACCGCCGAGATGTTAGGTTGGGTTAGGTTAGGTTATATTACGTTATTGATGTATATAAAGGTCCCACGGAGACGTAGAGGCCAACAAGACAGGAATGTCGTCAAATATTACCACCGAGACGTTAGATTGGGTTAGGTTAGGTTATATTACGTTATTGACGTATGCAAAGGTCCTACGGAGACGCAGAGGCCAACAAGCCAGGAATGTGATCGAATATTACCGAAGAGATGTTAGATTGGCTTAGGCTAGTTTATATTATGTTATTTATGTACATAAAGGTCCCACGGAGACGTAGATGCCAACAAGCCAGGAATGTGGTCAAATATTACCGCCGAGATGTTAGGTTGGGTTAGGTTAGCTTATATTACGTTATTGATGTATATAAAGGTCCCCGGAGACGTAGAAGCCAACTCGCCACGAATGTTGTCAAATGTTACCGCCGAGATGTTAGGTTGGGTTAGGTTAGGTTATATTACGTTATTGACGTATGCAAAGGTTCCACGGAGACGCAGAGGCCAACAAGCCAGGTATGTGATCAAATATTACCGAAGAAATGTTAGATTGTGTTAGGTTAGGTTATATTACGTTATTGACGTATGTAAAGGTCCCACGGAGACGCAGAGGCCAACAAGCCAGGAATGTGGTCAAATATTACCGAATAGATGTTAGATTGGGTTAGGCTAGTTTATATCATGTTATTTATGTATATAAAGTTCCCACGGAGACGTAGATGCCAACAAGCCAGGAATGTGGTCAAATATTACCGCCGAGATGTTAGATTGGGTTAGGCTAGCTTATATTATGTTATTGATGTATATAAAGGTCCCCGGAAACGTAGATGCCAACTCGCCAGGAATGTTGTCAAATATTACCGCCGAGATGTTAGGTTGGGTTAGGTTAGGTTATATTACGTTATTGATGTATATAAAGGTCCCACGGAGACGTCGAGGCCAACAAGACAGGAATGTTGTCAAATATTACCGCCGAGATGTTATGTTAGGTTAGGTTAGGTTATATTACGTTATTGATGTATATGAACGTCAAACGGGGACGTAGAGGCCAACTCGCCAGGAATGTTGTCAAATATTGTAGCCGAGATGTTAGGTTGGGTTAGGTTAGGTTATATTAGGTTATAGATGTATATAATGGTCCCACGGAGACGTAGATGCCAACATGCCAGGAATGTGGTCAAATATTACCGCCGAGATGTTAGATTGGGATAGGCTAGCTTATATTATGTTATGTATGTATATAAAGGTCCCACGGAGACGTAGATGCCAACAAGCCAGGAATGTGGTCAAATATTACCGCCGAGATGTTAGATTGTGTTAGGCTAGCTTATATTATGTTATTGATGTATATAAAGGTCCCCGGAGGCGTAGAGGCCAACTCGCCAGGAATGTTGTCAAATATTACCACCGAGATGTTAGGTTGGATTAGGTTAGGTGATATTACGTTATTGATGTATATGAAGGTCAAACGGAGACGTAGAGGCCAACTCGCCAGGAATGTTGTCAAATATTACCACCGAGATGTTAGGTTGGGTTAGGTTAGGTTATATTACGTTATTGATGTATATGAAGGTCAAGCGGAGACGTAGAGGCCAACTCGCCAGGAATGTTGTCAAATATTGTCGCCGAGATGGTAGGTTGGGTTAGGTTAGGTTATATTACGTTATTGATGTATATAAAGGTCCCACGGAGACGTAGAGGCCAACAAGCCAGGAATGTGGTCAAATATTACCGCCGAGATGTTAGGTTGGGTTAGGTTAGGTTATATTAGGTTATAGATGTATATAAAGGTCCCACGGAGACGTAGATGCGAACAAGCCAGGAATGTGGTCAAATATTACCGCCGAGATGTTAGATTGGGTTAGGCTAGCTTATATTATGTTATTGATGTATATAAAGGTCCCACGGAGACATAGAGGCCAACTCGGCAGGAATGTTGTCAAATATTACCGCCGAGATGATAGGTTGGGTTAGGTTTGGTTATATTACGTTATTGATGCATATAAAGGTCCCACGGATACGGAGAAGCCAACTCGCCACGAATGTTGTCAAATGTTACCCCCGAGATGTTAAGTTGGGTTAGGTTAGGTTATATTACGTTATTGACGTATGCAAAGGTTCCACGGAGACGCAGAGGCCAACAAGCCAGGTATGTGATCAAATATTACCGAAGAGATGTTAGATTGTGTTAGGTTAGGTTATATTACGTTATTGACGTATGTAAAGGTCCCACGGAGACGCAGAGGCCAACAAGCCAGGAATGTGGTCAAATATTACCGAATAGATGTTAGATTGGGTTAGGCTAGTTTATATTATGTTATTTATGTATATAAAGGTCCCACGGAGACGTAGATGCCAACAAGCCAGGAATGTGGTCAAATATTACCGCCGAGATGTTAGATTGGGTTAGGCTAGCTTATATTATGTTATTGATGTATATAAAGGTCCCCGGAGACGTAGATGCCAACTCGCCAGGAATGTTGTCAAATATTACCGCCGATATGTTAGGTTGGGTTAGGTTAGGTTATATTACGTTATTTATGTATATAAAGGTCCCACGGAGACGTAGATGCCAACAAGCCAGGAATGTGGTCAAATATTACCGCCGAGATGTTAGATTGTGTTAGGCTAGCTTATATTATGTTATTGATGTATATAAAGGTCCCCGGAGACGTAGAGGCCAACTCGCCAGGAATGTTGTCAAATCTTACCGCCGAGATGTTAGGTTGGGTTAGATTATGTTATATTCCGTTATTGATGTATATGAAAGTCAAACGGGGACGTAGAGGCCAACTCGCCAGGAATGTTGTCAAATATTGTAGCCGAGATGTTAGGTTGGGTTAGGTTAGGTTATATTACGTTATTGATGTATATGAGGGTTACACGGAGACGTAGATGTCAACTCGCCAAGAATGTTGTCAGATATTATCGCCGACATGTTAGGTTGGGTTAGGTTTGGTTATATTACGTTATTTATGTATATAAAGGTCCCACGGATACGGAGAAGCCAACTCGCCACGAATGTTGTCAAATGTTACCGCCGAGATGTTAGGTTGGATTAGGTTAGGTTATATTACGTTGTAGATGTATATAAAGGTCCCACGGAGACGTAGAGGCCAACAAGCCAGGTATGTTGTCAAATATTACCGCCGAGATGTTAGGTTGGATTAGGTTATGTTATATTCCGTTATTGATGTATATAAATGTCCCACGGAGACTTAGAGGCCAACTCGCCAGGAATGTTTTCAAATATTACCGCCGAGATGTTAGTTTGGGATAGGTTAGGTTATATTACGTTGTAGATGTATATAAAGGTCCTACGCAGACGTAGAGGCCAAGAAGCCAGGAATGTGGTCAAATATTACCGCCGAGATGTTAGATTGTGTTAGGCTAGCTTATATTATGTTATTGATGTATATAAAGGTCCCCGGAGGCGTAGAGGCCAACTCGCCAGGAATGTTGTCAAATATTACCACCGAGATGTTAGGTTGGATTAGGTTAGGTGATATTACGTTATTGATGTATATGAAGGTCAAACGGAGACGTAGAGGCCAACTCGCCAGGAATGTTGTCAAATATTACCACCGAGATGTTAGGTTGGGTTAGGTTAGGTTATATTACGTTATTGATGTATATGAAGGTCAAGCGGAGACGTAGAGGCCAACTCGCCAGGAATGTTGTCAAATATTGTCGCCGAGATGGTAGGTTGGGTTAGGTTAGGTTATATTACGTTATTGATGTATATAAAGGTCCCACGGAGACGTAGAGGCCAACAAGCCAGGAATGTGGTCAAATATTACCGCCGAGATGTTAGGTTGGGTTAGGTTAGGTTATATTAGGTTATAGATGTATATAAAGGTCCCACGGAGACGTAGATGCGAACAAGCCAGGAATGTGGTCAAATATTACCGCCGAGATGTTAGATTGGGTTAGGCTAGCTTATATTATGTTATTGATGTATATAAAGGTCCCACGGAGACATAGAGGCCAACTCGGCAGGAATGTTGTCAAATATTACCGCCGAGATGATAGGTTGGGTTAGGTTTGGTTATATTACGTTATTGATGTATATAAAGGTCCCACGGATACGGAGAAGCCAACTCGCCACGAATGTTGTCAAATGTTACCCCCGAGATGTTAGGTTGGGTTAGGTTAGGTTATATTACGTTATTGACGTATGCAAAGGTTCCACGGAGACGCAGAGGCCAACAAGCCAGGTATGTGATCAAATATTACCGAAGAGATGTTAGATTGTGTTAGGTTAGGTTATATTACGTTATTGACGTATGTAAAGGTCCCACGGAGACGCAGAGGCCAACAAGCCAGGAATGTGGTCAAATATTACCGAATAGATGTTAGATTGGGTTAGGCTAGTTTATATTATGTTATTTATGTATATAAAGGTCCCACGGAGACGTAGATGCCAACAAGCCAGGAATGTGGTCAAATATTACCGCCGAGATGTTAGATTGGGTTAGGCTAGCTTATATTATGTTATTGATGTATATAAAGGTCCCCGGAGACGTAGATGCCAACTCGCCAGGAATGTTGTCAAATATTACCGCCGATATGTTAGGTTGGGTTAGGTTAGGTTATATTACGTTATTGATGTATATAAAGGTCCCACGGAGACGTCGAGGCCAACAAGACAGGAATGTTGTCAAATATTACCGCCGAGATGTTATGTTGGGTTAGGTTAGGTTATATTACGTTATTGATGTATATGAAGGTCAAACGGGGACGTAGAGGCCAACTCGCCAGGAATGTTGTCAAATATTGTAGCCGAGATGTTAGGTTGGGTTAGGTTAGGTTATATTAGGTTATAGATGTATATAAAGGTCCCACGGAGACGTAGATGCCAACATGCCAGGAATGTGGTCAAATATTACCGCCGAGATGTTAGGTTGGGTTAGGTTAGGTTATATTACGTTATTTATGTATATAAAGGTCCCACGGAGACGTAGATGCCAACAAGCCAGGAATGTGGTCAAATATTACCGCCGAGATGTTAGATTGTGTTAGGCTAGCTTATATTATGTTATTGATGTATATAAAGGTCCCCGGAGACGTAGAGGCCAACTCGCCAGGAATGTTGTCAAATCTTACCGCCGAGATGTTAGGTTGGGTTAGGTTATGTTATATTCCGTTATTGATGTATATGAAGGTCAAACGGGGACGTAGAGGCCAACTCGCCAGGAATGTTGTCAAATATTGTAGCCGAGATGTTAGGTTGGGTTAGGTTAGGTTATATTACGTTATTGATGTATATGAAGGTCAAGCGGAGACGTAGAGGCCAACTCGCCAGGAATGTTGTCAAATATTGTCGCCGAGATGGTAGGTTGGGTTAGGTTAGGTTATATTACGTTATTGATGTATATAAAGGTCCCACGGAGACGTAGAGGCCAACAAGCCAGGAATGTGGTCAAATATTACCGCCGAGATGTTAGGTTGGGTTAGGTTAGGTTATATTAGGTTATAGATGTATATAAAGGTCCCACGGAGACGTAGATGCGAACAAGCCAGGAATGTGGTCAAATATTACCGCCGAGATGTTAGATTGGGTTAGGCTAGCTTATATTATGTTATTGATGTATATAAAGGTCCCACGGAGACATAGAGGCCAACTCGGCAGGAATGTTGTCAAATATTACCGCCGAGATGATAGGTTGGGTTAGGTTTGGTTATATTACGTTATTGATGTATATAAAGGTCCCACGGATACGGAGAAGCCAACTCGCCACGAATGTTGTCAAATGTTACCCCCGAGATGTTAGGTTGGGTTAGGTTAGGTTATATTACGTTATTGACGTATGCAAAGGTTCCACGGAGACGCAGAGGCCAACAAGCCAGGTATGTGATCAAATATTACCGAAGAGATGTTAGATTGTGTTAGGTTAGGTTATATTACGTTATTGACGTATGTAAAGGTCCCACGGAGACGCAGAGGCCAACAAGCCAGGAATGTGGTCAAATATTACCGAATAGATGTTAGATTGGGTTAGGCTAGTTTATATTATGTTATTTATGTATATAAAGGTCCCACGGAGACGTAGATGCCAACAAGCCAGGAATGTGGTCAAATATTACCGCCGAGATGTTAGATTGGGTTGGGCTAGCTTATATTATGTTATTGATGTATATAAAGGTCCCCGGAGACGTAGATGCCAACTCGCCAGGAATGTTGTCAAATATTACCGCCGATATGTTAGGTTGGGTTAGGTTAGGTTATATTACGTTATTGATGTATATAAAGGTCCCACGGAGACGTCGAGGCCAACAAGACAGGAATGTTGTCAAATATTACCGCCGAGATGTTATGTTGGGTTAGGTTAGGTTATATTACGTTATTGATGTATATGAAGGTCAAACGGGGACGTAGAGGCCAACTCGCCAGGAATGTTGTCAAATATTGTAGCCGAGATGTTAGGTTGGGTTAGGTTAGGTTATATTACGTTATTGATGTATATGAGGGTTACACGGAGACGTAGATGTCAACTCGCCAAGAATGTTGTCAGATATTACCGCCGACATGTTAGGTTGGGTTAGGTTTGGTTATATTACGTTATTTATGTATATAAAGGTCCCACGGATACGGAGAAGCCAACTCGCCACGAATGTTGTCAAATGTTACCGCCGAGATGTTAGGTTGGATTAGGTTAGGTTATATTACGTTGTAGATGTATATAAAGGTCCCACGGAGACGTAGAGGCCAACAAGCCAGGTATGTTGTCAAATATTACCGCCGAGATGTTAGGTTGGATTAGGTTATGTTATATTCCGTTATTGATGTATATGAAGGTCAAACGGGGACGTAGAGGCCAACTCGCCAGGAATGTTGTCAAATATTGTAGCCGAGATGTTAGGTTGGGGTAGGTTAGGTTATATTACGTTATAGATGTATATAAAGGTCCCACGGAGACGTCGAGGCCAACAAGACAGGAATGTTGTCAAATATTACCGCCGAGATGTTAGGTTGGTTTAGGTTAGGTTATATTACGTTATTGATGTATATAAATGTCCCACGGAGACGTAGAGGCCAACAAGACAGGAATGTCGTCAAATATTACCGCCGAGATGTTAGATTGGGTTAGGTTAGGTTATATTACGTTATTGACGTATGCAAAGGTCCCACGGAGACGCAGAGGCCAACAAGCCAGGAATGTGATCGAATATTACCGAAGAGATGTTAGATTAGCTTAGGCTAGTTTATATTATGTTATTTATGTACATAAAGGTCCCACGGAGACGTAGAGGCCAACAAGACAGGAATGTTGTCAAATATTCCCGCCGAGATGTTAGGTTGGGTTAGGTTATGTTATATTCCGTTATTGATGTATATAAATGTCCCACGGAGACTTAGAGGCCAACTCGCCAGGAATGTTTTCAAATATTACCGCCGAGATGTTAGTTTGGGATAGGTTAGGTTATATTACGTTGTAGATGTATATAAAGGTCCTACGCAGACGTAGAGGCCAACAAGCCAGGAATGTTGTCAAATATTACCGCCGAGATGTTAGGTTGGGTTAGGTTAGGTTATATTACGTTATTGATGTATATAAAGGTCCCACGGAGACGTAGAGGCCAACAAGACAGGAATGTCGTCAAACATTACCGCCGAGATGTTAGATTGGGTTAGGTTAGGTTATATTACGTTATTGACGTATGCAAAGGTTCCACGGAGACGCAGAGGCCAACAAGCCAGGTATGTGATCAAATATTACCGAAGAGATGTTAGATTTTCTTAGGCTAGTTTATATTATGTTATTTATGTATATAAAGGTCCCACGGAGACGTAGATGCCAACAAGCCAGGAATGTGGTCAAATATTACCGCCGAGATGTTAGAGTGGGTTAGGTTAGGTTATATTACGCTATTGATGTATATAAAGGTCCCACGGAGACGTAGAGGCCAACAAGCCAGGAAGGTGGTCAAATATTACCGCCGAGATGTTAGGTTGGGTTAGGTTAGGATATATTACGTTATTGATGTATATAAAGGTCCCACGGAGACGTAGAGGCCAACTCGCCAGGAATGTTGTCAAATATTACCGCCGAGATTATAGGTTGGGTTAGGCTAGCTTATATTATGTTATTGATGTATATAAAGGTCCCACGGAGACGTACAGGCCAACTCGCCAGAATTGTTGTCAAATATTACCGCCGAGATGTTAGGTTGGTTTAGGTTATGTTATATGCCGTTATTGATGTATATAAATGTCCCGCGGAGACTTAGAGGCCAACTCGCCAGGAATGTTTTCAAATATTACCGCCGAGATGTTAGATTGGGTTAGGCTAGCTTATATTATGTTATTGATGTATATAAAGGTCCCCGGAGACGTAGATGCCAACTCGCCAGGAATGTTGTCAAATATTACCGCCGAGATGATAGGTTGGGTTAGGTTTGGTTATATTACGTTATTGATGTATATAAAGGTCCCACGGATACGGAGAAGCCAACTCGCCACGAATGTTGTCAAATGTTACCGCCGATATGTTAGGTTGGGTTAGGTTAGGTTATATTACGTTATTGACGTATGCAAAGTTTCCACGGAGACGCAGAGGCCAACAAGCCAGGTATGTGATCAAATATTACCGAAGAGATGTTAGATTGTGTTAGGCTAGCTTATATTATGTTATTGATGTATATAAAGGTCCCCGGAGACGTAGAGGCCAACAAGCCAGGAAGGTGGTCAAATATTACCGCCGAGATGTTAGTTTGGGGTAGGTTAGGTTATATTACGTTGTAGATGTATATAAAGGTCCTACGCAGACGTAGAGGCCAACAAGCCAGGAATGTTGTCAAATATTACCGCCGAGATGTTAGGTTGGGTTAGGTTAGGTTATATTACGTTATTGATGTATATAAAGGTCCCACGGAGACGTAGAGGCCAACAAGACAGGAATGTCGTCAAACATTACCGCCGAGATATTAGATTGGGTTAGGTTAGGTTATATTACGTTATTGACGTATGCAAAGGTTCCACGGAGACGCAGAGGCCAACAAGCCAGGTATGTGATCAAATATTACCGAAGAGATGTTAGATTTTCTTAGGCTAGTTTATATTATGTTATTTATGTATATAAAGGTCCCACGGAGACGTAGATGCCAACAAGCCAGGAATGTGGTCAAATATTACCGCCGAGATGTTAGATTGGGTTAGGTTAGGTTATATTACGTTATTGATGTATATAAAGGTCCCACGGAGACGAAGAGGCC
This sequence comes from Xylocopa violacea, assembly GCA_963969225.1. Taxonomy (NCBI): domain Eukaryota; kingdom Metazoa; phylum Arthropoda; class Insecta; order Hymenoptera; family Apidae; genus Xylocopa; species Xylocopa violacea. Next base: position 4,225,510 of record CAXAJV010000836.1, on the reverse strand, counting down.
AACAAGCCAGGAAGGTGGTCAAATATTACCGCCGAGATGTTAGGTTGGGTTAGGTTAGGTTATATTAGGTTATAGATGTATATAAAGGTCCCACGGAGACGTAGATGCCAACAAGCCAGGAATGTGGTCCAATATTACCGCCGAGATGTTAGATTGGGTTAGGCTAGCTTAGTTTATGTTATTGATGTATATAAATGTCCCACGGAGACTTAGAGGCCAACTCGCCAGGAATGTTTTCAAATATTACCGCCGAGATGTTAGTTTGGGTTAGGTTAGGTTATATTACGTTGTAGATGTATATAAAGGTCCTACGCAGACGTAGAGGCCAACAAGCCAGGAATGTTGTCAAATATTACCGTCGAGATGTTAGGTTGGGTTAGGTTAGGTTATATTACGTTATTGATGTATATGAAGGTCAAGCGGAGACGTAGAGACCAACTCGCCAGGAATGTTGTCAAATCTTACCGCCGGGATGTTAGGTTGGGTTAGGTTAGCTTTTATTACGTTATTGATGTATATGAAGGTCAAACGGAGACGTAGAGGCCAACTCGCCAGGAATGTTGTCAAATATTACCGCCGAGATGTTAGGTTGGGTTAGGTTAGGTTATATTACGTTATTGATGTATATAAAGGTCCCACGGAGACGTAGAGGCCAACAAGACAGGAATGTCGTCAAACATTACCGCCGAGATGTTAGATTGGGTTAGGTTAGGTTATACTACGTTATTGATGTATATGAAGGTGAAACGGAAACGTAGAGGCCAACAAAATATGAATGTCGTCAAACATTACCGCCGAGATGTTAGATTGGGTTAGGTTAGGTTATATTACGTTCTTGACGTATGCAAAGGTTCCACGGAGACGCAGAGGCCAACAAGCCAGGTATGTGATCAAATATTACCGAAGAGTTGTTAGATTGTGTTAGGTTAGGTTATATTACGTTATTGACGTATGTAAAGGTCCCACGGAGACGCAGAGGCCAACAAGCCAGGAATGTGGTCAAATATTACCGAAGAGATGTTAGATTGGGTTTGGCTAGTTTATATTATGTTATTTATGTATATAAAGGTCCCACGGACACGTAGATGCCAACTCGCCAGGAATGTGGTCAAATATTACCGCCGAGATGTTAGATTGGGTTAGGCTAGCTTATATTATGTTATTGACGTATGCAAAGGTCCCACGGAGACGCAGAGGCCAACAAGCCAGGAATGTTGTCAAATATTACAGCCGAGATGTTAGGTTGGGTTAGGTTAGGTTATATTACGTTCTTGACGTATGCAAAGGTTCCACGGAGACGCAGAGGCCAACAAGCCAGGTATGTGTTCAAATATTACCGAAGAGATGTTAGATTGTGTTAGGTTAGGTTATATTACGTTATTGATGTATATAAAGGTCCCACGGAGACGTAGAGGCCAACAAGACAGGAATGTCGTCAAATATTACCGCCGAGATGTTAGATTGGGTTAGGTTAGGTTATATTACGTTATTGACGTATGCAAAGGTCCCACGGAGACGCAGAGGCCAACAAGCCAGGAATGTGATCGAATATTACCGAAGAGATGTTAGATTGGCTTAGGCTAGTTTATATTATGTTATTGATGTATATAAAGGTCCCACGGATACGTAGAGGCCAACAAGACAGGAATGTCGTCAAATATTACCGCCGAGATGTTAGATTGGGTTAGGTTAGGTTATATTACGTTATTGACGTATGCAAAGGTCCCACGGAGACGCAGAGGCCAACAAGCCAGGAATGTGATCGAATATTACCGAAGAGATGTTAGATTGGCTTAGGCTAGTTTATATTATGTTATTTATGTACATAAAGGTCCCACGGATACGTAGAGGCCAACAAGACAGGAATGTTGTCAAATATTCCCGCCGAGATGTCAGGTTGGGTTAGGTTATGTTATATTCCGTTACTGATGTATATAAATGTCCCACGGAGACTTAGAGGCCAACTCGCCAGGAATGTTGTCAAATATTACCGCCGAGATGATAGGTTGGGTTAGGCTAGCTTATATTATGTTATTGATGTATATAAAGGTCCCACGGAGACGTACAGGCCAACTCGCCAGAATTGTTGTCAAATATTACCGCCGAGATGTTAGGTTGGTTTAGGTTATGTTATATTCCGTTAGTGATGTATATAAATGTCCCACGGAGACTTAGAGGCCAACTCGCCAGGAATGTTTTCAAATATTACCGCCGAGATGTTAGGTTGGGGTAGGTTAGGTTATATTACGTTATAAATGTATATAAAGGTCCCACGCATACGTGGAGGCCAACAAGCCAGGAATGTTGTCAAATATTACCGCCGAGATGTTAGGTTGGGTTAGGCTAGTTTATATTATGTTATTTATGTATATAAAGGTCCCACGGAGACGTAGATGCCAACAAGCCAGGAATGTGGTCAAATATTACCGCCGAGATGTTAGATTGGGTTAGGCTAGCTTATATTATGTTATTGATGTATATAAAGGTCCCCGGAGACGTAGATGCCAACTCGCCAGGAATGTTGTCAAATATTACCGCCGAGATGTTAGGTTGGGTTAGGTTAGGTTATATTACGTTATTGATGTATATAAAGGTCCCACGGAGACGTCGAGGCCAACAAGACAGGAATGTTGTCAAATATTACCGCCGAGATGTTAGGTTGGGTTAGGTTAGGTTATATTACGTTATTGATGTATATAAAGGTCCCACGGAGACGTAGAGGCCAACAAGACAGGAATGTCGTCAAATATTACCGCCGAGATGTTAGATTGGGTTAGGTTAGGTTATATTACGTTATTGACGTATGCAAAGGTCCCACGGAGACGCAGAGGCCAACAAGCCAGGAATGTGATCGAATATTACCGAAGAGATGTTAGATTGGCTTAGGCTAGTTTATATTATGTTATTTATGTACATAAAGGTCCCACGGAGACGCAGAGGCCAACAAGCCAGGTATGTGTTCAAATATTACCGAAGAGATGTTAGATTGTGTTAGGTTAGGTTATATTACGTTATTGATGTATATAAAGGTCCCACGGAGACGTAGAGGCCAACAAGACAGGAATGTCGTCAAATATTACCGCCGAGATGTTAGATTGGGTTAGGTTAGGTTATATTACGTTATTGACGTATGCAAAGGTCCCCGGAGACGTAGATGCCAACTCGCCAGGAATGTTGTCAAATATTACCGCCGAGATGTTAGGTTGGGTTAGGTTAGGTTATATTACGTTATTGATGTATATAAAGGTCCCACGGAGACGTCGAGGCCAACAAGACAGGAATGTTGTCAAATATTACCGCCGAGATGTTAGGTTGGGTTAGGTTAGGTTATATTACGTTATTGATGTATATAAAGGTCCCACGGAGACGTAGATGCCAACTCGCCAGGAATGTTGTCAAATATTACCGCCGAGATGTTAGGTTGGGTTAGGTTAGCTTATATTACGTTATTGATGTATATAAAGGTCCCCGGAGACGTAGAGGCCAACTCGCCAGGAATGTTGTCAAATATTACCGCCGAGATGATAGGTTGGGTTAGGTTAGGTGATATTACGTTATTGATGTATATGAAGGTCAAACGGAGACGTAGAGGCCAACTCGCCAGGAATGTTGTCAAATCTTACCGCCGAGATGTTAGGTTGGGTTAGGTTATGTTATATTCCGTTATTGATGTATATGAAGGTCAAACGGGGACGTAGAGGCCAACTCGCCAGGAAGATTGTCAACTATTGTAGCCGAGATGTTAGGTTGGGTTAGGTTAGGTTATATTACGTTATTGATGTATATGAGGGTTACACGGAGACGTAGAGGTCAACTCGCCAGGAATGTTGTCAAATATTACCACCGAGATGTTAGGTTGGGTTAGGTTAGGTTATATTACGTTATTGATGTATATAAAGGTCCCACGGAGACGTCGAGGCCAACAAGACAGGAATGTTGTCAAATATTACCGCCGAGATGTTAGGTTGGGTTAGGTTAGGTTATATTACGTTCTTGACGTATGCAAAGGTTCCACGGAGACGCAGAGGCCAACAAGCCAGGTATGTGTTCAAATATTACCGAAGAGATGTTAGATTGTGTTAGGTTAGGTTATATTACGTTACTGATGTATATAAAGGTCCCACGGAGACGTAGAGGCCAACAAGACAGGAATGTCGTCAAATATTACCGCCGAGATGTTAGATTGGGTTAGGTTAGGTTATATTACGTTATTGACGTATGCAAAGGTCCCACGGAGACGCAGAGGCCAACAAGCCAGGAATGTGATCAAATATTACCGAAGAGATGTTAGATTGGCTTAGGCTAGTTTATATTATGTTATTTATGTACATAAAGGTCCCACGGAGACGTAGATGCCAACAAGCCAGGAATGTGGTCAAATATTACCGCCGAGATGTTAGGTTGGGTTAGGTTAGCTTATATTATGTTATTGATGTATATAAAGGTCCCCGGAGACGTAGAGGCCAACTCGCCAGGAATGTTGTCAAATATTAACGCCGAGATGATAGGTTGGGTTAGGTTAGGTGATATTACGTTATTGATGTATATGAAGGTCAAACGGAGACGTAGAGGCCAACTCGCCAGGAATGTTGTCAAATCTTACCGCCGAGATGTTAGGTTGGGTTAGGTTATGTTATATTCCGTTATTGATGTATATGAAGGTCAAACGGGGACGTAGAGGCCAACTCGCCAGGAATGTTGCCAATTATTGTAGCCGAGATGTTAGGTTGGGTTAGGTTAGGTTATATTACGTTATTGATGTATATGAGGGTTACACGGAGACGTAGAGGTCAACTAGCCAAGAGTGTTGTCAGATATTACCGCCGACATGTTAGGTTGGGTTAGGTTTGCTTATATTACGTTATTTATGTATATAAAGGTCCCACGGATACGGAGAAGCCAACTCGCCACGAATGTTGTCAAATGTTACCGCCGAGATGTTAGGTTGGATTAGGTTAGGTGATATTACGTTATTGATGTATATGAAGGTCAAACGGAGACGTAGAGGCCAACTCGCCAGGAATGTTGTCAAATATTACCACCGAGATGTTAGGTTGGGTTAGGTTAGGTTATATTACGTTATTGATGTATATGAAGGTCAAGCGGAGACGTAGAGACCAACTCGCCAGGAATGTTGTCAAATCTTACCGCCGGGATGTTAGGTTGGGTTAGGTTAGCTTTTATTACGTTATTGATGTATATGAAGGTCAAACGGAGATGTAGAGGCCAACTCGCCAGGAATGTTGTCAAATATTACCGCCGAGATGTTAGGTTGGGTTAGGTTAGGTTATATTACGTTATTGATGTATATAAAGGTCCCACGGAGACGTAGAGGCCAACAAGACAGGAATGTCGTCAAACATTACCGCCGAGATGTTAGATTGGGTTAGGTTAGGTTATACTACGTTATTGATGTATATGAAGGTGAAACGGAAACGTAGAGGCCAACAAAACAGGAATGTCGTCAAACATTACCGCCGAGATGTTAGATTGGGTTAGGTTAGGTTATATTACGTTCTTGACGTATGCAAAGGTTCCACGGAGACGCAGAGGCCAACAAGCCAGGTATGTGATCAAATATTACCGAAGAGTTGTTAGATTGTGTTAGGTTAGGTTATATTACGTTATTGACGTATGTAAAGGTCCCACGGAGACGCAGAGGCCAACAAGCCAGGAATGTGGTCAAATATTACCGAAGAGATGTTAGATTGGGTTTGGCTAGTTTATATTATGTTATTTATGTATATAAAGGTCCCACGGACACGTAGATGCCAACAAGCCAGGAATGTGGTCAAATATTACCGCCGAGATGTTAGATTGGGTTAGGCTAGCTTATATTATGTTATTGATGTATATAAAGGTCCCCGGAGACGTAGATGCCAACTCGCCAGGAATGTGGTCAAATATTACCGCCGAGATGTTAGATTGGGTTAGGCTAGCTTATATTATGTTATTGACGTATGCAAAGGTCCCACGGAGACGCAGAGGCCAACAAGCCAGGAATGTTGTCAAATATTACAGCCGAGATGTTAGGTTGGGTTAGGTTAGGTTATATTACGTTCTTGACGTATGCAAAGGTTCCACGGAGACGCAGAGGCCAACAAGCCAGGTATGTGTTCAAATATTACCGAAGAGATGTTAGATTGTGTTAGGTTAGGTTATATTACGTTATTGATGTATATAAAGGTCCCACGGAGACGTAGAGGCCAACAAGACAGGAATGTCGTCAAATATTACCGCCGAGATGTTAGATTGGGTTAGGTTAGGTTATATTACGTTATTGACGTATGCAAAGGTCCCACGGAGACGCAGAGGCCAACAAGCCAGGAATGTGATCGAATATTACCGAAGAGATGTTAGATTGGCTTAGGCTAGTTTATATTATGTTATTGATGTATATAAAGGTCCCACGGATACGTAGAGGCCAACAAGACAGGAATGTCGTCAAATATTACCGCCGAGATGTTAGATTGGGTTAGGTTAGGTTATATTACGTTATTGACGTATGCAAAGGTCCCACGGAGACGCAGAGGCCAACAAGCCAGGAATGTGATCGAATATTACCGAAGAGATGTTAGATTGGCTTAGGCTAGTTTATATTATGTTATTTATGTACATAAAGTTCCCACGGATACGTAGAGGCCAACAAGACAGGAATGTTGTCAAATATTCCCGCCGAGATGTCAGGTTGGGTTAGGTTATGTTATATTCCGTTACTGATGTATATAAATGTCCCACGGAGACTTAGAGGCCAACTCGCCAGGAATGTTGTCAAATATTACCGCCGAGATGATAGGTTGGGTTAGGCTAGCTTATATTATGTTATTGATGTATATAAAGGTCCCACGGAGACGTACAGGCCAACTCGCCAGAATTGTTGTCAAATATTACCGCCGAGATGTTAGGTTGGGTTAGGTTAGCTTATATTACGTTATTGATGTATATAAAGGTCCCCGGAGACGTAGAGGCCAACTCGCCAGGAATGTTGTCAAATATTACCGCCGAGATGATAGGTTGGGTTAGGTTAGGTGATATTACGTTATTGATGTATATGAAGGTCAAACGGAGACGTAGAGGCCAACTCGCCAGGAATGTTGTCAAATCTTACCGCCGAGATGTTAGGTTGGGTTAGGTTATGTTATATTCCGTTATTGATGTATATGAAGGTCAAACGGGGACGTAGAGGCCAACTCGCCAGGAATGTTGTCAACTATTGTAGCCGAGATGTTAGGTTGGGTTAGGTTAGGTTATATTACGTTATTGATGTATATGAGGGTTACACGGAGACGTAGAGGTCAACTCGCCAGGAATGTTGTCAAATATTACCACCGAGATGTTAGGTTGGGTTAGGTTAGGTTATATTACGTTATTGATGTATATAAAGGTCCCACGGAGACGTCGAGGCCAACAAGACAGGAATGTTGTCAAATATTACCGCCGAGATGTTAGGTTGGGTTAGGTTAGGTTATATTACGTTCTTGACGTATGCAAAGGTTCCACGGAGACGCAGAGGCCAACAAGCCAGGTATGTGTTCAAATATTACCGAAGAGATGTTAGATTGTGTTAGGTTAGGTTATATTACGTTACTGATGTATATAAAGGTCCCACGGAGATGTAGAGGCCAACAAGACAGGAATGTCGTCAAATATTACCGCCGAGATGTTAGATTGGGTTAGGTTAGGTTATATTACGTTATTGACGTATGCAAAGGTCCCACGGAGACGCAGAGGCCAACAAGCCAGGAATGTGATCAAATATTACCGAAGAGATGTTAGATTGGCTTAGGCTAGTTTATATTATGTTATTTATGTACATAAAGGTCCCACGGAGACGTAGATGCCAACAAGCCAGGAATGTGGTCAAATATTACCGCCGAGATGTTAGGTTGGGTTAGGTTAGCTTATATTATGTTATTGATGTATATAAAGGTCCCCGGAGACGTAGAGGCCAACTCGCCAGGAATGTTGTCAAATATTAACGCCGAGATGATAGGTTGGGTTAGGTTAGGTGATATTACGTTATTGATGTATATGAAGGTCAAACGGAGACGTAGAGGCCAACTCGCCAGGAATGTTGTCAAATCTTACCGCCGAGATGTTAGGTTGGGTTAGGTTATGTTATATTCCGTTATTGATGTATATGAAGGTCAAACGGGGACGTAGAGGCCAACTCGCCAGGAATGTTGCCAATTATTGTAGCCGAGATGTTAGGTTGGGTTAGGTTAGGTTATATTACGTTATTGATGTATATGAGGGTTACACGGAGACGTAGAGGTCAACTAGCCAAGAATGTTGTCAGATATTACCGCCGACATGTTAGGTTGGGTTAGGTTTGCTTATATTACGTTATTTATGTATATAAAGGTCCCACGGATACGGAGAAGCCAACTCGCCACGAATGTTGTCAAATGTTACCGCCGAGATGTTAGGTTGGATTAGGTTAGGTGATATTACGTTATTGATGTATATGAAGGTCAAACGGAGACGTAGAGGCCAACTCGCCAGGAATGTTGTCAAATATTACCACCGAGATGTTAGGTTGGGTTAGGTTAGGTTATATTACGTTATTGATGTATATGAAGGTCAAGCGGAGACGTAGAGACCAACTCGCCAGGAATGTTGTCAAATCTTACCGCCGGGATGTTAGGTTGGGTTAGGTTAGCTTTTATTACGTTATTGATGTATATGAAGGTCAAACGGAGACGTAGAGGCCAACTCGCCAGGAATGTTGTCAAATATTACCGCCGATATGTTAGGTTGGGTTAGGTTAGGTTATATTACGTTATTGATGTATATAAAGGTCCCACGGAGACGTAGAGGCCAACAAGACAGGAATGTCGTCAAACATTACCGCCGAGATGTTAGATTGGGTTAGGTTAGGTTATACTACGTTATTGATGTATATGAAGGTGAAACGGAAACGTAGAGGCCAACAAAACAGGAATGTCGTCAAACATTACCGCCGAGATGTTAGATTGGGTTAGGTTAGGTTATATTACGTTCTTGACGTATGCAAAGGTACCACGGAGACGCAGAGGCCAACAAGCCAGGTATGGGATCAAATATTACCGAAGAGTTGTTAGATTGTGTTAGGTTAGGTTATATTACGTTATTGACGTATGTAAAGGTCCCACGGAGACGCAGAGGCCAACAAGCCAGGAATGTGGTCAAATATTACCGAAGAGATGTTAGATTGGGTTTGGCTAGTTTATATTATGTTATTTATGTATATAAAGGTCCCACGGACACGTAGATGCCAACAAGCCAGGAATGTGGTCAAATATTACCGCCGAGATGTTAGATTGGGTTAGGCTAGCTTATATTATGTTATTGATGTATATAAAGGTCCCCGGAGACGTAGATGCCAACTCGCCAGGAATGTGGTCAAATATTACCGCCGAGATGTTAGATTGGGTTAGGCTAGCTTATATTATGTTATTGACGTATGCAAAGGTCCCACGGAGACGCAGAGGCCAACAAGCCAGGAATGTTGTCAAATATTACAGCCGAGATGTTAGGTTGGGTTAGGTTAGGTTATATTACGTTATTGACGTATGCAAAGGTCCCACGGAGACGCAGAGGCCAACAAGCCAGGAATGTGATCGAATATTACCGAAGAGATGTTAGATTGGCTTAGGCTAGTTTATATTATGTTATTGATGTATATAAAGGTCCCACGGATACGTAGAGGCCAACAAGACAGGAATGTCGTCAAATATTACCGCCGAGATGTTAGATTGGGTTAGGTTAGGTTATATTACGTTATTGACGTATGCAAAGGTCCCACGGAGACGCAGAGGCCAACAAGCCAGGAATGTGATCGAATATTACCGAAGAGATGTTAGATTGGCTTAGGCTAGTTTATATTATGTTATTTATGTACATAAAGGTCCCACGGATACGTAGAGGCCAACAAGACAGGAATGTTGTCAAATATTCCCGCCGAGATGTCAGGTTGGGTTAGGTTATGTTATATTCCGTTACTGATGTATATAAATGTCCCACGGAGACTTAGAGGCCAACTCGCCAGGAATGTTGTCAAATATTACCGCCGAGATGATAGGTTGGGTTAGGCTAGCTTATATTATGTTATTGATGTATATAAAGGTCCCACGGAGACGTACAGGCCAACTCGCCAGAATTGTTGTCAAATATTACCGCCGAGATGTTAGGTTGGTTTAGGTTATGTTATATTCCGTTAGTGATGTATATAAATGTCCCACGGAGACTTAGAGGCCAACTCGCCAGGAATGTTTTCAAATATTACCGCCGAGATGTTAGGTTGGGGTAGGTTAGGTTATATTACGTTATAAATGTATATAAAGGTCCCACGCAGACGTGGAGGCCAACAAGCCAGGAATGTTGTCAAATATTACCGCCGAGATGTTAGGTTGGGTTAGGCTAGTTTATATTATGTTATTTATGTATATAAAGGTCCCACGGAGACGTAGATGCCAACAAGCCAGGAATGTGGTCAAATATTACCGCCGAGATGTTAGATTGGGTTAGGCTAGCTTATATTATGTTATTGATGTATATAAAGGTCCCCGGAGACGTAGATGCCAACTCGCCAGGAATGTTGTCAAATATTACCGCCGAGATGTTAGGTTGGGTTAGGTTAGGTTATATTACGTTATTGATGTATATAAATGTCCCACGGAGACGTCGAGGCCAACAAGACAGGAATGTTGTCAAATATTACCGCCGAGATGTTAGGTTGGGTTAGGTTAGGTTATATTACGTTATTGATGTATATAAAGGTCCCACGGAGACGCAAAGGCCAACAAGCCAGGAATGTCGTCAAATATTACCGCCGAGATGTTAGATTGGGTTAGGTTAGGTTATATTACGTTATTGACGTATGCAAAGGTCCCCGGAGACGTAGATGCCAACTCGCCAGGAATGTTGTCAAATATTACCGCCGAGATGTTAGGTTGGGTTAGGTTAGGTTATATTACGTTATTGATGTATATAAAGGTCCCACGGAGACGTCGAGGCCAACAAGACAGGAATGTTGTCAAATATTACCGCCGAGATGTTATGTTGGGTTAGGTTAGGTTATATTACGTTATTGATGTATATGAAGGTCAAACGGGGACGTAGAGGCCAACTCGCCAGGAATGTTGTCAAATATTGTAGCCGAAATGTTAGGTTGGGTTAGGTTAGGTTATATTAGGTTATAGATGCATATAAAGGTCCCGCGGAGACGTAGATGCCAACAAGCCAGGAATGTGGTCAAATATTACCGCCGAGATGTTAGATTGGGTTAGGCTAGCTTATATTATGTTATTGACGTATGCAAAGGTCCCACGGAGACGCAAAGGCCAACAAGCCAGGAATGTTGTCAAATATTACCGCCGAGATGTTAGGTTGGGTTAGGTTAGGTTATATTACGTTCTTGACGTATGCAAAGGTTCCACGGAGACGCAGAGGCCAACAAGCCAGGAATGTGATCAAATATTACCGAAGAGATGTTAGATTGGCTTAGGCTAGTTTATATTATGTTATTTATGTACATAAAGGTCCCACGGAGACGTAGATGCCAACAAGCCAGGAATGTGGTCAAATATTACTGCCGAGATGTTAGGTTGGGTTAGGTTTGCTTATATTACGTTATTTATGTATATAAAGGTCCCACGGATACGGAGAAGCCAACTCGCCACGAATGTTGTCAAATGTTACCGCCGAGATGTTAGGTTGGATTAGGTTAGGTGATATTACGTTATTGATGTATATGAAGGTCAAACGGAGACGTAGAGGCCAACTCGCCAGGAATGTTGTCAAATATTACCACCGAGATGTTAGGTTGGGTTAGGTTAGGTTATATTACGTTATTGATGTATATGAAGGTCAAGCGGAGACGTAGAGGCCAACTCGCCAGGTATGTGTTCAAATATTACCGAAGAGATGTTAGATTGTGTTAGGTTAGGTTATATTACGTTATTGATGTATATAAAGGTCCCACGGAGACGTAGAGGCCAACAAGAGAGGAATGTCGTCAAATATTACCGCCGAGATGTTAGATTGGGTTAGGTTAGGTTATATTACGTTATTGACGTATGCAAAGGTCCCACGGAGACGCAGAGGCCAACAAGCCAGGAATGTGATCAAATATTACCGAAGAGATGTTAGATTGGCTTAGGCTAGTTTATATTATGTTATTTATGTACATAAAGGTCCCACGGAGACGTAGATGCCAACAAGCCAGGAATGTGGTCAAATACTACCGCCGAGATGTTAGGTTGGGTTAGGTTAGCTTATATTACGTTATTGATGTATATAAAGGTCCCCGGAGACGTAGAGGCCAACTCGCCAGGAATGTTGTCAAATATTACCGCCGAGATGATAGGTTGGGTTAGGTTAGGTGATATTACGTTATTGATGTATATGAAGGTCAAACGGTGACGTAGAGGCCAACTCGCCGGGAATGTTGTCAAATCTTACCGCCGAGATGTTAGGTTGGGTTAGGTTATGTTATATTCCGTTATTGATGTATATGAAGGTCAAACGGGGACGTAGAGGCCAACTCGCCAGGAATGTTGCCAATTATTGTAGCCGAGATGTTAGGTTGGGTTAGGTTAGGTTATATTACGTTATTGATGTATATGAGGGTTACACGGAGACGTAGAGGTCAACTAGCCAAGAATGTTGTCAGATATTACCGCCGACATGTTAGGTTGGGTTAGGTTTGCTTATATTACGTTATTTATGTATATAAAGGTCCCACGGATACGGAGAAGCCAACTCGCCACGAATGTTGTCAAATGTTACCGCCGAGATGTTAGGTTGGATTAGGTTAGGTGATATTACGTTATTGATGTATATGAAGGTCAAACGGAGACGTAGAGGCCAACTCGCCAGGAATGTTGTCAAATATTACCACCGAGATGTTAGGTTGGGTTAGGTTAGGTTATATTACGTTATTGATGTATATGAGGGTCAAGCGGAGACGTAGAGGCCAACTCGCCAGGAATGTTGTCAAATATTGTCGCCGTGATGTTAGGTTATATTACGTTATTGATGTATATAAAGGTCCCACGGAGACGTCGAGGCCAACAAGACAGGAATGTTGTCAAATATTACCGCCGAGATATTAGGTTGGGTTAGGTTAGGTTATATTACGTTATTGATGCATATAAAGGTCCCACGGATACGTAGAGGCCAACAAGACAGGAATGTCGTCAAATATTACCGCCGAGATGTTAGATTGGGTTAGGTTAGGTTACATTATGTTATTGACGTATGCAAAGGTCCCACGGAGACGCAGAGGCCAACAAGCCAGGAATGTGATCGAATATTACCGAAGAGATGTTAGATTGGCTTAGGCTAGTTTATATTATGTTATTTATGTACATAAAGGTCCCACGGATACGTAGAGGCCAACAAGACAGGAATGTTGTCAAATATTCCCGCCGAGATGTCAGGTTGGGTTAGGTTATGTTATATTCCGTTATTGATGTATATAAATGTCCCACGGAGACTTAGAGGCCAACTCGCCAGGAATGTTGTCAAATATTACCGCCGAGATGATAGGTTGGGTTAGGCTAGCTTATATTATGTTATTGATGTATATAAAGGTCCCACGGAGACGTACAGGCCAACTCGCCAGAATTGTTGTCAAATATTACCGCCGAGATGTTAGGTTGGTTTAGGTTATGTTATATTCCGTTAGTGATGTATATAAATGTCCCACGGAGACTTAGAGGCCAACTCGCCAGGAATGTTTTCATATATTACCGCTGAGATGTTAGGTTGGGGTAGGTTAGGTTATATTACGTTATAGATGTATATAAAGGTCCCACGGATACGGAGAAGCCAACTCGCCACGAATGTTGTCAAATGTTACCGCCGAGATGTTAGGTTGGATTAGGTTGGGTGATATTACGTTATTGATGTATATGAAGGTCAAACGGAGACGTAGAGGCCAACTCGCCAGGAATGTTGTCAAATATTACCACCGAGATGTTAGGTTGGGTTAGGTTAGCTTGTATTACGTTATAGATGTATATGAAGGTCAAACGGAGACGTAGAGGCCAACTCAACAGGAATGTTGTCAAATATTACCGCCGAGATGTTATGTTGGATTAGGTTAGGTTATATTACGTTATTGATGTATATGAAGGTCAAACGGGGACGTAGAGGCCAACTCGCCAGGAATGTTGTCAAATATTACCGCCGAGATGTTATGTTGGGTTAGGTTAGGTTATATTACGTTATTGATGTATATGAAGGTCAAACGGGGACGTAGAGGCCAACTCGCCAGGAATGTTGTCAAATATTGTAGCCGAGATGTTAGGCTGGGTTAGGTTAGGTTATATTAGGTTATAGATGTATATAAAGGTCCCACGGAGACGTAGATGCCAACAAGCCAGGAATGTGGTCAAATATTATCGCCGAGATGTTATGTTGGGTTAGGTTAGCTTGTATTACGTTATTGATGTATATGAAGGTCAAACGGAGACGTAGAGGCCAACACAACAGGAATGTTGTCAAATATTACCGCCGAGATGTTATGTTGGGTTAGGTTAGGTTATATTACGTTATTGATGTATATGAAGGTCAAATGGGGACGTAGAGGCCAACTCGCCAGGAATGTTGTCTAATCTAACGGCCGAGATGGTAGGTTGGGTTAGGTTAGCTTATATTACGTTATTGATGTATATGAAGGTCAAACGGAGACGTAGAGGCCAACTCGCCAGGAATGTTGTCAAATATTACCGCCGAGATGTTAGGTTGGGTTAGGTTATGTTATATTCCGTTATTCATGTATGTGAAGGTCAACCGGGGACGTAGAGGCCAACTCGCCAGGAATGTTGTCAAATATTGTAGCCGAGATGTTAGGTTGGGTTAGGTTAGGTTATATTACGTTATTGATGTATATAAAGGTCCCACGGAGACGTAGAGGCCAACACACCAGGAATGTTGTCAAATATTACCGCCGAGATGTTAGGTTGGGTTAGGTTAGGTTATGTTACGTTATTGATGTATATGAAGGTCAAACGGGGACGTAGAGGCCAACTCGCCAGGAATGTTGTCAAATATTGTAGCCGAGATGTTAGGTTGGGTTAGGTTAGTTTATATTACGTTATTGATGTATATAAAGGTCCCACGGAGACGTAGAGGCCAACTCGCCAGGAAGGTTGTCAAATATTACCGCCGTGATGATAGGTTGGGTTAGGTTAGGTGATATTACGTTATTGATGTATATGAAGGTCAAACGGAGACGTAGAGGCC
The DNA here is from genome assembly GCA_963969225.1 of Xylocopa violacea. Classification (NCBI taxonomy): domain Eukaryota; kingdom Metazoa; phylum Arthropoda; class Insecta; order Hymenoptera; family Apidae; genus Xylocopa; species Xylocopa violacea. Next base: position 4,210,276 of record CAXAJV010000836.1, on the reverse strand, counting down.
AACTCGCCAGGAATGTTGTCAAATATTGTAGCCGAGATGTTAGGTTGGGTTAGGTTAGGTTATATTACGTTATTGATGTATATGAGGGTTACACGGAGACGTAGAGGTCAACTCGCCAAGAATGTTGTCAGATATTACCGCCGACATGTTAATTTGGGTTAGGTTTGGTTATATTACGTTATTTATGTATATAAAGGTCCCACGGATACGGAGAAGCCAACTCGCCACGAATGTTGTCAAATGTTACCGCCGAGATGTTAGGTTGGGTTAGGTTAGGTTATATTACGTTATTGATGTATATGAAGGTCAAGCGGAGACGTAGAGGCCAACTCGCCAGAAATGTTGTCAAATCCTACCGCCGGGATGTTAGGTTGGGTTAGGTTAGCTTGTATTACGTTATTGATGTATATGAAGGTCAAACGGAGACGTAGAGGCCAACTCGCCAGGAATGTTGTCAAATATTACCGCCGAGATGTCAGGTTGGGTTAGGTTATGTTATATTCCGTTATTGATGTATATAAATGTCCCACGGAGACTTAGAGGCCAACTCGCCAGGAATGTTGTCAAATATTACCGCCGAGATGATAGGTTGGGTTAGGCTAGCTTATATTATGTTATTGATGTATATAAAGGTCCCACGGAGACGTACAGGCCAACTCGCCAGAATTGTTGTCAAATATTACCGCCGAGATGTTAGGTTGGTTTAGGTTATGTTATATTCCGTTAGTGATGTATATAAATGTCCCACGGAGACTTAGAGGCCAACTCGCCACGAATGTTTTCATATATTACCGCCGAGATGTTAGGTTGGGGTAGGTTAGGTTATATTACGTTATAGATGTATATAAAGGTCCCACGGATACGGAGAAGCCAACTCGCCACGAATGTTGTCAAATGTTACCGCCGAGATGTTAGGTTGGATTAGGTTGGGTGATATTACGTTATTGATGTATATGAAGGTCAAACGGAGACGTAGAGGCCAACTCGCCAGGAATGTTGTCAAATATTACCACCGAGATGTTAGGTTGGGTTAGGTTAGGTTATATTACGTTATTGATGTATATAAAGGTATCACGGAGACGTAGAGGCTAACTCGCCAGGAATGTTGTCAAATATTACCGCCGAGATGATAGGTTGGGTTAGGTTAGGTTATATTGCGTTATTTGTGTATTTAAAGGTCCCACGGTGACGTAGAGGCCAACTCGACAGGAATGTTGTCAAATATTACCGCCGAGATGATAGGTTGGGTTAGGTTAGGATATATTACGTTATTTATGTATATAAAGGTCCCACGGAGACGTAGAGGCCAACTCGCCAGGAATGTTGTCAAATATTACCGCCGAGATGATAGGTTGGGTTAGGCTAGCTTATATTATGTTATTGATGTATATAAAGGTCCCACGGAGACGTAGAGGCCAACTCGCCAGAATTGTTGTCAAATATTACCGCCGAGATGTTAGGTTGGGATAGGTTATGTTATATTCCGTTATTGATGTATATAAATGTCCCACGGAGACTTAGAGGCCAACTCGCCAGGAATGTTTTCAAATATTACCGCCGAGATGTTAGGTTGGGGTAGGTCAGGTTATATTACGTTATTGATGTATGTAAAGGTCCCACGGAAACGCAGAGGCCAACTCGCCAGGAATGTTGTCAAATATTACCGCCGAGATGATAGGTTGGGTTAGGTTTGGTTGTATTACGTTATTGATGTATATAAAGGTCCCACGGATACGGAGAAGCCAACTCGCCACGAATGTTGTCAAATGTTACCGCCGAGATGTTAGGGTTGGGTTAGGTTAGGTTATATTACGTTATAGATGTATATAAAGGTCCCACGGAGACGTAGAGGCCAGCAAGCCAGGAATGTTGTCAAATATTACCGCCGAGATGTTAGGTTGGATTAGGTTAGGTGATATTACGTTATTGATGTATATAAAGGTCCCACGGAGACGTAGAGGCCAAATCGCCAGGAATGTTGTCAAATATGACCGCCGTGATGGTAGGTTGGGTTAGGTTAGGTGATATTACGTTATTGATGTATATGAAGGTCAAACGGAGACGTAGAGGCCAACTCGCCAGGAATGTTGTCAAATATTACCGCCGAGATGTTAGGTTGGGTTAGGTTATGTTATATTCCGTTATTCATGTATGTGAAGGTCAACCGGGGACGTAGAGGCCAACTCGCCAGGAATGTTGTCAAATATTGTAGCCGAGATGTTAGGTTGGGTTAGGTTAGGTTATATTACGTTATTGATGTATATAAAGGTCCCACGGAGACGTAGAGGCCAACACACCAGGAATGTTGTCAAATATTACCGCCGAGATGTTAGGTTGGGTTAGGTTAGGTTATGTTACGTTATTGATGTATATGAAGGTCAAACGGGGACGTAGAGGCCAACTCGCCAGGAATGTTGTCAAATATTGTAGCCGAGATGTTAGGTTGGGTTAGGTTAGTTTATATTACGTTATTGATGTATATAAAGGTCCCACGGAGACGTAGAGGCCAACTCGCCAGGAAGGTTGTCAAATATTACCGCCGTGATGGTAGGTTGGGTTAGGTTAGGTGATATTACGTTATTGATGTATATGAAGGTCAAACGGAGACGTAGAGGCCAACTCGCCAGGAATGTTGTCAAATATTGTAGCCGAGATGTTAGGTTGGGTTAGGTTAGGTTATATTACGTTATTGATGTATATGAGGGTTACACGGAGACGTAGAGGTCAACTCGCCAAGAATGTTGTCAGATATTACCGCCGACATGTTAATTTGGGTTAGGTTTGGTTATATTACGTTATTTATGTATATAAAGGTCCCACGGATACGGAGAAGCCAACTCGCCACGAATGTTGTCAAATGTTACCGCCGAGATGTTAGGTTGGGTTAGGTTAGGTTATATTACGTTATTGATGTATATGAAGGTCAAGCGGAGACGTAGAGGCCAACTCGCCAGAAATGTTGTCAAATCCTACCGCCGGGATGTTAGGTTGGGTTAGGTTAGCTTGTATTACGTTATTGATGTATATGAAGGTCAAACGGAGACGTAGAGGCCAACTCGCCAGGAATGTTGTCAAATATTACCGCCGAGATGTCAGGTTGGGTTAGGTTATGTTATATTCCGTTATTGATGTATATAAATGTCCCACGGAGACTTAGAGGCCAACTCGCCAGGAATGTTGTCAAATATTACCGCCGAGATGATAGGTTGGGTTAGGCTAGCTTATATTATGTTATTGATGTATATAAAGGTCCCACGGAGACGTACAGGCCAACTCGCCAGAATTGTTGTCAAATATTACCGCCGAGATGTTAGGTTGGTTTAGGTTATGTTATATTCCGTTAGTGATGTATATAAATGTCCCACGGAGACTTAGAGGCCAACTCGCCACGAATGTTTTCATATATTACCGCCGAGATGTTAGGTTGGGGTAGGTTAGGTTATATTACGTTATAGATGTATATAAAGGTCCCACGGATACGGAGAAGCCAACTCGCCACGAATGTTGTCAAATGTTACCGCCGAGATGTTAGGTTGGATTAGGTTGGGTGATATTACGTTATTGATGTATATGAAGGTCAAACGGAGACGTAGAGGCCAACTCGCCAGGAATGTTGTCAAATATTACCACCGAGATGTTAGGTTGGGTTAGGTTAGGTTATATTACGTTATTGATGTATATAAAGGTATCACGGAGACGTAGAGGCTAACTCGCCAGGAATGTTGTCAAATATTACCGCCGAGATGATAGGTTGGGTTAGGTTAGGTTATATTGCGTTATTTGTGTATTTAAAGGTCCCACGGTGACGTAGAGGCCAACTCGACAGGAATGTTGTCAAATATTACCGCCGAGATGATAGGTTGGGTTAGGTTAGGATATATTACGTTATTGATGTATATAAAGGTCCCACGGAGACGTAGAGGCCAACTCGCCAGGAATGTTGTCAAATATTACCGCCGAGATGATAGGTTGGGTTAGGCTAGCTTATATTATGTTATTGATGTATATAAAGGTCCCACGGATACGTAGAGGCCAACAAGACAGGAATGTTGTCAAATATTCCCGCCGAGATGTCAGGTTGGGTTAGGTTATGTTATATTCCGTTACTGATGTATATAAATGTCCCACGGAGACTTAGAGGCCAACTCGCCAGGAATGTTGTCAAATATTACCGCCGAGATGATAGGTTGGGTTAGGCTAGCTTATATTATGTTATTGATGTATATAAAGGTCCCACGGAGACGTACAGGCCAACTCGCCAGAATTGTTGTCAAATATTACCGCCGAGATGTTAGGTTGGTTTAGGTTATGTTATATTCCGTTAGTGATGTATATAAATGTCCCACGGAGACTTAGAGGCCAACTCGCCAGGAATGTTTTCAAATATTACCGCCGAGATGTTAGGTTGGGGTAGGTTAGGTTATATTACGTTATAAATGTATATAAAGGTCCCACGCAGACGTGGAGGCCAACAAGCCAGGAATGTTGTCAAATATTACCGCCGAGATGTTAGGTTGGGTTAGGCTAGTTTATATTATGTTATTTATGTATATAAAGGTCCCACGGAGACGTAGATGCCAACAAGCCAGGAATGTGGTCAAATATTACCGCCGAGATGTTAGATTGGGTTAGGCTAGCTTATATTATGTTATTGATGTATATAAAGGTCCCCGGAGACGTAGATGCCAACTCGCCAGGAATGTTGTCAAATATTACCGCCGAGATGTTAGGTTGGGTTAGGTTAGGTTATATTACGTTATTGATGTATATAAAGGTCCCACGGAGACGTCGAGGCCAACAAGACAGGAATGTTGTCAAATATTACCGCCGAGATGTTAGGTTGGGTTAGGTTAGGTTATATTACGTTATTGATGTATATAAAGGTCCCACGGAGACGTAGAGGCCAACAAGACAGGAATGTCGTCAAATATTACCGCCGAGATGTTAGATTGGGTTAGGTTAGGTTATATTACGTTATTGACGTATGCAAAGGTCCCACGGAGACGCAGAGGCCAACAAGCCAGGAATGTGATCGAATATTACCGAAGAGATGTTAGATTGGCTTAGGCTAGTTTATATTATGTTATTTATGTACATAAAGGTCCCACGGAGACGCAGAGGCCAACAAGCCAGGTATGTGTTCAAATATTACCGAAGAGATGTTAGATTGTGTTAGGTTAGGTTATATTACGTTATTGATGTATATAAAGGTCCCACGGAGACGTAGAGGCCAACAAGACAGGAATGTCGTCAAATATTACCGCCGAGATGTTAGATTGGGTTAGGTTAGGTTATATTACGTTATTGACGTATGCAAAGGTCCCCGGAGACGTAGATGCCAACTCGCCAGGAATGTTGTCAAATATTACCGCCGAGATGTTAGGTTGGGTTAGGTTAGGTTATATTACGTTATTGATGTATATAAAGGTCCCACGGAGACGTCGAGGCCAACAAGACAGGAATGTTGTCAAATATTACCGCCGAGATGTTAGGTTGGGTTAGGTTAGGTTATATTACGTTATTGATGTATATAAAGGTCCCACGGAGACGTAGATGCCAACTCGCCAGGAATGTTGTCAAATATTACCGCCGAGATGTTAGGTTGGGTTAGGTTAGCTTATATTACGTTATTGATGTATATAAAGGTCCCCGGAGACGTAGAGGCCAACTCGCCAGGAATGTTGTCAAATATTACCGCCGAGATGATAGGTTGGGTTAGGTTAGGTGATATTACGTTATTGATGTATATGAAGGTCAAACGGAGACGTAGAGGCCAACTCGCCAGGAATGTTGTCAAATCTTACCGCCGAGATGTTAGGTTGGGTTAGGTTATGTTATATTCCGTTATTGATGTATATGAAGGTCAAACGGGGACGTAGAGGCCAACTCGCCAGGAATGTTGTCAACTATTGTAGCCGAGATGTTAGGTTGGGTTAGGTTAGGTTATATTACGTTATTGATGTATATGAGGGTTACACGGAGACGTAGAGGTCAACTCGCCAGGAATGTTGTCAAATATTACCACCGAGATGTTAGGTTGGGTTAGGTTAGGTTATATTACGTTATTGATGTATATAAAGGTCCCACGGAGACGTCGAGGCCAACAAGACAGGAATGTTGTCAAATATTACCGCCGAGATGTTAGGTTGGGTTAGGTTAGGTTATATTACGTTCTTGACGTATGCAAAGGTTCCACGGAGACGCAGAGGCCAACAAGCCAGGTATGTGTTCAAATATTACCGAAGAGATGTTAGATTGTGTTAGGTTAGGTTATATTACGTTACTGATGTATATAAAGGTCCCACGGAGATGTAGAGGCCAACAAGACAGGAATGTCGTCAAATATTACCGCCGAGATGTTAGATTGGGTTAGGTTAGGTTATATTACGTTATTGACGTATGCAAAGGTCCCACGGAGACGCAGAGGCCAACAAGCCAGGAATGTGATCAAATATTACCGAAGAGATGTTAGATTGGCTTAGGCTAGTTTATATTATGTTATTTATGTACATAAAGGTCCCACGGAGACGTAGATGCCAACAAGCCAGGAATGTGGTCAAATATTACCGCCGAGATGTTAGGTTGGGTTAGGTTAGCTTATATTATGTTATTGATGTATATAAAGGTCCCCGGAGACGTAGAGGCCAACTCGCCAGGAATGTTGTCAAATATTAACGCCGAGATGATAGGTTGGGTTAGGTTAGGTGATATTACGTTATTGATGTATATGAAGGTCAAACGGAGACGTAGAGGCCAACTCGCCAGGAATGTTGTCAAATCTTACCGCCGAGATGTTAGGTTGGGTTAGGTTATGTTATATTCCGTTATTGATGTATATGAAGGTCAAACGGGGACGTAGAGGCCAACTCGCCAGGAATGTTGCCAATTATTGTAGCCGAGATGTTAGGTTGGGTTAGGTTAGGTTATATTACGTTATTGATGTATATGAGGGTTACACGGAGACGTAGAGGTCAACTAGCCAAGAATGTTGTCAGATATTACCGCCGACATGTTAGGTTGGGTTAGGTTTGCTTATATTACGTTATTTATGTATATAAAGGTCCCACGGATACGGAGAAGCCAACTCGCCACGAATGTTGTCAAATGTTACCGCCGAGATGTTAGGTTGGATTAGGTTAGGTGATATTACGTTATTGATGTATATGAAGGTCAAACGGAGACGTAGAGGCCAACTCGCCAGGAATGTTGTCAAATATTACCACCGAGATGTTAGGTTGGGTTAGGTTAGGTTATATTACGTTATTGATGTATATGAAGGTCAAGCGGAGACGTAGAGACCAACTCGCCAGGAATGTTGTCAAATCTTACCGCCGGGATGTTAGGTTGGGTTAGGTTAGCTTTTATTACGTTATTGATGTATATGAAGGTCAAACGGAGACGTAGAGGCCAACTCGCCAGGAATGTTGTCAAATATTACCGCCGATATGTTAGGTTGGGTTAGGTTAGGTTATATTACGTTATTGATGTATATAAAGGTCCCACGGAGACGTAGAGGCCAACAAGACAGGAATGTCGTCAAACATTACCGCCGAGATGTTAGATTGGGTTAGGTTAGGTTATACTACGTTATTGATGTATATGAAGGTGAAACGGAAACGTAGAGGCCAACAAAACAGGAATGTCGTCAAACATTACCGCCGAGATGTTAGATTGGGTTAGGTTAGGTTATATTACGTTCTTGACGTATGCAAAGGTTCCACGGAGACGCAGAGGCCAACAAGCCAGGTATGGGATCAAATATTACCGAAGAGTTGTTAGATTGTGTTAGGTTAGGTTATATTACGTTATTGACGTATGTAAAGGTCCCACGGAGACGCAGAGGCCAACAAGCCAGGAATGTGGTCAAATATTACCGAAGAGATGTTAGATTGGGTTTGGCTAGTTTATATTATGTTATTTATGTATATAAAGGTCCCACGGACACGTAGATGCCAACAAGCCAGGAATGTGGTCAAATATTACCGCCGAGATGTTAGATTGGGTTAGGCTAGCTTATATTATGTTATTGATGTATATAAAGGTCCCCGGAGACGTAGATGCCAACTCGCCAGGAATGTGGTCAAATATTACCGCCGAGATGTTAGATTGGGTTAGGCTAGCTTATATTATGTTATTGACGTATGCAAAGGTCCCACGGAGACGCAGAGGCCAACAAGCCAGGAATGTTGTCAAATATTACAGCCGAGATGTTAGGTTGGGTTAGGTTAGGTTATATTACGTTATTGACGTATGCAAAGGTCCCACGGAGACGCAGAGGCCAACAAGCCAGGAATGTGATCGAATATTACCGAAGAGATGTTAGATTGGCTTAGGCTAGTTTATATTATGTTATTGATGTATATAAAGGTCCCACGGATACGTAGAGGCCAACAAGACAGGAATGTCGTCAAATATTACCGCCGAGATGTTAGATTGGGTTAGGTTAGGTTATATTACGTTATTGACGTATGCAAAGGTCCCACGGAGACGCAGAGGCCAACAAGCCAGGAATGTGATCGAATATTACCGAAGAGATGTTAGATTGGCTTAGGCTAGTTTATATTATGTTATTTATGTACATAAAGGTCCCACGGATACGTAGAGGCCAACAAGACAGGAATGTTGTCAAATATTCCCGCCGAGATGTCAGGTTGGGTTAGGTTATGTTATATTCCGTTACTGATGTATATAAATGTCCCACGGAGACTTAGAGGCCAACTCGCCAGGAATGTTGTCAAATATTACCGCCGAGATGATAGGTTGGGTTAGGCTAGCTTATATTATGTTATTGATGTATATAAAGGTCCCACGGAGACGTACAGGCCAACTCGCCAGAATTGTTGTCAAATATTACCGCCGAGATGTTAGGTTGGTTTAGGTTATGTTATATTCCGTTAGTGATGTATATAAATGTCCCACGGAGACTTAGAGGCCAACTCGCCAGGAATGTTTTCAAATATTACCGCCGAGATGTTAGGTTGGGGTAGGTTAGGTTATATTACGTTATAAATGTATATAAAGGTCCCACGCAGACGTGGAGGCCAACAAGCCAGGAATGTTGTCAAATATTACCGCCGAGATGTTAGGTTGGGTTAGGCTAGTTTATATTATGTTATTTATGTATATAAAGGTCCCACGGAGACGTAGATGCCAACAAGCCAGGAATGTGGTCAAATATTACCGCCGAGATGTTAGATTGGGTTAGGCTAGCTTATATTATGTTATTGATGTATATAAAGGTCCCCGGAGACGTAGATGCCAACTCGCCAGGAATGTTGTCAAATATTACCGCCGAGATGTTAGGTTGGGTTAGGTTAGGTTATATTACGTTATTGATGTATATAAATGTCCCACGGAGACGTCGAGGCCAACAAGACAGGAATGTTGTCAAATATTACCGCCGAGATGTTAGGTTGGGTTAGGTTAGGTTATATTACGTTATTGATGTATATAAAGGTCCCACGGAGACGTAGAGGCCAACAAGACAGGAATGTCGTCAAATATTACCGCCGAGATGTTAGATTGGGTTAGGTTAGGTTATATTACGTTATTGACGTATGCAAAGGTCCCACGGAGACGCAGAGGCCAACAAGCCAGGAATGTGATCGAATATTACCGAAGAGATGTTAGATTGGCTTAGGCTAGTTTATATTATGTTATTTATGTACATAAAGGTCCCACGGAGACGCAGAGGCCAACAAGCCAGGTATGTGTTCAAATATTACCGAAGAGATGTTAGATTGTGTTAGGTTAGGTTATATTACGTTATTGATGTATATAAAGGTCCCACGGAGACGTAGAGGCCAACAAGACAGGAATGTCGTCAAATATTACCGCCGAGATGTTAGATTGGGTTAGGTTAGGTTATATTACGTTATTGACGTATGCAAAGGTCCCCGGAGACGTAGATGCCAACTCGCCAGGAATGTTGTCAAATATTACCGCCGAGATGTTAGGTTGGGTTAGGTTAGGTTATATTACGTTATTGATGTATATAAAGGTCCCACGGAGACGTCGAGGCCAACAAGACAGGAATGTTGTCAAATATTACCGCCGAGATGTTATGTTGGGTTAGGTTAGGTTATATTACGTTATTGATGTATATGAAGGTCAAACGGGGACGTAGAGGCCAACTCGCCAGGAATGTTGTCAAATATTGTAGCCGAAATGTTAGGTTGGGTTAGGTTAGGTTATATTAGGTTATAGATGCATATAAAGGTCCCGCGGAGACGTAGATGCCAACAAGCCAGGAATGTGGTCAAATATTACCGCCGAGATGTTAGATTGGGTTAGGCTAGCTTATATTATGTTATTGACGTATGCAAAGGTCCCACGGAGACGCAAAGGCCAACAAGCCAGGAATGTTGTCAAATATTACCGCCGAGATGTTAGGTTGGGTTAGGTTAGGTTATATTACGTTCTTGACGTATGCAAAGGTTCCACGGAGACGCAGAGGCCAACAAGCCAGGAATGTGATCAAATATTACCGAAGAGATGTTAGATTGGCTTAGGCTAGTTTATATTATGTTATTTATGTACATAAAGGTCCCACGGAGACGTAGATGCCAACAAGCCAGGAATGTGGTCAAATATTACTGCCGAGATGTTAGGTTGGGTTAGGTTTGCTTATATTACGTTATTTATGTATATAAAGGTCCCACGGATACGGAGAAGCCAACTCGCCACGAATGTTGTCAAATGTTACCGCCGAGATGTTAGGTTGGATTAGGTTAGGTGATATTACGTTATTGATGTATATGAAGGTCAAACGGAGACGTAGAGGCCAACTCGCCAGGAATGTTGTCAAATATTACCACCGAGATGTTAGGTTGGGTTAGGTTAGGTTATATTACGTTATTGATGTATATGAAGGTCAAGCGGAGACGTAGAGGCCAACTCGCCAGGTATGTGTTCAAATATTACCGAAGAGATGTTAGATTGTGTTAGGTTAGGTTATATTACGTTATTGATGTATATAAAGGTCCCACGGAGACGTAGAGGCCAACAAGAGAGGAATGTCGTCAAATATTACCGCCGAGATGTTAGATTGGGTTAGGTTAGGTTATATTACGTTATTGACGTATGCAAAGGTCCCACGGAGACGCAGAGGCCAACAAGCCAGGAATGTGATCAAATATTACCGAAGAGATGTTAGATTGGCTTAGGCTAGTTTATATTATGTTATTTATGTACATAAAGGTCCCACGGAGACGTAGATGCCAACAAGCCAGGAATGTGGTCAAATACTACCGCCGAGATGTTAGGTTGGGTTAGGTTAGCTTATATTACGTTATTGATGTATATAAAGGTCCCCGGAGACGTAGAGGCCAACTCGCCAGGAATGTTGTCAAATATTACCGCCGAGATGATAGGTTGGGTTAGGTTAGGTGATATTACGTTATTGATGTATATGAAGGTCAAACGGTGACGTAGAGGCCAACTCGCCGGGAATGTTGTCAAATCTTACCGCCGAGATGTTAGGTTGGGTTAGGTTATGTTATATTCCGTTATTGATGTATATGAAGGTCAAACGGGGACGTAGAGGCCAACTCGCCAGGAATGTTGCCAATTATTGTAGCCGAGATGTTAGGTTGGGTTAGGTTAGGTTATATTACGTTATTGATGTATATGAGGGTTACACGGAGACGTAGAGGTCAACTAGCCAAGAATGTTGTCAGATATTACCGCCGACATGTTAGGTTGGGTTAGGTTTGCTTATATTACGTTATTTATGTATATAAAGGTCCCACGGATACGGAGAAGCCAACTCGCCACGAATGTTGTCAAATGTTACCGCCGAGATGTTAGGTTGGATTAGGTTAGGTGATATTACGTTATTGATGTATATGAAGGTCAAACGGAGACGTAGAGGCCAACTCGCCAGGAATGTTGTCAAATATTACCACCGAGATGTTAGGTTGGGTTAGGTTAGGTTATATTACGTTATTGATGTATATGAGGGTCAAGCGGAGACGTAGAGGCCAACTCGCCAGGAATGTTGTCAAATATTGTCGCCGTGATGTTAGGTTATATTACGTTATTGATGTATATAAAGGTCCCACGGAGACGTCGAGGCCAACAAGACAGGAATGTTGTCAAATATTACCGCCGAGATGTTAGGTTGGGTTAGGTTAGGTTATATTACGTTATTGATGCATATAAAGGTCCCACGGATACGTAGAGGCCAACAAGACAGGAATGTCGTCAAATATTACCGCCGAGATGTTAGATTGGGTTAGGTTAGGTTACATTATGTTATTGACGTATGCAAAGGTCCCACGGAGACGCAGAGGCCAACAAGCCAGGAATGTGATCGAATATTACCGAAGAGATGTTAGATTGGCTTAGGCTAGTTTATATTATGTTATTTATGTACATAAAGGTCCCACGGATACGTAGAGGCCAACAAGACAGGAATGTTGTCAAATATTCCCGCCGAGATGTCAGGTTGGGTTAGGCTATGTTATATTCCGTTATTGATGTATATAAATGTCCCACGGAGACTTAGAGGCCAACTCGCCAGGAATGTTGTCAAATATTACCGCCGAGATGATAGGTTGGGTTAGGCTAGCTTATATTATGTTATTGATGTATATAAAGGTCCCACGGAGACGTACAGGCCAACTCGCCAGAATTGTTGTCAAATATTACCGCCGAGATGTTAGGTTGGTTTAGGTTATGTTATATTCCGTTAGTGATGTATATAAATGTCCCACGGAGACTTAGAGGCCAACTCGCCAGGAATGTTTTCATATATTACCGCTGAGATGTTAGGTTGGGGTAGGTTAGGTTATATTACGTTATAGATGTATATAAAGGTCCCACGGATACGGAGAAGCCAACTCGCCACGAATGTTGTCAAATGTTACCGCCGAGATGTTAGGTTGGATTAGGTTGGGTGATATTACGTTATTGATGTATATGAAGGTCAAACGGAGACGTAGAGGCCAACTCGCCAGGAATGTTGTCAAATATTACCACCGAGATGTTAGGTTGGGTTAGGTTAGCTTGTATTACGTTATAGATGTATATGAAGGTCAAACGGAGACGTAGAGGCCAACTCAACAGGAATGTTGTCAAATATTACCGCCGAGATGTTATGTTGGGTTAGGTTAGCTTGTATTACGTTATTGATGTATATGAAGGTCAAACGGAGACGTAGAGGCCAACACAACAGGAATGTTGTCAAATATTACCGCCGAGATGTTATGTTGGGTTAGGTTAGGTTATATTCCGTTATTCATGTATGTGAAGGTCAACCGGGGACGTAGAGGCCAACTCGCCAGGAATGTTGTCAAATATTGTAGCCGAGATGTTAGGTTGGGTTAGGTTAGGTTATATTACGTTATTGATGTATATAAAGGTCCCACGGAGACGTAGAGGCCAACACACCAGGAATGTTGTCAAATATTACCGCCGAGATGTTAGGTTGGGTTAGGTTAGGTTATGTTACGTTATTGATGTATATGAAGGTCAAACGGGGACGTAGAGGCCAACTCGCCAGGAATGTTGTCAAATATTGTAGCCGAGATGTTAGGTTGGGTTAGGTTAGTTTATATTACGTTATTGATGTATATAAAGGTCCCACGGAGACGTAGAGGCCAACTCGCCAGGAAGGTTGTCAAATATTACCGCCGTGATGGTAGGTTGGGTTAGGTTAGGTGATATTACGTTATTGATGTATATGAAGGTCAAACGGAGACGTAGAGGCCAACTCGCCAGGAATGTTGTCAAATATTGTAGCCGAGATGTTAGGTTGGGTTAGGTTAGGTTATATTACGTTATTGATGTATATGAGGGTTACACGGAGACGTAGAGGTCAACTCGCCAAGAATGTTGTCAGATATTACCGCCGACATGTTAATTTGGGTTAGGTTTGGTTATATTACGTTATTTATGTATATAAAGGTCCCACGGATACGGAGAAGCCAACTCGCCACGAATGTTGTCAAATGTTACCGCCGAGATGTTAGGTTGGGTTAGGTTAGGTTATATTACGTTATTGATGTATATGAAGGTCAAGCGGAGACGTAGAGGCCAACTCGCCAGAAATGTTGTCAAATCCTACCGCCGGGATGTTAGGTTGGGTTAGGTTAGCTTGTATTACGTTATTGATGTATATGAAGGTCAAACGGAGACGTAGAGGCCAACTCGCCAGGAATGTTGTCAAATATTACCGCCGAGATGTCAGGTTGGGTTAGGTTATGTTATATTCCGTTATTGATGTATATAAATGTCCCACGGAGACTTAGAGGCCAACTCGCCAGGAATGTTGTCAAATATTACCGCCGAGATGATAGGTTGGGTTAGGCTAGCTTATATTATGTTATTGATGTATATAAAGGTCCCACGGAGACGTACAGGCCAACTCGCCAGAATTGTTGTCAAATATTACCGCCGAGATGTTAGGTTGGTTTAGGTTATGTTATATTCCGTTAGTGATGTATATAAATGTCCCACGGAGACTTAGAGGCCAACTCGCCACGAATGTTTTCATATATTACCGCCGAGATGTTAGGTTGGGGTAGGTTAGGTTATATTACGTTATAGATGTATATAAAGGTCCCACGGATACGGAGAAGCCAACTCGCCACGAATGTTGTCAAATGTTACCGCCGAGATGTTAGGTTGGATTAGGTTGGGTGATATTACGTTATTGATGTATATGAAGGTCAAACGGAGACGTAGAGGCCAACTCGCCAGGAATGTTGTCAAATATTACCACCGAGATGTTAGGTTGGGTTAGGTTAGGTTATATTACGTTATTGATGTATATAAAGGTATCACGGAGACGTAGAGGCTAACTCGCCAGGAATGTTGTCAAATATTACCGCCGAGATGATAGGTTGGGTTAGGTTAGGTTATATTGCGTTATTTGTGTATTTAAAGGTCCCACGGTGACGTAGAGGCCAACTCGACAGGAATGTTGTCAAATATTACCGCCGAGATGATAGGTTGGGTTAGGTTAGGATATATTACGTTATTGATGTATATAAAGGTCCCACGGAGACGTAGAGGCCAACTCGCCAGGAATGTTGTCAAATATTACCGCCGAGATGATAGGTTGGGTTAGGCTAGCTTATATTATGTTATTGATGTATATAAAGGTCCCACGGAGACGTAGAGGCCAACTCGCCAGAATTGTTGTCAAATATTACCGCCGAGATGTTAGGTTGGGATAGGTTATGTTATATTCCGTTATTGATGTATATAAATGTCCCACGGAGACTTAGAGGCCAACTCGCCAGGAATGTTTTCAAATATTACCGCCGAGATGTTAGGTTGGGGTAGGTCAGGTTATATTACGTTATTGATGTATGTAAAGGTCCCACGGAAACGCAGAGGCCAACTCGCCAGGAATGTTGTCAAATATTACCGCCGAGATGATAGGTTGGGTTAGGTTTGGTTGTATTACGTTATTGATGTATATAAAGGTCCCACGGATACGGAGAAGCCAACTCGCCACGAATGTTGTCAAATGTTACCGCCGAGATGTTAGGGTTGGGTTAGGTTAGGTTATATTACGTTATAGATGTATATAAAGGTCCCACGGAGACGTAGAGGCCAGCAAGCCAGGAATGTTGTCAAATATTACCGCCGAGATGTTAGGTTGGATTAGGTTAGGTGATATTACGTTATTGATGTATATAAAGGTCCCACGGAGACGTAGAGGCCAAATCGCCAGGAATGTTGTCAAATATGACCGCCGTGATGGTAGGTTGGGTTAGGTTAGGTGATATTACGTTATTGATGTATATGAAGGTCAAACGGAGACGTAGAGGCCAACTCGCCAGGAATGTTGTCAAATATTACCGCCGAGATGTTAGGTTGGGTTAGGTTATGTTATATTCCGTTATTGATGTATATAAAGGTCCCACGGAGACGTAGAGGCCAACTCGCCAGGAAGGTTGTCAAATATTACCGCCGTGATGGTAGGTTGGGTTAGGTTAGGTGATATTACGTTATTGATGTATATGAAGGTCCCACGGAGACGTAGAGGCCAACTCGCCAGGAATGTTGTCAAATATTACCGCCGAGATGTTAGGTTGGGTTAGGTTAGGTTATATTACGTTATTGATGTATATAAAGGTCCCACGGAGACGTAGATGCCAACAAGCCAGGAATGTGGTCAAATATTACCGCCGAGATGTTAGATTGGGTTAGGCTAACTTATATTATGTTATTGATGTATATAAAGGTCCCACGGAGACGTAGAGGCTAACTCGCCAGGAATGTTGTCAAATATTACCGCCGAGATGTTAGGTTGGTTTAGGTTAGGTTATATTACGTTATTGATGTATATAAAGGTCCCACGGAGACGTAGAGGCCAACTCGCCAGGAATGTTGTCAAATATTACCGCCGAGATGTTAGGTTGGGTTAGGTTAGGTTATATTACGTTATTGATGTATATAAAGGTCCCACGGAGACGTAGAGGCCAACTCGCCAGGAATGTTGTCAAATATTACCGCCGAGATGTTAGGTTGGGTTAGGTTATGTTATATTCCGTTATTGATGTATGTGAAGATCAACCGGGGACGTAGAGGCCAACTCGCCAGGAATGTTGTCAAATATTGTAGCCGAGATGTTAGGTTGGGTTAGGTTAGGTTATATTACGTTATTGATGTATATAAAGGTCCCACGGAGACGTAGAGGCCAACTCGCCAGGAATGTTGTCAAATATTACCGCCGAGATGTTAGGTTGGGTTAGGTTAGGTTATGTTACGTTATTGATGTATATGAAGGTCAAACGGGGACGTAGAGGCCAACTCGCCAGGAATGTTGTCAAATATTACCGCCGAGGTGTTAGGTTGGGTTAGGTTATGTTATATTCCGTTATTGATGTATGTGAAGGTCAAACGGGGACGTAGAGGCCAACTCGCCAGGAATGTTGTCAAATATTGTAGCCGAGATGTTAGGTTGGGTTAGGTTAGGTTATATTACGTTATTGATGTATATGAGGGTTACACGGAGACGTAGAGGTCAACTCGCCAAGAATGTTGTCAGATATTACCGCCGACATGTTAATTTGGGTTAGGTTTGGTTATATTACGTTATTTATGTATATAAAGGTCCCACGGATACGGAGAAGCCAACTCGCCACGAATGTTGTCAAATGTTACCGCCGAGATGTTAGGTTGGGTTAGGTTAGGTTATATTACGTTATAGATGTATATAAAGGTCCCACGGAGACGTAGAGGCCAACAAGCCAGGAATGTTGTCAAATATTACCGCCGAGATGTTAGGTTGGATTAGGTTAGGTGATATTACGTTATTGATGTATATGAAGGTCAAACGGAGACGTAGGGGCCAACTCGCCAGGAATGTTGTCAAATATTACCGCCGAGATGTTAGGTTGGGTTAGGTTAGGTTATATTACGTTATTGATGTATATGAAGGTCAAACGGAGACGTAGAGGCCAACTCGCCAGGAATGTTGTCAAATATTACCGCCGAGATGTTAGGTTGGGTTAGGTTAGGTTATATTACGTTAGTGATGTATATGAAGGTCAAACGGAGACGTAGAGGCCAACTCGCCAGGAATGTTGTCAAATATTACCGCCGAGATGTTAGGTTGGGTTAGGTTATGTTATATTCCGTTATTGATGTATGTGGAGGTCAAACGGGGACGTAGAGGCCAACTCGCCAGGAATGTTGTCAAATATTGTAGCCGAGATGTTAGGTTGGGTTAGCTTAGGTTATATTACGTTATTGATGTATGTGGAGGTCAAACGGGGACGTAGAGGCCAACTCGCCAGGAATGTTGTCAAATATTGTAGCCGAGATGTTAGGTTGGGTTAGCTTAGGTTATATTACGTTATAGATGTATATAAAGGTCCCACGGAGACGTAGAGGCCAACAAGCCAGGAATGTTGTCAAATATTACCGCCGAGATGTTAGGTTGGATTAGGTTAGGTGATATTACGTTATTGATGTATATGAAGGTCAAACGGAGACGTAGAGGCCAACTCGCAAGGAATGTTGTCAAATATTACCGCCGAGATGTTAGGTTGGGTTAGGTTAGGTTATATTACGTTATTGATGTATATAAAGGTCCCACGGAGACGTAGATGCCAACAAGCCAGGAATGTGGTCAAATATTACCGCCGAGGTGTTAGATTGGGTTAGGCTAACTTATATTATGTTATTGATGTATATAAAGGTCCCACGGAGACGTAGAGGCTAACTCGCCAGGAATGTTGTCAAATATTACCGCCGAGATGATAGGTTGGGTTAGGTTAGGTGATATTACGTTATTGATGTATATGAAGGTCAAACGGAGACGTAGAGGCCAACTCGCCAGGAATGTTGTCAAATATTACCGCCGAGATGTTAGGTTGGGTTAGGTTATGTTATATTCCGTTATTGATGTATGTGAAGGTCAAACGGGGACGTAGAGGCCAACTCGCCAGGAATGTTGTCAAATATTGTAGCCGAGATGTTAGTTTGGGTTAGGTTTGGTTATATTACGTTATTTATGTATATAAAGGTCCCACGGAGACGTAGAGGCCAACTCGCCAGGAATGTTGTCAAATATTACCGCCGAGATGTTAGGTTGGGTTAGGTTATGTTATATTCCGTTATTGATGTATGTGGAGGTCAAACGGGGACGTAGAGGCCAACTCGCCAGGAATGTTGTCAAATATTGTAGCCGAGATGTTAGGTTGGGTTAGCTTAGGTTATATTACGTTATAGATGTATATAAAGGTCCCACGGAGACGTAGAGGCCAACAAGCCAGGAATGTTGTCAAATATTACCGCCGAGATGTTAGGTTGGATTAGGTTAGGTGATATTACGTTATTGATGTATATGAAGGTCAAACGGAGACGTAGAGGCCAACTCGCAAGGAATGTTGTCAAATATTACCGCCGAGATGTTAGGTTGGGTTAGGTTAGGTTATATTACGTTATTGATGTATATAAAGGTCCCACGGAGACGTAGATGCCAACAAGCCAGGAATGTGGTCAAATATTACCGCCGAGGTGTTAGATTGGGTTAGCCTAACTTATATTATGTTATTGATGTATATAAAGGTCCCACGGAGACGTAGAGGCTAACTCGCCAGGAATGTTGTCAAATATTACCGCCGAGATGATAGGTTGGGTTAGGTTAGGTGATATTACGTTATTGATGTATATAAAGGTCCCACGGAGACGTAGAGGCCAACAAGCCAGGAATGTTGTCAAATATTACCGCCGACATGTTAGGTTGGATTAGGTTAGGTGATATTACGTTATTGATGTATATGAAGGTCAAACGGAGACGTAGGGGCCAACTCGCCAGGAATGTTGTCAAATATTACCGCCGAGATGTTAGGTTGGGTTAGGTTAGGTTATATTACGTTATTGATGTATATGAAGGTCAAGCGGAGACGTAGAGGCCAACTCGCCAGAAATGTTGTCAAATCCTACCGCCGGGATGTTAGGTTGGGTTATGTTAGCTTGTATTACGTTATTGATGTATATGAAGGTCAAACGGAGACGTAGAGGCCAACTCGCCTGGAATGTTGTCAAATATTACCGCCGAGATGTTAGGTTGGGTTAGGTTAGGTTATATTACGTTAGTGATGTATATGAAGGTCAAACGGAAACGTAGAGGCCAACTCGCCAGGAATGTTGTCAAATCCTACCGCCGGGATGTTAGGTTGGGTTAGGTTAGCTTGTATTACGTTATTGATGTATATGAAGGTCAAACGGAGACGTAGAGGCCAACTCGCCAGGAATGTTGTCAAATATTACCGCCGAGATGTTAGGTTGGGTTAGGTTAGGTTATATTACGTTATTGATGTATATAAAGGTCCCACGGAGACGTAGATGCCAACAGGACAGGAATGAGGTCAAATATTACCGCCGAGATGTTAGATTTGGTTAGGCTAACTTATATTATGTTATTGATGTATATAGTTCCCACGGAGACGTAGAGGCTAACTCGCCAGGAATGTTGTCAAATATTACCGCCGAGATGATAGGTTGGGTTAGGTTAGGTTATATTGCGTTATTGATGTATATAAAGGTCCCACGCAGACGTAGAGGCCAACAAGCCAGGAATGTTGTCAAATATTACCGCCGAGATGTTAGGTTGGGTTAGGTTATGTTATATTCCGTTATTGATGTATGTGAAGGTCAAACGGGGACGTAGAGGCCAACTCGCCAGGAATGTTGTCAAATATTGTAGCCGAGATGTTAGGTTGGGTTAGGTTAGGTTATATTACGTTATTGATGTATATAAAGGTCCCACGGAGACGTAGAGGCCAACTCGCCAGGAATGTTGTCAAATATTACCGCCGAGATGTTAGGTTGGGTTAGGTTAGGTTATATTACGTTATTGATGTATATAAAGGTCCCACGGAGACGTTGATGCCAACAAGCCAGGAATGTGGTCAAATGTTACCGCGGAGATGTTAGGTTGGGTTAGGTTAGGTTATATTACGTTATAGATGTATATAAAGGTCCCACGGAGACGTAGAGGCCAACAAGCCAGGAATGTTGTCAAATATTACCGCCGAGATGTTAGGTTGGATTAGGTTAGGTGATATTACGTTATTGATGTATATGAAGGTCAAACGGAGACGTAGGGGCCAACTCGCCAGGAATGTTGTCAAATATTACCGCCGAGATGTTAGGTTGGGTTAGGTTAGGTTATATTACGTTATTGATGTATATGAAGGTCAAACGGAGACGTAGAGGCCAACTCGCCAGGAATGTTGTCAAATATTACCGCCGAGATGTTAGGTTGGGTTAGGTTAGGTTATATTACGTTAGTGATGTATATGAAGGTCAAACGGAGACGTAGAGGCCAACTCGCCAGGAATGTTGTCAAATATTACCGCCGAGATGTTAGGTTGGGTTAGGTTATGTTATATTCCGTTATTGATGTATGTGGAGGTCAAACGGGGACGTAGAGGCCAACTCGCCAGGAATGTTGTCAAATATTACCGCCGTGATGGTAGGTTGGGTTAGGTTAGGTGATATTACGTTATTGATGTATATGAAGGTCAAACGGAGACGTAGAGGCCAACTCGCCAGGAATGTTGTCAAATATTGTAGCCGAGATGTTAGGTTGGGTTAGGTTAGTTTATATTACGTTATTGATGTATATAAAGGTCCCACGGAGACGTAGAGGCCAACTCGCCAGGAAGGTTGTCAAATATTACCGCCGTGATGGTAGGTTGGGTTAGGTTAGGTGATATTACGTTATTGATGTATATGAAGGTCAAACGGAGACGTAGAGGCCAACTCGCCAGGAATGTTGTCAAATATTGTAGCCGAGATGTTAGGTTGGGTTAGGTTAGGTTATATTACGTTATTGATGTATATGAGGGTTACACGGAGACGTAGAGGTCAACTCGCCAAGAATGTTGTCAGATATTACCGCCGACATGTTAATTTGGGTTAGGTTTGGTTATATTACGTTATTTATGTATATAAAGGTCCCACGGATACGGAGAAGCCAACTCGCCACGAATGTTGTCAAATGTTACCGCCGAGATGTTAGGTTGGGTTAGGTTAGGTTATATTACGTTATTGATGTATATGAAGGTCAAGCGGAGACGTAGAGGCCAACTCGCCAGAAATGTTGTCAAATCCTACCGCCGGGATGTTAGGTTGGGTTAGGTTAGCTTGTATTACGTTATTGATGTATATGAAGGTCAAACGGAGACGTAGAGGCCAACTCGCCAGGAATGTTGTCAAATATTACCGCCGAGATGTCAGGTTGGGTTAGGTTATGTTATATTCCGTTATTGATGTATATAAATGTCCCACGGAGACTTAGAGGCCAACTCGCCAGGAATGTTGTCAAATATTACCGCCGAGATGATAGGTTGGGTTAGGCTAGCTTATATTATGTTATTGATGTATATAAAGGTCCCACGGAGACGTACAGGCCAACTCGCCAGAATTGTTGTCAAATATTACCGCCGAGATGTTAGGTTGGTTTAGGTTATGTTATATTCCGTTAGTGATGTATATAAATGTCCCACGGAGACTTAGAGGCCAACTCGCCACGAATGTTTTCATATATTACCGCCGAGATGTTAGGTTGGGGTAGGTTAGGTTATATTACGTTATAGATGTATATAAAGGTCCCACGGATACGGAGAAGCCAACTCGCCACGAATGTTGTCAAATGTTACCGCCGAGATGTTAGGTTGGATTAGGTTGGGTGATATTACGTTATTGATGTATATGAAGGTCAAACGGAGACGTAGAGGCCAACTCGCCAGGAATGTTGTCAAATATTACCACCGAGATGTTAGGTTGGGTTAGGTTAGGTTATATTACGTTATTGATGTATATAAAGGTATCACGGAGACGTAGAGGCTAACTCGCCAGGAATGTTGTCAAATATTACCGCCGAGATGATAGGTTGGGTTAGGTTAGGTTATATTGCGTTATTTGTGTATTTAAAGGTCCCACGGTGACGTAGAGGCCAACTCGACAGGAATGTTGTCAAATATTACCGCCGAGATGATAGGTTGGGTTAGGTTAGGATATATTACGTTATTGATGTATATAAAGGTCCCACGGAGACGTAGAGGCCAACTCGCCAGGAATGTTGTCAAATATTACCGCCGAGATGATAGGTTGGGTTAGGCTAGCTTATATTATGTTATTGATGTATATAAAGGTCCCACGGAGACGTAGAGGCCAACTCGCCAGAATTGTTGTCAAATATTACCGCCGAGATGTTAGGTTGGGATAGGTTATGTTATATTCCGTTATTGATGTATATAAATGTCCCACGGAGACTTAGAGGCCAACTCGCCAGGAATGTTTTCAAATATTACCGCCGAGATGTTAGGTTGGGGTAGGTCAGGTTATATTACGTTATTGATGTATGTAAAGGTCCCACGGAAACGCAGAGGCCAACTCGCCAGGAATGTTGTCAAATATTACCGCCGAGATGATAGGTTGGGTTAGGTTTGGTTGTATTACGTTATTGATGTATATAAAGGTCCCACGGATACGGAGAAGCCAACTCGCCACGAATGTTGTCAAATGTTACCGCCGAGATGTTAGGGTTGGGTTAGGTTAGGTTATATTACGTTATAGATGTATATAAAGGTCCCACGGAGACGTAGAGGCCAGCAAGCCAGGAATGTTGTCAAATATTACCGCCGAGATGTTAGGTTGGATTAGGTTAGGTGATATTACGTTATTGATGTATATAAAGGTCCCACGGAGACGTAGAGGCCAAATCGCCAGGAATGTTGTCAAATATGACCGCCGTGATGGTAGGTTGGGTTAGGTTAGGTGATATTACGTTATTGATGTATATGAAGGTCAAACGGAGACGTAGAGGCCAACTCGCCAGGAATGTTGTCAAATATTACCGCCGAGATGTTAGGTTGGGTTAGGTTATGTTATATTCCGTTATTGATGTATATAAAGGTCCCACGGAGACGTAGAGGCCAACTCGCCAGGAAGGTTGTCAAATATTACCGCCGTGATGGTAGGTTGGGTTAGGTTAGGTGATATTACGTTATTGATGTATATGAAGGTCCCACGGAGACGTAGAGGCCAACTCGCCAGGAATGTTGTCAAATATTACCGCCGAGATGTTAGGTTGGGTTAGGTTAGGTTATATTACGTTATTGATGTATATAAAGGTCCCACGGAGACGTAGATGCCAACAAGCCAGGAATGTGGTCAAATATTACCGCCGAGATGTTAGATTGGGTTAGGCTAACTTATATTATGTTATTGATGTATATAAAGGTCCCACGGAGACGTAGAGGCTAACTCGCCAGGAATGTTGTCAAATATTACCGCCGAGATGTTAGGTTGGTTTAGGTTAGGTTATATTACGTTATTGATGTATATAAAGGTCCCACGGAGACGTAGAGGCCAACTCGCCAGGAATGTTGTCAAATATTACCGCCGAGATGTTAGGTTGGGTTAGGTTAGGTTATATTACGTTATTGATGTATATAAAGGTCCCACGGAGACGTAGAGGCCAACTCGCCAGGAATGTTGTCAAATATTACCGCCGAGATGTTAGGTTGGGTTAGGTTATGTTATATTCCGTTATTGATGTATGTGAAGATCAACCGGGGACGTAGAGGCCAACTCGCCAGGAATGTTGTCAAATATTGTAGCCGAGATGTTAGGTTGGGTTAGGTTAGGTTATATTACGTTATTGATGTATATAAAGGTCCCACGGAGACGTAGAGGCCAACTCGCCAGGAATGTTGTCAAATATTACCGCCGAGATGTTAGGTTGGGTTAGGTTAGGTTATGTTACGTTATTGATGTATATGAAGGTCAAACGGGGACGTAGAGGCCAACTCGCCAGGAATGTTGTCAAATATTACCGCCGAGATGTTAGGTTGGGTTAGGTTATGTTATATTCCGTTATTGATGTATGTGAAGGTCAAACGGGGACGTAGAGGCCAACTCGCCAGGAATGTTGTCAAATATTGTAGCCGAGATGTTAGGTTGGGTTAGGTTAGGTTATATTACGTTATTGATGTATATGAGGGTTACACGGAGACGTAGAGGTCAACTCGCCAAGAATGTTGTCAGATATTACCGCCGACATGTTAATTTGGGTTAGGTTTGGTTATATTACGTTATTTATGTATATAAAGGTCCCACGGATACGGAGAAGCCAACTCGCCACGAATGTTGTCAAATGTTACCGCCGAGATGTTAGGTTGGGTTAGGTTAGGTTATATTACGTTATAGATGTATATAAAGGTCCCACGGAGACGTAGAGGCCAACAAGCCAGGAATGTTGTCAAATATTACCGCCGAGATGTTAGGTTGGATTAGGTTAGGTGATATTACGTTATTGATGTATATGAAGGTCAAACGGAGACGTAGGGGCCAACTCGCCAGGAATGTTGTCAAATATTACCGCCGAGATGTTAGGTTGGGTTAGGTTAGGTTATATTACGTTATTGATGTATATGAAGGTCAAACGGAGACGTAGAGGCCAACTCGCCAGGAATGTTGTCAAATATTACCGCCGAGATGTTAGGTTGGGTTAGGTTAGGTTATATTACGTTAGTGATGTATATGAAGGTCAAACGGAGACGTAGAGGCCAACTCGCCAGGAATGTTGTCAAATATTACCGCCGAGATGTTAGGTTGGGTTAGGTTATGTTATATTCCGTTATTGATGTATGTGGAGGTCAAACGGGTACGTAGAGGCCAACTCGCCAGGAATGTTGTCAAATATTGTAGCCGAGATGTTAGGTTGGGTTAGCTTAGGTTATATTACGTTATTGATGTATGTGGAGGTCAAACGGGGACGTAGAGGCCAACTCGCCAGGAATGTTGTCAAATATTGTAGCCGAGATGTTAGGTTGGGTTAGCTTAGGTTATATTACGTTATAGATGTATATAAAGGTCCCACGGAGACGTAGAGGCCAACAAGCCAGGAATGTTGTCAAATATTACCGCCGAGATGTTAGGTTGGATTAGGTTAGGTGATATTACGTTATTGATGTATATGAAGGTCAAACGGAGACGTAGAGGCCAACTCGCAAGGAATGTTGTCAAATATTACCGCCGAGATGTTAGGTTGGGTTAGGTTAGGTTATATTACGTTATTGATGTATATAAAGGTCCCACGGAGACGTAGATGCCAACAAGCCAGGAATGTGGTCAAATATTACCGCCGAGGTGTTAGATTGGGTTAGGCTAACTTATATTATGTTATTGATGTATATAAAGGTCCCACGGAGACGTAGAGGCTAACTCGCCAGGAATGTTGTCAAATATTACCGCCGAGATGATAGGTTGGGTTAGGTTAGGTGATATTACGTTATTGATGTATATGAAGGTCAAACGGAGACGTAGAGGCCAACTCGCCAGGAATGTTGTCAAATATTACCGCCGAGATGTTAGGTTGGGTTAGGTTATGTTATATTCCGTTATTGATGTATGTGAAGGTCAAACGGGGACGTAGAGGCCAACTCGCCAGGAATGTTGTCAAATATTGTAGCCGAGATGTTAGTTTGGGTTAGGTTTGGTTATATTACGTTATTTATGTATATAAAGGTCCCACGGAGACGTAGAGGCCAACTCGCCAGGAATGTTGTCAAATATTACCTCCGAGATGTTAGGTTGGGTTAGGTTATGTTATATTCCGTTATTGATGTATGTGGAGGTCAAACGGGGACGTAGAGGCCAACTCGCCAGGAATGTTGTCAAATATTGTAGCCGAGATGTTAGGTTGGGTTAGCTTAGGTTATATTACGTTATAGATGTATATAAAGGTCCCACGGAGACGTAGAGGCCAACAAGCCAGGAATGTTGTCAAATATTACCGCCGAGATGTTAGGTTGGATTAGGTTAGGTGATATTACGTTATTGATGTATATGAAGGTCAAACGGAGACGTAGAGGCCAACTCGCAAGGAATGTTGTCAAATATTACCGCCGAGATGTTAGGTTGGGTTAGGTTAGGTTATATTACGTTATTGATGTATATAAAGG
Organism: Xylocopa violacea; assembly: GCA_963969225.1. Taxonomy (NCBI): domain Eukaryota; kingdom Metazoa; phylum Arthropoda; class Insecta; order Hymenoptera; family Apidae; genus Xylocopa; species Xylocopa violacea. Next base: position 4,183,832 of record CAXAJV010000836.1, on the reverse strand, counting down.
TCCCACGGAGACGTAGATGCCAACAAGCCAGGAATGTGGTCAAATATTACCGCCGAGGTGTTAGATTGGGTTAGCCTAACTTATATTATGTTATTGATGTATATAAAGGTCCCACGGAGACGTAGAGGCTAACTCGCCAGGAATGTTGTCAAATATTACCGCCGAGATGATAGGTTGGGTTAGGTTAGGTGATATTACGTTATTGATGTATATGAAGGTCAAACGGAGACGTAGAGGCCAACTCGCCAGGAATGTTGTCAAATATTACCGCCGAGATGTTAGGTTGGGTTAGGTTATGTTATATTCCGTTATTGATGTATGTGAAGGTCAAACGGGGACGTAGAGGCCAACTCGCCAGGAATGTTGTCAAATATTGTAGCCGAGATGTTAGGTTGGGTTACGTTAGGTTATATTACGTTATTGATGTATATGAGGGTTACACGGAGACGTAGAGGTCAACTCGCCAAGAATGTTGTCAGATATTACCGCCGACATGTTAGTTTGGGTTAGGTTTGGTTATATTACGTTATTTATGTATATAAAGGTCCCACGGATACGGAGAAGCCAACTCGCCACGAATGTTGTCAAATGTTACCGCCGTGATGTTAGGTTGGGTTAGGTTAGGTTATATTACGTTATAGATGTATATAAAGGTCCCACGGAGACGTAGAGGCCAACAAGCCAGGAATGTTGTCAAATATTACCGCCGACATGTTAGGTTGGATTAGGTTAGGTGATATTACGTTATTGATGTATATGAAGGTCAAACGGAGACGTAGGGGCCAACTCGCCAGGAATGTTGTCAAATATTACCGCCGAGATGTTAGGTTGGGTTAGGTTAGGTTATATTACGTTATTGATGTATATGAAGGTCAAGCGGAGACGTAGAGGCCAACTCGCCAGAAATGTTGTCAAATCCTACCGCCGGGATGTTAGGTTGGGTTATGTTAGCTTGTATTACGTTATTGATGTATATGAAGGTCAAACGGAGACGTAGAGGCCAACTCGCCTGGAATGTTGTCAAATATTACCGCCGAGATGTTAGGTTGGGTTAGGTTAGGTTATATTACGTTAGTGATGTATATGAAGGTCAAACGGAAACGTAGAGGCCAACTCGCCAGGAATGTTGTCAAATCCTACCGCCGGGATGTTAGGTTGGGTTAGGTTAGCTTGTATTACGTTATTGATGTATATGAAGGTCAAACGGAGACGTAGAGGCCAACTCGCCAGGAATGTTGTCAAATATTACCGCCGAGATGTTAGGTTGGGTTAGGTTAGGTTATATTACGTTATTGATGTATATAAAGGTCCCACGGAGACGTAGATGCCAACAGGACAGGAATGAGGTCAAATATTACCGCCGAGATGTTAGATTTGGTTAGGCTAACTTATATTATGTTATTGATGTATATAGTTCCCACGGAGACGTAGAGGCTAACTCGCCAGGAATGTTGTCAAATATTACCGCCGAGATGATAGGTTGGGTTAGGTTAGGTTATATTGCGTTATTGATGTATATAAAGGTCCCACGCAGACGTAGAGGCCAACAAGCCAGGAATGTTGTCAAATATTACCGCCGAGATGTTAGGTTGGGTTAGGTTATGTTATATTCCGTTATTGATGTATGTGAAGGTCAAACGGGGACGTAGAGGCCAACTCGCCAGGAATGTTGTCAAATATTGTAGCCGAGATGTTAGGTTGGGTTAGGTTAGGTTATATTACGTTATTGATGTATATAAAGGTCCCACGGAGACGTAGAGGCCAACTCGCCAGGAATGTTGTCAAATATTACCGCCGAGATGTTAGGTTGGGTTAGGTTAGGTTATATTACGTTATTGATGTATATAAAGGTCCCACGGAGACGTTGATGCCAACAAGCCAGGAATGTGGTCAAATGTTACCGCGGAGATGTTAGGTTGGGTTAGGTTAGGTTATATTACGTTATAGATGTATATAAAGGTCCCACGGAGACGTAGAGGCCAACAAGCCAGGAATGTTGTCAAATATTACCGCCGAGATGTTAGGTTGGATTAGGTTAGGTGATATTACGTTATTGATGTATATGAAGGTCAAACGGAGACGTAGGGGCCAACTCGCCAGGAATGTTGTCAAATATTACCGCCGAGATGTTAGGTTGGGTTAGGTTAGGTTATATTACGTTATTGATGTATATAAAGGTCCCACGGAGACGTAGATGCCAACAAGCCAGGAATGTGGTCAAATATTACCGCCGAGATGTTAGATTGGGTTAGGCTAACTTATATTATGTTATTGATGTATATAAAGGTTCCACGGAGACGTAGATGCTAACTCGCCAGGAATGTTGTCAAATATTACCCCCGAGATGATAGGTTGGGTTATGTTAGTATATATTACGCTATTGATGTATATAAAGGTCCCACGGAGACGTAGAGGCCAACTCGCCAGAATTGTCAAATATTACCGCCGAGATGTTAGGTTGGGTTAGGTTATGTTATATTCCGTTATTGATGTATATTAATGTCCCACGGAGACTTAGAGGCCAACTCGCCAGGAATGTTTTCAAATATTACCGCCGAGATGATAGGTTGGGTTAGGTTAGGTTATATTACGTTATTGATGTATATGAAGGTCAATCGGGGACGTAGAGGCCAACTCGCCAGGAATGTTGTCAAATCTTACCGCCGAGATGTTAGGTGGGGTTAGGTTAGCTTATATTACGTTATTGATGTATATGAAGGTCAAACGGAGACGTAGAGGCCAACTCGCCAAGAATGTTGTCAAATATTACCGCCGAGATGTTAGGTTGGGTTAGGTTAGGTTATATTACGTTACTGATGTATATGAAGGTCAAACGGGGACGTAGAGCCCAACTCGCCAGGAATGTTGTCAAATATTACCGCCGAGATGTTAGGTTGGGTTAGGTTAGGTTATATTACGTTATTGATGTATATAAAGGTCCCACGGAGACGTAGATGCCAACAGGACAGGAATGAGGTCAAATATTACCGCCGAGATGTTAGATTGGGTTAGGCTAACTTATATTATGTTATTGATGTATATAAAGTTCCCACGGAGACGTAGAGGCTAACTCGCCAGGAATGTTGTCAAATATTACCGCCGAGATGATAGGTTGGGTTAGGTTAGGTTATATTGCGTTATTGATGTATATAAAGGTCCCACGCAGACGTAGAGGCCAACAAGCCAGGAATGTTGTCAAATATTACCGCCGAGATGTTAGGTTGGGTTAGGTTATGTTATATTCCGTTATTGATGTATGTGAAGGTCAAACGGGGACGTAGAGGCCAACTCGCCAGGAATGTTGTCAAATATTGTAGCCGAGATGTTAGGTTGGGTTAGGTTAGGTTATATTACGTTATTGATGTATATAAAGGTCCCGCGGAGACGTAGAGGCCAACTCGCCAGGAATGTTGTCAAATATTACCGCCGAGATGTTAGGTTGGGTTAGGTTAGGTTATATTACGTTATTGATGTATATAAAGGTCCCACGGAGACGTAGATGCCAACAAGCCAGGAATGTGGTCAAATGTTACCGCGGAGATGTTAGGTTGGGTTAGGTTAGGTTATATTACGTTATAGATGTATATAAAGGTCCCACGGAGACGTAGAGGCCAACAAGCCAGGAATGTGGTCAAATATTACCGCCGAGATGTTAGATTGGGTTAGGCTAACTTATATTATGTTATTGATGTATATAAAGGTTCCACGGAGACGTAGATGCTAACTCGCCAGGAATGTTGTCAAATATTACCCCCGAGATGATAGGTTGGGTTATGTTAGTATATATTACGCTATTGATGTATATAAAGGTCCCACGGAGACGTAGAGGCCAACTCGCCAGAATTGTCAAATATTACCGCCGAGATGTTAGGTTGGGTTAGGTTATGTTATATTCCGTTATTGATGTATATTAATGTCCCACGGAGACTTAGAGGCCAACTCGCCAGGAATGTTTTCAAATATTACCGCCGAGATGATAGGTTGGGTTAGGTTAGGTTATATTACGTTATTGATGTATATGAAGGTCAATCGGGGACGTAGAGGCCAACTCGCCAGGAATGTTGTCAAATCTTACCGCCGAGATGTTAGGTGGGGTTAGGTTAGCTTATATTACGTTATTGATGTATATGAAGGTCAAACGGAGACGTAGAGGCCAACTCGCCAAGAATGTTGTCAAATATTACCGCCGAGATGTTAGGTTGGGTTAGGTTAGGTTATATTACGTTACTGATGTATATGAAGGTCAAACGGGGACGTAGAGCCCAACTCGCCAGGAATGTTGTCAAATATTACCGCCGAGATGTTAGGTTGGGTTAGGTTAGGTTATATTACGTTATTGATGTATATAAAGGTCCCACGGAGACGTAGATGCCAACAGGACAGGAATGAGGTCAAATATTACCGCCGAGATGTTAGATTGGGTTAGGCTAACTTATATTATGTTATTGATGTATATAAAGTTCCCACGGAGACGTAGAGGCTAACTCGCCAGGAATGTTGTCAAATATTACCGCCGAGATGATAGGTTGGGTTAGGTTAGGTTATATTGCGTTATTGATGTATATAAAGGTCCCACGCAGACGTAGAGGCCAACAAGCCAGGAATGTTGTCAAATATTACCGCCGAGATGTTAGGTTGGGTTAGGTTATGTTATATTCCGTTATTGATGTATGTGAAGGTCAAACGGGGACGTAGAGGCCAACTCGCCAGGAATGTTGTCAAATATTGTAGCCGAGATGTTAGGTTGGGTTAGGTTAGGTTATATTACGTTATTGATGTATATAAAGGTCCCGCGGAGACGTAGAGGCCAACTCGCCAGGAATGTTGTCAAATATTACCGCCGAGATGTTAGGTTGGGTTAGGTTAGGTTATATTACGTTATTGATGTATATAAAGGTCCCACGGAGACGTAGATGCCAACAAGCCAGGAATGTGGTCAAATGTTACCGCGGAGATGTTAGGTTGGGTTAGGTTAGGTTATATTACGTTATAGATGTATATAAAGGTCCCACGGAGACGTAGAGGCCAACAAGCCAGGAATGTTGTCAAATATTACCGCCGAGATGTTAGGTTGGATTAGGTTAGGTGATATTACGTTATTGATGTATATGAAGGTCAAACGGAGACGTAGGGGCCAACTCGCCAGGAATGTTGTCAAATATTACCGCCGAGATGTTAGGTTGGGTTAGGTTAGGTTATATTACGTTATTGATGTATATAAAGGTCCCACGGAGACGTAGATGCCAACAAGCCAGGAATGTGGTCAAATATTACCGCCGAGATGTTAGATTGGGTTAGGCTAACTTATATTATGTTATTGATGTATATAAAGGTTCCACGGAGACGTAGATGCTAACTCGCCAGGAATGTTGTCAAATATTACCCCCGAGATGATAGGTTGGGTTATGTTAGTATATATTACGCTATTGATGTATATAAAGGTCCCACGGAGACGTAGAGGCCAACTCGCCAGAATTGTCAAATATTACCGCCGAGATGTTAGGTTGGGTTAGGTTATGTTATATTCCGTTATTGATGTATATTAATGTCCCACGGAGACTTAGAGGCCAACTCGCCAGGAATGTTTTCAAATATTACCGCCGAGATGATAGGTTGGGTTAGGTTAGGTTATATTACGTTATTGATGTATATGAAGGTCAATCGGGGACGTAGAGGCCAACTCGCCAGGAATGTTGTCAAATCTTACCGCCGAGATGTTAGGTGGGGTTAGGTTAGCTTATATTACGTTATTGATGTATATGAAGGTCAAACGGAGACGTAGAGGCCAACTCGCCAAGAATGTTGTCAAATATTACCGCCGAGATGTTAGGTTGGGTTAGGTTAGGTTATATTACGTTACTGATGTATATGAAGGTCAAACGGGGACGTAGAGCCCAACTCGCCAGGAATGTTGTCAAATATTGTAGCCGAGATGTTAGGTTGGGTTAGGTTAGGTTATATTAGGTTATTAATGAATATAAAGGTCCCACGGAGACGTAGAGGCCAACTCGCCAGGAATGTTGTCAAATATTGTAGCCGAGATGTTAGGTTGGGTTAGGTTAGGTTATATTACGTTATTGACGTATGCAAAGGTCCCACGGAGACGCAGAGGCCAACTCGCCAGGAATGTTGTCAAATATTACCGCCGAGATGTTAGGTTGGGTTAGGTTAGGTTATATTACGTTAGTGATGTATATGAAGGTCAAACGGAAACGTAGAGGCCAACTCGCCAGGAATGTTGTCAAATCCTACCGCCGGGATGTTAGGTTGGGTTAGGTTAGGTTATATTACGTTATTGATGTATATAAAGGTCCCACGGAGACGTAGAGGCCAACTCGCCAGGAATGTTGTCAAATATTACCGCCGAGATGTTAGGTTGGGTTAGGTTATGTTATATTCCGTTATTGATGTATGTGAAGGTCAAACGGGGACGTAGAGGCCAACTCGCCAGGAATGTCGTCAAATATTGTAGCCGAGATGTTAGATTGGGTTAGGCTAACTTATATTATGTTATTGATGTATATAAAGGTCCCACGGAGACGTAGAGGCTAACTCGCCAGGAATGTTGTCAAATATTACCCCCGAGATGATAGGTTGGGTTATGTTAGTATATATTACGTTATTGATGTATATAAAGGTCCCACGGAGACGTAGAGGCCAACTCGCCAGAATTGTTGTCAAATATTACCGCCGAGATGTTAGGTTGGGTTAGGTTATGTTATATTCCGTTATTGATGTATATTAATGTCCCACGGAGACTTAGAGGCCAACTCGCCAGGAATGTTTTCAAATATTACCGCCGAGATGATAGGTTGGGTTAGGTTAGGTTATATTACGTTATTGATGTATATGAAGGTCAATCGGGGACGTAGAGGCCAACTCGCCAGGAATGTTGTCAAATCTTACCGCCGAGATGTTAGGTGGGGTTAGGTTAGCTTATATTACGTTATTGATGTATATGAAGGTCAAACGGAGACGTAGAGGCCAACTCGCCAAGAATGTTGTCAAATATTACCGCCGAGATGTTAGGTTGGGTTAGGTTAGGTTATATTACGTTATTGATGTATATGAAGGTCAAACGGGGACGTAGAGCCCAACTCGCCAGGAATGTTGTCAAATATTGTAGCCGAGATGTTAGGTTGGGTTAGGTTAGGTTATATTACGTTATTGATGTATATAAAGGTCCCACGGAGACGTAGAGGCCAACTCGCCAGGAATGTTGTCAAATATTACCGCCGAGATGTTAGGTTGGGTTAGGTTAGGTTATATTACGTTATTGATGTATATAAAGGTCCCACGGAGACGTAGATGCCAACAAGCCAGGAATGTGGTCAAATGTTACCGCGGAGATGTTAGGTTGGGTTAGGTTAGGTTATATTACGTTATAGATGTATATAAAGGTCCCACGGAGACGTAGAGGCCAACAAGCCAGGAATGTTGTCAAATATTACCGCCGAGATGTTAGGTTGGATTAGGTTAGGTGATATTACTTTATTGATGTATATGAAGGTCAAACGGAGACGTAGGGGCCAACTCGCCAGGAATGTTGTCAAATATTACCGCCGAGATGTTAGGTTGGGTTAGGTTAGGTTATATTACGTTATTGATGTATATAAAGGTCCCACGGAGACGTAGATGCCAACAAGCCAGGAATGTGGTCAAATATTACCGCCGAGATGTTAGATTGGGTTAGGCTAACTTATATTATGTTATTGATGTATATAAAGGTTCCACGGAGACGTAGATGCTAACTCGCCAGGAATGTTGTCAAATATTACCCCCGAGATGATAGGTTGGGTTATGTTAGTATATATTACGCTATTGATGTATATAAAGGTCCCACGGAGACGTAGAGGCCAACTCGCCAGAATTGTCAAATATTACCGCCGAGATGTTAGGTTGGGTTAGGTTATGTTATATTCCGTTATTGATGTATATTAATGTCCCACGGAGACTTAGAGGCCAACTCGCCAGGAATGTTTTCAAATATTACCGCCGAGATGATAGGTTGGGTTAGGTTAGGTTATATTACGTTATTGATGTATATGAAGGTCAATCGGGGACGTAGAGGCCAACTCGCCAGGAATGTTGTCAAATCTTACCGCCGAGATGTTAGGTGGGGTTAGGTTAGCTTATATTACGTTATTGATGTATATGAAGGTCAAACGGAGACGTAGAGGCCAACTCGCCAAGAATGTTGTCAAATATTACCGCCGAGATGTTAGGTTGGGTTAGGTTAGGTTATATTACGTTACTGATGTATATGAAGGTCAAACGGGGACGTAGAGCCCAACTCGCCAGGAATGTTGTCAAATATTGTAGCCGAGATGTTAGGTTGGGTTAGGTTAGGTTATATTAGGTTATTAATGAATATAAAGGTCCCACGGAGACGTAGAGGCCAACTCGCCAGGAATGTTGTCAAATATTGTAGCCGAGATGTTAGGTTGGGTTAGGTTAGGTTATATTACGTTATTGACGTATGCAAAGGTCCCACGGAGACGCAGAGGCCAACTCGCCAGGAATGTTGTCAAATATTACCGCCGAGATGTTAGGTTGGGTTAGGTTAGGTTATATTACGTTAGTGATGTATATGAAGGTCAAACGGAAACGTAGAGGCCAACTCGCCAGGAATGTTGTCAAATCCTACCGCCGGGATGTTAGGTTGGGTTAGGTTAGGTTATATTACGTTATTGATGTATATAAAGGTCCCACGGAGACGTAGAGGCCAACTCGCCAGGAATGTTGTCAAATATTACCGCCGAGATGTTAGGTTGGGTTAGGTTATGTTATATTCCGTTATTGATGTATGTGAAGGTCAAACGGGGACGTAGAGGCCAACTCGCCAGGAATGTTGTCAAATATTGTAGCCGAGATGTTAGGTTGGGTTAGGTTAGGTTATATTACGTTATTGATGTATATAAAGGTCCCACGGAGACGTAGAGGCCAACTCGCCAGGAATGATGTCAAATATTACCGCCGAGACGTTAGGTTGGGTTAGGTTAGGTTATATTACGTTATTGATGTATATGAAGGTCAAACGGGGACGTAGAGGCCAACTCGCCAGGAATGTTGTCAAATATTGTAGCCGAGATGTTAGGTTGGGTTAGGTTAGGTTATATTACGTTTTTGATGTATATGAGGGTTACACGGAGACGTAGAGGTCAACTCGCCAAGAATGTTGTCAGATATTACCGCCGACATGTTAATTTGGGTTAGGTTTGGTTATATTACGTTATTTATGTATATAAAGGTCCCACGGATACGGAGAAGCCAACTCGCCACGAATGTTGTCAAATGTTACCGCCGAGATGTTAGGTTGGGTTAGGTTAGGTTATATTACGTTATAGATGTATATAAAGGTCCCACGGAGACGTAGAGGCCAACAAGCCAGGAATGTTGTCAAATATTACCGCCGAGATGTTAGGTTGGATTAGGTTAGGTGATATTACGTTATTGATGTATATGAAGGTCAAACGGAGACGTAGGGGCCAACTCGCCAGGAATGTTGTCAAATATTACCGCCGAGATGTTAGGTTGGGTTAGGTTAGGTTATATTACGTTATTGATGTATATGAAGGTCAAGCGGAGACGTAGAGGCCAACTCGCCAGAAATGTTGTCAAATCCTACCGCCGGGATGTTAGGTTGGGTTAGGTTAGCTTGTAATACGTTATTGATGTATATGAAGGTCAAACGGAGACGTAGAGGCCAACTCGCCAGGAATGTTGTCAAATATTACCGCCGAGATGTTAGGTTGGGTTAGGTTAGGTTATATTACGTTAGTGATGTATATGAAGGTCAAACGGAGACGTAGAGGCCAACTCGCCAGGAATGTTGTCAAATATTACCGCCGAGATGTTAGGTTGGGTTAGGTTATGTTATATTCCGTTATTGATGTATATGAAGGTCAAACGGGGACGTAGAGGCCAACTCGCCAGGAATGTTGTCAAATATTGTAGCCGAGATGTTAGGTTGGGTTAGGTTAGGTTATATTACGTTATTGATGTATATGAGGGTTACACGGAGACGTAGAGGTCAACTCGCCAAGAATGTTGTCAGATATTACCGCCGACATGTTAGGTTGGGTTAGGTTTGGTTATATTACGTTATTTATGTATATAAAGGTCCCACGGATACGGAGAAGCCAACTCGCCACGAATGTTGTCAAATGTTACCGCCGAGATGTTAGGTGGGGTTAGGTTAACTTATATTACGTTATTGATGTATATGAAGGTCAAACGGAGACGTAGAGGCCAACTCGCCAAGAATGTTGTCAAATATTACCGCCGAGATGTTAGGTTGGGTTAGGTTAGGTTATATTACGTTACTGATGTATATGAAGGTCAAACGGGGACGTAGAGCCCAACTCGCCAGGAATGTTGTCAAATATTGTAGCCGAGATGTTAGGTTGGGTTAGGTTAGGTTATATTAGGTTATTAATGAATATAAAGGTCCCACGGAGACGTAGAGGCCAACTCGCCAGGAATGTTGTCAAATATTGTAGCCGAGATGTTAGGTTGGGTTAGGTTAGGTTATATTACGTTATTGACGTATGCAAAGGTCCCACGGAGACGCAGAGGCCAACTCGCCAGGAATGTTGTCAAATATTACCGCCGAGATGTTAGGTTGGGTTAGGTTAGGTTATATTACGTTATTGATGTATATGAAGATCAAACGGGGACGTAGAGTCCAACTCGCCAGGAATGTTGTCAAATATTGTAGCCGAGATGTTAGGTTGCGTTAGCTTAGGTTATATTACGTTATTGATGTATATAAAGGTCCCACGGAGACGTAGAGGCCAACAAGACAGGAATGTGGTCAAATATTACCGCCGAGATGTTAGATTCGGTTAGGCAAGCTTATATTATGTTATTGATGTATATAAAGGTCCCACGGAGACGTAGAGGCTAACTCGCCAGGAATGTTGTCAAATATTACCGCCGAGATGATAGGTTGGGTTAGGTTAGGTTATATTGCGTTATTGATGTATATAAAGGTCCCACGCAGACGCAGAGGCCAACTCGCCAGGAATGTTGTCAAATATTACCGCCGAGATGATAGGTTGGGTTAGGTTTGGTTGTATTACGTTATTGATGTATATAATGGTCCCACGGATACGGAGAAGCCAACTCGCCACGAATGTTGTCAAATGTTACCGCGGAGATGTTAGGTTGGGTTAGGTTAGGTTATATTACGTTATAGATGTATATAAAGGTCCCACGGAGACGTAGAGGCCAACAAGCCAGGAATGTTGTCAAATATTACCGCCGAGATGTTAGGTTGGATTAGGTTAGGTGATATTACGTTATTGATGTATATGAAGGTCAAACGGAGACGTAGGGGCCAACTCGCCAGGAATGTTGTCAAATATTACCGCCGAGATGTTAGGTTGGGTTAGGTTAGGTTATATTACGTTATTGATGTATATAAAGGTCCCACGGAGACGTAGAGGCTAACTCGCCAGGAATGTTGTCAAATATTACCCCCGAGATGATAGGTTGGGTTATGTTAGTATATATTACGTTATTGATGTATATAAAGGTCCCACGGAGACGTAGAGGCCAACTCGCCAGAATTGTTGTCAAATATTACCGCCGAGATGTTAGGTTGGGTTAGGTTATGTTATATTCCGTTATTGATGTATATTAATGTCCCACGGAGACTTAGAGGCCAACTCGCCAGGAATGTTGTCAAATATTACCGCCGAGATGATAGGTTGGGTTAGGTTAGGTTATATTACGTTATTGATGTATATGAAGGTCAATCGGGGACGTAGAGGCCAACTCGCCAGGAATGTTGTCAAATCTTACCGCCGAGATGTTAGGTGGGGTTAGGTTAGCTTATATTACGTTATTGATGTATATGAAGGTCAAACGGAGACGTAGAGGCCAACTCGCCAAGAATGTTGTCAAATATTACCGCCGAGATGTTAGGTTGGGTTAGGTTAGGTTATATTACGTTATTGATGTATATGAAGGTCAAACGGGGACGTAGAGCCCAACTCGCCAGGAATGTTGTCAAATATTGTAGCCGAGATGTTAGGTTGGGTTAGGTTAGGTTATATTAGGTTATTAATGAATATAAAGGTCCCACGGAGACGTAGAGGCCAACTCGCCAGGAATGTTGTCAAATATTGTAGCCGAGATGTTAGGTTGGGTTAGGTTAGGTTATATTACGTTATTGACGTATGCAAAGGTCCCACGGAGACGCAGAGGCCAACTCGCCAGGAATGTTGTCAAATATTACCGCCGAGATGTTAGGTTGTGTTAGGTTAGGTTATATTACGTTAGTGATGTATATGAAGGTCAAACGGAAACGTAGAGGCCAACTCGCCAGGAATGTTGTCAAATCCTACCGCCGGGATGTTAGGTTGGGTTAGGTTAGCTTGTATTACGTTATTGGTGTATATGAAGGTCAAACGGAGACGTGGAGGCCAACTCGCCAGGAATGTTGTCAAATATTACCGCCGAGATGTTAGGTTGGGTTAGGTTAGGTTATATTACGTTATTTATGTATATAAAGGTCCCACGGAGACGTAGATGCCAACAGGACAGGAATGAGGTCAAATATTACCGCCGAGATGTTAGATTGGGTTAGGCTAACTTATATTATGTTATTGATGTATATAAAGTTCCCACGGAGACGTAGAGGCTAACTCGCCAGGAATGTTGTCAAATATTACCGCCGAGATGATAGGTTGGGTTAGGTTAGGTTATATTGCGTTATTGATGTATATAAAGGTCCCACGCAGACGTAGAGGCCAACAAGCAAGGAATGTTGTCAAATATTACCGCCTAGATGTTAGGTTGGGTTAGGTTTAGTTATATTACGTTATTGATGTATATAAAGGTCCCACGGTGACGTAGAGGCCAACAAGACAGGAATGTCGTCAAATATTACCGCCGAGATGTTAGATTGTGTTAGGTTAGGTTATATTACGTTATTGATGTATGTAAAGGTCCCACGGAGACGCAGAGGCCAACTCGCCAGGAATGTTGTCAAATATTACCGCCGAGATGATAGGTTGGGTTAGGTTTGGTTGTATTACGTTATTGATGTATATAAAGGTCCCACGGATAGGGAGAAGCGAAATCGCCACAAATGTTGTCAAATGTTACCGCGGAGATGTTAGGTTGGGTTAGGTTAGGTTATATTACGTTATAGTTGTATATAAAGGTCCCACGGAGACGTAGAGGCCAACAAGCCAGGAATGTTGTCAAATATTACCGCCGAAATGTTAGGTTGGGTTAGGTTAGCTTATATTACGTTATTGATGTATATGAAGGTCAAACGGGGACGTAGAGGCCAACTCGCCAGGAATGTTGTCAAATATTGTAGCCGAGATGTTAGGTTGGGTTAGGTTAGGTTATATTACGTTATTAATGAATATAAAGGTCCCACGGAGACGTAGAGGCCAACTCGCCAGGAATGTTGTCAAATATTACCGCCGAGATGATAGGTTGGGTTAGGTTAGGTTATATTACGTTATTGATGTATATAAAGGTCCCACGGAGACGTAGAGGCTAACAAGACAGGAATGTCGTCAAATATTACCGCCGAGATGATAGGTTGGGTTAGGCTAGCTTATATTATGTTATTGATGTGTATAAAGTTCCCACGGAGACGTAGAGGCTAACTCGCCAGGAATGTTGTCAAATATTACCGCCGAGATGATAGGTTGGGTTAGGTTAGGTGATATTACGTTATTGATGTATATGAAGGTCAAACGGGGACGTAGAGGCCAACTCGCCAGGAATGTTGTCAAATCTTACCGCCGAGATGTTAGGTGGGGTTAGGTTAGCTTATATTACGTTATTGATGTATATGAAGGTCAAACGGAGACGCAGAGGCCAACTCGCCAGGAATGTTGTCAAATATTACCGCCGAGATGTTAGGTTGGGTTAGGTTAGGTTATATTACGTTATTGATGTATATGAAGGTCAAACGGGGACGTAGAGGCCAACTCGCCAGGAATGTTGTCAAATATTGTAGCCGAGATGTTAGGTTGGGTTAGGTTAGGTTATATTAGGTTATTAATGTATATAAAGGTCCCACGGAGACAAAGAGGCCAACAAGCCAGAAATGTTGTCAAATATTACCGCCGAGATGTTAGGTTGGTTTAGGTTTAGTTATATTACGTTATTGATGTATATAAAGGTCCCACGGAGACGTAGAGGCCAACAAGACAGGAATGTCGTCAAATATTACCGCCGAGATGTTAGATTGGGTTAGGCTAGCTTATATTATGTTATTGATGTATATAAAGGTCCCACGGAGACGTAGAGGCCAACTCGCCACGAATGTTGTCAAATGTTACCGCCGAGATGTTAGGTTGGGTTAGGTTAGGTTATATTACGTTATAGATGTATATAAAGGTCCCACGGAGACGTAGAGGCCAACAAGCCAGGAATGTTGTCAAATATTACCGCCGACATGTTAGGTTGGATTAGGTTAGGTGATATTACGTTATTGATGTATATGAAGGTCAAACGGAGACGTAGGGGCCAACTCGCCAGGAATGTTGTCAAATATTACCGCCGAGATGTTAGGTTGGGTTAGGTTAGGTTATATTACGTTATTGATGTATATGAAGGTCAAGCGGAGACGTAGAGGCCAACTCGCCAGAAATGTTGTCAAATCCTACCGCCGGGATGTTAGGTTGGGTTATGTTAGCTTGTATTACGTTATTGATGTATATGAAGGTCAAACGGAGACGTAGAGGCCAACTCGCCAGGAATGTTGTCAAATATTACCGCCGAGATGTTAGGTTGGGTTAGGTTAGGTTATATTACGTTATTGATGTATATAAAGGTCCCACGGAGACGTAGATTCCAACAGGACAGGAATGAGGTCAAATATTACCGCCGAGATGTTAGATTGGGTTAGGCTAACTTATATTATGTTATTGATGTATATAAAGTTCCCACGGAGACGTAGAGGCTAACTCGCCAGGAATGTTGTCAAATATTACCGCCGAGATGATAGGTTGGGTTAGGTTAGGTTATATTGCGTTATTGATGTATATAAAGGTCCCACGCAGACGTAGAGGCCAACAAGCCAGGAATGTTGTCAAATATTACCGCCTAGATGTTAGGTTGGGTTAGGTTTAGTTATATTACGTTATTGATGTATATAAAGGTCCCACGGTGACGTAGAGGCCAACAAGCCAGGAATGTTGTCAAATATTACCGCCGAGATGTTAGGTTGGATTAGGTTAGGTGATATTACGTTATTGATGTATATGAAGGTCAAACGGAGACGTAGGGGCCAACTCGCCAGGAATGTTGTCAAATATTACCGCCGAGATGTTAGGTTGGGTTAGGTTAGGTTATATTACGTTATTGATGTATATAAAGGTCCCACGGAGACGTAGATGCCAACAAGCCAGGAATGTGGTCAAATATTACCGCCGAGATGTTAGATTGGGTTAGTCTAACTTATATTATGTTATTGATGTATATAAAGGTCCCACGAAGACGTAGAGGCTAACTCGCCAGGAATGTTGTCAAATATTACCCCCGAGATGATAGGTTGGGTTATGTTAGTATATATTACGTTATTGATGTATATAAAGGTCCCACGGAGACGTAGAGGCCAACTCGCCAGAATTGTTGTCAAATATTACCGCCGAGATGTTAGGTTGGGTTAGGTTATGTTATATTCCGTTATTGATGTATACTAATGTCCCACGGAGACTTAGAGGCCAACTCGCCAGGAATGTTTTCAAATATTACCGCCGAGATGATAGGTTGGGTTAGGTTAGGTTATATTACGTTATTGATGTATATGAAGGTCAATCGGGGACGTAGAGGCCAACTCGCCAGGAATGTTGTCAAATCTTACCGCCGAGATGTTAGGTGGGGTTAGGTTAGCTTATATTACGTTATTGATGTATATGAAGGTCAAACGGAGACGTAGAGGCCAACTCGCCAAGAATGTTGTCAAATATTACCGCCGAGATGTTAGGTTGGGTTAGGTTAGGTTATATTACGTTATTGATGTATATGAAGGTCAAACGGGGACGTAGAGCCCAACTCGCCAGGAATGTTGTCAAATATTACCGCCGAGATGATAGGTTGGGTTAGGCTAGCTTATATTATGTTATTGATGTATATAAAGGTCCCACGGAGACGTAGAGGCCAACTCGCCAGGAATGTTGTCAAATATTACCGCCGAGATGTTAGGTTGGGTTAGGTTAGGTTATATTACGTTATTGATGTATATGAAGATCAAACGGGGACGCAGAGTCCAACTCGCCAGGAATGTTGTCAAATATTGTAGCCGAGATGTTAGGTTGCGTTAGCTTAGGTTATATTACGTTATTGATGTATATAAAGGTCCCACGGAGACGTAGAGGCCAACAAGACAGGAATGTGGTCAAATATTACCGCCGAGATGTTAGATTGGGTTAGGCAAGCTTATATTATGTTATTGATGTATATAAAGGTCCCACGGAGACGTAGAGGCTAACTCGCCAGGAATGTCGTCAAATATTACCGCCGAGATGATAGGTTGGGTTAGGTTAGGTGATATTACGTTATTGATGTATATGAAGGTCAAACGGAGACGTAGAGGCCAACTCGCCAGGAATGTTGTCAAATATTACCGCCGAGATGTTAGGTTGGGTTAGGTTATGTTATATTCCGTTATTGATGTATGTGAAGGTCAAACGGGGACGTAGAGGCCAACTCGCTAGGAATGTTGTCAAATATTGTAGCCGAGATGTTAGGTTGGGTTACGTTAGGTTATATTACGTTATTGATGTATATGAGGGTTACACGGAGACGTAGAGGTCAACTCGCCAAGAATGTTGTCAGATATTACCGCCGACATGTTAGTTTGGGTTAGGTTTGGTTATATTACGTTATTTATGTATATAAAGGTCCCACGGATACGGAGAAGCCAACTCGCCACGAATGTTGTCAAATGTTACCGCCGAGATGTTAGGTTGGGTTAGGTTAGGTTATATTACGTTATAGATGTATATAAAGGTCCCACGGAGACGTAGAGGCCAACAAGCCAGGAATGTTGTCAAATATTACCGCCGACATGTTAGGTTGGATTAGGTTAGGTGATATTACGTTATTGATGTATATGAAGGTCAAACGGAGACGTAGGGGCCAACTCGCCAGGAATGTTGTCAAATATTGTAGCCGAGATGTTAGGTTGCGTTAGCTTAGGTTATATTACGTTATTGATGTATATAAAGGTCCCACGTAGACGTAGAGGCCAACAAGACAGGAATGTGGTCAAATATTACCGCCGAGATGTTAGATTGGGTTAGGCAAGCTTATATTATGTTATTGATGTATATAAAGGTCCCACGGAGACGTAGAGGCTAACTCGCCAGGAATGTTGTCAAATATTACCGCCGAGTTGATAGGTTGGGTTAGGTTAGGTGATATTACGTTATTGATGTATATGAAGGTCAAACGGAGACGTAGAGGCCAACTCGCCAGGAATGTTGTCAAATATTACCGCCGAGATGTTAGGTTGGGTTAGGTTATGTTATATTCCGTTATTGATGTATGTGAAGGTCAAACGGGGACGTAGAGGCCAACTCGCTAGGAATGTTGTCAAATATTGTAGCCGAGATGTTAGGTTGGGTTACGTTAGGTTATATTACGTTATTGATGTATATGAGGGTTACACGGAGACGTAGAGGTCAACTCGCCAAGAATGTTGTCAGATATTACCGCCGACATGTTAGTTTGGGTTAGGTTTGGTTATATTACGTTATTTATGTATATAAAGGTCCCACGGATACGGAGAAGCCAACTCGCCACGAATGTTGTCAAATGTTACCGCCGAGATGTTAGGTTGGGTTAGGTTAGGTTATATTACGTTATAGATGTATATAAAGGTCCCACGGAGACGTAGAGGCAAACAAGCCAGGAATGTTGTCAAATATTACCGCCGACATGTTAGGTTGGGTTAGGTTAGGTTATATTACGTTATTGATGTATATAAAGGTCCCACGGAGACGTAGATGCCAACAGGACAGGAATGATGTCAAATATTACCGCCGAGATGTTAGATTGGGTTAGGCTAACTTATATTATGTTATTGATGTATATAAAGTTCCCACGGAGACGTAGAGGCTAACTCGCCAGGAATGTTGTCAAATATTACCGCCGAGATGATAGGTTGGGTTAGGTTAGGTTATATTGCGTTATTGATGTATATAAAGGTCCCACGCAGACGTAGAGGCCAACAAGCCAGGAATGTTGTCAAATATTACCCCCTAGATGTTAGGTTGGGTTAGGTTTAGTTATATTACGTTATTGATGTATATAAAGGTCCCACGGTGACGTAGAAGCCAACAAGACACGAATGTCGTCAAATATTACCGCCGAGATGTTAGATTGTGTTAGGTTAGGTTATATTACGTTATTGATGTATGTAAAGGTCCCACGGAGACGCAGAGGCCAACTCGCCAGGAATGTTGTCAAATATTACCGCCGAGATGATAGGTTGGGTTAGGTTTGGTTGTATTACGTTATTGATGTATATAAAGGTCCCACGGATACGGAGAAGCCAACTCGCCACGAATGTTGTCAAATGTTACCGCGGAGATGTTAGGTTGGGTTAGGTTAGGTTATATTACGTTATAGATGTATATAAAGGTCCCACGGAGACGCAGAGGCCAACAAGCCAGGAATGTTGTCAAATATTACCGCCGAGATGTTAGGTTGGATTAGGTTAGGTGATATTACGTTATTGATGTATATGAAGGTCAAACGGGGACGTAGAGGCCAACTCGCCAGGAATGTTGTCAAATATTGTAGCCGGGATGTTAGGTTGGGTTAGGTTAGGTTATATTACGTTATTAATGAATATAAAGGTCCCACGGAGACGTAGAGGCCAACTCGCCAGGAATGTTGTCAAATATTACCGCCGAGATGATAGGTTGGGTTAGGTTAGGTTATATTACGTTATTGATGTATATAAAGGTCCCACGGAGACGTAGAGGCTAACAAGACAGGAATGTCGTCAAATATTACCGCCGAGATGATAGGTTGGGTTAGGCTAGCTTATATTATGTTATTGATGTATATAAAGTTCCCACGGAGACGTAGAGGCTAACTCGCCAGGAATGTTGTCAAATATTACCGCCGAGATGATAGGTTGGGTTAGGTTAGGTGATATTACGTTATTGATGTATATGAAGGTCAAACGGGGACGTAGAGGCCAACTCGCCAGGAATGTTGTCAAATCTTACCGCCGAGATGTTAGGTGGGGTTAGGTTAGCTTATATTACGTTATTGATGTATATGAAGGTCAAACGGAGACGCAGAGGCCAACTCGCCAGGAATGTTGTCAAATATTACCGCCGAGATGTTAGGTTGGGTTAGGTTAGGTTATATTACGTTATTGATGTATATGAAGGTCAAACGGGGACGTAGAGGCCAACTCGCCAGGAATGTTGTCAAATATTGTAGCCGAGATGTTAGGTTGGGTTAGGTTAGGTTATATTAGGTTATTAATGTATATAAAGGTCCCACGGAGACAAAGAGGCCAACAAGCCAGAAATGTTGTCAAATATTACCGCCGAGATGTTAGGTTGGTTTAGGTTTAGTTATATTACGTTATTGATGTATATAAAGGTCCCACGGAGACGTAGAGGCCAACAAGACAGGAATGTCGTCAAATATTACCGCCGAGATGTTAGATTGGGTTAGGCTAGCTTATATTATGTTATTGATGTATATAAAGGTCCCACGGAGACGTAGAGGCCAACTCGCCACGAATGTTGTCAAATGTTACCGCCGAGATGTTAGGTTGGGTTAGGTTAGGTTATATTACGTTATAGATGTATATAAAGGTCCCACGGAGACGTAGAGGCCAACAAGCCAGGAATGTTGTCAAATATTACCGCCGACATGTTAGGTTGGATTAGGTTAGGTGATATTACGTTATTGATGTATATGAAGGTCAAACGGAGACGTAGGGGCCAACTCGCCAGGAATGTTGTCAAATATTACCGCCGAGATGTTAGGTTGGGTTAGGTTAGGTTATATTACGTTATTGATGTATATGAAGGTCAAGCGGAGACGTAGAGGCCAACTCGCCAGAAATGTTGTCAAATCCTACCGCCGGGATGTTAGGTTGGGTTATGTTAGCTTGTATTACGTTATTGATGTATATGAAGGTCAAACGGAGACGTAGAGGCCAACTCGCCAGGAATGTTGTCAAATATTACCGCCGAGATGTTAGGTTGGGTTAGGTTAGGTTATATTACGTTATTGATGTATATAAAGGTCCCACGGAGACGTAGATTCCAACAGGACAGGAATGAGGTCAAATATTACCGCCGAGATGTTAGATTGGGTTAGGCTAACTTATATTATGTTATTGATGTATATAAAGTTCCCACGGAGACGTAGAGGCTAACTCGCCAGGAATGTTGTCAAATATTACCGCCGAGATGATAGGTTGGGTTAGGTTAGGTTATATTGCGTTATTGATGTATATAAAGGTCCCACGCAGACGTAGAGGCCAACAAGCCAGGAATGTTGTCAAATATTACCGCCTAGATGTTAGGTTGGGTTAGGTTTAGTTATATTACGTTATTGATGTATATAAAGGTCCCACGGTGACGTAGAGGCCAACAAGACAGGAATGTCGTCAAATATTACCGCCGAGATGTTAGATTGTGTTAGGTTAGGTTATATTACGTTATTGATGTATGTAAAGGTCCCACGGAGACGCAGAGGCCAACTCGCCAGGAATGTTGTCAAATATTACCGCCGAGATGTTAGGTTGGGTTAGGTTATGTTATATTCCGTTATTGATGTATACTAATGTCCCACGGAGACTTAGAGGCCAACTCGCCAGGAATGTTTTCAAATATTACCGCCGAGATGATAGGTTGGGTTAGGTTAGGTTATATTACGTTATTGATGTATATGAAGGTCAATCGGGGACGTAGAGGCCAACTCGCCAGGAATGTTGTCAAATCTTACCGCCGAGATGTTAGGTGGGGTTAGGTTAGCTTATATTACGTTATTGATGTATATGAAGGTCAAACGGAGACGTAGAGGCCAACTCGCCAAGAATGTTGTCAAATATTACCGCCGAGATGTTAGGTTGGGTTACGTTAGGTTATATTACGTTATTGATGTATATGAGGGTTACACGGAGACGTAGAGGTCAACTCGCCAAGAATGTTGTCAGATATTACCGCCGACATGTTAGTTTGGGTTAGGTTTGGTTATATTACGTTATTTATGTATATAAAGGTCCCACGGATACGGAGAAGCCAACTCGCCACGAATGTTGTCAAATGTTACCGCCGAGATGTTAGGTTGGGTTAGGTTAGGTTATATTACGTTATTGATGTATATGAAGATCAAACGGGGACGCAGAGTCCAACTCGCCAGGAATGTTGTCAAATATTGTAGCCGAGATGTTAGGTTGCGTTAGCTTAGGTTATATTACGTTATTGATGTATATAAAGGTCCCACGGAGACGTAGAGGCCAACAAGACAGGAATGTGGTCAAATATTACCGCCGAGATGTTAGATTGGGTTAGGCAAGCTTATATTATGTTATTGATGTATATAAAGGTCCCACGGAGACGTAGAGGCTAACTCGCCAGGAATGTTGTCAAATATTACCGCCGAGATGATAGGTTGGGTTAGGTTAGGTGATAGTACGTTATTGATGTATATGAAGGTCAAACGGAGACGTAGAGGCCAACTCGCCAGGAATGTTGTCAAATATTACCGCCGAGATGTTAGGTTGGGTTAGGTTATGTTATATTCCGTTATTGATGTATGTGAAGGTCAAACGGGGACGTAGAGGCCAACTCGCTAGGAATGTTGTCAAATATTGTAGCCGAGATGTTAGGTTGGGTTACGTTAGGTTATATTACGTTATTGATGTATATGAGGGTTACACGGAGACGTAGAGGTCAACTCGCCAAGAATGTTGTCAGATATTACCGCCGACATGTTAGTTTGGGTTAGGTTTGGTTATATTACGTTATTTATGTATATAAAGGTCCCACGGATACGGAGAAGCCAACTCGCCACGAATGTTGTCAAATGTTACCGCCGAGATGTTAGGTTGGGTTAGGTTAGGTTATATTACGTTATAGATGTATATAAAGGTCCCACGGAGACGTAGAGGCCAACAAGCCAGGAATGTTGTCAAATATTACCGCCGACATGTTAGGTTGGATTAGGTTAGGTGATATTACGTTATTGATGTATATGAAGGTCAAACGGAGACGTAGGGGCCAACTCGCCAGGAATGTTGTCAAATATTGTAGCCGAGATGTTAGGTTGCGTTAGCTTAGGTTATATTACGTTATTGATGTATATAAAGGTCCCACGGAGACGTAGAGGCCAACAAGACAGGAATGTGGTCAAATATTACCGCCGAGATGTTAGATTGGGTTAGGCAAGCTTATATTATGTTATTGATGTATATAAAGGTCCCACGGAGACGTAGAGGCTAACTCGCCAGGAATGTTGTCAAATATTACCGCCGAGTTGATAGGTTGGGTTAGGTTAGGTGATATTACGTTATTGATGTATATGAAGGTCAAACGGAGACGTAGAGGCCAACTCGCCAGGAATGTTGTCAAATATTACCGCCGAGATGTTAGGTTGGGTTAGGTTATGTTATATTCCGTTATTGATGTATGTGAAGGTCAAACGGGGACGTAGAGGCCAACTCGCTAGGAATGTTGTCAAATATTGTAGCCGAGATGTTAGGTTGGGTTACGTTAGGTTATATTACGTTATTGATGTATATGAGGGTTACACGGAGACGTAGAGGTCAACTCGCCAAGAATGTTGTCAGATATTACCGCCGACATGTTAGTTTGGGTTAGGTTTGGTTATATTACGTTATTTATGTATATAAAGGTCCCACGGATACGGAGAAGCCAACTCGCCACGAATGTTGTCAAATGTTACCGTCGAGATGTTAGGTTGGGTTAGGTTAGGTTATATTACGTTATAGATGTATATAAAGGTCCCACGGAGACGTAGAGGCAAACAAGCCAGGAATGTTGTCAAATATTACCGCCGACATGTTAGGTTGGGTTAGGTTAGGTTATATTACGTTATTGATGTATATAAAGGTCCCACGGAGACGTAGATGCCAACAGGACAGGAATGATGTCAAATATTACCGCCGAGATGTTAGATTGGGTTAGGCTAACTTATATTATGTTATTGATGTATATAAAGTTCCCACGGAGACGTAGAGGCTAACTCGCCAGGAATGTTGTCAAATATTACCGCCGAGATGATAGGTTGGGTTAGGTTAGGTTATATTGCGTTATTGATGTATATAAAGGTCCCACGCAGACGTAGAGGCCAACAAGCCAGGAATGTTGTCAAATATTACCGCCTAGATGTTAGGTTGGGTTAGGTTTAGTTATATTACGTTATTGATGTATATAAAGGTCCCACGGTGACGTAGAAGCCAACAAGACACGAATGTCGTCAAATATTACCGCCGAGATGTTAGATTGTGTTAGGTTAGGTTATATTACGTTATTGATGTATGTAAAGGTCCCACGGAGACGCAGAGGCCAACTCGCCAGGAATGTTGTCAAATATTACCGCCGAGATGATAGGTTGGGTTAGGTTTGGTTGTATTACGTTATTGATGTATATAAAGGTCCCACGGATACGGAGAAGCCAACTCGCCACGAATGTTGTCAAATGTTACCGCGGAGATGTTAGGTTGGGTTAGGTTAGGTTATATTACGTTATAGATGTATATAAAGGTCCCACGGAGACGCAGAGGCCAACAAGCCAGGAATGTTGTCAAATATTACCGCCGAGATGTTAGGTTGGATTAGGTTAGGTGATATTACGTTATTGATGTATATGAAGGTCAAACGGAGACGTAGGGGCCAACTCGCCAGGAATGTTGTCAAATATTACCGCCGAGATGTTAGGTTGGGTTAGGTTAGGTTATATTACGTTATTGATGTATATAAAGGTCCCACGGAGACGTAGATTCCAACAAGCCAGGAATGTGGTCAAATAATACCGCCGAGATGTTAGATTGGGTTAGGCTAACTTATATTATGTTATTGATGTATATAAAGGTCCCACGGAGACGTAGAGGCTAACTCGCCAGGAATGTTGTCAAATATTACCCCCGAGATGATAGGTTGGGTTATGTTAGTATATATTACGTTATTGATGTATATAAAGGTCCCACGGAGACGTAGAGGCCAACTCGCCAGAATTGTTGTCAAATATTACCGCCGAGATGTTAGGTTGGGTTAGGTTATGTTATATTCCGTTATTGATGTATATTAATGTCCCACGGAGACTTAGAGGCCAACTCGCCAGGAATGTTTTCAAATATTACCGCCGAGATGATAGGTTGGGTTAGGTTAGGTTATATTACGTTATTGACGTATGCAAAGGTCCCACGGAGACGCAGAGGCCAACTCGCCAGGAATGTTGTCAAATATTACCGCCGAGATGTTAGGTTGTGTTAGGTTAGGTTATATTACGTTAGTGATGTATATGAAGGTCAAACGGAAACGTAGAGGCCAACTCGCCAGGAATGTTGTCAAATCCTACCGCCGGGATGTTAGGTTGGGTTAGGTTAGCTTGTATTACGTTATTGGTGTATATAAAGGTCCCACGGAGACGTAGAGGCTAACTCGCCAGGAATGTTGTCAAATATTACCCCCGAGATGATAGGTTGGGTTATGTTAGTATATATTACGTTATTGATGTATATAAAGGTCCCACGGAGACGTAGAGGCCAACTCGCCAGAATTGTTGTCAAATATTACCGCCGAGATGTTAGGTTGGGTTAGGTTATGTTATATTCCGTTATTGATGTATATTAATGTCCCACGGAGACTTAGAGGCCAACTCGCCAGGAATGTTTTCAAATATTACCGCCGAGATGATAGGTTGGGTTAGGTTAGGTTATATTACGTTATTGACGTATGCAAAGGTCCCACGGAGACGCAGAGGCCAACTCGCCAGGAATGTTGTCAAATATTACCGCCGAGATGTTAGGTTGTGTTAGGTTAGGTTATATTACGTTAGTGATGTATATGAAGGTCAAACGGAAACGTAGAGGCCAACTCGCCAGGAATGTTGTCAAATCCTACCGCCGGGATGTTAGGTTGGGTTAGGTTAGCTTGTATTACGTTATTGGTGTATATGAAGGTCAAACGGAGACGTAGAGGCCAACTCGCCAGGAATGTTGTCAAATATTACCGCCGAGATGTTAGGTTGGGTTAGGTTAGGTTATATTACGTTATTGATGTATATAAAGGTCCCACGGAGACGTAGATGCCAACAGGACAGGAATGAGGTCAAATATTACCGCCGAGATGTTAGATTGGGTTAGGCTAACTTATATTATGTTATTGATGTATATAAAGTTCCCACGGAGACGTAGAGGCTAACTCGCCAGGAATGTTGTCAAATATTACCGCCGAGATGATAGGTTGGGTTAGGTTAGGTTATATTGCGTTATTGATGTATATAAAGGTCCCACGCAGACGTAGAGGCCAACAAGCCAGGAATGTTGTCAAATATTACCGCCTAGATGTTAGGTTGGGTTAGGTTTAGTTATATTACGTTATTGATGTATATAAAGGTCCCACGGTGACGTAGAGGCCAACAAGACAGGAATGTCGTCAAATATTACCGCCGAGATGTTAGATTGTGTTAGGTTAGGTTATATTACGTTATTGATGTATGTAAAGGTCCCACGGAGACGCAGAGGCCAACTCGCCAGGAATGTTGTCAAATATTACCGCCGAGATGATAGGTTGGGTTAGGTTTGGTTGTATTACGTTATTGATGTATATAAAGGTTCCACGGATACGGAGAAGCGAAATCGCCACGAATGTTGTCAAATGTTACCGCGGAGATGTTAGGTTGGGTTAGGTTAGGTTATATTACGTTATAGTTGTATATAAAGGTCCCACGGAGACGTAGAGGCCAACAAGCCAGGAATGTTGTCAAATATTACCGCCGAGATGATAGGTTGGGTTAGGCTAGCTTATATTATGTAATTGATGTATATAAAGGTCCCACGGAGACGTAGAGGCCAACTCGCAAGGAATGTTGTCAAATATTACCGCCGAGATGATAGGTTGGGTTAGGTTAGGTGATATTACGTTATTGATGTATATGAAGGTCAAACGGAGACGCAGAGGCCAACTCGCCAGGAATGTTGTCAAATATTACCGCCGAAATGTTAGGTTGGGTTAGGTTAGCTTATATTACGTTATTGATGTATATGAAGGTCAAACGGGGACGTAGAGGCCAACTCGCCAGGAATGTTGTCAAATATTGTAGCCGAGATGTTAGGTTGGTTTAGGTTAGGTTATATTACGTTATTAATGAATATAAAGGTCCCACGGAGACGTAGAGGCCAACTCGCCAGGAATGTTGTCAAATATTACCGCCGAGATGATAGGTTGGGTTAGGTTAGGTTATATTACGTTATTGATGTATATAAAGGTCCCACGGAGACGTAGAGGCTAACAAGACAGGAATGTCGTCAAATATTACCGCCGAGATGATAGGTTGGGTTAGGCTAGCTTATATTATGTTATTGATGTATATAAAGTTCCCACGGAGACGTAGAGGCTAACTCGCCAGGAATGTTGTCAAATATTACCGCCGAGATGATAGGTTGGGTTAGGTTAGGTGATATTACGTTATTGATGTATATGAAGGTCAAACGGGGACGTAGAGGCCAACTCGCCAGGAATGTTGTCAAATCTTACCGCCGAGATGTTAGGTGGGGTTAGGTTAGCTTATATTACGTTATTGATGTATATGAAGGTCAAACGGAGACGCAGAGGCCAAC
The DNA here is from genome assembly GCA_963969225.1 of Xylocopa violacea. Taxonomy (NCBI): domain Eukaryota; kingdom Metazoa; phylum Arthropoda; class Insecta; order Hymenoptera; family Apidae; genus Xylocopa; species Xylocopa violacea. The sequence goes on along the minus strand of CAXAJV010000836.1, from coordinate 4,157,008 downwards.
TCGCCAGGAATGTTGTCAAATATTACCGCCGAGATGTTAGGTAGGGTTAGGTTAGGTTATATTACGTTATTGATGTATATGAAGGTCAAACGGGGACGTAGAGGCCAACTCGCCAGGAATGTTGTCAAATATTGTAGCCGAGATGTTAGGTTGGGTTAGGTTAGGTTATATTAGGTTATTAATGTATATAAAGGTCCCACGGAGACAAAGAGGCCAACAAGCCAGAAATGTTGTCAAATATTACCGCCGAGATGTTAGGTTGGTTTAGGTTTAGTTATATTACGTTATTGATGTATATAAAGGTCCCACGGAGACGTAGAGGCCAACAAGACAGGAATGTCGTCAAATATTACCGCCGAGATGTTAGATTGGGTTAGGCTAGCTTATATTATGTTATTGATGTATATAAAGGTCCCACGGAGACGTAGAGGCCAACTCGCCACGAATGTTGTCAAATGTTACCGCCGAGATGTTAGGTTGGGTTAGGTTAGGTTATATTACGTTATAGATGTATATAAAGGTCCCACGGAGACGTAGAGGCCAACAAGCCAGGAATGTTGTCAAATATTACCGCCGACATGTTAGGTTGGATTAGGTTAGGTGATATTACGTTATTGATGTATATGAAGGTCAAACGGAGACGTAGGGGCCAACTCGCCAGGAATGTTGTCAAATATTACCGCCGAGATGTTAGGTTGGGTTAGGTTAGGTTATATTACGTTATTGATGTATATGAAGGTCAAGCGGAGACGTAGAGGCCAACTCGCCAGAAATGTTGTCAAATCCTACCGCCGGGATGTTAGGTTGGGTTATGTTAGCTTGTATTACGTTATTGATGTATATGAAGGTCAAACGGAGACGTAGAGGCCAACTCGCCAGGAATGTTGTCAAATATTACCGCCGAGATGTTAGGTTGGGTTAGGTTAGGTTATATTACGTTATTGATGTATATAAAGGTCCCACGGAGACGTAGATGCCAACAAGCCAGGAATGTGGTCAAATATTACCGCCGAGATGTTAGATTGGGTTAGTCTAACTTATATTATGTTATTGATGTATATAAAGGTCCCACGGAGACGTAGAGGCTAACTCGCCAGGAATGTTGTCAAATATTACCCCCGAGATGATAGGTTGGGTTATGTTAGTATATATTACGTTATTGATGTATATAAAGGTCCCACGGAGACGTAGAGGCCAACTCGCCAGAATTGTTGTCAAATATTACCGCCGAGATGTTAGGTTGGGTTAGGTTATGTTATATTCCGTTATTGATGTATACTAATGTCCCACGGAGACTTAGAGGCCAACTCGCCAGGAATGTTTTCAAATATTACCGCCGAGATGATAGGTTGGGTTAGGTTAGGTTATATTACGTTATTGATGTATATGAAGGTCAATCGGGGACGTAGAGGCCAACTCGCCAGGAATGTTGTCAAATCTTACCGCCGAGATGTTAGGTGGGGTTAGGTTAGCTTATATTACGTTATTGATGTATATGAAGGTCAAACGGAGACGTAGAGGCCAACTCGCCAAGAATGTTGTCAAATATTACCGCCGAGATGTTAGGTTGGGTTAGGTTAGGTTATATTACGTTATTGATGTATATGAAGGTCAAACGGGGACGTAGAGCCCAACTCGCCAGGAATGTTGTCAAATATTGAAGCCGAGATGTTAGGTTGGGTTAGGTTAGGTTATATTAGGTTATTAATGAATATAAAGGTCCCACGGAGACGTAGAGGCCAACTCGCCAGGAATGTTGTCAAATATTGTAGCCGAGATGTTAGGTTGGGTTAGGTTAGGTTATATTACGTTATTGACGTATGCAAAGGTCCCACGGAGACGCAGAGGCCAACAAGCCAGGAATGCGGTCAAATATTACCGCCGAGATGTTAGATTGGGTTAGGCTAGCTTATATTATGTTATTTATGTATATGAAGGTCAAACGGGGACGTAGAGGCCAACTCGCCAGGAATGTTGTCAAATATTACCGCCGATATGATAGGTTGGGTTATGTTAGGATATATTACGTTATTGATGTATATAAAGGTCCCACGGAGACGTAGAGGCCAACTCGCCAGGAATGTTGTCAAATATTACCGCCGAGATGATAGGTTGGGTTATGTTAGGATATATTACGTTATTGATGTATATAAAGGTCCCACGGAGACGTAGAGGCCAACTCGCCAGGAATGTTGTCAAATATTACCGACGAGATGATAGGTTGGGTTAGGCTAGCTTATATTATGTTATTGATGTATATAAAGGTCCCACGGAGACGTAGAGGCCAACTCGCAAGGAATGTTGTCAAATATTACCGCCGAGATGATAGGTTGGGTTAGGTTAGGTGATATTACGTTATTGATGTATATGAAGGTCAAACGGAGACGCAGAGGCCAACTCGCCAGGAATGTTGTCAAATATTACCGCCGAAATGTTATGTTGGGTTAGGTTAGCATATATTACGTTATTGATGTATATGAAGGTCAAACGGGGACGTAGAGGCCAACTCGCCAGGAATGTTGTCAAATATTGTAGCCGAGATGTTAGGTTGGGTTAGGTTAGGTTATATTACGTTATTAATGAATATAAAGGTCCCACGGAGACGTAGAGGCCAACACGCCAGGAATGTTGTCAAATATTGTAGCCGAGATGTTAAGTTGGGTTAGGTTTGGTTATATTACGTTATTGATGTATATAAAGGTCCCACGGAGACGTAGAGGCTAACAAGACAGGAATGTCGTCAAATATTACCGCCGAGATGATAGGTTGGGTTAGGCTAGCTTATATTATGTTATTGAAGTATATAAAGGTCCCACGGAGACGTAGAGGCCAACTCGCCAGGAATGTTGTCAAATATTACCGCCGAGATGATAGGTTGGGTCAGGTTAGGTGATATTACGTTATTGATGTATATGAAGGTCAACCGGGGACGTAGAGGCCAACTCGCCAGGAATGTTGTCAAATCTTACCGCCGAGATGTTAGGTGGGGTTAGGTTAGCTTATATTACGTTATTGATGTATATGAAGGTCAAACGGAGACGCAGAGGCCAACTCGCCAGGAATGTTGTCAAATATTACCGCCGAGATGTTAGGTTGGGTTAGGTTAGGTTATATTACGTTATTGATGTATATGAAGGTCAAACGGGGACGTAGAGGCCAACTCGCCAGGAATGTTGTCAAATATTGTAGCCGAGATGTTAGGTTGGGTTAGGTTAGGTTATATTAGGTTATTAATGTATATAAAGGTCCCACGGAGACGAAGAGGCCAACAAGCCAGGAATGTTGTCAAATATTACCGCCGAGATGTTAGGTTGGTTTAGGTTTAGTTATATTACGTTATTGATGTATATAAAGGTCCCACGGAGACGTAGAGGCCAACAAGACAGGAATGTCGTCAAATATTACCGCCGAGAAGTTAGATTGGGTTAGGCTAGCTTATATTATGTTATTGATGTATATAAAGGTCCCACGGAGACGTAGAGGCCAACTCGCCAGGAATGTTGTCAAATATTACCGCCGAGATGATAGGTTGGGTTAGGTTAGGTGATATTACGTTATTGATGTATATGAAGGTCAAACGGGGACGTAGAGGCCAACTCGCCAGGAATGTTGTCAAATCTTACCGCCGAGATGTTAGGTGGGGTTAGGTTAGCTTATATTACGTTATTGATGTATATGAAGGTCAAACGGAGACGCAGAGGCCAACTCGCCAGGAATGTTGTCAAATATTACCGCCGAGATGTTAGGTTGGGTTAGGTTAGGTTATATTACGTTATTGATGTATATGAAGGTCAAACGGTGACGTAGAGGCCAACTCGCCAGGAATGTTGTCAAATATTGTAGCCGAGATGTTAGGTTGGGTTAGGTTAGGTTATATTAGGTTATTAATGTATATAAAGGTCCCACGGAGACGTAGAGGCCAACAAGCCAGGAATGTTGTCAAATATTACCGCCGAGATGTTAGGTTGTGTTAGGTTAGGTTATATTACGTTATTGATGTATATGAAGGTCAAACGGGGACGTAGAGGCCAACTCGCCAGGAATGTTGTCAAATATTACCGCCGAAATGTTAGGTTGGGTTAGGTTAGGTTATATTAGGTTATAGATGCATATAAAGGTCCCACGGAGACGTAGATGCCAACAAGCCAGGAACGTGGTCAAATATTACCGCCGAGATGTTAGATTGGGTTAGGTTAGGTTATATTACGCTATTGATATATATAAAGGTCCCACGGAGACGTAGGGGCCAACAAGACAGGAATGTCGTCAAATATTACCGCCGAGATGTTAGATTGGGTTATGTTAGGATATATTACGTTATTGATGTATATAAAGGACCCACGGAGACGTAGAGGCCAACTCGCCAGGAATGTTGTCAAATATAACCGCCGAGATGATAGGTTCGGTTAGGCTAGCTCATATTATGTTATTGATGTACATAAAGGTCCCACGGAGACGTAGAGGCCAACTCGCAAGGAATGTTGTCAAATATTACCGCCGAGATGATAGGTTGGGTTAGGTTAGGTGATATTACGTTATTGATGTATATGAAGGTCAAACGGAGACGCAGAGGCCAACTCGCCAGGAATGTTGTCAAATATTACCGCCGAAATGTTAGGTTGGGTTAGGTTAGCTTATATTACGTTATTGATGTATATGAAGGTCAAACGTGGACGTAGAGGCCAACTCGCCAGGAATGTTGTCAAATATTGTAGCCGAGATGTTAGGTTGGGTTAGGTTAGGTTATATTACGTTATTAATGAATATAAAGGTCCCACGGAGACGTAGAGGCCAACTCGCCAGGAATGTTGTCAAATATTGTAGCCGTTATGTTAAGTTGGGTTCGGTTAGGTTATATTACGTTATTGATGTATATAAAGGTCCCACGGAGACGTAGAGGCGAACAAGACAGGAATGTCGTCAAATATTACCGCCGAGATGTTAGGTTGGGTTAGGTTAGGTTATATTACGTTATTAATGAATATAAAGGTCCCACGGAGACGTAGAGGCCAACAAGACAGGAATGTCGTCAAATATTACCGCCGAGATGATAGGTTGGGTTAGGCTAGCTTATATTATGTTATTGATGTATATAAAGGTCCCACGGAGACGTAGAGGCCAACTCGCCAGGAATGTTGTCAAATATTACCGCCGAGATGATAGGTTGGGTTAGGTTAGGTGATATTACGTTATTGATGTATATGAAGGTCAAACGGGGACGTAGAGGCCAACTCGCCAGGAATGTTGTCAAATCTTACCGCCGAGATGTTAGGTGGGGTTAGGTTAGGTTGTATTACGTTATTGATGTATATGAAGGTCAAACGGAGACGCAGAGGCCAACTCGCCAGGAATGTTGTCAAATATTACCGCCGAGATGTTAGGTTGGGTCAGGTTAGGTTATATTACGTTATTGATGTATATGAAGGTCAAACGGGGACGTAGATGCCAACTCGCCAGGAATGTTGTCAAATATTGTAGCCGAGATGTTAGGTTGGGTTAGGTTAGGTTATATTAGGTTATTAATGTATATAAAGGTCCCACGGAGACGTAGAGGCCAACAAGCCAGGAATGTTGTCAAATATTACCGCCGAGATGTTAGGTTGTGTTAGGTTACGTTATATTACGTTATTGATGTATATGAAGGTCAAACGGGGACGTAGAGGCCAACTCGCCAGGAATGTTGTCAAATATTACCGCCGAAATGTTAGGTTGGGTTAGGTTAGGTTATATTAGGTTATAGATGCATATAAAGGTCCCACGGAGACGTAGATGCCAACAAGCCAGGAATGTGGTCAAATATTACCGCCGAGATGTTAGATTGGGTTAGGTTAGGTTATATTACGTTATTGATGTATATAAAGGTCCCACGGAGACGTAGAGGCCAACAAGACAGGAATGTCGTCAAATATTACCGCCGAGATGTTAGATTGGGTTAGGTTAGGTTATATTACGTTATTGACGTATGCAAAGGTCCCACGGAGACGCAGAGGCCAACAAGCCAGGAATGTGGTCAAATATTACCGCCGAGATGTTAGATTGGGTTAGGCTAGCTTATATTATGTTATTGATGTATATGAAGGTCAAACGGGGACGTAGAGGCCAACTCGCCAGGAATGTTGTCAAATATTGTAGCCGAGATGTTAGGTTGGGTTAGGTTAGGTTATATTAGGTTATTAATGAATATAAAGGTCCCACGGAGACGTAGAGGCCAACTCGCCAGGAATGTTGTCAAATATTGTAGCCGAGATGTTAAGTTGGGTTAGGTTAGGTTATATTACGTTATTGATGTATATAAAGGTCCCACGGAGACGTAGAGGCCAACAAGACAGGAATGTCGTCAAATATTACCGCCGAGATGATAGGTTGGGTTAGGCTAGCTTATATTATGTTATTGATGTATATAAAGGTCCCACGGAGACGTAGAGGCCAACTCGCCAGGAATGTTGTCAAATATTACCGCCGAGATGTTAGGTTGGGTTAGGTTAGGTTATATTACGTTATTGATGTATGTAAAGGGCCCACGGAGACGTAGATGCCAACAAGACAGGAATGTCGTCAAATATTACCGCCGAGATGTTAGATTGGGTTAGGTTAGGTTATATTACGTTATTGACGTATGCAAAGGTCCCACGGAGACGCAGAGGCCAACAAGCCAGGAATGTGGTCAAATATTACCGCCGAGATGTTAGATTGGGTTAGGCTAGCTTATATTATGTTATTTATGTATATGAAGGTCAAACGGGGACGTAGAGGCCAACTCGCCAGGAATGTTGTCAAATATTACCGCCGATATGATAGGTTGGGTTATGTTAGGATATATTACGTTATTGATGTATATAAAGGTCCCACGGAGACGTAGAGGCCAACTCGCCAGGAATGTTGTCAAATATTACCGTCGAGATGATAGGTTGGGTTAGGCTAGCTTATATTATGTTATTGATGTATATAAAGGTCCCACGGAGACGTAGAGGCCAACTCGCCAGGAATGTTGTCAAATATTACCGCCGAGATGATAGGTTCGGTTAGGCTAGCTTATATTATGTTACTGATGTATATAAAGGTCCCACGGAGACGTAGAGGCCAACTCGCCAGGAATGTTGTCAAATATTACCGCCGAGATGATAGGTTGGGTTAGGTTAGGTGATATTACGTTATTGATGTATATGAAGGTCAAACGGAGACGCAGAGGCCAACTCGCCAGGAATGTTGTCAAATATTACCGCCGAAATGTTAGGTTGGGTTAGGTTAGCTTATATTACGTTATTGATGTATATGAAGGTCAAACGGGGACGTAGAGGCCAACTCGCCAGGAATGTTGTCAAATATTGTAGCCGAGATGTTAGGTTGGGTTAGGTTAGGTTATATTAGGTTATTAATGAATATAAAGGTCCCACGGAGACGTAGAGGCCAACTCGCCAGGAATGTTGTCAAATATTGTAGCCGAGATGTTAGGTTGGGTTAGGTTAGGTTATATTAGGTTATTAATGTATATAAAGGTCCGGCGGAGACGTAGAGGCCAACAAGCCAGGAATGTTGTCAAATATTACCGCCGAGATGTTAGGTTGGGTTAGGTTTAGTTATATTACGTTATTGATGTATATAAAGGTCCCACGGAGACGTAGAGGCCAACTCGCCAGGAATGTGGTCAAATATTACCGCCGAGGTGTTAGGTTGGGTTAGGTTAGCTTATATTACGTTATTGATGTATATGAAGGTCAAACGGGGACGTAGAGGCCAACTCGCCAGGAATGTTGTCAAATATTGTAGCCGAGATGTTAGGTTGGGTTAGGTTAGGTTATATTAGGTTATTAATGAATATAAAGGTCCTACGGAGACGTAGAGGCCAACTCGCCAGGAATGTTGTCAAATATTACCGCCGAGATGATAGGTTGGGTTAGGTTCGGTTATATTACGTTATTGATGTATATGAAGGTCAAACGGGGACGTAGAGGCCAACTCGCCAGGAATGTTGTCAAATATTACCGCCGAGATGATAGGTTGGGTTAGGTTAGGTGATATTACGTTATTGATGTATATGAAGGTCAAACGGAGACGCAGAGGCCAACTCGCCAGGAATGTTGTCAAATATTACCGCCGAAATGTTAGATTGGGTTAGGTTAGCTTATATTACGTTATTGATGTATATGAAGGTCAAACGGGGACGTAGAGGCCAACTCGCCAGGAATGTTGTCAAATATTGTAGCCGAGATGTTAGGTTGGGTTAGGTTAGGTTATATTACGTTATTAATGTATATGAAGGTCAAACGGAGACGCAGAGGCCAACTCGCCAGGAATGTTGTCAAATATTACCGCCGAAATGTTAGGTTGGGTTAGGTTAGCTTATATTACGTTATTGATATATATGAAGGTCAAACGGGGACGTAGAGGCCAACTCGCCAGGAATGTTGTCAAATATTGTAGCCGAGATGTTAGGTTGGGTTAGGTTAGGTTATATTAGGTTATTAATGAATATAAAGGTCCCACGGAGACGTAGAGGCCAACTCGCCAGGAATGTTGTCAAATATTACCGCCGAGATGATAGGTTGGGTTAGGTTAGGTTATATTACGTTATTGATGTATATGAAGGTCAAACGGGGACGTAGAGGCCAACTCGCCAGGAATGTTGTCAAATCTTACCGCCGAGATGTTAGGTGGGGTTAGGTTAGCTTATATTACGTTATTGATGTATATGAAGGTCAAACGGAGACGTAGAGGCCAACTCGCCAGGAATGTTGTCAAATATTACCGCCGAGATGTTAGGTTGGGTTAGGTTAGGTTATATTAGGTTATAGATGTATATAAAGGTCCCACGGAGACGTAGAGGTCAACAAGACAGGAATGTCGTCAAATATTACCGCCGAGATGTTAGATTGGGTTAGGTTAGGTTATATTACGTTATTGACGTATGCAAAGGTCCCACGGAGACGCAGAGGCCAACAAGCCAGGAATGTGGTCAAATATTACCGCCGAGATGTTAGGTTGGGTTAGGTTAGGTTATATTAGGTTATTAATGAATATAAAGGTCCCACGGAGACGTAGAGGCCAACTCGCCAGGAATGTTGTCAAATATTGTAGCCGAGATGTTAAGTTGGGTTAGGTTAGGTTATATTACGTTATTGATGTATATAAAGGTCCCACGGAGACGTAGAGGCCAACAAGACAGGAATGTCGTCAAATATTACCGCCGAGATGATAGGTTGGGTTAGGCTAGCTTATATTACGTTATTGATGTATATGAAGGTCAAATGGGGACGTAGAGGCCAACTCGCCAGGAATGTTGTCAAATATTGTAGCCGAGATGTTAGGTTGGGTTAGGTTAGGTTATATTAGGTTATTAATGAATATAAAGGTCCTACGGAGACGTAGAGGCCAACTCGCCAGGAATGTTGCCAATATTGTAGCCGAGATGATAGGTTGGGTTAGGCTAGCTTATATTATGTTATTGATGTATATAAAGGTCCCACGGAGACGTAGAGGCAAACTCGCCAGGAATGTTGTCAAATATTACCGCCGAGATGATAGGTTGGGTTAGGTTCGGTTATATTACGTTATTGATGTATATGAAGGTCAAACGGGGACGTAGAGGCCAACTCGCCAGGAATGTTGTCAAATATTACCGCCGAGATGATAGGTTGGGTTAGGTTAGGTGATATTACGTTATTGATGTATATGAAGGTCAAACGGAGACGCAGAGGCCAACTCGCCAGGAATGTTGTCAAATATTACCGCCGAAATGTTAGATTGGGTTAGGTTAGCTTATATTACGTTATTGATGTATATGAAGGTCAAACGGGGACGTAGAGGCCAACTCGCCAGGAATGTTGTCAAATATTGTAGCCGAGATGTTAGGTTGGGTTAGGTTAGGTTATATTACGTTATTAATGTATATGAAGGTCAAACGGAGACGCAGAGGCCAACTCGCCAGGAATGTTGTCAAATATTACCGCCGAAATGTTAGGTTGGGTTAGGTTAGCTTATATTACGTTATTGATATATATGAAGGTCAAACGGGGACGTAGAGGCCAACTCGCCAGGAATGTTGTCAAATATTGTAGCCGAGATGTTAGGTTGGGTTAGGTTAGGTTATATTAGGTTATTAATGAATATAAAGGTCCCACGGAGACGTAGAGGCCAACTCGCCAGGAATGTTGTCAAATATTGTAGCCGAGATGTTAGGTTGGGTTAGGTTAGGTTATATTAGGTTATTAATGTATATAAAGGTCCCGCGGAGACGTAGAGGCCAACAAGACAGGAAAGTCGTCAAATATTACCGCCGAGATGTTAGATTGGGTTAGGCTAGCTTATATTATGTTATTGATGTATATAAAGGTCCCACGGAGACGTAGAGGCCAACTCGCCAGGAATGTTGTCAAATATTACCGCCGAGTTGATAGGTTGGGTTAGGTTCGGTTATATTACGTTATTGATGTATATGAAGGTCAAACGGGGACGTAGAGGCCAACTCGCCAGGAATGTTGTCAAATCTTACCGCCGAGATGTTAGGTGGGGTTAGGTTAGCTTATATTACGTTATTGATGTATATGAAGGTCAAACGGAGACGTAGAGGCCAACTCGCCAGGAATGTGGTCAAATATTACCGCCGAGGTGTTAGGTTGGGTTAGGTTAGCTTATATTACGTTATTGATGTATATGAAGGTCAAACGGGGACGTAGAGGCCAACTCGCCAGGAATGTTGTCAAATATTGTAGCCGAGATGTTAAGTTGGGTTAGGTTAGGTTATATTACGTTATTGGTGTATATAAAGGTCCCACGGAGACGTAGAGGCCAACAAGACAGGAATGTCGTCAAATATTACCGCCGAGATGTTAGATTTGGTTAGGTTAGGTTATATTACGGTATTGACGTATGCAAAGATCCCACGGAGACGCAGAGGCCAACAAGCCAGGAATGTGGTCAAATATTACCGCCGAGATGTTAGATTGGGTTAGGCTAGCTTATATAATGTTATTGATGTATATAAAGGTCCCACGGAGACGTAGAGGCCAACTCGCCAGGAATGTGGTCAAATATTACCGCCGAGGTGTTAGGTTGGGTTAGGTTAGCTTATATTACGTTATTGATGTATATGAAGGTCAAACGGGGACGTAGAGGCCAACTCGCCAGGAATGTTGTCAAATATTGTAGCCGAGATGTTAGGTTGGGTTAGGTTAGGTTATATTAGGTTATTAATGAATATAAAGGTCCTACGGAGACGTAGAGGCCAACTCGCCAGGAATGTTGCCAATATTGTAGCCGAGATGTTAAGTTGGGTTAGGTTAGGTTATATTACGTTATTGATGTTTATAAAGGTCCCACGGAGACGTAGAGGCCAACTCGCCAGGAATGTTGTCAAATATTACCGCCGAGATGATAGGTTGGGTTAGGCTAGCTTATATTATGTTATTGATGTATATAAAGGTCCCACGGAGACGTAGAGGCCAACTCGCCAGGAATGTTGTCAAATATTACCGCCGAGATGATAGGTTGGGTTAGGTTAGGTGATATTACGTTATTGATGTATATGAAGGTCAAACGGAGACGCAGAGGCCAACTCGCCAGGAATGTTGTCAGATATTACCGCCGAAATGTTAGGTTGGGTTAGGTTAGCTTATATTACGTTATTGATGTATATGAAGGTCAAACGGGGACGTAGAGGCCAACTCGCCAGGAATGTTGTCAAATATTGTAGCCGAGATGTTAGGTTGGGTTAGGTTAGGTTATATTAGGTTATTAATGAATATAAAGGTCCCACGGAGACGTAGAGGCCAACTCGCCAGGAATGTTGTCAAATATTGTAGCCGAGATGTTAGGTTGGGTTAGGTTAGGTTATATTAGGTTATTAATGTATATAAAGGTCCCGCGGAGACGTAGAGGCCAACAAGACAGGAATGTCGTCAAATATTACCGCCGAGATGTTAGATTGGGTTAGGCTAGCTTATATTATGTTATTGATGTATATAAAGGTCCCACGGAGACGTAGAGGCCAACTCGCCAGGAATGTTGTCAAATATTACCGCCGAGATGATAGGTTGGGTTAGGTTAGGTGATATTACGTTATTGATGTATATGAAGGTCAAACGGAGATGCAGAGGCCAACTCGCCAGGAATGTTGTCAAATATTACCGCCGAAATGTTAGGTTGGGTTAGGTTAGCTTATATTACGTTATTGATGTATATGAAGGTCAAACGGGGACGTAGAGGCCAACTCGCCAGGAATGTTGTCAAATATTGTAGCCGAGATGTTAGGTTGGGTTAGGTTAGGTTATATTAGGTTATTAATGAATATAAAGGTCCTACGGAGACGTAGAGGCCAACTCGCCAGGAATGTTGCCAATATTGTAGCCGAGATGTTAAGTTGGGTTAGGTTAGGTTATATTACGTTATTGATGTTTATAAAGGTCCCACGGAGACGTAGAGGTCAACTCGCCAGGAATGTTGTCAAATATTACCGCCGAGATGATAGGTTGGGTTAGGCTAGCTTATATTATGTTATTGATGTATATAAAGGTCCCACGGAGACGTAGAGGCCAACTCGCCAGGAATGTTGTCAAATATTACCGCCGAGATGATAGGTTGGGTTAGGTTCGGTTATATTACGTTATTGATGTATATGAAGGTCAAACGGGGACGTAGAGGCCAACTCGCCAGGAATGTTGTCAAATATTACCGCCGAGATGATAGGTTGGGTTAGGTTAGGTGATATTACGTTATTGATGTATATGAAGGTCAAACGGAGACGCAGAGGCCAACTCGCCAGGAATGTTGTCAAATATTACCGCCGAAATGTTAGATTGGGTTAGGTTAGCTTATATTACGTTATTGATGTATATGAAGGTCAAACGGGGACGTAGAGGCCAACTCGCCAGGAATGTTGTCAAATATTGTAGCCGAGATGTTAGGTTGGGTTAGGTTAGGTTATATTACGTTATTAATGTATATGAAGGTCAAACGGAGACGCAGAGGCCAACTCGCCAGGAATGTTGTCAAATATTACCGCCGAAATGTTAGGTTGGGTTAGGTTAGCTTATATTACGTTATTGATATATATGAAGGTCAAACGGGGACGTAGAGGCCAACTCGCCAGGAATGTTGTCAAATATTGTAGCCGAGATGTTAGGTTGGGTTAGGTTAGGTTATATTAGGTTATTAATGAATATAAAGGTCCCACGGAGACGTAGAGGCCAACTCGCCAGGAATGTTGTCAAATATTACCGCCGAGATGATAGGTTGGGTTAGGTTAGGTTATATTACGTTATTGATGTATATGAAGGTCAAACGGGGACGTAGAGGCCAACTCGCCAGGAATGTTGTCAAATCTTACCGCCGAGATGTTAGGTGGGGTTAGGTTAGCTTATATTACGTTATTGATGTATATGAAGGTCAAACGGAGACGTAGAGGCCAACTCGCCAGGAATGTTGTCAAATATTACCGCCGAGATGTTAGGTTGGGTTAGGTTAGGTTATATTAGGTTATAGATGTATATAAAGGTCCCACGGAGACGTAGAGGTCAACAAGACAGGAATGTCGTCAAATATTACCGCCGAGATGTTAGATTGGGTTAGGTTAGGTTATATTACGTTATTGACGTATGCAAAGGTCCCACGGAGACGCAGAGGCCAACAAGCCAGGAATGTGGTCAAATATTACCGCCGAGATGTTAGGTTGGGTTAGGTTAGGTTATATTAGGTTATTAATGAATATAAAGGTCCCACGGAGACGTAGAGGCCAACTCGCCAGGAATGTTGTCAAATATTGTAGCCGAGATGTTAAGTTGGGTTAGGTTAGGTTATATTACGTTATTGATGTATATAAAGGTCCCACGGAGACGTAGAGGCCAACAAGACAGGAATGTCGTCAAATATTACCGCCGAGATGATAGGTTGGGTTAGGCTAGCTTATATTACGTTATTGATGTATATGAAGGTCAAACGGGGACGTAGAGGCCAACTCGCCAGGAATGTTGTCAAATATTGTAGCCGAGATGTTAGGTTGGGTTAGGTTAGGTTATATTAGGTTATTAATGAATATAAAGGTCCTACGGAGACGTAGAGGCCAACTCGCCAGGAATGTTGCCAATATTGTAGCCGAGATGATAGGTTGGGTTAGGCTAGCTTATATTATGTTATTGATGTATATAAAGGTCCCACGGAGACGTAGAGGCAAACTCGCCAGGAATGTTGTCAAATATTACCGCCGAGATGATAGGTTGGGTTAGGTTCGGTTATATTACGTTATTGATGTATATGAAGGTCAAACGGGGACGTAGAGGCCAACTCGCCAGGAATGTTGTCAAATATTACCGCCGAGATGATAGGTTGGGTTAGGTTAGGTGATATTACGTTATTGATGTATATGAAGGTCAAACGGAGACGCAGAGGCCAACTCGCCAGGAATGTTGTCAAATATTACCGCCGAAATGTTAGGTTGGGTTAGGTTAGCTTATATTACGTTATTGATATATATGAAGGTCAAACGGGGACGTAGAGGCCAACTCGCCAGGAATGTTGTCAAATATTGTAGCCGAGATGTTAGGTTGGGTTAGGTTAGGTTATATTAGGTTATTAATGAATATAAAGGTCCCACGGAGACGTAGAGGCCAACTCGCCAGGAATGTTGTCAAATATTGTAGCCGAGATGTTAGGTTGGGTTAGGTTAGGTTATATTAGGTTATTAATGTATATAAAGGTCCCGCGGAGACGTAGAGGCCAACAAGACAGGAAAGTCGTCAAATATTACCGCCGAGATGTTAGATTGGGTTAGGCTAGCTTATATTATGTTATTGATGTATATAAAGGTCCCACGGAGACGTAGAGGCCAACTCGCCAGGAATGTTGTCAAATATTACCGCCGAGTTGATAGGTTGGGTTAGGTTCGGTTATATTACGTTATTGATGTATATGAAGGTCAAACGGGGACGTAGAGGCCAACTCGCCAGGAATGTTGTCAAATCTTACCGCCGAGATGTTAGGTGGGGTTAGGTTAGCTTATATTACGTTATTGATGTATATGAAGGTCAAACGGAGACGTAGAGGCCAACTCGCCAGGAATGTGGTCAAATATTACCGCCGAGGTGTTAGGTTGGGTTAGGTTAGCTTATATTACGTTATTGATGTATATGAAGGTCAAACGGGGACGTAGAGGCCAACTCGCCAGGAATGTTGTCAAATATTGTAGCCGAGATGTTAAGTTGGGTTAGGTTAGGTTATATTACGTTATTGGTGTATATAAAGGTCCCACGGAGACGTAGAGGCCAACAAGACAGGAATGTCGTCAAATATTACCGCCGAGATGTTAGATTTGGTTAGGTTAGGTTATATTACGGTATTGACGTATGCAAAGATCCCACGGAGACGCAGAGGCCAACAAGCCAGGAATGTGGTCAAATATTACCGCCGAGATGTTAGATTGGGTTAGGCTAGCTTATATAATGTTATTGATGTATATAAAGGTCCCACGGAGACGTAGAGGCCAACTCGCCAGAAATGTGGTCAAATATTACCGCCGAGATGATAGGTTGGGTTAGGCTAGCTTATATTATGTTATTGATGTATATAAAGGTCCCACGGAGACGTAGAGGCCAACCCGCCAGAATTGTTGTCAAATATTACTGCCGAGATGTTAGGTTGGGTTAGGTTATGTTTTATTCCGTTATTGATGTATATAAAGGTCCCACGGAGACGTAGAGGCCAACTCGCCAGGAATGTTGTCAAATATTACCGCCGAGATGATAGGTTGGGTTAGGTTAGGTTATATTACGTTATTGATGTATATGAAGGTCAAACGGGGACGTAGAGGCCAACTCGCCAGGAATGTTGTCAAATCTTACCGCCGAGATGTTAGGTGGGGTTAGGTTAGCTTATATTACGTTATTGATGTATATGAAGGTCAAACGGAGACGTAGAGGCCAACTCGCCAGGAATGTTGTCAAATATTACCGCCGAGATGTTACGTTGGGTTAGGTTAGGTTATATTAGGTTATAGATGTATATAAAGGTCCCACGGAGACGTAGATGCCAACAAGCCAGGAATGTGGTCAAATATTACCGCCGAGATGTTAGATTGGGTTAGGTTAGGTTATATTACGTTATTGATGTATATAAAGGTCCCACGGAGACGTAGAGGCCAACAAGACAGGAATGTCGTCAAATATTACCGCCGAGATGTTAGATTGGGTTAGGTTAGGTTATATTACGTTATTGACGTATGCAAAGGTCCCACGGAGACGCAGAGGCCAACAAGCCAGGAATGTGGTTAAATATTACCGCCGAGATGTTAGACTGGGTTAGTCTAGCTTATATTATGTTATTTATGTATATGAAGGTCAAACGGGGACGTAGAGGCCAACTCGCCAGGAATGTTGTCAAATATTACCGCCGAGATGATAGGTTGGGTTATGTTAGGATATATTACGTTATTGATGTATATAAAGGTCCCACGGAGACGTAGAGGCCAACTCGCCAGGAATGTCGTCAAATATTACCGCCGAGATGATAGGTTGGGTTAGGCTAGCTTATATTATGTTATTGATGTATATAAAGGTCCCACGGAGACGCAGAGGCCAACAAGCCAGGAATGTGGTCAAATATTACCGCCGAGATGTTAGATTGGGTTAGGTTAGGTTATATTACGTTATTGATGTATATAAAGGTCCCACGGAGACGTAGAGGCCAACAAGAAAGGAATGCCGTCAAATATTACCGCCGAGATGTTAGATTGGGTTAGGTTAGGTGATATTACGTTATTGATGTATATAAAGGTCCCACGGAGACGTAGAGGCCAACAAGACAGGAATGTCGTCAAATATAACCGCCGAGATTATAGGTTGGGTTAGGCTAGCTTATATTATGTTATTGATGTATATAAAGGTCCCACGGAGACGTAGAGGCCAACTCGCCAGGAATGTAGTCAAATATTACCGCCGAGATGATAGGTTGGGTTAGGTTAGGTGATATTACGTTATTGATGTATATGAAGGTCAAACGGGGACGTAGAGGCCAACTCGCCAGGAATGTTGTCAAATCTTACCGCCGAGGTGTTAGGTGGGGTTAGGTTAGCTTATATTACGTTATTGATGTATATGAAGGTCAAACGGAGACGCAGAGGCCAACTCGCCAGGAATGTTGTCAAATATTACCGCCGAGATGTTAGGTTGGGTTAGGTTAGGTTATATTACGTTATTGATGTATATGAAGGTCAAACGGGGACGTAGAGGCCAACTCGCCAGGAATGTTGTCAAATATTGTAGCCGAGATGTTAGGTTGGGTTAGGTTAGGTTATATTAGGTTATTAATGTATATAAAGGTCCCACGGAGACGTAGAGGCCAACAAGCCAGGAATGTTGTCAAATATTACCGCCGAGATGTTAGGTTGGGTTAGGTTAGGTTATATTAGGTTATAGATGTATATAAAGGTCCCACGGAGACGTAGAGGCCAACAAGACAGGAATGTCGTCAAATATTACCGCCGAGATGTTAGATTGGGTTAGGTTAGGTTATATTACGTTATTGACGTATGCAAAGGTCCCACGGAGACGCAGAGGCCAACAAGCCAGGAATGTGGTCAAATATTACCGCCGAGATGTTAGATTGGGTTAGGCTAGCTTATATTATGTTATATATGTATATGAAGGTCAAACGGGGACGTAGAGGCCAACTCGCCAGGAATGTTGTCAAATATTACCGCCGAGATGATAGGTTGGGTTATGTTAGGATATATTACGTTATTGATGTATATAAAGGTCCCACGGAGACGTAGAGGCCAACTCGCCAGGAATGTTGTCATATATTACCGCCGAGATGTTAGGTTGGGTTAGGTTATGTTATATTCCGTTATTGATGTATATGAAGGTCAAACGGGGACGTAGAGGCCAACTCGCCAGGAATGTTGTCAAATATTGTAGCCGAGATGTTAGGTTGGGTTAGGTTAGGTTATATTACGTTATTGATGTATATAAAGGTCCCACGGTGACGTAGAGGTCAACTCGCCAGGAATGTTGTCAGATATTACCGCCGACATGTTAGGTTGGGTTAGGTTTGGTTATATTACGTTATTGATGTATATAAAGGTCCCACGGATACGGAGAAGCCAACTCGCCACGAATGTTGTCAAATGTTACCGCCGAGATGTTAGGTTGGGTTAGGTTAGGTTATATTACGTTATAGATGTATATAAAGGTCCCACGGAGACGTAGAGGCCAACAAGCCAGGAATGTTGTCAAATATTACCGACGAGATGTTAGGTTGGGTTAGGTTAGGTGATATTACGTTATTGATGTATATGAAGGACAAACGGAGACGTAGAGGCCCACTCGCCAGGAATGTTGTCAAATATTAACACCGAGAGGTTAGGTTGGGTTAGGTTAGCTTGTATTACGTTATTGATGTATATGAAGGTCAAACGGAGACGTGGAGGCCAACTCGCCAGGAATGTTGTCAAATCTTACCGCCGAGATGTTAGGTTGGGTTAGGTTAGCTTATATTACGTTATTGATGTATATGAAGGTCAAACGGAGACGTAGAGGCCAACTCGCCAGGAATGTTTTCAAATATTACCGCCGAGATGATAGGTTGGGTTAGGTTAGGTGATATTACGTTATTGATGTATATGAAGGTCAAACGGAGACGCAGAGGCCAACTCGCCAGGAATGTTGTCAAATGTTACCGCCGCGATGTTAGGTTGGGTTAGGTTAGCTTATATTACGTTATTGATATATATGAAGGTCAAACGGGGACGTAGAGGCCAACTCGCCAGGAATGTTGTCAAATATTGTAGCCGAGATGTTAGGTTGGGTTAGGTTAGGTTATATTAGGTTATTAATGAATATAAAGGTCCCACGGAGACGTAGAGGCCAACTCGCCAGGAATGTTGTCAAATATTACCGCCGAGATGATAGGTTGGGTTAGGTTAGGTTATATTACGTTATTGATGTATATGAAGGTCAAACGGGGACGTAGAGGCCAACTCGCCAGGAATGTTGTCAAATCTTACCGCCGAGATGTTAGGTGGGGTTAGGTTAGCTTATATTACGTTATTGATGTATATGAAGGTCAAACGGAGACGTAGAGGCCAACTCGCCAGGAATGTTGTCAAATATTACCGCCGAGATGTTAGGTTGGGTTAGGTTAGGTTATATTAGGTTATAGATGTATATAAAGGTCCCACGGAGACGTAGAGGTCAACAAGACAGGAATGTCGTCAAATATTACCGCCGAGATGTTAGATTGGGTTAGGTTAGGTTATATTACGTTATTGACGTATGCAAAGGTCCCACGGAGACGCAGAGGCCAACAAGCCAGGAATGTGGTCAAATATTACCGCCGAGATGTTAGATTGGGTTAGGTTAGGTTATATTACGTTATTGATGTATATAAAGGTCCCACGGAGACGTAGAGGCCAACAAGAAAGGAATGCCGTCAAATATTACCGCCGAGATGTTAGATTGGGTTAGGTTAGGTGATATTACGTTATTGATGTATATAAAGGTCCCACGGAGACGTAGAGGCCAACAAGACAGGAATGTCGTCAAATATAACCGCCGAGATTATAGGTTGGGTTAGGCTAGCTTATATTATGTTATTGATGTATATAAAGGTCCCACGGAGACGTAGAGGCCAACTCGCCAGGAATGTAGTCAAATATTACCGCCGAGATGATAGGTTGGGTTAGGTTAGGTGATATTACGTTATTGATGTATATGAAGGTCAAACGGGGACGTAGAGGCCAACTCGCCAGGAATGTTGTCAAATCTTACCGCCGAGGTGTTAGGTGGGGTTAGGTTAGCTTATATTACGTTATTGATGTATATGAAGGTCAAACGGAGACGCAGAGGCCAACTCGCCAGGAATGTTGTCAAATATTACCGCCGAGATGTTAGGTTGGGTTAGGTTAGGTTATATTACGTTATTGATGTATATGAAGGTCAAACGGGGACGTAGAGGCCAACTCGCCAGGAATGTTGTCAAATATTGTAGCCGAGATGTTAGGTTGGGTTAGGTTAGGTTATATTAGGTTATTAATGTATATAAAGGTCCCACGGAGACGTAGAGGCCAACAAGCCAGGAATGTTGTCAAATATTACCGCCGAGATGTTAGGTTGGGTTAGGTTAGGTTATATTAGGTTATAGATGTATATAAAGGTCCCACGGAGACGTAGAGGCCAACAAGACAGGAATGTCGTCAAATATTACCGCCGAGATGTTAGATTGGGTTAGGTTAGGTTATATTACGTTATTGACGTATGCAAAGGTCCCACGGAGACGCAGAGGCCAACAAGCCAGGAATGTGGTCAAATATTACCGCCGAGATGTTAGATTGGGTTAGGCTAGCTTATATTATGTTATATATGTATATGAAGGTCAAACGGGGACGTAGAGGCCAACTCGCCAGGAATGTTGTCAAATATTACCGCCGAGATGATAGGTTGGGTTATGTTAGGATATATTACGTTATTGATGTATATAAAGGTCCCACGGAGACGTAGAGGCCAACTCGCCAGGAATGTTGTCATATATTACCGCCGAGATGTTAGGTTGGGTTAGGTTATGTTATATTCCGTTATTGATGTATATGAAGGTCAAACGGGGACGTAGAGGCCAACTCGCCAGGAATGTTGTCAAATATTGTAGCCGAGATGTTAGGTTGGGTTAGGTTAGGTTATATTACGTTATTGATGTATATAAAGGTCCCACGGTGACGTAGAGGTCAACTCGCCAGGAATGTTGTCAGATATTACCGCCGACATGTTAGGTTGGGTTAGGTTTGGTTATATTACGTTATTGATGTATATAAAGGTCCCACGGATACGGAGAAGCCAACTCGCCACGAATGTTGTCAAATGTTACCGCCGAGATGTTAGGTTGGGTTAGGTTAGGTTATATTACGTTATAGATGTATATAAAGGTCCCACGGAGACGTAGAGGCCAACAAGCCAGGAATGTTGTCAAATATTACCGACGAGATGTTAGGTTGGGTTAGGTTAGGTGATATTACGTTATTGATGTATATGAAGGACAAACGGAGACGTAGAGGCCCACTCGCCAGGAATGTTGTCAAATATTAACACCGAGAGGTTAGGTTGGGTTAGGTTAGCTTGTATTACGTTATTGATGTATATGAAGGTCAAACGGAGACGTGGAGGCCAACTCGCCAGGAATGTTGTCAAATCTTACCGCCGAGATGTTAGGTTGGGTTAGGTTAGCTTATATTACGTTATTGATGTATATGAAGGTCAAACGGAGACGTAGAGGCCAACTCGCCAGGAATGTTTTCAAATATTACCGCCGAGATGATAGGTTGGGTTAGGTTAGGTGATATTACGTTATTGATGTATATGAAGGTCAAACGGAGACGCAGAGGCCAACTCGCCAGGAATGTTGTCAAATGTTACCGCCGCGATGTTAGGTTGGGTTAGGTTAGCTTATATTACGTTATTGATATATATGAAGGTCAAACGGGGACGTAGAGGCCAACTCGCCAGGAATGTTGTCAAATATTGTAGCCGAGATGTTAGGTTGGGTTAGGTTAGGTTATATTAGGTTATTAATGAATATAAAGGTCCCACGGAGACGTAGAGGCCAACTCGCCAGGAATGTTGTCAAATATTACCGCCGAGATGATAGGTTGGGTTAGGTTAGGTTATATTACGTTATTGATGTATATGAAGGTCAAACGGGGACGTAGAGGCCAACTCGCCAGGAATGTTGTCAAATCTTACCGCCGAGATGTTAGGTGGGGTTAGGTTAGCTTATATTACGTTATTGATGTATATGAAGGTCAAACGGAGACGTAGAGGCCAACTCGCCGGGAATGTTGTCAAATATTACCGCCGAGATGTTAGGTTGGGTTAGGTTAGGTTATATTAGGTTATAGATGTATATAAAGGTCCCACGGAGACGTAGAGGTCAACAAGACAGGAATGTCGTCAAATATTACCGCCGAGATGTTAGATTGGGTTAGGTTAGGTTATATTACGTTATTGACGTATGCAAAGGTCCCACGGAGACGCAGAGGCCAACAAGCCAGGAATGTGGTCAAATATTACCGCCGAGATGTTAGATTGGGTTAGGTTAGGTTATATTACGTTATTGATGTATATAAAGGTCCCACGGAGACGTAGAGGCCAACAAGAAAGGAATGCCGTCAAATATTACCGCCGAGATGTTAGATTGGGTTAGGTTAGGTGATATTACGTTATTGATGTATATAAAGGTCCCACGGAGACGTAGAGGCCAACAAGACAGGAATGTCGTCAAATATAACCGCCGAGATTACAGGTTGGGTTAGGCTAGCTTATATTATGTTATTGATGTATATAAAGGTCCCACGGAGACGTAGAGGCCAACTCGCCAGGAATGTAGTCAAATATTACCGCCGAGATGATAGGTTGGGTTAGGTTAGGTGATATTACGTTATTGATGTATATGAAGGTCAAACGGGGACGTAGAGGCCAACTCGCCAGGAATGTTGTCAAATCTTACCGCCGAGGTGTTAGGTGGGGTTAGGTTAGCTTATATTACGTTATTGATGTATATGAAGGTCAAACGGAGACGCAGAGGCCAACTCGCCAGGAATGTTGTCAAATATTACCGCCGAGATGTTAGGTTGGGTTAGGTTAGGTTATATTACGTTATTGATGTATATGAAGGTCAAACGGAGACGTAGAGGCCAACTCGCCAGGAATGTTTTCAAATATTACCGCCGAGATGATAGGTTGGGTTAGGTTAGGTGATATTACGTTATTGATGTATATGAAGGTCAAACGGAGACGCAGAGGCCAACTCGCCAGGAATGTTGTCAAATGTTACCGCCGCGATGTTAGGTTGGGTTAGGTTAGCTTATATTACGTTATTGATATATATGAAGGTCAAACGGGGACGTAGAGGCCAACTCGCCAGGAATGTTGTCAAATATTGTAGCCGAGATGTTAGGTTGGGTTAGGTTAGGTTATATTAGGTTATTAATGAATATAAAGGTCCCACGGAGACGTAGAGGCCAACTCGCCAGGAATGTTGTCAAATATTACCGCCGAGATGATAGGTTGGGTTAGGTTAGGTTATATTACGTTATTGATGTATATGAAGGTCAAACGGGGACGTAGAGGCCAACTCGCCAGGAATGTTGTCAAATCTTACCGCCGAGATGTTAGGTGGGGTTAGGTTAGCTTATATTACGTTATTGATGTATATGAAGGTCAAACGGAGACGTAGAGGCCAACTCGCCAGGAATGTTGTCAAATATTACCGCCGAGATGTTAGGTTGGGTTAGGTTAGGTTATATTAGGTTATAGATGTATATAAAGGTCCCACGGAGACGTAGAGGTCAACAAGACAGGAATGTCGTCAAATATTACCGCCGAGATGTTAGATTGGGTTAGGTTAGGTTATATTACGTTATTGACGTATGCAAAGGTCCCACGGAGACGCAGAGGCCAACAAGCCAGGAATGTGGTCAAATATTACCGCCGAGATGTTAGATTGGGTTAGGTTAGGTTATATTACGTTATTGATGTATATAAAGGTCCCACGGAGACGTAGAGGCCAACAAGAAAGGAATGCCGTCAAATATTACCGCCGAGATGTTAGATTGGGTTAGGTTAGGTGATATTACGTTATTGATGTATATAAAGGTCCCACGGAGACGTAGAGGCCAACAAGACAGGAATGTCGTCAAATATAACCGCCGAGATTATAGGTTGGGTTAGGCTAGCTTATATTATGTTATTGATGTATATAAAGGTCCCACGGAGACGTAGAGGCCAACTCGCCAGGAATGTAGTCAAATATTACCGCCGAGATGATAGGTTGGGTTAGGTTAGGTGATATTACGTTATTGATGTATATGAAGGTCAAACGGGGACGTAGAGGCCAACTCGCCAGGAATGTTGTCAAATCTTACCGCCGAGGTGTTAGGTGGGGTTAGGTTAGCTTATATTACGTAATTGATGTATATGAAGGTCAAACGGAGACGCAGAGGCCAACTCGCCAGGAATGTTGTCAAATATTACCGCCGAGATGTTAGGTTGGGTTAGGTTAGGTTATATTACGTTATTGATGTATATGAAGGTCAAACGGGGACGTAGAGGCCAACTCGCCAGGAATGTTGTCAAATATTGTAGCCGAGATGTTAGGTTGGGTTAGGTTAGGTTATATTAGGTTATTAATGTATATAAAGGTCCCACGGAGACGTAGAGGCCAACAAGCCAGGAATGTTGTCAAATATTACCGCCGAGATGTTAGGTTGGGTTAGGTTAGGTTATATTAGGTTATAGATGTATATAAAGGTCCCACGGAGACGTAGAGGCCAACAAGACAGGAATGTCGTCAAATATTACCGCCGAGATGTTAGATTGGGTTAGGTTAGGTTATATTACGTTATTGACGTATGCAAAGGTCCCACGGAGACGCAGAGGCCAACAAGCCAGGAATGTGGTCAAATATTACCGCCGAGATGTTAGATTGGGTTAGGCTAGCTTATATTATGTTATATATGTATATGAAGGTCAAACGGGGACGTAGAGGCCAACTCGCCAGGAATGTTGTCAAATATTACCGCCGAGATGATAGGTTGGGTTATGTTAGGATATATTACGTTATTGATGTATATAAAGGTCCCACGGAGACGTAGAGGCCAACTCGCCAGGAATGTTGTCATATATTACCGCCGAGATGTTAGGTTGGGTTAGGTTATGTTATATTCCGTTATTGATGTATATGAAGGTCAAACGGGGACGTAGAGGCCAACTCGCCAGGAATGTTGTCAAATATTGTAGCCGAGATGTTAGGTTGGGTTAGGTTAGGTTATATTACGTTATTGATGTATATAAAGGTCCCACGGTGACGTAGAGGTCAACTCGCCAGGAATGTTGTCAGATATTACCGCCGACATGTTAGGTTGGGTTAGGTTTGGTTATATTACGTTATTGATGTATATAAAGGTCCCACGGATACGGAGAAGCCAACTCGCCACGAATGTTGTCAAATGTTACCGCCGAGATGTTAGGTTGGGTTAGGTTAGGTTATATTACGTTATAGATGTATATAAAGGTCCCACGGAGACGTAGAGGCCAACAAGCCAGGAATGTTGTCAAATATTACCGACGAGATGTTAGGTTGGGTTAGGTTAGGTGATATTACGTTATTGATGTATATGAAGGACAAACGGAGACGTAGAGGCCCACTCGCCAGGAATGTTGTCAAATATTAACACCGAGAGGTTAGGTTGGGTTAGGTTAGCTTGTATTACGTTATTGATGTATATGAAGGTCAAACGGAGACGTGGAGGCCAACTCGCCAGGAATGTTGTCAAATCTTACCGCCGAGATGTTAGGTTGGGTTAGGTTAGCTTATATTACGTTATTGATGTATATGAAGGTCAAACGGAGACGTAGAGGCCAACTCGCCAGGAATGTTTTCAAATATTACCGCCGAGATGATAGGTTGGGTTAGGTTAGGTGATATTACGTTATTGATGTATATGAAGGTCAAACGGAGACGCAGAGGCCAACTCGCCAGGAATGTTGTCAAATGTTACCGCCGCGATGTTAGGTTGGGTTAGGTTAGCTTATATTACGTTATTGATATATATGAAGGTCAAACGGGGACGTAGAGGCCAACTCGCCAGGAATGTTGTCAAATATTGTAGCCGAGATGTTAGGTTGGGTTAGGTTAGGTTATATTAGGTTATTAATGAATATAAAGGTCCCACGGAGACGTAGAGGCCAACTCGCCAGGAATGTTGTCAAATATTACCGCCGAGATGATAGGTTGGGTTAGGTTAGGTTATATTACGTTATTGATGTATATGAAGGTCAAACGGGGACGTAGAGGCCAACTCGCCAGGAATGTTGTCAAATCTTACCGCCGAGATGTTAGGTGGGGTTAGGTTAGCTTATATTACGTTATTGATGTATATGAAGGTCAAACGGAGACGTAGAGGCCAACTCGCCAGGAATGTTGTCAAATATTACCGCCGAGATGTTAGGTTGGGTTAGGTTAGGTTATATTAGGTTATAGATGTATATAAAGGTCCCACGGAGACGTAGAGGTCAACAAGACAGGAATGTCGTCAAATATTACCGCCGAGATGTTAGATTGGGTTAGGTTAGGTTATATTACGTTATTGACGTATGCAAAGGTCCCACGGAGACGCAGAGGCCAACAAGCCAGGAATGTGGTCAAATATTACCGCCGAGATGTTAGGTTGGGTTAGGTTAGGTTATATTAGGTTATTAATGAATATAAAGGTCCCACGGAGACGTAGAGGCCAACTCGCCAGGAATGTTGTCAAATATTGTAGCCGACATGTTAAGTTGGGTTAGGTTAGGTTATATTACGTTATTGATGTATATAAAGGTCCCACGGAGACGTAGAGGCCAACAAGACAGGAATGTCGTCAAATATTACCGCCGAGATGATAGGTTGGGTTAGGCTAGCTTATATTACGTTATTGATGTATATGAAGGTCAAACGGGGACGTAGAGGCCAACTCGCCAGGAATGTTGTCAAATATTGTAGCCGAGATGTTAGGTTGGGTTAGGTTAGGTTATATTAGGTTATTAATGAATATAAAGGTCCTACGGAGACGTAGAGGCCAACTCACCAGGAATGTTGCCAATATTGTAGCCGAGATGATAGGTTGGGTTAGGCTAGCTTATATTATGTTATTGATGTATATAAAGGTCCCACGGAGACGTAGAGGCAAACTCGCCAGGAATGTTGTCAAATATTACCGACGAGATGATAGGTTGGGTTAGGTTCGGTTATATTACGTTATTGATGTATATGAAGGTCAAACGGGGACGTAGAGGCCAACTCGCCAGGAATGTTGTCAAATATTACCGCCGAGATGATAGGTTGGGTTAGGTTAGGTGATATTACGTTATTGATGTATATGAAGGTCAAACGGAGACGCAGAGGCCAACTCGCCAGGAATGTTGTCAAATATTACCGCCGAGATGATAGGTTGGGTTAGGTTAGGTGATATTACGTTATTGATGTATATGAAGGTCAAACGGGGACGTAGAGGCCAACTCGCCAGGAATGTTGTCAAATATTGTAGCCGAGATGTTAGGTTGGGTTAGGTTAGGTTATATTACGTTATTAATGTATATGAAGGTCAAACGGAGACGCAGAGGCCAACTCGCCAGGAATGTTGTCAAATATTACCGCCGAAATGTTAGGTTGGGTTAGGTTAGCTTATATTACGTTATTGATATATATGAAGGTCAAACGGGGACGTAGAGGCCAACTCGCCAGGAATGTTGTCAAATATTGTAGCCGAGATGTTAGGTTGGGTTAGGTTAGGTTATATTAGGTTATTAATGAATATAAAGGTCCCACGGAGACGTAGAGGCCAACTCGCCAGGAATGTTGTCAAATATTGTAGCCGAGATGTTAGGTTGGGTTAGGTTAGGTTATATTAGGTTATTAATGTATATAAAGGTCCCGCGGAGACGTAGAGGCCAACAAGACAGGAAAGTCGTCAAATATTACCGCCGAGATGTTAGATTGGGTTAGGCTAGCTTATATTATGTTATTGATGTATATAAAGGTCCCACGGAGACGTAGAGGCCAACTCGCCAGGAATGTTGTCAAATATTACCGCCGAGATGATAGGTTGGGTTAGGCTAGCTTATATTATGTTATTGATGTATATAAAGGTCCCACGGAGACGCAGAGGCCAACAAGCCAGGAATGTGGTCAAATATTACCGCCGAGATGTTAGATTGGGTTAGGTTAGGTTATATTACGTTATTGATGTATATAAAGGTCCCACGGAGACGTAGAGGCCAACAAGAAAGGAATGCCGTCAAATATTACCGCCGAGATGTTAGATTGGGTTAGGTTAGGTGATATTACGTTATTGATGTATATAAAGGTCCCACGGAGACGTAGAGGCCAACAAGACAGGAATGTCGTCAAATATAACCGCCGAGATTATAGGTTGGGTTAGGCTAGCTTATATTATGTTATTGATGTATATAAAGGTCCCACGGAGACGTAGAGGCCAACTCGCCAGGAATGTAGTCAAATATTACCGCCGAGATGATAGGTTGGGTTAGGTTAGGTGATATTACGTTATTGATGTATATGAAGGTCAAACGGGGACGTAGAGGCCAACTCGCCAGGAATGTTGTCAAATCTTACCGCCGAGGTGTTAGGTGGGGTTAGGTTAGCTTATATTACGTTATTGATGTATATGAAGGTCAAACGGAGACGCAGAGGCCAACTCGCCAGGAATGTTGTCAAATATTACCGCCGAGATGTTAGGTTGGGTTAGGTTAGGTTATATTACGTTATTGATGTATATGAAGGTCAAACGGGGACGTAGAGGCCAACTCGCCAGGAATGTTGTCAAATATTGTAGCCGAGATGTTAGGTTGGGTTAGGTTAGGTTATATTAGGTTATTAATGTATATAAAGGTCCCACGGAGACGTAGAGGCCAACAAGCCAGGAATGTTGTCAAATATTACCGCCGAGATGTTAGGTTGGGTTAGGTTAGGTTATATTAGGTTATAGATGTATATAAAGGTCCCACGGAGACGTAGAGGCCAACAAGACAGGAATGTCGTCAAATATTACCGCCGAGATGTTAGATTGGGTTAGGTTAGGTTATATTACGTTATTGACGTATGCAAAGGTCCCACGGAGACGCAGAGGCCAACAAGCCAGGAATGTGGTCAAATATTACCGCCGAGATGTTAGATTGGGTTAGGCTAGCTTATATTATGTTATATATGTATATGAAGGTCAAACGGGGACGTAGAGGCCAACTCGCCAGGAATGTTGTCAAATATTACCGCCGAGATGATAGGTTGGGTTATGTTAGGATATATTACGTTATTGATGTATATAAAGGTCCCACGGAGACGTAGAGGCCAACTCGCCAGGAATGTTGTCATATATTACCGCCGAGATGTTAGGTTGGGTTAGGTTATGTTATATTCCGTTATTGATGTATATGAAGGTCAAACGGGGACGTAGAGGCCAACTCGCCAGGAATGTTGTCAAATATTGTAGCCGAGATGTTAGGTTGGGTTAGGTTAGGTTATATTACGTTATTGATGTATATAAAGGTCCCACGGTGACGTAGAGGTCAACTCGCCAGGAATGTTGTCAGATATTACCGCCGACCTGTTAGGTTGGGTTAGGTTTGGTTATATTACGTTATTGATGTATATAAAGGTCCCACGGATACGGAGAAGCCAACTCGCCACGAATGTTGTCAAATGTTACCGCCGAGATGTTAGGTTGGGTTAGGTTAGGTTATATTACGTTATAGATGTATATAAAGGTCCCACGGAGACGTAGAGGCCAACAAGCCAGGAATGTTGTCAAATATTACCGACGAGATGTTAGGTTGGGTTAGGTTAGGTGATATTACGTTATTGATGTATATGAAGGACAAACGGAGACGTAGAGGCCCACTCGCCAGGAATGTTGTCAAATATTAACACCGAGAGGTTAGGTTGGGTTAGGTTAGCTTGTATTACGTTATTGATGTATATGAAGGTCAAACGGAGACGTGGAGGCCAACTCGCCAGGAATGTTGTCAAATCTTACCGCCGAGATGTTAGGTTGGGTTAGGTTAGCTTATATTACGTTCTTGCTGTATATGAAGGTCAAACGGAGACGTAGAGGCCAACTCGCCAGGAATGTTTTCAAATATTACCGCCGAGATGATAGGTTGGGTTAGGTTAGGTGATATTACGTTATTGATGTATATGAAGGTCAAACGGGGACGTAGAGGCCAACTCGCCAGGAATGTTGTCAAATGTTACCGCCGCGATGTTAGGTGGGGTTAGGTTAGCTTATATTACGTTATTGATGTATATGAAGGTCAAACGGGGACGTAGAGGCCAACTCGCCAGGAATGTTGTCAAATCTTACCGCCGAGATGTTAGGTGGGGTTAGGTTAGCTTATATTACGTTATTGATGTATATGAAGGTCAAACGGAGACGTAGAGGCCAACTCGCCAGGAATGTTGTCAAATATTGTAGCCGAGATGTTAGGTTGAGTTAGGTTAGGTTATATTACGTTATTGATGTATATAAAGGTCCCACGGTGACGTAGAGGTCAACTCGCCAGGAATGTGGTCAGATATTACCGCCGACATGTTAGGTTGGGTTAGGTTTGGTTATATTACGTTATTGATGTATATAAAGGTCCCACGGATACGGAGAAGCCAACTCGCCACGAATGTTGTCAAATGTTACCGCCGAGATGTTAGATTGGGTTAGACTAGCTTATATTATGTTATTTATGTATATGAAGGTCAAACGGGGACGTAGAGGCCAACTCGCCAGGAATGTTGTCAAATATTACCGCCGAGATGATAGGTTGGGTTATGTTAGGATATATTACGTTATAGATGTATATAAAGGTCCCACGCAGACGTAGAGGCCAACAAGACAGGAATGTTGACAAATATTACCGCCGAGATGTTAGATTTTGTTAGGTTAGGTTATATTACGTTATTGACGTATGCAAAGGTCCCACGGACACGCAGATGCCAACAAGCGAGGAATGTGATCAAATATTACCGAAGAGATGTTAGATTGGCTTAGGCTAGTTTATATTATGTTATTTATGTATATAAACGTCCCACGGAGACGTAGATGCCAACAAGCCAGGAATGTGGTCAAATATTACCGCCGAGATGTTAGATTGGGTTAGGCTAGCTTATATAATGTTATTGATGTATATAAAGGTCCCACGGAGACGTAGAGGCCAACTCGCCAGGAATGTGGTCAAATATTACCGCCGAGATGATAGGTTGGGTTAGGCTAGCTTATATTATGTTATTGATGTATATAAAGGTCCCACGGAGACGTAGAGGCCAACCCGCCAGAATTGTTGTCAAATATTACCGCCGAGATGTTAGGTTGGGTTAGGTTATGTTTTATTCCGTTATTGATGTATATAAAGGTCCCACGGAGACGTAGAGGCCAACTCGCCAGGAATGTTGTCAAATATTACCGCCGAGATGATAGGTTGGGTTAGGTTAGGTTATATTACGTTATTGATGTATATGAAGGTCAAACGGGGACGTAGAGTCCAACTCGCCAGGAATGTTGTCAAATCTTACCGCCGAGATGTTAGGTGGGGTTAGGTTAGCTTATATTACGTTATTGATGTATATGAAGGTCAAACGGAGACGTAGAGGCCAAACTCGCCAGGAATGTTGTCAAATATTACCGCCGAGATGTTAGGTTGGGTTAGGTTAGGTTATATTAGGTTATAGATGTATATAAAGGTCCCACGGAGACGTAGATGCCAACAAGCCAGGAATGTGGTCAAATATTACCGCCGAGATGTTAGATTGGGTTAGGTTAGGTTATATTACGTTATTGATGTATATAAAGGTCCCACGGAGACGTAGAGGCCAACAAGACAGGAATGTCGTCAAATATTACCGCCGAGATGTTAGATTGGGTTAGGTTAGGTTATATTACGTTATTGACGTATGCAAAGGTCCCACGGAGACGCAGAGGCCAACAAGCCAGGAATGTGGTTAAATATTACCGCCGAGATGTTAGACTGGGTTAGGCTAGCTTATATTATGTTATTTATGTATATGAAGGTCAAACGGGGACGTAGAGGCCAACTCGCCAGGAATGTTGTCAAATATTACCGCCGAGATGATAGGTTGGGTTATGTTAGGATATATTACGTTATTGATGTATATAAAGGTCCCACGGAGACGTAGAGGCCAACTCGCCAGGAATGTCGTCAAATATTACCGCCGAGATGATAGGTTGGGTTAGGCTAGCTTATATTATGTTATTGATGTATATAAAGGTCCCACGGAGACGCAGAGGCCAACAAGCCAGGAATGTGGTCAAATATTACCGCCGAGATGTTAGATTGGGTTAGGTTAGGTTATATTACGTTATTGATGTATATAAAGGTCCCACGGAGACGTAGAGGCCAACAAGAAAGGAATGCCGTCAAATATTACCGCCGAGATGTTAGATTGGGTTAGGTTAGGTGATATTACGTTATTGATGTATATAAAGGTCCCACGGAGACGTAGAGGCCAACAAGACAGGAATGTCGTCAAATATAACCGCCGAGATTATAGGTTGGGTTAGGCTAGCTTATATTATGTTATTGATGTATATAAAGGTCCCACGGAGACGTAGAGGCCAACTCGCCAGGAATGTAGTCAAATATTACCGCCGAGATGATAGGTTGGGTTAGGTTAGGTGATATTACGTTATTGATGTATATGAAGGTCAAACGGGGACGTAGAGGCCAACTCGCCAGGAATGTTATCAAATCTTACCGCCGAGGTGTTAGGTGGGGTTAGGTTAGCTTATATTACGTTATTGATGTATATGAAGGTCAAACGGAGACGCAGAGGCCAACTCGCCAGGAATGTTGTCAAATATTACCGCCGAGATGTTAGGTTGGGTTAGGTTAGGTTATATTACGTTATTGATGTATATGAAGGTCAAACGGGGACGTAGAGGCCAACTCGCCAGGAATGTTGTCAAATATTGTAGCCGAGATGTTAGGTTGGGTTAGGTTAGGTTATATTAGGTTATTAATGTATATAAAGGTCCCACGGAGACGTAGAGGCCAACAAGCCAGGAATGTTGTCAAATATTACCGCCGAGATGTTAGGTTGGGTTAGGTTAGGTTATATTAGGTTATAGATGTATATAAAGGTCCCACGGAGACGTAGAGGCCAACAAGACAGGAATGTCGTCAAATATTACCGCCGAGATGTTAGATTGGGTTAGGTTAGGTTATATTACGTTATTGACGTATGCAAAGGTCCCACGGAGACGCAGAGGCCAACAAGCCAGGAATGTGGTCAAATATTACCGCCGAGATGTTAGATTGGGTTAGGCTAGCTTATATTATGTTATATATGTATATGAAGGTCAAACGGGGACGTAGAGGCCAACTCGCCAGGAATGTTGTCAAATATTACCGCCGAGATGATAGGTTGGGTTATGTTAGGATATATTACGTTATTGATGTATATAAAGGTCCCACGGAGACGTAGAGGCCAACTCGCCAGGAATGTTGTCATATATTACCGCCGAGATGTTAGGTTGGGTTAGGTTATGTTATATTCCGTTATTGATGTATATGAAGGTCAAACGGGGACGTAGAGGCCAACTCGCCAGGAATGTTGTCAAATATTGTAGCCGAGATGTTAGGTTGGGTTAGGTTAGGTTATATTACGTTATTGATGTATATAAAGGTCCCACGGTGACGTAGAGGTCAACTCGCCAGGAATGTTGTCAGATATTACCGCCGACATGTTAGGTTGGGTTAGGTTTGGTTATATTACGTTATTGATGTATATAAAGGTCCCACGGATACGGAGAAGCCAACTCGCCACGAATGTTGTCAAATGTTACCGCCGAGATGTTAGGTTGGGTTAGGTTAGGTTATATTACGTTATAGATGTATATAAAGGTCCCACGGAGACGTAGAGGCCAACAAGCCAGGAATGTTGTCAAATATTACCGACGAGATGTTAGATTTTGTTAGGTTAGGTTATATTACGTTATTGACGTATGCAAAGGTCCCACGGACACGCAGATGCCAACAAGCGAGGAATGTGATCAAATATTACCGAAGAGATGTTAGATTGGCTTAGGCTAGTTTATATTATGTTATTTATGTATATAAACGTCCCACGGAGACGTAGATGCCAACAAGCCAGGAATGTGGTCAAATATTACCGCCGAGATGTTAGATTGGGTTAGGCTAGCTTATATAATGTTATTGATGTATATAAAGGTCCCACGGAGACGTAGAGGCCAACTCGCCAGGAATGTGGTCAAATATTACCGCCGAGATGATAGGTTGGGTTAGGCTAGCTTATATTATGTTATTGATGTATATAAAGGTCCCACGGAGACGTAGAGGCCAACCCGCCAGAATTGTTGTCAAATATTACCGCCGAGATGTTAGGTTGGGTTAGGTTATGTTTTATTCCGTTATTGATGTATATAAAGGTCCCACGGAGACGTAGAGGCCAACTCGCCAGGAATGTTGTCAAATATTACCGCCGAGATGATAGGTTGGGTTAGGTTAGGTTATATTACGTTATTGATGTATATGAAGGTCAAACGGGGACGTAGAGGCCAACTCGCCAGGAATGTTGTCAAATCTTACCGCCGAGATGTTAGGTGGGGTTAGGTTAGCTTATATTACGTTATTGATGTATATGAAGGTCAAACGGAGACGTAGAGGCCAACTCGCCAGGAATGTTGTCAAATATTACCGCCGAGATGTTAGGTTGGGTTAGGTTAGGTTATATTAGGTTATAGATGTATATAAAGGTCCCACGGAGACGTAGATGCCAACAAGCCAGGAATGTGGTCAAATATTACCGCCGAGATGTTAGATTGGGTTAGGTTAGGTTATATTACGTTATTGATGTATATAAAGGTCCCACGGAGACGTAGAGGCCAACAAGACAGGAATGTCGTCAAATATTACCGCCGAGATGTTAGATTGGGTTAGGTTAGGTTATATTACGTTATTGACGTATGCAAAGGTCCCACGGAGACGCAGAGGCCAACAAGCCAGGAATGTGGTTAAATATTACCGCCGAGATGTTAGACTGGGTTAGGCTAGCTTATATTATGTTATTTATGTATATGAAGGTCAAACGGGGACGTAGAGGCCAACTCGCCAGGAATGTTGTCAAATATTACCGCCGAGATGATAGGTTGGGTTATGTTAGGATATATTACGTTATAGATGTATATAAAGGTCCCACGCAGACGTAGAGGCCAACAAGACAGGAATGTTGACAAATATTACCGCCGAGATGTTAGATTTTGTTAGGTTAGGTTATATTACGTTATTGACGTATGCAAAGGTCCCACGGACACGCAGATGCCAACAAGCGAGGAATGTGATCAAATATTACCGAAGAGATGTTAGATTGGCTTAGGCTAGTTTATATTATGTTATTTATGTATATAAACGTCCCACGGAGACGTAGATGCCAACAAGCCAGGAATGTGGTCAAATATTACCGCCGAGATGTTAGATTGGGTTAGGCTAGCTTATATAATGTTATTGATGTATATAAAGGTCCCACGGAGACGTAGAGGCCAACTCGCCAGGAATGTGGTCAAATATTACCGCCGAGATGATAGGTTGGGTTAGGCTAGCTTATATTATGTTATTGATGTATATAAAGGTCCCACGGAGACGTAGAGGCCAACCCGCCAGAATTGTTGTCAAATATTACCGCCGAGATGTTAGGTTGGGTTAGGTTATGTTTTATTCCGTTATTGATGTATATAAAGGTCCCACGGAGACGTAGAGGCCAACTCGCCAGGAATGTTGTCAAATATTACCGCCGAGATGATAGGTTGGGTTAGGTTAGGTTATATTACGTTATTGATGTATATGAAGGTCAAACGGGGACGCAGAGGCCAACTCGCCAGGAATGTTGTCAAATCTTACCGCCGAGATGTTAGGTGGGGTTAGGTTAGCTTATATTACGTTATTGATGTATATGAAGGTCAAACGGAGACGTAGAGGCCAACTCGCCAGGAATGTTGTCAAATATTACCGCCGAGATGATAGGTTGGGTTATGTTAGGATATATTACGTTATAGATGTATATAAAGGTCCCACGCAGACGTAGAGGCCAACAAGACAGGAATGTTGACAAATATTACCGCCGAGATGTTAGATTTTGTTAGGTTAGGTTATATTACGTTATTGACGTATGCAAAGGTCCCACGGACACGCAGATGCCAACAAGCGAGGAATGTGATCAAATATTACCGAAGAGATGTTAGATTGGCTTAGGCTAGTTTATATTATGTTATTTATGTATATAAACGTCCCACGGAGACGTAGATGCCAACAAGCCAGGAATGTGGTCAAATATTACCGCCGAGATGTTAGATTGGGTTAGGCTAGCTTATATAATGTTATTGATGTATATAAAGGTCCCACGGAGACGTAGAGGCCAACTCGCCAGGAATGTGGTCAAATATTACCGCCGAGATGATAGGTTGGGTTAGGCTAGCTTATATTATGTTATTGATGTATATAAAGGTCCCACGGAGACGTAGAGGCCAACCCGCCAGAATTGTTGTCAAATATTACCGCCGAGATGTTAGGTTGGGTTAGGTTATGTTTTATTCCGTTATTGATGTATATAAAGGTCCCACGGAGACGTAGAGGCCAACTCGCCAGGAATGTTGTCAAATATTACCGCCGAGATGATAGGTTGGGTTAGGTTAGGTTATATTACGTTATTGATGTATATGAAGGTCAAACGGGGACGTAGAGGCCAACTCGCCAGGAATGTTGTCAAATCTTACCGCCGAGATGTTAGGTGGGGTTAGGTTAGCTTATATTACGTTATTGATGTATATGAAGGTCAAACGGAGACGTAGAGGCCAACTCGCCAGGAATGTTGTCAAATATTACCGCCGAGATGTTAGGTTGGGTTAGGTTAGGTTATATTAGGTTATAGATGTATATAAAGGTCCCACGGAGACGTAGATGCCAACAAGCCAGGAATGTGGTCAAATATTACCGCCGAGATGTTAGATTGGGTTAGGTTAGGTTATATTACGTTATTGATGTATATAAAGGTCCCACGGAGACGTAGAGGCCAACAAGACAGGAATGTCGTCAAATATTACCGCCGAGATGTTAGATTGGGTTAGGTTAGGTTATATTACGTTATTGACGTATGCAAAGGTCCCACGGAGACGCAGAGGCCAACAAGCCAGGAATGTGGTTAAATATTACCGCCGAGATGTTAGACTGGGTTAGGCTAGCTTATATTATGTTATTTATGTATATGAAGGTCAAACGGGGACGTAGAGGCCAACTCGCCAGGAATGTTGTCAAATATTACCGCCGAGATGATAGGTTGGGTTATGTTAGGATATATTACGTTATAGATGTATATAAAGGTCCCACGCAGACGTAGAGGCCAACAAGACAGGAATGTTGACAAATATTACCGCCGAGATGTTAGATTTTGTTAGGTTAGGTTATATTACGTTATTGACGTATGCAAAGGTCCCACGGACACGCAGATGCCAACAAGCGAGGAATGTGATCAAATATTACCGAAGAGATGTTAGATTGGCTTAGGCTAGTTTATATTATGTTATTTATGTATATAAACGTCCCACGGAGACGTAGATGCCAACAAGCCAGGAATGTGGTCAAATATTACCGCCGAGATGTTAGATTGGGTTAGGCTAGCTTATATAATGTTATTGATGTATATAAAGGTCCCACGGAGACGTAGAGGCCAACTCGCCAGGAATGTGGTCAAATATTACCGCCGAGATGATAGGTTGGGTTAGGCTAGCTTATATTATGTTATTGATGTATATAAAGGTCCCACGGAGACGTAGAGGCCAACCCGCCAGAATTGTTGTCAAATATTACCGCCGAGATGTTAGGTTGGGTTAGGTTATGTTTTATTCCGTTATTGATGTATATAAAGGTCCCACGGAGACGTAGAGGCCAACTCGCCAGGAATGTTGTCAAATATTACCGCCGAGATGATAGGTTGGGTTAGGTTAGGTTATATTACGTTATTGATGTATATGAAGGTCAAACGGGGACGCAGAGGCCAACTCGCCAGGAATGTTGTCAAATCTTACCGCCGAGATGTTAGGTGGGGTTAGGTTAGCTTATATTACGTTATTGATGTATATGAAGGTCAAACGGAGACGTAGAGGCCAACTCGCCAGGAATGTTGTCAAATATTACCGCCGAGATGTTAGGTTGGGTTAGGTTAGGTTATATTAGGTTATAGATGTATATAAAGGTCCCACGGAGACGTAGATGCCAACAAGCCAGGAATGTGGTCAAATATTACCGCCGAGATGTTAGATTGGGTTAGGTTAGGTTATATTACGTTATTGACGTATGCAAAGGTCCCACAGAGACGCAGAGGCCAACAAGCCAGGAATGTGGTTAAATATTACCGCCGAGATGTTAGACTGGGTTAGGCTAGCTTATATTATGTTATTTATGTATATGAAGGTCAAACGGGGACGTAGAGGCCAACTCGCCAGGAATGTTGTCAAATATTACCGCCGAGATGATAGGTTGGGTTATGTTAGGATATATTACGTTATTGATGTATATAAAGGTCCCACGGAGAAGTAGAGGCCAACAAGACAGGAATGTCGTCAAATGTTACCGCCGAGATGATAGGTTGGGTTAGGCTAGCTTATATTATGTTATTGATGTATATAAAGGTCCCACGGAGACGCAGAGGCCAACAAGCCAGGAATGTGGTCAAATATTACCGCCAAGATGTTAGATTGGGTTAGGCTAGCTTATATTATGTTATTTATGTATATGAAGGTCAAACGGGGACGTAGAGGCCAACTCGCCAGGAATGTTGTCAAATATTACCGCCGAGATGTTAGGTTGTGTTAGGTTAGGTTATATAACTACTTATTGATGTATATGAAGGTCAAACGGGGACGTAGAGGCCAACTCGCCAGGAATGTTGTCAAATATTACCGCCGAGATGTTAGGTTGTGTTAGGTTAGGTTATATAACTACTTATTGATGTATATG
Organism: Xylocopa violacea; assembly: GCA_963969225.1. Lineage (NCBI taxonomy): Eukaryota > Metazoa > Arthropoda > Insecta > Hymenoptera > Apidae > Xylocopa > Xylocopa violacea. The sequence continues at coordinate 4,118,450 of CAXAJV010000836.1, read as the reverse complement.
AAGGTCAAACGGGGACGTAGAGGCCAACTCGCCAGGAATGTTGTCAAATATTACCGCCGAAATGTTAGGTTGGGTTAGGTTAGGTTATATTACGTTATAGATGTATATAAAGGTCCCACGGAGACGTAGAGGCCAACAAGCCAGGAATGTTGTCAAATATTACCGACGAGATGTTAGGTTGGGTTAGGTTAGGTGATATTACGTTATTGATGTATATGAAGGACAAACGGAGACGTAGAGGCCCACTCGCCAGGAATGTTGTCAAATATTAACACCGAGAGGTTAGGTTGGGTTAGGTTAGCTTGTATTACGTTATTGATGTATATGAAGGTCAAACGGAGACGTGGAGGCCAACTCGCCAGGAATGTTGTCAAATCTTACCGCCGAGATGTTAGGTTGGGTTAGGTTAGCTTATATTACGTTCTTGCTGTATATGAAGGTCAAACGGAGACGTAGAGGCCAACTCGCCAGGAATGTTTTCAAATATTACCGCCGAGATGATAGGTTGGGTTAGGTTAGGTGATATTACGTTATTGATGTATATGAAGGTCAAACGGGGACGTAGAGGCCAACTCGCCAGGAATGTTGTCAAATGTTACCGCCGCGATGTTAGGTGGGGTTAGGTTAGCTTATATTACGTTATTGATGTATATGAAGTTCAAACGGAGACGCAGAGGCCAACTCGCCAGGAATGTTGTCAAATATTACCGCCGAGATGTTAGGTTGGCTTAGGTTAGGTTATATTACGTTATTGATGTATATGAAGGTCAAACGGGGACGTAGAGGCCAACTCGCCAGGAATGTTGTCAAATATTGTAGCCGAGATGTTAGGTTGGGTTAGGTTAGGTTATATTAGGTTATTAATGTATATAAAGGTCCCACGGAGACGTAGAGGCCAACAAGCCAGGAATGTTGTCAAATATTACCGCCGAGATGTTAGGTTGGGTTAGGTTTAGTTATATTACGTTATTGATGTATATAAAGGTCCCACGGAGACGTAGAGGCCAACAAGACAGGAATGTCGTCAAATATTACCGCCGAGGTATTAGGTTGGGTTAGGTTATGTTTTATTCCGTTATTGATGTATATAAAGGTCCCACGGAGACGTAGAGGCCAACTCGCCAGGAATGTTGTCAAATATTACCGCCGAGATGATAGGTTGGGTTAGGTTAGGTTATATTACGTTATTGATGTATATGAAGGTCAAACGGGGACGTAGAGGCCAACTCGCCAGGAATGTTGTCAAATCTTACCGCCGAGATGTTAGGTGGGGTTAGGTTAGCTTATATTACGTTATTGATGTATATGAAGGTCAAACGGAGACGTAGAGGCCAACTCGCCAGGAATGTTGTCAAATATTACCGCCGAGATGTTAGGTTGGGTTAGGTTATGTTATATTCCGTTATTGATGTATATGAAGGTCAAACGGGGACGTAGAGGCCAACTCGCCAGGAATGTTGTCAAATATTGTAGCCGAGATGTTAGGTTGAGTTAGGTTAGGTTATATTACGTTATTGATGTATATAAAGGTCCCACGGTGACGTAGAGGTCAACTCGCCAGGAATGTGGTCAGATATTACCGCCGACATGTTAGGTTGGGTTAGGTTTGGTTATATTACGTTATTGATGTATATAAAGGTCCCACGGATACGGAGAAGCCAACTCGCCACGAATGTTGTCAAATGTTACCGCCGAGATGTTAGATTGGGTTAGACTAGCTTATATTATGTTATTTATGTATATGAAGGTCAAACGGGGACGTAGAGGCCAACTCGCCAGGAATGTTGTCAAATATTACCGCCGAGATGATAGGTTGGGTTATGTTAGGATATATTACGTTATAGATGTATATAAAGGTCCCACGCAGACGTAGAGGCCAACAAGACAGGAATGTTGACAAATATTACCGCCGAGATGTTAGATTTTGTTAGGTTAGGTTATATTACGTTATTGACGTATGCAAAGGTCCCACGGACACGCAGATGCCAACAAGCGAGGAATGTGATCAAATATTACCGAAGAGATGTTAGATTGGCTTAGGCTAGTTTATATTATGTTATTTATGTATATAAACGTCCCACGGAGACGTAGATGCCAACAAGCCAGGAATGTGGTCAAATATTACCGCCGAGATGTTAGATTGGGTTAGGCTAGCTTATATAATGTTATTGATGTATATAAAGGTCCCACGGAGACGTAGAGGCCAACTCGCCAGGAATGTGGTCAAATATTACCGCCGAGATGATAGGTTGGGTTAGGCTAGCTTATATTATGTTATTGATGTATATAAAGGTCCCACGGAGACGTAGAGGCCAACCCGCCAGAATTGTTGTCAAATATTACCGCCGAGATGTTAGGTTGGGTTAGGTTATGTTTTATTCCGTTATTGATGTATATAAAGGTCCCACGGAGACGTAGAGGCCAACTCGCCAGGAATGTTGTCAAATATTACCGCCGAGATGATAGGTTGGGTTAGGTTAGGTTATATTACGTTATTGATGTATATGAAGGTCAAACGGGGACGTAGAGGCCAACTCGCCAGGAATGTTGTCAAATCTTACCGCCGAGATGTTAGGTGGGGTTAGGTTAGCTTATATTACGTTATTGATGTATATGAAGGTCAAACGGAGACGTAGAGGCCAACTCGCCAGGAATGTTGTCAAATATTACCGCCGAGATGTTAGGTTGGGTTAGGTTAGGTTATATTAGGTTATAGATGTATATAAAGGTCCCACGGAGACGTAGATGCCAACAAGCCAGGAATGTGGTCAAATATTACCGCCGAGATGTTAGATTGGGTTAGGTTAGGTTATATTACGTTATTGATGTATATAAAGGTCCCACGGAGACGTAGAGGCCAACAAGACAGGAATGTCGTCAAATATTACCGCCGAGATGTTAGATTGGGTTAGGTTAGGTTATATTACGTTATTGACGTATGCAAAGGTCCCACGGAGACGCAGAGGCCAACAAGCCAGGAATGTGGTTAAATATTACCGCCGAGATGTTAGACTGGGTTAGGCTAGCTTATATTATGTTATTTATGTATATGAAGGTCAAACGGGGACGTAGAGGCCAACTCGCCAGGAATGTTGTCAAATATTACCGCCGAGATGATAGGTTGGGTTATGTTAGGATATATTACGTTATAGATGTATATAAAGGTCCCACGCAGACGTAGAGGCCAACAAGACAGGAATGTTGACAAATATTACCGCCGAGATGTTAGATTTTGTTAGGTTAGGTTATATTACGTTATTGACGTATGCAAAGGTCCCACGGACACGCAGATGCCAACAAGCGAGGAATGTGATCAAATATTACCGAAGAGATGTTAGATTGGCTTAGGCTAGTTTATATTATGTTATTTATGTATATAAACGTCCCACGGAGACGTAGATGCCAACAAGCCAGGAATGTGGTCAAATATTACCGCCGAGATGTTAGATTGGGTTAGGCTAGCTTATATAATGTTATTGATGTATATAAAGGTCCCACGGAGACGTAGAGGCCAACTCGCCAGGAATGTGGTCAAATATTACCGCCGAGATGATAGGTTGGGTTAGGCTAGCTTATATTATGTTATTGATGTATATAAAGGTCCCACGGAGACGTAGAGGCCAACCCGCCAGAATTGTTGTCAAATATTACCGCCGAGATGTTAGGTTGGGTTAGGTTATGTTTTATTCCGTTATTGATGTATATAAAGGTCCCACGGAGACGTAGAGGCCAACTCGCCAGGAATGTTGTCAAATATTACCGCCGAGATGATAGGTTGGGTTAGGTTAGGTTATATTACGTTATTGATGTATATGAAGGTCAAACGGGGACGCAGAGGCCAACTCGCCAGGAATGTTGTCAAATCTTACCGCCGAGATGTTAGGTGGGGTTAGGTTAGCTTATATTACGTTATTGATGTATATGAAGGTCAAACGGAGACGTAGAGGCCAACTCGCCAGGAATGTTGTCAAATATTACCGCCGAGATGATAGGTTGGGTTATGTTAGGATATATTACGTTATAGATGTATATAAAGGTCCCACGCAGACGTAGAGGCCAACAAGACAGGAATGTTGACAAATATTACCGCCGAGATGTTAGATTTTGTTAGGTTAGGTTATATTACGTTATTGACGTATGCAAAGGTCCCACGGACACGCAGATGCCAACAAGCGAGGAATGTGATCAAATATTACCGAAGAGATGTTAGATTGGCTTAGGCTAGTTTATATTATGTTATTTATGTATATAAACGTCCCACGGAGACGTAGATGCCAACAAGCCAGGAATGTGGTCAAATATTACCGCCGAGATGTTAGATTGGGTTAGGCTAGCTTATATAATGTTATTGATGTATATAAAGGTCCCACGGAGACGTAGAGGCCAACTCGCCAGGAATGTGGTCAAATATTACCGCCGAGATGATAGGTTGGGTTAGGCTAGCTTATATTATGTTATTGATGTATATAAAGGTCCCACGGAGACGTAGAGGCCAACCCGCCAGAATTGTTGTCAAATATTACCGCCGAGATGTTAGGTTGGGTTAGGTTATGTTTTATTCCGTTATTGATGTATATAAAGGTCCCACGGAGACGTAGAGGCCAACTCGCCAGGAATGTTGTCAAATATTACCGCCGAGATGATAGGTTGGGTTAGGTTAGGTTATATTACGTTATTGATGTATATGAAGGTCAAACGGGGACGTAGAGGCCAACTCGCCAGGAATGTTGTCAAATCTTACCGCCGAGATGTTAGGTGGGGTTAGGTTAGCTTATATTACGTTATTGATGTATATGAAGGTCAAACGGAGACGTAGAGGCCAACTCGCCAGGAATGTTGTCAAATATTACCGCCGAGATGTTAGGTTGGGTTAGGTTAGGTTATATTAGGTTATAGATGTATATAAAGGTCCCACGGAGACGTAGATGCCAACAAGCCAGGAATGTGGTCAAATATTACCGCCGAGATGTTAGATTGGGTTAGGTTAGGTTATATTACGTTATTGATGTATATAAAGGTCCCACGGAGACGTAGAGGCCAACAAGACAGGAATGTCGTCAAATATTACCGCCGAGATGTTAGATTGGGTTAGGTTAGGTTATATTACGTTATTGACGTATGCAAAGGTCCCACGGAGACGCAGAGGCCAACAAGCCAGGAATGTGGTTAAATATTACCGCCGAGATGTTAGACTGGGTTAGGCTAGCTTATATTATGTTATTTATGTATATGAAGGTCAAACGGGGACGTAGAGGCCAACTCGCCAGGAATGTTGTCAAATATTACCGCCGAGATGATAGGTTGGGTTATGTTAGGATATATTACGTTATAGATGTATATAAAGGTCCCACGCAGACGTAGAGGCCAACAAGACAGGAATGTTGACAAATATTACCGCCGAGATGTTAGATTTTGTTAGGTTAGGTTATATTACGTTATTGACGTATGCAAAGGTCCCACGGACACGCAGATGCCAACAAGCGAGGAATGTGATCAAATATTACCGAAGAGATGTTAGATTGGCTTAGGCTAGTTTATATTATGTTATTTATGTATATAAACGTCCCACGGAGACGTAGATGCCAACAAGCCAGGAATGTGGTCAAATATTACCGCCGAGATGTTAGATTGGGTTAGGCTAGCTTATATAATGTTATTGATGTATATAAAGGTCCCACGGAGACGTAGAGGCCAACTCGCCAGGAATGTGGTCAAATATTACCGCCGAGATGATAGGTTGGGTTAGGCTAGCTTATATTATGTTATTGATGTATATAAAGGTCCCACGGAGACGTAGAGGCCAACCCGCCAGAATTGTTGTCAAATATTACCGCCGAGATGTTAGGTTGGGTTAGGTTATGTTTTATTCCGTTATTGATGTATATAAAGGTCCCACGGAGACGTAGAGGCCAACTCGCCAGGAATGTTGTCAAATATTACCGCCGAGATGATAGGTTGGGTTAGGTTAGGTTATATTACGTTATTGATGTATATGAAGGTCAAACGGGGACGCAGAGGCCAACTCGCCAGGAATGTTGTCAAATCTTACCGCCGAGATGTTAGGTGGGGTTAGGTTAGCTTATATTACGTTATTGATGTATATGAAGGTCAAACGGAGACGTAGAGGCCAACTCGCCAGGAATGTTGTCAAATATTACCGCCGAGATGTTAGGTTGGGTTAGGTTAGGTTATATTAGGTTATAGATGTATATAAAGGTCCCACGGAGACGTAGATGCCAACAAGCCAGGAATGTGGTCAAATATTACCGCCGAGATGTTAGATTGGGTTAGGTTAGGTTATATTACGTTATTGACGTATGCAAAGGTCCCACAGAGACGCAGAGGCCAACAAGCCAGGAATGTGGTTAAATATTACCGCCGAGATGTTAGACTGGGTTAGGCTAGCTTATATTATGTTATTTATGTATATGAAGGTCAAACGGGGACGTAGAGGCCAACTCGCCAGGAATGTTGTCAAATATTACCGCCGAGATGATAGGTTGGGTTATGTTAGGATATATTACGTTATTGATGTATATAAAGGTCCCACGGAGAAGTAGAGGCCAACAAGACAGGAATGTCGTCAAATGTTACCGCCGAGATGATAGGTTGGGTTAGGCTAGCTTATATTATGTTATTGATGTATATAAAGGTCCCACGGAGACGCAGAGGCCAACAAGCCAGGAATGTGGTCAAATATTACCGCCAAGATGTTAGATTGGGTTAGGCTAGCTTATATTATGTTATTTATGTATATGAAGGTCAAACGGGGACGTAGAGGCCAACTCGCCAGGAATGTTGTCAAATATTACCGCCGAGATGTTAGGTTGTGTTAGGTTAGGTTATATAACTACTTATTGATGTATATGAAGGTCAAACGGGGACGTAGAGGCCAACTCGCCAGGAATGTTGTCAAATATTACCGCCGAGATGTTAGGTTGTGTTAGGTTAGGTTATATAACTACTTATTGATGTATATGAAGGTCAAACGGGGACGTAGAGGCCAACTCGCCAGGAATGTTGTCAAATATTACCGCCGAAATGTTAGGTTGGGTTAGGTTAGGTTATATTAGGTTATAGATGCATATAAAGGTCCCACGGAGACGTAGATGCCAACAAGCCAGGAATGTGGTCAAATATTACCGCCGAGATGTTAGATTGGGTTAGGTTAGGTTATATTACGTTATTGATGTATATAAAGGTCCCACGGAGACGTAGAGGCCAACAAGACAGGAATGTCGTCAAATATTACCGCCGAGATGATAGGTTGGGTTAGGCTAGCTTATATTATGTTATTGATGTATATAAAGGTCCCACGGAGACGTAGAGGCCAACTCGCCAGGAATGTAGTCAAATATTACCGCCGAGATGATAGGTTGGGTTAGGTTAGGTGATATTACGTTATTGATGTATATGAAGGTCAAACGGGAACGTAGAGGCCAATTCGCCAGGAATGTTGTCAAATCTTACCGCCGAGATGTTAGGTGGGGTTAGGTTAGCTTATATTACGTTATTGATGTATATGAAGGTCAAACGGAGACGCAGAGGCCAACTCGCCAGGAATGTTGTCAAATATTACCGCCGAGATGTTAGGTTGGGTTAGGTTAGGTTATATTACGTTATTGATGTATATGAAGGTCAAACGGGGACGTAGAGGCCAACTCGCCAGGAATGTTGTCAAATATTGTAGCCGAGATGTTAGGTTGGGTTAGGTTAGGTTATATTAGGTTATTAATGTATATAAAGGTCCCACGGAGACGTAGAGGCCAACAAGCCAGGAATGTTGTCAAATATTACCGCCGAGATGTTAGGTTGGGTTAGGTTTAGTTATATTACGTTATTGATGTATATAAAGGTCTCACGGAGACGTAGAGGCCAACAAGACAGGAATGTCGTCAAATATTACCGCCGAGATGTTAGATTGGGTTAGGCTAGCTTATATTATGTTATTGATGTATATAAAGGTCCCACGGAGACGTAGAGGCCAACTCGCCAGGAATGTTGTCAAATATTACCGCCGAGATGATAGGTTGAGTTAGGTTAGGTTATATTACGTTATTGATGTATATGAAGGTCAAACGGGGACGTAGAGGCCACCTCGCCAGGAATGTTGTCAAATCTTACCGCCGAGATGTTAGGTGGGGTTAGGTTAGCTTATATTACGTTATTGATGTATATGAAGGTCAAACGGAGACGTAGAGGCCAACTCGCCAGGAATGTTGTCAAATATTACCGCCGAGATGTTAGGTTGGGTTATGTTAGGATATATTACGTTATAGATGTATATAAAGGACCCACGCAGACGTAGAGGCCAACAAGACAGGAATGTTGACAAATATTACCGCCGAGATGTTAGATTTTGTTAGGTTAGGTTATATTACGTTATTGACGTATGCAATGGTCCCACGGACACGCAGATGCCAACAAGCGAGGAATGTGATCAAATATTACCGAAGAGATGTTAGATTGGCTTAGGCTAGTTTATATTATGTTATTTATGTATATAAACGTCCCACGGAGACGTAGATGCCAACAAGCCAGGAATGTGGTCAAATATTACCGCCGAGATGTTAGATTGGGTTAGGCTAGCTTATATAATGTTATTGATGTATATAAAGGTCCCACGGAGACGTAGAGGCCAACTCGCCAGGAATGTGGTCAAATATTACCGCCGAGATGATAGGTTGGGTTAGGCTAGCTTATATTATGTTATTGATGTATATAAAGGTCCCACGGAGACGTAGAGGCCAACCCGCCAGAATTGTTGTCAAATATTACCGCCGAGATGTTAGGTTGGGTTAGGTTATGTTTTATTCCGTTATTGATGTATATAAAGGTCCCACGGAGACGTAGAGGCCAACTCGCCAGGAATGTTGTCAAATATTACCGCCGAGATGATAGGTTGGGTTAGGTTAGGTTATATTACGTTATTGATGTATATGAAGGTCAAACGGGGACGTAGAGGCCAACTCGCCAGGAATGTTGTCAAATCTTACCGCCGAGATGTTAGGTGGGGTTAGGTTAGCTTATATTACGTTATTGATGTATATGAAGGTCAAACGGAGACGTAGAGGCCAACTCGCCAGGAATGTTGTCAAATATTACCGCCGAGATGTTAGGTTGGGTTAGGTTTAGTTATATTACGTTATTGATGTATATAAAGGTCTCACGGAGACGTAGAGGCCAACAAGACAGGAATGTCGTCAAATATTACCGCCGAGATGTTAGATTGGGTTAGGCTAGCTTATATTATGTTATTGATGTATATAAAGGTCCCACGGAGACGTAGAGGCCAACTCGCCAGGAATGTTGTCAAATATTACCGCCGAGATGATAGGTTGAGTTAGGTTAGGTTATATTACGTTATTGATGTATATGAAGGTCAAACGGGGACGTAGAGGCCACCTCGCCAGGAATGTTGTCAAATCTTACCGCCGAGATGTTAGGTGGGGTTAGGTTAGCTTATATTACGTTATTGATGTATATGAAGGTCAAACGGAGACGTAGAGGCCAACTCGCCAGGAATGTTGTCAAATATTACCGCCGAGATGTTAGGTTGGGTTATGTTAGGATATATTACGTTATAGATGTATATAAAGGACCCACGCAGACGTAGAGGCCAACAAGACAGGAATGTTGACAAATATTACCGCCGAGATGTTAGATTTTGTTAGGTTAGGTTATATTACGTTATTGACGTATGCAATGGTCCCACGGACACGCAGATGCCAACAAGCGAGGAATGTGATCAAATATTACCGAAGAGATGTTAGATTGGCTTAGGCTAGTTTATATTATGTTATTTATGTATATAAACGTCCCACGGAGACGTAGATGCCAACAAGCCAGGAATGTGGTCAAATATTACCGCCGAGATGTTAGATTGGGTTAGGCTAGCTTATATAATGTTATTGATGTATATAAAGGTCCCACGGAGACGTAGAGGCCAACTCGCCAGGAATGTGGTCAAATATTACCGCCGAGATGATAGGTTGGGTTAGGCTAGCTTATATTATGTTATTGATGTATATAAAGGTCCCACGGAGACGTAGAGGCCAACCCGCCAGAATTGTTGTCAAATATTACCGCCGAGATGTTAGGTTGGGTTAGGTTATGTTTTATTCCGTTATTGATGTATATAAAGGTCCCACGGAGACGTAGAGGCCAACTCGCCAGGAATGTTGTCAAATATTACCGCCGAGATGATAGGTTGGGTTAGGTTAGGTTATATTACGTTATTGATGTATATGCAGGTCAAACGGGGACGTAGAGGCCAACTCGCCAGGAATGTTGTCAAATCTTACCGCCGAGATGTTAGGTGGGGTTAGGTTAGCTTATATTACGTTATTGATGTATATGAAGGTCAAACGGAGACGTAGAGGCCAACTCGCCAGGAATGTTGTCAAATATTACCGCCGAGATGTTAGGTTGGGTTAGGTTAGGTTATATTAGGTTATAGATGTATATAAAGGTCCCACGGAGACGTAGATGCCAACAAGCCAGGAATGTGGTCAAATATTACCGCCGAGATGTTAGATTGGGTTAGGTTAGGTTATATTACGTTATTGATGTATATAAAGGTCCCACGGAGACGTAGAGGCCAACAAGACAGGAATGTCGTCAAATATTACCGCCGAGATGTTAGATTGGGTTAGGTTAGGTTATATTACGTTATTGACGTATGCAAAGGTCCCACGGAGACGCAGAGGCCAACAAGCCAGGAATGTGGTTAAATATTACCGCCGAGATGTTAGACTGGGTTAGGCTAGCTTATATTATGTTATTTATGTATATGAAGGTCAAACGGGGACGTAGAGGCCAACTCGCCAGGAATGTTGTCAAATATTACCGCCGAGATGATAGGTTGGGTTATGTTAGGATATATTACGTTATAGATGTATATAAAGGTCCCACGCAGACGTAGAGGCCAACAAGACAGGAATGTTGACAAATATTACCGCCGAGATGTTAGATTTTGTTAGGTTAGGTTATATTACGGTATTGACGTATGCAAAGGTCCCACGGACACGCAGATGCCAACAAGCGAGGAATGTGATCAAATATTACCGAAGAGATGTTAGATTGGCTTAGGCTAGTTTATATTATGTTATTTATGTATATAAACGTCCCACGGAGACGTAGATGCCAACAAGCCAGGAATGTGGTCAAATATTACCGCCGAGATGTTAGATTGGGTTAGGCTAGCTTATATAATGTTATTGATGTATATAAAGGTCCCACGGAGACGTAGAGGCCAACTCGCCAGGAATGTGGTCAAATATTACCGCCGAGATGATAGGTTGGGTTAGGCTAGCTTATATTATGTTATTGATGTATATAAAGGTCCCACGGAGACGTAGAGGCCAACCCGCCAGAATTGTTGTCAAATATTACCGCCGAGATGTTAGGTTGGGTTAGGTTATGTTTTATTCCGTTATTGATGTATATAAAGGTCCCACGGAGACGTAGAGGCCAACTCGCCAGGAATGTTGTCAAATATTACCGCCGAGATGATAGGTTGGGTTAGGTTAGGTTATATTACGTTATTGATGTATATGAAGGTCAAGCGGGGACGTAGAGGCCAACTCGCCAGGAATGTTGTCAAATCTTACCGCCGAGATGTTAGGTGGGGTTAGGTTAGCTTATATTACGTTATTGATGTATATGAAGGTCAAACGGAGACGTAGAGGCCAACTCGCCAGGAATGTTGTCAAATATTACCGCCGAGATGTTAGGTTGGGTTAGGTTAGGTTATATTAGGTTATAGATGTATATAAAGGTCCCACGGAGACGTAGATGCCAACAAGCCAGGAATGTGGTCAAATATTACCGCCGAGATGTTAGATTGGGTTAGGTTAGGTTATATTACGTTATTGACGTATGCAAAGGTCCCACAGAGACGCAGAGGCCAACAAGCCAGGAATGTGGTTAAATATTACCGCCGAGATGTTAGACTGGGTTAGGCTAGCTTATATTATGTTATTTATGTATATGAAGGTCAAACGGGGACGTAGAGGCCAACTCGCCAGGAATGTTGTCAAATATTACCGCCGAGATGATAGGTTGGGTTATGTTAGGATATATTACGTTATTGATGTATATAAAGGTCCCACGGAGACGTAGAGGCCAACAAGACAGGAATGTCGTCAAATGTTACCGCCGAGATGATAGGTTGGGTTAGGCTAGCTTATATTATGTTATTGATGTATATAAAGGTCCCACGGAGACGCAGAGGCCAACAAGCCAGGAATGTGGTCAAATATTACCGCCAAGATGTTAGATTGGGTTAGGCTAGCTTATATTATGTTATTTATGTATATGAAGGTCAAACGGGGACGTAGAGGCCAACAAGCCAGGAATGTGGTCAAATATTACCGCCGAGATGTTAGATTGGGTTAGGCTAGCTTATATTATGTTATTTATGTATATGAAGGTCAAACGGGGACGTAGAGGCCAACTCGCCAGGAATGTTGTCACATATTACCGCCGAGATGTTAGGTTGTGTTAGGTTAGGTTATATAACTACTTATTGATGTATATGAAGGTCAAACGGGGACGTAGAAGCCAACTCGCCAGGAATGTTGTCAAATATTACCGCCGAGATGTTAGGTTGTGTTAGGTTAGGTTATATAACTACTTATTGATGTATATGAAGGTCAAACGGGGACGTAGAGGCCAACTCGCCAGGAATGTTGTCAAATATTACCGCCGAAATTCTAGGTTGGGTTAGGTTAGGTTATATTAGGTTATAGATGCATATAAAGGTCCCACGGAGACGTAGATGCCAACAAGCCAGGAATGTGGTCAAATATTACCGCCGAGATGTTAGATTGGGTTAGGTTAGGTTATATTACGTTATTGATGTATATAAAGGTCCCACGGGGACGTAGAGGCCAACTCGCCAGGAATGTTGTCAAATATTACCGCCTAGATGATAGGTTGGGTTATGTTAGGATATATTACGTTATTGATGTATATAAAGGTCCCACGGATACGGAGAAGCCAACTCGCCACGAATGTTGTCAAATGTTACCGCCGAGATGTTAGGTTGGGTTAGGTTAGGTTATATTACGTTATAGATGTATATAAAGGTCCCACGGAGACGTAGAGGCCAACAAGCCAGGAATGTTGTCAAATATTACCGACGAGATGTTAGGTTGGGTTAGGTTAGGTGATATTACGTTATTGATGTATATGAAGGACAAACGGAGACGTAGAGGCCCACTCGCCAGGAATGTTGTCAAATATTAACACCGAGAGGTTAGGTTGGGTTAGGTTAGCTTGTATTACGTTATTGATGTATATGAAGGTCAAACGGAGACGTGGAGGCCAACTCGCCAGGAATGTTGTCAAATCTTACCGCCGAGATGTTAGGTTGGGTTAGGTTAGCTTATATTACGTTATTGATGTATATGAAGGTCAAACGGAGACGTAGAGGCCAACTCGCCAGGAATGTTTTCAAATATTACCGCCGAGATGATAGGTTGGGTTAGGTTAGGTGATATTACGTTATTGATGTATATGAAGGTCAAACGGGGACGTAGAGGCCAACTCGCCAGGAATGTTGTCAAATGTTACCGCCGCGATGTTAGGTGGGGTTAGGTTAGCTTATATTACGTTATTGATGTATATGAAGGTCAAACGGAGACGCAGAGGCCAACTCGCCAGGAATGTTGTCAAATATTACCGCCGAGATGTTAGGTTGGGTTAGGTTAGGTGATATTACGTTATTGATGTATATGAAGGTCAAACGGAGACGTAGAGGCCAACTCGCCAGGAATGTTGTCAAATATTACCACCGAGATGTTAGGTTGGGTTAGGTTAGGTTATATTACGTTATTGATGTATATAAAGGTCCCACGGAGACGTAGATGCCAAGAAGCCAGGAATGTGGTCAAATATTACCGCCGAGAAGTTAGATTGGGTTAGGCTAGCTTATATTATGTTATTGATGTATATAAAGGTCCCACGGAGACGTAGAGGCTATCTCGCCAGGAATGTTGTCAAATATTACCGCCGAGATGATAGGTTGGGTTAGGTTAGGTTATATTGCGTTATTGATGTATATAAAGGTCCCACGGAGACGTAGAGGCTATCTCGCCAGGAATGTTGTCAAATATTACCGCCGAGATGATAGGTTGGGTTAGGTAAGGTTATATTGCGTTATTGATGTATATAAAGGTCCCACGGGGACGCAGAGGCCAACTCGACAGGAATGTTGTCAAATATTACCGCCGAGATGATAGGTTGGGTTATGTTAGGATATATTACGTTATTGATGTATATAAAGGTCCCACGGAGACGTAGATGCCAACAAGCCAGGAATGTGGTCAAATATTACCGCCGAGATGTTAGATTGGGTTAGGTTAGGTTATATTACGTTATTGATGTATATAAAGGTCCCACGGAGACGTAGAGGCCAACAAGACAGGAATGTCGTCAAATATTACCGCCGAGATGATAGGTTGGGTTAGGCTAGCTTATATTATGTTATTGATGTATATAAAGGTCCCACGGAGACGTAGAGGCCAACTCGCCAGGAATGTAGTCAAATATTACCGCCGAGATGATAGGTTGGGTTAGGTTAGGTGATATTACGTTATTGATGTATATGAAGGTCAAACGGGGACGTAGAGGCCAATTCGCCAGGAATGTCGTCAAATCTTACCGCCGAGATGTTAGGTGGGGTTAGGTTAGCTTATATTACGTTATTGATGTATATGAAGGTCAAACGGAGACGCAGAGGCCAACTCGCCAGGAATGTTGTCAAATATTACCGCCGAGATGTTAGGTTGGGTTAGGTTAGGTTATATTACGTTATTGATGTATATGAAGGTCAAACGGGGACGTAGAGGCCAACTCGCCAGGAATGTTGTCAAATATTGTAGCCGAGATGTTAGGTTGGGTTAGGTTAGGTTATATTAGGTTATTAATGTATATAAAGGTCCCACGGAGACGTAGAGGCCAACAAGCCAGGAATGTTGTCAAATATTACCGCCGAGATGTTAGGTTGGGTTAGGTTTAGTTATATTACGTTATTGATGTATATAAAGGTCTCACGGAGACGTAGAGGCCAACAAGACAGGAATGTCGTCAAATATTACCGCCGAGATGTTAGATTGGGTTAGGCTAGCTTATATTATGTTATTGATGTATATAAAGGTCCCACGGAGACGTAGAGGCCAACTCGCCAGGAATGTTGTCAAATATTACCGCCGAGATGATAGGTTGAGTTAGGTTAGGTTATATTACGTTATTGATGTATATGAAGGTCAAACGGGGACGTAGAGGCCAACTCGCCAGGAATGTTGTCAAATCTTACCGCCGAGATGTTAGGTGGGGTTAGGTTAGCTTATATTACGTTATTGATGTATATGAAGGTCAAACGGAGACGTAGAGGCCAACTCGCCAGGAATGTTGTCAAATATTACCGCCGAGATGTTAGGTTGGGTTAGGTTAGGTTATATTAGGTTATAGATGTATATAAAGGTCCCACGGAGACGTAGATGCCAACAAGCCAGGAATGTGGTCAAATATTACCGCCGAGATGTTAGATTGGGTTAGGTTAGGTTATATTACGTTATTGATGTATATGAAGGTCAAGCGGAGACGTAGAGTCCAACTCGCCAGGAATGTTGTCAAATATTACCGCCGAGATGATAGGTTGGGTTAGGCTAGCTTATATTATGTTATTGATGTATATAAAGGTCCCACGGAGACGTAGAGGCCAACTCGCCAGGAATGTTGTCAAATATTACCGCCGAGATGATAGGTTGGGTTAGGTTAGGTGATATTACGTTATTGATGTATATAAAGGTCCCACGGAGACGTAGAGGCCAACAAGACAGGAATGTCGTCAAATATTACCGCCGAGATGTTAGATTGGGTTAGGTTAGGTTATATTACGTTATTGACGTATGCAAAGGTCCCACGGAGACGCAGAGGCCAACAAGCCAGGAATGTGGTCAAATATTACCGCCGAGATGTTAGATTGGGTTAGGCTAGCTTATATTATGTTATTTATGTATATGAAGGTCAAACGGGGACGTAGGGGCCAACTCGCCAGGAATGTTGTCAAATATTACCGCCGAGATGTTAGGTTGTGTTAGGTTAGGTTATATAACTACTTATTGATGTATATGAAGGTCAAACGGGGACGTAGAGGCCAACTCGCCAGGAATGTTGTCAAATATTACCGCCGAGATGTTAGGTTGTGTTAGGTTAGGTTATATAACTACTTATTGATGTATATGAAGGTCAAAAGGGGGCGTAGAGGCCAACTCGCCAGGAATGTTGTCAAATATTACCGCCGAGATGTTAGGTTGGGTTAGGTTTAGTTATATTACGTTATTGATGTATATAAAGGCCCCACGGAGACGTAGAGGCAAACAAGACAGGAATGTCGTCAAATATTACCGCCGAGATGTTAGATTGGGTTAGGCTAGCTTATATTATGTTATTGATGTATATAAAGGTCCCACGGATACGGAGAAGCCAACTCGCCACGAATGTTGTCAAATGTTACCGCCGAGATGTTAGGTTGGGTTAGGTTAGGTTATATTACGTTATAGATGTATATAAAGGTCCCACGGAGACGTAGATGGCCAACAAGCAAGGAATGTTGTCAAATATTACCGCCGAGATGTTAGGTTGGATTAGGTTAGGTGATATTACGTTATTGATGTATATGAAGGTCAAACGGAGACGTAGAGGCCAACTCCCCAGGAATGTTGTCAAATATTACCGCCGTGATGTTAGGTTGGGTTAGGATAGGTTATATTACGTTATTGATGTATATGAAGGTCAAGCGGAGACGTAGAGGCCAACTCGCCAGGAATGTTGTCAAATATTACCGCCGAGATGATAGGTTGGGTTAGGTTAGGTGATATTACGTTATTGATGTATATGAAGGTCAAACGGGGACGTAGAGGCCAACTCGCCAGGAATGTTGTCAAATCTTACCGCCGAGATGTTAGGTGGGGTTAGGTTAGCTTATATTACGTTATTGATGTATATGAAGGTCAAACGGAGACGCAGAGGCCAACTCGCCAGGAATGTTGTCAAATATTACCGCCGAGATGTTAGGTTGGGTTAGGTTAGGTTATATTACGTTATTGATGTATATGAAGGTCAAACGGGGACGCAGAGGCCAACTCGCCAGGAACGTTGTCAAATATTGTAGCCGAGATGTTAGGTTGGGTTAGGTTAGGTTATATTAGGTTATTAATGTATATAAAGGTCCCACAGAGACGTAGATGCCAACAAGCCAGGAATGTTGTCAAATATTACCGCCGAGATGATAGGTTGGGTTAGGCTAGCTTATATTATGTTATTGATGTATATAAAGGTCCCACGGAGACGTAGAGGCCAACTCGCCAGGAATGTTGTCAAATATTACCGCCGAGAAGATAGGTTGGGTTAGGTTAGGTGATATTACGTTATTGATGTATATGAAGGTCAAACGGAGACGTAGAGGCCAACTCGCCAGGAATGTTGTCAAATCTTACGGCCGAGATGTTAGGTTGGGTTAGGTTAGCTTATATTACGTTATTGATGTATATGAAGATCAAACGGAGACGCAGAGGCCAACTCGCCAGGAATGTTATCAAATATTACCGCCGAGATGTTAGGTTGGCTTAGGTTAGGTTATATTACGTTATTGATGTATATGAAGTTCAAACGGGGACGTAGAGGCCAACTCGCCAGGAATGTTGTCAAATATTGTAGCCGAGATGTTAGGTCGGGTTAGGTTAGGTTATATTAGGTTATTAATGTATATAATGGTCCCACGGAGACGTAGAGGCCAACTCGCCAGGAATGTTGTCAAATCTTACGGCCGAGATGTTAGATTGGGTTAGGTTAGCTTATATTACGTCATTGATGTATATGAAGGTCAAACGGAGACGTAGAGGCCAACTCGCCAGGAATGTTGTCAAATATTACCGCCGAGATGTTAGGTTGGGTTAGGTTAGGTTATATTACGTTATTGATGTATATGAAGGTCAAACGGGGACGTAGAGGCCAATTCGCCAGGAATGTTGTCAAATATTGTAGCCGAGATGTTAGGTTGGGTTAGGTTAGGTTATATTACGTTATTGATGTATATGAGGGTTACACGGAGACGTAGAGGTCAACTCGCCAGGAATGTTGTCAGATATTACCGCCGACATGTTAGGTTGGGTTAGGTTTGGTTATATTACGTTATTGATGTATATAAAGGTCCCACGGATACGGAGAAGCCAACTCGCCACGAATGTTGTCAAATGTTACCGCCGAGATGTTAGGTTGGGTTAGGTTAGGTTATATTACGTTATAGATGTATATAAAGGTCCCACGGAGACGTAGAGGCCAACAAGCCAGGAATGTTGTCAAATATTACCGCCGAGATGTTAGGTTGGATTAGGTTAGGTGATATTACGTTATTGATGTATATGAAGGTCAAACGGAGACGTAGAGGCCAACTCTCCAGGAATGTTGTCAAATATTACCGCCGTGATGTTAGGTTGGGTTAGGATAGGTTATATTACGTTATTGATGTATATGAAGGTCAAGCGTAGACGTAGAGGCCAACTCGCCAGGACTGTTGTCAAATATTACCGCCGAGAAGATAGGTTGGGTTAGGTTAGGTGATATTACGTTATTGATGTATATGAAGGTCAAACGGAGACGTAGAGGCCAACTCGCCAGGAATGTTGTCAAATCTTACGGCCGAGATGTTAGGTTGGGTTAGGTTAGGTGATATTACGTTATTGATGTATATGAAGGTCAAACGGAGACGTAGAGGCCAACTCGCCAGGAATGTTGTCAAATCTTACGGCCGAGATGTTAGGTTGGGTTAGGTTAGCTTATATTACGTTATTGATGTATATGAAGATCAAACGGAGACGTAGAGGCCAACTCGCCAGGAATGTTGTCAAATATTACCGCCGAAATGTTAGGTTGGGTTAGGTTAGGTTATATTACGTTATTGATGTATATGAAGGTCAAACGGGGACGTAGAGGCCAACTCGCCAGGAATGTTGTCAAATATTACCGCGGAGATGTTAGGTTGGGTTAGGTTAGCTTATGTTATGTTATTGATGTATATAAAGGTCCCACGGAGACGTAGAGGCCAACTCGCCAGGAATGTTGTCAAATATTACCGCCGAGATGATAGGTTGGGTTAGGTTCGGTGATATTACGTTATTGATGTATATGAAGGTCAAACGGAGTCGTAGATGCCGACTCGCCAGGAATGTTGTCAAATATTACCGCCGAAATGTTAGGTTGGGTTAGGTTAGGTTATATTAGGTTATTAATGTATATAAAGGTCCCACGGAGACGTAGAGGCCAACAAGCCAGAAATGTTGTCAAATATTACCGCCGAGATGTTAGGTTGGGTTAGGTTAGGTTATATTACGTTATAGATGTATATAAAGGTCCCACGGAGACGTAGAGGCCAACAAGCCAGGAATGTTGTCAAATATTACCGCCGAGATGTTAGGTTGGATTAGGTTGGGTGATATTACGTTATTGATGTATATGAAGGTCAAACGGAGACGTAGAGGCCAACTCGCCAGGAATGTTGTCAAATATTACCGCCGAGATGTTATGTTGGGTTAGGATAGGTTATATTACGTTATTGATGTATATGAAGGTCAAGCGGAGACGTAGAGGCCAACTCGCCAGGAATGTTGTCAAATATTACCGCCGAGATGTTAGGTTGGGTTAGGTTAGGTTATATTACGTTATTGATGTATATAAAGGTCCCACGGTGACGTAGAGGCCAACAAGACAGGAATGTCGTCAAATATTACCGCCGAGATGATAGGTTGGGTTAGGCTAGCTGATATTATGTTATTGATGTATATAAAGGTCCCACGGAGACGTAGAGGCCAACTCGCCAGGAATGTTGTCAAATATTACCGCCGAGATGATAGGTTGGGTTAGGTTAGGTGATATTACGTTATTGATGTATATGAAGGTCAAACGGAGACGTAGAGGCCAACTCGCCAGGAATGTTGTCAAATATTACCGCCGAAATGTTAGGTTGGGTTAGGTTAGGTTATATTAGGTTATTAATGTATATAAAGGTCCCACGGAGACGTAGAGGCCAACAAGCCAGAAATGTTGTCAAATATTACCGCCGAGATGTTAGGTTGGGTTAGGTTTAGTTATATTACGTTATTGATGTATATAAAGGTCCCACGGAGACGTAGAGGCCAACAAGACAGGAATGTCGTCAAATATTACCGCCGAGATGTTAGATTGGGTTAGGCTAGCTTATATTATGTTATTGATGTATATAAAGGTCCCACGGAGACGTAGAGGCCAACTCGCCAGGAATGTTGTCAAATATTACCGCCGAGATGATAGGTTGGGTTAGGTTAGGTTATATTACGTTATTGATGTATATGAAGGTCAAACGGGGACGTAGAGGCCAATTCGCCAGGAATGTTGTCAAATATTGTAGCCGAGATGTTAGGTTGGGTTAGGTTAGGTTATATTACGTTATTGATGTATATGAGGGTTACACGGAGACGTAGAGGTCAACTCGCCAGGAATGTTGTCAGATATTACCGCCGACATGTTAGGTTGGGTTAGGTTTGGTTATATTACGTTATTGATGTATATAAAGGTCCCACGGATACGGAGAAGCCAACTCGCCACGAATGTTGTCAAATGTTACCGCCGAGATGTTAGGTTGGGTTAGGTTAGGTTATATTACGTTATAGATGTATATAAAGGTCCCACGGAGACGTAGATGGCCAACAAGCAAGGAATGTTGTCAAATATTACCGCCGAGATGTTAGGTTGGATTAGGTTAGGTGATATTACGTTATTGATGTATATGAAGGTCAAACGGAGACGTAGAGGCCAACTCTCCAGGAATGTTGTCAAATATTACCGCCGTGATGTTAGGTTGGGTTAGGATAGGTTATATTACGTTATTGATGTATATGAAGGTCAAGCGGAGACGTAGAGGCCAACTCGCCAGGAATGTTGTCAAATATTACCGCCGAGATGATAGGTTGGGTTAGGTTAGGTGATATTACGTTATTGATGTATATGAAGGTCAAACGGGGACGTAGAGGCCAACTCGCCAGGAATGTTGTCAAATCTTACCGCCGAGATGTTAGGTGGGGTTAGGTTAGCTTATATTACGTTATTGATGTATATGAAGGTCAAACGGAGACGCAGAGGCCAACTCGCCAGGAATGTTGTCAAATATTACCGCCGAGATGTTAGGTTGGGTTAGGTTAGGTTATATTACGTTATTGATGTATATGAAGGTCAAACGGGGACGCAGAGGCCAACTCGCCAGGAACGTTGTCAAATATTGTAGCCGAGATGTTAGGTTGGGTTAGGTTAGGTTATATTAGGTTATTAATGTATATAAAGGTCCCACAGAGACGTAGATGCCAACAAGCCAGGAATGTTGTCAAATATTACCGCCGAGATGATAGGTTGGGTTAGGCTAGCTTATATTATGTTATTGATGTATATAAAGGTCCCACGGAGACGTAGAGGTCAACTCGCCAGGAATGTTGTCAGATATTACCGCCGACATGTTAGGTTGGGTTAGGTTTGGTTATATTACGTTATTGATGTATATAAAGGTCCCACGGATACGGAGAAGCCAACTCGCCACGAATGTTGTCAAATGTTACCGCCGAGATGTTAGGTTGGGTTAGGTTAGCTTATATTACGTTATTGATGTATATGAAGATCAAACGGAGACGCAGAGGCCAACTCGCCAGGAATGTTATCAAATATTACCGCCGAGATGTTAGGTTGGCTTAGGTTAGGTTATATTACGTTATTGATGTATATGAAGTTCAAACGGGGACGTAGAGGCCAACTCGCCAGGAATGTTGTCAAATATTGTAGCCGAGATGTTAGGTCGGGTTAGGTTAGGTTATATTAGGTTATTAATGTATATAAAGGTCCCACGGAGACGTAGAGGCCAACTCGCCAGGAATGTTGTCAAATCTTACGGCCGAGATGTTAGATTGGGTTAGGTTAGCTTATATTACGTCATTGATGTATATGAAGGTCAAACGGAGACGTAGAGGCCAACTCGCCAGGAATGTTGTCAAATATTACCGCCGAGATGTTAGGTTGGGTTAGGTTAGGTTATATTACGTTATTGATGTATATGAAGGTCAAACGGGGACGTAGAGGCCAATTCGCCAGGAATGATGTCAAATATTGTAGCCGAGATGTTAGGTTGGGTTAGGTTAGGTTATATTACGTTATTGATGTATATGAGGGTTACACGGAGACGTAGAGGTCAACTCGCCAGGAATGTTGTCAGATATTACCGCCGACATGTTAGGTTGGGTTAGGTTTGGTTATATTACGTTATTGATGTATATAAAGGTCCCACGGATACGGAGAAGCCAACTCGCCACGAATGTTGTCAAATGTTACCGCCGAGATGTTAGGTTGGGTTAGGTTAGGTTATATTACGTTATAGATGTATATAAAGGTCCCACGGAGACGTAGATGGCCAACAAGCAAGGAATGTTGTCAAATATTACCGCCGAGATGTTAGGTTGGATTAGGTTAGGTGATATTACGTTATTGATGTATATGAAGGTCAAACGGAGACGTAGAGGCCAACTCTCCAGGAATGTTGTCAAATATTACCGCCGTGATGTTAGGTTGGGTTAGGATAGGTTATATTACGTTATTGATGTATATGAAGGTCAAGCGGAGACGTAGAGGCCAACTCGCCAGGAATGTTGTCAAATATTACCGCCGAGATGATAGGTTGGGTTAGGTTAGGTGATATTACGTTATTGATGTATATGAAGGTCAAACGGGGACGTAGAGGCCAACTCGCCAGGAATGTTGTCAAATCTTACCGCCGAGATGTTAGGTGGGGTTAGGTTAGCTTATATTACGTTATTGATGTATATGAAGGTCAAACGGAGACGCAGAGGCCAACTCGCCAGGAATGTTGTCAAATATTACCGCCGAGATGTTAGGTTGGGTTAGGTTAGGTTATATTACGTTATTGATGTATATGAAGGTCAAACGGGGACGCAGAGGCCAACTCGCCAGGAACGTTGTCAAATGTTGTAGCCGAGATGTTAGGTTGGGTTAGGTTAGGTTATATTAGGTTATTAATGTATATAAAGGTCCCACAGAGACGTAGATGCCAACAAGCCAGGAATGTTGTCAAATATTACCGCCGATATGATAGGTTGGGTTAGGCTAGCTTATATTATGTTATTGATGTATATAAAGGTCCCACGGAGACGTAGAGGTCAACTCGCCAGGAATGTTGTCAGATATTACCGCCGACATGTTAGGTTGGGTTAGGTTTGGTTATATTACGTTATTGATGTATATAAAGGTCCCACGGATACGGAGAAGCCAACTCGCCACGAATGTTGTCAAATGTTACCGCCGAGATGTTAGGTTGGGTTAGGTTAGCTTATATTACGTTATTGATGTATATGAAGATCAAACGGAGACGCAGAGGCCAACTCGCCAGGAATGTTATCAAATATTACCGCCGAGATGTTAGGTTGGCTTAGGTTAGGTTATATTACGTTATTGATGTATATGAAGTTCAAACGGGGACGTAGAGGCCAACTCGCCAGGAATGTTGTCAAATATTGTAGCCGAGATGTTAGGTCGGGTTAGGTTAGGTTATATTAGGTTATTAATGTATATAAAGTTCCCACGGAGACGTAGAGGCCAACTCGCCAGGAATGTTGTCAAATCTTACGGCCGAGATGTTAGATTGGGTTAGGTTAGCTTATATTACGTCATTGATGTATATGAAGGTCAAACGGAGACGTAGAGGCCAACTCGCCAGGAATGTTGTCAAATATTACCGCCGAGATGTTAGGTTGGGTTAGGTTAGGTTATATTACGTTATTGATGTATATGAAGGTCAAACGGGGACGTAGAGGCCAATTCGCCAGGAATGTTGTCAAATATTGTAGCCGAGATGTTAGGTTGGGTTAGGTTAGGTTATATTACGTTATTGATGTATATGAGGGTTACACGGAGACGTAGAGGTCAACTCGCCAGGAATGTTGTCAGATATTACCGCCGACATGTTAGGTTGGGTTAGGTTTGGTTATATTACGTTATTGATGTATATAAAGGTCCCACGGATACGGAGAAGCCAACTCGCCACGAATGTTGTCAAATGTTACCGCCGAGATGTTAGGTTGGGTTAGGTTAGGTTATATTACGTTATAGATGTATATAAAGGTCCCACGGAGACGTAGAGGCCAACAAGCCAGGAATGTTGTCAAATATTACCGCCGAGATGTTAGGTTGGATTAGGTTAGGTGATATTACGTTATTGATGTATATGAAGGTCAAACGGAGACGTAGAGGCCAACTCTCCAGGAATGTTGTCAAATATTACCGCCGTGATGTTAGGTTGGGTTAGGATAGGTTATATTACGTTATTGATGTATATGAAGGTCAAGCGGAGACGTAGAGGCCAACCCGCCAGGACTGTTGTCAAATATTACCGCCGAGAAGATAGGTTGGGTTAGGTTAGGTGATATTACGTTATTGATGTATATGAAGGTCAAACGGAGACGTAGCGGCCAACTCGCCAGGAATGTTGTCAAATCTTACGGCCGAGATGTTAGGTTGGGTTAGGTTAGGTGATATTACGTTATTGATGTATATGAAGGTCAAACGGAGACGTAGAGGCCAACTCGCCAGGAATGTTGTCAAATCTTACGGCCGAGATGTTAGGTTGGGTTAGGTTAGCTTATATTACGTTATTGATGTATATGAAGATCAAACGGAGACGTAGAGGCCAACTCGCCAGGAATGTTGTCAAATATTACCGCCGAAATGTTAGGTTGGGTTAGGTTAGGTTATATTACGTTCTTGATGTATATGAAGGTCAAACGGGGACGTAGAGGCCAACTCGCCAGGAATGTTGTCAAATATTACCGCGGAGATGTTAGGTTGGGTTAGGTTCGGTGATATTACGTTATTGATGTATATGAAGGTCAAACGGAGTCGTAGATGCCAACTCGCCAGGAATGTTGTCAAATCTTACGGCCGAGATGTTAGGTTGGGTTAGGTTAGCTTATATTACGTTATTGATGTATATGAAGGTCAAACGGAGACGTAGAGGCCAACTCGCCAGGAATGTTGTCAAATATTGTAGCCGAGATGTTAGGTTGGGTTAGGTTAGGTTATATTACGTTATTGATGTATATAAAGGTCCCACGGAGACGTAGAGGCCAACTAGCCTGGAATGTTGTCAAATATTACCGCCGAGATGTTAGGTTGGGTTAGGTTAGGTTATATTACGTTATAGATGTATATAAAGGTCCCACGGAGACGTAGAGGCCAACAAGCCAGGAATGTTGTCAAATATTACCGCCGAGATGTTAGGTTGGATTAGGTTGGGTGATATTACGTTATTGATGTATATGAAGGTCAAACGGAGACGTAGAGGCCAACTCGCCAGGAATGTTGTCAAATATTACCGCCGAGATGTTATGTTGGGTTAGGATAGGTTATATTACGTTATTGATGTATATGAAGGTCAAGCGGAGACGTAGAGGCCAACTCGCCAGGAATGTTGTCAAATATTACCGCCGAGATGTTAGGTTGGGTTAGGTTAGGTTATATTACGTTATTGATGTATATAAAGGTCCCACGGTGACGTAGAGGCCAACAAGACAGGAATGTTGTCAAATATTACCGCGGAGATGTTAGGTTGGGTTAGGTTAGCTTATGTTATGTTATTGATGTATATAAAGGTCCCACGGAGACGTAGAGGCCAACTCGCCAGGAATGTTGTCAAATATTACCGCCGAGATGATAGGTTGGGTTAGGTTCGGTGATATTACGTTATTGATGTATATGAAGGTCAAACGGAGTCGTAGATGCCAACTCGACAGGAATGTTGTCAAATCTTACGGCCGAGATGTTAGGTTGGGTTAGGTTAGCTTATATTACGTTATTGATGTATATGAAGGTCAAACGGAGACGTAGAGGCCAACTCGCCAGGAATGTTGTCAAATATTGTAGCCGAGATGTTAGGTTGGGTTAGGTTAGGTTATATTACGTTATTGATGTATATAAAGGTCCCACGGAGACGTAGAGGCCAACTAGCCTGGAATGTTGTCAAATATTACCGCCGAGATGTTAGGTTGGGTTAGGTTAGGTTATATTACGTTATAGATGTATATAAAGGTCCCACGGAGACGTAGAGGCCAACAAGCCAGGAATGTTGTCAAATATTACCGCCGAGATGTTAGGTTGGATTAGGTTGGGTGATATTACGTTATTGATGTATATGAAGGTCAAACGGAGACGTAGAGGCCAACTCGCCAGGAATGTTGTCAAATATTACCGCCGAGATGTTATGTTGGGTTAGGATAAGTTATATTACGTTATTGATGTATATGAAGGTCAAGCGGAGACGTAGAGGCCAACTCGCCAGGAATGTTGTCAAATATTACCGCCGAGATGTTAGGTTGGGTTAGGTTAGGTTATATTACGTTATTGATGTATATAAAGGTCCCACGGTGACGTAGAGGCCAACAAGACAGGAATGTCGTCAAATATTACCGCCGAGATGATAGGTTGGGTTAGGCTAGCTGATATTATGTTATTGATGTATATAAAGGTCCCACGGAGACGTAGAGGCCAACTCGCCAGGAATGTTGTCAAATATTACCGCCGAGATGATAGGTTGGGTTAGGTTAGGTGATATTACGTTATTGATGTATATGAAGGTCAAACGGGGACGTAGAGGCCAACTCGCCAGGAATGTTGTCAAATCTTACCGCCGAGATGTTAGGTGGGGTTAGGTTAGCTTATATTACGTTATTGATGTATATGAAGGTCAAACGGAGACGCAGAGGCCAACTCGCCAGGAATGTTGTCAAATATTACCGCCGAGATGTTAGGTTGGGTTAGGTTAGGTTATATTACGTTGTTGATGTATATGAAGGTCAAACGGAGACGTAGAGGCCAACTCGCCAGGAATGTTGTCAAATATTACCGCCGAGATGTTAGGTTGGGTTAGGATAGGTTATATTACGTTATTGATGTATATGAAGGTCAAGCGGAGACGTAGAGGCCAACTCGCCAGGAATGTTGTCAAATATTACCGCCGAGATGTTAGGTTGGGTGAGGTTAGGTTATATTACGTTATTGATGTATATGAAGGTCAAACGGGGACGTAGAGGCCAACTCGCCAGGAATGTTGTCAAATATTGTAGCCGAGATGTTAGGTTGGGTTAGGTTAGGTTATATTAGGTTATTAATGTATATAAAGGTCCCACGGAGACGTAGAGGCCAACAAGCCAGGAATGTTGTCAAATATTACTGCCGAGATGTTAGGTTGGGTTAGGTTTAGTTATATTACGTTATTGGTGTATATAAAGGTCCCACGGAGACGTAGAGGCCAACAAGACAGGAATGTCGTCAAATATTACCGCCGAGGTGTTAGATTGGGTTAGGCTAGCTTATATTATGTTATTGATGTATATAAAGGTCCCACGGAGACGTAGAGGCCAACTCGCCAGGAATGTTGTCAAATATTACCGCCGAGATGATAGGTTGGGTTAGGTTAGGTTATATTAGGTTATTGATGTATATGAAGGTCAAACGGGGACGTAGAGGCCAACTCGCCAGGAATGTTGTCAAATCTTACCGCCGAGATGCTAGGTGGGGTTAGGTTAGCTTATATTACGTTATTGACGTATGCAAAGGTCCCACGGAGACGCAGAGGCCAACAAGCCAGGAATGTGATCAAATATTACCGAAGAGATGTTAGATTGGCTTAGGCTAGTTTATATTATGTTATTTATGTATATAAAGGTCCCACGGAGACGTAGACGCCAACAAGCCACGAATGTGGTCAAATATTACCGCCGAGATGTTAGATTGGGTTAGGCTAGCATATATTATGTTATTGATGAATATAAAGGTCCCACGGAGACGTAGAGGCCAACTCGCCAGGAATGTTGTCAAATATTACCGCCGAGATGATAGGTTGGGTTAGGTTAGGTGATATTACGTTATTGATGTATATGAAGGTCAAACGGAGACGTAGAGGTCAACTCGCCAGGAATGTTGTCAGATATTACCGCCGACATGTTAGGTTGGGTTAGGTTTGGTTATATTACGTTATTGATGTATATAAAGGTCCCACGGATACGGAGAAGCCAACTCGCCACGAATGTTGTCAAATGTTACCGCCGAGATGTTAGGTTGGGTTAGGTTAGCTTATATTACGTTATTGATGTATATGAAGATCAAACGGAGACGCAGAGGCCAACTCGCCAGGAATGTTATCAAATATTACCGCCGAGATGTTAGGTTGGCTTAGGTTAGGTTATATTACGTTATTGATGTATATGAAGTTCAAACGGGGACGTAGAGGCCAACTCGCCAGGAATGTTGTCAAATATTGTAGCCGAGATGTTAGGTCGGGTTAGGTTAGGTTATATTAGGTTATTAATGTATATAAAGGTCCCACGGAGACGTAGAGGCCAACTCGCCAGGAATGTTGTCAAATCTTACGGCCGAGATGTTAGATTGGGTTAGGTTAGCTTATATTACGTCATTGATGTATATGAAGGTCAAACGGAGACGTAGAGGCCAACTCGCCAGGAATGTTGTCAAATATTACCGCCGAGATGTTAGGTTGGGTTAGGTTAGGTTATATTACGTTATTGATGTATATGAAGGTCAAACGGGGACGTAGAGGCCAATTCGCCAGGAATGTTGTCAAATATTGTAGCCGAGATGTTAGGTTGGGTTAGGTTAGGTTATATTACGTTATTGATGTATATGAGGGTTACACGGAGACGTAGAGGTCAACTCGCCAGGAATGTTGTCAGATATTACCGCCGACATGTTAGGTTGGGTTAGGTTTGGTTATATTACGTTATTGATGTATATAAAGGTCCCACGGATACGGAGAAGCCAACTCGCCACGAATGTTGTCAAATGTTACCGCCGAGATGTTAGGTTGGGTTAGGTTAGGTTATATTACGTTATAGATGTATATAAAGGTCCCACGGAGACGTAGAGGCCAACAAGCCAGGAATGTTGTCAAATATTACCGCCGAGATGTTAGGTTGGATTAGGTTAGGTGATATTACGTTATTGATGTATATGAAGGTCAAACGGAGACGTAGAGGCCAACTCTCCAGGAATGTTGTCAAATATTACCGCCGTGATGTTAGGTTGGGTTAGGATAGGTTATATTACGTTATTGATGTATATGAAGGTCAAGCGGAGACGTAGAGGCCAACTCGCCAGGACTGTTGTCAAATGTTACCGCCGAGAAGATAGGTTGGGTTAGGTTAGGTGATATTACGTTATTGATGTATATGAAGGTCAAACGGAGACGTAGCGGCCAACTCGCCAGGAATGTTGTCAAATCTTACGGCCGAGATGTTAGGTTGGGTTAGGTTAGGTGATATTACGTTATTGATGTATATGAAGGTCAAACGGAGACGTAGAGGCCAACTCGCCAGGAATGTTGTCAAATCTTACGGCCGAGATGTTAGGTTGGGTTAGGTTAGCTTATATTACGTTATTGATGTATATGAAGATCAAACGGAGACGTAGAGGCCAACTCGCCAGGAATGTTGTCAAATATTACCGCCGAAATGTTAGGTTGGGTTAGGTTAGGTTATATTACGTTATTGATGTATATGAAGGTCAAACGGGGACGTAGAGGCCAACTCGCCAGGAATGTTGTCAAATATTACCGCGGAGATGTTAGGTTGGGTTAGGTTCGGTGATATTACGTTATTGATGTATATGAAGGTCAAACGGAGTCGTAGATGCCAACTCGCCAGGAATGTTGTCAAATCTTACGGCCGAGATGTTAGGTTGGGTTAGGTTAGCTTATATTACGTTATTGATGTATATGAAGGTCAAACGGAGACGTAGAGGCCAACTCGCCAGGAATGTTGTCAAATATTGTAGCCGAGATGTTAGGTTGGGTTAGGTTAGGTTATATTACGTTATTGATGTATATAAAGGTCCCACGGAGACGTAGAGGCCAACTAGCCTGGAATGTTGTCAAATATTACCGCCGAGATGTTAGGTTGGGTTAGGTTAGGTTATATTACGTTATAGATGTATATAAAGGTCCCACGGAGACGTAGAGGCCAACAAGCCAGGAATGTTGTCAAATATTACCGCCGAGATGTTAGGTTGGATTAGGTTGGGTGATATTACGTTATTGATGTATATGAAGGTCAAACGGAGACGTAGAGGCCAACTCGCCAGGAATGTTGTCAAATATTACCGCCGAGATGTTATGTTGGGTTAGGATAGGTTATATTACGTTATTGATGTATATGAAGGTCAAGCGGAGACGTAGAGGCCAACTCGCCAGGAATGTTGTCAAATATTACCGCCGAGATGTTAGGTTGGGTTAGGTTAGGTTATATTACGTTATTGATGTATATAAAGGTCCCACGGTGACGTAGAGGCCAACAAGACAGGAATGTTGTCAAATATTACCGCGGAGATGTTAGGTTGGGTTAGGTTAGCTTATGTTATGTTATTGATGTATATAAAGGTCCCACGGAGACGTAGAGGCCAACTCGCCAGGAATGTTGTCAAATATTACCGCCGAGATGATAGGTTGGGTTAGGTTCGGTGATATTACGTTATTGATGTATATGAAGGTCAAACGGAGTCGTAGATGCCAACTCGACAGGAATGTTGTCAAATCTTACGGCCGAGATGTTAGGTTGGGTTAGGTTAGCTTATATTACGTTATTGATGTATATGAAGGTCAAACGGAGACGTAGAGGCCAACTCGCCAGGAATGTTGTCAAATATTGTAGCCGAGATGTTAGGTTGGGTTAGGTTAGGTTATATTACGTTATTGATGTATATAAAGGTCCCACGGAGACGTAGAGGCCAACTAGCCTGGAATGTTGTCAAATATTACCGCCGAGATGTTAGGTTGGGTTAGGTTAGGTTATATTACGTTATAGATGTATATAAAGGTCCCACGGAGACGTAGAGGCCAACAAGCCAGGAATGTTGTCAAATATTACCGCCGAGATGTTATGTTGGGTTAGGATAAGTTATATTACGTTATTGATGTATATGAAGGTCAAGCGGAGACGTAGAGGCCAACTCGCCAGGAATGTTGTCAAATATTACCGCCGAGATGTTAGGTTGGGTTAGGTTAGGTTATATTAGGTTATTAATGTATATAAAGGTCCCACGGAGACGTAGAGGCCAACAAGCCAGGAATGTTGTCAAATATTACTGCCGAGATGTTAGGTTGGGTTAGGTTTAGTTATATTACGTTATTGGTGTATATAAAGGTCCCACGGAGACGTAGAGGCCAACAAGACAGGAATGTCGTCAAATATTACCGCCGAGGTGTTAGATTGGGTTAGGCTAGCTTATATTATGTTATTGATGTATATAAAGGTCCCACGGAGACGTAGAGGCCAACTCGCCAGGAATGTTGTCAAATATTACCGCCGAGATGATAGGTTGGGTTAGGTTAGGTTATATTAGGTTATTGATGTATATGAAGGTCAAACGGGGACGTAGAGGCCAACTCGCCAGGAATGTTGTCAAATCTTACCGCCGAGATGCTAGGTGGGGTTAGGTTAGCTTATATTACGTTATTGACGTATGCAAAGGTCCCACGGAGACGCAGAGGCCAACAAGCCAGGAATGTGATCAAATATTACCGAAGAGATGTTAGATTGGCTTAGGCTAGTTTATATTATGTTATTTATGTATATAAAGGTCCCACGGAGACGTAGACGCCAACAAGCCACGAATGTGGTCAAATATTACCGCCGAGATGTTAGATTGGGTTAGGCTAGCATATATTATGTTATTGATGAATATAAAGGTCCCACGGAGACGTAGAGGCCAACTCGCCAGGAATGTTGTCAAATATTACCGCCGAGATGATAGGTTGGGTTAGGTTAGGTGATATTACGTTATTGATGTATATGAAGGTCAAACGGAGACGTAGAGGCCAACTCGCCAGGAATGTTGTCAAATCTTACGGCCGAGATGTTACGTTGGGTTAGGTTAGCTTATATTACGTCATTGATGTATATGAAGCTCAAACGGAGACGTAGAGGCCAACTCGCCAGGAATGTTGTCAAATATTACCGCCGAGATGTTAGGTTGGGTTAGGTTAGGTTATATTACGTTATCGATGTATATAAAGGTCCCACGGATACGGAGAAGCCAACTCGCCACGAATGTTGACAAATGTTACCGCCGAGATGTTAGGTTGGGTTTGTTAGGTTATATTACGTTATAGATGTATATAAAGATCCCACGGAGACGTAGAGGCCAACAAGACAGGAATGTTGTCAAATATTACCGCCGAGATGTTAGGTTGGGTTAGGTTAGGTGATATTACGTTATTGATGTATATGAAGGTCAAACGGAGACGTAGAGGCCAACTCGCCAGGAATGTTGTCAAATATTACCGCCGAGATGTTAGGTTGGGTTAGGTTAGGTTATATTACGTTATTGATGTATATAAAGGTCCCATGGAGACGTAGATGCCAACATGCCAGGAATGTGGTCAAATATTACCGCCAAGATGTTAGATTGGGTTAGGCTAGTTTAAATTACGTTATTGATGTATATGAAGGTCAAACGGGGACGTAGAGGCCAACTCGCAAGGAATGTTGTCAAATATTGTAGCCGAGATGTTAGGTTGGGTTAGGTTAGGTTATATTACATTATTGATGTATATAAAGGTCCCACGGAGACGTAGAGGCCAACAAGACAGGAATGTCGTCAAATATTACCGCCGAGATGTTAGATTGGGTTAGGTTAGGTTATATTACGTTATTGACGTATGTAAAGGTCCCACGGAGACGCAGAGGCCAACAAGCCAGGAATGTGATCAAATATTACCGAAGATATGTTAGATTGGCTTAGGCTAGTTTATATTATGTTATTTATGTATATAAAGGTCCCACGGAGACGTAGATGTAAACAAGCCAGGAATGTGGTCAAATATTACCGCCGAGATGTTAGATTGGGTTAGGCTAGCTTATATTATGTTATTGATGTATATAAAGGTCCCACGGAGACGTAGAGGCCAACTCGCCAGGAATGTTGTCAAATATTACCGCCGAGATGATAGGTTGGGTTAGGTTAGGTGATATTACGTTATTGATGTATATGAAGGTCAAACGGAGACGTAGAGGCCAACTCGCCAGGAATGTTGTCAAATCTTACGGCCGAGATGTTAGGTTGGGTAAGGTTAGCTTATATTACGTTATTGATGTATATGAAGAACAAACGGAGACGTAGAGGCCAACTCGCCAGGAATGTTGTCAAATATTACCGCCGAGATGTTAGGTTGGGTTAGGTTAGGTTATATTACGTTATTGATGTATATAATGGTCAAACGGAGACGTAGAGGCCAACTCGCCAGGAATGTTGTCAAATATTACCGCCGAGATGTTAGATTGGGTTAGGTTAGGTTATATTACGTTATTGACGTATGCAAAGGTCCCACGGAGACGCAGAGGCCAACGAGCCAGGAATGTGATCAAATATTACCGAAGAGATGTTAGATTGGCTTAGGCTAGTTTATATTATGTTATATATGTATATAAAGGTCCCACGGAGACGTAGAGGCCAACAAGACAGGAATGTCGTCAAATATTACCGCCGGGATGATAGGTTGGGTTAGGCTAGCTTATGTTATGTTATTGATGTATATAAAGGTCCCACGGAGACGTAGAGGCCAACTCGCCAGGAATGTTGTCAAATATTACCGCCGAGATGATAGGTTGGGTTAGGTTAGGTGATATTACGTTATTGATGTATATGAAGGTCAAAAGGACTCGTAGAGGCCAACTCGCCAGGAATGTTGTCAAATCTTACGGCCGAGATGTTAGGTTGGGTTAGGTTAGCTTATATTACGTTATTGATGTATATGAAGGTCAAACGGAGACGTAGAGGCCAACTCGCCAGGAATGTTGTCAAATATTGTAGCCGAGATGTTAGGTTGGGTGAGGTTAGGTTATATTACGTTATTGATGTATATAAAGGTCCCACGGAGACGTAGAGGCCAACTCGCCTGGAATGTTGTCAAATATTACCGCCGAGATGATAGGTTGTGTTAGGTTAGGTGATATTACGTTATTGATGTATATAAAGGTCCCACGGATATGGAGAAGCCAAATCGCCACGAATGTTGTCAAATGTTACCGCCGAGATGTTAGGTTGGGTTAAGTTAGGTTATATTACGTTATAGATGTATATAAAGGTCCCACGGAGACGTAGAGGCCAACTCGCCAGGAATGTTGTCAAATATTACCGCCGAGATGTTAGGTTGGGTTAGGATAGGTTATATTACGTTATTGATGTATATGAAGGTCAAGCGGAGACGTAGAGGCCAACTCGCCAGGAATGTTGTCAAATATTACCGCCGAGATGTTAGGTTGGGTTAGGTTAGGTTATATTACGTTACTGATGTATATAAAGGTCCCACGGTGACGTAGAGGCCAACAAGACAGGAATGTCGTCAAATATTACCGCCGAGATGTTAGATTGGGTTAGGTTAGGTTATATTACGTTATTGACGTATGCAAAGGTCCCACGGAAACGCAGAGGCCAACAAGCCAGGAATGTGATCAAATATTACCGAAGAGATGTTAGATTGGCTTAGGCTAGTTTATATTATGTTATATATGTATATAAAGGTCCCACGGAGACGTAGAGGCCAACAAGACAGGAATGTCGTCAAATATTACCGCCGAGATGATAGGTTGGGTTAGGCTAGCTTATATTATGTTATTGATGTATATAAAGGTCCCACGGAGACGTAGAGGCCAACTCGCCAACGAATGTTGTCAAATATTACCGCCGAGATGATAGGTTGTGTTAGGTTAGGTGATATTACGTTATTGATGTATATGAAGGTCAAACGGGGACGTAGAGGCCAACTCGCCAGGAATGTTGTCAAATCTTACCGCCGAGATGTTAGGTGGGGTTAGGTTAGCTTATATTACGTTATTGACGTATGCAAAGGTCCCACGGAGACGCAGAGGCCAACAAACCAGGAATGTGATCAAATATTACCGAAGAGATGTTAGATTGGCTTAGGCTAGTTTATATTATGTTATTTATGTATATAAAGGTCCCACGGAGACGTAGACTCCAACAAGCCACGAATGTCGTCAAATATTACCGCCGAGATGTTAGATTGGGTTAGGCTAGCATATATTATGTTATTGATGTATATAAAGGTCCCACGGAGACGTAGAGGCCAACTCGCCAGGAATGTTGTCAAATATTACCGCCGAGATGATAGGTTGGGTTAGGTTAGGTGATATTACGTTATTGATGTATATGAAGGTCAAACGGAGACGTAGAGGCCAACTCGCCAGGAATGTTGTCAAATCTTACGGCCGAGAAGTTACGTTGGGTTAGGTTAGCTTATATTACGTCATTGATGTATATGAAGGTCAAACGGAGACGTAGAGGCCAACTCGCCAGGAATGTTGTCAAATATTACCGCCGAGATGTTAGGTTGGGTTAGGTTAGGTTATATTACGTTATTGATGTATATGAAGGTCAAAAGGGGACGTAGAGGCCAACTCGCCAGGAATGTTGTCAAATATTGTAGCCGAGATGTTAAGTTGGGTTAGGTTAGGTTATATTACGTTATTGATGTATATAAAGGTCCCACGGAGACGTAGAGGCCAACTCGCCAGGAATGTTGTCAAATATTGTAGCCGAGATGTTAGGTTGGGTTAGGTTAGGTTATATTACGTTATTGATGTATATGAGGTTTACACGGAGACGTAGAGGTCAACTCGCCAGGAATGTTGTCAGATATTACCGCCGACATGTTAGGTTGGGTTAGGATAGGTTATATTACGTTATTGATGTATATGAAGGTCAAGCGGAGACGCAGAGGCCAACTCGCCAGGAATGTTGTCAAATATTACCGCCGAGATGTTAGGTTGGGTTAGGTTAGGTTATATTACGTTATTGATGTATATGAAGTTCAAACGGGGAAGTAGAGGCCAACTCGCCAGGAATGTTGTCAAATATTACCGCCGAAATGTTAGGTTGGGTTAGGTTAGGTTATATTACGTTATTGATGTATATGAAGGTCAAACGGGGACGTAGAGGCCAACTCGCCAGGAATGTTGTCAAATCTTGCGGCCGAGATGTTAGGTTGGGTTAGGTTAGCTTATATTACGTTATTGATGTATATGAAGGTCAAACGGAGACGTAGAGGCCAACTCGCCAGGAATGTTGTCAAATATTGTAGCCGAGATGTTAGGTTGGGTTAGGTTAGGTTATATTACGTTATTGATGTATATAAAGGTCCCACGGTGACGTAGAGGCCAACAAGACAGGAATGTCGTCAAATATTACCGCCGAGATGTTAGATAGGGTTAGGTTAGGTTATATTACGTTATTGATGTATGCAAAGGTTCCACGGAGACGCAGAGGCCAACAAGCCAGGAATGTGATCAAATATTACCGAAGAGATGTTAGATTGGCTTAGGCTAGTTTATATTATGTTATATATGTATATAAAGGTCCCACGGAGACGTAGATGCCAACAAGCCAGGAATGTGGTCAAATATTACCGCCGAGATGTTAGATTGGGTTAGGCTAGCTTATATTATGTTATTGATGTATATAAAGGTCCCACGGAGACGTAGAGGCCAACTCGCCAGGAATGTTGTCAAATATTACCGCCGAGATGTTAGGTTGGGTTAGGTTAGGTTATATTACGTTATTGATGTATATGAAGGTCAAACGGAGACGTAGAGGCCAACTCGCCAGGAATGTTGTCAAATATTACCGCCGAGATGTTAGTTTGGGTTAGGATAGGTTATATTACGTTATTGATGTATATGAAGGTCAAGCGGAGACGTAGAGGCCAACTCGCCAGGAATGTTGTCAAATATTACCGCCGAGATGTTAGGTTGGGTTAGGTTAGGTTATATTACGTTATTGATGTATATAAAGGTCCCACGGTGACGTAGAGGCCAACAAGACAGGAATGTCGTCAAATATTACCGCCGAGATGTTAGATTGGGTTAGGTTAGGTTATATTACGTTATTGACGTATGCAAAGGTCCCACGGAGACGCAGAGGCCAACAAGCCAGGAATGTGATCAAATATTACCGAAGAGATGTTAGATTGGCTTAGGCTAGTTTATATTATGTTATATATGTATATAAAGGTCCCACGGAGACGTAGAGGCCAACTCGCCAGGAATGTTGTCAAATATTACCGCGGAGATGTTAGTTTGGGTTAGGATAGGTTATATTACGTTATTGATGTATATGAAGGTCAAGCGGAGACGTAGAGGCCAACTCGCCAGGAATGTTGTCAAATATTACCGCCGAGATGTTAGGTTGGGTTAGGTTAGGTTATATTACGTTATTGATGTATATAAAGGTCCCACGGTGACGTAGAGGCCAACAAGACAGGAATGTTGTCAAATATTACCGCCGAGATGATAGGTTGGGTTAGGTTAGGTGATATTACGTTATTGATGTATATGAAGGTCAAACGGGGACGTAGAGGCCAACTCGCCAGGAATGTTGTCAAATCTTACCGCCGAGATGTTAGGTGGGGTTAGGTTAGCTTATATTACGTTATTGACGTATGCAAAGGTCCCACGGAGACGCAGAGGCCAACAAGCCAGGAATGTGATCAAATATTACCGAAGAGATGTTAGATTGGCTTAGGCTAGTTTATATTATGTTATTTATGTATATAAAGGTCCCACGGAGACGTAGACTCCAACAAGCCACGAATGTCGTCAAATATTACCGCCGAGATGTTAGATTGGGTTAGGCTAGCATATATTATGTTATTGATGTATATAAAGGTCCCACGGAGACGTAGAGGCCAACTCGCCAGGAATGTTGTCAAATATTACCGCCGAGATGATAGGTTGGGTTAGGTTAGGTGATATTACGTTATTGATGTATATGAAGGTCAAACGGAGACGTAGAGGCCAACTCGCCAGGAATGTTGTCAAATCTTACGGCCGAGATGTTACGTTGGGTTAGGTTAGCTTATATTACGTCATTGATGTATATGAAGGTCAAACGGAGACGTAGAGGCCAACTCGCCAGGAATGTTGTCAAATATTACCGCCGAGATGTTAGGTTGGGTTAGGTTAGGTTATATTACGTTATTGATGTATATGAAGGTCAAAAGGGGACGTAGAGGCCAACTCGCCAGGAATGTTGTCAAATATTGTAGCCGAGATGTTAAGTTTGGTTAGGTTAGGTTATATTACGTTATTGATGTATATAAAGGTCCCACGGAGACGTAGAGGCCAACTCGCCAGGAATGTTGTCAAATATTACCGCCGAAATGTTAGGTTGGGTTAGGTTAGGTTATATTACGTTATTGATGTATATAAAGGTCCCACGGATACGGAGAAGCCAACTCGCCACGAATGTTGTCAAATGTTACCGCCGAGATGTTAGGTTGGGTTAGGTTAGGTTATATTACGTTATAGATGTATATAAAGGTCCCACGGAGACGTAGAGGCCAACAAGCCAGGAATGTTGTCAAATATTACCGACGAGATGTTCGGTTGGATTAGGTTAGGTGATATTACGTTATTGATGTATATGAAGGTCAAACGGAGACGTAGAGGCCAACTCGCCAGGAATGTTGTCAAATATTACCGCCGAGATGTTAGGTTGGGTTAGGATAGGTTATATTACGTTATTGATGTATATGAAGGTCAAGCGGAGACGTAGAGGCCAACTCGCCAGGAATGTTGTCAAATATTACCGCCGAGATGTTAGGTTGGGTTAGGTTAGGTTATATTACGTTATTGATGTATATAAAGGTCCCACGGTGACGTAGAGGCCAACAAGACAGGAAAGTCGTCAAATATTACCGCCGAGATGTTAGATTGGGTTAGGTTAGGTTATATTACGTTATTGACGTATGCAAAGGTCCCACGGAGACGCAGAGGCCAACAAGCCAGGAATGTGATCAAATATTACCGAAGAGATGTTAGATTGGCTTAGGCTAGTTTATATTATGTTATATATGTATATAAAGGTCCCACGGAGACGTAGAGGCCAACAAGACAGGAATGTCGTCAAATATTACCGCCGAGATGATAGGTTGGGTTAGGCTAGCTTATATTATGTTATTGATGTATATAAAGGTCCCACGGAGACGTAGAGGCCAACTCGCCAGGAATGTTGTCAAATATTACCGCCGAGATGATAGGTTGGGTTAGGTTAGGTGATATTACGTTATTGATGTATATGAAGGTCAAACGGAGACGTAGAGGCCAACTCGCCAGGAATGTTGTCAAATCTTACGGCCGAGATGTTACGTTGGGTTAGGTTAGCTTATATTACGTCATTGATGTATATGAAGGTCAAACGGAGACGTAGAGGCCAACTCGCCAGGAATGTTGTCAAATATTACCGCCGAGATGTTAGGTTGGGTTAGGTTAGGTTATATTACGTTATTGATGTATATGAAGGTCAAAAGGGGACGTAGAGGCCAACTCGCCAGGAATGTTGTCAAATATTGTAGCCGAGATGTTAGGTCGGGTTAGGTTAGGTTATATTAGGTTATCAATGTATATAAAGGTCCCACGGAGACGTAGAGGCCAACTAGCCAGGAATGTTGTCAAATTTTACGGCCGAGATGTTAGGTTGGGTTAGGTTAGCTTATATTACGGTATTGATGTATATGAAGATCAAACGGAGACGTAGAGGCCAACTCGCCAGGAATGTTGTCAAATATTACCGCCGAAATGTTAGGTTGGGTTAGGTTAGGTTATATTACGTTATTGATGTATATGAAGGTCAAACGGGGACGTAGAGGCCAACTCGCCAGGAATGTTGTCAAATATTACCGCCGAGATGTTAGGTTGGGTTAGGTTAGCTTGTATTACGTTATTGATGTATATGAAGGTCAAACGGAGACGTGGAGGCCAACTCGCCAGGAATGTTGTCAAATCTTACCGCCGAGATGTTAGGTTGGGTTAGGTTAGCTTATATTACGTTATTGATGTATATGAAGGTCAAACGGAGACGTAGAGGCCACCTCGCCAGGAATGTTGTCAAATATTACCGCCGAGATGTTAGATTGGGTTAGGCTAGCTTATATTATGTTATTGATGTATATAAAGGTCCCACGGAGACGTAGAGGCCAACTCGCCAGGAATGTTGTCAAATATTACCGCCGAGATGTTAGGTTGGGTTAGGTTAGGTTATATTACGTTATTGATGTATATGAAGGTCAAACGGAGACGTAGAGGCCAACTCGCCAGGAATGTTGTCAAATATTACCGCCGAGATGTTAGTTTGGGTTAGGATAGGTTATATTACGTTATTGATGTATATGAAGGTCAAGCGGAGACGTAGAGGCCAACTCGCCAGGAATGTTGTCAAATATTACCGCCGAGATGTTAGGTTGGGTTAGGTTAGGTTATATTACGTTATAGATGTATATAAAGGTCCCACGGAGACGTAGAGGCCAACAAGCCAGGAATGTTGTCAAATATTACCGACGAGATGTTAGGTTGGATTAGGTTAGGTGATATTACGTTATTGATGTATATGAAGGTCAAACGGAGACGTAGAGGCCAACTCGCCAGGAATGTTGTCAAATATTACCGCCGAGATGTTAGGTTGGGTTAGGATAGGTTATATTACGTTATTGATGTATATGAAGGTCAAGCGGAGACGTAGAGGCCAACTCGCCAGGAATGTTGTCAAATATTACCGCCGAGATGTTAGGTTGGGTTAGGTTAGGTTATATTACGTTATTGATGTATATAAAGGTCCCACGGTGACGTAGAGGCCAACAAGACAGGAAAGTCGTCAAATATTACCGCCGAGATGTTAGATTGGGTTAGGTTAGGTTATATTACGTTATTGACGTATGCAAAGGTCCCACGGAGACGCAGAGGCCAACAAGCCAGGAATGTGATCAAATATTACCGAAGAGATGTTAGATTGGCTTAGGCTAGTTTATATTATGTTATATATGTATATAAAGGTCCCACGGAGACGTAGAGGCCAACAAGACAGGAATGTCGTCAAATATTACCGCCGAGATGATAGGTTGGGTTAGGCTAGCTTATATTATGTTATTGATGTATATAAAGGTCCCACGGAGACGTAGAGGCCAACTCGCCAGGAATGTTGTCAAATATTACCGCCGAGATGATAGGTTGGGTTAGGTTAGGTGATATTACGTTATTGATGTATATGAAGGTCAAACGGAGACGTAGAGGCCAACTCGCCAGGAATGTTGTCAAATCTTACGGCCGAGATGTTACGTTGGGTTAGGTTAGCTTATATTACGTCATTGATGTATATGAAGGTCAAACGGAGACGTAGAGGCCAACTCGCCAGGAATGTTGTCAAATATTACCGCCGAGATGTTAGGTTGGGTTAGGTTAGGTTATATTACGTTATTGATGTATATGAAGGTCAAAAGGGGACGTAGAGGCCAACTCGCCAGGAATGTTGTCAAATATTGTAGCCGAGATGTTAGGTCGGGTTAGGTTAGGTTATATTAGGTTATCAATGTATATAAAGGTCCCACGGAGACGTAGAGGCCAACTAGCCAGGAATGTTGTCAAATTTTACGGCCGAGATGTTAGGTTGGGTTAGGTTAGCTTATATTACGGTATTGATGTATATGAAGATCAAATGGAGACGTAGAGGCCAACTCGCCAGGAATGTTGTCAAATATTACCGCCGAAATGTTAGGTTGGGTTAGGTTAGGTTATATTACGTTATTGATGTATATGAAGGTCAAACGGGGACGTAGAGGCCAACTCGCCAGGAATGTTGTCAAATATTACCGCCGAGATGTTAGGTTGGGTTAGGTTAGCTTGTATTACGTTATTGATGTATATGAAGGTCAAACGGAGACGTGGAGGCCAACTCGCCAGGAATGTTGTCAAATCTTACCGCCGAGATGTTAGGTTGGGTTAGGTTAGCTTATATTACGTTATTGATGTATATGAAGGTCAAACGGAGACGTAGAGGCCACCTCGCCAGGAATGTTGTCAAATATTACCGCCGAGATGTTAG
This sequence comes from Xylocopa violacea, assembly GCA_963969225.1. Taxonomy (NCBI): domain Eukaryota; kingdom Metazoa; phylum Arthropoda; class Insecta; order Hymenoptera; family Apidae; genus Xylocopa; species Xylocopa violacea. The sequence goes on along the minus strand of CAXAJV010000836.1, from coordinate 4,076,402 downwards.
ATTGGGTTAGGCTAGCTTATATTATGTTATTGATGTATATAAAGGTCCCACGGAGACGTAGAGGCCAACTCGCCAGGAATGTTGTCAAATATTACCGCCGAGATGTTAGGTTGGGTTAGGTTAGGTTATATTACGTTATTGATGTATATGAAGGTCAAACGGAGACGTAGAGGCCAACTCGCCAGGAATGTTGTCAAATATTACCGCCGAGATGTTAGTTTGGGTTAGGATAGGTTATATTACGTTATTGATGTATATGAAGGTCAAGCGGAGACGTAGAGGCCAACTCGCCAGGAATGTTGTCAAATATTACCGCCGAGATGTTAGGTTGGGTTAGGTTAGGTTATATTACGTTATTGATGTATATAAAGGTCCCACGGTGACGTAGAGGCCAACAAGACAGGAATGTCGTCAAATATTACCGCCGAGATGTTAGATTGGGTTAGGTTAGGTTATATTACGTTATTGACGTATGCAAAGGTCCCACGGAGACGCAGAGGCCAACAAGCCAGGAATGTGATCAAATATTACCGAAGAGATGTTAGATTGGCTTAGGCTAGTTTATATTATGTTATATATGTATATAAAGGTCCCACGGAGACGTAGAGGCCAACTCGCCAGGAATGTTGTCAAATATTACCGCCGAGATGTTAGTTTGGGTTAGGATAGGTTATATTACGTTATTGATGTATATGAAGGTCAAGCGGAGACGTAGAGGCCAACTCGCCAGGAATGTTGTCAAATATTACCGCCGAGATGTTAGGTTGGGTTAGGTTAGGTTATATTACGTTATTGATGTATATAAAGGTCCCACGGTGACGTAGAGGCCAACAAGACAGGAATGTCGTCAAATATTACCGCCGAGATGTTAGATTGGGTTAGGTTAGGTTATATTACGTTATTGACGTATGCAAAGGTCCCACGGAGACGCAGAGGCCAACAAGCCAGGAATGTGATCAAATATTACCGAAGAGATGTTAGATTGGCTTAGGCTAGTTTATATTATGTTATATATGTATATAAAGGTCCCACGGAGACGTAGAGGCCAACAAGACAGGAATGTCGTCAAATATTACCGCCGAGATGATAGGTTGGGTTAGGCTAGCTTATATTATGTTATTGATGTATATAAAGGTCCCACGGAGACGTAGAGGCCAACTCGCCAGGAATGTTGTCAAATATTACCGCCGAGATGATAGGTTGGGTTAGGTTAGGTGATATTACGTTATTGATGTATATGAAGGTCAAACGGGGACGTAGAGGCCAACTCGCCAGGAATGTTGTCAAATCTTACCGCCGAGATGTTAGGTGGGGTTAGGTTAGCTTATATTACGTTATTGACGTATGCAAAGGTCCCACGGAGACGCAGAGGCCAACAAGCCAGGAATGTGATCAAATATTACCGAAGAGATGTTAGATTGGCTTAGGCTAGTTTATATTATGTTATTTATGTATATAAAGGTCCCACGGAGACGTAGACTCCAACAAGCCACGAATGTCGTCAAATATTACCGCCGAGATGTTAGATTGGGTTAGGCTAGCATATATTATGTTATTGATGTATATAAAGGTCCCACGGAGACGTAGAGGCCAACTCGCCAGGAATGTTGTCAAATATTACCGCCGAGATGATAGGTTGGGTTAGGTTAGGTGATATTACGTTATTGATGTATATGAAGGTCAAACGGAGACGTAGAGGCCAACTCGCCAGGAATGTTGTCAAATCTTACGGCCGAGATGTTACGTTGGGTTAGGTTAGCTTATATTACGTCATTGATGTATATGAAGGTCAAACGGAGACGTAGAGGCCAACTCGCCAGGAATGTTGTCAAATATTACCGCCGAGATGTTAGGTTGGGTTAGGTTAGGTTATATTACGTTATTGATGTATATGAAGGTCAAAAGGGGACGTAGAGGCCAACTCGCCAGGAATGTTGTCAAATATTGTAGCCGAGATGTTAAGTTTGGTTAGGTTAGGTTATATTACGTTATTGATGTATATAAAGGTCCCACGGAGACGTAGAGGCCAACTCGCCAGGAATGTTGTCAAATATTACCGCCGAAATGTTAGGTTGGGTTAGGTTAGGTTATATTACGTTATTGATGTATATGAAGGTCAAACGGGGACGTAGAGGCCAATTCGCCAGGAATGTTGTCAAATATTGTAGCCGAGATGTTAGGTTGGGTTAGGTTAGGTTATATTACGTTATTGATGTATATGAGGGTTACACGGAGACGTAGAGGTCAACTCGCCAGGAATGTTGTCAGATATTACCGCCGACATGTTAGGTTGGGTTAGGTTTGGTTATATTACGTTATTGATGTATATAAAGGTCCCACGGATACGCAGAAGCCAACTCGCCACGAATGTTGTCAAATGTTACCGCCGAGATGTTAGGTTGGGTTAGGTTAGGTTATATTACGTTATAGATGTATATAAAGGTCCCACGGAGACGTAGAGGCCAACAAGACAGGAATGTCGTCAAATATTACCGCCGAGATGATAGGTTGGGTTAGGCTAGCTTATATTATGTTATTGATGTATATAAAGGTCCCACGGAGACGTAGAGGCCAACTCGCCAGGAATGTTGTCAAATATTACCGCCGAGATGATAGGTTGGGTTAGGTTAGGTGATATTACGTTATTGATGTATATGAAGGTCAAACGGGGACGTAGAGGCCAACTCGCCAGGAATGTTGTCAAATCTTACCGCCGAGATGTTAGGTGGGGTTAGGTTAGCTTATATTACGTTATTGACGTATGCAAAGGTCCCACGGAGACGCAGAGGCCAACAAGCCAGGAATGTGATCAAATATTACCGAAGAGATGTTAGATTGGCTTAGGCTAGTTTATATTATGTTATTTATGTATATAAAGGTCCCACGGAGACGTAGACTCCAACAAGCCACGAATGTCGTCAAATATTACCGCCGAGATGTGAGATTGGGTTAGGCTAGCATATATTATGTTATTGATGTATATAAAGGTCCCACGGAGACGTAGAGGCCAACTCGCCAGGAATGTTGTCAAATATTACCGCCGAGATGATAGGTTGGGTTAGGTTAGGTGATATTACGTTATTGATGTATATGAAGGTCAAACGGAGACGTAGAGGCCAACTCGCCAGGAATGTTGTCAAATCTTACGGCCGAGATGTTACGTTGGGTTAGGTTAGCTTATATTACGTCATTGATGTATATGAAGGTCAAACGGAGACGTAGAGGCCAACTCGCCAGGAATGTTGTCAAATATTACCGCCGAGATGTTAGGTTGGGTTAGGTTAGGTTATATTACGTTATTGATGTATATGAAGGTCAAAAGGGGACGTAGAGGCCAACTCGCCAGGAATGTTGTCAAATATTGTAGCCGAGATGTTAAGTTTGGTTAGGTTAGGTTATATTACGTTATTGATGTATATAAAGGTCCCACGGAGACGTAGAGGCCAACTCGCCAGGAATGTTGTCAAATATTACCGCCGAAATGTTAGGTTGGGTTAGGTTAGGTTATATTACGTTATTGATGTATATGAAGGTCAAACGGGGACGTAGAGGCCAATTCGCCAGGAATGTTGTCAAATATTGTAGCCGAGATGTTAGGTTGGGTTAGGTTAGGTTATATTACGTTATTGATGTATATGAGGGTTACACGGAGACGTAGAGGTCAACTCGCCAGGAATGTTGTCAGATATTACCGCCGACATGTTAGGTTGGGTTAGGTTTGGTTATATTACGTTATTGATGTATATAAAGGTCCCACGGATACGGAGAAGCCAACTCGCCACGAATGTTGTCAAATGTTACCGCCGAGATGTTAGGTTGGGTTAGGTTAGGTGATATTACGTTATTGATGTATATGAAGGTCAAACGGAGACGTAGAGGCCAACTCGCCAGGAATGTTGTCAAATCTTACGGCCGAGATGTTACGTTGGGTTAGGTTAGCTTATATTACGTCATTGATGTATATGAAGGTCAAACGGAGACGTAGAGGCCAACTCGCCAGGAATGTTGTCAAATATTACCGCCGAGATGTTAGGTTGGGTTAGGTTAGGTTATATTACGTTATTGATGTATATGAAGGTCAAAAGGGGACGTAGAGGCCAACTCGCCAGGAATGTTGTCAAATATTGTAGCCGAGATGTTAAGTTGGGTTAGGTTAGGTTATATTACGTTATTGATGTATATAAAGGTCCCACGGAGACGTAGAGGCCAACTCGCCAGGAATGTTGTCAAATATTACCGCCGAGATGATAGGTTGGGTTAGGTTAGGTGATATTACGTTATTGATGTATATGAAAGTCAAACGGAGTCGTAGAGACCAACTCGCCAGGAATGTTGTCAAATCTTGCGGCCGAGATGTTAGGTTGGGTTAGGTTAGCTTATATTACGTTATTGATGTATATGAAGGTCAAACGGAGACGTAGAGGCCAACTCGCCAGGAATGTTGTCAAATATTGTAGCCGAGATGTTAGGTTGGGTTAGCTTAGGTTATATTACGTTATTGATGTATATAAAGGTCCCACGGTGACGTAGAGGCCAACAAGACAGGAATGTCGTCAAATATTACCGCCGAGATGTTAGATTGGGTTAGGTTAGGTTATATTACGTTATTGACGTATGCAAAGGTTCCACGGAGACGCAGAGGCCAACAAGCCAGGAATGTGATCAAATATTACCGAAGAGATGTTAGATTGGCTTAGGCTAGTTTATATTACGTTATTGGTGTATATGAAGGTCAAACGGGGACGTAGAGGCCAACTCGCAAGGAATGTTGTCAAATATTGTAGCCGAGATGTTAGGTTGGGTTAGGTTAGGTTATATTACGTTATTGATGTATATAAAGGTCCCACGGAGACGTAGAGGCCAACAAGACACGAATGTCTTCAAATATTACCGCCGAGATGTTAGATTGGGTTAGGTTAGGTTATATTACGTTATTGACGTATGCAAAGGTCCCACGGAGACGCAGAGGCCAACAAGCCAGGAATGTGATCAAATATTACCGAAGATATGTTAGATTGGCTTAGGCTAGTTTATATTATGTTATTTATGTATATAAAGGTCCCACGGAGACGTAGATGTCAACAAGCCAGGAATGTGGTCAAATATTACCGCCGAGATGATAAGTTGGGTTAGGTTAGGTGATATTACGTTATTGATGTATATGAAGGTCAAACGGAGACGTAGAGGCCAACTCGCCAGGAATGTTGTCAAATATTACCGCCGAAATGTTAGGTTGGGTTAGGTTAGGTTATATTACGTTATTGATGTATATGAAGGTCAAACGGGGACGTAGAGGCCAACTCGCCAGGAATGTTGTCAAATATTGTAGCCGAGATGTTAGGTTGGGTTACTTTAGGTTATATTACGTTATTGATGTATATGAGGGTTACACGGAGACGTAGAGGTCAACTCGACAGGAATGTTGTCAGATATTACCGCCGACATGTTAGGTTGGGTTAGGTTAGCTTGTATTACGTTATTGATGTATATGAAGGTCAAACGGAGACGTGGAGGCCAACTCGCCAGGAATGTTGTCAAATCTTACCGCCGAGATGTTAGGTTGGGTTAGGTTAGCTTATATTACGTTATTGATGTATATGAAGGTCAAACGGAGACGTAGAGGCCAACTCGCCAGGAATGTTGTCAAATATTACCGCCGAGATGTTAGGTTGGGTTAGGTTAGGTTATATTACGTTATTGATGTATATAAAGGTCCCACGGTGACGTAGAGGCCAACAAGACAGGAATGTCGTCAAATATTACCGCCGAGATGTTAGGTTGGGTTAGGTTAGGTTATATTACGTTATTGACGTATGCACAGCTCCCACGGAGACGCAGAGGCCAACAAGCCAGGAATGTGATCAAATATTACCGAAGAGATGTTAGATTGGCTTAGGCTAGTTTATATTATGTTATATATGTATATAAAGGTCCCACGGAGACGTAGATGCCAACAAGCCAGGAATGTGGTCAAATATTACCGCCGAGATGATAGGTTGGGTTAGGCTAGCTTATATTATGTTATTGATGTATATAAAGGTCCCACGGAGACGTAGAGGCCAACTCGCCAGGAATGTTGTCAAATATTACCGCCGAGATGATAGGTTGGGTTAGGTTAGGTGATATTACGTTATTGATGTATATGAAGGTCAAACGGAGACGTAGAGGCCAACTCGCCAGGAATGTTGTCAAATCTTACGGCCGAGATGTTACGTTGGGTTAGGTTAGCTTATATTACGTCATTGATGTATATGAAGGTCAAACGGAGACGTAGAGGCCAACTCGCCAGGAATGTTGTCAAATATTACCGCCGAGATGTTAGGTTGGGTTAGGTTAGGTTATATTACGTTATTGATGTATATGAAGGTCAAAAGGGGACGTAGAGGCCAACTCGCCAGGAATGTTGTCAAATATTGTAGCCGAGATGTTAGGTCGGGTTAGGTTAGGTTATATTAGGTTATCAATGTATATAAAGGTCCCACGGAGACGTAGAGGCCAACTAGCCAGGAATGTTGTCAAATTTTACGGCCGAGATGTTAGGTTGGGTTAGGTTAGCTTATATTACGGTATTGATGTATATGAAGATCAAACGGAGACGTAGAGGCCAACTCGCCAGGAATGTTGTCAAATATTACCGCCGAAATGTTAGGTTGGGTTAGGTTAGGTTATATTACGTTATTGATGTATATGAAGGTCAAACGGGGACGTAGAGGCCAACTCGCCAGGAATGTTGTCAAATATTACCGCCGAGATGTTAGGTTGGGTTAGGTTAGCTTGTATTACGTTATTGATGTATATGAAGGTCAAACGGAGACGTGGAGGCCAACTCGCCAGGAATGTTGTCAAATCTTACCGCCGAGATGTTAGGTTGGGTTAGGTTAGCTTATATTACGTTATTGATGTATATGAAGGTCAAACGGAGACGTAGAGGCCACCTCGCCAGGAATGTTGTCAAATATTACCGCCGAGATGTTAGATTGGGTTAGGCTAGCTTATATTATGTTATTGATGTATATAAAGGTCCCACGGAGACGTAGAGGCCAACTCGCCAGGAATGTTGTCAAATATTACCGCCGAGATGTTAGGTTGGGTTAGGTTAGGTTATATTACGTTATTGATGTATATGAAGGTCAAACGGAGACGTAGAGGCCAACTCGCCAGGAATGTTGTCAAATATTACCGCCGAGATGTTAGTTTGGGTTAGGATAGGTTATATTACGTTATTGATGTATATGAAGGTCAAGCGGAGACGTAGAGGCCAACTCGCCAGGAATGTTGTCAAATATTACCGCCGAGATGTTAGGTTGGGTTAGGTTAGGTTATATTACGTTATTGATGTATATAAAGGTCCCACGGTGACGTAGAGGCCAACAAGACAGGAATGTCGTCAAATATTACCGCCGAGATGTTAGATTGGGTTAGGTTAGGTTATATTACGTTATTGACGTATGCAAAGGTCCCACGGAGACGCAGAGGCCAACAAGCCAGGAATGTGATCAAATATTACCGAAGAGATGTTAGATTGGCTTAGGCTAGTTTATATTATGTTATATATGTATATAAAGGTCCCACGGAGACGTAGAGGCCAACTCGCCAGGAATGTTGTCAAATATTACCGCCGAGATGTTAGTTTGGGTTAGGATAGGTTATATTACGTTATTGATGTATATGAAGGTCAAGCGGAGACGTAGAGGCCAACTCGCCAGGAATGTTGTCAAATATTACCGCCGAGATGTTAGGTTGGGTTAGGTTAGGTTATATTACGTTATTGATGTATATAAAGGTCCCACGGTGACGTAGAGGCCAACAAGACAGGAATGTCGTCAAATATTACCGCCGAGATGTTAGATTGGGTTAGGTTAGGTTATATTACGTTATTGACGTATGCAAAGGTCCCACGGAGACGCAGAGGCCAACAAGCCAGGAATGTGATCAAATATTACCGAAGAGATGTTAGATTGGCTTAGGCTAGTTTATATTATGTTATATATGTATATAAAGGTCCCACGGAGACGTAGAGGCCAACAAGACAGGAATGTCGTCAAATATTACCGCCGAGATGATAGGTTGGGTTAGGCTAGCTTATATTATGTTATTGATGTATATAAAGGTCCCACGGAGACGTAGAGGCCAACTCGCCAGGAATGTTGTCAAATATTACCGCCGAGATGATAGGTTGGGTTAGGTTAGGTGATATTACGTTATTGATGTATATGAAGGTCAAACGGGGACGTAGAGGCCAACTCGCCAGGAATGTTGTCAAATCTTACCGCCGAGATGTTAGGTGGGGTTAGGTTAGCTTATATTACGTTATTGACGTATGCAAAGGTCCCACGGAGACGCAGAGGCCAACAAGCCAGGAATGTGATCAAATATTACCGAAGAGATGTTAGATTGGCTTAGGCTAGTTTATATTATGTTATTTATGTATATAAAGGTCCCACGGAGACGTAGACTCCAACAAGCCACGAATGTCGTCAAATATTACCGCCGAGATGTTAGATTGGGTTAGGCTAGCATATATTATGTTATTGATGTATATAAAGGTCCCACGGAGACGTAGAGGCCAACTCGCCAGGAATGTTGTCAAATATTACCGCCGAGATGATAGGTTGGGTTAGGTTAGGTGATATTACGTTATTGATGTATATGAAGGTCAAACGGAGACGTAGAGGCCAACTCGCCAGGAATGTTGTCAAATCTTACGGCCGAGATGTTACGTTGGGTTAGGTTAGCTTATATTACGTCATTGATGTATATGAAGGTCAAACGGAGACGTAGAGGCCAACTCGCCAGGAATGTTGTCAAATATTACCGCCGAGATGTTAGGTTGGGTTAGGTTAGGTTATATTACGTTATTGATGTATATGAAGGTCAAAAGGGGACGTAGAGGCCAACTCGCCAGGAATGTTGTCAAATATTGTAGCCGAGATGTTAAGTTTGGTTAGGTTAGGTTATATTACGTTATTGATGTATATAAAGGTCCCACGGAGACGTAGAGGCCAACTCGCCAGGAATGTTGTCAAATATTACCGCCGAAATGTTAGGTTGGGTTAGGTTAGGTTATATTACGTTATTGATGTATATGAAGGTCAAACGGGGACGTAGAGGCCAATTCGCCAGGAATGTTGTCAAATATTGTAGCCGAGATGTTAGGTTGGGTTAGGTTAGGTTATATTACGTTATTGATGTATATGAGGGTTACACGGAGACGTAGAGGTCAACTCGCCAGGAATGTTGTCAGATATTACCGCCGACATGTTAGGTTGGGTTAGGTTTGGTTATATTACGTTATTGATGTATATAAAGGTCCCACGGATACGCAGAAGCCAACTCGCCACGAATGTTGTCAAATGTTACCGCCGAGATGTTAGGTTGGGTTAGGTTAGGTTATATTACGTTATAGATGTATATAAAGGTCCCACGGAGACGTAGAGGCCAACAAGACAGGAATGTCGTCAAATATTACCGCCGAGATGATAGGTTGGGTTAGGCTAGCTTATATTATGTTATTGATGTATATAAAGGTCCCACGGAGACGTAGAGGCCAACTCGCCAGGAATGTTGTCAAATATTACCGCCGAGATGATAGGTTGGGTTAGGTTAGGTGATATTACGTTATTGATGTATATGAAGGTCAAACGGGGACGTAGAGGCCAACTCGCCAGGAATGTTGTCAAATCTTACCGCCGAGATGTTAGGTGGGGTTAGGTTAGCTTATATTACGTTATTGACGTATGCAAAGGTCCCACGGAGACGCAGAGGCCAACAAGCCAGGAATGTGATCAAATATTACCGAAGAGATGTTAGATTGGCTTAGGCTAGTTTATATTATGTTATTTATGTATATAAAGGTCCCACGGAGACGTAGACTCCAACAAGCCACGAATGTCGTCAAATATTACCGCCGAGATGTGAGATTGGGTTAGGCTAGCATATATTATGTTATTGATGTATATAAAGGTCCCACGGAGACGTAGAGGCCAACTCGCCAGGAATGTTGTCAAATATTACCGCCGAGATGATAGGTTGGGTTAGGTTAGGTGATATTACGTTATTGATGTATATGAAGGTCAAACGGAGACGTAGAGGCCAACTCGCCAGGAATGTTGTCAAATCTTACGGCCGAGATGTTACGTTGGGTTAGGTTAGCTTATATTACGTCATTGATGTATATGAAGGTCAAACGGAGACGTAGAGGCCAACTCGCCAGGAATGTTGTCAAATATTACCGCCGAGATGTTAGGTTGGGTTAGGTTAGGTTATATTACGTTATTGATGTATATGAAGGTCAAAAGGGGACGTAGAGGCCAACTCGCCAGGAATGTTGTCAAATATTGTAGCCGAGATGTTAAGTTTGGTTAGGTTAGGTTATATTACGTTATTGATGTATATAAAGGTCCCACGGAGACGTAGAGGCCAACTCGCCAGGAATGTTGTCAAATATTACCGCCGAAATGTTAGGTTGGGTTAGGTTAGGTTATATTACGTTATTGATGTATATGAAGGTCAAACGGGGACGTAGAGGCCAATTCGCCAGGAATGTTGTCAAATATTGTAGCCGAGATGTTAGGTTGGGTTAGGTTAGGTTATATTACGTTATTGATGTATATGAGGGTTACACGGAGACGTAGAGGTCAACTCGCCAGGAATGTTGTCAGATATTACCGCCGACATGTTAGGTTGGGTTAGGTTTGGTTATATTACGTTATTGATGTATATAAAGGTCCCACGGATACGGAGAAGCCAACTCGCCACGAATGTTGTCAAATGTTACCGCCGAGATGTTAGGTTGGGTTAGGTTAGGTGATATTACGTTATTGATGTATATGAAGGTCAAACGGAGACGTAGAGGCCAACTCGCCAGGAATGTTGTCAAATCTTACGGCCGAGATGTTACGTTGGGTTAGGTTAGCTTATATTACGTCATTGATGTATATGAAGGTCAAACGGAGACGTAGAGGCCAACTCGCCAGGAATGTTGTCAAATATTACCGCCGAGATGTTAGGTTGGGTTAGGTTAGGTTATATTACGTTATTGATGTATATGAAGGTCAAAAGGGGACGTAGAGGCCAACTCGCCAGGAATGTTGTCAAATATTGTAGCCGAGATGTTAAGTTGGGTTAGGTTAGGTTATATTACGTTATTGATGTATATAAAGGTCCCACGGAGACGTAGAGGCCAACTCGCCAGGAATGTTGTCAAATATTACCGCCGAGATGATAGGTTGGGTTAGGTTAGGTGATATTACGTTATTGATGTATATGAAAGTCAAACGGAGTCGTAGAGACCAACTCGCCAGGAATGTTGTCAAATCTTGCGGCCGAGATGTTAGGTTGGGTTAGGTTAGCTTATATTACGTTATTGATGTATATGAAGGTCAAACGGAGACGTAGAGGCCAACTCGCCAGGAATGTTGTCAAATATTGTAGCCGAGATGTTAGGTTGGGTTAGCTTAGGTTATATTACGTTATTGATGTATATAAAGGTCCCACGGTGACGTAGAGGCCAACAAGACAGGAATGTCGTCAAATATTACCGCCGAGATGTTAGATTGGGTTAGGTTAGGTTATATTACGTTATTGACGTATGCAAAGGTTCCACGGAGACGCAGAGGCCAACAAGCCAGGAATGTGATCAAATATTACCGAAGAGATGTTAGATTGGCTTAGGCTAGTTTATATTACGTTATTGGTGTATATGAAGGTCAAACGGGGACGTAGAGGCCAACTCGCAAGGAATGTTGTCAAATATTGTAGCCGAGATGTTAGGTTGGGTTAGGTTAGGTTATATTACGTTATTGATGTATATAAAGGTCCCACGGAGACGTAGAGGCCAACAAGACACGAATGTCTTCAAATATTACCGCCGAGATGTTAGATTGGGTTAGGTTAGGTTATATTACGTTATTGACGTATGCAAAGGTCCCACGGAGACGCAGAGGCCAACAAGCCAGGAATGTGATCAAATATTACCGAAGATATGTTAGATTGGCTTAGGCTAGTTTATATTATGTTATTTATGTATATAAAGGTCCCACGGAGACGTAGATGTCAACAAGCCAGGAATGTGGTCAAATATTACCGCCGAGATGATAAGTTGGGTTAGGTTAGGTGATATTACGTTATTGATGTATATGAAGGTCAAACGGAGACGTAGAGGCCAACTCGCCAGGAATGTTGTCAAATATTACCGCCGAAATGTTAGGTTGGGTTAGGTTAGGTTATATTACGTTATTGATGTATATGAAGGTCAAACGGGGACGTAGAGGCCAACTCGCCAGGAATGTTGTCAAATATTGTAGCCGAGATGTTAGGTTGGGTTACTTTAGGTTATATTACGTTATTGATGTATATGAGGGTTACACGGAGACGTAGAGGTCAACTCGACAGGAATGTTGTCAGATATTACCGCCGACATGTTAGGTTGGGTTAGGTTAGCTTGTATTACGTTATTGATGTATATGAAGGTCAAACGGAGACGTGGAGGCCAACTCGCCAGGAATGTTGTCAAATCTTACCGCCGAGATGTTAGGTTGGGTTAGGTTAGCTTATATTACGTTATTGATGTATATGAAGGTCAAACGGAGACGTAGAGGCCAACTCGCCAGGAATGTTGTCAAATATTACCGCCGAGATGTTAGGTTGGGTTAGGTTAGGTTATATTACGTTATTGATGTATATAAAGGTCCCACGGTGACGTAGAGGCCAACAAGACAGGAATGTCGTCAAATATTACCGCCGAGATGTTAGGTTGGGTTAGGTTAGGTTATATTACGTTATTGACGTATGCACAGCTCCCACGGAGACGCAGAGGCCAACAAGCCAGGAATGTGATCAAATATTACCGAAGAGATGTTAGATTGGCTTAGGCTAGTTTATATTATGTTATATATGTATATAAAGGTCCCACGGAGACGTAGATGCCAACAAGCCAGGAATGTGGTCAAATATTACCGCCGAAATGTTAGATTGGGTTAGGCTAGCTTATGTTATGTTATTGATGTATATAAAGGTCCCACGGAGACGTAGAGGCCAACTCGCCAGGAATGTTGTCAAATATTACCGCCGACATGATAGGTTGGGTTAGGTTAGGTGATATTACGTTATTGATGTATATGAAGGTCAAACGGAGTCGTAGAGGCCAACTCGCCAGGAATGTTGTCAAATCTTACGGCCGAGATGTTAGGTTGGGTTAGGTTAGCTTATATTACGTTATTGATGTATATGAAGGTCAAACGGAGACGTAGAGGCCAACTCGCCAGGAATGTTGTCAAATATTGTAGCCGAGATGTTAGGTTGGGTTAGGTTAGGTTATATTACGTTATTGATGTATATAAAGGTCCCACGGAGACGTAGAGGCCAACTCGCCTGGAATGTTGTCAAATATTACCGCCGAGATGATAGGTTGTGTTAGGTTAGGTGATATTACGTTATTAATGTATATAAAGTTCCCACGGATACGGAGAAGCCAACTCGCCACGAATGTTGTCAAATGTTACCGCCGAGATGTTAGGTTGGGTTAGGTTAGGTTATATTACGTTATAGATGTATATAAAGGTCCCACGGAGACGTAGAGGCCAACAAGCCAGGAATGTTGTCAAATATTACCGCCGAGATGTTAGGTTGGATTAGGTTGGGTGATATTACGTTATTGATGTATATGAAGGTCAAACGGAGACGTAGAGGCCAACTCGCCAGGAATGTTGTCAAATATTACCGCCGAGATGTTAGGTTGGGTTAGGATAGGTTATATTACGTTATTGATGTATATGAAGGTCAAGCGGAGACGTAGAGGCCAACTCGCCAGGAATGTTGTCAAATATTACCGCCGAGATGTTAGGTTGGGTTAGGTTAGGTTATATTACGTTATTGATGTATATAAAGGTCCCACGGTGACGTAGAGGCCAACAAGACAGGAATGTCGTCAAATATTACCGCCGAGATGTTAGATTGGGTTAGGTTAGGTTATATTACGTTATTGATGTATATAAAGGTCCCACGGAGACGTAGAGGCCAACTCGCCTGGAATGTTGTCAAATATTACCGCCGAGATGATAGGTTGTGTTAGGTTAGGTGATATTACGTTATTAATGTATATAAAGGTCCCACGGATACGGAGAAGCCAACTCGCCACGAATGTTGTCAAATGTTACCGCCGAGATGTTAGGTTGGGTTAGGTTAGGTTATATTACGGTATAGATGTATATAAAGGTCCCACGGAGACGTAGAGGCCAACAAGCCAGGAATGTTGTCAAATATTACCGCCGAGATGTTAGGTTGGATTAGGTTGGGTGATATTACGTTATTGATGTATATGAAGGTCAAACGGAGACGTAGAGGCCAACTCGCCAGGAATGTTGTCAAATATTACCGCCGAGATGTTAGGTTGGGTTAGGATAGGTTATATTACGTTATTGATGTATATGAAGGTCAAGCGGAGACGTAGAGGCCAACTCGCCAGGAATGTTGTCAAATATTACCGCCGAGATGGTAGGTTGGGTTAGGTTAGGTTATATTACGTTATTGATGTATATAAAGGTCCCACGGTGACGTAGAGGCCAACAAGACAGGAATGTCGTCAAATATTACCGCCGAGATGTTAGATTGGGTTAGGTTAGGTTATATTACGTTATTGACGTATGCAAAGGTCCCACGGAGACGCAGAGGCCAACAAGCCAGGAATGTGATCAAATATTACCGAAGAGATGTTAGATTGGCTTAGGCTAGTTTATATTATGTTATATATGTATATAAAGGTCCCACGGAGACGTAGATGCCAACAAGCCAGGAATGTGGTCAAATATTACCGCCGAGATGTTAGATTGGGTTAGGCTAGCTTATATTATGTTATTGCTGTATATAAAGGTCCCACGGAGACGTAGAGGCCAACTCGCCAGGAATGTTGTCAAATATTACCGCCGAGATGATAGATTGGGTTAGGCTAGCTTATATTACGTTATTGATGTATATGAAGGTCAAACGGGGACGCAGAGGCCAACTCGCAAGGAATGTTGTCAAATATTGTAGCCGAGATGTTAGGTTGGGTTAGGTTAGGTTATATTACGTTATTGATGTATATAAAGGTCCCACGAGACGTAGAGGCCAACAAGACAGGAATGTCGTCAAATATTACCGCCGAGATGTTAGACTGGGTTAGGTTAGGTTATATAACGTTATAGATGTATATAAAGGACCCACGGAGACGTAGAGGCCAACAAGCCAGGAATGTTGTCAAATATTACCGCCGAGATGTTAGGTTGGGTTAGGTTAGCTTGTATTACGTTATTGATGTATATGAAGGTCAAACGGAGACGTGGAGGCCAACTCGCCAGGAATGTTGTCAAATCTTACCGCCGAGATGTTAGGTTGGGTTAGGTTAGCTTATATTACGTTATTGATGTATATGAAGGTCAAACGGAGACGTAGAGGCCAACTCGCCAGGAATGTTGTCAAATATTACCGCCGAGATGTTAGGTTGGGTTAGGTTAGGTTATATTACGTTATTGATGTATATAAAGGTCCCACGGTGACGTAGAGGCCAACAAGACAGGAATGTCGTCAAATATTACCGCCGAGATGTTAGGTTGGGTTAGGTTAGGTTATATTACGTTATTGACGTATGCAAAGCTCCCACGGAGACGCAGAGGCCAACAAGCCAGGAATGTGATCAAATATTACCGAAGAGATGTTAGATTGGCTTAGGCTAGTTTATATTATGTTATATATGTATATAAAGGTCCCACGGAGACGTAGATGCCAACAAGCCAGGAATGTGGTCAAATGTTACCGCCGAGATGTTAGGTTGGGTTAGGTTAGGTTATATTACGTTATGGATGTATATAAAGGTCCCACGGAGACGTAGAGGCCAACAAGCCAGGAATGTTGTCAAATATTACCGCCGAGATGTTAGGTTGGATTAGGTTGGGTGATATTACGTTATTGATGTATATGAAGGTCAAACGGAGACGTAGAGGCCAACTCGCCAGGAATGTTGTCAAATATTACCGCCGAGATGTTAGGTTGGGTTAGGTTAGGTTATATTACGTTATTGATGTATATAAAGGTCCCACGGTGACGTAGAGGCCAACAAGACAGGAATGTCGTCAAATATTACCGCCGAGATGTTAGATTGGGTTAGGTTAGGTTATATTACGTTATTGACGTATGCAAAGCTCCCACGGAGACGCAGAGGCCAACACCCAGGAATGTGATCAAATATTACCGAAGAGATATTAGATTGGCTTAGGCTAGTTTATATTATGTTATATATGTATATAAAGGGCCCACGGAGACGTAGATGCCAACAAGCCAGGAATGTGGTCAAATATTACCGCCGAGATGTTAGATTGGGTTAGGTTAGGTTATATTACGTTATTGATGTATATAAAGGTCCCACGGAGACGTAGAGTCCAACTCGCCTGGAATGTTGTCAAATATTACCGCCGAGATGATAGGTTGGGTTAGGTTAGGTGATATTACGTTATTGATGTATATGAAGGTCAAACGGGGACGTAGAGGCCAACTCGCCAGGAATGTTGTCAAATATTGTAGCCGAGATGTTAGGTTGGGTTAGGTTAGGTTATATTACGTTATTGATGTATATGAGGGTTACACGGAGACGTAGAGGTCAACTCGCCAGGAATGTTGTCAAATATTACCGCCGAGATGTTAGGTTGGATTAGGTTGGGTGATATTACGTTATTGATGTATATGAAGGTCAAACGGAGACGTAGAGGCCAAATCGCCAGGAATGTTATCAAATATTACCGCCGAGATGTTGGGTTGGGTTAGGATAGGTTATATTACGTTATTGATGTATATGAAGGTCAAGCGGAGACGTAGAGTCCAACTCGCCAGGAATGTTGTCAAATATTACCGCCGAGATGTTAGGTTGGGTTAGGTTAGGTTATATTGCGTTATTGATGTATATAAAGGTCCCACGGTGACGTAGAGGCCAACTCGCCAGTAATGTTGTCAAATATTACCGCCGAGATGATAGGTTGGGTTAGGTTAGGTGATATTACGTTATTGATGTATATGAAGGTCAAACGGAGACGTAGAGGCCAACTCGCCAGGAATGTTGTCAAATATAACCGCCGAGATGTTAGGTTGGGTTAGGTTATGTTATATTCCGTTATTGATGTATATGAAGGTCAGACGGGGACGTAGAGGCCAACTCGCCAGGAATGTTGTCAAATATTGTAGCCGAGATGTCAGGTTGGGTTAGGTTAGGTTATATTACGTTATTGATGTATATGAGGGTTACACGGAGACGTAGAGGTCAACTCGCCAGGAATGTTGTCAGATATTACCGCCGATATGTTAGGTTGGGTTAGGTTTGGTTATATTACGTTATCGATGTATATAAAGGTCCCACGGATACGGAGAAGCCAACTCGCCACGAATGTTGTCAAATGTTACCGCCGAGATGTTAGGTTGGGTTGGTTAGGTTATATTACGTTATAGATGTATATAAAGGTCCCACGGAGGCGTAGAGGCCAACAAGACAGGAATGTTGTCAAATATTACCGCCGAGATGTTAGGTTGGATTAGGTTAGGTGATATTACGTTATTGATGTATATGCAGGTCAAACGAAGACGTAGAGGCCAACTCGCCAGGAATGTTGTCAAATATTACCGCCGAGATGTTAGGTTGGGTTAGGTTAGGTTATATTACGTTATTGATGTATATGAAGGTCAAACGGAGACGTAGAGGCCAACTCGCCAGGAATGTTGTCAAATATTACCGCCGAGATGTTAGGTTGGGTTAGGTTAGGTTATACTACGTTATTGCTGTATATAAAGGTCCCATGGAGACGTAGATGCCAACATGCCAGGAATGTGGTCAAATATTTCCGCCAAGATGTTAGATTGGGTTAGGCTAGCTTATATTACGTTATTGATGTATAGGAAGGTCAAACGGAGACGTAGAGGCCAACTCGCCAGGAATGTTGTCAAATATTACCGCCGAGATGTTAGGTTGGGTTAGGTTAGGTTATATTACGTTATTGATGTATATGAGGGTTACACGGAGACGTAGAGGCCAACAAGACAGGAATGTTGTCAAATATTACCGCCGAGATGTTAGGTTGGGTTAGGTTAGGTTACATTACGTTATTGATGTATATAAAGGTCCCATGGAGACGTAGATGCCAACATGCCAGGACTGTGGTCAAATATTACCGCCAAGATGTTAGATTGGGTTAGGCTAGCTTATATTACGTTATTGATGTATATGAAGGTCAAACGGGGACGTAGAGGCCAACTCGCCAGGAATGTTGTCAAATATTGTAGCCGAGATGTTAGGTTGGGTTAGGTTAGGTTATATTACGTTATTGATGTATATGAGGGTTACACGGAGACGTAGAGGTCAACTCGCCAGGAATGTTGTCAGATATTACCGCCGACATGTTAGGTTGGGTTAGGTTAGCTGATATTACGTTATTGATGTATATGAAGGTCAAACGGAGACGTAGAGGCCAACTCGCCAGGAATGTTGTCAAATATTACCGCCGAGATGTTAGGTTGGGTTAGGTTATGTTATATTCCGTTATTGATGTATATGAAGGTCAAACGGGGGCGTAGAGGCCAACTCGCCAGGAATGTTGTCAAATATTGTAGCCGAGATGTTAGGTTGGGTTAGGTTAGGTTATATTACGTTATTGATGTATATGAGGGTTACACGGAGACGTAGAGGTCAACTCGCCAGGAATGTTGTCAGATATTACCGCCGACATGTTAGGTTGGGTTACGTTTGGTTATATTACGTTATCGATGTATATAAAGGTCCCACGGATACGGAGAAGCCAACTCGCCACGAATGTTGTCAAATGTTACCGCCGAGATGTTAGGTTGGGTTGGTTAGGTTATATTACGTTATAGATGTATATAAAGGTCCCACGGAGACGTAGAGGCCAACAAAACAGGAATGTTGTCAAATATTACCGCCGAGATGTTAGGTTGCATTAGGTTAGGTGATATTACGTTATTGATGTATATTCAGGTCAAACGGAGACGTAGAGGCCAACTCGCCAGGAATGTTTTCAAATATTACCGCCGAGATGTTAGGTTGGGTTAGGTTAGGTTATATTACGTTATTGATGTATATGAAGGTCAAACGGAGACGTAGAGGCCAACTCGCCAGGAATGTTGTCAAATATTACCGCCGAGATGTGAGGTTGGGTTAGGTTAGGTTATATTACGTTATTGATGTATATAAAGGTCCTATGGAGGCGTAGATGCCAACATGCCAGGAATGTGGTCAAATATTACCGCCAAGATGTTAGATTGGGTTAGGCTAGCTTATATTACGTTATTGATGTATATGAAGGTCAAACGGGGACGTAGAGGCCAACTCGCCAGGAATGTTGTCAAATATTGTAGCCGAGATGTTAGGTTGGGTTAGGTTAGGTTATATTACGTTATTGATGTATATGAGGGTTACACGGAGACGTAGAGGTCAACTCGCCAGGAATGTTGTCAGATATTACCGCCGACATGTTAGGTTGGGTTACGTTTGGTTATATTACGTTATCGATGTATATAAAGGTCCCACGGATACGGAGAAGCCAACTCGCCACGAATGTTGTCAAATGTTACCGCCGAGATGTTAGGTTGGGTTGGTTACGTTATATTACGTTATAGATGTATATAAAGGTCCCACGGAGACGTAGAGGCCAACAAAACAGGAATGTTGTCAAATATTACCGCCGAGATGTTAGGTTGCATTAGGTTAGGTGATATTACGTTATTGATGTATATTCAGGTCAAACGGAGACGTAGAGGCCAACTCGCCAGGAATGTTTTCAAATATTACCGCCGAGATGTGAGGTTGGGTTAGGTTAGGTTATATTACGTTATTGATGTATATAAAGGTCCCACGGTGACGTAGAGGCCAACAAGACAGGAATGTCGTCAAATATTACCGCCGAGATGTTAGATTGGGTTAGGTTAGGTTATATTACGTTATTGACGTATGCAAAGGTCCCACGGAGACGCAGAGGCCAACAAGCCAGGAATGTGATCAAATATTACCGAAGAGATGTTAGATTGGCTTAGGCTAGTTTATATTATGTTATATATGTATATAAAGGTCCCACGGAGACGTAGATGCCAACAAGCCAGGAATGTGGTCAAATATTACCGCCGAGATGTTAGATTGGGTTAGGCTAGCTTATATTATGTTATTGCTGTATATAAAGGTCCCACGGAGACGTAGAGGCCAACTCGCCAGGAATGTTGTCAAATATTACCGCCGAGATGATAGATTGGGTTAGGCTAGCTTATATTACGTTATTGATGTATATGAAGGTCAAACGGGGACGTAGAGGCCAACTCGCAAGGAATGTTGTCAAATATTGTAGCCGAGATGTTAGGTTGGGTTAGGTTAGGTTATATTACGTTATTGATGTATATAAAGGTCCCACGGAGACGTAGAGGCCAACAAGACAGGAATGTCGTCAAATATTACCGCCGAGATGTTAGACTGGGTTAGGTTAGGTTATATAACGTTATAGATGTATATAAAGGACCCACGGAGACGTAGAGGCCAACAAGCCAGGAATGTTGTCAAATATTACCGCCGAGATGTTAGGTTGGGTTAGGTTAGCTTGTATTACGTTATTGTTGTATATGAAGGTCAAACGGAGACGTGGAGGCCAACTCGCCAGGAATGTTGTCAAATCTTACCGCCGAGATGTTAGGTTGGGTTAGGTTAGCTTATATTACGTTATTGATGTATATGAAGGTCAAACGGAGACGTAGAGGCCAACTCGCCAGGAATGTTGTCAAATATTACCGCCGAGATGTTAGGTTGGGTTAGGTTAGGTTATATTACGTTATTGATGTATATAAAGGTCCCACGGTGACGTAGAGGCCAACAAGACAGGAATGTCGTCAAATATTACCGCCGAGATGTTAGGTTGGGTTAGGTTAGGTTATATTACGTTATTGACGTATGCAAAGCTCCCACGGAGACGCAGAGGCCAACAAGCCAGGAATGTGATCAAATATTACCGAAGAGATGTTAGATTGGCTTAGGCTAGTTTATATTATGTTATATATGTATATAAAGGTCCCACGGAGACGTAGATGCCAACAAGCCAGGAATGTGGTCAAATGTTACCGCCGAGATGTTAGGTTGGGTTAGGTTAGGTTATATTACGTTATGGATGTATATAAAGGTCCCACGGAGACGTAGAGGCCAACAAGCCAGGAATGTTGTCAAATATTACCGCCGAGATGTTAGGTTGGATTAGGTTGGGTGATATTACGTTATTGATGTATATGAAGGTCAAACGGAGACGTAGAGGCCAACTCGCCAGGAATGTTGTCAAATATTACCGCCGAGATGTTAGGTTGGGTTAGGTTAGGTTATATTACGTTATTGATGTATATAAAGGTCCCACGGTGACGTAGAGGCCAACAAGACAGGAATGTCGTCAAATATTACCGCCGAGATGTTAGATTGGGTTAGGTTAGGTTATATTACGTTATTGACGTATGCAAAGCTCCCACGGAGACGCAGAGGCCAACACCCAGGAATGTGATCAAATATTACCGAAGAGATATTAGATTGGCTTAGGCTAGTTTATATTATGTTATATATGTATATAAAGGGCCCACGGAGACGTAGATGCCAACAAGCCAGGAATGTGGTCAAATATTACCGCCGAGATGTTAGATTGGGTTAGGTTAGGTTATATTACGTTATTGATGTATATAAAGGTCCCACGGAGACGTAGAGTCCAACTCGCCTGGAATGTTGTCAAATATTACCGCCGAGATGATAGGTTGGGTTAGGTTAGGTGATATTACGTTATTGATGTATATGAAGGTCAAACGGGGACGTAGAGGCCAACTCGCCTGGAATGTTGTCAAATATTGTAGCCGAGATGTTAGGTTGGGTTAGGTTAGGTTATATTACGTTATTGATGTATATGAGGGTTACACGGAGACGTAGAGGTCAACTCGCCAGGAATGTTGTCAAATATTACCGCCGAGATGTTAGGTTGGATTAGGTTGGGTGATATTACGTTATTGATGTATATGAAGGTCAAACGGAGGCGTAGAGGCCAAATCGCCAGGAATGTTATCAAATATTACCGCCGAGATGTTGGGTTGGGTTAGGATAGGTTATATTACGTTATTGATGTATATGAAGTTCAAGCGGAGACGTAGAGTCCAACTCGCCAGGAATGTTGTCAAATATTACCGCCGAGATGTTAGGTTGGGTTAGGTTAGGTTATATTACGTTATTGATGTATATAAAGGTCCCACGGTGACGTAGAGGCCAACTCGCCAGTAATGTTGTCAAATATTACCGCCGAGATGATAGGTTGGGTTAGGTTAGGTGATATTACGTTATTGATGTATATGAAGGTCAAACGGAGACGTAGAGTCCAACTCGCCAGGAATGTTGTCAAATATAACCGCCGAGATGTTAGGTTGGGTTAGGTTATGTTATATTCCGTTATTGATGTATATGAAGGTCAGACGGGGACGTAGAGGCCAACTCGCCAGGAATGTTGTCAAATATTGTAGCCGAGATGTCAGGTTGGGTTAGGTTAGGTTATATTACGTTATTGATGTATATGAGGGTTACACGGAGACGTAGAGGTCAACTCGCCAGGAATGTTGTCAGATATTACCGCCGATATGTTAGGTTGGGTTAGGTTTGGTTATATTACGTTATCGATGTATATAAAGGTCCCACGGATACGGAGAAGCCAACTCGCCACGAATGTTGTCAAATGTTACCGCCGAGATGTTAGGTTGGGTTGGTTAGGTTATATTACGTTATAGATGTATATAAAGGTCCCACGGAGGCGTAGAGGCCAACAAGACAGGAATGTTGTCAAATATTACCGCCGAGATGTTAGGTTGGATTAGGTTAGGTGATATTACGTTATTGATGTATATGCAGGTCAAACGGAGACGTAGAGGCCAACTCGCCAGGAATGTTGTCAAATATTACCGCCGAGATGTTAGGTTGGGTTAGGTTAGGTTATATTACGTTATTGATGTATATGAAGGTCAAACGGAGACGTAGAGGCCAACTCGCCAAGAATGTTGTCAAATATTACCGCCGAGATGTTAGGTTGGGTTAGGTTAGGTTATACTACGTTATTGCTGTATATAAAGGTCCCATGGAGACGTAGATGCCAACATGCCAGGAATGTGGTCAAATATTTCCGCCAAGATGTTAGATTGGGTTAGGCTAGCTTATATTACGTTATTGATGTATAGGAAGGTCAAACGGAGACGTAGAGGCCAACTCGCCAGGAATGTTGTCAAATATTACCGCCGAGATGTTAGGTTGGGTTAGGTTAGGTTATATTACGTTATTGATGTATATGAGGGTTACCCGGAGACGTAGAGGCCAACAAGACAGGAATGTTGTCAAATATTACCGCCGAGATGTTAGGTTGGGTTAGGTTAGGTTACATTACGTTATTGATGTATATAAAGGTCCCATGGAGACGTAGATGCCAACATGCCAGGACTGTGGTCAAATATTACCGCCAAGATGTTAGATTGGGTTAGGCTAGCTTATATTACGTTATTGATGTATATGAAGGTCAAACGGGGACGTAGAGGCCAACTCGCCAGGAATGTTGTCAAATATTGTAGCCGAGATGTTAGGTTGGGTTAGGTTAGGTTATATTACGTTATTGATGTATATGAGGGTTACACGGAGACGTAGAGGTCAACTCGCCAGGAATGTTGTCAGATATTACCGCCGACATGTTAGGTTGGGTTAGGTTAGCTGATATTACGTTATTGATGTATATGAAGGTCAAACGGAGACGTAGAGGCCAACTCGCCAGGAATGTTGTCAAATATTACCGCCGAGATGTTAGGTTGGGTTAGGTTATGTTATATTCCGTTATTGATGTATATGAAGGTCAAACGGGGGCGTAGAGGCCAACTCGCCAGGAATGTTGTCAAATATTGTAGCCGAGATGTTAGGTTGGGTTAGGTTAGGTTATATTACGTTATTGATGTATATGAGGGTTACACGGAGACGTAGAGGTCAACTCGCCAGGAATGTTGTCAGATATTACCGCCGACATGTTAGGTTGGGTTACGTTTGGTTATATTACGTTATCGATGTATATAAAGGTCCCACGGATACGGAGAAGCCAACTCGCCACGAATGTTGTCAAATGTTACCGCCGAGATGTTAGGTTGGGTTGGTTAGGTTATATTACGTTATAGATGTATATAAAGGTCCCACGGAGACGTAGAGGCCAACAAAACAGGAATGTTGTCAAATATTACCGCCGAGATGTTAGGTTGCATTAGGTTAGGTGATATTACGTTATTGATGTATATTCAGGTCAAACGGAGACGTAGAGGCCAACTCGCCAGGAATGTTTTCAAATATTACCGCCGAGATTTTAGGTTGGGTTAGGTTAGGTTATATTACGTTATTGATGTATATGAAGGTCAAACGGAGACGTAGAGGCCAACTCGCCAGGAATGTTGTCAAATATTACCGCCGAGATGTGAGGTTGGGTTAGGTTAGGTTATATTACGTTATTGATGTATATAAAGGTCCTATGGAGGCGTAGATGCCAACATGCCAGGAATGTGGTCAAATATTACCGCCAAGATGTTAGATTGGGTTAGGCTAGCTTATATTACGTTATTGATGTATATGAAGGTCAAACGGGGACGTAGAGGCCAACTCGCCAGGAATGTTGTCAAATATTGTAGCCGAGATGTTAGGTTGGGTTAGGTTAGGTTATATTACGTTATTGATGTATATGAGGGTTACACGGAGACGTAGAGGTCAACTCGCCAGGAATGTTGTCAGATATTACCGCCGACATGTTAGGTTGGGTTACGTTTGGTTATATTACGTTATCGATGTATATAAAGGTCCCACGGATACGGAGAAGCCAACTCGCCACGAATGTTGTCAAATGTTACCGCCGAGATGTTAGGTTGGGTTGGTTACGTTATATTACGTTATAGATGTATATAAAGGTCCCACGGAGACGTAGAGGCCAACAAAACAGGAATGTTGTCAAATATTACCGCCGAGATGCTAGGTTGCATTAGGTTAGGTGATATTACGTTATTGATGTATATTCAGGTCAAACGGAGACGTAGAGGCCAACTCGCCAGGAATGTTTTCAAATATTACCGCCGAGATGTTAGGTTGGGTTAGGTTAGGTTATATTACGTTATTGATGTATATGAAGGTCAAACGGAGACGTAGAGGCCAACTCGCCAGGAATGTTGTCAAATATTACCGCCGAGATGTTAGGTTGGGTTAGGTTAGGTTATATTACGTTATTGATGTATATAAAGGTCCCATGGAGACGTAGATGCCAACATGCCAGGAATGTGGTCAAATATTACCGCCAAGATGTTAGATTGGGTTAGGCTAGCTTATATTACGTTATTGATGTATATGAAGGTCAAACGGGGACGTAGAGGCCAACTCGCAAGGAATGTTGTCAAATATTACCGCCGAGATTATAGGTTGGGTTAGGTTAGGTGATATTACGTTATTGATGTATATGAAGGTCAAACGGAGACGTAGAGGCCAACTCGCCAGGAATGTTGTCAAATATTACCGCCGAGATGATAGGTTGGGTTAGGTTAGCTGATATTACGTTATTGATGTATATGAAGGTCAAACGGAGACGTAGAGGCCAACTCGCCAGGAATGTTGTCAAATATTACCGCCGAGATGTTAGGTTGGGTTAGGTTAGGTTATATTACGTTATTGATGTATATGAGGGTTACACGGAGACGTAGAGGCCAACTCGCCAGGAATGTTGTCAGATATTACCGCCGACATGTTAGGTTGTGTTAGGTTTGGTTATATTACGTTATCGATGTATATAAAGGTCCCACGGATACGGAGAAGCCAACTCGCCACGAATGTTGTCAAATGTTACCGCCGAGATGTTAGGTTGGGTTGGTTAGGTTATATTACGTTATAGATGTATATAAAGGTCCCACGGAGACGTAGAGGCCAACAAGACAGGAATGTTGTCAAATATTACCGCCGAGATGTTAGGTTGGGTTAGGTTATATTACATTACGTTATTGATGTATATAAAGGTCCCATGGAGACGTAGATGCCAACATGCCAGGAATGTGGTCAAATATTACCGCCAGGATGTTAGATTGGGTTAGGCTAGCTTATATTACGTTATTGATGTATATGAAGGTCAAACGGGGACGTAGAGGCCAACTCGCAAGGAATGTTGTCAAATAATGTAGCCGAGATGTTAGGTTGGGTTAGGTTAGGTTATATTACGTTATTGATGTATATAAAGGTCCAACGGAGACGTAGAGGCCAACAAGACAGGAATGTCGTCAAATATTACCGCCGAGATGTTAGATTGGGTTAGGTTAGGTTATATTACGTTATTGACGTATGCAAAGGTCCCACGGAGACGCAGAGGCCAACAAGCCAGGAATGTGATCAAATATTGCCGAAGATATGTTAGATTGGATTAGGCTAGTTTATATTCTGTTATTTATGTATATAAAGGTCCCACGGAGACGTAGATGTCAACAAGCCAGGAATGTGGTCAAATATTACCGCCGAGATGTTAGATTCGGTTAGGCTAGCTTATATTATGTTATTGATGTATATAAAGGTCCCACGGAGACGTAGAGGCCAACTCGCCAGGAATGTTGTCAAATATTACCGTCGAGATGTTAGGTTGGGTTAGGATAGGTTATATTACGTTATTGATGTATATGAAGGTCAAGCGGAGACGTAGAGTCCAACTCGCCAGGAATGTTGTCAAATATTACCGCCGAGATGATAGGTTGGGTTAGGTTAGCTGATATTACGTTATTGATGTATATGAAGGTCAAACGGAGACGTAGAGGTCAACTCGCCAGGAATGTTGTCAGATATTACCGCCGACATGTTAGGTTGGGTTACGTTTGGTTATATTACGTTATCGATGTATATAAAGGTCCCACGGATACGGAGAAGCCAACTCGCCACGAATGTTGTCAAATGTTACCGCCGAGATGTTAGGTTGGGTTGGTTAGGTTACATTACGTTATAGATGTATATAAAGGTCCCACGGAGACGTAGAGGCCAGCAAAACAGGAATGTTGTCAAATATTGTAGCCGAGATGTTAGGTTGTGTTTGGTTTGGTTATATTACGTTATCGATGTATATAAAGGTCCCACGGATACGGAGAAGCCAACTCGCCACGAATGTTGTCAAATGTTACCGCCGAGATGTTAGGTTGGGTTGGTTAGGTTATATTACGTTATAGATGTATATAAAGGTCCCACGGAGACGTAGAGGCCAACAAGACAGGAATGTTGTCAAATATTACCGCCTAGATGTTAGGTTGGGATAGGTTAGGTTACATTACGTTATTGATGTATATAAAGGTCCCATGGAGACGTAGATGCCAACATGCCAGGAATGTGGTCAAATATTACCGCCAAGATGTTAGATTGGGTTAGGCTAGCTTATATTACGTTATTGATGTATATGAAGGTCAAACGGGGACGTAGAGGCCAACTCGCAAGGAATGTTGTCAAATAATGTAGCCGAGATGTTAGGTTGGGTTAGGTTAGGTTATATTACGTTATTGATGTATATAAAGGTCCAACGGAGACGTAGAGGCCAACAAGACAGGAATGTCGTCAAATATTACCGCCGAGATGTTAGATTGGGTTAGGTTAGGTTATATTACGTTATTGACGTATGCAAAGGTCCCACGGAGACGCAGAGGCCAACAAGCCAGGAATGTGATCAAATATTGCCGAAGATATGTTAGATTGGATTAGGCTAGTTTATATTCTGTTATTTATGTATATAAAGGTCCCACGGAGACGCAGATGTCAACAAGCCAGGAATGTGGTCAAATATTACCGCCGAGATGTTAGATTCGGTTAGGCTAGCTTATATTATGTTATTGATGTATATAAAGGTCCCACGGAGACGTAGAGGCCAACTCGCCAGGAATGTTGTCAAATATTACCGTCGAGATGTTAGGTTGGGTTAGGATAGGTTATATTACGTTATTGATGTATATGAAGGTCAAGCGGAGACGTAGAGTCCAACTCGCCAGGAATGTTGTCAAATATTACCGCCGAGATGATAGGTTGGGTTAGGTTAGCTGATATTACGTTATTGATGTATATGAAGGTCAAACGGAGACGTAGAGGCCAACTCGCCAGGAATGTTGTCAAATATTACCGCCGAGATGTTAGGTTGGGTTAAGTTATGTTATATTCCGTTATTGATGTATATGAAGGTCAAACGGGGACGTAGAGGCCAACTCGCCAGGAATGTTGTCAAATATTGTAGCCGAGATGTTAGGTTGGGTTAGGTTAGGTTATATTACGTTATTGATGTATATGAGGGTTACACGGAGACGTAGAGGTCAACTCGCCAGGAATGTTGTCAGATATTACCGCCGACATGTTAGGTTGGGTTACGTTTGGTTATATTACGTTATCGATGTATATAAAGGTCCCACGGATACGGAGAAGCCAACTCGCCACGAATGTTGTCAAATGTTACCGCCGAGATGTTAGGTTGGGTTGGTTAGGTTATATTACGTTATAGATGTATATAAAGGTCCCACGGAGACGTAGAGGCCAACAAAACAGGAATGTTGTCAAATATTACCGCCGAGATGTTACGTTGCATTAGGTTAGGTGATATTACGTTATTGATGTATATTCAGGTCAAACGGAGACGTAGAGGCCAACTCGCCAGGAATGTTTTCAAATATTACCGCCGAGATGTTAGGTTGGGTTAGGTTAGGTTATATTACGTTATTGATGTATATGAAGGTCAAACGGAGACGTAGAGGCCAACTCGCCAGGAATGTTGTCAAATATTACCGCCGATATGTTAGGTTGGGTTAGGTTAGGTTATATTACGTTATTGATGTATATAAAGGTCCCATGGAGGCGTAGATGCCAACATGCCAGGAATGTGGTCAAATATTACCGCCAAGATGTTAGATTGG
Organism: Xylocopa violacea; assembly: GCA_963969225.1. NCBI lineage: Eukaryota > Metazoa > Arthropoda > Insecta > Hymenoptera > Apidae > Xylocopa > Xylocopa violacea. The sequence goes on along the minus strand of CAXAJV010000836.1, from coordinate 4,047,416 downwards.
GTTAGGCTAGCTTATATTACGTTATTGATGTATATGAAGGTCAAACGGGGACGTAGAGGCCAACTCGCAAGGAATGTTGTCAAATATTACCGCCGAGATTATAGGTTGGGTTAGGTTAGGTGATATTACGTTATTGATGTATATGAAGGTCAAACGGAGACGTAGAGGCCAACTCGCCAGGAATGTTGTCAAATATTACCGCCGAGATGTTAGGTTGGGTTAGGTTAGGTTATATTACGTTATTGATGTATATGAGGGTTACAGGGAGACGTAGAGGCCAACTCGCCAGGAATGTTGTCAAATATTGTAGCCGAGATGTTAGGTTGGGTTAGGTTAGGTTATATTACGTTATTGATGTATATGAGGGTTACACGGAGACGTAGAGGTCAACTCGCCAGGAATGTTGTCAGATATTACCGCCGACATGTTAGGTTGGGTTAGGTTTGGTTATATTACGTTATCGATGTATATAAAGGTCCCACGGATACGGAGAAGCCAACTCGCCACGAATGTTGTCAAATGTTACCGCCGAGATGTTAGGTTGGGTTGGTTAGGTTATATTACGTTATAGATGTATATAAAGGTCCCACGGAGACGTAGAGGCCAACAAGACAGGAATGTTGTCAAATATTACCGCCGAGATGTTAGGTTGGGTTAGGTTAGATTACATTACGTTATTGATGTATATAAAGGTCCCATGGAGACGTAGATGCCAACATGCCAGGAATGTGGTCAAATATTACCGCCAAGATGTTAGATTGGGTTAGGCTAGCTTATATTACGTTATTGATGTATATGAAGGTCAAACGGGGACGTAGAGGCCAACTCGCAAGGAATGTTGTCAAATAATGTAGCCGAGATGTTAGGTTGGGTTACGTTAGGTTATATTACGTTATTGATGTATATGAAGGTCAAACGGAGACGTAGAGGCCAACTCGCCAGGAATGTTGTCAAATATTACCGCCGAGATGTGAGGTTGGGTTAGGTTAGGTTATATTACGTTATTGATGTATATAAAGGTCCCATGGAGGCGTAGATGCCAACATGCCAGGAATGTGGTCAAATATTACCGCCAAGATGTTAGATTGGGTTAGGCTAGCTTATATTACGTTATTGATGTATATGAAGGTCAAACGGGGACGTAGAGGCCAACTCGCCAGGAATGTTGTCAAATATTGTAGCCGAGATGTTAGGTTGGGTTAGGTTAGGTTATATTACGTTATTGATGTATATGAGGGTTACACGGAGACGTAGAGGTCAACTCGCCAGGAATGTTGTCAGATATTACCGCCGACATGTTAGGTTGGGTTACGTTTGGTTATATTACGTTATCGATGTATATAAAGGTCCCACGGATACGGAGAAGCCAACTCGCCACGAATGTTGTCAAATGTTACCGCCGAGATGTTAGGTTGGGTTGGTTAGGATATATTACGATATAGATGTATATAAAGGTCCCACGGAGACGTAGAGGCCAACAAAACAGGAATGTTGTCAAATATTACCGCCGAGATGTTAGGTTGCATTAGGTTAGGTGATATTACGTTATTGATGTATATTCAGGTCAAACGGAGACGTAGAGCCCAACTCGCCAGGAATGTTTTCAAATATTACCGCCGAGATGTTAGGTTGGGTTAGGTTAGGTTATATTACGTTATTGATGTATATGAAGGTCAAACGGAGACGTAGAGGCCAACTCGCCAGGAATGTTGTCAAATATTACCGCCGAGATGTTAGGTTGGGTTAGGTTAGGTTATATTACGTTATTGATGTATATAAAGGTCCCATGGAGACGTAGATGCCAACATGCCAGGAATGTGGTCAAATATTACCGCCAAGATGTTAGATTGGGTTAGGCTAGCTTATATTACGTTATTGATGTATATGAAGGTCAAACGGAGACGTAGAGGCCAACTCGCCAGGAATGTTGTCAAATATTACCGCCGAGATGATAGGTTGGGTTAGGTTAGCTGATATTACGTTATTGATGTATATGAAGGTCAAACGGAGACGTAGAGGCCAACTCGCCAGGAATGTTGTCAAATATTACCGCCGAGATGTTAGGTTGGGTTAGGTTAGGTTATATTGCGTTATTGATGTATATGAGGGTTACACGGAGACGTAGAGGCCAACTCGCCAGGAATGTTGTTAAATATTGTAGCCGAGATGTTAGGTTGGGTTAGGTTAGGTTATATTACGTTATTGATGTATATGAGGGTTACACGGAGACGTAGAGGTCAACTCGCCAGGAATGTTGTCAGATATTACCGCCGACATGTTAGGTTGTGTTAGGTTTGGTTATATTACGTTATCGATGTATATAAAGGTCCCACGGATACGGAGAAGCCAACTCGCCACGAATGTTGTCAAATGTTACCGCCGAGATGTTAGGTTGGGTTGGTTAGGTTATATTACGTTATAGATGTATATAAAGGTCCCACGGAGACGTAGAGGCCAACAAGACAGGAATGTTGTCAAATATTACCGCCGAGATGTTAGGTTGGGTTAGGTTAGGTTACATTACGTTATTGATGTATATAAAGGTCCCATGGAGACGTAGATGCCAACATGCCAGGAATGTGGTCAAATATTACCGCCAAGATGTTAGATTGGGTTAGGCTAGCTTATATTACGTTATTCATGTATATGAAGGTCAAACGGGGACGTAGAGGCCAACTCGCAAGGAATGTTGTCAAATATTACCGCCGAGATTATAGGTTGGGTTAGGTTAGGTGATATTACGTTATTGATGTATATGAAGGTCAAACGGAGACGTAGAGGCCAACTCGCCAGGAATGTTGTCAAATATTACCGCCGAGATGATAGGTTGGGTTAGGTTAGCTGATATTACGTTATTGATGTATATGAAGGTCAAACGGAGACGTAGAGGCCAACTCGCCAGGAATGTTGTCAAATATTACCGCCGAGATGTTAGGTTGGGTTAGGTTAGGTTATATTACGTTATTGATGTATATGAGGGTTACACGGAGACGTAGAGGCCAACTCGCCAGGAATGTTGTTAAATATTGTAGCCGAGATGTTAGGTTGGGTTAGGTTAGGTTATATTACGTTATTGATGTATATGAGGGTTACACGGAGACGTAGAGGTCAACTCGCCAGGAATGTTGTCAGATATTACCGCCGACATGTTAGGTTGTGTTAGGTTTGGTTATATTACGTTATCGATGTATATAAAGGTCCCACGGATACGGAGAAGCCAACTCGCCACGAATGTTGTCAAATGTTACCGCCGAGATGTTAGGTTGGGTTGGTTAGGTTATATTACGTTATAGATGTATATAAAGGTCCCACGGAGACGTAGAGGCCAACAAGACAGGAATGTTGTGAAATATTACCGCCGAGATGTTAGGTTGGGTTAGGTTAGGTTACATTACGTTATTGATGTATATAAAGGTCCCATGGAGACGTAGATGCCAACATGCCAGGAATGTGGTCAAATATTACCGCCAAGATGTTAGATTGGGTTAGGCTAGCTTATATTACGTTATTGATGTATATGAAGGTCAAACGGGGACGTAGAGGCCAACTCGCAAGGAATGTTGTCAAATAATGTAGCCGAGATGTTAGGTTGGGTTAGGTTAGGTTATATTACGTTATTGATGTATATAAAGGTCCAACGGAGACGTAGAGGCCAACAAGACAGGAATGTCGTCAAATATTACCGCCGAGATGTTAGATTGGGTTAGGTTAGGTTATATTACGTTATTGACGTATGCAAAGGTCCCACGGAGACGCAGAGGCCAACAAGCCAGGAATGTGATCAAATATTGCCGAAGATATGTTAGATTGGATTAGGCTAGTTTATATTCTGTTATTTATGTATATAAAGGTCCCACGGAGACGTAGATGTCAACAAGCCAGGAATGTGGTCAAATATTACCGCCGAGATGTTAAATTCGGTTAGGCTAGCTTATATTATGTTATTGATGTATATAAAGGTCCCACGGAGACGTAGAGGCCAACTCGCCAGGAATGTTGTCAAATATTACCGTCGAGATGTTAGGTTGGGTTAGGATAGGTTATATTACGTTATTGATGTATATGAAGGTCAAGCGGAGACGTAGAGTCCAACTCGCCAGGAATGTTGTCAAATATTACCGCCGAGATGATAGGTTGGGTTAGGTTAGCTGATATTACGTTATTGATGTATATGAAGGTCAAACGGAGACGTAGAGGCCAACTCGGCAGGAATGTTGTCAAATATTACCGCCGAGATGTTAGGTTGGGTTAGGTTATGTTATATTCCGTTATTGATGTATATAAAGGTCCAACGGTGACGTAGAGGCCAACAAGACAGGAATGTCGTCAAATATTACCGCCGACATGTTAGATTGGGTTAGGTTAGGTTATATTACGTTATTGACGTATGCAAAGGTCCCACGGAGACGCAGAGGCCAACAAGCCAGGAATGTGATCAAATATTGCCGAAGATATGTTAGATTGGATTAGGCTAGTTTATATTCTGTTATTTATGTATATAAAGGTCCCACGGAGACGTAGATGTCAACAAGCCAGGAATGTGGTCAAATATTACCGCCGAGATGTTAGATTCGGTTAGGCTAGCTTATATTATGTTATTGATGTATATAAAGGTCCCACGGAGACGTAGAGGCCAACTCGCCAGGAATGTTGTCAAATATTACCGTCGAGATGTTAGGTTGGGTTAGGATAGGTTATATTACGTTATTGATGTATATGAAGGTCAAGCGGAGACGTAGAGTCCAACTCGCCAGGAATGTTGTCAAATATTACCGCCGAGATGATAGGTTGGGTTAGGTTAGCTGATATTACGTTATTGATGTATATGAAAGTCAAACGGGGACGTAGAGGCCAACTCGCCAGGAATGTTGTCAAATATTGTAGCCGAGATGTTAGGTTGGGTTAGGTTAGGTTATATTACGTTATTGATGTATATGAGGGTTACACGGAGACGTAGAGGTCAACTCGCCAGGAATGTTGTCAGATATTACCGCCGACATGTTAGGTTGGGTTACGTTTGGTTATATTACGTTATCGATGTAAATAAAGGTCCCACGGATACGGAGAAGCCAACTCGCCACGAATGTTGTCAAATGTTACCGCCGAGATGTTAGGTTGGGTTGGTTAGGTTATATTACGTTATAGATGTATATAAAGGTCCCACGGAGACGTAGAGGCCAACAAAACAGGAATGTTGTCAAATATTACCGCCGAGATGTTAGGTTGCATTAGGTTAGGTGATATTACGTTATTGATGTATATTCAGGTCAAACGGAGACGTAGAGGCCAACTCGCCAGGAATGTTTTCAAATATTACCGCCGAGATGTTAGGTTGGGTTAGGTTAGGTTATATTACGTTATTGATGTATATGAAGGTCAAACGGAGACGTAGAGGCCAAATCGCCAGGAATGTTGTCAAATATTACCGCCGAGATGTTAGGTTGGGTTAGGTTAGGTTATATTACGTTATTGATGTATATAAAGGTCCCATGGGGACGTAGATGCCAACATGCCAGGAATGTGGTCAAATATTACCGCCAAGATGTTAGATTGGGTTAGGCTAGCTTATATTACGTTATTGATGTATATGAAGGTCAAACGGGGACGTAGAGGCCAACTCGCAAGGAATGTTGTCAAATATTACCGCCGAGATTATAGGTTGGGTTAGGTTAGGTGATATTACGTTATTGATGTATATGAAGGTCAAACGGAGACGTAGAGGCCAACTCGCCAGGAATGTTGTCAAATATTACCGCCGAGATGTTAGGTTGGGTTAGGTTAGGTTATATTACGTTATTGATGTTTATGAGGGTTACACGGAGACGTAGAGGCCAACTCGCCAGGAATGTTGTCAAATATTGTAGCCGAGATGTTAGGTTGGGTTAGGTTAGGTTATATTACGTTATTGCTGTATATGAGGGCTACACGGAGACGTAGAGGTCAACTCGCCAGGAATGTTGTCAGATATTACCGCCGACATGTTAGGTTGGGTTAGGTTTGGTTATATTACGTTATCGATGTATATAAAGGTCCCACGGATACGGAGAAGCCAACTCGCCACGAATGTTGTCAAATGTTACCGCCGAGATGTTAGGTTGGGTTGGTTAGGTTATATTACGTTATAGATGTATATAAAGGTCCCACGGAGACGTAGAGGCCAACAAAACAGGAATGTTGTCAAATATTACCGCCGAGATGTTAGGTTGCATTAGGTTAGGTGATATTACGTTATTGATGTATATTCAGGTCAAACGGAGACGTAGAGGCCAACTCGCCAGGAATGTTTTCAAATATTACCGCCGAGATGTTAGGTTGGGTTAGGTTAGGTTATATTACGTTATTGATGTATATGAAGGTCAAACGGAGACGTAGAGGCCAACTCGCCAGGAATGTTGTCAAATATTACCGCCGAGATGTTAGGTTGGGTTAGGTTATGTTATATTCCGTTATTGATGTATATGAAGGTCAAACGGGGACGTAGAGGCCAACTCGCCAGGAATGTTGTCAAATATTGTAGCCGAGATGTTAGGTTGGGTTAGGTTAGGTTATATTACGTTATTGATGTATATGAGGGTTACACGGAGACGTAGAGGTCAACTCGCCAGGAATGTTGTTAGATATTACCGCCGACATGTTAGGTTGGGTTAGGTTAGGTTATATTACGTTATTGATGTATATAAAGGTCCCATGGAGACGTAGATGCCAACATGCCAGGAATGTGGTCAAATATTACCGCCGAGATGATAGTTTGGGTTAGGTTAGGTGATATTACGTTATTGATGTATATGAAGGTCAAACGGAGACGCAGAGGCCAACTCGCCAGGAATGTTGTCAAATATTACCGCCGAGATGTTAGGTTGGGTTAGGTTAGGTTATATTACGTTATAGATGTATATAAAGGTCCCACGGAGACGTAGAGGCCAACAAGCCAGGCATGTTGTCAAATATTACCGCCGAGATGTTAGGTTGGATTAGGTTGGGTGATATTACGTTATTGATGTATATGAAGGTCAAACGGAGACGTAGAGGCCAACTCGCCAGGAATGTTGTCAAATATTACCGCCGAGATGATAGGTTGGGTTAGGATAGGTTATATTACGTTATTGACGTATATGAAGGTCAAACGGATACGGAGAAGCCAACTCGCCACGAATGTTGTCAAATGTTACCGCCGAGATGTTAGGTTGGGTTGGTTAGGTTATATTACGTTATAGATGTATATAAAGGTCCCACGGAGACGTAGAGGCCAACAAGACAGGAATGTCGTCAAATATTACCGCCGAGATGTTAGATTGGGTTAGGTTAGGTTATATTACGTTATTGACGTATGCAAAGGTCCCACGGAGACGCAGAGGCCAACAAGCCAGGAATGTGATCAAATATTGCCGAAGATATGTTAGATTGGATTAGGCTAGTTTATATTCTGTTATTTATGTATATAAAGGTCCCACGGAGACGTAGATGTCAACAAGCCAGGAATGTGGTCAAATATTACCGCCGAGATGTTAGATTCGGTTAGGCTAGCTTATATTATGTTATTGATGTATATAAAGGTCCCACGGAGACGTAGAGGCCAACTCGCCAGGAATGTTGTCAAATATTACCGTCGAGATGTTAGGTTGGGTTAGGATAGGTTATATTACGTTATTGATGTATATGAAGGTCAAGCGGAGACGTAGAGTCCAACTCGCCAGGAATGTTGTCAAATATTACCGCCGAGATGATAGGTTGGGTTAGGTTAGGTTATATTACGTTATTGATGTATATGAAGGTCAAACGGAGACGTAGAGGCCAACTCGCCAGGAATGTTGTCAAATATTACCGCCGAGATGTTAGGTTGGGTTAGGTTATGTTATATTCCGTTATTGATGTATATGAAGGTCAAACGGGGACGTAGAGGCCAACTCGCCAGGAATGTTGTCAAATATTACCGCCGAGATTATAGGTTGGGTTAGGTTAGGTGATATTACGTTATTGATGTATATGAAGGTCAAACGGAGACGTAGAGGCCAACTCGCCAGGAATGTTGTCAAATATTACCGCCGAGATGTTAGGTTGGGTTAGGTTAGGTTATATTACGTTATTGATGTTTATGAGGGTTACACGGAGACGTAGAGGCCAACTCGCCAGGAATGTTGTCAAATATTGTAGCCGAGATGTTAGGTTGGGTTAGGTTAGGTTATATTACGTTATTGATGTATATGAGGGCTACACGGAGACGTAGAGGTCAACTCGCCAGGAATGTTGTCAGATATTACCGCCGACATGTTAGGTTGGGTTAGGTATGGTTATATTACGTTATCGATGTATATAAAGGTCCCACGGATACGGAGAAGCCAACTCGCCACGAATGTTGTCAAATGTTACCGCCGAGATGTTAGGTTGGGTTGGTTAGGTTATATTACGTTATAGATGTATATAAAGGTCCCACGGAGACGTAGAGGCCAACAAAACAGGAATGTTGTCAAATATTACCGCCGAGATGTTAGGTTGCATTAGGTTAGGTGATATTACGTTATTGATGTATATTCAGGTCAAACGGAGACGTAGGGGCCAACTCGCCAGGAATGTTTTCAAATATTACCGCCGAGATGTTAGGTTGGGTTAGGTTAGGTTATATTACGTTATTGATGTATATGAAGGTCAAACGGAGACGTAGAGGCCAACTCGCCAGGAATGTTGTCAAATATTACCGCCGAGATGTTAGGTTGGGTTAGGTTATGTTATATTCCGTTATTGATGTATATGAAGGTCAAACGGGGACGTAGAGGCCAACTCGCCAGGAATGTTGTCAAATATTGTAGCCGAGATGTTAGGTTGGGTTAGGTTAGGTTATATTACGTTATTGATGTATATGAGGGTTACACGGAGACGTAGAGGTCAACTCGCCAGGAATGTTGTTAGATATTACCGCCGACATGTTAGGTTGGGTTAGGTTAGGTTATATTACGTTATTGATGTATATAAAGGTCCCATGGAGACGTAGATGCCAACATGCCAGGAATGTGGTCAAATATTACCGCCAAGATGTTAGATTGGTTTAGGCTAGCTTATATTACGTTATTGATGTATATGAAGGTCAAACGGGGTCGTTGAGGCCAACTCGCAAGGAATGTTGTCAAATATTGTAGCCGAGATGTTAGGTTTGGTTAGGTTAGGTTATATTACGTTATTGATGTATATAAAGGTCCCACGGAGACGTAGAGGCCAACAAGACAGGAATGTCGTCTAATATTACCGCCGAGATGTTAGATTGGGTTAGGTTAGGTTATATTACGTTATTCATGTATATAAAGGTCCCACGGTGACGTAGAGGCCAACTCGCCAGGAATGTTGTCAAATATTACCGCCGAGATGATAGTTTGGGTTAGGTTAGGTGATATTACGTTATTGATGTATATGAAGGTCAAACGGAGACGCAGAGGCCAACTCGCCAGGAATGTTGTCAAATATTACCGCCGAGATATTAGGTTTGGTTAGGTTAGGTTATATTACGTTATTGATGTATATAAAGGTCCCACGGAGACGTAGAGGCCAACAAGACAGGAATGTCGTCTAATATTACCGCCGAGATGTTAGATTGGGTTAGGTTAGGTTATATTACGTTATTCATGTATATAAAGGTCCCACGGTGACGTAGAGGCCAACTCGCCAGGAATGTTGTCAAATATTACCGCCGAGATGATAGTTTGGGTTAGGTTAGGTGATATTACGTTATTGATGTATATGAAGGTCAAACGGAGACGCAGAGGCCAACTCGCCAGGAATGTAGTCAAATATTACCGCCGAGATGTTAGGTTGGGTTAGGTTAGGTTATATTACGTTATAGATGTATATAAAGGTCCCACGGAGACGTAGAGGCCAACAAGCCAGGCATGTTGTCAAATATTACCGCCGAGATGTTAGGTTGGATTAGGTTGGGTGATATTACGTTATTGATGTATATGAAGGTCAAACGGAGACGTAGAGGCCAACTCGCCAGGAATGTTGTCAAATATTACCGCCGAGATGTTAGGTTGGGTTAGGATAGGTTATATTACGTTATTGATGTATATGAAGGTCAAGCGGAGACGTAGAGTCCAACTCGCCAGGAATGTTGTCAAATATTACCGCCGAGATGATAGGTTGGGTTAGGTTAGGTTATATTACGTTATAGATGTATATAAAGGTCCCACGGAGACGTAGAGGCCAACAAGCCAGGCATGTTGTCAAATATTACCGCCGAGATGTTAGGTTGGATTAGGTTGGGTGATATTACGTTATTGATGTATATGAAGGTCAAACGGAGACGTAGAGTCCAACTCGCCAGGAATGTTGTCAAATATTACCGCCGAGATGATAGGTTGGGTTAGGTTAGGTTATATTACGTTATTGATGTATATGAAGGTCAAACGGAGACGTAGAGGCCAACTCGCCAGGAATGTTGTCAAATATTACCGCCGAGATGTTAGGTTGGGTTAGGTTATGTTATATTCCGTTATTGATGTATATGAAGGTCAAACGGGGACGTAGAGGCCAATTCGCCAGGAATGTTGTCAAATATTACCGCCGAGATTATAGGTTGGGTTAGGTTAGGTGATATTACGTTATTGATGTATATGAAGGTCAAACGGAGACGTAGAGGCCAACTCGCCAGGAATGTTGTCAAATATTACCGCCGAGATGTTAGGTTGGGTTAGGTTAGGTTATATTACGTTATTGATGTTTATGAGGGTTACACGGAGACGTAGAGGCCAACTCGCCAGGAATGTTGTCAAATATTGTAGCCGAGATGTTAGGTTGGGTTAGGTTAGGTTATATTACGTTATTGATGTATATGAGGGCTACACGGAGACGTAGAGGTCAACTCGCCAGGAATGTTGTCAGATATTACCGCCGACATGTTAGGTTGGGTTAGGTTTGGTTATATTACGTTATCGATGTATATAAAGGTCCCACGGATACGGAGAAGCCAACTCGCCACGAATGTTGTCAAATGTTACCGCCGAGATGTTAGGTTGGGTTGGTTAGGTTATATTACGTTATAGATGTATATAAAGGTCCCACGGAGACGTAGAGGCCAACAAAACAGGAATGTTGTCAAATATTACCGCCGAGATGTTAGGTTGCATTAGGTTAGGTGATATTACGTTATTGATGTATATTCAGGTCAAACGGAGACGTAGGGGCCAACTCGCCAGGAATGTTTTCAAATATTACCGCCGAGATGTTAGGTTGGGTTAGGTTAGGTTATATTACGTTACTGATGTATATGAAGGTCAAACGGAGACGTAGAGGCCAACTCGCCAGGAATGTTGTCAAATATTACCGCCGAGATGTTAGGTTGGGTTAGGTTATGTTATATTCCGTTATTGATGTATATGAAGGTCAAACGGGGACGTAGAGGCCAACTCGCCAGGAATGTTGTCAAATATTGTAGCCGAGATGTTAGGTTGGGTTAGGTTAGGTTATATTACGTTATTGATGTATATGAGGGTTACACGGAGACGTAGAGGTCAACTCGCCAGGAATGTTGTTAGATATTACCGCCGACATGTTAGGTTGGGTTAGGTTAGGTTATATTACGTTATTGATGTATATAAAGGTCCCATGGAGACGTAGATGCCAACATGCCAGGAATGTGGTCAAATATTACCGCCAAGATGTTAGATTGGTTTAGGCTAGCTTATATTACGTTATTGATGTATATGAAGGTCAAACGGGGTCGTTGAGGCCAACTCGCAAGGAATGTTGTCAAATATTGTAGCCGAGATGTTAGGTTTGGTTAGGTTAGGTTATATTACGTTATTGATGTATATAAAGGTCCCACGGAGACGTAGAGGCCAACAAGACAGGAATGTCGTCTAATATTACCGCCGAGATGTTAGATTGGGTTAGGTTAGGTTATATTACGTTATTCATGTATATAAAGGTCCCACGGTGACGTAGAGGCCAACTCGCCAGGAATGTTGTCAAATATTACCGCCGAGATGATAGTTTGGGTTAGGTTAGGTGATATTACGTTATTGATGTATATGAAGGTCAAACGGAGACGCAGAGGCCAACTCGCCAGGAATGTTGTCAAATATTACCGCCGAGATGTTAGGTTTGGTTAGGTTAGGTTATATTACGTTATTGATGTATATAAAGGTCCCACGGAGACGTAGAGGCCAACAAGACAGGAATGTCGTCTAATATTACCGCCGAGATGTTAGATTGGGTTAGGTTAGGTTATATTACGTTATTCATGTATATAAAGGTCCCACGGTGACGTAGAGGCCAACTCGCCAGGAATGTTGTCAAATATTACCGCCGAGATGATAGTTTGGGTTAGGTTAGGTGATATTACGTTATTGATGTATATGAAGGTCAAACGGAGACGCAGAGGCCAACTCGCCAGGAATGTTGTCAAATATTACCGCCGAGATGTTAGGTTGGGTTAGGTTAGGTTATATTACGTTATTGATGTATATAAAGGTCCAACGGAGACGTAGAGGCCAACAAGACAGGAATGTCGTCAAATATTACCGCCGAGATGTTAGATTGGGTTAGGTTAGGTTATATTACGTTATTGACGTATGCAAAGGTCCCACGGAGACGCAGAGGCCAACAAGCCAGGAATGTGATCAAATATTGCCGAAGATATGTTAGATTGGATTAGGCTAGTTTATATTCTGTTATTTATGTATATAAAGGTCCCACGGAGACGTAGATGTCAACAAGCCAGGAATGTGGTCAAATATTACCGCCGAGATGTTAAATTCGGTTAGGCTAGCTTATATTATGTTATTGATGTATATAAAGGTCCCACGGAGACGTAGAGGCCAACTCGCCAGGAATGTTGTCAAATATTACCGTCGAGATGTTAGGTTGGGTTAGGATAGGTTATATTACGTTATTGATGTATATGAAGGTCAAGCGGAGACGTAGAGTCCAACTCGCCAGGAATGTTGTCAAATATTACCGCCGAGATGATAGGTTGGGTTAGGTTAGCTGATATTACGTTATTGATGTATATGAAGGTCAAACGGAGACGTAGAGGCCAACTCGCCAGGAATGTTGTCAAATATTACCGCCGAGATGTTAGGTTGGGTTAGGTTATGTTATATTCCGTTATTGATGTATATAAAGGTCCAACGGAGACGTAGAGGCCAACAAGACAGGAATGTCGTCAAATATTACCGCCGAGATGTTAGATTGGGTTAGGTTAGGTTATATTACGTTATTGACGTATGCAAAGGTCCCACGGAGACGCAGAGGCCAACAAGCCAGGAATGTGATCAAATATTGCCGAAGATATGTTAGATTGGATTAGGCTAGTTTATATTCTGTTATTTATGTATATAAAGGTCCCACGGAGACGTAGATGTCAACAAGCCAGGAATGTGGTCAAATATTACCGCCGAGATGTTAAATTCGGTTAGGCTAGCTTATATTATGTTATTGATGTATATAAAGGTCCCACGGAGACGTAGAGGCCAACTCGCCAGGAATGTTGTCAAATATTACCGTCGAGATGTTAGGTTGGGTTAGGATAGGTTATATTACGTTATTGATGTATATGAAGGTCAAGCGGAGACGTAGAGTCCAACTCGCCAGGAATGTTGTCAAATATTACCGCCGAGATGATAGGTTGGGTTAGGTTAGCTGATATTACGTTATTGATGTATATGAAGGTCAAACGGAGACGTAGAGGCCAACTCGCCAGGAATGTTGTCAAATATTACCGCCGAGATGTTAGGTTGGGTTAGGTTATGTTATATTCCGTTATTGATGTATATAAAGGTCCAACGGAGACGTAGAGGCCAACAAGACAGGAATGTCGTCAAATATTACCGCCGAGATGTTAGATTGGGTTAGGTTAGGTTATATTACGTTATTGACGTATGCAAAGGTCCCACGGAGACGCAGAGGCCAACAAGCCAGGAATGTGATCAAATATTGCCGAAGCTATGTTAGATTGGATTAGGCTAGTTTATATTCTGTTATTTATGTATATAAAGGTCCCACGGAGACGTAGATGTCAACAAGCCAGGAATGTGGTCAAATATTACCGCCGAGATGTTAGATTCGGTTAGGCTAGCTTATATTATGTTATTGATGTATATAAAGGTCCCACGGAGACGTAGAGGCCAACTCGCCAGGAATGTTGTCAAATATTACCGTCGAGATGTTAGGTTGGGTTAGGATAGGTTATATTACGTTATTGATGTATATGAAGGTCAAGCGGAGACGTAGAGTCCAACTCGCCAGGAATGTTGTCAAATATTACCGCCGAGATGATAGGTTGGGTTAGGTTAGGTTATATTACGTTATTGATGTATATGAAGGTCAAACGGAGACGTAGAGGCCAACTCGCCAGGAATGTTGTCAAATATTACCGCCGAGATGTTAGGTTGGGTTAGGTTATGTTATATTCCGTTATTGATGTATATGAAGGTCAAACGGGGACGTAGAGGCCAACTCGCCAGGAATGTTGTCAAATATTACCGCCGAGATTATAGGTTGGGTTAGGTTAGGTGATATTACGTTATTGATGTATATGAAGGTCAAACGGAGACGTAGAGGCCAACTCGCCAGGAATGTTGTCAAATATTACCGCCGAGATGTTAGGTTGGGTTAGGTTAGGTTATATTACGTTATTGATGTTTATGAGGGTTACACGGAGACGTAGAGGCCAACTCGCCAGGAATGTTGTCAAATATTGTAGCCGAGATGTTAGGTTGGGTTAGGTTAGGTTATATTACGTTATTGATGTATATGAGGGCTACACGGAGACGTAGAGGTCAACTCGCCAGGAATGTTGTCAGATATTACCGCCGACATGTTAGGTTGGGTTAGGTTTGGTTATATTACGTTATCGATGTATATAAAGGTCCCACGGATACGGAGAAGCCAACTCGCCACGAATGTTGTCAAATGTTACCGCCGAGATGTTAGGTTGGGTTGGTTAGGTTATATTACGTTATAGATGTATATAAAGGTCCCACGGAGACGTAGAGGCCAACAAAACAGGAATGTTGTCAAATATTACCGCCGAGATGTTAGGTTGCATTAGGTTAGGTGATATTACGTTATTGATGTATATTCAGGTCAAACGGAGACGTAGGGGCCAACTCGCCAGGAATGTTTTCAAATATTACCGCCGAGATGTTAGGTTGGGTTAGGTTAGGTTATATTACGTTATTGATGTATATGAAGGTCAAACGGAGACGTAGAGGCCAACTCGCCAGGAATGTTGTCAAATATTACCGCCGAGATGTTAGGTTGGGTTAGGTTATGTTATATTCCGTTATTGATGTATATGAAGGTCAAACGGGGACGTAGAGGCCAACTCGCCAGGAATGTTGTCAAATATTGTAGCCGAGATGTTAGGTTGGGTTAGGTTAGGTTATATTACGTTATTGATGTATATGAGGGTTACACGGAGACGTAGAGGTCAACTCGCCAGGAATGTTGTTAGATATTACCGCCGACATGTTAGGTTGGGTTAGGTTAGGTTATATTACGTTATTGATGTATATAAAGGTCCCATGGAGACGTAGATGCCAACATGCCAGGAATGTGGTCAAATATTACCGCCAAGATGTTAGATTGGTTTAGGCTAGCTTATATTACGTTATTGATGTATATGAAGGTCAAACGGGGTCGTTGAGGCCAACTCGCAAGGAATGTTGTCAAATATTGTAGCCGAGATGTTAGGTTTGGTTAGGTTAGGTTATATTACGTTATTGATGTATATAAAGGTCCCACGGAGACGTAGAGGCCAACAAGACAGGAATGTCGTCTAATATTACCGCCGAGATGTTAGATTGGGTTAGGTTAGGTTATATTACGTTATTCATGTATATAAAGGTCCCACGGTGACGTAGAGGCCAACTCGCCAGGAATGTTGTCAAATATTACCGCCGAGATGATAGTTTGGGTTAGGTTAGGTGATATTACGTTATTGATGTATATGAAGGTCAAACGGAGACGCAGAGGCCAACTCGCCAGGAATGTTGTCAAATATTACCGCCGAGATGTTAGGTTTGGTTAGGTTAGGTTATATTACGTTATTGATGTATATAAAGGTCCCACGGAGACGTAGAGGCCAACAAGACAGGAATGTCGTCTAATATTACCGCCGAGATGTTAGATTGGGTTAGGTTAGGTTATATTACGTTATTCATGTATATAAAGGTCCCACGGTGACGTAGAGGCCAACTCGCCAGGAATGTTGTCAAATATTACCGCCGAGATGATAGTTTGGGTTAGGTTAGGTGATATTACGTTATTGATGTATATGAAGGTCAAACGGAGACGCAGAGGCCAACTCGCCAGGAATGTTGTCAAATATTACCGCCGAGATGTTAGGTTGGGTTAGGTTAGGTTATATTACGTTATTGATGTATATAAAGGTCCAACGGAGACGTAGAGGCCAACAAGACAGGAATGTCGTCAAATATTACCGCCGAGATGTTAGGTTGGATTAGGTTGGGTGATATTACGTTATTGATGTATATGAAGGTCAAACGGAGACGTAGAGGCCAACTCGCCAGGAATGTTGTCAAATATTACCGCCGAGATGATAGGTTGGGTTAGGATAGGTTATATTACGTTATTGACGTATATGAAGGTCAAACGGATACGGAGAAGCCAACTCGCCACGAATGTTGTCAAATGTTACCGCCGAGATGTTAGGTTGGGTTGGTTAGGTTATATTACGTTATAGATGTATATAAAGGTCCCACGGAGACGTAGAGGCCAACAAGACAGGAATGTCGTCAAATATTACCGCCGAGATGTTAGATTGGGTTAGGTTAGGTTATATTACGTTATTGACGTATGCAAAGGTCCCACGGAGACGCAGAGGCCAACAAGCCAGGAATGTGATCAAATATTGCCGAAGATATGTTAGATTGGATTAGGCTAGTTTATATTCTGTTATTTATGTATATAAAGGTCCCACGGAGACGTAGATGTCAACAAGCCAGGAATGTGGTCAAATATTACCGCCGAGATGTTAGATTCGGTTAGGCTAGCTTATATTATGTTATTGATGTATATAAAGGTCCCACGGAGACGTAGAGGCCAACTCGCCAGGAATGTTGTCAAATATTACCGTCGAGATGTTAGGTTGGGTTAGGATAGGTTATATTACGTTATTGATGTATATGAAGGTCAAGCGGAGACGTAGAGTCCAACTCGCCAGGAATGTTGTCAAATATTACCGCCGAGATGATAGGTTGGGTTAGGTTAGGTTATATTACGTTATTGATGTATATGAAGGTCAAACGGAGACGTAGAGGCCAACTCGCCAGGAATGTTGTCAAATATTACCGCCGAGATGTTAGGTTGGGTTAGGTTATGTTATATTCCGTTATTGATGTATATGAAGGTCAAACGGGGACGTAGAGGCCAACTCGCCAGGAATGTTGTCAAATATTACCGCCGAGATTATAGGTTGGGTTAGGTTAGGTGATATTACGTTATTGATGTATATGAAGGTCAAACGGAGACGTAGAGGCCAACTCGCCAGGAATGTTGTCAAATATTACCGCCGAGATGTTAGGTTGGGTTAGGTTAGGTTATATTACGTTATTGATGTTTATGAGGGTTACACGGAGACGTAGAGGCCAACTCGCCAGGAATGTTGTCAAATATTGTAGCCGAGATGTTAGGTTGGGTTAGGTTAGGTTATATTACGTTATTGATGTATATGAGGGCTACACGGAGACGTAGAGGTCAACTCGCCAGGAATGTTGTCAGATATTACCGCCGACATGTTAGGTTGGGTTAGGTTTGGTTATATTACGTTATCGATGTATATAAAGGTCCCACGGATACGGAGAAGCCAACTCGCCACGAATGTTGTCAAATGTTACCGCCGAGATGTTAGGTTGGGTTGGTTAGGTTATATTACGTTATAGATGTATATAAAGGTCCCACGGAGACGTAGAGGCCAACAAAACAGGAATGTTGTCAAATATTACCGCCGAGATGTTAGGTTGCATTAGGTTAGGTGATATTACGTTATTGATGTATATTCAGGTCAAACGGAGACGTAGGGGCCAACTCGCCAGGAATGTTTTCAAATATTACCGCCGAGATGTTAGGTTGGGTTAGGTTAGGTTATATTACGTTATTGATGTATATGAAGGTCAAACGGAGACGTAGAGGCCAACTCGCCAGGAATGTTGTCAAATATTACCGCCGAGATGTTAGGTTGGGTTAGGTTATGTTATATTCCGTTATTGATGTATATGAAGGTCAAACGGGGACGTAGAGGCCAACTCGCCAGGAATGTTGTCAAATATTGTAGCCGAGATGTTAGGTTGGGTTAGGTTAGGTTATATTACGTTATTGATGTATATGAGGGTTACACGGAGACGTAGAGGTCAACTCGCCAGGAATGTTGTTAGATATTACCGCCGACATGTTAGGTTGGGTTAGGTTAGGTTATATTACGTTATTGATGTATATAAAGGTCCCATGGAGACGTAGATGCCAACATGCCAGGAATGTGGTCAAATATTACCGCCAAGATGTTAGATTGGTTTAGGCTAGCTTATATTACGTTATTGATGTATATGAAGGTCAAACGGGGTCGTTGAGGCCAACTCGCAAGGAATGTTGTCAAATATTGTAGCCGAGATGTTAGGTTTGGTTAGGTTAGGTTATATTACGTTATTGATGTATATAAAGGTCCCACGGAGACGTAGAGGCCAACAAGACAGGAATGTCGTCTAATATTACCGCCGAGATGTTAGATTGGGTTAGGTTAGGTTATATTACGTTATTCATGTATATAAAGGTCCCACGGTGACGTAGAGGCCAACTCGCCAGGAATGTTGTCAAATATTACCGCCGAGATGATAGTTTGGGTTAGGTTAGGTGATATTACGTTATTGATGTATATGAAGGTCAAACGGAGACGCAGAGGCCAACTCGCCAGGAATGTTGTCAAATATTACCGCCGAGATGATAGTTTGGGTTAGGTTAGGTGATATTACGTTATTGATGTATATGAAGGTCAAACGGAGACGCAGAGGCCAACTCGCCAGGAATGTTGTCAAATATTACCGCCGAGATGTTAGGTTGGGTTAGGTTAGGTTATATTACGTTATTGATGTATATAAAGGTCCAACGGAGACGTAGAGGCCAACAAGACAGGAATGTCGTCAAATATTACCGCCGAGATGTTAGATTGGGTTAGGTTAGGTTATATTACGTTATTGACGTATGCAAAGGTCCCACGGAGACGCAGAGGCCAACAAGCCAGGAATGTGATCAAATATTGCCGAAGATATGTTAGATTGGATTAGGCTAGTTTATATTCTGTTATTTATGTATATAAAGGTCCCACGGAGACGTAGATGTCAACAAGCCAGGAATGTGGTCAAATATTACCGCCGAGATGTTAAATTCGGTTAGGCTAGCTTATATTATGTTATTGATGTATATAAAGGTCCCACGGAGACGTAGAGGCCAACTCGCCAGGAATGTTGTCAAATATTACCGTCGAGATGTTAGGTTGGGTTAGGATAGGTTATATTACGTTATTGATGTATATGAAGGTCAAGCGGAGACGTAGAGTCCAACTCGCCAGGAATGTTGTCAAATATTACCGCCGAGATGATAGGTTGGGTTAGGTTAGCTGATATTACGTTATTGATGTATATGAAGGTCAAACGGAGACGTAGAGGCCAACTCGCCAGGAATGTTGTCAAATATTACCGTCGAGATGTTAGGTTGGGTTAGGATAGGTTATATTACGTTATTGATGTATATGAAGGTCAAGCGGAGACGTAGAGTCCAACTCGCCAGGAATGTTGTCAAATATTACCGCCGAGATGATAGGTTGGGTTAGGTTAGCTGATATTACGTTATTGATGTATATGAAGGTCAAACGGAGACGTAGAGGCCAACTCGCCAGGAATGTTGTCAAATATTACCGCCGAGATGTTAGGTTGGGTTAGGTTATGTTATATTCCGTTATTGATGTATATAAAGGTCCAACGGAGACGTAGAGGCCAACAAGACAGGAATGTCGTCAAATATTACCGCCGAGATGTTAGATTGGGTTAGGTTAGGTTATATTACGTTATTGACGTATGCAAAGGTCCCACGGAGACGCAGAGGCCAACAAGCCAGGAATGTGATCAAATATTGCCGAAGCTATGTTAGATTGGATTAGGCTAGTTTATATTCTGTTATTTATGTATATAAAGGTCCCACGGAGACGTAGATGTCAACAAGCCAGGAATGTGGTCAAATATTACCGCCGAGATGTTAGATTCGGTTAGGCTAGCTTATATTATGTTATTGATGTATATAAAGGTCCCACGGAGACGTAGAGGCCAACTCGCCAGGAATGTTGTCAAATATTACCGTCGAGATGTTAGGTTGGGTTAGGATAGGTTATATTACGTTATTGATGTATATGAAGGTCAAGCGGAGACGTAGAGTCCAACTCGCCAGGAATGTTGTCAAATATTACCGCCGAGATGATAGGTTGGGTTAGGTTAGGTTATATTACGTTATTGATGTATATGAAGGTCAAACGGAGACGTAGAGGCCAACTCGCCAGGAATGTTGTCAAATATTACCGCCGAGATGTTAGGTTGGGTTAGGTTATGTTATATTCCGTTATTGATGTATATGAAGGTCAAACGGGGACGTAGAGGCCAACTCGCCAGGAATGTTGTCAAATATTACCGCCGAGATTATAGGTTGGGTTAGGTTAGGTGATATTACGTTATTGATGTATATGAAGGTCAAACGGAGACGTAGAGGCCAACTCGCCAGGAATGTTGTCAAATATTACCGCCGAGATGTTAGGTTGGGTTAGGTTAGGTTATATTACGTTATTGATGTTTATGAGGGTTACACGGAGACGTAGAGGCCAACTCGCCAGGAATGTTGTCAAATATTGTAGCCGAGATGTTAGGTTGGGTTAGGTTAGGTTATATTACGTTATTGATGTATATGAGGGCTACACGGAGACGTAGAGGTCAACTCGCCAGGAATGTTGTCAGATATTACCGCCGACATGTTAGGTTGGGTTAGGTTTGGTTATATTACGTTATCGATGTATATAGAGGTCCCACGGATACGGAGAAGCCAACTCGCCACGAATGTTGTCAAATGTTACCGCCGAGATGTTAGGTTGGGTTGGTTAGGTTATATTACGTTATAGATGTATATAAAGGTCCCACGGAGACGTAGAGGCCAACAAAACAGGAATGTTGTCAAATATTACCGCCGAGATGTTAGGTTGCATTAGGTTAGGTGATATTACGTTATTGATGTATATTCAGGTCAAACGGAGACGTAGGGGCCAACTCGCCAGGAATGTTTTCAAATATTACCGCCGAGATGTTAGGTTGGGTTAGGTTAGGTTATATTACGTTATTGATGTATATGAAGGTCAAACGGAGACGTAGAGGCCAACTCGCCAGGAATGTTGTCAAATATTACCGCCGAGATGTTAGGTTGGGTTAGGTTATGTTATATTCCGTTATTGATGTATATGAAGGTCAAACGGGGACGTAGAGGCCAACTCGCCAGGAATGTTGTCAAATATTGTAGCCGAGATGTTAGGTTGGGTTAGGTTAGGTTATATTACGTTATTTATGTATATGAGGGTTACACGGAGACGTAGAGGTCAACTCGCCAGGAATGTTGTTAGATATTACCGCCGACATGTTAGGTTGGGTTAGGTTAGGTTATATTACGTTATTGATGTATATAAAGGTCCCATGGAGACGTAGATGCCAACATGCCAGGAATGTGGTCAAATATTACCGCCAAGATGTTAGATTGGTTTAGGCTAGCTTATATTACGTTATTGATGTATATGAAGGTCAAACGGGGTCGTTGAGGCCAACTCGCAAGGAATGTTGTCAAATATTGTAGCCGAGATGTTAGGTTTGGTTAGGTTAGGTTATATTACGTTATTGATGTATATAAAGGTCCCACGGAGACGTAGAGGCCAACAAGACAGGAATGTCGTCTAATATTACCGCCGAGATGTTAGATTGGGTTAGGTTAGGTTATATTACGTTATTCATGTATATAAAGGTCCCACGGTGACGTAGAGGCCAACTCGCCAGGAATGTTGTCAAATATTACCGCCGAGATGATAGTTTGGGTTAGGTTAGGTGATATTACGTTATTGATGTATATGAAGGTCAAACGGAGACGCAGAGGCCAACTCGCCAGGAATGTTGTCAAATATTACCGCCGAGATGTTAGGTTTGGTTAGGTTAGGTTATATTACGTTATTGATGTATATAAAGGTCCCACGGAGACGTAGAGGCCAACAAGACAGGAATGTCGTCTAATATTACCGCCGAGATGTTAGATTGGGTTAGGTTAGGTTATATTACGTTATTCATGTATATAAAGGTCCCACGGTGACGTAGAGGCCAACTCGCCAGGAATGTTGTCAAATATTACCGCCGAGATGATAGTTTGGGTTAGGTTAGGTGATATTACGTTATTGATGTATATGAAGGTCAAACGGAGACGCAGAGGCCAACTCGCCAGGAATGTTGTCAAATATTACCGCCGAGATGTTAGGTTGGGTTAGGTTAGGTTATATTACGTTATAGATGTATATAAAGGTCCCACGGAGACGTAGAGGCCAACAAGCCAGGCATGTTGTCAAATATTACCGCCGAGATGTTAGGTTGGATTAGGTTGGGTGATATTACGTTATTGATGTATATGAAGGTCAAACGGAGACGTAGAGGCCAACTCGCCAGGAATGTTGTCAAATATTACCGCCGAGATGTTAGGTTGGGTTAGGATAGGTTATATTACGTTATTGATGTATATGAAGGTCAAGCGGAGACGTAGAGTCCAACTCGCCAGGAATGTTGTCAAATATTACCGCCGAGATGATAGGTTGGGTTAGGTTAGCTGATATTACGTTATTGATGTATATGAAGGTCAAACGGAGACGTAGAGGCCAACTCGCCAGGAATGTTGTCAAATACTACCGCCGAGATGTTAGGTTGGGTTAGGTTAGCTGATATTACGTTATTGATGTATATGAAGGTCAAACGGAGACGTAGAGGCCAACTCGCCAGGAATGTTGTCAAATACTACCGCCGAGATGTTAGGTTGGGTTAGGTTATGTTATATTCCGTTATTGATGTATATGAAGGTCAAACGGGGACGTAGAGGCCAACTCGCCAGGAATGTTGTCAAATATTGTAGCCGAGATGTTAGGTTGGGTTAGGTTAGGTTATATTACGTTATTGATGTATATGAGGGTTACACGGAGACGTAGAGGTCAACTCGCCAGGAATGTTGTCAGATATTACCGCCGACATGTTAGGTTGGGTTACGTTTGGTTATATTACGTTATCGATGTATATAAAGGTCCCACGGATACGGAGAAGCCAACTCGCCACGAATGTTGTCAAATGTTACCGCCGAGATGTTAGGTTGGGTTGGTTAGGTTATATTACGTTATAGATGTATATAAAGGTCCCACGGAGACGTAGAGGCCAACAAGACAGGAATGTTGTCAAATATTACCGCCGAGATGTTAGGTTGGATTAGGTTAGGTGATATTACGTTATTGATGTATATTCAGGTCAAACGGAGACGTAGAGGCCAACTCGCCAGGAATGTTTTCAAATATTACCGCCGAGATGTTAGGTTGGGTTAGGTTAGGTTATATTCCGTTATTGATGTATATGAAGGTCAAACGGGTACGTAGAGGCAAACTCGCCAGGAATGTTGTCAAATATTGTAGCCGAGATGTTAGGCTGGGTTAGGTTAGGTTATATTACGTTATTGATGTATATGAAGGTCAAACGGAGACGTAGAGGCCAACTCGCCAGGAATGTTGTCAAATATTACCGCCGAGATGTTAGGTTGGTTTAGGATAGGTTATATTACGTTATTGATGTATATGAAGGTCAAGCGGAGACGTAGAGTCCAACTCGCCAGGAATGTTGTCAAATATTACCGCCAGGATGTTAGGTTGGGTTAGGTTATGTTATATTACGTTATTGATGTATATAAAGGTCCCACGGTGACGTAGAGGCCAACTCGCCAGGAATGTCGTCAAATATTACCGCCGAGATGATAGGTTGGGTTAGGTTAGGTTATATTACGTTATTGATGTATATGAGGGTTACACGGAGACGTAGAGGTCAACTCGCCAGGAATGTTGTCAGATATTACCGCCGACATGTTAGGTTGGGTTAGGTTTGGTTATATTACGTTATCGATGTATATAAAGGTCCCACGGATACGGAGAAGCCAACTCGCCACGAATGTTGTCAAATGTTACCGCCGAGATGTTAGGTTGGGTTGGTTAGGTTATATTACGTTATAGATGTATATAAAGGTCGCACGGAGACGTAGAGGCCAACAAGACAGGAATGTTGTCAAGTATTGTAGCCGAGATGTTAGGTTGGGTTAGGTTAGGTTATATTACGTTATTGATGTATATAAAGGACCCACGGAGACGTAGAGGCCAACAAGCCAGGAATGTTGTCAAATATTACCGCCGAGATGTTAGATTGGGTTAGGCCAGCTTATATTATGTTATTGATGTATATAAAGGTCAGACGGAGACGTAGAGGCCAACTCGCCAGGAATGTGGTCAAATATTACCGCCGAGATGATAGGTTGGGTTAGGTTAGGTGATATTACGTTATTGATGTATATGAAGGTCAAACGGAGACGTACAGGCCAGCTCGCCAGGAATGTTGTCAAATCTTACGGCCGAGATGTTAGGTTGGGTTAGGTTAGCTTATATTACGTTATTGATGTATATGAAGGTCAAACGGAGACGTAAAGGCCAACTCGCAAGGAATGTTGTCAAATATTACCGCCGAGATGTTAGGTTGGGTTAGGTTAGGTTATATTACGTTATTGATGTATATGAAGGTCAAGCGGAAACGTAGAGGCCAACTCGCCAGGAATGTTGTCAAATCTTACCGCCGAGATGTCAGGTTGGGTTAGGTTGGCTTGTATTACGTTATTGATGTGTATGCAGGTCAAACGGAGACGTAGAGGCCAACTCGCCAGGAATGTTGTCAAATATTACCGCCGAGATGTTAGGTTGGGTTAGGTTAGGTTATATTACGTTATTGATGTATATGAAGGTCAAACGGAGACGTAGAGGCCAACTCGCCAGGAATGTTGTCAAATATTACGGCCGAGATGTTAGGTTGGGTTAGGTTAGGTTATATTACGTTATTGATGTATATAAAGGTCCCATGGAGACGTAGATGCCAACATACCAGGAATGTGGTCAAATATTACCGCCAAGATGTTAGATTGGGTTAGGCTAGCTTATATTACGTTATTGATGTATATGAAGGTCAAACGGGGACGTAGAGGCCAACTCGCACGGAATGTTGTCAAATATTGTAGCCGAGATGTTAGGTTGGATTAGGTTAGGTTATATTACGTTATTGATGTATATAAAGGTCCCACGGAGACGTAGAGGCCAACAAGACAGGAATGTCGTCAAATATTACCGCCGAGATGTTAGATTGGGTTAGGTTAGGTTATATTACGTTATTGACGTATGCAAAGGTCCCACGGAGACGCAGAGGCCAACAAGCCAGGAATGTGATCAAATATTACCGAAGATATGTTAGATTGGCTTAGGCTAGTTTATATTATGTTATTTATGTATATAAAGGTCCCACGGAGACGTAGATGTCAACAAGCCAGGAATGTGGTCAAATATTACCGCCGAGATGTTAGATTGGGTTAGGCTAGCTTATATTATGTTATTGATGTATATGAAGGTCCCACGGAGACGTAGAGGCCAACTCGCCAGGAATGTTGTCAAATATTACCGCCGAAATGTTAGGTTGGGTTAGGTTAGGTTATATCACGTTATTGATGTATATGAAGGTCAAACGGGGACGTAGAGGCCAACTCGCCAGGAATGTTGTCAAATATTGTAGCCGAGATGTTAGGTTGGGTTAGGTTAGGTTATATTACGTTATTGATGTATATAAAGGTCCCACGGTGACGTAGAGGCCAACAAGACAGGAATGTCGTCAAATATTACCGCCGAGATGTTAGATTGGGTTAGGTTAGGTTATATTACGTTATTGACGTATGCAAAGCTCCCACGGAGACGCAGAGGCCAACAAGCCAGGAATGTGGTCAAATATTACCGAAGGGATGTTAGATTGGCTTAGGCTAGTTTATATTATGTTATATATGTATATAAAGGTCCCACGGAGAAGTAGATGCCAACAAGCCAGGAATGTGGTCAAATATTACCGCCGAGATGTTAGATTGGGTTAGGCTAGCTTATATTATGTTATTGATGTATATAAAGGTCCCACGGAGACGTAGAGGCCAACTCGCCAGGAATGTTGTCAAATATTACCGCCGAGATGATAGGTTGGGTTAGGTTAGGTGATATTACGTTATTGATGTATATGAAGGTCAAACGGAGACGTAGAGGCCAACTCGCCAGGAATGTTGTCAAATCTTACGGCCGAGATGTTAGGTTGGGTTAGGTTAGCTTATATTACGTTATTGATGTATATGAAGGTCAAACGGAGACGTAGAGGCCAACTCGCAAGGAATGTTGTCAAATATTACCGCCGAGATGTTAGGTTGGGTTAGGTTAGGTTATATTACGTTATTGATGTATATGAAGGTCAAGCGGAAACGTAGAGGCCAACTCGCCAGGAATGTTGTCAAATCTTACCGCCGAGATGTCAGGTTGGGTTAGGTTAGCTTGTATTACGTTATTGATGTGTATGCAGGTCAAACGGAGACGTAGAGGCCAACTCGCCAGGAATGTTGTCAAATATTACCGCCGAGATGTTAGGTTGGGTTAGGTTAGGTTATATTACGTTATTGATGTATATGAAGGTCAAACGGAGACGTAGAGGCCAACTCGCCAGGAATGTTGTCAAATATTACGGCCGAGATGTTAGGTTGGGTTAGGTTAGGTTATATTACGTTATTGATGTATATAAAGGTCCCATGGAGACGTAGATGCCAACATGCCAGGAATGTGGTCAAATATTACCGCCAAGATGTTAGATTGGGTTAGGCTAGCTTATATTACGTTATTGATGTATATGAAGGTCAAACGGGGACGTAGAGGCCAACTCGCACGGAATGTTGTCAAATATTGTAGCCGAGATGTTAGGTTGGATTAGGTTAGGTTATATTACGTTATTGATGTATATAAAGGTCCCACGGAGACGTAGAGGCCAACAAGACAGGAATGTCCTCAAATATTACCGTCGAGATGTTAGATTGGGTTAGGTTAGGTTATATTACGTTATTGACGTATGCAAAGGTCCCACGGAGACGCAGAGGCCAACAAGCCAGGAATGTGATCAAATATTACCGAAGATATGTTAGATTGGCTTAGGCTAGTTTATATTATGTTATTTATGTATATAAAAGTCCCACGGAGACGTAGATGTCAACAAGCCAGGAATGTGGTCAAACATTACCGCCGAGATGTTAGATTGGGTTAGGCTAGCTTATATTATGTTATTGATGTATATGAAGGTCCCACGGAGAAGTAGAGGCCAACTCGCCAGGAATGTTGTCAAATATTACCGCCGAAATGTTAGGTTGGGTTAGGTTAGGTTATAATACGTTATTGATGTATATGAAGGTCAAACGGGGACGTAGAGGCCAACTCGCCAGGAATGTTGTCAAATATTGTAGCCGAGATGTTAGGTTGGGTTAGGTTAGGTTATATTACGTTATTGATGTATATGAGGGTTACACGGAGACGTAGAGGTCAACTCGACAGGAATGTTGTCAGATATTACCGCCGACATGTTAGGTTGGGTTAGGTTTGGTTATATTACGTTATTGATGTATATAAAGGTCCCACGGATACGGAGAAGCCAACTCGCCACGAATGTTGTCAAATGTTACCGCCGAGATGTTAGGTTGGGTTAGGTTAGGTTATATTACGTTATAGATGTATATAAAGGACCCACGGAGACGTAGAGGCCAACAAGCCAGGAATGTTGTCAAATATTACCGCCGAGATGTTAGGTTGGGAGAGGTTAGCTTGTATTACGTTATTGATGTATATGAAGGTCAAACGGAGACGTGGAGGCCAACTCGCCAGGAATGTTGTCAAATCTTACCGCCGAGATGATAGGTTGGGTTAGGTTAGGTGATATTACGTTATTGATGTATATGAAGGTCAAACGGAGACGTAGAGGCCAACTCGCCAGGAATGTTGTCAAATCTTACGGCCGAGATGTTAGGTTGGGTTAGGTTAGCTTATATTACGTTATTGATGTATATGAAGGTCAAACGGAGACGTAGAGGCCAACTCGCAAGGAATGTTGTCAAATATTACCGCCGAGATGTTAGGTTGGGTTAGGTTAGGTTATATTACGTTATTGATGTATATGAAGGTCAAGCGGAAACGTAGAGGCCAACTCGCCAGGAATGTTGTCAAATCTTACCGCCGAGATGTCAGGTTGGGTTAGGTTAGCTTGTATTACGTTATTGATGTGTATGCAGGTCAAACGGAGACGTAGAGGCCAACTCGCCAGGAATGTTGTCAAATATTACCGCCGAGATGTTAGGTTGGGTTAGGTTAGGTTATATTACGTTATTGATGTATATGAAGGTCAAACGTAGACGTAGAGGCCAACTCGCCAGGAATGTTGTCAAATATTACCGCCGAGATGTTAGGTTGGGTTAGGTTAGGTTATATTACGTTATTGATGTATATAAAGGTCCCATGGAGACGTAGATGCCAACATGCCAGGAATGTGGTCAAATATTACCGCCAAGATGTTAGATTGGGTTAGGCTAGCTTATATTACGTTATTGATGTATATGAAGGTCAAACGGGGACGTAGAGGCCAACTCGCACGGAATGTTGTCAAATATTGTAGCCGAGATGTTAGGTTGGATTAGGTTAGGTTATATTACGTTATTGATGTATATAAAGGTCCCACGGAGACGTAGAGGCCAACAAGACAGGAATGTCCTCAAATATTACCGTCGAGATGTTAGATTGGGTTAGGTTAGGTTATATTACGTTATTGACGTATGCAAAGGTCCCACGGAGACGCAGAGGCCAACAAGCCAGGAATGTGATCAAATATTACCGAAGATATGTTAGATTGGCTTAGGCTAGTTTATATTATGTTATTTATGTATATAAAAGTCCCACGGAGACGTAGATGTCAACAAGCCAGGAATGTGGTCAAACATTACCGCCGAGATGTTAGATTGGGTTAGGCTAGCTTATATTATGTTATTGATGTATATGAAGGTCCCA
The DNA here is from genome assembly GCA_963969225.1 of Xylocopa violacea. Lineage (NCBI taxonomy): Eukaryota > Metazoa > Arthropoda > Insecta > Hymenoptera > Apidae > Xylocopa > Xylocopa violacea. The sequence continues at coordinate 4,018,174 of CAXAJV010000836.1, read as the reverse complement.
CGGAGAAGTAGAGGCCAACTCGCCAGGAATGTTGTCAAATATTACCGCCGAAATGTTAGGTTGGGTTAGGTTAGGTTATATTACGTTATTGATGTATATGAAGGTCAAACGGGGACGTAGAGGCCAACTCGCCAGGAATGTTGTCAAATATTGTAGCCGAGATGTTAGGTTGGGTTAGGTTAGGTTATATTACGTTATTGATGTATATGAGGGTTACACGGAGACGTAGAGGTCAACTCGACAGGAATGTTGTCAGATATTACCGCCGACATGTTAGGTTGGGTTAGGTTTGGTTATATTACGTTATTGATGTATATAAAGGTCCCACGGATACGGAGAAGCCAACTCGCCACGAATGTTGTCAAATGTTACCGCCGAGATGTTAGGTTGGGTTAGGTTAGGTTATATTACGTTATAGATGTATATAAAGGACCCACGGAGACGTAGAGGCCAACAAGCCAGGAATGTTGTCAAATATTACCGCCGAGATGTTAGGTTGGGAGAGGTTAGCTTGTATTACGTTATTGATGTATATGAAGGTCAAACGGAGACGTGGAGGCCAACTCGCCAGGAATGTTGTCAAATCTTACCGCCGAGATGTTAGGTTGGGTTAGGTTAGCTTATATTACGTTATTGATGTATATGAAGGTCAAACGGAGACGTAGAGGCCAACTCGCAAGGAATGTTGTCAAATATTACCGCCGAGATGTTAGGTTGGGTTAGGTTAGGTTATATTACGTTATTGATGTATATAAAGGTCCCATGGAGACGTAGATGCCAACATGCCAGGAATGTGGTCAAATATTACCGCCAAGATGTTAGATTGGCTTAGGCTAGTTTATATTATGTTATATATGTATATAAAGGTCCCACGGAGAAGTAGATGCCAACAAGCCAGGAATGTGGTCAAATATTACCGCCGAGATGTTAGATTGGGTTAGGCGAGCTTATATTATGTTATTGATGTATATAAAGGTCCCACGGAGACGTAGAGGCCAACTCGCCAGGAATGTTGTCAAATATTACCGCCGAGATGATAGGTTGGGTTAGGTTAGGTGATATTACGTTATTGATGTATATGAAGGTCAAACGGAGACGTAGAGGCCAACTCGCCAGGAATGTTGTCAAATCTTACGGCCGAGATGTTAGGTTGGGTTAGGTTAGCTTATATTACGTTATTGATGTATATGAAGGTCAAACGGAGACGTAGAGGCCAACTCGCAAGGAATGTTGTCAAATATTACCGCCGAGATGTTAGGTTGGGTTAGGTTAGGTTATATTACGTTATTGATGTATATAAAGGTCCCATGGAGACGTAGATGCCAACATGCCAGGAATGTGGTCAAATATTACCGCCAAGATGTTAGATTGGGTTAGGCTAGCTTATATTACGTTATTGATGTATATGAAGGTCAAACGGGGACGTAGAGGCCAACTCGCACGGAATGTTGTCAAATATTGTAGCCGAGATGTTAGGTTGGATTAGGTTAGGTTATATTACGTTATTGATGTATATAAAGGTCCCACGGAGACGTAGAGGCCAACAAGACAGGAATGTCGTCAAATATTACCGCCGAGATGTTAGATTGGGTTAGGTTAGGTTATATTACGTTATTGACGTATGCAAAGGTCCCACGGAGACGCAGAGGCCAACAAGCCAGGAATGTGATCAAATATTACCGAAGATATGTTAGATTGGATTAGGCTAGTTTATATTACGTTATTTATGTATATAAAGGTCCCACGATGACGTAGATGTCAACAAGCCAGGAATGTGGTCAAATATTACCGCCGAGATGTTAGATTGGGTTAGGCTAGCTTATATTATGTTATTGATGTATATAAAGGTCCCACGGAGACGTAGAGGCCAACTCGCCAGGAATGTGGTCAAATATTACCGCCGAGATGATAGGTTGGGTTAGGTTAGGTGATATTACGTTATTGATGTATATGAAGGTCAAACGGAGACGTACAGGCCAGCTCGCCAGGAATGTTGTCAAATCTTACGGCCGAGATGTTAGGTTGGGTTAGGTTAGCTTATATTACGTTATTGATGTATATGAAGGTCAAACGGAGACGTAAAGGCCAACTCGCAAGGAATGTTGTCAAATATTACCGCCGAGATGTTAGGTTGGGTTAGGTTAGGTTATATTACGTTATTGATGTATATGAAGGTCAAGCGGAAACGTAGAGGCCAACTCGCCAGGAATGTTGTCAAATCTTACCGCCGAGATGTCAGGTTGGGTTAGGTTGGCTTGTATTACGTTATTGATGTGTATGCAGGTCAAACGGAGACGTAGAGGCCAACTCGCCAGGAATGTTGTCAAATATTACCGCCGAGATGTTAGGTTGGGTTAGGTTAGGTTATATTACGTTATTGATGTATATAAAGGTCCCATGGAGACGTAGATGCCAACATGCCAGGAATGTGGTCAAATATTACCGCCAAGATGTTAGATTGGGTTAGGCTAGCTTATATTACGTTATTGATGTATATGAAGGTCAAACGGGGACGTAGAGGCCAACTCGCACGGAATGTTGTCAAATATTGTAGCCGAGATGTTAGGTTGGATTAGGTTAGGTTATATTACGTTACTGATGTATATAAAGGTCAAACGGGGACGTAGAGGCCAACTCGCCAGGAATGTTGTCAAATATTGTAGCCGAGATGTTAGGTTGGGTTAGGTTAGGTTATATTACGTTATTGATGTATATGAGGGTTACACGGAGACGTAGAGGTCAACTCGACAGGAATGTTGTCAGATATTACCGCCGACATGTTAGGTTGGGTTAGGTTTGGTTATATTACGTTATTGATGTATATACAGGTCCCACGGATACGGAGAAGCCAACTCGCCACGAATGTTGTCAAATGTTACCGCCGAGATGTTAGGTTGGGTTAGGTTAGCTTATATTACGTTATTGATGTATATGAAGGTCAAACGGAGACGTGGAGGCCAACTCGCCAGGAATGTTGTCAAATCTTACCGCCGAGATGTTAGCTTGGGTTAGGTTAGCTTATATTACGTTATTGATGTATATGAAGGTCAAACGGAGACGTAGAGGCCAACTCGCAAGGAATGTTGTCAAATATTACCGCCGAGATGTTAGGTTGGGTTAGGTCAGGTTATATTACGTTATTGATGTATATAAAGGTCCCATGGAGACGTAGATGCCAACATGCCAGGAATGTGGTCAAATATTACCGCCAAGATGTTAGATTGGCTTAGGCTAGTTTATATTATGTTATATATGTATATAAAGGTCCCACGGAGAAGTAGATGCCAACAAGCCAGGAATGTGGTCAAATATTACCGCCGAGATGTTAGATTGGGTTAGGCGAGCTTATATTATGTTATTGATGTATATAAAGGTCCCACGGAGACGTAGAGGCCAACTCGCCAGGAATGTTGTCAAATATTACCGCCGAGATGATAGGTTGGGTTAGGTTAGGTGATATTACGTTATTGATGTATATGAAGGTCAAACGGAGACGTAGAGGCCAACTCGCCAGGAATGTTGTCAAATCTTACGGCCGAGATGTTAGGTTGGGTTAGGTTAGCTTATATTACGTTATTGATGTATATGAAGGTCAAACGGAGACGTAGAGGCCAACTCGCAAGGAATGTTGTCAAATATTACCGCCGAGATGTTAGGTTGGGTTAGGTTAGGTTATATTACGTTATTGATGTATATAAAGGTCCCATGGAGACGTAGATGCCAACATGCCAGGAATGTGGTCAAATATTACCGCCAAGATGTTAGATTGGGTTAGGCTAGCTTATATTACGTTATTGATGTATATGAAGGTCAAACGGGGACGTAGAGGCCAACTCGCACGGAATGTTGTCAAATATTGTAGCCGAGATGTTAGGTTGGATTAGGTTAGGTTATATTACGTTATTGATGTATATAAAGGTCCCACGGAGACGTAGAGGCCAACAAGACAGGAATGTCGTCAAATATTACCGCCGAGATGATAGGTTGGGTTAGGTTAGGTGATATTACGTTATTGATGTATATGAAGGTCAAACGGAGACGTAGAGGCCAACTCGCCAGGAATGTTGTCAAATCTTACGGCCGAGATGTTAGGTTGGGTTAGGTTAGCTTATATTACGTTATTGATGTATATGAAGATCAAACGGAGACGTAGAGGCCAACTCGCCAGGAATGTTGTCAAATATTACCGCCGAGATGTTAGGTTGTGTTAGGTTAGCTTATGTTACGTTATTGATGTATATGAAGGTCAAACGGAGACGCAGAGGCCAACTCGCCAGGAATGTTGTCAAATATTACCGCCGAGATGTTAGGTTGGGTTAGGTTAGGTTATATTACGTTATTGATGTATATAAGGGTCCCAAGGAGACGGAGATGCCAACTCGCCAGGAATGTTGTCAAATATTACCGCCGAGATGATAGGTTGGGTTAGGTTACGTTATATTACGTTATTGATGTATATGAGGGTTACACGGAGACGTAGATTCCAACTCGCCAGGAATGTTGTCAAATATTACCTCCGAGATGTTAGGTTGGGTTAGGTTTGGTTATATTACGTTATTGATGTATATAAGGGTCCCACGGAGACGGAGATGCCAACTGCCCAGGAATGTTATAATTATTACCGCCGAGATGTTAGGTTGGGTTAGGTTACGTTATATTGCGTTATTGATGTATATAAGGGTCCCACGTAGACGTAGAGGCCAACTCACCAGGAATGTTGTCAAATATTACCGCCGAGATGTTAGGTTGGGTTAGGTTACGTTATATTACGTTATTGATGTATATGAAGGTCAAACGGAGACGCAGAGGCCAACTCGCCAGGAATGTTGTCAAATATTACAGCCGAGATGTTAGGTTGGATTAGGTTAGGTTATATTACGTTATTGATGTATATAAATGTCCCACGGAGGCGCAGAGGCCAACAAGCCAGGAATGTGGTCAAATATTACCACCGAGATGTTAGGTTGGGTTAGGTTAGGTTATATTACGTTATTGATGTATATAAGGGTCCCAAGGAGACGGAGATGCCAACTCGCCAGGAATGTTGTCAAATATTACCGCCGAGATGATAGGTTGGGTTAGGTTACGTTATATTACATTATTGATGTATATAAGGGTCCCACGGAGACGGAGAAGCCAACTCGCCAGGAATGTTGTCAAATATTACCGCCGAGATGATAGGTTGGGTTAGGTTACGTTATATTACGTTATTGATGTATATAAGGGTCCCACGTAGACGTAGAGGCCAACTCACCAGGAATGTTGTCAAATATTACCGCCGAGATGTTAGGTTGGGTTAGGTTAGGTTATATTACGTTATTGATGTATATAAAGGTCCCAGGGAGACGTAGATGCCAACTCGCCAGGAATGTTGTCAAATATTACCGCGGACATGTTAGATTGGGTTAGGTTAGGTTATATTACGTTATTAATGTATATAAGGGTCCCACGGAGACGGAGAAGCCAACTCGCCAGGAATGTTGTCAAATATTACCGCCGACATGTTAGGTTGTGTTAGGTTAGCTTATGTTACGTTACTGATGTATATGAAGGTCAAACGGAGACGTAGAAGCCAACTCGCCAGGAATGTTGTCAAATATTACCGCCGAGATGTTAGGTTGGGTTAGGTTACGTTATATTACGTTATTGATGTATATAAGGGTCCCACGGAGACGGAGAAGCCAACTCGCCAGGAATGTTGTCAAATATTACCGCCGAGATGTTAGGTTGTGTTAGGTTAGCTTATGTTACGTTATTGATGTATATGAAGGTCAAACGGAGACGCAGAGGCCAACTCGCCAGGAATGTTGTCGAATACTACCGCCGAGATGTTAGGTTGGATTAGGTTAGGTTATATTACGTTACAGATGTATCTAAGGGTCCCACGGAGACGTAGAGGCCAACAAGCCAGGAATGTAATCAAATATTAGCGCCGAGGTGTTAGATTGGGTTAGGTTAGGTTATATTACGTTATTGATGTATATGAAAGTCAAACGGAGGCGTAGAGGCCAACTCGCCAGGAATGTAGTCAAATATTACCGCCGAGATGTTAGGTTGGGTTAGGTTAGGTTATATTACGTTATTGATGTATATAAGGGTCCCAAGGAGACGGAGATGGCAACTCCCCAGGAATGTTGTCAAGTATTACCGCCGAGATGTTAGGTTGGGTTAGGTTAGGTTATATTACGTTATTGATGTATACAAAGGTCCCAGGGAGACGTAGATGCCAACTCGCCAGGAATGTTGTCAAATATTACCGCCGAGATGTTAGGTTGGGTTAGGTTAGGTTATATTACGTTATTGATGTATATAAAGGTCCCAGGGAGACGTAGATACCAACTCGCCAGGAATGTTGTCAAATATTACCGCGGACATGTTAGATTGGGTTAGGTTAGGTTATATTACGTTATTGATGTATATAAGGGTCCCACGGAGACGGAGAAGCCAACTCGCCAGGAATGTTGTCAAATATTACCGCCGAGATGTTAGGTTGTGTTAGGTTAGCTTATGTTACGTTATTGATGTATATGAAGGTCAAACGGAGACGCAGAGGCCAACTCGCCAGGAATGTTGTCAAATATTACAGCCGAGATGTTAGGTTGGATTAGGTTAGGTTATATTACGTTACAGATGTATCTAAGGGTCCCACGGAGACGTAGAGGCCAACAAGCCAGGAATGTAATCAAATATTAGCGCCGAGGTGTTAGATTGGGTAAGGTTAGGTTATATTACGTTATTGATGTATATAAGGGTCCCACGTAGACTTAGAGGCCAACTCACCAGGAATGTTGTCAAATATTACCGCCGAGATGTTAGGTTGGGTTAGGTTAGGTTATATTACGTTATTGATGTATATAAAGGTCCTAGGGAGACGTAGATGCCAACTCGCCAGGAATGTTGTCAAATATTACCGCGGACATGTTAGATTGGGTTAGGTTAGGTTATATTACGTTATTGATGTATATAAGGGTCCCACGGAGACGGAGAAGCCAACTCGCCAGGAATGTTGTCAAATATTACCGCCGAGATGTTAGGTTGGGTTAGGTTACGTTATATTACGTTATTGATGTATATAAGGGTCCCACGGAGACGGAGAAGCCAACTCGCCAGGAATGTTGTCAAATATTACCGCCATGATGTTAGGTTGGGTTAGGTTACGTTATATTACGTTATTGATGTATATGAAGGTCAAACGGAGACGTAGAAGCCAACTCGCCAGGAATGTTGTCAAATATTACCGCCGAGATGTTAGGTTGTGTTAGGTTATCTTATGTTACGTTATTGATGTATATGAAGGTCAAACGGAGACGCAGAGGCCAACTCGCCAGGAATGTTGTCAAATATTACCGCCGAGATGTTAGGTTGGGTTAGGTTAGGTTATATTACGTTATTGATGTATATGAGGGTTACACGGAGACGTAGATTCCAACTCGCCAGGAATGTTGTCAAATATTACCGCCGAGATGTTAGGTTGGGTTAGGTTTGGTTATATTACGTTATTGATGTATATAAGGGTCCCACGGAGACGGAGATGCCAACTGCCCAGGAATGTTGTAATTATTACCGCCGAGATGTTAGGTTGGGTTAGGTTAGGTTATATTGCGTTATTGATGTATATAAGGGTCCCACGTAGACTTAGAGGCCAACTCACCAGGAATGTTGTCAAATATTACCGCCGAGATGTTAGGTTGGGTTAGGTTAGGTTATATTACGTTATTGATGTATATAAAGGTCCTAGGGAGACGTAGATGCCAACTCGCCAGGAATGTTGTCAAATATTACCGCGGACATGTTAGATTGGGTTAGGTTAGGTTATATTACGTTATTGATGTATATAAGGGTCCCACGGAGACGGAGAAGCCAACTCGCCAGGAATGTTGTCAAATATTACCGCCGAGATGTTAGGTTGTGTTAGGTTAGCTTATGTTACGTTATTGATGTATATGAAGGTCAAACGGAGACGCAGAGGCCAACTCGCCAGGAATGTTGTCAAATATTACCGCCGAGATGTTAGGTTGGGTTAGGTTACGTTATATTACGTTATTGATGTATATAAGGGTCCCACGGAGACGGAGAAGCCAACTCGCCAGGAATGTTGTCAAATATTACCGCCGAGATGTTAGGTTGGGTTAGGTTACGTTATATTACGTTATTGATGTATATGAAGGTCAAACGGAGACGTAGAAGCCAACTCGCCAGGAATGTTGTCAAATATTACCGCCGAGATGTTAGGTTGGGTTAGGTTACGTTATATTACGTTATTGATGTATATAAGGGTCCCACGGAGACGGAGAAGCCAACTCGCCAGGAATGTTGTCAAATATTACCGCCGAGATGTTAGGTTGTGTTAGGTTAGCTTATGTTACGTTATTGATGTATATGAAGGTCAAACGGAGACGCAGAGGCCAACTCGCCAGGAATGTTGTCAAATACTACCGCCGAGATGTTAGGTTGGATTAGGTTAGGTTATATTACGTTACAGATGTATCTAAGGGTCCCACGGAGACGTAGAGGCCAACAAGCCAGGAATGTAATCAAATATTAGCGCCGAGGTGTTAGATTGGGTAAGGTTAGGTTATATTACGTTATTGATGTATATGAAAGTCAAACGGAGGCGTAGAGGCCAACTCGCCAGGAATGTAGTCAAATATTACCGCCGAGATGTTAGGTTGGGTTAGGTTAGGTTATATTACGTTATTGATGTATATAAAGGTCCCAGGGAGACGTAGATACCAACTCGCCAGGAATGTTGTCAAATATTACCGCGGACATGTTAGATTGGGTTAGGTTAGGTTATATTACGTTATTGATGTATATAAGGGTCCCACGGAGACGGAGAAGCCAACTCGCCAGGAATGTTGTCAAATATTACCGCCGAGATGTTAGGTTGTGTTAGGTTAGCTTATGTTACGTTATTGATGTATATGAAGGTCAAACGGAGACGCAGAGGCCAACTCGCCAGGAATGTTGTCAAATATTACAGCCGAGATGTTAGGTTGGATTAGGTTAGGTTATATTACGTTACAGATGTATCTAAGGGTCCCACGGAGACGTAGAGGCCAACAAGCCAGGAATGTAATCAAATATTAGCGCGGACATGTTAGATTGGGTTAGGTTAGGTTATATTACGTTATTGATGTATATAAGGGTCCCAAGGAGACGGAGATGGCAACTCCCCAGGAATGTTGTCAAGTATTACCGCCGAGATGTTAGGTTGGGTTAGGTTGGGTTATATTACGTTATTGATGTATACAAAGGTCCCAGGGAGACGTAGATGCCAACTCGCCAGGAATGTTGTCAAATATTACCGCCGAGATGTTAGGTTGGGTTAGGTTAGGTTATATTACGTTATTGATGTATATAAAGGTCCCAGGGAGACGTAGATACCAACTCGCCAGGAATGTTGTCAAATATTACCGCGGACATGTTAGATTGGGTTAGGTTAGGTTATATTACGTTATTGATGTATATAAGGGTCCCACGGAGACGGAGAAGCCAACTCGCCAGGAATGTTGTCAAATATTACCGCCGAGATGTTAGGTTGTGTTAGGTTAGCTTATGTTACGTTATTGATGTATATGAAGGTCAAACGGAGACGCAGAGGCCAACTCGCCAGGAATGTTGTCAAATATTACAGCCGAGATGTTAGGTTGGATTAGGTTAGGTTATATTACGTTACAGATGTATCTAAGGGTCCCACGGAGACGTAGAGGCCAACAAGCCAGGAATGTAATCAAATATTAGCGCCGAGGTGTTAGATTGGGTAAGGTTAGGTTATATTACGTTATTGATGTATATAAGGGTCCCACGTAGACTTAGAGGCCAACTCACCAGGAATGTTGTCAAATATTACCGCCGAGATGTTAGGTTGGGTTAGGTTAGGTTATATTACGTTATTGATGTATATAAAGGTCCTAGGGAGACGTAGATGCCAACTCGCCAGGAATGTTGTCAAATATTACCGCGGACATGTTAGATTGGGTTAGGTTAGGTTATATTACGTTATTGATGTATATAAGGGTCCCACGGAGACGGAGAAGCCAACTCGCCAGGAATGTTGTCAAATATTACCGCCGAGATGTTAGGTTGGGTTAGGTTACGTTATATTACGTTATTGATGTATATAAGGGTCCCACGGAGACGGAGAAGCCAACTCGCCAGGAATGTTGTCAAATATTACCGCCGAGATGTTAGGTTGGGTTAGGTTACGTTATATTACGTTATTGATGTATATGAAGGTCAAACGGAGACGTAGAAGGCAACTCGCCAGGAATGTTGTCAAATATTACCGCCGAGATGTTAGGTTGGGTTAGGTTACGTTATATTACGTTATTGATGTATATGAAGGTCAAACGGAGACGTAGAAGCCAACTCGACAGGAATGTTGTCAAATATTACCGCCGAGATGTTAGGTTGTGTTAGGTTAGCTTATGTTACGTTATTGATGTATATGAAGGTCAAACGGAGACGCAGAGGCCAACTAGCCTGGAATGTTGTCAAATATTACAGCCGAGATGTTAGGTTGGATTAGGTTAGGTTATATTACGTTATTGATGTATATAAATGTCCCACGGAGACGCAGAGGCCAACAAGCCAGGAATGTGGTCAAATATTACCACCGAGATGTTAGGTTGGGTTAGGTTAGGTTATATTACGTTATTGATGTATATGAGGGTTACACGGAGACGTAGATTCCAACTCGCCAGGAATGTTGTCAAATATTACCGCCGAGATGTTAGGTTGGGTTAGGTTTGGTTATATTACGTTATTGATGTATATAAGGGTCCCACGGAGACGGAGATGCCAACTGCCCAGGAATGTTGTAATTATTACCGCCGAGATGTTAGGTTGGGTTAGGTTAGGTTATATTGCGTTATTGATGTATATAAGGGTCCCACGTAGACGTAGAGGCCAACTCACCAGGAATGTTGTCAAATATTACCGCCGAGATGTTAGGTTGGGTTAGGTTAGGTTATATTACGTTATTGGTGTATATAAAGGTCCCAGGGAGACGTAGATGCCAACTCGCCAGGAATGTTGTCAAATATTACCGCCGAGATGATAGGTTGGGTTAGGTTACGTTATAATACGTTATTGATGTATATGAGGGTTACACGGAGACGTAGATTCCAACTCGCCAGGAATGTTGTCAAATATTACCGCCGAGATGTTAGGTTGGATTAGGTTAGGTTATATTACGTTACAGATGTATCTAAGGGTCCCACGGAGACGTAGAGGCCAACAAGCCAGGAATGTAATCAAATATTAGCGCCGAGGTGTTAGATTGGGTAAGGTTAGGTTATATTACGTTATTGATGTATATGAAAGTCAAACGGAGGCGTAGAGGCCAACTCGCCAGGAATGTAGTCAAATATTACCGCCGAGATGTTAGGTTGGGTTAGGTTAGGTTATATTACGTTATTGATGTATATAAGGGTCCCAAGGAGACGGAGATGGCAACTCCCCAGGAATGTTGTCAAATATTACCGCCGAGATGATAGGTTGGGTTAGGTTACGTTATATTACGTTATTGATGTATATGAGGTTTACACGGAGACGTAGATTCCAACTCGCCAGGAATGTTGTCAAATATTACCGCCGAGATGTTAGGTTGGGTTAGGTTTGGTTATATTACGTTATTGATGTATATAAGGGTCCCACGGAGACGGAGATGCCAACTGCCCAGGAATGTTGTAATTATTACCGCCGAGATGTTAGATTGGGTTAGGTTAGGTTATATTGCGTTATTGATGTATATAAGGGTCCCACGGAGACGGAGAAGCCAACTCGCCAGGAATGTTGTCAATTATTACCGCCGAGATGTTAGGTTGGGTTAGGTTACGTTATATTACGTTATTGATGTATATAAGGGTCCCACGGAGACGGAGAGGCCAACTGCCCAGGAATGTTGTAATTATTACCGCCGAGATGTTAGGTTGGGTTAGGTTAGGTTATATTGCGTTATTGATGTATATAAGGGTCCCACGTAGACGTAGAGGCCAACTCACCAGGAATGTTGTCAAATATTACCGCCGAGATGTTAGGTTGGGTTAGGTTAGGTTATATTACGTTATTGATGTATATAAAGGTCCCAGGGAGACGCAGAGGCCAACTCGCCAGGAATGTTGTCAAATATTACCGCCGAGATGTTAGGTTGGGTTAGGTTACGTTATATTACGTTATTGATGTATATAAGGGTCCCACGGAGACGGAGAAGCCAACTCGCCAGGAATGTTGTCAAATATTACCGCCGAGATGTTAGGTTGGTTTAGGTTACGTTATATTACGTTATTGATGTATATAAAGGTCCCACGGAGACGGAGAAGCCAACTCGCCAGGAATGTTGTCAAATATTACCGCCGAGATGTTAGGTTGTGTTAGGTTAGCTTATGTTACGTTATTGATGTATATGAAGGTCAAACGGAGACGCAGAGGCCAACTCGCCAGGAATGTTGTCAAATATTACCGCCGAGATGTTAGGTTGGATTAGGTTAGGTTATATTACGTTACAGATGTATCTAAGGGTCCCACGGAGACGTAGAGGCCAACAAGCCAGGAATGTAATCAAATATTAGCGCCGAGGTGTTAGATTGGGTAAGGTTAGGTTATATTACGTTATTGATGTATATGAAAGTCAAACGGAGGCGTAGAGGCCAACTCGCCAGGAATGTAGTCAAATATTACCGCCGAGATGTTAGGTTGGGTTAGGTTAGGTTATATTACGTTATTGATGTATATAAGGGTCCCAAGGAGACGGAGATGGCAACTCCCCAGGAATGTTGTCAAATATTACCGCCGAGATGATAGGTTGGGTTAGGTTACGTTATAATACGTTATTGATGTATATGAGGGTTACACGGAGACGTAGATTCCAACTCGCCAGGAATGTTGTCAAATATTACCGCCGAGATGTTAGGTTGTGTTAGGTTATCTTATGTTACGTTATTGATGTATATGAAGGTCAAACGGAGACGCAGAGGCCAACTCGCCAGGAATGTTGTCAAATATTACCGCCGAGATGTTAGGTTGGGTTAGGTTAGGTTATATTACGTTATTGATGTATATGAGGGTTACACGGAGACGTAGATTCCAACTCGCCAGGAATGTTGTCAAATATTACCGCCGAGATGTTAGGTTGGGTTAGGTTTGGTTATATTACGTTATTGATGTATATAAGGGTCCCACGGAGACGGAGATGCCAACTGCCCAGGAATGTTGTAATTATTACCGCCGAGATGTTAGGTTGGGTTAGGTTAGGTTATATTGCGTTATTGATGTATATAAGGGTCCCACGTAGACTTAGAGGCCAACTCACCAGGAATGTTGTCAAATATTACCGCCGAGATGTTAGGTTGGGTTAGGTTAGGTTATATTACGTTATTGATGTATATAAAGGTCCTAGGGAGACGTAGATGCCAACTCGCCAGGAATGTTGTCAAATATTACCGCGGACATGTTAGATTGGGTTAGGTTAGGTTATATTACGTTATTGATGTATATAAGGGTCCCACGGAGACGGAGAAGCCAACTCGCCAGGAATGTTGTCAAATATTACCGCCGAGATGTTAGGTTGTGTTAGGTTAGCTTATGTTACGTTATTGATGTATATGAAGGTCAAACGGAGACGCAGAGGCCAACTCGCCAGGAATGTTGTCAAATATTACCGCCGAGATGTTAGGTTGGGTTAGGTTACGTTATATTACGTTATTGATGTATATAAGGGTCCCACGGAGACGGAGAAGCCAACTCGCCAGGAATGTTGTCAAATATTACCGCCGAGATGTTAGGTTGGGTTAGGTTACGTTATATTACGTTATTGATGTATATGAAGGTCAAACGGAGACGTAGAAGCCAACTCGCCAGGAATGTTGTCAAATATTACCGCCGAGATGTTAGGTTGGGTTAGGTTACGTTATATTACGTTATTGATGTATATAAGGGTCCCACGGAGACGGAGAAGCCAACTCGCCAGGAATGTTGTCAAATATTACCGCCGAGATGTTAGGTTGTGTTAGGTTAGCTTATGTTACGTTATTGATGTATATGAAGGTCAAACGGAGACGCAGAGGCCAACTCGCCAGGAATGTTGTCAAATACTACCGCCGAGATGTTAGGTTGGATTAGGTTAGGTTATATTACGTTACAGATGTATCTAAGGGTCCCACGGAGACGTAGAGGCCAACAAGCCAGGAATGTAATCAAATATTAGCGCCGAGGTGTTAGATTGGGTAAGGTTAGGTTATATTACGTTATTGATGTATATGAAAGTCAAACGGAGGCGTAGAGGCCAACTCGCCAGGAATGTAGTCAAATATTACCGCCGAGATGTTAGGTTGGGTTAGGTTAGGTTATATTACGTTATTGATGTATATAAAGGTCCCAGGGAGACGTAGATACCAACTCGCCAGGAATGTTGTCAAATATTACCGCGGACATGTTAGATTGGGTTAGGTTAGGTTATATTACGTTATTGATGTATATAAGGGTCCCACGGAGACGGAGAAGCCAACTCGCCAGGAATGTTGTCAAATATTACCGCCGAGATGTTAGGTTGTGTTAGGTTAGCTTATGTTACGTTATTGATGTATATGAAGGTCAAACGGAGACGCAGAGGCCAACTCGCCAGGAATGTTGTCAAATATTACAGCCGAGATGTTAGGTTGGATTAGGTTAGGTTATATTACGTTACAGATGTATCTAAGGGTCCCACGGAGACGTAGAGGCCAACAAGCCAGGAATGTAATCAAATATTAGCGCGGACATGTTAGATTGGGTTAGGTTAGGTTATATTACGTTATTGATGTATATAAGGGTCCCACGGAGACGGAGAAGCCAACTCGCCAGGAATGTTGTCAAATATTACCGCCGAGATGTTAGGTTGGGTTAGGTTACGTTATATTACGTTATTGATGTATATAAGGGTCCCACGGAGACGGAGAAGCCAACTCGCCAGGAATGTTGTCAAATATTACCGCCATGATGTTAGGTTGGGTTAGGTTACGTTATATTACGTTATTGATCTATATGAAGGTCAAACGGAGACGTAGAAGCCAACTCGCCAGGAATGTTGTCAAATATTACCGCCGAGATGTTAGGTTGTGTTAGGTTATCTTATGTTACGTTATTGATGTATATGAAGGTCAAACGGAGACGCAGAGGCCAACTCGCCAGGAATGTTGTCAAATATTACCGCCGAGATGTTAGGTTGGGTTAGGTTAGGTTATATTACGTTATTGATGTATATGAGGGTTACACGGAGACGTAGATTCCAACTCGCCAGGAATGTTGTCAAATATTACCGCCGAGATGTTAGGTTGGGTTAGGTTTGGTTATATTACGTTATTGATGTATATAAGGGTCCCACGGAGACGGAGATGCCAACTGCCCAGGAATGTTGTAATTATTACCGCCGAGATGTTAGGTTGGGTTAGGTTAGGTTATATTGCGTTATTGATGTATATAAGGGTCCCACGTAGACTTAGAGGCCAACTCACCAGGAATGTTGTCAAATATTACCGCCGAGATGTTAGGTTGGGTTAGGTTAGGTTATATTACGTTATTGATGTATATAAAGGTCCTAGGGAGACGTAGATGCCAACTCGCCAGGAATGTTGTCAAATATTACCGCGGACATGTTAGATTGGGTTAGGTTAGGTTATATTACGTTATTGATGTATATAAGGGTCCCACGGAGACGGAGAAGCCAACTCGCCAGGAATGTTGTCAAATATTACCGCCGAGATGTTAGGTTGGGTTAGGTTACGTTATATTACGTTATTGATGTATATAAGGGTCCCACGGAGACGGAGAAGCCAACTCGCCAGGAATGTTGTCAAATATTACCGCCGAGATGTTAGGTTGGGTTAGGTTACGTTATATTACGTTATTGATGTATATGAAGGTCAAACGGAGACGTAGAAGGCAACTCGCCAGGAATGTTGTCAAATATTACCGCCGAGATGTTAGGTTGGGTTAGGTTACGTTATATTACGTTATTGATGTATATGAAGGTCAAACGGAGACGTAGAAGCCAACTCGACAGGAATGTTGTCAAATATTACCGCCGAGATGTTAGGTTGTGTTAGGTTAGCTTATGTTACGTTATTGATGTATATGAAGGTCAAACGGAGACGCAGAGGCCAACTCGCCAGGAATGTTGTCAAATATTACCGCCGAGATGTTAGGTTGGGTTAGGTTAGGTTATATTACGTTATTGATGTATATGAGGGTTACACGGAGACGTAGATTCCAACTCGCCAGGAATGTTGTCAAATATTACCGCCGAGATGTTAGGTTGGGTTAGGTTTGGTTATATTACGTTATTGATGTATATAAGGGTCCCACGGAGACGGAGATGCCAACTGCCCAGGAATGTTGTAATTATTACCGCCGAGATGTTAGGTTGGGTTAGGTTAGGTTATATTGCGTTATTGATGTATATAAGGGTCCCACGTAGACTTAGAGGCCAACTCACCAGGAATGTTGTCAAATATTACCGCCGAGATGTTAGGTTGGGTTAGGTTAGGTTATATTACGTTATTGATGTATATAAAGGTCCTAGGGAGACGTAGATGCCAACTCGCCAGGAATGTTGTCAAATATTACCGCGGACATGTTAGATTGGGTTAGGTTAGGTTATATTACGTTATTGATGTATATAAGGGTCCCACGGAGACGGAGAAGCCAACTCGCCAGGAATGTTGTCAAATATTACCGCCGAGATGTTAGGTTGTGTTAGGTTAGCTTATGTTACGTTATTGATGTATATGAAGGTCAAACGGAGACGCAGAGGCCAACTCGCCAGGAATGTTGTCAAATATTACCGCCGAGATGTTAGGTTGGGTTAGGTTACGTTATATTACGTTATTGATGTATATAAGGGTCCCACGGAGACGGAGAAGCCAACTCGCCAGGAATGTTGTCAAATATTACCGCCGAGATGTTAGGTTGGGTTAGGTTACGTTATATTACGTTATTGATGTATATGAAGGTCAAACGGAGACGTAGAAGCCAACTCGCCAGGAATGTTGTCAAATATTACCGCCGAGATGTTAGGTTGGGTTAGGTTACGTTATATTACGTTATTGATGTATATAAGGGTCCCACGGAGACGGAGAAGCCAACTCGCCAGGAATGTTGTCAAATATTACCGCCGAGATGTTAGGTTGTGTTAGGTTAGCTTATGTTACGTTATTGATGTATATGAAGGTCAAACGGAGACGCAGAGGCCAACTCGCCAGGAATGTTGTCAAATACTACCGCCGAGATGTTAGGTTGGATTAGGTTAGGTTATATTACGTTACAGATGTATCTAAGGGTCCCACGGAGACGTAGAGGCCAACAAGCCAGGAATGTAATCAAATATTAGCGCCGAGGTGTTAGATTGGGTAAGGTTAGGTTATATTACGTTATTGATGTATATGAAAGTCAAACGGAGGCGTAGAGGCCAACTCGCCAGGAATGTAGTCAAATATTACCGCCGAGATGTTAGGTTGGGTTAGGTTAGGTTATATTACGTTATTGATGTATATAAAGGTCCCAGGGAGACGTAGATACCAACTCGCCAGGAATGTTGTCAAATATTACCGCGGACATGTTAGATTGGGTTAGGTTAGGTTATATTACGTTATTGATGTATATAAGGGTCCCACGGAGACGGAGAAGCCAACTCGCCAGGAATGTTGTCAAATATTACCGCCGAGATGTTAGGTTGTGTTAGGTTAGCTTATGTTACGTTATTGATGTATATGAAGGTCAAACGGAGACGCAGAGGCCAACTCGCCAGGAATGTTGTCAAATATTACAGCCGAGATGTTAGGTTGGATTAGGTTAGGTTATATTACGTTACAGATGTATCTAAGGGTCCCACGGAGACGTAGAGGCCAACAAGCCAGGAATGTAATCAAATATTAGCGCGGACATGTTAGATTGGGTTAGGTTAGGTTATATTACGTTATTGATGTATATAAGGGTCCCACGGAGACGGAGAAGCCAACTCGCCAGGAATGTTGTCAAATATTACCGCCGAGATGTTAGGTTGGGTTAGGTTACGTTATATTACGTTATTGATGTATATAAGGGTCCCACGGAGACGGAGAAGCCAACTCGCCAGGAATGTTGTCAAATATTACCGCCATGATGTTAGGTTGGGTTAGGTTACGTTATATTACGTTATTGATCTATATGAAGGTCAAACGGAGACGTAGAAGCCAACTCGCCAGGAATGTTGTCAAATATTACCGCCGAGATGTTAGGTTGTGTTAGGTTATCTTATGTTACGTTATTGATGTATATGAAGGTCAAACGGAGACGCAGAGGCCAACTCGCCAGGAATGTTGTCAAATATTACCGCCGAGATGTTAGGTTGGGTTAGGTTAGGTTATATTACGTTATTGATGTATATGAGGGTTACACGGAGACGTAGATTCCAACTCGCCAGGAATGTTGTCAAATATTACCGCCGAGATGTTAGGTTGGGTTAGGTTTGGTTATATTACGTTATTGATGTATATAAGGGTCCCACGGAGACGGAGATGCCAACTGCCCAGGAATGTTGTAATTATTACCGCCGAGATGTTAGGTTGGGTTAGGTTAGGTTATATTGCGTTATTGATGTATATAAGGGTCCCACGTAGACTTAGAGGCCAACTCACCAGGAATGTTGTCAAATATTACCGCCGAGATGTTAGGTTGGGTTAGGTTAGGTTATATTACGTTATTGATGTATATAAAGGTCCTAGGGAGACGTAGATGCCAACTCGCCAGGAATGTTGTCAAATATTACCGCGGACATGTTAGATTGGGTTAGGTTAGGTTATATTACGTTATTGATGTATATAAGGGTCCCACGGAGACGGAGAAGCCAACTCGCCAGGAATGTTGTCAAATATTACCGCCGAGATGTTAGGTTGGGTTAGGTTACGTTATATTACGTTATTGATGTATATAAGGGTCCCACGGAGACGGAGAAGCCAACTCGCCAGGAATGTTGTCAAATATTACCGCCGAGATGTTAGGTTGGGTTAGGTTACGTTATATTACGTTATTGATGTATATGAAGGTCAAACGGAGACGTAGAAGGCAACTCGCCAGGAATGTTGTCAAATATTACCGCCGAGATGTTAGGTTGGGTTAGGTTACGTTATATTACGTTATTGATGTATATGAAGGTCAAACGGAGACGTAGAAGCCAACTCGACAGGAATGTTGTCAAATATTACCGCCGAGATGTTAGGTTGTGTTAGGTTAGCTTATGTTACGTTATTGATGTATATGAAGGTCAAACGGAGACGCAGAGGCCAACTAGCCTGGAATGTTGTCAAATATTACAGCCGAGATGTTAGGTTGGATTAGGTTAGGTTATATTACGTTATTGATGTATATAAATGTCCCACGGAGACGCAGAGGCCAACAAGCCAGGAATGTGGTCAAATATTACCACCGAGATGTTAGGTTGGGTTAGGTTAGGTTATATTACGTTATTGATGTATATGAGGGTTACACGGAGACGTAGATTCCAACTCGCCAGGAATGTTGTCAAATATTACCGCCGAGATGTTAGGTTGGGTTAGGTTTGGTTATATTACGTTATTGATGTATATAAGGGTCCCACGGAGACGGAGATGCCAACTGCCCAGGAATGTTGTAATTATTACCGCCGAGATGTTAGGTTGGATTAGGTTAGGTTATATTACGTTACAGATGTATCTAAGGGTCCCACGGAGACGTAGAGGCCAACAAGCCAGGAATGTAATCAAATATTAGCGCGGACATGTTAGATTGGGTTAGGTTAGGTTATATTACGTTATTGATGTATATAAGGGTCCCACGGAGACGGAGAAGCCAACTCGCCAGGAATGTTGTCAAATATTACCGCCGAGATGTTAGGTTGGGTTAGGTTACGTTATATTACGTTATTGATGTATATAAGGGTCCCACGGAGACGGAGAAGCCAACTCGCCAGGAATGTTGTCAAATATTACCGCCATGATGTTAGGTTGGGTTAGGTTACGTTATATTACGTTATTGATCTATATGAAGGTCAAACGGAGACGTAGAAGCCAACTCGCCAGGAATGTTGTCAAATATTACCGCCGAGATGTTAGGTTGTGTTAGGTTATCTTATGTTACGTTATTGATGTATATGAAGGTCAAACGGAGACGCAGAGGCCAACTCGCCAGGAATGTTGTCAAATATTACCGCCGAGATGTTAGGTTGGGTTAGGTTAGGTTATATTACGTTATTGATGTATATGAGGGTTACACGGAGACGTAGATTCCAACTCGCCAGGAATGTTGTCAAATATTACCGCCGAGATGTTAGGTTGGGTTAGGTTTGGTTATATTACGTTATTGATGTATATAAGGGTCCCACGGAGACGGAGATGCCAACTGCCCAGGAATGTTGTAATTATTACCGCCGAGATGTTAGGTTGGGTTAGGTTAGGTTATATTGCGTTATTGATGTATATAAGGGTCCCACGTAGACTTAGAGGCCAACTCACCAGGAATGTTGTCAAATATTACCGCCGAGATGTTAGGTTGGGTTAGGTTAGGTTATATTACGTTATTGATGTATATAAAGGTCCTAGGGAGACGTAGATGCCAACTCGCCAGGAATGTTGTCAAATATTACCGCGGACATGTTAGATTGGGTTAGGTTAGGTTATATTACGTTATTGATGTATATAAGGGTCCCACGGAGACGGAGAAGCCAACTCGCCAGGAATGTTGTCAAATATTACCGCCGAGATGTTAGGTTGGGTTAGGTTACGTTATATTACGTTATTGATGTATATAAGGGTCCCACGGAGACGGAGAAGCCAACTCGCCAGGAATGTTGTCAAATATTACCGCCGAGATGTTAGGTTGGGTTAGGTTACGTTATATTACGTTATTGATGTATATGAAGGTCAAACGGAGACGTAGAAGGCAACTCGCCAGGAATGTTGTCAAATATTACCGCCGAGATGTTAGGTTGGGTTAGGTTACGTTATATTACGTTATTGATGTATATGAAGGTCAAACGGAGACGTAGAAGCCAACTCGACAGGAATGTTGTCAAATATTACCGCCGAGATGTTAGGTTGTGTTAGGTTAGCTTATGTTACGTTATTGATGTATATGAAGGTCAAACGGAGACGCAGAGGCCAACTAGCCTGGAATGTTGTCAAATATTACAGCCGAGATGTTAGGTTGGATTAGGTTAGGTTATATTACGTTATTGATGTATATAAATGTCCCACGGAGACGCAGAGGCCAACAAGCCAGGAATGTGGTCAAATATTACCACCGAGATGTTAGGTTGGGTTAGGTTAGGTTATATTACGTTATTGATGTATATGAGGGTTACACGGAGACGTAGATTCCAACTCGCCAGGAATGTTGTCAAATATTACCGCCGAGATGTTAGGTTGGGTTAGGTTTGGTTATATTACGTTATTGATGTATATAAGGGTCCCACGGAGACGGAGATGCCAACTGCCCAGGAATGTTGTAATTATTACCGCCGAGATGTTAGGTTGGGTTAGGTTAGGTTATATTGCGTTATTGATGTATATAAGGGTCCCACGTAGACGTAGAGGCCAACTCACCAGGAATGTTGTCAAATATTACCGCCGAGATGTTAGGTTGGGTTAGGTTAGGTTATATTACGTTATTGGTGTATATAAAGGTCCCAGGGAGACGTAGATGCCAACTCGCCAGGAATGTTGTCAAATATTACCGCCGAGATGATAGGTTGGGTTAGGTTACGTTATAATACGTTATTGATGTATATGAGGGTTACACGGAGACGTAGATTCCAACTCGCCAGGAATGTTGTCAAATATTACCGCCGAGATGTTAGGTTGGATTAGGTTAGGTTATATTACGTTACAGATGTATCTAAGGGTCCCACGGAGACGTAGAGGCCAACAAGCCAGGAATGTAATCAAATATTAGCGCCGAGGTGTTAGATTGGGTAAGGTTAGGTTATATTACGTTATTGATGTATATGAAAGTCAAACGGAGGCGTAGAGGCCAACTCGCCAGGAATGTAGTCAAATATTACCGCCGAGATGTTAGGTTGGGTTAGGTTAGGTTATATTACGTTATTGATGTATATAAGGGTCCCAAGGAGACGGAGATGGCAACTCCCCAGGAATGTTGTCAAATATTACCGCCGAGATGATAGGTTGGGTTAGGTTACGTTATATTACGTTATTGATGTATATGAGGTTTACACGGAGACGTAGATTCCAACTCGCCAGGAATGTTGTCAAATATTACCGCCGAGATGTTAGGTTGGGTTAGGTTTGGTTATATTACGTTATTGATGTATATAAGGGTCCCACGGAGACGGAGATGCCAACTGCCCAGGAATGTTGTAATTATTACCGCCGAGATGTTAGATTGGGTTAGGTTAGGTTATATTGCGTTATTGATGTATATAAGGGTCCCACGGAGACGGAGAAGCCAACTCGCCAGGAATGTTGTCAATTATTACCGCCGAGATGTTAGGTTGGGTTAGGTTACGTTATATTACGTTATTGATGTATATAAGGGTCCCACAGAGACGGAGAGGCCAACTGCCCAGGAATGTTGTAATTATTACCGCCGAGATGTTAGGTTGGGTTAGGTTAGGTTATATTGCGTTATTGATGTATATAAGGGTCCCACGTAGACGTAGAGGCCAACTCACCAGGAATGTTGTCAAATATTACCGCCGAGATGTTAGGTTGGGTTAGGTTAGGTTATATTACGTTATTGATGTATATAAAGGTCCCAGGGAGACGCAGAGGCCAACTCGCCAGGAATGTTGTCAAATATTACCGCCGAGATGTTAGGTTGGGTTAGGTTACGTTATATTACGTTATTGATGTATATAAGGGTCCCACGGAGACGGAGAAGCCAACTCGCCAGGAATGTTGTCAAATATTACCGCCGAGATGTTAGGTTGGTTTAGGTTACGTTATATTACGTTATTGATGTATATAAAGGTCCCACGGAGACGGAGAAGCCAACTCGCCAGGAATGTTGTCAAATATTACCGCCGAGATGTTAGGTTGTGTTAGGTTAGCTTATGTTACGTTATTGATGTATATGAAGGTCAAACGGAGACGCAGAGGCCAACTCGCCAGGAATGTTGTCAAATATTACCGCCGAGATGTTAGGTTGGATTAGGTTAGGTTATATTACGTTACAGATGTATCTAAGGGTCCCACGGAGACGTAGAGGCCAACAAGCCAGGAATGTAATCAAATATTAGCGCCGAGGTGTTAGATTGGGTAAGGTTAGGTTATATTACGTTATTGATGTATATGAAAGTCAAACGGAGGCGTAGAGGCCAACTCGCCAGGAATGTAGTCAAATATTACCGCCGAGATGTTAGGTTGGGTTAGGTTAGGTTATATTACGTTATTGATGTATATAAGGGTCCCAAGGAGACGGAGATGGCAACTCCCCAGGAATGTTGTCAAATATTACCGCCGAGATGATAGGTTGGGTTAGGTTACGTTATAATACGTTATTGATGTATATGAGGGTTACACGGAGACGTAGATTCCAACTCGCCAGGAATGTTGTCAAATATTACCGCCGAGATGTTAGGTTGGGTTAGGTTTGGTTATATTTCGTTATTGATGTATATAAGGGTCCCACGGAGACGGAGATGCCAACTGCCCAGGAATGTTGTAATTATTACCGCCGAGATGTTAGGTTGGGTTAGGTTAGGTTATATTGCGTTATTGATGTATATAAGGGTCCCACGTAGACTTAGAGGCCAACTCACCAGGAATGTTGTCAAATATTACCGCCGAGATGTTAGGTTGGGTTAGGTTAGGTTATATTACGTTATTGATGTATATAAAGGTCCTAGGGAGACGTAGATGCCAACTCGCCAGGAATGTTGTCAAATATTACCGCGGACATGTTAGATTGGGTTAGGTTAGGTTATATTACGTTATTGATGTATATAAGGGTCCCACGGAGACGGAGAACCAACTCGCCAGGAATGTTGTCAAATATTACCGCCGAGATGTTAGGTTGGGTTAGGTTACGTTATATTACGTTATTGATGTATATAAGGGTACCACGGAGAGGGAGAAGCCAACTCGCCAGGAATGTTGTCAAATATTACCGCCATGATGTTAGGTTGGGTTAGGTTACGTTATATTACGTTATTGATGTATATGAAGGTCAAACGGAGACGTAGAAGCCAACTCGCCAGGAATGTTGTCAAATATTACCGCCGAGATGTTAGGTTGGGTTAGGTTAGGTTATAGTACGTTATTGATGTATATAAAGATCCTACGGAGACGTAGAGGCCAACTTGCCAGGAATGATGTCAAATATTACCGCCGAGATGTTAGGTTGGGGTAGGTTAGGTTATAGTACGTTATTGATGTATATAAGGGTCCCACGGAGACGGAGAAGCCAACTCGCCAGGAATGTTGTCAAATATTACCGCCGAGATGTTAGGTTGTGTTAGGTTAGCTTATGTTACGTTATTGATGTATATGAAGGTCAAACGGAGACGCAGAGGCCAACTCGCCAGGAATGTTGTCAAATATTACCGCCGAGATGTTAGGTTGGATTAGGTTAGGTTATATTACGTTACAGATGTATCTAAGGGTCCCACGGAGACGTAGAGGCCAACAAGCCAGGAATGTAATCAAATATTAGCGCCGAGGTGTTAGATTGGGTAAGGTTAGGTTATATTACGTTATTGATGTATATGAAAGTCAAACGGAGGCGTAGAGGCCAACTCGCCAGGAATGTAGTCAAATATTACCGCCGAGATGTTAGGTTGGGTTAGGTTAGGTTATATTACGTTATTGATGTATATAAGGGTCCCAAGGAGACGGAGATGGCAACTCCCCAGGAATGTTGTCAAATATTACCGCCGAGATGTTAGGTTGGGTTAGGTTAGGTTATATTACGTTATTGATGTATATAAAGGTCCTAGGGAGACGTAGATGCCAACTCGCCAGGAATGTTGTCAAATATTACCGCGGACATGTTAGATTGGGTTAGGTTAGGTTATATTACGTTATTGATGTATATAAGGGTCCCACGGAGACGGAGAAGCCAACTCGCCAGGAATGTTGTCAATTATTACCGCCGAGATGTTAGGTTGGGTTAGGTTACGTTATATTACGTTATTGATGTATATGAAGGTCAAACGGAGACGTAGAAGCCAACTCGCCAGGAATGTTGTCAAATATTACCGCCGAGATGTTAGGTTGGGTTAGGTTACGTTATATTACGTTATTGATGTATATGAAGGTCAAACGGAGACGTAGAAGCCAACTCGCCAGGAATGTTGTCAAATATTACCGCCGAGATGTTAGGTTGTGTTAGGTTAGCTTATGTTACGTTATTGATGTATATGAAGGTCAAACGGAGACGCAGAGGCCAACTCGCCAGGAATGTTGTCAAATATTACCGCCGAGATGTTAGGTTGGATTAGGTTAGGTTATATTACGTTATTGATCTATATAAATGTCCCACGGAGACGCAGAGGCCAACAAGCCAGAAATGTGGTCAAATATTACCACCGAGATGTTAGGTTGGGTTAGGTTAGGTTATATTACGTTATTGATGTATATAAGGGTCCCAAGAAGACGGAGATGCCAACTCGCCAGGAATGTTGTCAAATATTACCGCCGAGATGATAGGTTGGGTTAGGTTACGTTATATTACATTATTGATGTATATAAGGGTCCCACGGAGACGGAGAAGCCAACTCGCCAGGAATGTTGTCAAATATTACCGCCGAGATGATAGGTTGGGTTAGGTTACGTTATATTACGTTCTTGATGTATATGAGGGTTACACGGAGACGTAGATTCCAACTCGCCAGGAATGTTGTCAAATATTGCCGCCGAGATGTTAGGTTGGGTTAGGTTTGGTTATATTACGTTATTGATGTATATAAGGGTCCCACGGAGACGGAGATGCCAACTGCCCAGGAATGTTGTAATTATTACCGCCGAGATGTTAGGTTGGGTTAGGTTACGTTATATTACGTTATTGATGTATATAAGGGTCCCACGGAGACGGAGAAGCCAACTCGCCAGGAATGTTGTCAAATATTACCGCCGAGATGTTAGGTTGGGTTAGGTTACGTTATATTACGTTATTGATGTATATGAAGGTCAAACGGAGACGTAGAAGCCAACTCGCCAGGAATGTTGTCAAATATTACCGCCGAGATGTTAGGTTGTGTTAGGTTAGCTTATGTTACGTTATTGATGTATATGAAGGTCAAACGGAGACGCAGAGGTCAACTCGCCAGGAATGTTGTCAAATATTACCGCCGAGATGTTAGGTTGGATTAGGTTAGGTTATATTACGTTATTGATGTATATAAATGTCCCACGGAGACGCAGAGGCCAACAAGCCAGGAATGTGGTCAAATATTACCACCGAGATGTTAGGTTGGGTTAGGTTAGGTTATATTACGTTATTGATGTATATAAGGGTCCCAAGGAGACGGAGATGCCAACTCGCCAGGAATGTTGTCAAATATTACCGCCGAGATGATAGGTTGGGTTAGGTTACGTTATATTACATTATTGATGTATATAAGGGTCCCACGGAGACGGAGAAGCCAACTCGCCAGGAATGTTGTCAAATATTACCGCCGAGATGATAGGTTGGGTTAGGTTACGTTATATTACGTTATTGATGTATATGAGGGTTACACGGAGACGTAGATTCCAACTCGCCAGGAATGTTGTCAAATATTGCCGCCGAGATGTTAGGTTGGGTTAGGTTTGGTTATATTACGTTATTGATGTATATAAGGGTCCCAAGGAGACGGAGATGCCAACTGCCCAGGAATGTTGTAATTATTACCGCCGAGATGTTAGGTTGGGTTAGGTTACGTTATATTACGTTATTGATGTATATAAGGGTCCCACGGAGACGGAGAAGCCAACTCGCCAGGAATGTTGTCAAATATTACCGCCGAGATGTTAGGTTGGGTTAGGTTACGTTATATTACGTTATTGATGTATATGAAGGTCAAACGGAGACGTAGAAGCCAACTCGCCAGGAATGTTGTCAAATATTACCGCCGAGATGTTAGGTTGTGTTAGGTTAGCTTATGTTACGTTATTGATGTATATGAAGGTCAAACGGAGACGCAGAGGCCAACTCGCCAGGAATGTTGTCAAATATTACCGCCGAGATGTTAGGTTGGATTAGGTTAGGTTATATTACGTTATTGATGTATATAAATGTCCCACGGAGACGCAGAGGCCAACAAGCCAGGAATGTGGTCAAATATTACCACCGAGATGTTAGGTTGGGTTAGGTTAGGTTATATTACGTTATTGATGTATATAAGGGTCCCAAGGAGACGGAGATGCCAACTCGCCAGGAATGTTGTCAAATATTACCGCCGAGATGATAGGTTGGGTTAGGTTACGTTATATTACATTATTGATGTATATAAGGGTCCCACGGAGACGGAGAAGCCAACTCGCCAGGAATGTTGTCAAATATTACCGCCGAGATGATAGGTTGGGTTAGGTTACGTTATATTACGTTATTGATGTATATGAGGGTTACACGGAGACGTAGATTCCAACTCGCCAGGAATGTTGTCAAATATTACCGCCGAGATGTTAGGTTGGGTTAGGTTTGGTTATATTACGTTATTGATGTATATAAGGGTCCCACGGAGACGGAGATGCCAACTGCCCAGGAATGTTGTAATTATTACCGCCGAGATGTTAGGTTGGGTTAGATTAGGTTATATTGCGTTATTGATGTATATAAGGGTCCCACGTAGACGTAGAGGCCAAATCACCAGGAATGTTGTCAAATATTACCGCCGAGATGTTAGGTTGGGTTAGGTTAGGTTATATTACGTTATTGATGTATATAAAGGTCCCAGGGAGACGTAGATGCCAACTCGCCAGGAATGTTGTCAAATATTACCGCCGAGATGTTAGGTTGTGTTAGGTTAGCTTATGTTACGTTATTGATGTATATGAAGGTCAAACGGAGACGCAGAGGCCAACTCGCCAGGAATGTTGTCAAATATTACCGCCGAGATGTTAGGTTGGGTTAGGTTACGTTATATTACGTTATTGATATATATGAAGGTCAAACGGAGACGCAGAGGCCAACTCGCCAGGAATGTTGTCAAATATTACCGCCGAGATGTTAGGTTGGGTTAGGTTAGCTTATGTTACGTTATTGATGTATATGAAGGTCAAACGCAGACGTAGAGGCCAACTCGCCAGGAATGTTGTCAAATATTACCGCCGTGATGATAGGTTGGTTTACGTTAGGTTATATTACGTTATTGATGTATATGAAAGTCAAACGGAGGCGTAGAGGCCAACTCGCCAGGAATGTAGTCAAATATTACCGCCGAGATGTTAGGTTGGGCTAGGTTAGGTTATATTACGTTATTGATGTATATAAGGGTCCCAAGGAGACGGAGATGGCAACTCCCCAGGAATGTTGTCAAATATTACCGCCGAGATGATAGGTTGGGTTAGGTTACGTTATAATACGTTATTGATGTATATGAGGGTTACACGGAGACGTAGATTCCAACTCGCCAGGAATGTTGTCAAATATTACCGCCGAGATGTTAGGTTGGATTAGGTTAGGTTATATTACGCTACAGATGTATCTAAGGGTCCCACGGAGACGTAGAGGCCAACAAGCCAGGAATGTAATCAAATATTAGCGCCGAGGTGTTAGATTGGGTAAGGTTAGGTTATATTACGTTATTGATGTATATGAAAGTCAAACGGAGGCGTAGAGGCCAACTCGCCAGGAATGTAGTCAAATATTACCGCCGAGATGTTAGGTTGGGTTAGGTTAGGTTATATTACGTTATTGATGTATATAAGGGTCCCAAGGAGACGGAGATGGCAACTCCCCAGGAATGTTGTCAAATATTACCGCCGAGATGATAGGTTGGGTTACGTTACGTTATATTACGTTATTGATGTATATGAGGGTTACACGGAGACGTAGATTCCAACTCGCCAGGAATGTTGTCAAATATTACCGCCGAGATGTTAGGTTGGGTTAGGTTTGGTTATATTACGTTATTGATGTATATAAGGGTCCCACGGAGACGGAGATGCCAACTGCCCAGGAATGTTGTAATTATTACCGCCGAGATGTTAGGTTGGGTTAGGTTAGGTTATATTGCGTTATTGATGTATATAAGGGTCCCACGGAGACGGAGAAGCCAACTCGCCAGGAATGTTGTCAATTATTACCGCCGAGATGTTAGGTTGGGTTAGGTTACGTTATATTACGTTATTGATGTATATAAGGGTCCCACGGAGACGGAGAAGCCAACTCGCCAGGAATGTTGTCAAATATTACCGCCGAGATGTTAGGTTGGGTTAGGTTACGTTATATTACGTTATTGATGTATATGAAGGTCAAACGGAGACGTAGAAGCCAACTCGCCAGGAATGTTGTCAAATATTACCGCCGAGATGTTAGGTTGGGTTAGGTTACGTTATATTACGTTATTGATGTATATGAAGGTCAAACGGAGACGTAGAAGCCAACTGGCCAGGAATGTTGTCAAATATTCCCGCCGAGATGTTAGGTTGTGTTAGGTTAGCTTATGTTACGTTATTGATGTATATGAAGGTCAAACGGAGACGCAGAGGCCAACTCGCCAGGAATGTTGTCAAATATTACCGCCGAGATGTTAGGTTGGATTAGGTTAGGTTATATTACGTTATTGATGTATATAAATGTCCCACGGAGACGCAGAGGCCAACAAGCCAGGAATGTGGTCAAATATTACCACCGAGATGTTAGGTTGGGTTAGGTTAGGTTATATTACGTTATTGATGTATATAAGGGTCCCAAGGAGACGGAGATGCCAACTCGCCAGGAATGTTGTCAAATATTACCGCCGAGATGATAGGTTGGGTTAGGTTACGTTATATTACATTATTGATGTATATAAGGGTCCCACGGAGACGGAGATGCCAACTCGCCAGGAATGTTGTCAAATATTCCCGCCGAGATGTTAGGTTGTGTTAGGTTAGCTTATGTTACGTTATTGATGTATATGAAGGTCAAACGGAGACGCAGAGGCCAACTCGCCAGGAATGTTGTCAAATATTACCGCCGAGATGTTAGGTTGGATTAGGTTAGGTTATATTACGTTATTGATGTATATAAATGTCCCACGGAGACGCAGAGGCCAACAAGCCAGGAATGTGGTCAAATATTACCACCGAGATGTTAGGTTGGGTTAGGTTAGGTTATATTACGTTATTGATGTATATAAGGGTCCCAAGGAGACGGAGATGCCAACTCGCCAGGAATGTTGTCAAATATTACCGCCGAGATGATAGGTTGGGTTAGGTTACGTTATATTACATTATTGATGTATATAAGGGTCCCACGGAGACGGAGAAGCCAACTCGCCAGGAATGTTGTCAAATATTACCGCCGAGATGATAGGTTGGGTTAGGTTACGTTATATTACGTTATTGATGTATATGAGGGTTACACGGAGACGTAGATTCCAACTCGCCAGGAATGTTGTCAAATATTACCGCCGAGATGTTAGGTTGGGTTAGGTTTGGTTATATTACGTTATTGATGTATATAAGGGTCCCACGGAGACGGAGATGCCAACTGCCCAGGAATGTTGTAATTATTACCGCCGAGATGTTAGGTTGGGTTAGGTTAGGTTATATTGCGTTATTGATGTATATAAGGGTCCCACGGAGACGGAGAAGCCAACTCGCCAGGAATGTTGTCAAATATTACCGCCGAGATGTTAGGTTGGGTTAGGTTACGTTATATTACGTTATTGATGTAAATAAGGGTACCACGGAGACGGAGAAGCCAACTCGCCAGGAATGTTGTCAAATATTACCGCCATGATGTTAGGTTGGGTTAGGTTACGTTATATTACGTTATTGATGTATATGAAGGTCAAACGGAGACGTAGAAGCCAACTCGCCAGGAATGTTGTCAAATATTACCGCCGAGATGTTAGGTTGGGTTAGGTTAGGTTATAGTACGTTATTGATGTATATAAAGATCCTACGGAGACGGAGAAGCCAACTCGCCAGGAATGTTGTCAAATATTACCGCCGAGATGTTAGGTTGGGTTAGGTTACGTTATATTACGTTATTGATGTATATAAGGGTCCCACGGAGACGGAGAAGCCAACTCGCCAGGAATGTTGTCAAATATTACCGCCGAGATGTTAGGTTGTGTTAGGTTAGCTTATGTTACGTTATTGATGTATATGAAAGTCAAACGGAGGCGTAGAGGCCAACTCGCCAGGAATGTAGTCAAATATTACCGCCGAGATGTTAGGTTGGGTTAGGTTAGGTTATATTACGTTATTGATGTATATAAGGGTCCCAAGGAGACGGAGATGGCAACTCCCCAGGAATGTTGTCAAATATTACTGCCGAGATGATAGGTTGGGTTAGGTTACGTTATATTACGTTATTGATGTATATGAGGGTTACACGGAGACGTAGATTCCAACTCGCCAGGAATGTTGTCAAATATTACCGCCGAGATGTTAGGTTGGGTTAGGTTTGGTTATATTACGTTATTGATGTATATAAGGGTCCCACGGAGACGGAGATGCCAACTGCCCAGGAATGTTGTAATTATTACCGCCGAGATGTTAGGTTGGGTTAGGTTAGGTTATATTGCGTTATTGATGTATATAAGGGTCCCACGTAGACTTAGAGGCCAACTCACCAGGAATGTTGTCAAATATTACCGCCGAGATGTTAGGTTGGGTTAGGTTACGTTATATTACGTTATTGATGTATATGAAGGTCAAACGGAGACGTAGAAGCCAACTCGCCAGGAATGTTGTCAAATATTACCGCCGAGATGTTAGGTTGGGTTAGGTTACGTTATATTACGTTATTGATATATATGAAGGTCAAACGGAGACGCAGAGGCCAACTCGCCAGGAATGTTGTCAAATATTACCGCCGAGATGTTAGGTTGGGTTAGGTTAGCTTATGTTACGTTATTGATGTATATGAAGGTCAAACGGAGACGTAGAGGCCAACTCGCCAGGAATGTTGTCAAATATTACCGCCGTGATGATAGGTTGGTTTACGTTAGGTTATATTACGTTATTGATGTATATGAAAGTCAAACGGAGGCGTAGAGGCCAACTCGCCAGGAATGTAGTCAAATATTACCGCCGAGATGTTAGGTTGGGTTAGGTTAGGTTATATTACGTTATTGATGTATATAAGGGTCCCAAGGAGACGGAGATGGCAACTCCCCAGGAATGTTGTCAAATATTACTGCCGAGATGATAGGTTGGGTTAGGTTACGTTATATTACGTTATTGATGTATATGAGGGTTACACGGAGACGTAGATTCCAACTCGCCAGGAATGTTGTCAAATATTACCGCCGAGATGTTAGGTTGGGTTAGGTTTGGTTATATTACGTTATTGATGTATATAAGGGTCCCACGGAGACGGAGATGCCAACTGCCCAGGAATGTTGTAATTATTACCGCCGAGATGTTAGGTTGGGTTAGGTTAGGTTATATTGCGTTATTGATGTATATAAGGGTCCCACGTAGACTTAGAGGCCAACTCACCAGGAATGTTGTCAAATATTACCGCCGAGATGTTAGGTTGGGTTAGGTTAGGTTATATTACGTTATTTATGTATATAAAGGTCCTAGGGAGACGTAGATGCCAACTCGCCAGGAATGTTGTCAAATATTACCGCGGACATGTTAGATTGGGTTAGGTTAGGTTATATTACGTTATTGATGTATATAAGGGTCCCACGGAGACGGAGAAGCCAACTCGCCAGGAATGTTGTCAATTATTACCGCCGAGATGTTAGGTTGGGTTAGGTTACGTTATATTACGTTATTGATGTATATAAGGGTCCCACGGAGACGGAGAAGCCAACTCGCCAGGAATGTTGTCAAATATTACCGCCGAGATGTTAGGTTGGATTAGGTTAGGTTATATTACGTTACAGATGTATCTAAGGGTCCCACGGAGACGTAGAGGCCAACAAGCCAGGAATGTAATCAAATATTAGCGCCGAGGTGTTAGATTGGGTTAGGTTACGTTATATTACGTTATTGATGTATATGAAGGTCAAACGGAGACGTAGAAGCCAACTCGCCAGGAATGTTGTCAAATATTACCGCCGAGATGTTAGGTTGTGTTAGGTTAGCTTATGTTACGTTATTGATGTATATGAAGGTCAAACGGAGACGCAGAGGCCAACTCGCCAGGAATGTTGTCAAATATTACCGCCGAGATGTTAGGTTGGATTAGGTTACGTTATATTACATTATTGATGTATATAAGGGTCCCACGGAGACGGAGAAGCCAACTCGCCAGGAATGTTGTCAAATATTACCGCCGAGATGATAGGTTGGGTTAGGTTACGTTATATTACGTTATTGATGTATATGAGGGTTACACGGAGACGTAGATTCCAACTCGCCAGGAATGTTGTCAAATATTGCCGCCGAGATGTTAGGTTGGGTTAGGTTTGGTTATATTACGTTATTGATGTATATAAGGGTCCCACGGAGACGGAGATGCCAACTGCCCAGGAATGTTGTAATTATTACCGCCGAGATGTTAGGTTGGGTTAGGTTAGGTTATATTACGTTATTGATGTATATAAAGGTCGTAGGGAGACGTAGATGCCAACTCGCCAGGAATGTTGTCAAATATTACCGCGGACATGTTAGATTGGGTTAGGTTAGGTTATATTACGTTATTGATGTATATAAGGGTCCCACGGAGACGGAGAAGCCAACTCGCCAGGAATGTTGTCAAATATTACCGCCGAGATGTTAGGTTGGGTTAGGTTACGTTATATTACGTTATTGATGTATATAAGGGTCCCACGGAGACGGAGAAGCCAACTCGCCAGGAATGTTGTCAAATATTACCGCCGAGATGTTAGGTTGGGTTAGGTTACGTTATATTACGTTATTGATGTATATAAGGGTCCCACGGAGACGGAGAAGCCAACTCGCCAGGAATGTTGTCAAATATTACCGCCGAGATGTTAGGTTGTGTTAGGTTAGCTTATGTTACGTTATTGATGTATATGAAGGTCAAACGGAGACGCAGAGGCCAACTCGCCAGGAATGTTGTCAAATATTACCGCCGAGATGTTAGGTTGGATTAGGTTAGGTTATATTACGTTACAGATGTATCTAAGGGTCCCACGGAGACGTAGAGGCCAACAAGCCAGGAATGTAATCAAATATTAGCGCCGAGGTGTTAGATTGGGTAAGGTTAGGTTATATTACGTTATTGATGTATATGAAAGTCAAACGGAGGCGTAGAGGCCAACTCGCCAGGAATGTAGTCAAATATTACCGCCGAGATGTTAGGTTGGGTTAGGTTAGGTTATATTACGTTATTGATGTATATAAGGGTCCCAAGGAGACGGAGATGGCAACTCCCCAGGAATGTTGTCAAATATTACCGCCGAGATGATAGGTTGGGTTAGGTTACGTTATAATACGTTATTGATGTATATGAGGGTTACACGGAGACGTAGATTCCAACTCGCCAGGAATGTTGTCAAATATTACCGCCGAGATGTTAGGTTGGGTTAGGTTTGGTTATATTTCGTTATTGATGTATATAAGGGTCCCACGGAGACGGAGATGCCAACTGCCCAGGAATGTTGTAATTATTAACGCCGAGATGTTAGGTTGGGTTAGGTTAGGTTATATTGCGTTATTGATGTATATAAGGGTCCCACGTAGACTTAGAGGCCAACTCACCAGGAATGTTGTCAAATATTACCGCCGAGATGTTAGGTTGGGTTAGGTTAGGTTATATTACGTTATTGATGTATATAAATGTCCCAGGGAGACGTAGATGCCAACTCGCCAGGAATGTTGTCAAATATTACCGCCGAGATGTTAGGTTGTGTTAGGTTAGCTTATGTTACGTTATTGATGTATATGAAGGTCAAACGGAGACGCAGAGGCCAACTCGCCAGGAATGTTGTCAAATATTACCGCCGAGATGTTAGGTTGGGTTAGGTTACGTTATATTACGTTATTGATGTATATAAGGGTCCCACGGAGACGGAGAAGCCAACTCGCCAGGAATGTTGTCAAATATTACCGCCGAGATGTTAGGTTGTATTAGGTTAGGTTATATTACGTTACAGATGTATCTAAGGGTCCCACGGAGACGTAGAGGCCAACAAGCCAGGAATGTAATCAAATATTAGCGCCGAGGTGTTAGATTGGGTAAGGTTAGGTTATATTACGTTATTGATGTATATGAAAGTCAAACGGAGGCGTAGAGGCCAACTCGCCAGGAATGTAGTCAAATATTACCGCCGAGATGTTAGGTTGGGTTAGGTTAGGTTATATTACGTTATTGATGTATATAAGGGTCCCAAGGAGACGGAGATGGCAACTCCCCAGGAATGTTGTCAAATATTACCGCCGAGATGATAGGTTGGGTTAGGTTACGTTATAATACGTTATTGATGTATATGAGGGTTACACGGAGACGTAGATTCCAACTCGCCAGGAATGTTGTCAAATATTACCGCCGAGATGTTAGGTTGGGTTAGGTTACGTTATATTACGTTATTGATGTATATAAGGGTCCCACGGAGACGGAGAAGCCAACTCGCCAGGAATGTTGTCAAATATTACCGCCGAGATGTTAGGTTGTGTTAGGTTAGCTTATGTTACGTTATTGATGTATATGAAGGTCAAACGGAGACGCAGAGGCCAACTCGCCAGGAATGTTGTCAAATATTACCGCCGAGATGTTAGGTTGGATTAGGTTAGGTTATATTACGTTACAGATGTATCTAAGGGTCCCACGGAGACGTAGAGGCCAACAAGCCAGGAATGTAATCAAATATTAGCGCCGAGGTGTTAGATTGGGTAAGGTTAGGTTATATTACGTTATTGATGTATATGAAAGTCAAACGGAGGCGTAGAGGCCAACTCGCCAGGAATGTAGTCAAATATTACCGCCGAGATGTTAGGTTGGGTTAGGTTAGGTTATATTACGTTATTGATGTATATAAGGGTCCCAAGGAGACGGAGATGGCAACTCCCCAGGAATGTTGTCAAATATTACCGCCGAGATGATAGGTTGGGTTAGGTTACGTTATAATACGTTATTGATGTATATGAGGGTTACACGGAGACGTAGATTCCAACTCGCCAGGAATGTTGTCAAATATTACCGCCGAGATGTTAGGTTGGGTTAGGTTTGGTTATATTTCGTTATTGATGTATATAAGGGTCCCACGGAGACGGAGATGCCAACTGCCCAGGAATGTTGTAATTATTAACGCCGAGATGTTAGGTTGGGTTAGGTTAGGTTATATTGCGTTATTGATGTATATAAGGGTCCCACGTAGACTTAGAGGCCAACTCACCAGGAATGTTGTCAAATATTACCGCCGAGATGTTAGGTTGGGTTAGGTTAGGTTATATTACGTTATTGATGTATATAAATGTCCCAGGGAGACGTAGATGCCAACTCGCCAGGAATGTTGTCAAATATTACCGCCGAGATGTTAGGTTGTGTTAGGTTAGCTTATGTTACGTTATTGATGTATATGAAGGTCAAACGGAGACGCAGAGGCCAACTCGCCAGGAATGTTGTCAAATATTACCGCCGAGATGTTAGGTTGGGTTAGGTTACGTTATATTACGTTATTGATGTATATAAGGGTCCCACGGAGACGGAGAAGCCAACTCGCCAGGAATGTTGTCAAATATTACCGCCGAGATGTTAGGTTGTATTAGGTTAGGTTATATTACGTTACAGATGTATCTAAGGGTCCCACGGAGACGTAGAGGCCAACAAGCCAGGAATGTAATCAAATATTAGCGCCGAGGTGTTAGATTGGGTAAGGTTAGGTTATATTACGTTATTGATGTATATGAAAGTCAAACGGAGGCGTAGAGGCCAACTCGCCAGGAATGTAGTCAAATATTACCGCCGAGATGTTAGGTTGGGTTAGGTTAGGTTATATTACGTTATTGATGTATATAAGGGTCCCAAGGAGACGGAGATGGCAACTCCCCAGGAATGTTGTCAAATATTACCGCCGAGATGATAGGTTGGGTTAGGTTACGTTATAATACGTTATTGATGTATATGAGGGTTACACGGAGACGTAGATTCCAACTCGCCAGGAATGTTGTCAAATATTACCGCCGAGATGTTAGGTTGGATTAGGTTAGGTTATATTACGTTACAGATGTATCTAAGGGTCCCACGGAGACGTAGAGGCCAACAAGCCAGGAATGTAATCAAATATTAGCGCCGAGGTGTTAGATTGGGTAAGGTTAGGTTATATTACGTTATTGATGTATATGAAAGTCAAACGGAGGCGTAGAGGCCAACTCGCCAGGAATGTTGTCAAATATTACCGCCGAGATGATAGGTTGGGTTAGGTTACGTTATATTACATTATTGATGTATATAAGGGTCCCACGGAGACGGAGAAGCCAACTCGCCAGGAATGTTGTCAAATATTACCGCCGAGATGATAGGTTGGGTTAGGTTACGTTATATTACGTTATTGATGTATATGAGGGTTACACGGAGACGTAGATTCCAACTCGCCAGGAATGTTGTCAAATATTACCGCCGAGATGTTAGGTTGGGTTAGGTTTGGTTATATTACGTTATTGATGTATATAAGGGTCCCACGGAGACGGAGATGCCAACTGCCCAGGAATGTTGTAATTATTACCGCCGAGATGTTAGGTTGGGTTAGGTTAGGTTATATTGCGTTATTGATGTATATAAGGGTCCCACGTAGACGTAGAGGCCAACTCACCAGGAATGTTGTCAAATATTACCGCCGAGATGTTAGGTTGGGTTAGGTTAGGTTATATTACGTTATTGATGTATATAAAGGTCCCAGGGAGACGTAGATGCCAACTCGCCAGGAATGTTGTCAAATATTACCGCCGAGATGTTAGGTTGTGTTAGGTTAGCTTATGTTACGTTATTGATGTATATGAAGGTCAAACGGAGACGCAGAGGCCAACTCGCCAGGAATGTTGTCAAATATTACCGCCGAGATGTTAGGTTGGGTTAGGTTACGTTATATTACGTTATTGATGTATATAAGGGTCCCACGGAGACGGAGAAGCCAACTCGCCAGGAATGTTGTCAAATATTACCGCCGAGATGTTAGGTTGGGTTAGGTTACGTTATATTACGTTATTGATGTATATGAAGGTCAAACGGAGACGTAGAAGCCAACTCGCCAGGAATGTTGTCAAATATTACCGCCGAGATGTTAGGTTGGGTTAGGTTACGTTATATTACGTTATTGATATATATGAAGGTCAAACGGAGACGCAGAGGCCAACTCGCCAGGAATGTTGTCAAATATTACCGCCGAGATGTTAGGTTGGGTTAGGTTAGCTTATGTTACGTTATTGATGTATATGAAGGTCAAACGGAGACGTAGAGGCCAACTCGCCAGGAATGTTGTCAAATATTACCGCCGTGATGATAGGTTGGTTTACGTTAGGTTATATTACGTTATTGATGTATATGAAAGTCAAACGGAGGCGTAGAGGCCAACTCGCCAGGAATGTAGTCAAATATTACCGCCGAGATGTTAGGTTGGGTTAGGTTAGGTTATATTACGTTATTGATGTATATAAGGGTCCCAAGGAGACGGAGATGGCAACTCCCCAGGAATGTTGTCAAATATTACCGCCGAGATGATAGGTTGGGTTAGGTTACGTTATAATACGTTATTGATGTATATGAGGGTTACACGGAGACGTAGATTCCAACTCGCCAGGAATGTTGTAAAATATTACCGCCGAGATGTTAGGTTGGATTAGGTTAGGTTATATTACGTTATTGATGTATATAAATGTCCCACGGAGACGCAGAGGCCAACAAGCCAGGAATGTGGTCACATATTACCACCGAGATGTTAGGTTGGGTTAGGTTAGGTTATATTACGTTATTGATGTATATAAGGGTCCCAAGGAGACGGAGATGCCAACTCGCCAGGAATGTTGTCAAATATTACCGCCGAGATGATAGGTTGGGTTAGGTTACGTTATATTACATTATTGATGTATATAAGGGTCCCACGGAGACGGAGAAGCCAACTCGCCAGGAATGTTGTCAAATATTACCGCCGAGATGATAGGTTGGGTTAGGTTACGTTATATTACGTTATTGATGTATATGAGGGTTACACGGAGACGTAGATTCCAACTCGCCAGGAATGTTGTCAAATATTACCGCCGAGATGTTAGGTTGGGTTAGGTTTGGTTATATTACGTTACAGATGTATCTAAGGGTCCCACGGAGACGTAGAGGCCAACAAGCCAGGAATGTAATCAAATATTAGCGCCGAGGTGTTAGATTGGGTAAGGTTAGGTTATATTACGTTATTGATGTATATGAAAGTCAAACGGTGGCGTAGAGGCCAACTCGCCAGGAATGTAGTCAAATATTACCGCCGAGATGTTAGGTTGGGTTAGGTTAGGTTATATTACGTTATTGATGTATATAAGGGTCCCAAGGAGACGGAGATGGCAACTCCCCAGGAATGTTGTCAAATATTACTGCCGAGATGATAGGTTGGGTTAGGT
This sequence comes from Xylocopa violacea, assembly GCA_963969225.1. Taxonomy (NCBI): domain Eukaryota; kingdom Metazoa; phylum Arthropoda; class Insecta; order Hymenoptera; family Apidae; genus Xylocopa; species Xylocopa violacea. The sequence goes on along the minus strand of CAXAJV010000836.1, from coordinate 3,978,563 downwards.
TACGTTATATTACGTTATTGATGTATATGAGGGTTACACGGAGACGTATATTCCAACTCGCCAGGAATGTTGTCAAATATTACCGCCGAGATGTTAGGTTGGGTTAGGTTTGGTTATATTACGTTACAGATGTATCTAAGGGTCCCACGGAGACGTAGAGGCCAACAAGCCAGGAATGTAATCAAATATTAGCGCCGAGGTGTTAGATTGGGTAAGGTTAGGTTATATTACGTTATTGATGTATATGAAAGTCAAACGGTGGCGTAGAGGCCAACTCGCCAGGAATGTAGTCAAATATTACCGCCGAGATGTTAGGTTGGGTTAGGTTAGGTTATATTACGTTATTGATGTATATAAGGGTCCCAAGGAGACGGAGATGGCAACTCCCCAGGAATGTTGTCAAATATTACTGCCGAGATGATAGGTTGGGTTAGGTTACGTTATATTACGTTATTGATGTATATGAGGGTTACACGGAGACGTAGATTCCAACTCGCCAGGAATGTTGTCAAATATTACCGCCGAGATGTTAGGTTGGGTTAGGTTTGGTTATATTACGTTATTGATGTATATAAGGGTCCCACGGAGACGGAGATGCCAACTGCCCAGGAATGTTGTAATTATTACCGCCGAGATGTTAGGTTGGGTTAGGTTAGGTTATATTGCGTTATTGATGTATATAAGGGTCCCACGTAGACTTAGAGGCCAACTCACCAGGAATGTTGTCAAATATTACCGCCGAGATGTTAGGTTGGGTTAGGTTAGGTTATATTACGTTATTGATGTATATAAAGGTCCTAGGGAGACGTAGATGCCAACTCGCCAGGAATGTTGTCAAATATTACCGCGGACATGTTAGATTGGGTTAGGTTAGGTTATATTACGTTATTGATGTATATAAGGGTCCCACGGAGACGGAGAAGCCAACTCGCCAGGAATGTTGTCAATTATTACCGCCGAGATGTTAGGTTGGGTTAGGTTACGTTATATTACGTTATTGATGTATATAAGGGTCCCACGGAGACGGAGAAGCCAACTCGCCAGGAATGTTGTCAAATATTACCGCCGAGATGTTAGGTTGTGTTAGGTTAGCTTATGTTACGTTATTGATGTATATGAAGGTCAAACGGAGACGCAGAGGCCAACTCGCCAGGAATGTTGTCAAATATTACCGCCGAGATGTTAGGTTGGGTTAGGTTACGTTATATTACGTTATTGATGTATATAAGGGTCCCACGGAGACGGAGAAGCCAACTCGCCAGGAATGTTGTCAAATATTACCGCCGAGATGTTAGGTTGGGTTAGGTTACGTTATATTACGTTATTGATGTATATGAAGGTCAAACGGAGACGTAGAAGCCAACTCGCCAGGAATGTTGTCAAATATTACCGCCGAGATGTTAGGTTGGGTTAGGTTACGTTATATTACGTTATTGATATATATGAAGGTCAAACGGAGACGCAGAGGCCAACTCGCCAGGAATGTTGTCAAATATTACCGCCGAGATGTTAGGTTGGGTTAGGTTAGCTTATGTTACGTTATTGATGTATATGAAGGTCAAACGGAGACGTAGAGGCCAACTCGCCAGGAATGTTGTCAAATATTACCGCCGTGATGATAGGTTGGTTTACGTTAGGCTATATTACGTTATTGATGTATATGAAAGTCAAACGGAGGCGTAGAGGCCAACTCGCCAGGAATGTAGTCAAATATTACCGCCGAGATGTTAGGTTGGGTTAGGTTAGGTTATATTACGTTATTGATGTATATAAGGGTCCCAAGGAGACGGAGATGGCAACTCCCCAGGAATGTTGTCAAATATTACCGCCGAGATGATAGGTTGGGTTAGGTTACGTTATAATACGTTATTGATGTATATGAGGGTTACACGGAGACGTAGATTCCAACTCGCCAGGAATGTTGTCAAATATTACCGCCGAGATGTTAGGTTGGATTAGGTTAGGTTATATTACGTTATTGATGTATATAAATGTCCCACGGAGACGCAGAGGCCAACAAGCCAGGAATGTGGTCAAATATTACCACCGAGATGTTAGGTTGGGTTAGGTTAGGTTATATTACGTTATTGATGTATATAAGGGTCCCAAGGAGACGGAGATGCCAACTCGCCAGGAATGTTGTCAAATATTACCGCCGAGATGATAGGTTGGGTTAGGTTACGTTATATTACATTATTGATGTATATAAGGGTCCCACGGAGACGGAGAAGCCAACTCGCCAGGAATGTTGTCAAATATTACCGCCGAGATGATAGGTTGGGTTAGGTTACGTTATATTACGTTATGGATGTATATGAGGGTTACACGGAGACGTAGATTCCAACTCGCCAGGAATGTTGTCAAATATTACCGCCGAGATGTTAGGTTGGGTTAGGTTTGGTTATATTACGTTATTGATGTATATAAGGGTCCCACGGAGACGGAGATGCCAACTGCCCAGGAATGTTGTAATTATTACCGCCGAGATGTTAGGTTGGGTTAGGTTAGGTTATATTGCGTTATTGATGTATATAAGGGTCCCACGGAGACGGAGAAGCCAACTCGCCAGGAATGTTGTCAAATATTACCGCCGAGATGTTAGGTTGGGTTAGGTTACGTTATATTACGTTATTGATGTAAATAAGGGTACCACGGAGACGGAGAAGCCAACTCGCCAGGAATGTTGTCAAATATTACCGCCATGATGTTAGGTTGGGTTAGGTTACGTTATATTACGTTATTGATGTATATGAAGGTCAAACGGAGACGTAGAAGCCAACTCGCCAGGAATGTTGTCAAATATTACCGCCGAGATGTTAGGTTGGGTTAGGTTAGGTTATAGTACGTTATTGATGTATATAAACATCCTACGGAGACGGAGAAGCCAACTCGCCAGGAATGTTGTCAAATATTACCGCCGAGATGTTAGGTTGGGTTAGGTTACGTTATATTACGTTATTGATGTATATAAGGGTCCCACGGAGACGGAGAAGCCAACTCGCCAGGAATGTTGTCAAATATTACCGCCGAGATGATAGGTTGGGTTAGGTTACGTTATATTACGTTATTGATGTATATGAGGGTTACACGGAGACGTAGATTCCAACTCGCCAGGAATGTTGTCAAATATTACCGCCGAGATGTTAGGTTGGGTTAGGTTTGGTTATATTACGTTACAGATGTATCTAAGGGTCCCACGGAGACGTAGAGGCCAACAAGCCAGGAATGTAATCAAATATTAGCGCCGAGGTGTTAGATTGGGTAAGGTTAGGTTATATTACGTTATTGATGTATATGAAAGTCAAACGGAGGCGTAGAGGCCAACTCGCCAGGAATGTAGTCAAATATTACCGCCGAGATGTTAGGTTGGGTTAGGTTAGGTTATATTACGTTATTGATGTATATAAGGGTCCCAAGGAGACGGAGATGGCAACTCCCCAGGAATGTTGTCAAATATTACTGCCGAGATGATAGGTTGGGTTAGGTTACGTTATATTACGTTATTGATGTATATGAGGGTTACACGGAGACGGAGAAGCCAACTCGCCAGGAATGTTGTCAATTATTACCGCCGAGATGTTAGGTTGGGTTAGGTTACGTTATATTACGTTATTGATGTATATAAGGGTCCCACGGAGACGGAGAAGCCAACTCGCCAGGAATGTTGTCAAATATTACCGCCGAGATGTTAGGTTGGGTTAGGTTACGTTATATTACGTTATTGATGTATATGAAGGTCAAACGGAGACGTAGAAGCCAACTCGCCAGGAATGTTGTCAAATATTACCGCCGAGATGTTAGGCTGGGTTAGGTTACGTTATATTACGTTATTGATGTATATGAAGGTCAAACGGAGACGTAGAAGCCAACTCGCCAGGAATGTTGTCAAATATTACCGCCGAGATGTTAGGTTGGGTTAGGTTACGTTATATTACGTTATTGATGTATATGAAGGTCAAACGGAGACGTAGAAGCCAACTCGCCAGGAATGTTGTCAAATATTACCGCCGAGATGTTAGGTTGTGTTAGGTTAGCTTATGTTACGTTATTGATGTATATGAAGGTCAAACGGAGACGCAGAGGCCAACTCGCCAGGAATGTTGTCAAATATTACCGCCGAGATGTTAGGTTGGATTAGGTTAGGTTATATTACGTTACAGATGTATATAAATGTCCCACGGAGACGCAGAGGCCAACAAGCCAGGAATGTAATCAAATATTAGCGCCGAGGTGTTAGATTGGGTAAGGTTAGGTTATATTACGTTATTGATGTATATGAAAGTCAAACGGAGGCGTAGAGGCCAACTCGCCAGGAATGTAGTCAAATATTACCGCCGAGATGTTAGGTTGGGTTAGGTTACGTTATATTACGTTATTGATGTATATAAGGGTCCCACGGAGACGGAGAAGCCAACTCGCCAGGAATGTTGTCAAATATTACCGCCGAGATGATAGGTTGGGTTAGGTTACGTTATATTACGTTATTGATGTATATGAGGGTTACACGGAGACGTAGATTCCAACTCGCCAGGAATGTTGTCAAATATTACCGCCGAGATGTTAGGTTGGGTTAGGTTTGGTTATATTACGTTACAGATGTATCTAAGGGTCCCACGGAGACGTAGAGGCCAACAAGCCAGGAATGTAATCAAATATTAGCGCCGAGGTGTTAGATTGGGTAAGGTTAGGTTATATTACGTTATTGATGTATATGAAAGTCAAACGGAGGCGTAGAGGCCAACTCGCCAGGAATGTAGTCAAATATTACCGCCGAGATGTTAGGTTGGGGTAGGTTAGGTTATATTACGTTATTGATGTATATAAGGGTCCCAAGGAGACGGAGATGGCAACTCCCCAGGAATGTTGTCAAATATTATTGCCGAGATGATAGGTTGGGTTAGGTTACGTTATATTACGTTATTGATGTATATGAGGGTTACACGGAGACGTAGATTCCAACTCGCCAGGAATGTTGTCAAATATTACCGCCGAGATGTTAGGTTGGGTTAGGTTTGGTTATATTACGTTATTGATGTATATAAGGGTCCCACGGAGACGGAGATGCCAACTGCCCAGGAATGTTGTAATTATTACCGCCGAGATGTTAGGTTGGGTTAGGTTAGGTTATATTGCGTTATTGATGTATATAAGGGTCCCACGTAGACTTAGAGGCCAACTCACCAGGAATGTTGTCAAATATTACCGCCGAGATGTTAGGTTGGGTTAGGTTAGGTTATATTACGTTATTGATGTATATAAAGGTCCTAGGGAGACGTAGATGCCAACTCGCCAGGAATGTTGTCAAATATTACCGCGGACATGTTAGATTGGGTTAGGTTAGGTTATATTACGTTATTGATGTATATAAGGGTCCCACGGAGACGGAGAAGCCAACTCGCCAGGAATGTTGTCAATTATTACCGCCGAGATGTTAGGTTGGGTTAGGTTACGTTATATTACGTTATTGATGTATATAAGGGTCCCACGGAGACGGAGAAGCCAACTCGCCAGCAATGTTGTCAAATATTACCGCCGAGATGTTAGGTTGGGTTAGGTTACGTTATATTACGTTATTGATGTATATGAAGGTCAAACGGAGACGTAGAAGCCAACTCGCCAGGAATGTTGTCAAATATTACCGCCGAGATGTTAGGTTGGGTTAGGTTACGTTATATTACGTTATTGATGTATATGAAGGTCAAACGGAGACGTAGAAGCCAACTCGCCAGGAATGTTGTCAAATATTACCGCCGAGATGTTAGGTTGGGTTAGGTTAGCTTATGTTACGTTATTGATGTATATGAAGGTCAAACGGAGACGCAGAGGCCAACTCGCCAGGAATGTTGTCAAATATTACCGCCGAGATGTTAGGTTGGATTAGGTTAGGTTATATTACGTTACAGATGTATATAAATGTCCCACGGAGACGCAGAGGCCAACAAGCCAGGAATGTAATCAAATATTAGCGCCGAGGTGTTAGATTGGGTAAGGTTAGGTTATATTACGTTATTGATGTATATGAAAGTCAAACGGAGGCGTAGAGGCCAACTCGCCAGGAATGTAGTCAAATATTACCGCCGAGATGTTAGGTTGGGTTAGGTTAGGTTATATTACGTTATTGATGTATATAAGGGTCCCAAGGAGACGGAGATGGCAACTCCCCAGGAATGTTGTCAAATATTACCGCCGAGATGATAGGTTGGGTTAGGTTACGTTATAATACGTTATTGATGTATATGAGGGTTACACGGAGACGTAGATTCCAACTCGCCAGGAATGTTGTCAAATATTACCGCCGAGATGTTAGGTTGGGTTAGGTTTGGTTATATTTCGTTATTGATGTATATAAGGGTCCCACGGAGACGGAGATGCCAACTGCCCAGGAATGTTGTAATTATTACCGCCGAGATGTTAGGTTGGGTTAGGTTAGGTTATATTGCGTTATTGATGTATATAAGGGTCCCACGTAGACTTAGAGGCCAACTCACCAGGAATGTTGTCAAATATTACCGCCGAGATGTTAGGTTGGGTTAGGTTAGGTTATATTACGTTATTGATGTATATAAAGGTCCCAGGGAGACGTAGATGCCAACTCGCCAGGAATGTTGTCAAATATTACCGCCGAGATGTTAGGTTGTGTTAGGTTAGCTTATGTTACGTTATTGATGTATATGAAGGTCAAACGGAGACGCAGAGGCCAACTCGCCAGGAATGTTGTCAAATATTACCGCCGAGATGTTAGGTTGGGTTAGGTTACGTTATATTACGTTATTGATGTATATAAGGGTCCCACGGAGACGGAGAAGCCAACTCGCCAGGAATGTTGTCAAATATTACCGCCGAGATGTTAGGTTGGGTTAGGTTACGTTATATTACGTTATTGATGTATATGAAGGTCAAACGGAGACGTAGAAGCCAACTCGCCAGGAATGTTGTCAAATATTACCGCCGAGATGTTAGGTTGGGTTAGGTTACGTTATATTACGTTATTGATGTATATGAAGGTCAAAAGGAGACGCAGAGGCCAACTCGCCAGGAATGTTGTCAAATATTACCGCCGAGATGTTAGGTTGGGTTAGGTTACGTTATATTACGTTATTGATGTATATAAGGGTCCCACGGAGACGGAGAAGCCAACTCGCCAGGAATGTTGTCAAATATTACCGCCGAGATGATAGGTTGGGTTAGGTTAGGTTATATTACGTTATTGATGTATATGAAGGTCAAACGGAGACGTAGAGGCCAACTCGCCAGGAATGTTGTCAAATATTACCGCCGAGATGTTAGGTTGGGTTAGGATAGGTTATATTATCGCTATTGATGTATATAAAGGTCCCAGGGAGACGGAGATGGCACCTCCCCAGGAATGTTGTCAAATATTACCGCCGAGATGATAGGTTGGGTTAGGTTACGTTATAATACGTTATTGATGTATATGAGGGTTACACGGAGACGTAGATTCCAACTCGCCAGGAATGTTGTCAAATATTACCGCCGAGATGTTAGGTTGGATTAGGTTAGGTTATATTACGTTACAGATGTATCTAAGGGTCCCACGGAGACGTAGAGGCCAACAAGCCAGGAATGTAATCAAATATTAGCGCCGAGGTGTTAGATTGGGTAAGGTTAGGTTATATTACGTTATTGATGTATATGAAAGTCAAACGGAGGCGTAGAGGCCAACTCGCCAGGAATGTAGTCAAATATTACCGCCGAGATGTTAGGTTGTGTTAGGTTAGCTTATGTTACGTTATTGATGTATATGAAGGTCAAACGGAGACGCAGAGGCCAACTCGCCAGGAATGTTGTCAAATATTACCGCCGAGATGTTAGGTTGGATTAGGTTAGGTTATATTACGTTATTGATGTATATAAATGTCCCACGGAGACGCAGAGGCCAACAAGCCAGGAATGTGGTCAAATATTACCACCGAGATGTTAGGTTGGGTTAGGTTAGGTTATATTAGGTTATTGATGTATATAAGGGACCCAAGAAGACGGAGATGCCAACTCGCCAGGAATGTTGTCAAATATTACCGCCGAGATGATAGGTTGGGTTAGGTTACGTTATATTACATTATTGATGTATATAAGGGTCCCACGGAGACGGAGAAGCCAACTCGCCAGGAATGTTGTCAAATATTACCGCCGAGATGATAGGTTGGGTTAGGTTACGTTATATTACGTTATTGATGTATATGAGGGTTACACGGAGACGTAGATTCCAACTCGCCAGGAATGTTGTCAAATATTGCCGCCGAGATGTTAGGTTGGGTTAGGTTTGGTTATATTACGTTATTGATGTATATAAGGGTCCCACGGAGACGGAGATGCCAACTGCCCAGGAATGTTGTAATTATTACCGCCGAGATGTTAGGTTGGGTTAGGTTAGGTTATATTACGTTATTGATGTATATAAAGGTCGTAGGGAGACGTAGATGCCAACTCGCCAGGAATGTTGTCAAATATTACCGCGGACATGTTAGATTGGGTTAGGTTAGGTTATATTACGTTACAGATGTATCTAAGGGTCCCACGGAGACGTAGAGGCCAACAAGCCAGGAATGTAATCAAATATTAGCGCCGAGGTGTTAGATTGGGTAAGGTTAGGTTATATTACGTTATTGATGTATATGAAAGTCAAACGGAGGCGTAGAGGCCAACTCGCCAGGAATGTAGTCAAATATTACCGCCGAGATGTTAGGTTGGGTTAGGTTAGGTTATATTACGTTATTGATGTATATAAGGGTCCCAAGGAGACGGAGATGGCAACTCCCCAGGAATGTTGTCAAATATTACCGCCGAGATGATAGGTTGGGTTAGGTTACGTTATAATACGTTATTGATGTATATGAGGGTTACACGGAGACGTAGATTCCAACTCGCCAGGAATGTTGTCAAATATTACCGCCGAGATGTTAGGTTGGGTTAGGTTTGGTTATATTACGTTATTGATGTATATAAGGGTCCCACGGAGACGGAGATGCCAACTGCCCAGGAATGTTGTAATTATTACCGCCGAGATGTTAGGTTGGGTTAGGTTAGGTTATATTGCGTTATTGATGTATATAAGGGTCCCACGTAGACTTAGAGGCCAACTCACCAGGAATGTTGTCAAATATTACCGCCGAGATGTTAGGTTGGGTTAGGTTAGTTTATATTACGTTATTGATGTATATAAAGGTCCTAGGGAGACGTAGATGCCAACTCGCCAGGAATGTTGTCAAATATTACCGCGGACATGTTAGATTGGGTTAGGTTAGGTTATATTACGTTATTGATGTATATAAGGGTCCCACGGAGACGGAGAAGCCAACTCGCCAGGAATGTTGTCAATTATTACCGCCGAGATGTTAGGTTGGGTTAGGTTACGTTATATTACGTTATTGATGTATATAAGGGTCCCACGGAGACGGAGAAGCCAACTCGCCAGGAATGTTGTCAAATATTACCGCCGAGATGTTAGGTTGGGTTAGGTTACGTTATATTACGTTATTGATGTATATGAAGGTCAAACGGAGACGTAGAAGCCAACTCGCCAGGAATGTTGTCAAATATTACCGCCGAGATGTTAGGTTGGGTTAGGTTACGTTATATTACGTTATTGATGTATATGAAGGTCAAACGGAGACGTAGAAGCCAACTCGCCAGGAATGTTGTCAAATATTACCGCCGAGATGTTAGGTTGTGTTAGGTTAGCTTATGTTACGTTATTGATGTATATGAAGGTCAAACGGAGACGCAGAGGCCAACTCGCCAGGAATGTTGTCAAATATTACCGCCGAGATGTTAGGTTGGATTAGGTTAGGTTATATTACGTTATTGATGTATATAAATGTCCCACGGAGACGCAGAGGCCAACAAGCCAGGAATGTGGTCAAATATTACCACCGAGATGTTAGGTTGGGTTAGGTTAGGTTATATTAGGTTATTGATGTATATAAGGGACCCAAGAAGACGGAGATGCCAACTCGCCAGGAATGTTGTCAAATATTACCGCCGAGATGATAGGTTGGGTTAGGTTACGTTATATTACATTATTGATGTATATAAGGGTCCCACGGAGACGGAGAAGCCAACTCGCCAGGAATGTTGTCAAATATTACCGCCGAGATGTTAGGTTGGATTAGGTTAGGTTATATTACGTTATTGATGTATATAAATGTCCCACGGAGACGCAGAGGCCAACAAGCCAGGAATGTGGTCAAATATTACCACCGAGATGTTAGGTTGGGTTAGGTTAGGTTATATTAGGTTATTGATGTATATAAGGGACCCAAGAAGACGGAGATGCCAACTCGCCAGGAATGTTGTCAAATATTACCGCCGAGATGATAGGTTGGGTTAGGTTACGTTATATTACATTATTGATGTATATAAGGGTCCCACGGAGACGGAGAAGCCAACTCGCCAGGAATGTTGTCAAATATTACCGCCGAGATGATAGGTTGGGTTAGGTTACGTTATATTACGTTATTGATGTATATGAGGGTTACACGGAGACGTAGATTCCAACTCGCCAGGAATGTTGTCAAATATTGCCGCCGAGATGTTAGGTTGGGTTAGGTTTGGTTATATTACGTTATTGATGTATATAAGGGTCCCACGGAGACGGAGATGCCAACTGCCCAGGAATGTTGTAATTATTACCGCCGAGATGTTAGGTTGGGTTAGGTTAGGTTATATTACGTTATTGATGTATATAAAGGTCGTAGGGAGACGTAGATGCCAACTCGCCAGGAATGTTGTCAAATATTACCGCGGACATGTTAGATTGGGTTAGGTTAGGTTATATTACGTTATTGATGTATATAAGGGTCCCACGGAGACGGAGAAGCCAACTCGCCAGGAATGTTGTCAAATATTACCGCCGAGATGTTAGGTTGGGTTAGGTTACGTTATATTACGTTATTGATGTATATAAGGGTCCCACGGAGACGGAGAAGCCAACTCGCCAGGAATGTTGTCAAATATTACCGCCGAGATGTTAGGTTGGGTTAGGTTACGTTATATTACGTTATTGATGTATATAAGGGTCCCACGGAGACGGAGAAGCCAACTCGCCAGGAATGTTGTCAAATATTACCGCCGAGATGTTAGGTTGTGTTAGGTTAGCTTATGTTACGTTATTGATGTATATGAAGGTCAAACGGAGACGCAGAGGCCAACTCGCCAGGAATGTTGTCAAATATTACCGCCGAGATGTTAGGTTGGATTAGGTTAGGTTATATTACGTTACAGATGTATCTAAGGGTCCCACGGAGACGTAGAGGCCAACAAGCCAGGAATGTAATCAAATATTAGCGCCGAGGTGTTAGATTGGGTAAGGTTAGGTTATATTACGTTATTGATGTATATGAAAGTCAAACGGAGGCGTAGAGGCCAACTCGCCAGGAAAGTAGTCAAATATTACCGCCGAGATGTTAGGTTGGGTTAGGTTAGGTTATATTACGTTATTGATGTATATAAGGGTCCCAAGGAGACGGAGATGGCAACTCCCCAGGAATGTTGTCAAATATTACCGCCGAGATGATAGGTTGGGTTAGGTTACGTTATAATACGTTATTGATGTATATGAGGGTTACACGGAGACGTAGATTCCAACTCGCCAGGAATGTTGTCAAATATTACCGCCGAGATGTTAGGTTGGGTTAGGTTTGGTTATATTTCGTTATTGATGTATATAAGGGTCCCACGGAGACGGAGATGCCAACTGCCCAGGAATGTTGTAATTATTACCGCCGAGATGTTAGGTTGGGTTAGGTTAGGTTATATTGCGTTATTGATGTATATAAGGGTCCCACGTAGACTTAGAGGCCAACTCACCAGGAATGTTGTCAAATATTACCGCCGAGATGTTAGGTTGGGTTAGGTTAGGTTATATTACGTTATTGATGTATATAAAGGTCCCAGGGAGACGTAGATGCCAACTCGCCAGGAATGTTGTCAAATATTACCGCCGAGATGTTAGGTTGTGTTAGGTTAGCTTATGTTACGTTATTGATGTATATGAAGGTCAAACGGAGACGCAGAGGCCAACTCGCCAGGAATGTTGTCAAATATTACCGCCGAGATGATAGGTTGGGTTAGGTTACGTTATATTACATTATTGATGTATATAAGGGTCCCACGGAGACGGAGAAGCCAACTCGCCAGGAATGTTGTCAAATATTACCGCCGAGATGTTAGGTTGGGTTAGGTTACGTTATATTACGTTATTGATGTATATGAAGGTCAAAAGGAGACGCAGAGGCCAACTCGCCAGGAATGTTGTCAAATATTACCGCCGAGATGTTAGGTTGGGTTAGGTTACGTTATATTACGTTATTGATGTATATAAGGGTCCCACGGAGACGGAGAATCCAACTCGCCAGGAATGTTGTCAAATATTACCGCCGAGATGTTAGGTTGGATTAGGTTAGGTTATATTACGTTACAGATGTATCTAAGGGTCCCACGGAGACGTAGAGGCCAACAAGCCAGGAATGTAATCAAATATTAGCGCCGAGATGTTAGGTTGGGTTAGCTTAGGTTATATTACGTTATTGATGTATATAAAGGTCCCTGGGAGACGTAGATGCCAACACGCCAGGAATGTTGTCAAATATTACCGCCGAGATGTTAGGTTGGGTTAGGTTAGGTTATATTACGTTATTGATGTATATAAAGGTCCCTGGGAGACGTAGATGCAAACTCGCCAGGAATGTTGTCAAATATTACCGCGGACATGTTAGATTGGGTTAGGTTAGGTTATATTACGTTATTGATGTATATAAGGGTCCCACGGAGACGGAGAAGCCAACTCGCCAGGAATGTTGTCAAATATTACCGCCGAGATGTTAGGTTGTGTTAGGTTAGCTTATGTTACGTTATTGATGTATATGAAGGTCAAACGGAGACGCAGAGGCCAACTCGCCAGGAATGTTGTCAAATATTACCGCCGAGATGTTAGGTTGGGTTAGGTTACGTTATATTACGTTATTGATGTATATAAGGGTCCCACGGAGACGGAGAAGCCAACTCGCCAGGAATGTTGTCAAATATTACCGCCGAGATGTTAGGTTGGATTAGGTTAGGTTATATTACGTTACAGATGTATCTAAGGGTCCCACGGAGACGTAGAGGCCAACAAGCCAGGAATGTAATCAAATATTAGCGCCGAGGTGTTAGATTGGGTAAGGTTAGGTTATATTACGTTATTGATGTATATGAAAGTCAAACGGAGGCGTAGAGGCCAACTCGCCAGGAATGTAGTCAAATATTACCGCCGAGATGTTAGGTTGGGTTAGGTTAGGTTATATTACGTTATTGATGTATATAAGGGTCCCAAGGAGACGGAGATGGCAACTCCCCAGGAATGTTGTCAAATATTACCGCCGAGATGATAGGTTGGGTTAGGTTACGTTATAATACGTTATTGATGTATATGAGGGTTACACGGAGACGTAGATTCCAACTCGCCAGGAATGTTGTCAAATATTACCGCCGAGATGTTAGGTTGGATTAGGTTAGGTTATATTACGTTACAGATGTATCTAAGGGTCCCACGGAGACGTAGAGGCCAACAAGCCAGGAATGTAATCAAATATTAGCGCCGAGGTGTTAGATTGGGTAAGGTTAGGTTATATTACGTTATTGATGTATATGAAAGTCAAACGGAGGCGTAGAGGCCAACTCGCCAGGAATGTAGTCAAATATTACCGCCGAGATGTTAGGTTGGGTTAGGTTAGGTTATATTACGTTATTGATGTATATAAGGGTCCCAAGGAGACGGAGATGGCAACTCCCCAGGAATGTTGTCAAATATTACCGCCGAGATGATAGGTTGGGTTAGGTTACGTTATATTACGTTATTGATGTATATGAGGGTTACACGGAGACGGAGAAGCCAACTCGCCAGGAATGTTGTCAAATATTACCGCCGAGATGTTAGGTTGGGTTAGGTTACGTTATATTACGTTATTGATGTATATGAAGGTCAAACGGAGACGTAGAAGCCAACTCGCCAGGAATGTTGTCAAATATTACCGCCGAGATGTTAGGTTGGGTTAGGTTACGTTATATTACGTTATTGATGTATATGAAGGTCAAACGGAGACGTAGAAGCCAACTCGCCAGGAATGTTGTCAAATATTCCCGCCGAGATGTTAGGTTGTGTTAGGTTAGCTTATGTTACGTTATTGATGTATATGAAGGTCAAACGGAGACGCAGAGGCCAACTCGCCAGGAATGTTGTCAAATATTACCGCCGAGATGTTAGGTTGGATTAGGTTAGGCTATATTACGTTATTGATGTATATAAATGTCCCACGGAGACGCAGAGGCCAACAAGCCAGGAATGTGGTCAAATATTACCACCGAGATGTTAGGTTGGGTTAGGTTAGGTTATATTACGTTATTGTTGTATATAAGGGTCCCAAGGAGACGGAGATGCCAACTCGCCAGGAATGTTGTCAAATATTACCGCCGAGATGATAGGTTGGGTTAGGTTACGTTATATTACATTATTGATGTATATAAGGGTCCCACGGAGACGGAGAAGCCAACTCGCCAGGAATGTTGTCAAATATTACCGCCGAGATGATAGGTTGGGTTAGGTTACGTTATATTACGTTATTGATGTATATGAGGGTTACACGGAGACGTAGATTCCAACTCGCCAGGAATGTTGTCAAATATTACCGCCGAGATGTTAGGTTGGGTTAGGTTTGGTTATATTACGTTATTGATGTATATAAGGGTCCCACGGAGACGGAGATGCCAACTGCCCAGGAATGTTGTAATTATTACCGCCGAGATGTTAGGTTGGGTTAGGTTAGGTTATATTGCGTTATTGATGTATATAAGGGTCCCACGTAGACGTAGAGGCCAACTCACCAGGAATGTTGTCAAATATTACCGCCGAGATGTTAGGTTGGGTTAGGTTAGGTTATATTACGTTATTGATGTATATAAAGGTCCCAGGGAGACGTAGATGCCAACTCGCCAGGAATGTTGTCAAATATTACCGCCGAGATGTTAGGTTGGGTTAGGTTAGGTTATATTACGTTATTGATGTATATAAAGGTCCCAGGGAGACGTAGATGCCAACTCGCCAGGAATGTTGTCAAATATTACCGCCGAGATGTTAGGTTGTGTTAGGTTAGCTTATGTTACGTTATTGATGTATATGAAGGTCAAACGGAGACGCAGAGGCCAACTCGCCAGGAATGTTGTCAAATATTACCGCCGAGATGTTAGGTTGGGTTAGGTTACGTTATATTACGTTATTGATGTATATAAGGGTCCCACGGAGACGGAGAAGCCAACTCGCCAGGAATGTTGTCAAATATTACCGCCGAGATGTTAGGTTGGGTTAGGTTACGTTATATTACGTTATTGATGTATATAAGGGTCCCACGGAGACGGAGAAGCCAACTCGCCAGGAATGTTGTCAAATATTACCGCCGAGATGTTAGGTTGTGTTAGGTTAGCTTATGTTACGTTATTGATGTATATGAAGGTCAAACGGAGACGCAGAGGCCAACTCGCCAGGAATGTTGTCAAATATTACCGCCGAGATGTTAGGTTGGGTTAGGTTACGTTATATTACGTTATTGATGTATATAAGGGTCCCACGGAGACGGAGAAGCCAACTCGCCAGGAATGTTGTCAAATATTACCGCCGAGATGTTAGGTTGGGTTAGGTTACGTTATATTACGTTATTGATGTATATAAGGGTCCCACGGAGACGGAGAAGCCAACTCGCCAGGAATGTTGTCAAATATTACCGCCGAGATGTTAGGTTGTGTTAGGTTAGCTTATGTTACGTTATTGATGTATATGAAGGTCAAACGGAGACGCAGAGGCCAACTCGCCAGGAATGTTGTCAAATATTACCGCCGAGATGTTAGGTTGGATTAGGTTAGGTTATATTACGTTACAGATGTATCTAAGGGTCCCACGGAGACGTAGAGGCCAACAAGCCAGGAATGTAATCAAATATTAGCGCCGAGGTGTTAGATTGGGTAAGGTTAGGTTATAATACGTTATTGATGTATATGAAAGTCAAACGGAGGCGTAGAGGCCAACTCGCCAGGAATGTAGTCAAATATTACCGCCGAGATGTTAGGTTGGGTTAGGTTAGGTTATATTACGTTATTGATGTATATAAGGGTCCCAAGGAGACGGAGATGGCAACTCCCCAGGAATGTTGTCAAATATTACCGCCGAGATGATAGGTTGGGTTAGGTTACGTTATAATACGTTATTGATGTATATGAGGGTTACACGGAGACGTAGATTCCAACTCGCCAGGAATGTTGTCAAATATTACCGCCGAGATGTTAGGTTGGGTTAGGTTTGGTTATATTTCGTTATTGATGTATATAAGGGTCCCACGGAGACGGAGATGCCAACTGCCCAGGAATGTTGTAATTATTACCGCCGAGATGTTAGGTTGGGTTAGGTTAGGTTATATTGCGTTATTGATGTATATAAGTGTCCCACGTAGACTTAGAGGCCAACTCACCAGGAATGTTGTCAAATATTACCGCCGAGATGTTAGGTTGGGTTAGGTTAGGTTATATTACGTTATTGATGTATATAAAGGTCCTAGGGAGACGTAGATGCCAACTCGCCAGGAATGTTGTCAAATATTACCGCGGACATGTTAGATTGGGTTAGGTTAGGTTATATTACGTTATTGATGTATATAAGGGTCCCACGGAGACGGAGAAGCCAACTCGCCAGGAATGTTGTCAAATATTACCGCCGAGATGTTAGGTTGGGTTAGGTTACGTTATATTACGTTATTGATGTATATAAGGGTACCACGGAGACGGAGAAGCCAACTCGCCAGGAATGTTGTCAAATATTACCGCCATGATGTTAGGTTGGGTTAGGTTAGGTTATATTACGTTATTGATGTATATGAAGGTCAAACGGAGACGTAGAAGCCAACTCGCCAGGAATGTTGTCAAATATTACCGCCGAGATGTTAGGTTGGGTTAGGTTAGGTTATATTACGTTATTGATGTATATAAAGGTCCTAGGGCGACGTAGAGGCCAACTTGCCAGGAATGATGTCAAATATTACCGCCGAGATGTTAGGTTGGGGTTGGTTAGGTTATAGTACGTTATTGATGTATATAAGGGTCCCACGGAGACGGAGAAGCCAACTCGCCAGGAATGTTGTCAAATATTACCGCCGAGATGTTAGGTTGTGTTAGGTTAGCTTATGTTACGTTATTGATGTATATGAAGGTCAAACGGAGACGCAGAGGCCAACTCGCCAGGAATGTTGTCAAATATTACCGCCGAGATGTTAGGTTGGATTAGGTTAGGTTATATTACGTTACAGATGTATCTAAGGATCCCACGGAGACGTAGAGGCCAACAAGCCAGGAATGTAATCAAATATTAGCGCCGAGGTGTTAGATTGGGTAAGGTTAGGTTATATTACGTTATTGATGTATATGAAAGTCAAACGGAGGCGTAGAGGCCAACTCGCCAGGAATGTTGTCAAATATTACCGCCGAGATGATAGGTTGGGTTAGGTTACGTTATATTACATTATTGATGTATATAAGGGTCCCACGGAGACGGAGAAGCCAACTCGCCAGGAATGTTGTCAAATATTACCGCCGAGATGATAGGTTGGGTTAGGTTACGTTATATTACGTTATTGATGTATATGAGGGTTACACGGAGACGTAGATTCCAACTCGCCAGGAATGTTGTCAAATATTGCCGCCGAGATGTTAGGTTGGGTTAGGTTTGGTTATATTACGTTATTGATGTATATAAGGGTCCCACGGAGACGGAGATGCCAACTGCCCAGGAATGTTGTAATTATTACCGCCGAGATGTTAGATTGGGTTAGGTTAGGTTATATTACGTTATTGATGTATATAAGGGTCCCACGGAGACGGAGAAGCCAACTCGCCAGGAATGTTGTCAATTATTACCGCCGAGATGTTAGGTTGGGTTAGGTTACGTTATATTACGTCATTGATGTATAAAAGGGTCCCACGGAGACGGAGAAGCCAACTCGCCAGGAATGTTGTCAAATATTACCGCCGAGATGTTAGGTTGGGTTAGGTTGCGTTATATTACGTTATTGATGTATATGAAGGTCAAACGGAGACGTAGAAGCCAACTCGCCAGGAATGTTGTCAAATATTACCGCCGAGATGTTAGGTTGGGTTAGGTTACGTTATATTACGTTATTGATGTATATGAAGGTCAAACGGAGACGTAGAAGCCAACTCGCCAGGAATGTTGTCAAATATTACCGCCGAGATGTTAGGTTGTGTTAGGTTAGCTTATGTTACGTTATTGATGTATATGAAGGTCAAACGGAGACGCAGAGGCCAACTCGCCAGGAATGTTGTCAAATATTACCGCCGAGATGTTAGGTTGGATTAGGTTAGGTTATATTACGTTATTGATGTATATAAATGGCCCACGGAGACGCAGAGGCCAACAAGCCAGGAATGTGGTCAAATATTACCACCGAGATGTTAGGTTGGGTTAGGTTAGGTTATATTACGTTATTGATGTATATAAGGGTCCCAAGGAGACGGAGATGCCAACTCGCCAGGAATGTTGTCAAATATTACCGCCGAGATGGTAGGTTGGGTTAGGTTACGTTATATTACATTATTGATGTATATAAGGGTCCCACGGAGACGGACAAGCCAACTCGCCAGGAATGTTGTCAAATATTACCGCCGAGATGATAGGTTGGGTTAGGTTACGTTATATTACGTTATTGATGTATATGAGGGTTACACGGAGACGTAGATTCCAACTCGCCAGGAATGTTGTCAAATATTACCGCCGAGATGTTAGGTTGGGTTAGGTTTGGTTATATTACGTTATTGATGTATATAAGGGTCCCACGGAGACGGAGATGCCAACTGCCCAGGAATGTTGTAATTATTACCGCCGAGATGTTAGGTTGGGTTAGGTTAGGTTATATTGCGTTATTGATGTATATAAGGGTCCCACGTAGACGTAGAGGCCAACTCACCAGGAATGTTGTCAAATATTACCGCCGAGATGTTAGGTTGGGTTAGGTTAGGTTATATTACGTTATTGATGTATATAAAGGTCCCAGGGAGACGTAGATGCCAACTCGCCAGGAATGTTGTCAAATATTACCGCCGAGATGTTAGGTTGTGTTAGGTTAGCTTATGTTACGTTATTGATGTATATGAAGGTCAAACGGAGACGCAGAGGCCAACTCGCCAGGAATGTTGTCAAATATTACCGCCGAGATGTTAGGTTGGGTTAGGTTACGTTATATTACGTTATTGATGTATATAAGGGTCCCACGGAGACGGAGAAGCCAACTCGCCAGGAATGTTGTCAAATATTACCGCCGAGATGTTAGGTTGGGTTAGGTTACGTTATATTACGTTATTGATGTATATGAAGGTCAAACGGAGACGCAGAGGCCAACTCGCCAGGAATGTTGTCAAATATTACCGCCGAGATGTTAGGTTGGGTTAGGTTACGTTATATTACGTTATTGATGTATATAAGGGTCCCACGGAGACGGAGAAGCCAACTCGCCAGGAATGTTGTCAAATATTACCGCCGAGATGTTAGGTTGGATTAGGTTAGGTTATATTACGTTACAGATGTATCTAAGGGTCCCACGGAGACGTAGAGGCCAACAAGCCAGGAATGTAATCAAATATTAGCGCCGAGGTGTTAGATTGGGTAAGGTTAGGTTATATTACGTTAATGATATATATGAAAGTCAAACGGAGGCGTAGAGGCCAACTCGCCAGGAATGTAGTCAAATATTACCGCCGAGATGTTAGGTTGGGTTAGGTTAGGTTATATTACGTTATTGATGTATATAAGGGTCCCAAGGAGACGGAGATGGCAACTCCCCAGGAATGTTGTCAAATATTACCGCCGAGATGATAGGTTGGGTTAGGTTACGTTATATTACGTTATTGATGTATATGAGGGTTACACGGAGACGTAGATTCCAACTCGCCAGGAATGTTGTCAAATATTACCGCCGAGATGTTAGGTTGGGTTAGGTTTGGTTATATTACGTTATTGATGTATATAAGGGTCCCACGGAGACGGAGATGCCAACTGCCCAGGAATGTTGTAATTATTACCGCCGAGATGTTAGATTGGGTTAGGTTAGGTTATATTGCGTTATTGATGTATATAAGGGTCCCACGTAGACTTAGAGGCCAACTCACCGGGAATGTTGTCAAATATTACCGCCGAGATGTTAGGTTGGGTTAGGTTAGGTTATATTACGTTATTGATGTATATAAAGGTCCTAGGGCGACGTAGATGCCAACTCGCCAGGAATGTTGTCAAATATTACCGCGGACATGTTAGATTGGGTTAGGTTAGGTTATATTACGTTATTGATGTATATAAGGGTCCCACGGAGACGGAGAAGCCAACTCGCCAGGAATGTTGTCAAATATTACCGCCGAGATGTTAGGTTGGGTTAGGTTACGTTATATTACGTTATTGATGTATATAAGGGTCCCACGGAGACGGAGAAGCCAACTCGCCAGGAATGTTGTCAAATATTACCGCCATGATGTTAGGTTGGGTTAGGTTACGTTATATTACGTTATTGATGTATATGAAGGTCAAACGGAGACGTAGAAGCCAACTCGCCAGGAATGTTGTCAAATATTACCGCCGAGATGTTAGGTTGTGTTAGGATAGCTTATGTTACGTTATTGATGTATATGAAGGTCAAACGGAGACGCAGAGGCCAACTCGCCAGGAATGTTGTCAAATATTACCGCCGAGATGTTAGGTTGGATTAGGTTAGGTTATATTACGTTACAGATGTATCTAAGGGTCCCACGGAGACGTAGAGGCCAACAAGCCAGGAATGTAATCAAATATTAGCGCCGAGGTGTTAGATTGGGTTAGGTTAGGTTATATTACGTTATTGATGTATATAAATGTCCCACGGAGACGCAGAGGCCAACAAGCCAGGAATGTGGTCAAATATTACCACCGAGATGTTAGGTTGGGTTAGGTTAGGTTATATTATTGATGTATATAAAGGTCCCACGGAGACGCCGAGGCCAACTCGCCAGGAATGTTTTCAAATATTACCGCCGAGATGTTAGGTTGGGTTAGGTTAGGTTATATTACGTTATTGATGTATATAAAGATCCTACGGAGACGTAGAGGCCAACTCGCCAGGAATGTTGTCAAATATTGTCGACGAGATGATACGTTGGTTTAGGTTAGGTTATACTTCGTTATTGATGTATATGAAGGTCAAACGGAGACGTTGAGGCCAACCCGCACGGAATGTTGTCAAATATTACCGCCGAGATGATAGGTTGGGTTAGGTTAGGTTATATTACGTTATTGATGTATATAAAGGACCCAGGGAGACGTAGATCCCAACTCACCAGGCATGTTGTCAAATATTACCGCCGAGATGTTAGGTTGGGTTAGGTTAGGTTAAATTACGTTATTGATGTATATAAAGGTCCCACGGAGACGTAGGGGCCAACTCGCCGGGAATGTTGTCAAATATTACCGCCGAGATGATAGGTTGGGTTAGGTTAGGTTATATTACGTTATTGATGTATATGAAAGTCAAACGGAGGCGTAGAGGCCAACCCGCCAGGAATGTTGTCAAATATTGCGGCCGAGATGTTAGGTTAGGTCAGGTTAGGTTATATTACGTTATTGATGTATATAAAGGACCCAGGGAGACGTAGATCCCAACTCACCAGGCATGTTGTCAAATATTACCGCCGAGATGTTAGGTTGGGTTAGGTTAGGTTAAATTACGTTATTGATGTATATAAAGGTCCCACGGAGACGTAGAAGCCAACTCGCCAGGAATGTTGTCAAATATTACCGCCGAGATGATAGGTTGGGTTAGGTTATGTTATATTACGTTATTGATGTATATGAAAGTCAAACGGAGGCGTAGAGGCCAACTCACCAGGAATGTTGTCTAATGTTATCGCCGAGATGATAGGTTGGTTTATGTTAGGTTATACTTCGTTATTGATGTATATGAAGGTCAAACGGAGACGTAGAGGCCAACTCGCTAGGAATGTTGTCAAATATTACCGCCGAGATGTTAGGTTGGGTTAGGTAAGGTTATATTACGTTTTTGATGTATATGAAAGTCAAACGGAGGCGTAGAGGCCAACTCGCCAGGAATGTTGTCAAATATTACCGCCGAGATGTTAGGTTAGGTTAGGTTAGGTTATATTACGTTATTGATGTATATAAGAGTCCCACGGAGACGTAGAGGCCAACTCGCCAGGAATGTTGTCAAATATTACCGCCGAGATGTTAGGTTGGGTTAGGTTAGGTTAAATTACGTTATTGATGTATATAAAGGTCCCACGGAGACGTAGAGGCCAACTCGCCAGGAATGTTGTCAAATATTACCGCCGAGATGATAGGTTGGGTTAGGTTAGGTTATATTACGTTATTGATGTATATGAAAGTCAAACGGAGGCGTAGGGGCCAACTCGCCAGGAATGTTGTCAAATATTACCGCCGAGATGATAGGTTGGGTTAGGTTAGGTTATATTACGTTATTGATGTATATGAAAGTCAAACGGAGGCGTAGAGGCCAACTCGCCAGGAATGTTGTCAAATATTACGGCCGAGATGTTAGGTTAGGTTAGGTTAGGTTATATTACGTTATTGATGTATATAAAGGACCCAGGGAGACGTAGATCCCAACTCACCAGGCATGTTGTCAAATATTACCGCCGAGATGTTAGGTTGGGTTAGGTTAGGTTAAATTACGTTATTGATGTATACAAAGGTCCCACGGAGACGTAGAGGCCAACTCGCCAGGAATGTTGTCAAATATTACCGCCGAGATGATAGGTTGGGTTAGGTTGGGTTATATTACGTTATTGATGTATATAAAGGACCCAGGGAGACGTAGATCCCAACTCACCAGGCATGTTGTCAAATATTACCGCCGAGATGTTAGGTTGGGTTAGGTTAGGTTAAATTACGTTATTGATGTATATAAAGTTCCCACGGAGACGTAGAGGCCAACTCACCAGGAATGTTGTCAAATATTACCGCCGAGATGATAGGTTGGGTTAGTTTAGGTTATATTACGATATTGATGTATATGACAGTCAAACGGAGGCGTAGAGGCCAACTCGCCAGGAATGTAGTCAAATATTACCGCCGAGATGTTAGGTTAGGTTAGGTTAGGTTATATTACGTTATTGATGTATATAAAGGACCCAGGGAGACGTAGATTCCAACTCACCAGGAATGTTTTCAAATATTACCACCGAGATGATAGGTTGGGTTACGTTAGGTTATATTACGTTATTGATGTATATAAAGGTCCCACGGCGACGTAGAGGCCAACAAGACAGGAATGTAATCAAATATTAGCGCCGAGGTGTTAGATTGGTTTAGGTTAGGTTATATTACGTTATTGATGTATATAAATGTCCCACGGAGACGCAGAGGCCAACAAGCCAGGAATGTGATCAAATATTACCACCGAGATGATAGGTTGGGTTAGGTAAGGTTATATTACGTTATAGATGTATATAAAGGTCCCACGGAGACGTAGAGGCCAACAAGCCAGGAATGTGGTCAAATATTACCGCCGAGATGTTAGATTGGGTTAGGTTATGTTATATTACGTTATTGATGTATATGAAAGTCAAACGGAGGCGTAGAGGCCAACTCGCCAGGAATGTTGTCTAATGTTATCGCCGAGATGATAGGTTGGTTTATGTTAGGTTATACTTCGTTATTGATGTATATGAAGGTCAAACGGAGACGTAGAGGCCAACTCGCTAGGAATTTTGTCAAATATTACCGCCGAGATGTTAGGTTGGGTTAGGTAAGGTTATATTACGTTTTTGATGTATATGAAAGTCAAACGGAGGCGTAGAGGCCAACTCGCCAGGAATGTTGTCAAATATTACCGCCGAGATGTTAGGTTAGGTTAGGTTAGGTTATATTACGTTATTGATGTATATAAGAGTCCCACGGAGACGTAGAGGCCAACTCGCCAGGAATGTTGTCAAATATTACCGCCGAGATGATAGGTTGGGTTAGGTTAGGTTATATTACGTTATTGATGTATATGAAAGTCAAACGGAGGCGTAGAGGCCAACTCGCCAGGAACGTTGTCAAATATTACCGCCGAGATGTTAGGTTAGGTTAGGTTAGGTTATATTACGTTATTGATGTATATAAAGGACCCAGGGAGACGTAGATTCCAACTCACCAGGAATGTTTTCAAATATTACGGCCGAGATGTTAGGTTAGGTTAGGTTAGGTTAGGTTATATTACGTTATTGATGTATATAAAGGACCCAGGGAGACGTAGATCCCAACTCACCAGGCATGTTGTCAAATATTACCGCCGAGATGTTAGGTTGGGTTAGGTTAGGTTAAATTACGTTATTGATGTATATAAAGGTCCCACGGAGACGTAGAGGCCAACTCGCCAGGAATGTTGTCAAATATTACCGCCGAGATGATAGGTTGGGTTAGTTTAGGTTATATTACGATATTGATGTATATGAAAGTCAAACGGAGGCGTAGAGACCAACTCGCCAGGAATGTAGTCAAATATTACCGCCGAGATGTTAGGTTAGGTTAGGTTAGGTTATATTACGTTATTGATGTATATAAAGGACCCAGGGAGACGTAGATTCCAAATCTCCAGGAATGTTTTCAAATATTACCACCGAGATGATAGGTTGGGTTACGTTAGGTTATATTACATTATTGATGTATATAAAGGTCCCACGGCGACGTAGAGGCCAACAAGACAGGAATGTAATCAAATATTAGCGCCGAGGTGTTAGATTGGTTTAGGTTAGGTTATATTACGTTATTGATGTATATAAATGTCCCACGGAGACGCAGAGGCCAACAAGCCAGGAATGTGGTCAAATATTACCACCGAGATGATAGGTTGGGTTAGGTAAGGTTATATTACGTTATAGATGTATATGAAGGTCCCACGGAGACGTAGAGGCCAACAAGCCAAGAATGTGGTCAAATATTACCGCCGAGATGATAGGTTGGTTTAGGTTAGGTTATACTTCGTTACTGATGTATATGAAGGTCAAAGGGCGACGTCGAGGCCAACTCGCTAGGAATGTTGTCAAATATCACCGCCGAGATGTTAGGTTGGGTTAGGTAAGGTTATATTACGTTTTTGATGTATATGAAAGTCAAACGGAGGCGTAGAGGCCAACTCGCCAGGAATGTTGTCAAATATTACCGCCGAGATGTTAGGTTAGGTTAGGTTAGGTTATATTACGTTATTGATGTATATAAGAGTCCCACGGAGACGGAGAAGCCAACTCGCCAGGAATGTTGTCAAATATTACCGCCGAGATGTTAGGTTAGGTTAGGTTAGGTTATATTACGTTATTGATGTATATGAAAGTCAAACGGAGGCGTAGAGGCCAACTCGCCAGGAACGTTGTCAAATATTACCGCCGAGATGTTAGGTTAGGTTAGGTTAGGTTATATTACGTTATTGATGTATATAAAGGACCCAGGGAGACGTAGATTCCAACTCACCAGGAATGTTTTCAAATATTACGGCCGAGATGTTAGGTTAGGTTAGGTTAGGTTATATTACGTTATTGATGTATATAAAGGTCCCACGGAGACGTAGAGGCCAACTCGCCAGGAATGTTGTCAAATATTACCGCCGAGATGATAGGTTGGGTTAGGTTAGGTTATATTACGTTATTGATGTATATGAAAGTCAAACGGAGGCGTAGAGGCCAACTCGCCAGGAATGTAGTCAAATATTACCGCCGAGATGTTATTTTAGGTTAGGTTAGGTTATATTACGTTATTGATGTATATAAAGGACCCAGGGAGACGTAGATTCCAACTCACCAGGAATGTTTTCAAATATTACCGCCGAGATGTTAGGTTGGGTTAGGTTAGGTTATAGTACGTTATTGATGTATATAAAGATCCTACGGAGACGTAGAGGCCAACTTGCCAGGAATGATGGCAAATATTACCGCCGAGATGTTAGGTTGGGGTAGGTTAGGTTATAGTACGTTATTGATGTATATAAAGGTCCTACGGAGACGTAGAGGCCAACTCGCCAGGAATGTTGTCAAATGTTATCGCCGAGATGATAGGTTGGTTTAGGTTAGGTTATACTTCGTTATTGATGTATATGAAGGTCAAAGGGAGACGTCGAGGCCAACTCGCTAGGAATGTTGTCAAATATCACCGCCGAGATGTTAGGTTGGGTTAGGTAAGGTTATATTACGTTTTTGATGTATATGAAAGTCAAACGGAGGCGTAGAGGCCAATTCGCCAGGAATGTTGTCAAATATTACCGCCGAGATGTTAGGTTAGGTTAGGTTAGGTTATATTACGTTATTGATGTATATAAGAGTCCCACGGAGACGGAGAAGCCAACTCGCCAGGAATGTTGTCAAGTATTACCGCCGAGATGTTAGGTTAGGTTAGGTTAGGTTATATTACGTTATTGATGTATATGAAAGTCAAACGGAGGCGTAGAGGCCAACTCGCCAGGAACGTTGTCAAATATTACCGCCGAGATGTTAGGTTAGGTTAGGTTAGGTTATATTACGTTATTGATGTATATAAAGGACCCAGGGAGACGTAGATTCCAACTCACCAGGAATGTTTTCAAATATTACGGCCGAGATGTTAGGTTAGGTTAGGTTAGGTTATATTACGTTATTGATGTATATAAAGGACCCAGGGAGACGTAGATTCCAACTCACCAGGAATGTTTTCAAATATTACCACCGAGATGATAGGTTGGGTTACGTTAGGTTATATTACGTTATTGATGTATATAAAGGTCCCACGGCGACGTAGAGGCCAACAAGACAGGAATGTAATCAAATATTAGCGCCGAGGTGTTAGATTGGTTTAGGTTAGGTTATATTACGTTATTGATGTATATAAATGTCCCACGGAGACGCAGAGGCCAACAAGCCAGGAATGTGATCAAATATTACCACCGAGATGATAGGTTGGGTTAGGTAAGGTTATATTACGTTATAGATGTATATAAAGGTCCCACGGAGACGTAGAGGCCAACAAGCCAGGAATGTGGTCAAATATTACCGCCGAGATGTCAGATTGGGTTAGGTTATGTTATATTACGTTATTGATGTATATGAAAGTCAAACGGAGGCGTAGAGGCCAACTCGCCAGGAATGTTGTCTAATGTTATCGCCGAGATGATAGGTTGGTTTATGTTAGGTTATACTTCGTTATTGATGTATATGAAGGTCAAACGGAGACGTAGAGGCCAACTCGCTAGGAATGTTGTCAAATATTACCGCCGAGATGTTAGGTTGGGTTAGGTAAGGTTATATTACGTTTTTGATGTATATGAAAGTCAAACGGAGGCGTAGAGGCCAACTCGCCAGGAATGTTGTCAAATATTACCGCCGAGATGTTAGGTTAGGTTAGGTTAGTTTATATTACGTTATTGATGTATATAAGAGTCCCACGGAGACGTAGAGGCCAACTCGCCAGGAATGTTGTCAAATATTACCGCCGAGATGTTAGGTTGGGTTAGGTTAGGTTAAATTACGTTATTGATGTATATAAAGGTCCCACGGAGACGTAGGGGCCAACTCGCCAGGAATGTTGTCAAATATTACCGCCGAGATGATAGGTTGGGTTAGGTTAGGTTATATTACGTTATTGATGTATATGAAAGTCAAACGGAGGCGTAGAGGCCAACTCGCCAGGAATGTTGTCAAATATTACGGCCGAGATGTTAGGTTAGGTTAGGTTAGGTTATATTACGATATTGATGTATATAAAGGACCCAGGGAGACGTAGATCCCAACTCTCCAGGCATGTTGTCAAATATTACCGCCGAGATGTTAGGTTGGGTTAGGTTAGGTTAAATTACGTTATTGATGTATATAAAGGTCCCACGGAGACGTAGAGGCCAACTCGCCAGGAATGTTGTCAAATATTACCGCCGAGATGATAGGTTGGGTTAGGTTAGGTTATATTACGTTATTGATGTATATAAAGGACCCAGGGAGACGTAGATCCCAACTCACCAGGCATGTTGTCAAATATTACCGCCGAGATGTTAGGTTGGGTTAGGTTAGGTTAAATTACGTTATTGATGTATATAAAGGTCCCACGGAGACGTAGAGGCCAACTCGCCAGGAATGTTGTCAAATATTACCGCCGAGATGATAGGTTGGGATAGTTTAGGTTATATTACGATATTGATGTATATGACAGTCAAACGGAGGCGTAGAGGCCAACTCGCCAGGAATGTAGTCAAATATTACCGCCGAGATGTTAGGTTAGGTTAGGTTAGGTTATATTACGTTATTGATGTATATAAAGGACCCAGGGAGACGTAGATTCCAACTCACCAGGAATGTTTTCAAATATTACCACCGAGATGATAGGTTGGGTTACGTTAGGTTATATTACGTTATTGATGTATATAAAGGTCCCACGGCGACGTAGAGGCCAACAAGACAGGAATGTAATCAAATATTAGCGCCGAGGTGTTAGATTGGTTTAGGTTAGGTTATATTACGTTATTGATGTATATAAATGTCCCACGGAGACGCAGAGGCCAACAAGCCAGGAATGTGATCAAATATTACCACCGAGATGATAGGTTGGGTTAGGTAAGGTTATATTACGTTATAGATGTATATAAAGGTCCCACGGAGACGTAGAGGCCAACAAGCCAGGAATGTGGTCAAATATTACCGCCGAGATGTTAGATTGGGTTAGGTTATGTTATATTACGTTATTGATGTATATGAAAGTCAAACGGAGGCGTAGAGGCCAACTCGCCAGGAATGTTGTCTAATGTTATCGCCGAGATGATAGGTTGGTTTATGTTAGGTTATACTTCGTTATTGATGTATATGAAGGTCAACCGGAGACGTAGAGGCCAACTCGCTAGGAATTTTGTCAAATATTACCGCCGAGATGTTAGGTTGGGTTAGGTAAGGTTATATTACGTTTTTGATGTATATGAAAGTCAAACGGAGGCGTAGAGGCCAACTCGCCAGGAATGTTGTCAAATATTAGAGCCGAGATGTTAGGTTAGGTTAGGTTAGGTTATATTACGTTATTGATGTATATAAGAGTCCCACGGAGACGCAGAGGTCAACAAGCCAGGA
Source organism: Xylocopa violacea (assembly GCA_963969225.1). Lineage (NCBI taxonomy): Eukaryota > Metazoa > Arthropoda > Insecta > Hymenoptera > Apidae > Xylocopa > Xylocopa violacea. The sequence goes on along the minus strand of CAXAJV010000836.1, from coordinate 3,949,406 downwards.
ATGTGGTCAAATATTACCACCGAGATGATAGGTTGGGTTAGGTAAGGTTATATTACGTTATAGATGTATATGAAGGTCCCACGGAGACGTAGAGGCCAACAAGCCAAGAATGTGGTCAAATATTACCGCCGAGATGATAGGTTGGTTTAGGTTAGGTTATACTTCGTTATTGATGTATATGAAGGTCAAAGGGCGACGTCGAGGCCAACTCGCTAGGAATGTTGTCAAATATCACCGCCGAGATGTTAGGTTGGGTTAGGTAAGGTTATATTACGTTTTTGATGTATATGAAAGTCAAACGGAGGCGTAGAGGCCAACTCGCCAGGAATGTTGTCAAATATTACCGCCGAGATGTTAGGTTAGGTTAGGTTAGGTTATATTACGTTATTGATGTATATAAGAGTCCCACGGAGACGGAGAAGCCAACTCGCCAGGAATGTTGTCAAATATTACCGCCGAGATGTTAGGTTAGGTTAGGTTAGGTTATATTACGTTATTGATGTATATGAAAGTCAAACGGAGGCGTAGAGGCCAACTCGCCAGGAACGTTGTCAAATATTACCGCCGAGATGTTAGGTTAGGTTAGGTTAGGTTATATTACGTTATTGATGTATATAAAGGACCCAGGGAGACGTAGATTCCAACTCACCCGGAATGTTTTCAAATATTACGGCCGAGATGTTAGGTTGGGGTAGGTTAGGTTATAGTACGTTATTGATGTATATAAAGGTCCTACGGAGACGTAGAGGCCAACTCGCCAGGAATGTTGTCAAATGTTATCGCCGAGATGATAGGTTGGTTTAGGTTAGGTTATACTTCGTTATTGATGTATATGAAGGTCAAAGGGAGACGTCGAGGCCAACTCGCTAGGAATGTTGTCAAATATCACCGCCGAGATGTTAGGTTGGGTTAGGTAAGGTTATATTACGTTTTTGATGTATATGAAAGTCAAACGGAGGCGTAGAGGCCAATTCGCCAGGAATGTTGTCAAATATTACCGCCGAGATGTTAGGTTAGGTTAGGTTAGGTTATATTACGTTATTGATGTATATAAGAGTCCCACGGAGACGGAGAAGCCAACTCGCCAGGAATGTTGTCAAATATTACCGCCGAGATGTTAGGTTAGGTTAGGTTAGGTTATATTACGTTATTGATGTATATGAAAGTCAAACGGAGGCGTAGAGGCCAACTCGCCAGGAACGTTGTCAAATATTACCGCCGAGATGTTAGGTTAGGTTAGGTTAGGTTATATTACGTTATTGATGTATATAAAGGACCCAGGGAGACGTAGATTCCAACTCACCAGGAATGTTTTCAAATATTACGGCCGAGATGTTAGGTTAGGTTAGGTTAGGTTATATTACGTTATTGATGTATATAAAGGACCCAGGGAGACGTAGATTCCAACTCACCAGGAATGTTTTCAAATATTACCACCGAGATGATAGGTTGGGTTACGTTAGGTTATATTACGTTATTGATGTATATAAAGGTCCCACGGCGACGTAGAGGCCAACAAGACAGGAATGTAATCAAATATTAGCGCCGAGGTGTTAGATTGGTTTAGGTTAGGTTATATTACGTTATTGATGTATATAAATGTCCCACGGAGACGCAGAGGCCAACAAGCCAGGAATGTGATCAAATATTACCACCGAGATGATAGGTTGGGTTAGGTAAGGTTATATTACGTTATAGATGTATATAAAGGTCCCACGGAGACGTAGAGGGCAACAAGCCAGGAATGTGGTCAAATATTACCGCCGAGATGTCAGATTGGGTTAGGTTATGTTATATTACGTTATTGATGTATATGAAAGTCAAACGGAGGCGTAGAGGCCAACTCGCCAGGAATGTTGTCTAATGTTATCGCCGAGATGATAGGTTGGTTTATGTTAGGTTATACTTCGTTATTGATGTATATGAAGGTCAAACGGAGACGTAGAGGCCAACTCGCTAGGAATGTTGTCAAATATTACCGCCGAGATGATAGGTTGGGTTAGGTTAGGTTATATTACGTTATTGATGTATATAAGGGTCCCAAGGAGACGGAGATGCCAACTCGCCAGGAATGTTGTCAAACATTACCGCCGAGATGATAGGTTGGGTTAGGTTACGTTATATTACGTTATTGATGTATATGAGGGTTACACGGAGACGTAGATTCCAACTCGCCAGGAATGTTGTCAAATATTACCGCCGAGATGTTAGGTTGGGTTAGGTTTGGTTATATTACGTTATTGATGTATATAAGGGTCCCAGGGAGACGTAGATGCCAACTCGCCAGGAATGTTGTCAAATATTACCGCGGACATGTTAGATTGGGTTAGGTTAGGTTATATTACGTTATTGATGTATATGAAGGTCAAACGGAGACGTAGAAGCCAACTCGCCAGGAATGTTGTCAAATATTACCGCCGAGATGTTAGGTTGTGTTAGGTTAGCTTATGTTACGTTATTGATGTATATGAAGGTCAAACGGAGACGCAGAGGCCAACTCGCCAGGAATGTTGTCAAATATTACCGCCGAGATGTTAGGTTGGATTAGGTTAGGTTATATTACGTTACAGATGTATCTAAGGGTCCCACGGAGACGTAGAGGCCAACAAGCCAGGAATATAATCAAATATTAGCGCCGAGGAGTTAGATTGTGTTAGGTTAGGTTATATTACGTTATTGATGTATATAAATGTCCCACGGAGACGCAGAGGCCAACAAGCCAGGAATGTAATCAAATATTAGCGCCGAGGTGTTAGATTGGGTAAGGTTAGGTTATGTTACGTTATTGATGTATATGAAAGTCAAACGGAGGCGTAGAGGCCAACTCGCCAGGAATGTAGTCAAATATTACCGCCGAGATGTTAGGTTGGGTTAGGTTAGGTTATATTACGTTATTGATGTATATAAGGGTCCCAAGGAGACGGAGATGCCAACTCGCCAGGAATGTTGTCAAACATTACCGCCGAGATCATAGGTTGGGTTAGGTTACGTTATATTACGTTATTGATGTATATGAGGGTTACACGGAGACGTAGATTCCAACTCGCCAGGAATGTTGTCAAATATTACCGCCGAGATGTTAGGTTGGGTTAGGTTTGGTTATATTACGTTATTGATGTATATAAGGGTCCCAGGGAGACGTAGATGCCAACTCGCCAGGAATGTTGTCAAATATTACCGCGGACATGTTAGATTGGGTTAGGTTAGGTTATATTACGTTATTGATGTATATAAGGGTCCCACGGAGACGGAGAAGCCAACTCGCCAGGAATGTTGTCAAATATTACCGCCGAGATGTTAGGTTGGGTTAGGTTACGTTATATTACGTTATTGATGTATATGAAGGACAAACGGAGACGTAGAAGCCAACTCGCCAGGAATGTTGTAAATATTACCGCCGAAATGTTAGGTTGTGTTAGGTTAGCTTATGTTACGTTATTGATGTATATGAAGGTCAAACGGAGACGCAGAGGCCAACTCGCCAGGAATGTTGTCAAATATTACCGCCGAGATGTTAGGTTGGGTTAGGTTAGGTTATATTACGTTACAGATGTATCTAAGGGTCCCACGGAGACGTAGAGGCCAACAAGCCAGGAATGTAATCAAATATTTGCGCCGAGGTGTTAGATTGGGTTAGGTTAGGTTATATTACGTTATTGATGTATATAAATGTCCCACGGAGACGCAGAGTCCAACAAGCCAGGAATGTGGTCAAATATTACAACCGAGATGTTAGGTTGGGTTAGGTTAGGTTATATTACGTTATTGATGTATACAAGGGTCCCAAGGAGACGGAGATGCCAACTCGCCAGGAATGTTGTCAAATATTACCGCCGAGATGATAGGTTGGGTTAGGTTACGTTATATTACGTTATTGATGTATATGAGGGTTACACGGAGACGTAGATGCCAACTCGCCAGGAATGTTGTCAAATATTACCGCCGACATGCTAGGTTGGGTTAGGTTTGGTTATATTACGTTATTGATGTATATAAGGGTCCCACGGAGACGGAGAAGCCAACTCGCCAGGAATGTTGTAATTATTACCGCCGAGTTGTTAGGTTGGGTTAGGTTAGGTTATATTGCGTTATTGATGTATATAAAGGTCCCACGGAGACGGAGAAGCCAACTCGCCAGGAATGTTGTCAAATATTACCGCCATGATGTTAGGTTGGGTTAGGTTAGGTTATATTACGTTATTGATGTATATGAAGGTCAAACGGAGACGTAGAAGCCAACTCGCCAGGAATGTTGTCAAATATTACCGCCGAGATGTTAGGTTGTGTTAGGTTAGCTTATGTTACGTTATTGATGTATATGAAGGTCAAACGGAGACGCAGAGGCCAACTCGCCAGGAATGTTGTCAAATATTACCGCCGAGATGTTAGGTTGGATTAGGTTAGGTTATATTACGTTACAGATGTATCTAAGGGTCCCACGGAGACGTAGAGGCCAACAAGCCAGGAATGTAATCAAATATTAGCGCCGAGGTGTTAGATTGTGTTAGGTTAGGTTATATTACGTTATTGATGTATATAAAGGTCCCACGGAGACGCCGAGGCCAACTCGCCAGGAATGTTTTCAAATATTACCGCCGAGATGTTAGGTTGGGTTAGGTTAGGTTATATTACGTTATTGATGTATATAAAGATCCTACGGAGACGTAGAGGCCAACTCGCCAGGAATGTTGTCAAATATTGTCGACGAGATGATACGTTGGTTTAGGTTAGGTTATACTTCGTTATTGATGTATATGAAGGTCAAACGGAGGCGTAGAGGCCAACTCGCCAGGAATGTTGTCAAATATTACAGCCGAGATGTTAGGTTAGGTTAGGTTAGGTTATATTACGTTATTGATGTATATAAAGGACCCAGGGAGACGTAGATCCCAACTCACCAGGCATGTTGTCAAATATTACCGCCGAGATGTTAGGTTGGGTTAGGTTAGGTTAAATTACGTTATTGATGTATATAAAGGTCCCACGGAGACGTAGAGGCCAACTCGCCAGGAATGTTGTCAAATATTACCGCCGAGATGATAGGTTGGGTTAGGTTAGGTTATATTACGTTATTGATGTATATGAAAGTCAAACGGAGGCGTAGAGGCCAACTCGCCAGGAATGTAGTCAAATATTACCGCCTAGATGTTAGGTTAGGTTAGGTTAGGTTATATTACGTTATTGATGTATATAAAGGACCCAGGGAGACGTAGATTCCAACTCACCAGGAATGTTTTCAAATATTACCGCCGAGATGTTAGGTTGGGTTAGGTTAGGTTATATTACGTTATTGATGTATATAAGGGTCCCAAGGAGACGGAGATGCCAACTCGCCAGGAATGTTGTCAAATATTACCGCCGATGTGCTAGGTTGGGTTAGGTTAGGTTATATTACGTTATTGATGTATATAAAGGTCCCACGGAGACGTAGAGGCCAACTCGCCAGAAATGTTGTCAAATATTACCGCCGAGATGATAGGTTGGGTTAGGTTAGGTTATATTACGTTATTGATGTATATGAAGGTCAAACGGAGACGCAGAAGCCAACTCGCCAGGAATGTTGTCAAATATTACCGCCGAGATGTTAGGTTGGGTTAGGTTACGTTATATTACGTTATTGATGTATATGAGGGTTACACGGAGACGTAGATGCCAACTCCCCAGGAATGTTGTCAAATATTACCGCCGACATGTTAGGTTGGGTTAGGTTTGGTTATATTACGTTATTGATGTATATAAGGGTCCCACGGAGACGGAGAAGCCAACTCGCCAGGAATGTTGTAATTATTACCGCCGAGATGTTATGTTGGGTTAGGTTAGGTTATATTGCGTTATTGATGTATATAAAGGTCCCACGGAGACGGAGAAGCCAACCCGCCAGGAATGTTGTCAAATATTACCGCCATGATGTTAGGTTGGGTTAGGTTAGGTTATATTACGTTATTGATGTATATGAAGGTCAAACGGAGACGTAGAAGCCAACTCGCCAGGAATGTTGTCAAATATTACCGCCGAGATGTTAGGTTGTGTTAGGTTAGCTTATGTTACGTTATTGATGTATATGAAGGTCAAACGGAGACGCAGAGGCCAACTCGCCAGGAATGTTGTCAAATATTACCGCCGAGATGTTAGGTTGGATTAGGTTAGGTTATATTACGTTACAGATGTATCTAAGGGTCCCACGGAGACGTAGAGGCCAACAAGCCAGGAATGTAATCAAATATTAGCGCCGAGGAGTTAGATTGTGTTAGGTTAGGTTATATTACGTTATTGATGTATATAAATGTCCCACGGAGACGCAGAGGCCAACAAGCCAGGAATGTAATCAAATATTAGCGCCGAGGTGTTAGATTGGGTAAGGTTAGGTTATGTTACGTTATTGATGTATATGAAAGTCAAACGGAGGCGTAGAGGCCAACTCGCCAGGAATGTAGTCAAATATTACCGCCGAGATGTTAGGTTGGGTTAGGTTAGGTTATATTACGTTATTGATGTATATAAGGGTCCCAAGGAGACGGAGATGCCAACTCGCCAGGAATGTTGTCAAACATTACCGCCGAGATGATAGGTTGGGTTAGGTTACGTTATATTACGTTATTGATGTATATGAGGGTTACACGGAGACGTAGATTCCAACTCGCCAGGAATGTTGTCAAATATTACCGCCGAGATGTTAGGTTGGGTTAGGTTTGGTTATATTACGTTATTGATGTATATAAGGGTCCCAGGGAGACGTAGATGCCAACTCGCCAGGAATGTTGTCAAATATTACCGCGGACATGTTAGATTGGGTTAGGTTAGGTTATATTACGTTATTGATGTATATAAGGGTCCCACGGAGACGGAGAAGCCAACTCGCCAGGAATGTTGTCAAATATTACCGCCGAGATGTTAGGTTGGGTTAGGTTACGTTATATTACGTTATTGATGTATATGAAGGACAAACGGAGACGTAGAAGCCAACTCGCCAGGAATGTTGTCAAATATTACCGCCGAAATGTTAGGTTGTGTTAGGTTAGCTTATGTTACGTTATTGATGTATATGAAGGTCAAACGGAGACGCAGAGGCCAACTCGCCAGGAATGTTGTCAAATATTACCGCCGAGATGTTAGGTTGGGTTAGGTTAGGTTATATTACGTTACAGATGTATCTAAGGGTCCCACGGAGACGTAGAGGCCAACAAGCCAGGAATGTAATCAAATATTTGCGCCGAGGTGTTAGATTGGGTTAGGTTAGGTTATATTACGTTATTGATGTATATAAATGTCCCACGGAGACGCAGAGTCCAACAAGCCAGGAATGTGGTCAAATATTACCACCGAGATGTTAGGTTGGGTTAGGTTAGGTTATATTACGTTATTGATGTATACAAGGGTCCCAAGGAGACGGAGATGCCAACTCGCCAGGAATGTTGTCAAATATTACCGCCGAGATGATAGGTTGGGTTAGGTTACGTTATATTACGTTATTGATGTATATGAGGGTTACACGGAGACGTAGATGCCAACTCGCCAGGAATGTTGTCAAATATTACCGCCGACATGCTAGGTTGGGTTAGGTTTGGTTATATTACGTTATTGATGTATATAAGGGTCCCACGGAGACGGAGAAGCCAACTCGCCAGGAATGTTGTAATTATTACCGCCGAGATGTTAGGTTGGGTTAGGTTAGGTTATATTGCGTTATTGATGTATATAAAGGTCCCACGGAGACGGAGAAGCCAACTCGCCAGGAATGTTGTCAAATATTACCGCCATGATGTTAGGTTGGGTTAGGTTAGGTTATATTACGTTATTGATGTATATGAAGGTCAAACGGAGACGTAGAAGCCAACTCGCCAGGAATGTTGTCAAATATTACCGCCGAGATGTTAGGTTGTGTTAGGTTAGCTTATGTTACGTTATTGATGTATATGAAGGTCAAACGGAGACGCAGAGGCCAACTCGCCAGGAATGTTGTCAAATATTACCGCCGAGATGTTAGGTTGGATTAGGTTAGGTTATATTACGTTACAGATGTATCTAAGGGTCCCACGGAGACGTAGAGGCCAACAAGCCAGGAATGTAATCAAATATTAGCGCCGAGGTGTTAGATTGTGTTAGGTTAGGTTATATTACGTTATTGATGTATATAAAGGTCCCACGGAGACGCCGAGGCCAACTCGCCAGGAATGTTTTCAAATATTACCGCCGAGATGTTAGGTTGGGTTAGGTTAGGTTATATTACGTTATTGATGTATATAAAGATCCTACGGAGACGTAGAGGCCAACTCGCCAGGAATGTTGTCAAATATTGTCGACGAGATGATACGTTGGTTTAGGTTAGGTTATACTTCGTTATTGATGTATATGAAGGTCAAACGGAGGCGTAGAGGCCAACTCGCCAGGAATGTTGTCAAATATTACGGCCGAGATGTTAGGTTAGGTTAGGTTAGGTTATATTACGTTATTGATGTATATAAAGGACCCAGGGAGACGTAGATCACAACTCACCAGGCATGTTGTCAAATATTACCGCCGAGATGTTAGGTTGGGTTAGGTTAGGTTAAATTACGTTATTGATGTATATAAAGGTCCCACGGAGTCGTAGAGGCCAACTCGCCAGGAATGTTGTCAAATATTACCGCCGAGATGATAGGTTGGGTTAGGTTAGGTTATATTACGTTATTGATGTATATGAAAGTCAAACGGAGGCGTAGAGGCCAACTCGCCAGGAATGTAGTCAAATATTACCGCCGAGATGTTAGGTTGGGTTAGGTTACGTTATATTACGTTATTGATGTATATGAGGGTTACACGGAGACGTAGATGCCAACTCGCCAGGAATGTTGTCAAATATTACCGCCGACATGTTAGGTTGGGTTAGGTTTGGTTATATTACGTTATTGATGTATATAAGGGTCCCACGGAGACGGAGAAGCCAACTCGCCAGGAATGTTGTAATTATTACCGCCGAGATGTTATGTTGGGTTAGGTTAGGTTATATTGCGTTATTGATGTATATAAAGGTCCCACGGAGACGGAGAAGCCAACTCGCCAGGAATGTTGTCAAATATTACCGCCATGATGTTAGGTTGGGTTAGGTTAGGTTATATTACGTTATTGATGTATATGAAGGTCAAACGGAGACGTAGAAGCCAACTCGCCAGGAATGTTGTCAAATATTACCGCCGAGATGTTAGGTTGTGTTAGGTTAGCTTATGTTACGTTATTGATGTATATGAAGGTCAAACGGAGACGCAGAGGCCAACTCGCCAGGAATGTTGTCAAATATTACCGCCGAGATGTTAGGTTGGGTTAGGTAAGGTTATATTACGTTTTTGATGTATATGAAGGTCAAACGGGACGTAGAGGCCAACTCGCCAGAAATGTTGCCAAATATTACCGCCGTGATGTTAGGTTGGGTTAAGTTAGCTTATATTACGTTATTGATGTATATAAAGGTCCCACGGAGACGTAGATGCCAACTCGCCAGGAATGTTGTCAAATATTACCGCCGAGATGATAGGTTGGGTTAGGTTAGGTTATATTACGTTATTGATGTATATAAAGGACCCAGGGAGACGTAGAGGCCAACTCGCCAGGAATGTTGTCAAATATTACCGCCGAGATGTTAGGTTAGGTTAGGTTAGGTTAGGTTATATTACGTTATTGATGTATACGAAATTCAAACGGAGACGTAGAGGCCAAATCGCCAAGAATGTTTTCAAATATTACCACCGAGATGATAGGTTGGGTTAGGTTAGGTTATATTACGTTATTGATGTATATAAAGATCCCACGGAGACGTAGAGGCCAACTCGCCAGGAATGTTGTCAAATGTTATCGCCGAGATGATAGGTTGGTTTAGGTTAGGTTATACTTCGTTATTGATGTATATGAAGGTCAAACGGAGACGTAGAGGCCAACTCGCCAGGAATGTTGTCAAATATTACCGCCGAGATGTTAGGTTGGGTTAGGTAAGGTTATATTACGTTATTGAAGTATATAAAGGTCCCACGGAGACGTAGAGGCCAACTCGCCAGAAATGTTGTCAAATATTACCGCCGAGATGATAGGTTGGGTTAGGTTAGGTTATATTACGTTATTGATGTATATGAAAGTCAAACGGAGGCGTAGAGGCCAACTCGCCAGGAATGTTGTCAAATATTATGGCCGAGATGTTAGGTTAGGTTAGGTTAGGTTATATTACGTTATTGATGTATATAAAGGACCCAGGGAGACGTAGATCCCAACTCACCAGGCATATTGTCAAATATTACCGCCGAGATGTTAGGTTGGGTTAGGTAAGGTTATATTACGTTTTTGATGTATATGAAGGTCAAACGGGACGTAGAGGCCAACTCGCCAGAAATGTTGCCAAATATTACTGCCGAGATGTTAGGTTGGGTTAAGTTAGCTTATATTACGTTATTGATGTATATAAAGGTCCCACGGAGACGTAGAGGCCAACTCGCCAGGAATGTTGTCAAATATTACCGCCGAGATGATAGGTTGGGTTAGGTTAGGTTATATTACGTTATTGATGTATATGAAAGTCAAACGGAGGCGTAGAGGCCAACTCGCCAGGAATGTAGTCAAATATTACCGCCGAGATGTTAGGTTAGGTTAGGTTAGGTTATATTACGTTATTGATGTATATAAAGGACCCAGGGAGACGTAGATTTCAACTCACCAGGAATGTTTTCAAATATTACCGCCGAGATGTTAGGTTGGGTTAGGTTAGGTTATAGTACGTTATTGATGTATATAAAGATCCTACGGAGACGTAGAGGCCAACTTGCCAGGAATGATGTCAAATATTACCGCCGAGATGTTAGGTTGGGATAGGTTAGGTTATATTACGTTATTGATGTATATAAAGGTCCCACGGAGACGTAGAGGCCAACAAGCCAGGAATGTGGTCAAATATTACCGCCGATGTGTTAGGTTGGGTTAGGTTAGGTTATATTACGTTATTGATGTATATAAAGGTCCCACGGAGACGCCGAGGCCAACTCGCCAGGAATGTTGTCAAATATTACCGCCGAGATGTTAGGTTGGGTTAGGTTAGGTTATATTACGTTATTGATGTATATAAGAGTCCCACGGAGACGGAGAAGCCAACTCGCCAGGAATGTTGTCAAACATTACCGCCGAGATGTTAGGTTAGGTTAGGTTAGGTTATATTACGTTATTGATGTATAAAAAGGACCCAGGGAGACGTAGAGGCCAACTCGCCAGGAATGTTGTCAAATATTACCGCCGAGATGTTAGGTTGGGTTAGGTTACGTTATATTACGTTATTGATGTATATGAGGGTTACACGGAGACGTAGAGGCCAACTCGCCAGGAATGTTGTCAAATATTACCCCCGACATGTTAGGTTGGGCTAGATTTGGTTATATTAGGGTATTGAAGTATATAAATGTCCCACGGAGACGTATAGGCCGACTCGCCAGGAATGTTGTCAAATATTACCGCCGAGATGATAGGTTGTGTTAGGTTAGGTTATATTACGTTATTGATGTATATGAAGGTCAAACGGAAACGTAGATGCCAACTCGCCAGGAATGTTGTCAAATATTACCGTCGAGATGTTAGGTTGGGTTAGGTTAGGTTATATTACGTTATTGCTGTATATGGAGGTCAATCAGGGACGTAGAGGCCAACTCGCCAGGAATGTTGTCAAACATTACCGCAGAGATGATAGGTTGGGTTAGGTTAGGTTATATTACGTTATTGATGTATATGAAGGTCAAACGGAGACGTACAGGCCAACTCGCCAGGAATGTTGTCAAATATTACCGCCGAGATGATAGGTTGGGTTAGGTTAGGTTATATTACGTTATTGATGTATATGGAGGTCAATCAGGGACGTAGAGGCCAACTCGCCAGGAATGTTGTCAAACATAACCGCCGAGATGATAGGTTGGGTTAGGTTAGGTTATATTACGTTATTGATGTATATGAAGGTCAAACGGAGACGTAGAGGCCAACTCGCCAGGAATGATGTCACATATTACCGCCGAGATGTTAGGTTGGGTTAGGTTAGGTTATATTACGTTACAGATGTATCTAAGGGTCCCACGGAGACGTAGAGGCCAACAAGCCAGGAATGTAGTCAAATATTAGCGCAGAGATGTTAGGTTGGGTTAGGTTAGGTTATATTACGGTATTGATGTATATAAATGTCCCACGGCTATGTAGAGGCCAACTCGCCAGGAATGTTGTCGAATATTACCGCCGAGATGATAGGTTGGGTTAGGTTACGTTATATTACGTTATTGATGTATATGAGGGTTACACGGAGACGTAGAGGCCAACTCGCCAGGAATGTTGTCAAATATTACCCCCGACATGTTAGGTTGGGCTAGATTTGGTTATATTACGGTATTGAAGTATATAAATGTCCCACGGAGGCGTAGAGTCCGACTCGCCAGGAGTGTTGTCAAATATTACCGCCGAGATGATAGGTTGTGTTAGGTTAGGTTATATTACGTTATTGATGTATATGAAGGTCAAACGGAAACGTTGAGGCCAACTCGCACGGAATGTTGTCAAATATTACCGTCGAGATGTTAGGTTGGGTTAGGTTAGGTTATATTACGTTATTGATGTATATGGAGGTCAATCAGGGACGTAGAGGCCAACTCGCCAGGAATGTAGTCAAATATTACCGCCGAGATGTTAGGTTAGGTTAGGTTAGGTTATATTACGTTATTGATGTATATAAAGGACCCAGGGAGACGTAGATTCCAACTCACCAGGAATGTTTTCAAATATTACCGCCGATATGTTAGGTTGGGTTAGGTTAGGTTATAGTACGTTATTGATGTATATAAAGATCCTACGGAGACGTAGAGGCCAACTTGCCAGGAATAATGTCAAATATTACCGCCGAGATGTTAGGTTGGGATAGGTTAGGTTATATTATGTTATTGATGTATATAAAAGTCCCACGGAGACGTAGAGGCCAACAAGCCAGGAATGTGGTCAAATATTACCGCCGATGTGTTAGGTTGGGTTATGTTAGGTTATATTACGTTGTTGATGTATATATAGGTCCCACGGAGACGCCGAGGCCAACTCGCCAGGAATGTTTTCAAATATTGCCGCCGAGATGTTAGGTTGGGTTAGGTTAGGTTATATTACGTTATTGATGTATATAAAGATCCTACGGAGACGTAGAGGCCAACACACCAGGAATGTTGTCAAATATTGTCGACGAGATGATAGGTTGGTTTAGGTTAGGTTATACTTCGTTATTGATGTATATGAAGGTCAAACGGAGAAGTAGAGGCCAACTCGCACGAAATGTTGTCAAATATTACCGCCGAGATGATAGGTTGGGTTAGGTTAGGTTATATTACGTTATTGATGTATATGAAAGTCAAACGGAGGCGTAGAGGCCAACTCATCAGGAATGTTGTCAAATATTACGGCCGAGATGTTAGGTTAGGTTAGGTTAGGTTATATTACGTTATTGATGTATATAAAGGACCCAGGGAGACGTAGATCCCAACTCACCAGGCATGTTGTCAAATATTACCGCCGAGATGTTAGGTTGGGTTAGGTTAGGTTAAATTACGTTATTGATGTATATGAAAGTCAAACGGAGGCGTAGAGGCCAACTCGCCAGGAATGTAGTCAAATATTACCGCCGAGATGTTAGGTTAGGTTAGGTTAGGTTATATTACGTTATTGATGTATATAAAGGACCCAGGGAGACGTAGATTCCAACTCACCAGGAATGTTTTCAAATATTACCGCCGAGATGTTAGGTTGGGTTAGGTTACGTTATATTACGTTATTGATGTATATGGAGGTCAATCAGGGACGTAGAGGCCAACTCGCCAGGAATGTTGTCAAACATATCCGCCGAGATGATAGGTTGGGTTAGGTTAGGTTATATTACGTTATTGATGTATATGAAGGTCAAACGGAGACGTAGAGGCCAACTCGCCAGGAATGATGTCACATATTACCGCCGAGATGTTAGGTTGGGTTAGGTTAGGTTATATTACGTTACAGATGTATCTAAGGGTCCCACGGAGACGTAGAGGCCAACAAGCCAGGAATGTAGTCAAATATTAGCGCAGAGATGTTAGGTTGGGTTAGGTTAGGTTATATTACGGTATTGATGTATATAAATGTCCCACGGCTATGTAGAGGCCAACTCGCCAGGAATGTTGTCGAATATTACCGCCGAGATGATAGGTTGGGTTAGGTTACGTTATATTACGTTATTGATGTATATGAGGGTTACACGGAGACGTAGAGGCCAACTCGCCAGGAATGTTGTCAAATATTACCCCCGACATGTTAGGTTGGGCTAGATTTGCTTATATTACGGTATTGAAGTATATAAATGTCCCACGGAGACGTAGAGGCCGACTCGCCAGGAGTGTTGTCAAATATTACCGCCGAGATGATAGGTTGTGTTAGGTTAGGTTATATTACGTTATTGATGTATATGAAGGTCAAACGGAAACGTTGAGGCCAACTCGCACGGAATGTTGTCAAATATTACCGCCGAGATGTTAGGTTGGGATAGGTTAGGTTATATTATGTTATTGATGTATATAAAAGTCCCACGGAGACGTAGAGGCCAACAAGCCAGGAATGTGGTCAAATATTACCGCCGATGTGTTAGGTTGGGTTAGGTTAGGTTATATTACGTTGTTGATGTATATATAGGTCCCACGGAGACGCCGAGGCCAACTCGCCAGGAATGTTTTCAAATATTGCCGCCGAGATGTTAGGTTGGGTTAGGTTAGGTTATATTACGTTATTGATGTATATAAAGATCCTACGGAGACGTAGAGGCCAACACACCAGGAATGTTGTCAAATATTGTCGACGAGATGATAGGTTGGTTTAGGTTAGGTTATACTTCGTTATTGATGTATATGAAGGTCAAACGGAGAAGTAGAGGCCAACTCGCACGAAATGTTGTCAAATATTACCGCCGAGATGATAGGTTGGGTTAGGTTAGGTTATATTACGTTATTGATGTATATGAAAGTCAAACGGAGGCGTAGAGGCCAACTCATCAGGAATGTTGTCAAATATTACGGCCGAGATGTTAGGTTAGGTTAGGTTAGGTTATATTACGTTATTGATGTATATAAAGGACCCAGGGAGACGTAGATCCCAACTCACCAGGCATGTTGTCAAATATTACCGCCGAGATGTTAGGTTGGGTTAGGTTAGGTTAAATTACGTTATTGATGTATATGAAAGTCAAACGGAGGCGTAGAGGCCAACTCGCCAGGAATGTAGTCAAATATTACCGCCGAGATGTTAGGTTAGGTTAGGTTAGGTTATATTACGTTATTGATGTATATAAAGGACCCAGGGAGACGTAGATTCCAACTCACCAGGAATGTTTTCAAATATTACCGCCGAGATGTTAGGTTGGGTTAGGTTACGTTATATTACGTTATTGATGTATATGGAGGTCAATCAGGGACGTAGAGGCCAACTCGCCAGGAATGTTGTCAAACATATCCGCCGAGATGATAGGTTGGGTTAGGTTAGGTTATATTACGTTATTGATGTATATGAAGGTCAAACGGAGACGTAGAGGCCAACTCGCCAGGAATGATGTCACATATTACCGCCGAGATGTTAGGTTGGGTTAGGTTAGGTTATATTACGTTACAGATGTATCTAAGGGTCCCACGGAGACGTAGAGGCCAACAAGCCAGGAATGTAGTCAAATATTAGCGCAGAGATGTTAGGTTGGGTTAGGTTAGGTTATATTGCGGTATTGATGTATATAAATGTCCCACGGCTATGTAGAGGCCAACTCGCCAGGAATGTTGTCGAATATTACCGCCGAGATGATAGGTTGGGTTAGGTTACGTTATATTACGTTACTGATGTATATGAGGGTTACACGGAGACGTAGAGGCCAACTCGCCAGGAATGTTGTCAAATATTACCCCCGACATGTTAGGTTGGGCTAGATTTGGTTATATTACGGTATTGAAGTATATAAATGTCCCACGGAGACGTAGAGGCCGACTCGCCAGGAGTGTTGTCAAATATTACCGCCGAGATGATAGGTTGTGTTAGGTTAGGTTATATTACGTTATTGATGTATATGAAGGTCAAACGGAAACGTTGAGGCCAACTCGCACGGAATGTTGTCAAATATTACCGTCGAGATGTTAGGTTGGGTTAGGTTAGGTTATATTACGTTATTGATGTATATGGAGGTCAATCAGGGACGTAGAGGCCAACTCGCCAGGAATGTAGTCAAATATTACCGCCGAGATGTTAGGTTAGGTTAGGTTAGGTTATATTACGTTATTGATGTATATAAAGGACCCAGGGAGACGTAGATTCCAACTCACCAGGAATGTTTTCAAATATTACCGCCGATATGTTAGGTTGGGTTAGGTTAGGTTATAGTACGTTATTGATGTATATAAAGATCCTACGGAGACGTAGAGGCCAACTTGCCAGGAATAATGTCAAATATTACCGCCGAGATGTTAGGTTGGGATAGGTTAGGTTATATTATGTTATTGATGTATATAAAAGTCCCACGGAGACGTAGAGGCCAACAAGCCAGGAATGTGGTCAAATATTACCGCCGATGTGTTAGGTTGGGTTAGGTTAGGTTATATTACGTTGTTGATGTATATATAGGTCCCACGGAGACGCCGAGGCCAACTCGCCAGGAATGTTTTCAAATATTGCCGCCGAGATGTTAGGTTGGGTTAGGTTAGGTTATATTACGTTATTGATGTATATAAAGATCCTACGGAGACGTAGAGGCCAACACACCAGGAATGTTGTCAAATATTGTCGACGAGATGATAGGTTGGTTTAGGTTAGGTTATACTTCGTTATTGATGTATATGAAGGTCAAACGGAGAAGTAGAGGCCAACTCGCACGAAATGTTGTCAAATATTACCGCCGAGATGATAGGTTGGGTTAGGTTAGGTTATATTACGTTATTGATGTATATGAAAGTCAAACGGAGGCGTAGAGGCCAACTCATCAGGAATGTTGTCAAATATTACGGCCGAGATGTTAGGTTAGGTTAGGTTAGGTTATATTACGTTATTGATGTATATAAAGGACCCAGGGAGACGTAGATCCCAACTCACCAGGCATGTTGTCAAATATTACCGCCGAGATGTTAGGTTGGGTTAGGTTAGGTTAAATTACGTTATTGATGTATATGAAAGTCAAACGGAGGCGTAGAGGCCAACTCGCCAGGAATGTAGTCAAATATTACCGCCGAGATGTTAGGTTAGGTTAGGTTAGGTTATATTACGTTATTGATGTATATAAAGGACCCAGGGAGACGTAGATTCCAACTCACCAGGAATGTTTTCAAATATTACCGCCGAGATGTTAGGTTGGGTTAGGTTACGTTATATTACGTTATTGATGTATATGGAGGTCAATCAGGGACGTAGAGGCCAACTCGCCAGGAATGTTGTCAAACATATCCGCCGAGATGATAGGTTGGGTTAGGTTAGGTTATATTACGTTATTGATGTATATGAAGGTCAAACGGAGACGTAGAGGCCAACTCGCCAGGAATGATGTCACATATTACCGCCGAGATGTTAGGTTGGGTTAGGTTAGGTTATATTACGTTACAGATGTATCTAAGGGTCCCACGGAGACGTAGAGGCCAACAAGCCAGGAATGTAGTCAAATATTAGCGCAGAGATGTTAGGTTGGGTTAGGTTAGGTTATATTACGGTATTGATGTATATAAATGTCCCACGGCTATGTAGAGGCCAACTCGCCAGGAATGTTGTCGAATATTACCGCCGAGATGATAGGTTGGGTTAGGTTACGTTATATTACGTTATTGATGTATATGAGGGTTACACGGAGACGTAGAGGCCAACTCGCCAGGAATGTTGTCAAATATTACCCCCGACATGTTAGGTTGGGCTAGATTTGGTTATATTACGGTATTGAAGTATATAAATGTCCCACGGAGACGTAGAGGCCGACTCGCCAGGAGTGTTGTCAAATATTACCGCCGAGATGATAGGTTGTGTTAGGTTAGGTTATATTACGTTATTGATGTATATGAAGGTCAAACGGAAACGTTGAGGCCAACTCGCACGGAATGTTGTCAAATATTACCGCCGAGATGTTAGGTTGGGATAGGTTAGGTTATATTATGTTATTGATGTATATAAAAGTCCCACGGAGACGTAGAGGCCAACAAGCCAGGAATGTGGTCACATATTACCGCCGATGTGTTAGGTTGGGTTAGGTTAGGTTATATTACGTTGTTGATGTATATATAGGTCCCACGGAGACGCCGAGGCCAACTCGCCAGGAATGTTTTCAAATATTGCCGCCGAGATGTTAGGTTGGGTTAGGTTAGGTTATATTACGTTATTGATGTATATAAAGATCCTACGGAGACGTAGAGGCCAACACACCAGGAATGTTGTCAAATATTGTCGACGAGATGATAGGTTGGTTTAGGTTAGGTTATACTTCGTTATTGATGTATATGAAGGTCAAACGGAGAAGTAGAGGCCAACTCGCACGAAATGTTGTCAAATATTACCGCCGAGATGATAGGTTGGGTTAGGTTAGGTTATATTACGTTATTGATGTATATGAAAGTCAAACGGAGGCGTAGAGGCCAACTCATCAGGAATGTTGTCAAATATTACGGCCGAGATGTTAGGTTAGGTTAGGTTAGGTTATATTACGTTATTGATGTATATAAAGGACCCAGGGAGACGTAGATCCCAACTCACCAGGCATGTTGTCAAATATTACCGCCGAGATGTTAGGTTGGGTTAGGTTAGGTTAAATTACGTTATTGATGTATAAAAAGGTCCCAGGGAGACGTAGATGCCAACTCGCCAAGAATGTTTTCAAATATTACCACCGAGATGATAGGTTGGATTAGGTTAGGTTATATTACGTTATTGATGTATATAAAGGTCCCACGTCGACGTAGAGGCCAACAAGACAGGAATGTGGTCAAATATTACCGCGGAGATGTTAGGTTGGGTTAGGTTCGGTTATACTACGGTATTGATGTAATAAAGGTCTCACGGCTATGTAGAGGCCAACTCGCCAGGAATGTTGTCAAATATTACCGCCGAGATGTTAGGTTGGGTTAGGTTAGGTTATATTACGTTACAGATGTATCTAAGGGTCCCACGGAGACGTAGAGACCAACAAGCCAGGAATGTAATCAAATATTAGCGCCGAGGTGTTAGATTGGGTTAGGTTAGGTTATATTACGTTATTGTTGTATATAAATGTCCCACGGAGATGCAGAGGCCAAAAAGCCAGGAATGTGGTCAAATATTACCACCGAGATGATAGGTTGGGTTAGGTAAGGTTATATTACGTTATAGATGTATATAAAGGTCCCACGGAGACGTAGAGGCCAACAAGCCAGGAATGTGGTCAAATATTACCGCCGAGATGTTAGATTGGGTTAGGTTATGTTATATTACGTTATTGATGTATATAAAGATCCCACGGAGACGTAGAGGCCAACTCGCAAGGAATGTTGTCAAATATTACCCCCGACATGTTAGGTTGGGCTAGATTTGGTTATACTACGGTATTGAAGTATATAAAGGTCCTACGGAGACGTAGAGGCCAACTTGACAGGAATGTGGTCAAATATTACCGCGGAGATGTTAGGTTGGGTTAGGTTAGGTTATATTACGTTATTGATGTATATAAAAGTCCCACGGAGACGTAGAGGCCAACAAGCCAGGAATGTGGTCAAATATTACCGACGATGTGTTAGGTTGGGTTAGGTTTGATTATATTACGTTATTGATGTATATAAAGGTCCCACGGAGACGCCGAGGCCAACTCGCCAGGAATGTTTTCAAATATTACCGCCGAGATGTTAGGTTGGGTTAGGTTAGGTTATATTACGTTATTGATGTATATAAAGATCCTACGGAGACGTAGAGGCCAACTCGCCAGGAATGTTGTCAAATATTGTCGACGAGATGATAGGTTGGTTTAGGTTAGGTTATACTTCGTTATTGATGTATATGAAGGTCAAACGGAGACGTTGAGGCCAACTCGCACGGAATGTTGTCAAATATTACCGCCGAGATGATAGGTTGGGTTAGGTTAGGTTATATTACGTTATTGATGTATATGAAAGTCAAACGGAGGCGTAGAGGCCAACTCATCAGGAATGTTGTCAAATATTACGGCCGAGATGTTAGGTTAGGTTAGGTTAGGTTATATTACGTTATTGATGTATATAAAGGACCCAGGGAGACGTAGATCCCAACTCACCAGGCATGTTGTCAAATATTACCGCCGAGATGTTAGGTTGGGTTAGGTTAGGTTAAATTACGTTATTGATGTATAAAAAGCTCCCAGGGAGACGTAGATGCCAACTCGCCAAGAATGTTTTCAAATATTACCACCGAGATGATAGGTTGGGTTAGGTTAGGTTATATTACGTTATTGATGTATATAAAGGTCCCACGGCGACGTAGAGGCCAACAAGACAGGAATGTGGTCAAATATTACCGCGGAGATGTTAGGTTGGGTTAGGTTCGGCTATACTACGGTATTGATGTAATAAAGGTCTCACGGCTATGTAGAGGCCAACTCGCCAGGAATGTTGTCAAATATTACCGCCGAGATGTTAGGTTGGGTTAGGTTAGGTTATATTACGTTACAGATGTATCTAAGGGTCCCACGGAGACGTAGAGACCAACAAGCCAGGAATGTAATCAAATATTAGCGCCGAGGTGTTAGATTGGGTTAGGTTAGGTTATATTACGTTATTGTTGTATATAAAGATCCTACGGAGACGTAGAGGCCAACTTGCCAGGAATGATGTCAAATATTACCGCCGAGATGTTAGGTTGGGATAGGTTAGGTTATATTATGTTATTGATGTATATAAAAGTCCCACGGAGACGTAGAGGCCAACAAGCCAGGAATGTGGTCAAATATTACCGCCGATGTGTTAGGTTGGGTTAGGTTAGGTTATATTACGTTGTTGATGTATATATAGGTCCCACGGAGACGCCGAGGCCAACTCGCCAGGAATGTTTTCAAATATTGCCGCCGAGATGTTAGGTTGGGTTAGGTTAGGTTATATTACGTTATTGATGTATATAAAGATCCTACGGAGACGTAGAGGCCAACACACCAGGAATGTTGTCAAATTTTGTCGACGAGATGATAGGTTGGTTTAGGTTAGGTTATACTTCGTTATTGATGTATATGAAGGTCAAACGGAGAAGTAGAGGCCAACTCGCACGAAATGTTGTCAAATATTACCGCCGAGATGATAGGTTGGGTTAGGTTAGGTTATATTACGTTATTGATGTATATGAAAGTCAAACGGAGGCGTAGAGGCCAACTCATCAGGAATGTTGTCAAATATTACGGCCGAGATGTTAGGTTAGGTTAGGTTAGGTTATATTACGTTATTGATGTATATAAAGGACCCAGGGAGACGTAGATCCCAACTCACCAGGCATGTTGTCAAATATTACCGCCGAGATGTTAGGTTGGGTTAGGTTAGGTTAAATTACGTTATTGATGTATATGAAAGTCAAACGGAGGCGTAGAGGCCAACTCGCCAGGGATGTAGTCAAATATTACCGCCGAGATGTTAGGTTAGGTTAGGTTAGGTTATATTACGTTATTGATGTATATAAAGGACCCAGGGAGACGTAGATTCCAACTCACCAGGAATGTTTTCAAATATTACCGCCGAGATGTTAGGTTGGGTTAGGTTACGTTATATTACGTTATTGATGTATATGGAGGTCAATCAGGGACGTAGAGGCCAACTCGCCAGGAATGTTGTCAAACATATCCGCCGAGATGATAGGTTGGGTTAGGTTAGGTTATATTACGTTATTGATGTATATGAAGGTCAAACGGAGACGTAGAGGCCAACTCGCCAGGAATGATGTCACATATTACCGCCGAGATGTTAGGTTGGGTTAGGTTAGGTTATATTACGTTACAGATGTATCTAAGGGTCCCACGGAGACGTAGAGGCCAACAAGCCAGGAATGTAGTCAAATATTAGCGCAGAGATGTTAGGTTGGGTTAGGTTAGGTTATATTACGGTATTGATGTATATAAATGTCCCACGGCTATGTAGAGGCCAACTCGCCAGGAATGTTGTCGAATATTACCGCCGAGATGATAGGTTGGGTTAGGTTACGTTATATTACGTTATTGATGTATATGAGGGTTACACGGAGACGTAGAGGCCAACTCGCCAGGAATGTTGTCAAATATTACCCCCGACATGTTAGGTTGGGCTAGATTTGGTTATATTACGGTATTGAAGTATATAAATGTCCCACGGAGACGTAGAGGCCGACTCGCCAGGAGTGTTGTCAAATATTACCGCCGAGATGATAGGTTGTGTTAGGTTAGGTTATATTACGTTATTGATGTATATGAAGGTCAAACGGAAACGTTGAGGCCAACTCGCACGGAATGTTGTCAAATATTACCGCCGAGATGTTAGGTTGGGATAGGTTAGGTTATATTATGTTATTGATGTATATAAAAGTCCCACGGAGACGTAGAGGCCAACAAGCCAGGAATGTGGTCAAATATTACCGCCGATGTGTTAGGTTGGGTTAGGTTAGGTTATATTACGTTGTTGATGTATATAAAGGTCCTACGGAGACGCCGAGGCCAACTCGCCAGGAATGTTTTCAAATATTGCCGCCGAGATGTTAGGTTGGGTTAGGTTAGGTTATATTACGTTATTGATGTATATAAAGATCCTACGGAGACGTAGAGGCCAACACACCAGGAATGTTGTCAAATATTGTCGACGAGATGATAGGTTGGTTTAGGTTAGGTTATACTTCGTTATTGATGTATATGAAGGTCAAACCGAGAAGTAGAGGCCAACTCGCACGAAATGTTGTCAAATATTACCGCCGAGATGATAGGTTGGGTTAGGTTAGGTTATATTACGTTATTGATGTATATGAAAGTCAAACGGAGGCGTAGAGGCCAACTCATCAGGAATGTTGTCAAATATTACGGCCGAGATGTTAGGTTAGGTTAGGTTAGGTTATATTACGTTATTGATGTATATAAAGGACCCAGGGAGACGTAGATCCCAACTCACCAGGCATGTTGTCAAATATTACCGCCGAGATGTTAGGTTGGGTTAGGTTAGGTTAAATTACGTTATTGATGTATAAAAAGGTCCCAGGGAGACGTAGATGCCAACTCGCCAAGAATGTTTTCAAATATTACCACCGAGATGATAGGTTGGATTAGGTTAGGTTATATTACGTTATTGATGTATATAAAGGTCCCACGTCGACGTAGAGGCCAACAAGACAGGAATGTGGTCAAATATTACCGCGGAGATGTTAGGTTGGGTTAGGTTCGGTTATACTACGGTATTGATGTAATAAAGGTCTCACGGCTATGTAGAGGCCAACTCGCCAGGAATGTTGTCAAATATTACCGCCGAGATGTTAGGTTGGGTTAGGTTAGGTTATATTACGTTACAGATGTATCTAAGGGTCCCACGGAGACGTAGAGACCAACAAGCCAGGAATGTAATCAAATATTAGCGCCGAGGTGTTAGATTGGGTTAGGTTAGGTTATATTACGTTATTGTTGTATATAAATGTCCCACGGAGATGCAGAGGCCAAAAAGCCAGGAATGTGGTCAAATATTACCACCGAGATGATAGGTTGGGTTAGGTAAGGTTATATTACGTTATAGATGTATATAAAGGTCCCACGGAGACGTAGAGGCCAACAAGCCAGGAATGTGGTCAAATATTACCGCCGAGATGTTAGATTGGGTTACGTTATGTTATATTACGTTATTGATGTATATAAAGATCCCACGGAGACGTAGAGGCCAACTCGCAAGGAATGTTGTCAAATATTACCCCCGACATGTTAGGTTGGGCTAGATTTGGTTATACTACGGTATTGAAGTATATAAATGTCCCACGGAGACGTAGAGGCCGACTCGCCAGGAATGTTGTCAAATATTACCGCCGAGATGATAGGTTGTGTTAGGTTAGGTTATATTACGTTATTGATGTATATGAAGGTCAAACGGAAACGTAGATGCCAACTCGCCAGGAATGTTGTCAAATATTACCGTCGAGATGTTAGGTTGGGTTAGGTTAGGTTATATTACGTTATTGATGTATATGGAGGTCAATCAGGGACGTAGAGGCCAACTCGCCAGGAATGTAGTCAAATATTACAGCCGAGATGTTAGGTTAGGTTAGGTTAGGTTATATTACGTTATTGATGTATATAAAGGACCCAGGGAGACGTAGATTCCAACTCACCAGGAAGGTTTTCAAATATTACCGCCGATATGTTAGGTTGGGTTAGGTTAGGTTATAGTACGTTATTGATGTATATAAAGATCCTACGGAGACGTAGAGGCCAACTTGCCAGGAATGATGTCAAATATTACCGCCGAGATGTTAGGTTGGGATAGGTTAGGTTATATTATGTTATTGATGTATATAAAAGTCCCACGGAGACGTAGAGGCCAACAAGCCAGGAATGTGGTCAAATATTACCGCCGATGTGTTAGGTTGGGTTAGGTTAGGTTATATTACGTTGTTGATGTATATAAAGGTCCCACGGAGACGCCGAGGCCAACTCGCCAGGAATGTTTTCAAATATTGCCGCCGAGATGTTAGGTTGGGTTAGGTTAGGTTATATTACGTTATTGATGTATATAAAGATCCTACGGAGACGTAGAGGCCAACACAACAGGAATGTTGTCAAATATTGTCGACGAGATGATAGGTTGGTTTAGGTTAGGTTATACTTCGTTATTGATGTATATGAAGGTCAAACGGAGAAGTAGAGGCCAACTCGCACGAAATGTTGTCAAATATAACCGCCGAGATGATAGGTTGGGTTAGGTTAGGTTATATTACGTTATTGATGTATATGAATGTCAAACGGAGGCGTAGAGGCCAACTCATCAGGAATGTTGTCAAATATTACGGCCGAGATGTTAGGTTAGGTTAGGTTAGGTTATATTACGTTATTGATGTATATAAAGGACCCAGGGAGACGTAGATCCCAACTCACCAGGCATGTTGTCAAATATTACCGCCGAGATGTTAGGTTGGGTTAGGTTAGGTTAAATTACGTTATTGATGTATAAAAAGGTCCCAGGGAGACGTAGATGCCAACTCGCCAAGAATGTTTTCAAATATTACCACCGAGATGATAGGTTGGATTAGGTTAGGTTATATTACGTTATTGATGTATATAAAGGTCCCACGTCGACGTAGAGGCCAACAAGACAGGAATGTGGTCAAATATTACCGCGGAAATGTTAGGTTGGGTTAGGTTCGGTTATACTACGGTATTGATGTAATAAAGGTCTCACGGCTATGTAGAGGCCAACTCGCCAGGAATGTTGTCAAATATTACCGCCGAGATGTTAGGTTGGGTTAGGTTAGGTTATATTACGTTACAGATGTATCTAAGGGTCCCACGGAGACGTAGAGACCAACAAGCCAGGAATGTAATCAAATATTAGCGCCGAGGTGTTAGATTGGGTTAGGTTAGGTTATATTACGTTATTGTTGTATATAAAGATCCTACGGAGACGTAGAGGCCAACTTGCCAGGAATGATGTCAAATATTACCGCCGAGATGTTAGGTTGGGATAGGTTAGGTTATATTATGTTATTGATGTATATAAAAGTCCCACGGAGACGTAGAGGCCAACAAGCCAGGAATGTGGTCAAATATTACCGCCGATGTGTTAGGTTGGGTTAGGTTAGGTTATATTACGTTGTTGATGTATATATAGGTCCCACGGAGACGCCGAGGCCAACTCGCCAGGAATGTTTTCAAATATTGCCGCCGAGATGTTAGGTTGGGTTAGGTTAGGTTATATTACGTTATTGATGTATATAAAGATCCTACGGAGACGTAGAGGCCAACACACCAGGAATGTTGTCAAATTTTGTCGACGAGATGATAGGTTGGTTTAGGTTAGGTTATACTTCGTTATTGATGTATATGAAGGTCAAACGGAGAAGTAGAGGCCAACTCGCACGAAATGTTGTCAAATATTACCGCCGAGATGATAGGTTGGGTTAGGTTAGGTTATATTACGTTATTGATGTATATGAAAGTCAAACGGAGGCGTAGAGGCCAACTCATCAGGAATGTTGTCAAATATTACGGCCGAGATGTTAGGTTAGGTTAGGTTAGGTTATATTACGTTATTGATGTATATAAAGGACCCAGGGAGACGTAGATCCCAACTCACCAGGCATGTTGTCAAATATTACCGCCGAGATGTTAGGTTGGGTTAGGTTAGGTTAAATTACGTTATTGATGTATATGAAAGTCAAACGGAGGCGTAGAGGCCAACTCGCCAGGGATGTAGTCAAATATTACCGCCGAGATGTTAGGTTAGGTTAGGTTAGGTTATATTACGTTATTGATGTATATAAAGGACCCAGGGAGACGTAGATTCCAACTCACCAGGAATGTTTTCAAATATTACCGCCGAGATGTTAGGTTGGGTTAGGTTACGTTATATTACGTTATTGATGTATATGGAGGTCAATCAGGGACGTAGAGGCCAACTCGCCAGGAATGTTGTCAAACATATCCGCCGAGATGATAGGTTGGGTTAGGTTAGGTTATATTACGTTATTGATGTATATGAAGGTCAAACGGAGACGTAGAGGCCAACTCGCCAGGAATGATGTCACATATTACCGCCGAGATGTTAGGTTGGGTTAGGTTAGGTTATATTACGTTACAGATGTATCTAAGGGTCCCACGGAGACGTAGAGGCCAACAAGCCAGGAATGTAGTCAAATATTAGCGCAGAGATGTTAGGTTGGGTTAGGTTAGGTTATATTACGGTATTGATGTATATAAATGTCCCACGGCTATGTAGAGGCCAACTCGCCAGGAATGTTGTCGAATATTACCGCCGAGATGATAGGTTGGGTTAGGTTACGTTATATTACGTTATTGATGTATATGAGGGTTACACGGAGACGTAGAGGCCAACTCGCCAGGAATGTTGTCAAATATTACCCCCGACATGTTAGGTTGGGCTAGATTTGGTTATATTACGGTATTGAAGTATATAAATGTCCCACGGAGACGTAGAGGCCGACTCGCCAGGAGTGTTGTCAAATATTACCGCCGAGATGATAGGTTGTGTTAGGTTAGGTTATATTACGTTATTGATGTATATGAAGGTCAAACGGAAACGTTGAGGCCAACTCGCACGGAATGTTGTCAAATATTACCGCCGAGATGTTAGGTTGGGATAGGTTAGGTTATATTATGTTATTGATGTATATAAAAGTCCCACGGAGACGTAGAGGCCAACAAGCCAGGAATGTGGTCAAATATTACCGCCGATGTGTTAGGTTGGGTTAGGTTAGGTTATATTACGTTGTTGATGTATATAAAGGTCCTACGGAGACGCCGAGGCCAACTCGCCAGGAATGTTTTCAAATATTGCCGCCGAGATGTTAGGTTGGGTTAGGTTAGGTTATATTACGTTATTGATGTATATAAAGATCCTACGGAGACGTAGAGGCCAACACACCAGGAATGTTGTCAAATATTGTCGACGAGATGATAGGTTGGTTTAGGTTAGGTTATACTTCGTTATTGATGTATATGAAGGTCAAACCGAGAAGTAGAGGCCAACTCGCACGAAATGTTGTCAAATATTACCGCCGAGATGATAGGTTGGGTTAGGTTAGTTTATATTACGTTATTGATGAATATGAAAGTCAAACGGAGGCGTAGAGGCCAACTCATCAGGAATGTTGTCAAATATTACGGCCGAGATGTTAGGTTAGGTTAGGTTAGGTTATATTACGTTATTGATGTATATAAAGGACCCAGGGAGACGTAGATCCCAACTCACCAGGCATGTTGTCAAATATTACCGCCGAGATGTTAGGTTGGGTTAGGTTAGGTTAAATTACGTTATTGATGTATAAAAAGGTCCCAGGGAGACGTAGATGCCAACTCGCCAAGAATGTTTTCAAATATTACCACCGAGATGATAGGTTGGATTAGGTTAGGTTATATTACGTTATTGATGTATATAAAGGTCCCACGTCGACGTAGAGGCCAACAAGACAGGAATGTGGTCAAATATTACCGCGGAGATGTTAGGTTGGGTTAGGTTCGGTTATACTACGGTATTGATGTAATAAAGGTCTCACGGCTATGTAGAGGCCAACTCGCCAGGAATGTTGTCAAATATTACCGCCGAGATGTTAGGTTGGGTTAGGTTAGGTTATATTACGTTACAGATGTATCTAAGGGTCCCACGGAGACGTAGAGACCAACAAGCCAGGAATGTAATCAAATATTAGCGCCGAGGTGTTAGATTGGGTTAGGTTAGGTTATATTACGTTATTGTTGTATATAAAGGTCCCACGGAGACGTAGAGGCCAACAAGCCAGGAATGTGGTCAAATATTACCGCCGAGATGTTAGATTGGGTTAGGTTATGTTATATTACGTTATTGATGTATATAAAGATCCCACGGAGACGTAGAGGCCAACTCGCAAGGAATGTTGTCAAATATTACCCCCGACATGTTAGGTTGGGCTAGATTTGGTTATACTACGGTATTGAAGTATATAAATGTCCCACGGAGACGTAGAGGCCGACTCGCCAGGAATGTTGTCAAATATTACCGCCGAGATGATAGGTTGTGTTAGGTTAGGTTATATTACGTTATTGATGTATATGAAGGTCAAACGGAAACGTAGATGCCAACTCGCCAGGAATGTTGTCAAATATTACCGTCGAGATGTTAGGTTGGGTTAGGTTAGGTTATATTACGTTATTGATGTATATGGAGGTCAATCAGGGACGTAGAGGCCAACTCGCCAGGAATGTAGTCAAATATTACAGCCGAGATGTTAGGTTAGGTTAGGTTAGGTTATATTACGTTATTGATGTATATAAAGGACCCAGGGAGACGTAGATTCCAACTCACCAGGAAGGTTTTCAAATATTACCGCCGATATGTTAGGTTGGGTTAGGTTAGGTTATAGTACGTTATTGATGTATATAAAGATCCTACGGAGACGTAGAGGCCAACTTGCCAGGAATGATGTCAAATATTACCGCCGAGATGTTAGGTTGGGATAGGTTAGGTTATATTATGTTATTGATGTATATAAAAGTCCCACGGAGACGTAGAGGCCAACAAGCCAGGAATGTGG
Organism: Xylocopa violacea; assembly: GCA_963969225.1. Classification (NCBI taxonomy): domain Eukaryota; kingdom Metazoa; phylum Arthropoda; class Insecta; order Hymenoptera; family Apidae; genus Xylocopa; species Xylocopa violacea. The sequence continues at coordinate 3,920,195 of CAXAJV010000836.1, read as the reverse complement.
TCAAATATTACCGACGATGTGTTAGGTTGGGTTAGGTTTGATTATATTACGTTATTGATGTATATAAAGGTCCCACGGAGACGCCGAGGCCAACTCGCCAGGAATGTTTTCAAATATTACCGCCGAGATGTTAGGTTGGGTTAGGTTAGGTTATATTACGTTATTGATGTATATAAAGATCCTACGGAGACGTAGAGGCCAACTCGCCAGGAATGTTGTCAAATATTGTCGACGAGATGATAGGTTGGTTTAGGTTAGGTTATACTTCGTTATTGATGTATATGAAGGTCAAACGGAGACGTTGAGGCCAACTCGCACGGAATGTTGTCAAATATTACCGCCGAGATGATAGGTTGGGTTAGGTTAGGTTATATTACGTTATTGATGTATATGAAAGTCAAACGGAGGCGTAGAGGCCAACTCATCAGGAATGTTGTCAAATATTACGGCCGAGATGTTAGGTTAGGTTAGGTTATGTTATATTACGTTATTGATGTATATAAAGGACCCAGGGAGACGTAGATCCCAACTCACCAGGCATGTTGTCAAATATTACCGCCGAGATGTTACGTTGGGTTAGGTTAGGTTAAATTACGTTATTGATGTATAAAAAGCTCCCAGGGAGACGTAGATGCCAACTCGCCAAGAATGTTTTCAAATATTACCACCGAGATGATAGGTTGGGTTAGGTTAGGTTATATTACGTTATTGATGTATATAAAGGTCCCACGGCGACGTAGAGGCCAACAAGACAGGAATGTGGTCAAATATTACCGCGGAGATGTTAGGTTGGGTTAGGTTCGGCTATACTACGGTATTGATGTAATAAAGGTCTCACGGCTATGTAGAGGCCAACTCGCCAGGAATGTTGTCAAATATTACCGCCGAGATGTTAGGTTGGGTTAGGTTAGGTTATATTACGTTACAGATGTATCTAAGGGTCCCACGGAGACGTAGAGACCAACAAGCCAGGAATGTAATCAAATATTAGCGCCGAGGTGTTAGATTGGGTTAGGTTAGGGTATATTACGTTATTGTTGTATATAAATGTCCCACGGAGATGCAGAGGCCAACAAGCCAGGAATGTGGTCAAATATTACCACCGAGATGATAGGTTGGGTTAGGTAAGGTTATATTACGTTATAGATGTATATAAAGGTCCCACGGAGACGTAGAGGCCAACAAGCCAGGAATGTGGTCAAATATTACCGCCGAGATGTTAGATTGGGTTAGGTTATGTTATATTACGTTATTGATGTATATAAAGATCCCACGGAGACGTAGAGGCCAACTCGCCAGGAATGTTGTCAAATATTACCCCCGACATGTTAGGTTGGGCTAGATTTGGTTATACTACGGTATTGAAGTATATAAATGTCCCACGGAGACGTAGAGGCCGACTCGCCAGGAATGTTGTCAAATATTACCGCCGAGATGATAGGTTGTGTTAGGTTAGGTTATATTACGTTATTGATGTATATGAAGGTCAAACGGAAACGTAGATGCCAACTCGCCAGGAATGTTGTCAAATATTACCGTCGAGATGTTAGGTTGGGTTAGGTTAGGTTATATTACGTTATTGATGTATATAAAGATCCTACGGAGACGTAGAGGCCAACACACCAGGAATGTTGTCAAATATTGTCGACGAGATGATAGGTTGGTTTAGGTTAGGTTATACTTCGTTATTGATGTATATGAAGGTCAAACGGAGACGTTGAGGCCAACTCGCACGGAATGTTGTCGAATATTACCGCCGAGATGATAGGTTGGGTTAGGTTACGTTATATTACGTTATTGATGTATATGAGGGTTACACGGAGACGTAGAGGCCAACTCGCCAGGAATGTTGTCAAATATTACCCCCGACATGTTAGGTTGGGCTAGATTTGGTTATATTACGGTATTGAAGTATATAAATGTCCCACGGAGACGTAGAGGCCGACTCGCCAGGAGTGTTGTCAAATATTACCGCCGAGATGATAGGTTGTGTTAGGTTAGGTTATATTACGTTATTGATGTATATGAAGGTCAAACGGAAACGTTGAGGCCAACTCGCACGGAATGTTGTCAAATATTACCGCCGAGATGTTAGGTTGGGATAGGTTAGGTTATGTTATGCTATTGATGTATATAAAAGTCCCACGGAGACGTAGAGGCCAACAAGCCAGGAATGTGGTCAAATATTACCGCCGATGTGTTAGGTTGGGTTAGGTTAGGTTATATTACGTTGTTGATGTATATAAAGGTCCCACGGAGACGCCGAGGCCAACTCGCCAGGAATGTTTTCAAATATTGCCGCCGAGATGTTAGGTTGGGTTAGGTTAGGTTATATTACGTTATTGATGTATATAAAGATCCTACGGAGACGTAGAGGCCAACACACCAGGAATGTTGTCAAATATTGTCGACGAGATGATAGGTTGGTTTAGGTTAGGTTATACTTCGTTATTGATGTATATGAAGGTCAAACCGAGAAGTAGAGGCCAACTCGCACGAAATGTTGTCAAATATTACCGCCGAGATGATAGGTTGGGTTAGGTTAGGTTATATTACGTTATTGATGTATATGGAAGTCAAACGGAGGCGTAGAGGCCAACTCATCAGGAATGTTGTCAAATATTACGGCCGAGATGTTAGGTTAGGTTAGGTTAGGTTATATTACGTTATTGATGTATATAAAGGACCCAGGGAGACGTAGATCCCAACTCACCAGGAAGGTTTTCAAATATTACCGCCGATATGTTAGGTTGGGTTAGGTTAGGTTATAGTACGTTATTGATGTATATAAAGATCCTACGGAGACGTAGAGGCCAACTTGCCAGGAATGATGTCAAATATTACCGCCGAGATGTTAGGTTGGGATAGGTTAGGTTATATTATGTTATTGATGTATATAAAGGTCCCACGGAGACGCCGAGGCCAACTGGCCAGGAATGTTTTCAAATATTGCCGCCGAGATGTTAGGTTGGGTTAGGTTAGGTTATATTACGTTATTGATGTATATAAAGATCCTACGGAGAGGTAGAGGCCAACACAACAGGAATGTTGTCAAATATTGTCGACGAGATGATAGGTTGGTTTAGGTTAGGTTATACTTCGTTATTGATGTATATGAAGGTCAAACGGAGAAGTAGAGGCCAACTCGCACGAAATGTTGTCAAATATTACCGCCGAGATGATAGGTTGGGTTAGGTTAGGTTATATTACGTTATTGATGTATATGAATGTCAAACGGAGGCGTAGAGGCCAACTCATCAGGAATGTTGTCAAATATTACGGCCGAGATGTTAGGTTAGGTTAGGTTAGGTTATATTACGTTATTGATGTATATAAAGGACCCAGGGAGACGTAGATCCCAACTCACCAGGCATGTTGTCAAATATTACCGCCGAGATGTTAGGTTGGGTTAGGTTAGGTTAAATTACGTTATTGATGTATAAAAAGGTCCCAGGGAGACGTAGATGCCAACTCGCCAAGAATGTTTTCAAATATTACCACCGAGATGATAGGTTGGATTAGGTTAGGTTATATTACGTTATTGATGTATATAAAGGTCCCACGTCGACGTAGAGGCCAACAAGACAGGAATGTGGTCAAATATTACCGCGGAGATGTTAGGTTGGGTTAGGTTCGGTTATACTACGGTATTGATGTAATAAAGGTCTCACGGCTATGTAGAGGCCAACTCGCCAGGAATGTTGTCAAATATTACCGCCGAGATGTTAGGTTGGGTTAGGTTAGGTTATATTACGTTACAGATGTATCTAAGGGTCCCACGGAGACGTAGAGACCAACAAGCCAGGAATGTAATCAAATATTAGCGCCGAGGTGTTAGATTGGGTTAGGTTAGGTTATATTACGTTATTGTTGTATATAAATGTCCCACGGAGATGCAGAGGCCAACAAGCCAGGAATGTGGTCAAATATTACCACCGAGATGATAGGTTGGGTTAGGTAAGGTTATATTACGTTATAGATGTATATAAAGGTCCCACGGAGACGTAGAGGCCAACAAGCCAGGAATGTGGTCAAATATTACCGCCGAGATGTTAGATTGGGTTAGGTTATGTTATATTACGTTATTGATGTATATAAAGATCCCACGGAGACGTAGAGGCCAACTCGCCAGGAATGTTGTCAAATATTACCCCCGACATGTTAGGTTGGGCTAGATTTGGTTATACTACGGTATTGAAGTATATAAATGTCCCACGGAGACGTAGAGGTCGACTCGCCAGGAATGTTGTCAAATATTACCGCCGAGATGATAGGTTGTGTTAGGTTAGGTTATATTACGTTATTGATGTATATGAAGGTCAAACGGAAACGTAGATGCCAACTCGCCAGGAATGTTGTCAAATATTACCGTCGAGATGTTAGGTTGGGTTAGGTTAGGTTATATTACGTTATTGATGTATATGGAGGTCAATCAGGGACGTAGAGGCCAACTCGCCAGGAATGTAGTCAAATATTACAGCCGAGATGTTAGGTTAGGTTAGGTTAGGTTATATTACGTTATTGATGTATATAAAGGACCCAGGGAGACGTAGATTCCAACTCACCAGGTAGGTTTTCAAATATTACCGCCGATATGTTAGGTTGGGTTAGGTTAGGTTATGGTACGTTATTGATGTATATAAAGATCCTACGGAGACGTAGAGGCCAACTTGCCAGGAATGATGTCAAATATTACCGCCGAGATGTTAGGTTGGGATAGGTTAGGTTATATTATGTTATTGATGTATATAAAAGTCCCACGGAGACGTAGAGGCCAACAAGCCAGGAATGTGGTCAAATATTACCGCCGATGTGTTAGGTTGGGTTAGGTTAGGTTATATTACGTTGTTGATGTATATAAAGGTCCCACGGAGACGCCGAGGCCAACTCGCCAGGAATGTTTTCAAATATTGCCGCCGAGATGTTAGATTGGGTTAGGTTATGTTATATTACGTTATTGATGTATATAAAGATCCCACGGAGACGTAGAGGCCAACTCGCCAGGAATGTTGTCAAATATTACCCCCGACATGTTAGGTTGGGCTAGATTTGGTTATACTACGGTATTGAAGTATATAAATGTCCCACGGAGACGTAGAGGTCGACTCGCCAGGAATGTTGTCAAATATTACCGCCGAGATGATAGGTTGTGTTAGGTTAGGTTATATTACGTTATTGATGTATATGAAGGTCAAACGGAAACGTAGATGCCAACTCGCCAGGAATGTTGTCAAATATTACCGTCGAGATGTTAGGTTGGGTTAGGTTAGGTTATATTACGTTATTGATGTATATGGAGGTCAATCAGGGACGTAGAGGCCAACTCGCCAGGAATGTAGTCAAATATTACAGCCGAGATGTTAGGTTAGGTTAGGTTAGGTTATATTACGTTATTGATGTATATAAAGGACCCAGGGAGACGTAGATTCCAACTCACCAGGTAGGTTTTCAAATATTACCGCCGATATGTTAGGTTGGGTTAGGTTAGGTTATAGTACGTTATTGATGTATATAAAGATCCTACGGAGACGTAGAGGCCAACTTGCCAGGAATGATGTCAAATATTACCGCCGAGATGTTAGGTTGGGATAGGTTAGGTTATATTATGTTATTGATGTATATAAAAGTCCCACGGAGACGTAGAGGCCAACAAGCCAGGAATGTGGTCAAATATTACCGCCGATGTGTTAGGTTGGGTTAGGTTAGGTTATATTACGTTGTTGATGTATATAAAGGTCCCACGGAGACGCCGAGGCCAACTCGCCAGGAATGTTTTCAAATATTGCCGCCGAGATGTTAGGTTGGGTTAGGTTAGGTTATATTACGTTATTGATGTATATAAAGATCCTACGGAGACGTAGAGGCCAACACAACAGGAATGTTGTCAAATATTGTCGACGAGATGATAGGTTGGTTTAGGTTAGGTTATACTTCGTTATTGATGTATATGAAGGTCAAACGGAGAAGTAGAGGCCAACTCGCACGAAATGTTGTCAAATATTACCGCCGAGATGATAGGTTGGGTTAGGTTAGGTTATATTACGTTATTGATGTATATGAATGTCATACGGAGGCGTAGAGGCCAACTCATCAGGAATGTTGTCAAATATTACGGCCGAGATGTTAGGTTAGGTTAGGTTAGGTTATATTACGTTATTGATGTATATAAAGGACCCAGGGAGACGTAGATCCCAACTCACCAGGCATGTTGTCAAATATTACCGCCGAGATGTTAGGTTGGGTTAGGTTAGGTTAAATTACGTTATTGATGTATAAAAAGGTCCCAGGGAGACGTAGATGCCAACTCGCCAAGAATGTTTTCAAATATTACCACCGAGATGTTAGGTTGGGTTAGGTTAGCATATATTACGTTATTGATGTATATGAAGCTCAAACGGAGACGTAGAGGCCAACTCGCCAGGAATGTTGTCAAATATTACCGCCGAGGTGTTAGATTGGGTTAGGTTAGCTTATATTATGTTATTAATGTATATAACGGTCCCACGGAGACGTAGGGGCCAACTCGCCAGGAATGTTGTCAAATATTACCGCCGAGATGATAGGTTGGCTTAGGCTAGGTTAAACTACGTTATTGATGTATATGAAAGTCAAACGGAGGCGTAGAGGCCAACTCATCAGGAATGTTGTCAAATATTACGGCCGAGATGTTAGGTTAGGTTAGGTTATGTTATATTACGTTATTGATGTATATAAAGGACCCAGGGAGACGTAGATCCCAACTCACCAGGCATGTTGTCAAATATTACCGCCGAGATGTTACGTTGGGTTAGGTTAGGTTAAATTACGTTATTGATGTATAAAAAGCTCCCAGGGAGACGTAGATGCCAACTCGCCAAGAATGTTTTCAAATATTACCACCGAGATGATAGGTTGGGTTAGGTTAGGTTATATTACGTTATTGATGTATATAAAGGTCCCACGGCGACGTAGAGGCCAACAAGACAGGAATGTGGTCAAATATTACCGCGGAGATGTTAGGTTGGGTTAGGTTCGGCTATACTACGGTATTGATGTAATAAAGGTCTCACGGCTATGTAGAGGCCAACTCGCCAGGAATGTTGTCAAATATTACCGCCGAGATGTTAGGTTGGGTTAGGTTAGGTTATATTACGTTACAGATGTATCTAAGGGTCCCACGGAGACGTAGAGACCAACAAGCCAGGAATGTAATCAAATATTAGCGCCGAGGTGTTAGATTGGGTTAGGTTAGGTTATATTACGTTATTGTTGTATATAAATGTCCCACGGAGATGCAGAGGCCAACAAGCCAGGAATGTGGTCAAATATTACCACCGAGATGATAGGTTGGGTTAGGTAAGGTTATATTACGTTATAGATGTATATAAAGGTCCCACGGAGACGTAGAGGCCAACAAGCCAGGAATGTGGTCAAATATTACCGCCGAGATGTTAGATTGGGTTAGGTTATGTTATATTACGTTATTGATGTATATAAAGATCCCACGGAGACGTAGAGGCCAACTCGCCAGGAATGTTGTCAAATATTACCCCCGACATGTTAGGTTGGGCTAGATTTGGTTATACTACGGTATTGAAGTATATAAATGTCCCACGGAGACGTAGAGGCCGACTCGCCAGGAATGTTGTCAAATATTACCGCCGAGATGATAGGTTGTGTTAGGTTAGGTTATATTACGTTATTGATGTATATGAAGGTCAAACGGAAACGTAGATGCCAACTCGCCAGGAATGTTGTCAAATATTACCGTCGAGATGTTAGGTTGGGTTAGGTTAGGTTATATTACGTTATTGATGTATATAAAGATCCTACGGAGACGTAGAGGCCAACACACCAGGAATGTTGTCAAATATTGTCGACGAGATGATAGGTTGGTTTAGGTTAGGTTATACTTCGTTATTGATGTATATGAAGGTCAAACGGAGACGTTGAGTCCAACTCGCACGGAATGTTGTCGAATATTACCGCCGAGATGATAGGTTGGGTTAGGTTACGTTATATTACGTTATTGATGTATATGAGGGTTACACGGAGACGTAGAGGCCAACTCGCCAGGAATGTTGTCAAATATTACCCCCGACATGTTAGGTTGGGCTAGATTTGGTTATATTACGGTATTGAAGTATATAAATGTCCCACGGAGACGTAGAGGCCGACTCGCCAGGAGTGTTGTCAAATATTACCGCCGAGATGATAGGTTGTGTTAGGTTAGGTTATATTACGTTATTGATGTATATGAAGGTCAAACGGAAACGTTGAGGCCAACTCGCACGGAATGTTGTCAAATATTACCGCCGAGATGTTAGGTTGGGATAGGTTAGGTTATATTATGTTATTGATGTATATAAAAGTCCCACGGAGACGTAGAGGCCAACAAGCCAGGAATGTGGTCAAATATTACCGCCGATGTGTTAGGTTGGGTTAGGTTAGGTTATATTACGTTGTTGATGTATATAAAGGTCCCACGGAGACGCCGAGGCCAACTCGCCAGGAATGTTTTCAAATATTGCCGCCGAGATGTTAGGTTGGGTTAGGTTAGGTTATATTACGTTATTGATGTATATAAAGATCCTACGGAGACGTAGAGGCCAACACACCAGGAATGTTGTCAAATATTGTCGACGAGATGATAGGTTGGTTTAGGTTAGGTTATACTTCGTTATTGATGTATATGAAGGTCAAACCGAGAAGTAGAGGCCAACTCGCACGAAATGTTGTCAAATATTACCGCCGAGATGATAGGTTGGGTTAGGTTAGGTTATATTACGTTATTGATGTATATGGAAGTCAAACGGAGGCGTAGAGGCCAACTCATCAGGAATGTTGTCAAATATTACGGCCGAGATGTTAGGTTAGGTTAGGTTAGGTTATATTACGTTATTGATGTATATAAAGGACCCAGGGAGACGTAGATCCCAACTCACCAGGAAGGTTTTCAAATATTACCGCCGATATGTTAGGTTGGGTTAGGTTAGGTTATAGTACGTTATTGATGTATATAAAGATCCTACGGAGACGTAGAGGCCAACTTGCCAGGAATGATGTCAAATATTACCGCCGAGATGTTAGGTTGGGATAGGTTAGGTTATATTATGTTATTGATGTATATAAAAGTCCCACGGAGACGTAGAGGCCAACAAGCCAGGAATGTGGTCAAATATTACCGCCGATGTGTTAGGTTGGGTTAGGTTAGGTTATATTACGTTGTTGATGTATATAAAGGTCCCACGGAGACGCCGAGGCCAACTCGCCAGGAATGTTTTCAAATATTGCCGCCGAGATGTTAGGTTGGGTTAGGTTAGGTTATATTACGTTATTGATGTATATAAAGATCCTACGGAGACGTAGAGGCCAACACAACAGGAATGTTGTCAAATATTGTCGACGAGATAATAGGTTGGTTTAGGTTAGGTTATACTTCGTTATTGATGTATATGAAGGTCAAACGGAGAAGTAGAGGCCAACTCGCACGAAATGTTGTCAAATATTACCGCCGAGATGATAGGTTGGGTTAGGTTAGGTTATATTACGTTGTTGATGTATATGAATGTCAAACGGAGGCGTAGAGGCCAACTCATCAGGAATGTTGTCAAATATTACGGCCGAGATGTTAGGTTAGGTTAGGTTAGGTTATATTACGTTATTGATGTATATAAAGGACCCAGGGAGACGTAGATCCCAACTCACCAGGCATGTTGTCAAATATTACCGCCGAGATGTTAGGTTGGGTTAGGTTAGGTTAAATTACGTTATTGATGTATAAAAAGGTCCCAGGGAGACGTAGATGCCAACTCGCCAAGAATGTTTTCAAATATTACCACCGAGATGATAGGTTGGATTAGGTTAGGTTATATTACGTTATTGATGTATATAAAGGTCCCACGTCGACGTAGAGGCCAACAAGACAGGAATGTGGTCAAATATTACCGCGGAGATGTTAGGTTGGGATAGGTTCGGTTATACTACGGTATTGATGTAATAAAGGTCTCACGGCTATGTAGAGGCCAACTCGCCAGGAATGTTGTCAAATATTACCGCCGAGATGTTAGGTTGGGTTAGGTTAGGTTATATTACGTTACAGATGTATCTAAGGGTCCCACGGAGACGTAGAGACCAACAAGCCAGGAATGTAATCAAATATTAGCGCCGAGGTGTTAGATTGGGTTAGGTTAGGTTATATTACGTTATTGTTGTATATAAATGTCCCACGGAGATGCAGAGGCCAACAAGCCAGGAATGTGGTCAAATATTACCACCGAGATGATAGGTTGGGTTAGGTAAGGTTATATTACGTTATAGATGTATATAAAGGTCCCACGGAGACGTAGAGGCCAACAAGCCAGGAATGTGGTCAAATATTACCGCCGAGATGTTAGATTGGGTTAGGTTATGTTATATTACGTTATTGATGTATATAAAGATCCCACGGAGACGTAGAGGCCAACTCGCCAGGAATGTTGTCAAATATTACCCCCGACATGTTAGGTTGGGCTAGATTTGGTTATACTACGGTATTGAAGTATATAAATGTCCCACGGAGACGTAGAGGCCGACTCGCCAGGAATGTTGTCAAATATTACCGCCGAGATGATAGGTTGTGTTAGGTTAGGTTATATTACGTTATTGATGTATATGAAGGTCAAACGGAAACGTAGATGCCAACTCGCCAGGAATGTTGTCAAATATTACCGTCGAGATGTTAGGTTGGGTTAGGTTAGGTTATATTACGTTATTGATGTATATAAAGATCCTACGGAGACGTAGAGGCCAACACACCAGGAATGTTGTCAAATATTGTCGACGAGATGATAGGTTGGTTTAGGTTAGGTTATACTTCGTTATTGATGTATATGAAGGTCAAACGGAGACGTTGAGGCCAACTCGCACGGAATGTTGTCGAATATTACCGCCGAGATGATAGGTTGGGTTAGGTTACGTTATATTACGTTATTGATGTATATGAGGGTTACACGGAGACGTAGAGGCCAACTCGCCAGGAATGTTGTCAAATATTACCCCCGACATGTTAGGTTGGGCTAGATTTGGTTATATTACGGTATTGAAGTATATAAATGTCCCACGGAGACGTAGAGGCCGACTCGCCAGGAGTGTTGTCAAATATTACCGCCGAGATGATAGGTTGTGTTAGGTTAGGTTATATTACGTTATTGATGTATATGAAGGTCAAACGGAAACGTTGAGGCCAACTCGCACGGAATGTTGTCAAATATTACCGCCGAGATGTTAGGTTGGGATAGGTTAGGTTATATTATGTTATTGATGTATATAAAAGTCCCACGGAGACGTAGAGGCCAACAAGCCAGGAATGTGGTCAAATATTACCGCCGATGTGTTAGGTTGGGTTAGGTTAGGTTATATTACGTTGTTGATGTATATAAAGGTCCCACGGAGACGCCGAGGCCAACTCGCCAGGAATGTTTTCAAATATTGCCGCCGAGATGTTAGGTTGGGTTAGGTTAGGTTATATTACGTTATTGATGTATATGAAGGTCAAACCGAGAAGTAGAGGCCAACTCGCACGAAATGTTGTCAAATATTACCGCCGAGATGATAGGTTGGGTTAGGTTAGGTTATATTACGTTATTGATGTATATGGAAGTCAAACGGAGGCGTAGAGGCCAACTCATCAGGAATGTTGTCAAATATTACGGCCGAGATGTTAGGTTAGGTTAGGTTAGGTTATATTACGTTATTGATGTATATAAAGGACCCAGGGAGACGTAGATCCCAACTCACCAGGAAGGTTTTCAAATATTACCGCCGATATGTTAGGTTGGGTTAGGTTAGGTTATAGTACGTTATTGATGTATATAAAGATCCTACGGAGACGTAGAGGCCAACTTGCCAGGAATGATGTCAAATATTACCGCCGAGATGTTAGGTTGGGATAGGTTAGGTTATATTATGTTATTGATGTATATAAAGGTCCCACGGAGACGCCGAGGCCAACTGGCCAGGAATGTTTTCAAATATTGCCGCCGAGATGTTAGGTTGGGTTAGGTTAGGTTATATTACGTTATTGATGTATATAAAGATCCTACGGAGAGGTAGAGGCCAACACAACAGGAATGTTGTCAAATATTGTCGACGAGATGATAGGTTGGTTTAGGTTAGGTTATACTTCGTTATTGATGTATATGAAGGTCAAACGGAGAAGTAGAGGCCAACTCGCACGAAATGTTGTCAAATATTACCGCCGAGATGATAGGTTGGGTTAGGTTAGGTTATATTACGTTATTGATGTATATGAATGTCAAACGGAGGCGTAGAGGCCAACTCATCAGGAATGTTGTCAAATATTACGGCCGAGATGTTAGGTTAGGTTAGGTTATGTTATATTACGTTATTGATGTATATAAAGGACCCAGGGAGACGTAGATCCCAACTCACCAGGCATGTTGTCAAATATTACCGCCGAGATGTTAGGTTGGGTTAGGTTAGGTTAAATTACGTTATTGATGTATAAAAAGCTCCCAGGGAGACGTAGATGCCAACTCGCCAAGAATGTTTTCAAATATTACCACCGAGATGATAGGTTGGGTTAGGTTAGGTTATATTACGTTATTGATGTATATAAAGGACCCACGGCGACGTAGAGGCCAACAAGACAGGAATGTGGTCAAATATTACCGCGGAGATGTTAGGTTGGGTTAGGTTCGGCTATACTACGGTATTGATGTAATAAAGGTCTCACGGCTATGTAGAGGCCAACTCGCCAGGAATGTTGTCAAATATTACCGCCGAGATGTTAGGTTGGGTTAGGTTAGGTTATATTACGTTACAGATGTATCTAAGGGTCCCACGGAGACGTAGAGACCAACAAGCCAGGAATGTAATCAAATATTAGCGCCGAGGTGTTAGATTGGGTTAGGTTAGGTTATATTACGTTATTGTTGTATATAAATGTCCCACGGAGATGCAGAGGCCAACAAGCCAGGAATGTGGTCAAATATTACCACCGAGATGATAGGTTGGGTTAGGTAAGGTTATATTACGTTATAGATGTATATAAAGGTCCCACGGAGACGTAGAGGCCAACTAGCCAGGAATGTGGTCAAATATTACCGCCGAGATGTTAGATTGGGTTAGGTTATGTTATATTACGTTATTGATGTATATAAAGATCCCACGGAGACGTAGAGGCCAACTCGCCAGGAATGTTGTCAAATATTACCCCCGACATGTTAGGTTGGGCTAGATTTGGTTATACTACGGTATTGAAGTATATAAATGTCCCACGGAGACGTAGAGGCCGACTCGCCAGGAATGTTGTCAAATATTACCGCCGAGATGATAGGTTGTGTTAGGTTAGGTTATATTACGTTATTGATGTATATGAAGGTCAAACGGAAACGTAGATGCCAACTCGCCAGGAATGTTGTCAAATATTACCGTCGAGATGTTAGGTTGGGTTAGGTTAGGTTATATTACGTTATTGATGTATATAAAGATCCTACGGAGACGTAGAGGCCAACACACCAGGAATGTTGTCAAATATTGTCGACGAGATGATAGGTTGGTTTAGGTTAGGTTATACTTCGTTATTGATGTATATGAAGGTCAAACGGAGACGTTGAGGCCAACTCGCACGGAATGTTGTCGAATATTACCGCCGAGATGATAGGTTGGGTTAGGTTACGTTATATTACGTTATTGATGTATATGAGGGTTACACGGAGACGTAGAGGCCAACTCGCCAGGAATGTTGTCAAATATTACCCCCGACATGTTAGGTTGGGCTAGATTTGGTTATATTACGGTATTGAAGTATATAAATGTCCCACGGAGACGTAGAGGCCGACTCGCCAGGAGTGTTGTCAAATATTACCGCCGAGATGATAGGTTGTGTTAGGTTAGGTTATATTACGTTATTGATGTATATGAAGGTCAAACGGAAACGTTGAGGCCAACTCGCACGGAATGTTGTCAAATATTACCGCCGAGATGTTAGGTTGGGATAGGTTAGGTTATATTATGTTATTGATGTATATAAAAGTCCCACGGAGACGTAGAGGCCAACAAGCCAGGAATGTGGTCAAATATTACCGCCGATGTGTTAGGTTGGGTTAGGTTAGGTTATATTACGTTGTTGATGTATATAAAGGTCCCACGGAGACGCCGAGGCCAACTCGCCAGGAATGTTTTCAAATATTGCCGCCGAGATGTTAGGTTGGGTTAGGTTAGGTTATATTACGTTATTGATGTATATAAAGATCCTACGGAGACGTAGAGGCCAACACACCAGGAATGTTGTCAAATATTGTCGACGAGATGATAGGTTGGTTTAGGTTAGGTTATACTTCGTTATTGATGTATATGAAGGTCAAACCGAGAAGTAGAGGCCAACTCGCACGAAATGTTGTCAAATATTACCGCCGAGATGATAGGTTGGGTTAGGTTAGGTTATATTACGTTATTGATGTATATGGAAGTCAAACGGAGGCGTAGAGGCCAACTCATCAGGAATGTTGTCAAATATTACGGCCGAGATGTTAGGTTAGGTTAGGTTAGGTTATATTACGTTATTGATGTATATAAAGGACCCAGGGAGACGTAGATCCCAACTCACCAGGAAGGTTTTCAAATATTACCGCCGATATGTTAGGTTGGGTTAGGTTAGGTTATAGTACGTTATTGATGTATATAAAGATCCTACGGAGACGTAGAGGCCAACTTGCCAGGAATGATGTCAAATATTACCGCCGAGATGTTAGGTTGGGATAGGTTAGGTTATATTATGTTATTGATGTATATAAAAGTCCCACGGAGACGTAGAGGCCAACAAGCCAGGAATGTGGTCAAATATTACCGCCGATGTGTTAGGTTGGGTTAGGTTAGGTTATATTACGTTGTTGATGTATATAAAGGTCCCACGGAGACGCCGAGGCCAACTCGCCAGGAATGTTTTCAAATATTGCCGCCGAGATGTTAGGTTGGGTTAGGTTAGGTTATATTACGTTATTGATGTATATAAAGATCCTACGGAGACGTAGAGGCCAACACAACAGGAATGTTGTCAAATATTGTCGACGAGATAATAGGTTGGTTTAGGTTAGGTTATACTTCGTTATTGATGTATATGAAGGTCAAACGGAGAAGTAGAGGCCAACTCGCACGAAATGTTGTCAAATATTACCGCCGAGATGATAGGTTGGGTTAGGTTAGGTTATATTACGTTGTTGATGTATATGAATGTCAAACGGAGGCGTAGAGGCCAACTCATCAGGAATGTTGTCAAATATTACGGCCGAGATGTTAGGTTAGGTTAGGTTAGGTTATATTACGTTATTGATGTATATAAAGGACCCAGGGAGACGTAGATCCCAACTCACCAGGCATGTTGTCAAATATTACCGCCGAGATGTTAGGTTGGGTTAGGTTAGGTTAAATTACGTTATTGATGTATAAAAAGGTCCCAGGGAGACGTAGATGCCAACTCGCCAAGAATGTTTTCAAATATTACCACCGAGATGATAGGTTGGATTAGGTTAGGTTATATTACGTTATTGATGTATATAAAGGTCCCACGTCGACGTAGAGGCCAACAAGACAGGAATGTGGTCAAATATTACCGCGGAGATGTTAGGTTGGGTTAGGTTCGGTTATACTACGGTATTGATGTAATAAAGGTCTCACGGCTATGTAGAGGCCAACTCGCCAGGAATGTTGTCAAATATTACCGCCGAGATGTTAGGTTGGGTTAGGTTAGGTTATATTACGTTACAGATGTATCTAAGGGTCCCACGGAGACGTAGAGACCAACAAGCCAGGAATGTAATCAAATATTAGCGCCGAGGTGTTAGATTGGGTTAGGTTAGGTTATATTACGTTATTGTTGTATATAAATGTCCCACGGAGATGCAGAGGCCAACAAGCCAGGAATGTGGTCAAATATTACCACCGAGATGATAGGTTGGGTTAGGTAAGGTTATATTACGTTATAGATGTATATAAAGGTCCCACGGAGACGTAGAGGCCAACAAGCCAGGAATGTGGTCAAATATTACCGCCGAGATGTTAGATTGGGTTAGGTTATGTTATATTACGTTATTTATGTATATAAAGATCCCACGGAGACGTAGAGGCCAACTCGCCAGGAATGTTGTCAAATATTACCCCCGACATGTTAGGTTGGGCTAGATTTGGTTATACTACGGTATTGAAGTATATAAATGTCCCACGGAGACGTAGAGGCCGACTCGCCAGGAATGTTGTCAAATATTACCGCCGAGATGATAGGTTGTGTTAGGTTAGGTTATATTACGTTATTGATGTATATGAAGGTCAAACGGAAACGTAGATGCCAACTCGCCAGGAATGTTGTCAAATATTACCGTCGAGATGTTAGGTTGGGTTAGGTTAGGTTATATTACGTTATTGATGTATATAAAGATCCTACGGAGACGTAGAGGCCAACTTGCCAGGAATGATGTCAAATATTACCGCCGAGATGTTAGGTTGGGATAGGTTAGGTTATATTATGTTATTGATGTATATAAAAGTCCCACGGAGACGTAGGGGCCAACAAGCCAGGAATGTGGTCAAATATTACCGCCGATGTGTTAGGTTGGGTTAGGTTAGGTTATATTACGTTGTTGATGTATATAAAGGTCCCACGGAGACGCCGAGGCCAACTCGCCAGGAATGTTTTCAAATATTGCCGCCGAGATGTTAGGTTGGGTTAGGTTAGGTTAAATTACGTTATTGATGTATAAAAAGGTCCCAGGGAGACGTAGATGCCAACTCGCCAAGAATGTTTTCAAATATTACCACCGAGATGATAGGTTGGATTAGGTTAGGTTATATTACGTTATTGATGTATATAAAGGTCCCACGTCGACGTAGAGGCCAACAAGACAGGAATGTGGTCAAATATTACCGCGGAGATGTTAGGTTGGGTTAGGTTCGGTTATACTACGGTATTGATGTAATAAAGGTCTCACGGCTATGTAGAGGCCAACTCGCCAGGAATGTTGTCAAATATTACCGCCGAGATGTTAGGTTGGGTTAGGTTAGGTTATATTACGTTACAGATGTATCTAAGGGTCCCACGGAGACGTAGAGACCAACAAGCCAGGAATGTAATCAAATATTAGCGCCGAGGTGTTAGGTTGGGTTAGGTTAGGTTATATTACGTTACAGATGTATCTAAGGGTCCCACGGAGATGCAGAGGCCAAAAAGCCAGGAATGTGGTCAAATATTACCACCGAGATGATAGGTTGGGTTAGGTAAGGTTATATTACGTTATAGATGTATATAAAGGTCCCACGGAGACGTAGATGCCAACTCGCCAGGAATGTTGTCAAATATTACCGTCGAGATGTTAGGTTGGGTTAGGTTAGGTTATATTACGTTATTGATGTATATGGAGGTCAATCAGGGACGTAGAGGCCAACTCGCCAGGAATGTAGTCAAATATTACAGCCGAGATGTTAGGTTAGGTTAGGTTAGGTTATATTACGTTATTGATGTATATAAAGGACCCAGGGAGACGTAGATTCCAACTCACCAGGTAGGTTTTCAAATATTACCGCCGATATGTTAGGTTGGGTTAGGTTAGGTTATAGTACGTTATTGATGTATATAAAGATCCTACGGAGACGTAGAGGCCAACTTGCCAGGAATGATGTCAAATATTACCGCCGAGATGTTAGGTTGGGATAGGTTAGGTTATATTATGTTATTGATGTATATAAAAGTCCCACGGAGACGTAGAGGCCAACAAGCCAGGAATGTGGTCAAATATTACCGCCGATGTGTTAGGTTGGGTTAGGTTAGGTTATATTACGTTGTTGATGTATATAAAGGTCCCACGGAGACGCCGAGGCCAACTCGCCAGGAATGTTTTCAAATATTGCCGCCGAGATGTTAGGTTGGGTTAGGTTAGGTTATATTACGTTATTGATGTATATAAAGATCCTACGGAGACGTAGAGGCCAACACAACAGGAATGTTGTCAAATATTGTCGACGAGATGATAGGTTGGTTTAGGTTAGGTTATACTTCGTTATTGATGTATATGAAGGTCAAACGGAGAAGTAGAGGCCAACTCGCACGAAATGTTGTCAAATATTACCGCCGAGATGATAGGTTGGGTTAGGTTAGGTTATATTACGTTATTGATGTATATGAATGTCATACGGAGGCGTAGAGGCCAACTCATCAGGAATGTTGTCAAATATTACGGCCGAGATGTTAGGTTAGGTTAGGTTAGGTTATATTACGTTATTGATGTATATAAAGGACCCAGGGAGACGTAGATCCCAACTCACCAGGCATGTTGTCAAATATTACCGCCGAGATGTTAGGTTGGGTTAGGTTAGGTTAAATTACGTTATTGATGTATAAAAAGGTCCCAGGGAGACGTAGATGCCAACTCGCCAAGAATGTTTTCAAATATTACCACCGAGATGATAGGTTGGATTAGGTTAGGTTATATTACGTTATTGATGTATATAAAGGTCCCACGTCGACGTAGAGGCCAACAAGACAGGAATGTGGTCAAATATTACCGCGGAGATGTTAGGTTGGGTTAGGTTCGGTTATACTACGGTATTGATGTAATAAAGGTCTCACGGCTATGTAGAGGCCAACTCGCCAGGAATGTTGTCAAATATTACCGCCGAGATGTTAGGTTGGGTTAGGTTAGGTTATATTACGTTACAGATGTATCTAAGGGTCCCACGGAGACGTAGAGACCAACAAGCCAGGAATGTAATCAAATATTAGCGCCGAGGTGTTAGATTGGGTTAGGTTAGGTTATATTACGTTATTGTTGTATATAAATGTCCCACGGAGATGCAGAGGCCAACAAGCCAGGAATGTGGTCAAATATTACCACCGAGATGATAGGTTGGGTTAGGTAAGGTTATATTACGTTATAGATGGATATAAAGGTCCCACGGAGACGTAGAGGCCAACAAGCCAGGAATGTGGTCAAATATTACCGCCGAGATGTTAGATTGGGTTAGGTTATGTTATATTACGTTATTGATGTATATAAAGATCCCACGGAGACGTAGAGGCCAACTCGCAAGGAATGTTGTCAAATATTACCCCCGACATGTTAGGTTGGGCTAGATTTGGTTATACTACGGTATTGAAGTATATAAAGGTCCTACGGAGACGTAGAGGCCAACTTGACAGGAATGATGTCAAATATTACCGCCGAGATGTTAGGTTGGGTTAGGTTAGGTTATATTACGTTATTGATGTATATAAAAGTCCCACGGAGACGTAGAGGCCAACAAGCCAGGAATGTGGTCAAATATTACCGACGATGTGTTAGGTTGGGTTAGGTTTGATTATATTACGTTATTGATGTATATAAAGGTCCCACGGAGACGCCGAGGCCAACTCGCCAGGAATGTTTTCAAATATTACCGCCGAGATGTTAGGTTGGGTTAGGTTAGGTTATATTACGTTATTGATGTATATAAAGATCCTACGGAGACGTAGAGGCCAACTCGCCAGGAATGTTGTCAAATATTGTCGACGAGATGATAGGTTGGTTTAGGTTAGGTTATACTTCGTTATTGATGTATATGGAGGTCAATCAGGGACGTAGAGGCCAACTCGCCAGGAATGTAGTCAAATATTACAGCCGAGATGTTAGGTTAGGTTAGGTTAGGTTATATTACGTTATTGATGTATATAAAGGACCCAGGGAGACGTAGATTCCAACTCACCAGGTAGGTTTTCAAATATTACCGCCGATATGTTAGGTTGGGTTAGGTTAGGTTATAGTACGTTATTGATGTATATAAAGATCCTACGGAGACGTAGAGGCCAACTTGCCAGGAATGATGTCAAATATTACCGCCGAGATGTTAGGTTGGGATAGGTTAGGTTATATTATGTTATTGATGTATATAAAAGTCCCACGGAGACGTAGAGGCCAACAAGCCAGGAATGTGGTCAAATATTACCGCCGATGTGTTAGGTTGGGTTAGGTTAGGTTATATTACGTTGTTGATGTATATAAAGGTCCCACGGAGACGCCGAGGCCAACTCGCCAGGAATGTTTTCAAATATTGCCGCCGAGATGTTAGGTTGGGTTAGGTTAGGTTATATTACGTTATTGATGTATATAAAGATCCTACGGAGACGTAGAGGCCAACACAACAGGAATGTTGTCAAATATTGTCGACGAGATGATAGGTTGGTTTAGGTTAGGTTATACTTCGTTATTGATGTATATGAAGGTCAAACGGAGAAGTAGAGGCCAACTCGCACGAAATGTTGTCAAATATTACCGCCGAGATGATAGGTTGGGTTAGGTTAGGTTATATTACGTTATTGATGTATATGAATGTCATACGGAGGCGTAGAGGCCAACTCATCAGGAATGTTGTCAAATATTACGGCCGAGATGTTAGGTTAGGTTAGGTTAGGTTATATTACGTTATTGATGTATATAAAGGACCCAGGGAGACGTAGATCCCAACTCACCAGGCATGTTGTCAAATATTACCGCCGAGATGTTAGGTTGGGTTAGGTTAGGTTAAATTACGTTATTGATGTATAAAAAGGTCCCAGGGAGACGTAGATGCCAACTCGCCAAGAATGTTTTCAAATATTACCACCGAGATGATAGGTTGGATTAGGTTAGGTTATATTACGTTATTGATGTATATAAAGGTCCCACGTCGACGTAGAGGCCAACAAGACAGGAATGTGGTCAAATATTACCGCGGAGATGTTAGGTTGGGTTAGGTTCGGTTATACTACGGTATTGATGTAATAAAGGTCTCACGGCTATGTAGAGGCCAACTCGCCAGGAATGTTGTCAAATATTACCGCCGAGATGTTAGGTTGGGTTAGGTTAGGTTATATTACGTTACAGATGTATCTAAGGGTCCCACGGAGACGTAGAGACCAACAAGCCAGGAATGTAATCAAATATTAGCGCCGAGGTGTTAGATTGGGTTAGGTTAGGTTATATTACGTTATTGTTGTATATAAATGTCCCACGGAGATGCAGAGGCCAACAAGCCAGGAATGTGGTCAAATATTACCACCGAGATGATAGGTTGGGTTAGGTAAGGTTATATTACGTTATAGATGGATATAAAGGTCCCACGGAGACGTAGAGGCCAACAAGCCAGGAATGTGGTCAAATATTACCGCCGAGATGTTAGATTGGGTTAGGTTATGTTATATTACGTTATTGATGTATATAAAGATCCCACGGAGACGTAGAGGCCAACTCGCAAGGAATGTTGTCAAATATTACCCCCGACATGTTAGGTTGGGCTAGATTTGGTTATACTACGGTATTGAAGTATATAAAGGTCCTACGGAGACGTAGAGGCCAACTTGACAGGAATGATGTCAAATATTACCGCCGAGATGTTAGGTTGGGTTAGGTTAGGTTATATTACGTTATTGATGTATATAAAAGTCCCACGGAGACGTAGAGGCCAACAAGCCAGGAATGTGGTCAAATATTACCGACGATGTGTTAGGTTGGGTTAGGTTTGATTATATTACGTTATTGATGTATATAAAGGTCCCACGGAGACGCCGAGGCCAACTCGCCAGGAATGTTTTCAAATATTACCGCCGAGATGTTAGGTTGGGTTAGGTTAGGTTATATTACGTTATTGATGTATATAAAGATCCTACGGAGACGTAGAGGCCAACTCGCCAGGAATGTTGTCAAATATTGTCGACGAGATGATAGGTTGGTTTAGGTTAGGTTATACTTCGTTATTGATGTATATGAAGGTCAAACGGAGACGTTGAGGCCAACTCGCACGGAATGTTGTCAAATATTACCGCCGAGATGATAGGTTGGGTTAGGTTAGGTTATATTACGTTATTGATGTATATGAAAGTCAAACGGAGGCGTAGAGGCCAACTCATCAGGAATGTTGTCAAATATTACGGCCGAGATGTTAGGTTGGGTTAGGTTAGGTTATATTACGTTACAGATGTATCTAAGGGTCCCACGGAGACGTAGAGACCAACAAGCCAGGAATGTAATCAAATATTAGCGCCGAGGTGTTAGATTGGGTTAGGTTAGGTTATATTACGTTATTGTTGTATATAAATGTCCCACGGAGATGCAGAGGCCAACAAGCCAGGAATGTGGTCAAATATTACCACCGAGATGATAGGTTGGTTTAGGTAAGGTTATATTACGTTATAGATGTATATAAAGGTCCCACGGAGACGTAGAGGCCAACAAGCCAGGAATGTGGTCAAATATTACCGCCGAGATGTTAGATTGGGTTAGGTTATGTTATATTACGTTATTGATGTATATAAAGATCCCACGGAGACGTAGAGGCCAACTCGCCAGGAATGTTGTCAAATATTACCCCCGACATGTTAGGTTGGGCTAGATTTGGTTATACTACGGTATTGAAGTATATAAATGTCCCACGGAGACGTAGAGGCCGACTCGCCAGGAATGTTGTCAAATATTACCGCCGAGATGATAGGTTGTGTTAGGTTAGGTTATATTACGTTATTGATGTATATGAAGGTCAAACGGAAACGTAGATGCCAACTCGCCAGGAATGTTGTCAAATATTACCGTCGAGATGTTAGGTTGGGTTAGGTTAGGTTATATTACGTTATTGATGTATATAAAGATCCTACGGAGACGTAGAGGCCAACACACCAGGAATGTTGTCAAATATTGTCGACGAGATGATAGGTTGGTTTAGGTTAGGTTATACTTCGTTATTGATGTATATGAAGGTCAAACGGAGACGTTGAGGCCAACTCGCACGGAATGTTGTCAAATATTACCGCCGAGATGATAGGTTGGGTTAGGTTAGGTTATATTACGTTATTGATGTATATGGAGGTCAATCAGGGACGTAGAGGCCAACTCGCCAGGAATGTTGTCAAACATTACCGCCGAGATGATAGGTTGGATTAGGTTAGGTTATATTACGTTATTGATGTATATGAAGGTCAAACGGAGACGTAGAGGCCAACTCGCCAGGAATGATGTCACATATTACCGCCGAGATGTTAGGTTGGGTTAGGTTAGGTTATATTACGTTACAGATGTATCTAAGGGTCCCACGGAGACGTAGAGGCCAACAAGCCAGGAATGTAGTCAAATAATAGCGCCGAGATGTTAGGTTGGGTTAGGTTAGGTTATATTACGGTATTGATGTATATAAATGTCCCACGGCTATGTAGAGGCCAACTCGCCAGGAATGTTGTCGAATATTACCGCCGAGATGATAGGTTGGGTTAGGTTACGTTATATTACGTTATTGATGTATATGTGGGTTACACGGAGACGTAGAGGCCAACTCGCCAGGAATGTTGTCAAATATTACCCCCGACACGTTAGGTTGGGCTAGATTTGGTTATACTACGGTATTGAAGTATATAAATGTCCCACGGAGACGTAGAGGCCGACTCGCCAGGAATGTTGTCAAATATTACCGCCGAGATGATAGGTTGTGTTAGGTTAGGTTATATTACGTTATTGATGTATATGAAGGTCAAACGGAAACGTAGATGCCAACTCGCCAGGAATGTTGTCAAATATTACCGTCGAGATGTTAGGTTGGGTTAGGTTAGGTTATATTACGTTATTGATGTATACGAAATTCAAACGGAGACGTAGAGGCCAACTCGCCAGGAATGATGTCAAATATTACCGCCGAGATGTTAGGTTGGGGTAGGTTAGGTTATAGTACGTTATTGATGTATATAAAGGTCCTACGGAGACGTAGAGGCCAACTTGCCAGAAATGATGTCAAATATTATCGCCGAGATGTTAGGTTGGGTTAGGTTAGGTTATATTACGTTATTGATGTATATAAAGATCCTACGGAGACGTAGAGGCCAACTCGCCAGGAATGTTGTCAAATATTGTCGACGAGATGATAGGTTGGTTTAGGTTAGGTTATACTTCGTTAATGATGTATATGAAGGTCAAACGGAGACGTTGAGGCCAACTCGCACGGAATGTTGTCAAATATTACCGCCGAGATGATAGGTTGGGTTAGGTTAGGTTATATTACGTTATTGATGTATATGAAAGTCAAACGGAGGCGTAGAGGCCAACTCATCAGGAATGTTGTCAAATATTACGGCCGAGATGTTAGGTTAGGTTACGTTAGGTTATATTACGTTATTGATGTATATAAAGGACCCAGGGAGACGTAGATCCCAACTCACCAGGCATGTTGTCAAATATTACCGCCGAGATGTTAGGTTGGGTTAGGTTAGGTTAAATTACGTTATTGATGTATATAAAGGTCCCACGGCGACGTAGAGGCCAACAAGACAGGAATGTGGTCAAATATTACCGCGGAGATGTTAGGTTGAGTTAGGTTCGGTTATACTACGGTATCGATGTAATAAAGGTCTCACGGCTATGTAGAGGCCAACTCGCCAGGAATGATGTCAAATATTACCGCCGAGATGTTAGGTTGGGTAGGTTAGGTTATATTACGTTATTGATGTATATGGAGGTCAATCAGGGACGTAGAGGCCAACTCGCCAGGAATGTTGTCAAACATTACCGCCGAGATGATAGGTTGGGTTAGGTTAGGTTATATTACGTTATTGATGTATATGAAGGTCAAACGGAGACGTAGAGGCCAACTCGCCAGGAATGATGTCACATATTACCGCCGAGATGTTAGGTTGGGTTAGGTTAGGTTATATTACGTTACAGATGTATCTAAGGGTCCCACGGAGACGTAGAGGCCAACAAGCCAGGAATGTAGTCAAATAATAGCGCCGAGATGTTAGGTTGGGTCAGGTTAGGTTATATTACGGTATTGATGTATATAAATGTCCCACGGCTATGTAGAGGCCAACTCGCCAGGAATGTTGTCGAATATTACCGCCGAGATGATAGGTTGGGTTAGGTTACGTTATATTACGTTATTGATGTATATGTGGGTTACACGGAGACGTAGAGGCCAACTCGCCAGGAATGTTGTCAAATATTACCCCCGACACGTTAGGTTGGGCTAGATTTGGTTATACTACGGTATTGAAGTATATAAATGTCCCACAGAGACGTAGAGGCCGACTCGCCAGGAATGTTGTCAAATATTACCGCCGAGATGATAGGTTGTGTTAGGTTAGGTTATATTACGTTATTGATGTATATGAAGGTCAAACGGAAACGTAGATGCCAACTCGCCAGGAATGTTGTCAAATATTACCGTCGAGATGTTAGGTTGGGTTAGGTTAGGTTATATTACGTTATTGATGTATACGAAATTCAAACGGAGACGTAGAGGCCAACTCGCCAGGAATGATGTCAAATATTACCGCCGAGATGTTAGGTTGGGGTAGGTTAGGTTATAGTACGTTATTGATGTATATAAAGGTCCTACGGAGACGTAGAGGCCAACTTGCCAGAAATGATGTCAAATATTATCGCCGAGATGTTAGGTTGGGTTAGGTTAGGTTATATTACGTTACAGATGTATCTAAGGGTCCCACGGAGACGTAGAGGCCAACAAGCCAGGAAGGTAGTCAAATATTAGCGCCGGGATGTTAGGTTGGGTTAGGTTAGGTTATATTACGGTATTGATGTATATAAAGGTCCCACGACTATTTAGAGGCCAACTCGCCAGGAATGTTGTCGAATATTACCGCCGAGATGATAGGTTGGGTTAGGTTACGTTATATTACGTTATTGATGTACATGAGGGTTACACGGAGACGTAGAGGCCAACTCGCCAGGAATGTTGTCAAATATTACCCCCGACATGTTAGGTTGGGCTAGATTTGGTTATATTACGGTATTGAAGTATATAAATGTCCCACGGAGACGTAGAGGCCGACTCGCCAGGAATGTTGTCAAATATTACCGCCGAGATGATAGGTTGGGTTAGGTTAGGTTATATTACGTTATTGATGTATATGAAAGTCAAACGGAGGCGTAGAGGCCAACTCGCCAGGAATGTAGTCAAATATTACCGCCGAGATGTTAGGTTAGGTTAGGTTAGGTTATATTACGTTATTGATGTATATAAAGGACCCAGGGAGACGTAGATTCCAACTCACCAGGAATGTTTTCAAATATTACCGCCGAGATGTTAGGTTGGGTTAGGTTAGGTTATAGTACGTTATTGATGTATATAAAGGTCCTACGGAGACGTAGAGGCCAACAAGCCAGGAATGTGGTCAAATATTACCGCCGATGTGTTAGGTTGGGTTAGGTTAGGTTATATTACGTTATTGATGTATATAAAGGTCCCACGGAGACGCCGAGGCCAACTCGCCAGGAATGTTTTCAAATATTAC
Organism: Xylocopa violacea; assembly: GCA_963969225.1. Classification (NCBI taxonomy): domain Eukaryota; kingdom Metazoa; phylum Arthropoda; class Insecta; order Hymenoptera; family Apidae; genus Xylocopa; species Xylocopa violacea. The sequence goes on along the minus strand of CAXAJV010000836.1, from coordinate 3,893,926 downwards.
CACCGAGATGTTAGGTTGGGTTAGGTTAGGTTATATTACGTTATTGATGTATATAAAGATCCTACGGAGGCGTAGAGGCCAACTCGCCAGGAATGTTGTCAAATATTACTGCCGAGATGATAGGTTGGGTTAGGTTAGGTTATATTACGTTATTGATGTATATAAAGGTCCCACGGAGACGGAGAAGCCAACTACCCAGGAATGTCGTGAAATATTACCGGCGAGATGTTACGTTGGGTTAGGTTACGTTATATTACGTTATTGATGTATATGAGGGTTACACGGAGACGTAGAGGCCAACTCGCAAGGAATGTTGTCAAATATTACCGCCGACATGTTAGGTTGGGTTAGCTTCGGTTATATTACGTTATTGATGTATATAAAGGTCCAACGGAGACGGAGAAGCCAACTCGCCAGGAATGTTGTAAAATATTATCGCCGAGATGATAGGTTGGGTTAGGTTAGTTTATATTACGTTATTGACGTATATAAAGGTCCCACGGAGACGTAGACGCCAACTCGCCAGGAATGTTGTCAAATATTACCGTCGAGATGTTAGGTTGGGTTAGGTTAGGTTATATTACGTTATTGATGTATACGAAATTCAAACGGAGACGTAGAGGCCAACTTGCCAGGAATGATGTCAAATATTACCGCCGAGATGTTAGGTTGGGGTAGGATAGGTTATATTACGTTATTGATGTATATAAAAGTCCCACGGAGACGTAGAGGCCAACTCGCCAGGAATGTTGTCAAATATTAGCCCCGAGATGTTAGGTTGGGTTAGGTTAGGTTATATTACGTTATTGATGTATATAAAGGTCCCACGGAGACGTAGAGGCCAACAAGCCAGGAATGTGGTCTAATATTACCGCCGAGATGTTAGATTGGGTTAGGTCATGTTATATTACGTTATTGATGTATATAAAGATCCCACGGAGACGTAGAGGCCAACTCGCAAGGAATGTTGTCAAATATTACCCCCGACATGTTAGGTTGGGCTAGATTTGGTTATACTACGGTATTGAAGTATATAAATGTCCCACGGAGACGTAGAGGCCGACTCGCCAGGAATGTTGTCAAATATTACCGCCGAGATGATAGGTTGTGTTAGGTTAGGTTATATTACGTTATTGATGTATATGAAGGTCAAACGGAAACGTAGATGCCAACTCGCCAGGAATGTTGTCAAATATTACCGTCGAGATGTTAGGTTGGGTTAGGTTAGGTTATATTACGTTATTGATGTATATAAAGATCCTACGGAGACGTAGAGGCCAACACACCAGGAATGTTGTCAAATATTGTCGACGAGATGATAGGTTGGTTTAGGTTAGGTTATACTTCGTTATTGATGTATATGAAGGTCAAACGGAGAAGTAGAGGCCAACTCGCCAGGAATGTTGTCAAATCTAACCGCCGAGATGTTAGGTTGGGTTAGGTTAGGTTATATTACGTTATTAATGTATATAAGAGTCCCACGGAGACGGAGAAGCCAACTCGCCAGGAAAGTTGTCAAATATTACCGCCGAGATGTTAGGTTGGGTTAGGTTAGGTTATATTACGTTATTGATGTATATAAAGATCCTACGGAGACGTAGAGGCCAACACACCAGGAATGTTGTCAAATATTGTCGACGATATGATAGGTTGGTTTAGGTTAGGTTATACTTCGTTATTGATGTATATGAAGGTCAAACGGAGAAGTAGAGGCCAACTCGCACGAAATGTTGTCAAATATTACCGCCGAGATGATAGGTTGGGTTAGGTTAGGTTATATTACGTTATTGATGTATATGAAAGTAAAACGGAGGCGTAGAGGCCAACTCATCAGGAATGTTGTCAAATATTACGGCCGAGATGTTAGGTTAGGTTACGTTAGGTTATATTACGTTATTGATGTATATAAAGGACCCAGGGAGACGTAGATCCCAACTCACCAGGCATGTTGTCAAATATTACCGCCGAGATGTTAGGTTGGGTTAGGTTAGGTTAAATTACGTTATTGATGTATAAAAAGGTCCCAGGGAGACGTAGATGCCAACTCGCCAAGAATGTTTTCAAATATTACCACCGAGATGATAGGTTGGATTAGGTTAGGTTATATTACGTTATTGATGTATATAAAGGTCCCACGTCGACGTAGAGGCCAACAAGACAGGAATGTGGTCAAATTTTACCGCGGAGATGTTAGGTTGGGTTAGGTTCGGTTATACTACGGTATTGATGTAATAAAGGTCTCACGGCTATGTAGAGGCCAACTCGCCAGGAATGCTGTCAAATATTACCGCCGAGATGTTAGCTTGGGTTAGGTTAGGTTATATTACGTTACAGATGTATCTAAGGGTCCCACGGAGACGTAGAGACCAACAAGCCAGGAATGTAATCAAATATTAGCGCCGAGGTGTTAGATTGGGTTAGGTTAGGTTATATTACGTTATTGTTGTATATAAATGTCCCACGGAGATGCAGAGGCCAACAAGCCAAGAATGTGGTCAAATATTACCACCGAGATGATAGGTTGGGTTAGGTAAGGTTATATTACGTTATAGATGTATATAAAGGTCCCACGGAGACGTAGAGGCCAACAAGCCAGGAATGTGGTCAAATATTACCGCCGAGATGTTAGATTGGGTTAGGTTATGTTATATTACGTTATTGATGTATATAAAGATCCCACGGAGACGTAGAGGCCAACTCGCAAGGAATGTTGTCAAATATTATCCCCGACATGTTAGGTTGGGCTAGATTTGGTTATACTACGGTATTGAAGTATATAAATGTCCCACGGAGACGTAGAGGCCGACTCGCCAGGAATGTTGTCAAATATTACCGCCGAGATGATAGGTTGTGTTAGGTTAGGTTATATTACGTTATTGATGTATATGAAGGTCAAACGGAAACGTAGATGCCAACTCGCCAGGAATGTTGTCAAATATTACCGTCGAGATGTTAGGTTGGGTTAGGTTAGGTTATATTACGTTCTTGATGTATACGAAATTCAAACGGAGACGTAGAGGCCAACTCGCCAGGAATGATGTCAAATATTACTGCCGAGATGTTAGGTTGGGGTAGGTTAGGTTATAGTACGTTATTGATGTATATAAAGGTCCTACGGAGACGTAGAGGCCAACTTGACAGGAATGATGTCAAATATTACCGCCGAGATGTTAGGTTGGGTTAGGTTAGGTTATATTACGTTATTGATGTATATAAAAGTCCCACGGAGACGTAGAGGCCAACAAGCCAGGAATGTGGTCAAATATTACCGACGATGTGTTAGGTTGGGTTAGGTTTGGTTATATTACGTTATTGATGTATATAAAGGTCCCACGGAGACGCCGAGGCCAACTCGCCAGGAATGTTTTCAAATATTACCGCCGAGATGTTAGGTTGGGTTAGGTTAGGTTATATTACGTTATTGATGTATATAAAGATCCTACGGAGACGTAGAGGCCAACTCGCCAGGAATGTTGTCAAATATTGTCGACGAGATGATAGGTTGGTTTAGGTTAGGTTATACTTCGTTATTGATGTATATGAAGGTCAAACGTAGACGTTGAGGCCAACTCGCACGGAATGTTGTCAAATATTACCGCCGAGATGATAGGTTGGGTTAGGTTAGGTTATATTACGTTATTGATGTATATGAAAGTCAAACGGAGGCGTAGAGGCCAACTCATCAGGAATGTTGTCAAATATTACGGCCGAGATGTTAGGTTAGGTTAGGTTAGGTTATATTACGTTATTGATGTATAAAAGGACCCAGGGAGACGTAGATCCCAACTCACCAGGCATGTTGTCAAATATTACCGCCGAGATGTTAGGTTGGGTTAGGTTAGGTTAAATTACGTTATTGATGTATAAAAAGGTCCCAGGGAGACGTAGATGCCAACTCGCCAAGAATGATTTCAAATATTACCACCGAGATGATAGGTTGGGTTAGGTTAGGTTATATTACGTTATTGATGTATATAAAGGTCCCACGGCGACGTAGAGGCCAACAAGACAGGAATGTGGTCAAATATTACCGCGGAGATGTTAGGTTGGGTTAGGTTCGGCTATACTACGGTATTGATGTAATAAAGGTCTCACGGCTATGTAGAGGCCAACTCGCCAGGAATGTTGTCAAATATTACCGCCGAGATGTTAGGTTGGGTTAGGTTAGGTTATATTACGTTACAGATGTATCTAAGGGTCCCACGGAGACGTAGAGACCAACAAGCCAGGAATGTAATCAAATATTAGCGCCGAGGTGTTAGATTGGGTTGGGTTAGGTTATATTACGTTATTGTTGTATATAAATGTCCCACGGAGATGCAGAGGCCAACAAGCCAGGAATGTGGTCAAATATTACCACCGAGATGATAGGTTGGGTTAGGTAAGGTTATATTACGTTATAGATGTATATAAAGGTCCCACGGAGACGTAGAGGCCAACAAGCCAGGAATGTGGTCAAATATTACCGCCGAGATGTTAGATTGGGTTAGGTTATGTTATATTACGTTATTGATGTATATAAAGATCCCACGGAGACGTAGAGGCCAACTCGCCAGGAATGTTGTCAAATATTACCCCCGACATGTTAGGTTGGGCTAGATTTGGTTATACTACGGTATTGAAGTATATAAATGTCCCACGGAGACGTAGAGGCCGACTCGCCAGGAATGTTGTCAAATATTACCGCCGAGATGATAGGTTGTGTTAGGTTAGGTTATATTACGTTATTGATGTATATGAAGGTCAAACGGAAACGTAGATGCCAACTCGCCAGGAATGTTGTCAAATATTACCGTCGACATGTTAGGTTGGGTTAGGTTAGGTTATATTACGTTATTGATGTATATAAAGATCCTACGGAGACATAGAGGCCAACTCGCCAGGAATGTTGTCAAATATTGTCGACGAGATGATAGGTTGGTTTAAGTTAGGTTATACTTCGTTATTGTTGTATATGAAGGTCAAACGGAGACGTTGAGGCCAACTCGCACGGAATGTTGTCAAATATTACCGCCCAGATGATAGGTTGGGTTAGGTTAGGTTATATTACGTTATTGATGTATATGGAGGTCAATCAGGGACGTAGAGGCCAACTCGCCAGGAATGTTGTCAAACATTACCGCCGAGATGATAGGTTGGGTTAGGTTAGGTTATATTACGTTATTGATGTATATGAAGGTCAAACGGAGACGTAGAGGCCAACTCGCCAGGAATGATGTCACATATTACCGCCGAGATGTTAGGTTGGGTTAGGTTAGGTTATATTACGTTACAGATGTATCTAAGGGTCCCACGGAGACGTAGATGCCAACTCGCCAGGAATGTTGTCAAATATTACCGTCGAGATGTTAGGTTGGGTTAGGTTAGGTTATATTACGTTATTGATGTATATAAAGATCCTACGGAGACGTAGAGGCCAACACACCAGGAATGTTGTCAAATATTGTCGACGAGATGATAGGTTGGTTTAGGTTAGGTTATACTTCGTTATTGATGTATATGAAGGTCAAACGGAGAAGTAGAGGCCAACTCGCCAGGAATGTTGTCAAATCTAACCGCCGAGATGTTAGGTTGGGTTAGGTTAGGTTATATTACGTTATTGATGTATATAAGAGTCCCACGGAGACGGAGAAGCCAACTCGCCAGGAATGTTGTCAAATATTACCGCCGAGATGTTAGGTTAGGTTAGGTTAGGTTATATTACGTTATTGATGTATAAAAAGGACCCAGGGAGACGTAGAGGCCAACTCGCCAGGAATGTTGTCAAATATTACCGCCGAGGTGATAGGTTGGGTTATGTTAGGTTATATTACGTTATTGATGTATATAAAGATCCTACGGAGACGTAGAGGCCAACTCGCCAGGAATGTTGTCAAATATTGTCGACGTGATGATAGGTTGGTTTAGGTTAGGTTATACTTCGTTATTGATGTATATGAAGGTCAAACGGAGACGTTGAGGCCAACTCGCACGGAAAGTTGTCAAATATTACCGCCGAGATGATAGGTTGGGTTAGGTTAGGTTATATTACGTTATTGATGTATATGAAGGTCAAACGGAGACGTAGAGGCCAACTCGCCAGGAATGATGTCACATATTACCGCCGAGATGTTAGGTTGGGTTAGGTTAGGTTATATTACGTTACAGATGTATCTAAGGGTCCCACAGAGACGTAGAGGCCAACAAGCCAGGAATGTAGTCAAATATTAGCGCCGAGATGTTAGGTTGGGTTAGGTTAGGTTATATTACGGTATTGATGTATATGAGGGTTACACGGAGACGTAGAGGCCAACTCGCCAGGAATGTTGTCAAATATTACCCCCGACATGTTAGGGTGGGCTAGATTTGGTTATACTACGGTATTGAAGTATATAAATGTCCCACGGAGACGTAGAGGCCGACTCGCCAGGAATGTTGTCAAATATTACCGCCGAGATGATAGGTTGTGTTAGGTTAGGTTATATTACGTTATTGATGTATATGAAGGTCAAACGGAAACGTAGATGCCAACTCGCCAGGAATGTTGTCAAATATTACCGTCGAGATGTTAGGTTGGGTTAGGTTAGGTTATATTACGTTATTGATGTATACGAAATTCAAACGGAGACGTAGAGGCCAACTCGCCAGGAATGATGTCAAATATTACCGCCGAGATGTTAGGTTGGGGTAGGTTAGGTTATAGTACGTTATTGATGTATATAAAGGTCCTACGGAGACGTAGAGGCCAACTTGCCAGAAATGATGTCAAATATTATCGCCGAGATGTTAGGTTGGGTTAGGTTAGGTTATATTACGTTATTGATGTATATAAAGATCCTACGGAGACGTAGAGGCCAACTCGCCAGGAATGTTGTCAAATATTGTCGACGAGATGATAGGTTGGTTTAGGTTAGGTTATACTTCGTTATTGATGTATATGAAGGTCAAACGGAGACGTTGAGGCCAACTCGCACGGAATGTTGTCAAATATTACCGCCGAGATGATAGGTTGGGTTAGGTTAGGTTATATTACGTTATTGATGTATATAAAGATCCTACGGAGACGTAGAGGCCAACACACCAGGAATGTTGTCAAATATTGTCGACGAGATGATAGGTTGGTTTAGGTTAGGTTATACTTCGTTATTGATGTATATGAAGGTCAAACGGAGAAGTAGAGGCCAACTCGCCAGGAATGTTGTCAAATCTAACCGCCGAGATGTTAGGTTGGGTTAGGTTAGGTTATATTACGTTATTGATGTATATAAGAGTCCCACGGAGACGGAGAAGCCAACTCGCCAGGAATGTTGTCAAATATTACCGCCGATATGTTAGGTTAGGTTAGGTTAGGTTATATTACGTTATTGATGTATAAAAAGGACCCAGGGAGACGTAGAGGCCAACTCGCCAGGAATGTTGTCAAATATTACCGCCGAGGTGATAGGTTGGGTTATGTTAGGTTATATTACGTTATTGATGTATATAAAGATCCTACGGAGACGTAGAGGCCAACTCGCCAGGAATGTTGTCAAATATTGTCGACGTGATGATAGGTTGGTTTAGGTTAGGTTATACTTCGTTATTGATGTATATGAAGGTCAAACGGAGACGTTGAGGCCAACTCGCACGGAATGTTGTCAAATATTACCGCCGAGATGATAGGTTGGGTTAGGTTAGGTTATATTACGTTATTGATGTATATGAAGGTCAAACGGAGACGTAGAGGCCAACTCGCCAGGAATGATGTCACATATTACCGCCGAGATGTTAGGTTGGGTTAGGTTAGGTTATATTACGTTACAGATGTATCTAAGGGTCCCACAGAGACGTAGAGGCCAACAAGCCAGGAATGTAGTCAAATATTAGCGCCGAGATGTTAGGTTGGGTTAGGATAGGTTATATTACGGTATTGATGTATATGAGGGTTACACGGAGACGTAGAGGCCAACTCGCCAGGAATGTTGTCAAATATTACCCCCGACATGTTAGGGTGGGCTAGATTTGGTTATACTACGGTATTGAAGTATATAAATGTCCCACGGAGACGTAGAGGCCGACTCGCCAGGAATGTTGTCAAATATTACCGCCGAGATGATAGGTTGTGTTAGGTTAGGTTATATTACGTTATTGATGTATATGAAGGTCAAACGGAAACGTAGATGCCAACTCGCCAGGAATGTTGTCAAATATTACCGTCGAGATGTTAGGTTGGGTTAGGTTAGGTTATATTACGTTATTGATGTATACGAAATTCAAACGGAGACGTAGAGGCCAACTCGCCAGGAATGATGTCAAATATTACCGCCGAGATGTTAGGTTGGGGTAGGTTAGGTTATAGTACGTTATTGATGTATATAAAGGTCCTACGGAGACGTAGAGGCCAACTTGCCAGAAATGATGTCAAATATTATCGCCGAGATGTTAGGTTGGGTTAGGTTAGGTTATATTACGTTATTGATGTATATAAAGATCCTACGGAGACGTAGAGGCCAACTCGCCAGGAATGTTGTCAAATATTGTCGACGAGATGATAGGTTGGTTTAGGTTAGGTTATACTTCGTTATTGATGTATATGAAGGTCAAACGGAGACGCCGAGGCCAACTCGCCAGGAATGTTTTCAAATATTACCGCCGAGATGTTAGGTTGGGTTAAGTTAGGTTATATTACGTCATTGATGTATATAAAGATCCTACGCAGACGTAGAGGCCAACACACCAGGAATGTTGTCAAATATTGTCGACGAGATTTAGGTTGGTTTAGGTTAGGTTATACTTCGTTATTGATGTATATGAAGGTCAAACGGAGAAGTAGAGGCCAACTTGCCAGAAATGATGTCAAATATTATCGCCGAGATGTTAGGTTGGGTTAGGTTAGGTTATATTACGTTATTGATGTATATAAAGATCCTACGGAGACGTAGAGGCCAACTCGCCAGGAATGTTGTCAAATATTGTCGACGAGATGATAGGTTGGTTTAGGTTAGGTTATACTTCGTTATTGATGTATATGAAGGTCAAACGGAGACGTTGAGGCCAACTCGCACGGAATGTTGTCAAATATTACCGCCGAGATGATAGGTTGGGTTAGGTTAGGTTATATTACGTTATTGATGTATATAAAGATCCTACGGAGACGTAGAGGCCAACACACCAGGAATGTTGTCAAATATTGTCGACGAGATGATAGGTTGGTTTAGGTTAGGTTATACTTCGTTATTGATGTATATGAAGGTCAAACGGAGAAGTAGAGGCCAACTCGCCAGGAATGTTGTCAAATCTAACCGCCGAGATGTTAGGTTGGGTTAGGTTAGGTTATATTACGTTATTGATGTATATAAGAGTCCCACGGAGACGGAGAAGCCAACTCGCCAGGAATGTTGTCAAATATTACCGCCGATATGTTAGGTTAGGTTAGGTTAGGTTATATTACGTTATTGATGTATAAAAAGGACCCAGGGAGACGTAGAGGCCAACTCGCCAGGAATGTTGTCAAATATTACCGCCGAGGTGATAGGTTGGGTTATGTTAGGTTATATTACGTTATTGATGTATATAAAGATCCTACGGAGACGTAGAGGCCAACTCGCCAGGAATGTTGTCAAATATTGTCGACGTGATGATAGGTTGGTTTAGGTTAGGTTATACTTCGTTATTGATGTATATGAAGGTCAAACGGAGACGTTGAGGCCAACTCGCACGGAATGTTGTCAAATATTACCGCCGAGATGATAGGTTGGGTTAGGTTAGGTTATATTACGTTATTGATGTATATGAAGGTCAAACGGAGACGTAGAGGCCAACTCGCCAGGAATGATGTCACATATTACCGCCGAGATGTTAGGTTGGGTTAGGTTAGGTTATATTACGTTACAGATGTATCTAAGGGTCCCACAGAGACGTAGAGGCCAACAAGCCAGGAATGTAGTCAAATATTAGCGCCGAGATGTTAGGTTGGGTTAGGATAGGTTATATTACGGTATTGATGTATATGAGGGTTACACGGAGACGTAGAGGCCAACTCGCCAGGAATGTTGTCAAATATTACCCCCGACATGTTAGGGTGGGCTAGATTTGGTTATACTACGGTATTGAAGTATATAAATGTCCCACGGAGACGTAGAGGCCGACTCGCCAGGAATGTTGTCAAATATTACCGCCGAGATGATAGGTTGTGTTAGGTTAGGTTATATTACGTTATTGATGTATATGAAGGTCAAACGGAAACGTAGATGCCAACTCGCCAGGAATGTTGTCAAATATTACCGTCGAGATGTTAGGTTGGGTTAGGTTAGGTTATATTACGTTATTGATGTATACGAAATTCAAACGGAGACGTAGAGGCCAACTCGCCAGGAATGATGTCAAATATTACCGCCGAGATGTTAGGTTGGGGTAGGTTAGGTTATAGTACGTTATTGATGTATATAAAGGTCCTACGGAGACGTAGAGGCCAACTTGCCAGAAATGATGTCAAATATTATCGCCGAGATGTTAGGTTGGGTTAGGTTAGGTTATATTACGTTATTGATGTATATAAAGATCCTACGGAGACGTAGAGGCCAACTCGCCAGGAATGTTGTCAAATATTGTCGACGAGATGATAGGTTGGTTTAGGTTAGGTTATACTTCGTTATTGATGTATATGAAGGTCAAACGGAGACGCCGAGGCCAACTCGCCAGGAATGTTTTCAAATATTACCGCCGAGATGTTAGGTTGGGTTAAGTTAGGTTATATTACGTCATTGATGTATATAAAGATCCTACGCAGACGTAGAGGCCAACACACCAGGAATGTTGTCAAATATTGTCGACGAGATTTAGGTTGGTTTAGGTTAGGTTATACTTCGTTATTGATGTATATGAAGGTCAAACGGAGAAGTAGAGGCCAACTCGCCAGGAATGTTGTCAAATATTACCGCCGAGATGTTAGGTTGGGTTAGGTTAGGTTATATTACGTTATTGATGTATATAAAGATCCTACGGAGACATAGAGGCCAACTCGCCAGGAATGTTGTCAAATATTGTCGACGAGATGATAGGTTGGTTTAGGTTAGGTTATACTTCGTTATTGTTGTATATGAAGGTCAAACGGAGACGTTGAGGCCAACTCGCACGGAATGTTGTCAAATATTACCGCCCAGATGATAGGTTGGGTTAGGTTAGGTTATATTACGTTATTGATGTATATGGAGGTCAATCAGGGACGTAGAGGCCAACTCGCCAGGAATGTTGTCAAACATTACCGCCGAGATGATAGGTTGGGTTAGGTTAGGTTATATTACGTTATTGATGTATATGAAGGTCAAACGGAGACGTAGAGGCCAACTCGCCAGGAATGATGTCACATATTACCGCCGAGATGTTAGGTTGGGTTAGGTTAGGTTATATTACGTTACAGATGTATCTAAGGGTCCCACGGAGACGTAGAGGCCAACAAGCCAGGAATGTAGTCAAATATTAGCGCCGAGATGTTAGGTTGGGTTAGGTTAGGTTATATTACGGTATTGATGTATAAAAAGGACCCAGGGAGACGTAGAGGCCAACTCGCCAGGAATGTTGTCAAATATTACCGCCGAGATGATAGGTTGGGTTAGGTTAGGTTATATTACGTTATTGATGTATATAAAGATCCTACGGTGACGTAGAGGCCAACTCGCCAGGAATGTTGTCAAATATTGTCGACGAGATGATAGGTTGGTTTAGGTTAGGTTATACTTCGTTATTGATGTATATGAAGGTCAAACGGAGACGTTGAGGCCAACTCGCACGGAATGTTGTCAAATATTACCGCCGAGATGATAGGTTGGGTTAGGTTAGGTTATATTACGTTACAGATGTATCTAAGGGTCCCACGTAGACGTAGAGGCCAACTCGCCAGGGATGTTGTCAAATATTACCGCCGAGATGTTAGGTTAGGTTAGGTTAGGTTATATTACGTTATTGATGTATATAAAGGACCCAGGGAGACGTAGATTCCAACTCACCAGGAATGTTTTCAAATATTACCGCCGAGATGTTAGGTTGGGTTAGGTTAGGTTATAGTACGTTATTGATGTATATAAAGGTCCTACGGAGACGTAGAGGCCAACAAGCCAGGAATGTGGTCAAATATTACCGCCGATGTGTTAGGTTGGTTTAGGTTAGGTTATATTACGTTATTGATGTATATGAAGGTCAAACGGAAACGTAGATGCCAACTCGCCAGGAATGTTGTCAAATATTACCGTCGAGATGTTAGGTTGGGTTAGGTTAGGTTATATTACGTTATTGATGTATACGAAATTCAAACGGAGACGTAGAGGCCAACTTGCCAGGAATGATGTCAAATATTACCGCCGAGATGTTAGGTTGGGGTAGGATAGGTTATATTACGTTATTGATGTATATAAAAGTCCCACGGAGACGTAGAGGCCAACTCGCCAGGAATGTTGTCAAATATTAGCCCCGAGATGTTAGGTTGGGTTAGGTTAGGTTATATTACGTTATTGATGTATATAAAGGTCCCAGGGAGACGAAGATGCCAACTCGCCAGGAATGTTGTCAAATATTACCGCCGACATGTTAGGTTGGGTTAGGTTTTGTTATATTACGTTATTGATGTATATAAGGGTCCCACGGAGACGGAGAAGCCAGCTCGACAGGAATGTTGTCAAATATTACCGCCGAGATGTTAGGTTGGGTTAGGTTAGGTTATATTACGTTCCCGGCCGTGCCTGGTCGATGGCACTCAGTGTCCTGAATTCAAGATTGCGGAAGTTATTTACAGCATGCTTGAAGACGGGTACGTTTCCAGCAAGATGGAAAACCGGCAGATTAGTGTTGCTCCGAAAGCCGGGAAAATCGGAGGATTTACCGGCAGCGTACAGGCCGATAGTTTTGCTCGACGAGGTCGGAAAATTATTTGAAAGGATAATCCACAACCGCCTCATCGAGCACCTGTCGCGAACCGGGCCGAACTTAGCCGAGAACCAATTCGGCTTCCGAGAAGGACGATCGACGATTGACGCGATTCGACAAGTGAAAAGTTTCGCCGAAAACGCGATCGCCGCCGGGGAAGTCGTAATCGCGATATCTTTAGATATTAAGAATGCGTTCAACTCCCTCGAATGGAGTACGATTCGTAGAGCGCTTGAAAAGCACGGGTTTCCGCGATACCTGCGAAGGGTCGTGGAAAATTACCTGAGCGACCGCGCGGTTCTCTACGATAGCCGGCATGGAATCGAGAGAAAGAAGATTGATCGCGGCGTTCCCCAGGGATCGGTCCTCGGACCGCTTCTCTGGAATCTCGGGTACGACGCGGTCCTGAAGCTGCCAATGCCGTCCGGCGTGCATCTCACGTGCTACGCGGATGACACGATGGTGTTGGCAGTCGACACGTGTCGGCAACGCGCAATCTGCCGGGCCGAAGTGGCAGTTGCGGTCGTGGCTAATACGATCAAGAAGATGGGGCTCCAGATGGCACCGGAGAAATCTGAAGTCCTGTGCTTCAAGGGACGAAGAAGAGACCCGCGAGGAGGAAACGAAGTGGTCAACATTGGACCATCCAAAGTTACAGTGGGGAGCGAGATGAAGTATCTCGGACTGCTCCTCGACGATAAATGGAACTTTGGTCTCCACTTCGCTCGTCAGGCCGTTCGACTGGATGCTGCGGCAAATTATCTAAGCCGCATCATGCCGAATCTGCACGGACCGGACGAGAAAGTAAGGAAAGTCTATGCTGGGGTGATAAAAAGCATTGCGCTTTACGGAGCCCCGGTATGGAGCGACGCGCTTAACAAAGGAGGCAGAAAGCTGCAGCTGCTGCGAAGCGCGTGGCGAAGAATAGCCATTCGGGTCATAAGAGGATATCGCACGATTTCCTACGACGCGGCAACAATGCTGGCGGGTCTCGCACCCCTGGAATACCTGGCGCAGGAAGACCTCATAGTGTACGAAACCCTTCGCACAACGCGCCAGGTAGAAGAAGAAGGTGCACCTGCTCCGACAAGGGACGAGATTAGAAGAGAAGCGAGACGCTTCACTTTCTCTAAATGGAAGGAGAAACTCGCACCTGCGACCAATCACAGGATCGTGGGAGCGATTCTACCCATCTTGGAAAACTGGGTAGAAAACAGGAGAGGGCAGCTCACCTTCAGAGTGACGCAGGTGCTGACTGGACATGGATGCTTCGGTCAGTACCTCTGCAAGATCGGAAAAGAGGCCACGGCTGAATGTCACCATTGCGGAGACGGAGACGACTCTGCGCAGCACACGTTGGAACGCTGTCCAGCGTGGCAAACGCTGCGCCACGCTCTCGTGGCAGAGATCGGACGGGATCTCTCGCCGACCAGCATCCTGCCGAAGATGCTGGAAGGGGAGAGATACTGGCGAGCCGTTACCTTGTTTTGCGACAAAGTGATGGCTGCGAAGGAAGCCGCCGAGCGCGAAAGAGAGCGCACGCTTTCTGCTCGACGAGCCTTACGTGGTCGGCGTTGTAGACGTTTGCCACGTTCCACTCCAAGGTAGGGGACTCTCGTCCGTCAGGGCGCGAGAGTCGCTCCAAAGTACCCACCGGGGAGCGGAGCTTCGCCGCCGCCGTCCATCTCAAACGCCGCAAGCGGGAGAAGAGGAAGACGACTTCGAAGATTGAAGACAGGCGCAAGAAATTCGACAAAGAGGTACGCGTGAGGAATGCATGCATTCGCACACAAGCGTAATAGAAAAGATTGCGCAAAGAAAAAGTAAATAAGAAAAAACAGAAAGAGCAGCCGAGCGCCGGCTAGACAGGATTTGGGTCAAGTCTATCCGGCACGCGCTCGACCGAGGAGAGGCAAACGACTGTGGTGGTTGCAGTCGTTGCCAATCTAAAGTATGAACTCGCACGCCAGCTATGAACAGAGAGTTCAAAGAACTCAGACACGAGGCGGGATGCTGGACGCGTTCGAAAGAGTTCCCGGCTACCCGCTACAAGTGTAGGAAGACCACCGCAGGGTTTTAGTCGGTAAGAGTCCGACATAACCGCGGATTTCCCAAAAAATCCACGGTATCCATGAGGATTTCCCTGCGAAAAAAAAAAAAAAAAAAAAAAAGGTTATATTACGTTATTGATGTATATAAAGGTCCCACGGCGACGGAGATGCCAACTGGCCAGGAATGTTGTCAAATATTACCGCCGAGATGTTAGGTTGTGTTAGGTTAGCTTATGTTACGTTATTGATGTATATGAAAGTCAAACAGAGACGTAGAGGCCAAATCGCCAGGAATGTTGTCAAATATTACCGCCGAGATAATAGGTTGTGTTAGGTTAGGTTATATTACGTTATTGATGTATATGAAGGTCAAACGGAAACGTAGATGCCAACACGCCAGGAATGTTGTCAAATATTACCGTCGAGATGTTAGGTTGGGTTAGGTTAGGTTATATTACGTTATTGATGGATACGAAATTCAAACGGAGACGTAGAGGCCAACTCGCCAGGAATGTTGTCAAATATTACCGCCGAGATGATAGGTTGGGTTAGGTTAGGTTATATTACGTTATTGATGTACATGAAAGTCAAACGGAGGAGTAGAGGCCAACTCGCCAGGAATGTAGTCAAATATTACCGCTGAGATGTTAGGTTAGGTTAGGTTAGGTTATATTACGTTATTGATGTATATAAAGGACTCAGGGAGACGTAGATTCCAACTCACCAGGAATGTTTTCAAATATTACCGCCGAGATGTTAGGTTGGGTTAGGTTAGGTTATAGTACGTTATTGATGTATATAAAGATCCTACGGAGACGTAGAGGCCAACTTGCCAGGAATGATGTCAAATATTACCGCCGAGATGTTAGGTTGGGTTAGATTAGATTATATTACGTTATTGATGTATATAAAAGTCCCACGGAGACGTAGAGGCCAACAAGCCAGGAATGTGGTCAAATATTACCCCCGACATGTTAGGTTGGGCTAGATTTGGTTATATTACGGTATTGAAGTATATAAATGTCCCACGGAGACGTAGAGGCCGACTCGCCAGGAATGTTGTCAAATATTACCGCCGAGATGATAGGTTGTGTTAGGTTAGGTTATATTACGTTATTGATGTATATGAAGGTCAAACGGAAACGTAGATGCCAACTCGCCAGGAATGTTGTCAAATATTACCGTCGAGATGTTAGGTTGGGTTAGGTTAGGTTATATTACGTTATTGATGTATACGAAATTCAAACGGAGACGTAGAGGCCAACTCGCCAGGAATGATGTCAAATATTACCGCCGAGATGTTAGGTTGGGGTAGGTTAGGTTCTAGTACGTTATTGATGTATCTAAGGGTCCCACGGAGACGTAGAGGCCAACAAGCCAGGAATGTAGTCAAATATTAGCGCCGAGATGTTAGGTTGGGTTAGGTTAGGTTATATGACGGTATTGATGTATATAAAGGTCCCACGACTATGTAGAGGCCAACTCGCCAGGAATGTTGTCGAATATTACCGCCGAGATGATAGGTTGGGTTAGGTTACGTTATATTACGTTATTGATGTATATGAGGGTTACACGGAGACGTAGAGGCCAACTCGCCAGGAATGTTGTCAAATATTACCCCCGACATGTTAGGTTGGGCTAGATTTGGTTATATTACGGTATTGAAGTATATAAATGTCCCACGGAGACGTAGAGGCCGACTCGCCAGGAATGTTGTCAAATATTACCGCCGAGATGATAGGTTGTGTTAGGTTAGGTTATATTACGTTATTGATGTATATGAAGGTCAAACGGAAACGTAGATGCCAACTCGCCAGGAATGTTGTCAAATATTACCGCCGATGTGTTAGGTTGGGTTAGGTTAGGTTATATTACGTTATTGATGTATATAAAGGTCCCACGGAGACGCCGAGGCCAACTCGCCAGGAATGTTTTCAAATATTACCGCCGAGATGTTGGGTTGGGTTAGGTTAGGTTATATTACGTTATTGATGTATATAAAGATCCTACGGAGACGTAGAGGCCAACTCGCCAGGAATGATGTCACATATTACCGCCGAGATGTTAGGTTGGGTTAGGTTAGGTTATATTACGTTACAGATGTATCTAAGGGTCCCACGGAGACGTAGAGGCCAACAAGCCAGGAATGTAGTCAAATATTAGCGCCGAGATATTAGGTTGGGTTAGGTTAGGATATATTACGGTATTGATGTATATAAAGGTCCCACGGCTATGTAGAGGCCAACTCGCCAGGAATGTTGTCGAATATTACCGCCGAGATGATAGGTTGTGTTAGGTTAGGTTATACTACGTTATTGATGTATATGAAGGTCAAACGGAAACGTAGATGCCAACTCGCCAGGAATGTTGTCAAATATTACCGTCGAGATGTTAGGTTGGGTTAGGTTAGGTTATATTACGTTATTGATGTATACGAAATTCAAACGGAGACGTAGAGGCCAACTTGCCAGAAATGATGTCAAATATTACCGCCGAGATGTTAGGTTGGGGTAGGATAGGTTATATTACGTTATTGATGTATATAAAAGCCCCACGGAGACGTAGAGGCCAACTCGCCAGGAATGTTGTCAAATATTAGCCCCGAGATGTTAGGTTGGGTTAGGTTAGGTTATATTACGTTATTGATGTATATAAAGGTCCCAGGGAGACGAAGATGCCAACTCGCAAGGAATGTTGTCAAATATTACCGCCGACATGTTAGGTTGGGTTAGGTTTTGTTATATTACGTTATTGATGTATATAAGGCTCCCACGGAGACGGAGAAGCCAGCTCGACAGGAATGTTGTCAAATATTACCGCCGAGATGTTAGGTTGGGTTAGGTTAGGTTATATTACGTTATTGATGTATATAAAGGTCCCACGGCGACGGAGATGCCAACTGGCCAGGAATGTTGTCAAATATTACCGCCGAGATGTTAGGTTGTGTTAGGTTAGCCTATGTTACGTTATTGATGTATATGAAAGTCAAACAGAGACGTAGAGGCCAAATCGCCAGGAATGTTGTCAAATATTACTGCCGAGATAATAGGTTGTGTTAGGTTAGGTTATATTACGTTATTGATGTATATGAAGGTCAAACGGAAACGTAGATGCCAACACGCCAGGAATGTTGTCAAATATTACCGTCGAGATGTTAGGTTGGGTTAGGTTAGGTTATATTACGTTATTGATGGATACGAAATTCAAACGGAGACGTAGAGGCCAACTCGCCAGGAATGTTGTCAAATATTACCGCCGAGATGATAGGTTGGGTTAGGTTAGGTTATATTACGTTATTGATGTATATAAAAGTCCCACGGAGACGTAGATTCCAACTCACCAGGAATGTTTTCAAATATTATCGCCGAGATGTTAGGTTGGGATA
Source organism: Xylocopa violacea (assembly GCA_963969225.1). Taxonomy (NCBI): domain Eukaryota; kingdom Metazoa; phylum Arthropoda; class Insecta; order Hymenoptera; family Apidae; genus Xylocopa; species Xylocopa violacea. The sequence goes on along the minus strand of CAXAJV010000836.1, from coordinate 3,875,614 downwards.
GGTTAGGTTATAGTACGTTATTGATGTATATAAAGGTCCTACGGAGACGTAGAGGCCAACAAGCCAGGAATGTGGTCAAATATTACCGCCGATGTGTTAGGTTGGGTTAGGTTAGGTTATATTACGTTATTGATGTATATAAAGATCCTACGGAGACGTAGAGGCCAACAAGCCAGGAATGTGGTCAAATATTACCGCCGATGTGTTAGGTTGGGTTAGGTTAGGTTATATTACGTTATTGATGTATATAAAGATCCTACGGAGACGTAGAGGCCAACTCGCCAGGAATGATGTCACATATTACCGCCGAGATGTTAGGTTGGGGTAGGTTAGGTTATAGTACGTTATTGATGTATATAAAGGTCCTACGGAGACGTAGAGGCCGAATCGCCAGGAATGTTGTCAAATATTACCGCCGAGATGATAGGTTGTGTTAGGTTAGGTTATATTACGTTATTGATGTATATGAAGGTCAAACGGAAACGTAGATGCCAACTCGCCAGGAATGTTGTCAAATATTACCATCGAGATGTTAGGTTGGGTTAGGTTAGGTTATATTACGTTATTTATGTATACGAAATTCAAACGGAGACGTAGAGGCCAACTCGCCAGGAATGATGTCAAATATTACCGCCGAGATGTTAGGTTGGGGTAGGTTAGGTTATAGTACGTTATTGATGTATATAAAGGTTCCACGGAGACGTAGAGTCCAACTCGCCAGGAATGTTGTCAAATATTACCGCCGAGATGTTAGATTGGGTTAGGTTAGGTTATATTACGTTATTGATGTATATAAACGTCCCACGGCTATGTAGAGGCCAACTCGCCAGGAATGTTGTCAAATATTACCGCCGAGATGATAGGTTGTGTTAGGTTAGGTTATATTACGTTATTGATGTATATGAAGGGCAAACGGAGACGTAGAGGCCAACTCGCCAGGAATGATGTCAAATATTACCGCCGAGATGTTAGGTTGGGGTAGGTTAGGTTATAGTACGTTATTGATGTATATAAAGGTCCTACGGAGACGAAGAGGCCAACTTGCCAGGAATGATGTCAAATATTACCGCCGAGATGTTAGGTTGGGTTAGGTTAGGTTATATTACGTTATTGATGTATACAAAGGACCCAGGGAGACGTAGATTCCATCTCACCAGGAATGTTTTCAAATATTACCGCCGAGATGTTAGGTTGGGTTTGGTTAGGTTATATTACGTTATTGATGTATATAAAGATCCTACGGAGACGTAGAGGCCAACACACCAGGAATGTTGTCAAATATTGTCGACGAGATGATAGGTTGGTTTAGGTTAGGTTATACTTCGTTATTGATGTATATGAAGGTCAAACGGAGAAGTAGAGGCCAACTCGCCAGGAGTGTTGTCAAATATTACCGCCGAGATGTTAGGTTGGGTTAGGTTAGGTTATATTACGTTATTGATGTATATAAGAGTCCCACGGAGACGGAGAAGCCAACTCGCCAGGAATGTTGTCAAATATTACCGCCGAAATGTCAGGTTAGGTTAGGTTAGGTTATATTACGTTATTGATGTATAAAAAGGACCCAGGGAGACGTAGAGGCCAACTTGCCAGGAATGATGTCAAATATTACCGCCGAGATGTTAGGTTGGGTTAGGTTAGGTTATATTACGTTATTGATGTATATAAAAGTCCCACGGAGACGTAGAGGCCAACAAGCCAGGAATGTTGTCAAATATTACCGCCGAGATGTTAGGTTGGGATAGGTTTCGTTATATTACGTTACAGATGTATATAAGGGTCCCAGGGAGACGTAGATGCCAACTCGCCAGGAATGATGTCAAATATTACCGCCGATATGTTAGGTTGGGTTAGGTTAGGTTATATTACGTTATTGATGTATATAAAGGTCCCAGGGAGACGTAGATGCCAACTCGCCAGGAATGTTGTCAAATATTACCGCCGACATGTTAGGTTGGGTTAGGTTTTGTTATATTACGTTATTGATGTATATAAGGGTCCCACGTAGACGGAGAAGCCAACTGGCCAGGAATGTTGTCAAATATTACCGCCGAGATGATAGGTTGTGTTAGGTTAGGTTATATTACGTTATTGATGTATATAAATGTCCCAGGGAGACGTAGATGCCAACTCGCCAGGAATGTTGTCAAATATTACCGTCAAGATGTTAGGTTGGGTTAGGTTAGGTTATATTACGTTATTGATGTATATAAAGGTCCCACGTAGACGGAGAAGCCAACTGGCCAGGAATGTTGTCAAATATTACCGCCGAGATGCTAGGTTGTGTTAGGTTAGGTTAAATTACGTTATTGATGTATATAAATGTCCCAGGGAGACGTAGATGCCAACTCGCCAGGAATGTTGTCAAATATTACCGTCGAGATGTTAGGTTGGGATAGGTTACGTTATATTACGTTACAGATGTATATAAGGGTCCCAGGGAGACGTAGAGGCCAACTCGCCAGGAATGATGTCAAATATTACCGCCGAGATGTTAGGTTGGGTTAGGTTAGGTTATATTACGTTATTGAAGTATATAAAGGTCCCACGGAGAAGTAGATGCCTATAAGCCAGGAATGTTTTCAAATATTACCTCCGAGATGTTAGGTTGGGTTAGGTTTGGTTATATTACGTTACAGATGTATCTAAGGGTCCCACGGAGACGTAGAGGCCAACAAGCCAGGAATGTAGTCAAACATTAGCGCCGAGATGTTAGGTTGGGTTAGGTTAGGTTATATTACGGTATTGATGTATATAAAGGTCCCACGGCTATGTAGAGGCCAGCTCGCCAGGCATGTTCTCAAATATTACCGCCGAGATGTTAGGTTGGGTTAGGTTAGGTCATATTACGTTATTGATGTATATAAAAGTCCCACGGAGACGTAGAGGCCAACAAGCCAGGAATGTTGTCAAATATTACCGCCGAGATGTTAGGTTGGGATAATTTACGTTATATTACGTTACAGATGTATATAAGGGTCCCAGGGAGACGTAGATGCCAACTCGCCAGGAATGATGTCAAATATTACCGCCGATATGTTAGGTTGGGTTAGGTTAGGTTATATTACGTTATTGATGTATATAAAGGTCCCACGTAGACGGAGAAGCCAACTGGCCAGGAATGTTGTCAAATATTACCGCCGAGATGATAGGTTGTGTTAGGTTAGGTTATATTACGTTATTGATGTATATAAATGTCCCAGGGAGACGTAGATGCCAACTCGCCAGGAATGTTGTCAAATATTACCGTCGAGATGTTAGGTTGGGTTAGGTTAGGTTATATTACGTTATTGATGTATATAAAGGACCCACGTAGACGGAGAAGCCAACTGGCCAGGAATGTTGTCAAATATTACCGCCGAGATGCTAGGTTGTGTTAGGTTAGGTTAAATTACGTTATTGATGTATATAAATGTCCCAGGGAGACGTAGATGCCAACTCGCCAGGAATGTTGTCAAATATTACCGTCGAGATGTTAGGTTGGGTTAGGTTAGGTTATATTACGTTATTGATGTATACGAAATTCAAACGGAGACGTAGAGGCCAACTCGCCAGGAATGATGTCAAATATTACCGCCGAGATGTTAGGTTGGGTTAGGTTAGGTTATATTACGGTATTGATGTATATAAAGGTCCCACGGCTATGTAGAGGCCAACTCGCCAGGAATGTTGTCAAATATTACCGCCGAGATGATAGGTTGTGTTAGGTTACGTTATATTACGTTATTGATGTATATGAGGGTTACACGGAGACGGAGAAGCCAGCTCGCCAGGAATGTTGTCAAATATTACCGCCGAGATGATAGGTTGGGTTAGGTTAGGCTATATTACGTTATTGATGTATATGAAGGTCAAACGGAAACGTAGAGGCCAACTCGCCAGGAATGTTGTCAAATATTACCGCCGAGATGTTAGGTTCTGTTAGGATAGCTTATGTTACGTTATTGATGTATATGAAAGTCAAGCGGAGACGTAGAGGCCAACTCGCCAGGAATGTTGTCAAATATTACCGCCGAGATGTTAGATTAGGTTAGGTTAGGTTATATTACGTTACAGATGTATCTAAGGGTCCCACGGAGACGTAGAGGCCAACAAGCCAGGAATGTAGTCAAATATTAGCGCCGAGATGTTAGGTTGGGTTAGGTTAGGTTATATTACGGTATTGATGTATATAAAGGTCCCACGGCTATGTAGGGGCCAACTCGCCAGGAATGTTGTCAAATATTACCGCCGAGATGATAGGTTGTGTTAGGTTACGTTATATTACGTTATTGATGTATATGAGGGTTACACGGAGACGGAGAAGCCAGCTCGCCAGGAATGTTGTCAAATATTACCGCCGAGATGATAGGTTGGGTTAGGTTAGGCTATATTACGTTATTGATGTATATGAAGGTCAAACGGAAACGTAGAGGCCAACTCGCCAGGAATGTTGTCAAATATTACCGCCGAGATGTTAGGTTCTGTTAGGATAGCTTATGTTACGTTATTGATGTATATGAAAGTCAAGCGGAGACGTAGAGGCCAACTCGCCAGGAATGTTGTCAAATATTACCGCCGAGATGTTAGATTAGGTTAGGTTAGGTTATATTACGTTACAGATGTATCTAAGGGTCCCACGGAGACGTAGAGGCCAACAAGCCAGGAATGTAGTCAAATATTAGCGCCGAGATGTTAGGTTGGGTTAGGTTAGGTTATATTACGTTATTTATGTATACGAAATTCAAACGGAGACGTAGAGGCCAACTCGCCAGGAATGATGTCAAATATTACCGCCGAGATGTTAGGTTGGGGCAGGTTAGGTTATAGTACGTTATTGATGTATATAAAGGTTCCACGGAGACGTAGAGTCCAACTCGCCAGGAATGTTGTCAAATATTACCGCCGAGATGTTAGATTGGGTTAGGTTAGGTTATATTACGTTATTGATGTATATAAACGTCCCACGGAGACGTAGAGGCCAACTCGCCAGGAATGTTGTCAAATATTACAGCCGTGATGATAGGTTGGTTTAGGTTAGGTTATATTACGTTATTGATGTATATGAAGGTCAAACGGAGACGTAGAGGCCAACTCGCCAGGCATGATGTCAAATATTACCGCCGAGATGTTAGGTTGGGGTAGGTTAGGTTATAGTACGTTATTGATGTATATAAAGGTCCTACGGAGACGAAGAGGCCAACTTGCCAGGAATGATGTCAAATATTACCGCCGAGATGTTAGGTTGGGTTAGGTTAGGTTATATTACGTTATTGATGTATACAAAGGAGCCAGGGAGACGTAGATTCCATCTCACCAGGAATGTTTTCAAATATTACCGCCGAGATGTTAGGTTGGGTTTGGTTAGGTTATATTACGTTATTGATGTATATAAAAGTCCCACGGAGACGTAGAGGCCAACAAGCCAGGAATGTTGTCAAATATTACCGCCGAGATGTTAGGTTGGGATAGGTTTCGTTATATTACGTTACAGATGTATATAAGGGTCCCAGGGAGACGTAGATGCCAACTCGCCAGGAATGATGTCAAATATTACCGCCGATATGTTAGGTTGGGTTAGGTTAGGTTATATTACGTTATTGATGTATATAAAGGTCCCAGGGTGACGTAGATGCCAACTCGCCAGGAATGTTGTCAAATATTACCGCCGACATGTTAGGTTGGGTTAGGTTTTGTTATATTACGTTATTGATGTATATAAGGGTCCCACGTAGACGGAGAAGCCAACTGGCCAGGAATGTTGTCAAATATTACCGCCGAGATGATAGGTTGTGTTAGGTTAGGTTATATTACGTTATTGATGTATATAAATGTCCCAGGGAGACGTAGATGCCAACTCGCCAGGAATGTTGTCAAATATTACCGCCGAGATGCTAGGTTGTGTTAGGTTAGGTTAAATTACGTTATTGATGTATATAAATGTCCCAGGGAGACGTAGATGCCAACTCGCCAGGAATGTTGTCAAATATTACCGTCGAGATGTTAGGTTGGGATAGGTTACGTTATATTACGTTACAGATGTATATAAGGGTCCCAGGGAGACGTAGAGGCCAACTCGCCAGGAATGATGTCAAATATTACCGCCGAGATGTTAGGTTGGGTTAGGTTAGGTTATATTACGTTATTGAAGTATATAAAGGTCCCACGGAGAAGTAGATGCCTATGGGCCAGGAATGTTTTCAAATATTACCTCCGAGATGTTAGGTTGGGTTAGGTTTGATTATATTACGTTACAGATGTATCTAAGGGTCCCACGGAGACGTAGAGGCCAACAAGCCAGGAATGTAGTCAAACATTAGCGCCGAGATGTTAGGTTGGGTTAGGTTAGGTTATATTACGGTATTGATGTATATAAAGGTCCCACGGCTATGTAGAGGCCAGCTCGCCAGGCATGTTCTCAAATATTACCGCCGAGATGTTAGGTTGGGTTAGGTTAGGTCATATTACGTTATTGATGTATATAAAAGTCCCACGGAGACGTAGAGGCCAACAAGCCAGGAATGTTGTCAAATATTACCGCCGAGATGTTAGGTTGGGATAATTTACGTTATATTACGTTACAGATGTATATAAGGGTCCCAGGGAGACGTAGATGCCAACTCGCCAGGAATGATGTCAAATATTACCGCCGATATGTTAGGTTGGGTTAGGTTAGGTTATATTACGTTATTGATGTATATAAAGGTCCCACGTAGACGGAGAAGCCAACTGGCCAGGAATGTTGTCAAATATTACCGCCGAGATGATAGGTTGTGTTAGGTTAGGTTATATTACGTTATTGATGTATATAAATGTCCCAGGGAGACGTAGATGCCAACTCGCCAGGAATGTTGTCAAATATTACCGTCGAGATGTTAGGTTGGGTTAGGTTAGGTTATGTTACGTTATTGATGTATATAAAGGTCCCACGTAGACGGAGAAGCCAACTGGCCAGGAATGTTGTCAAATATTACCGCCGAGATGCTAGGTTGTGTTAGGTTAGGTTAAATTACGTTATTGATGTATATAAATGTCCCAGGGAGACGTAGATGCCAACTCGCCAGGAATGTTGTCAAATATTACCGTCGAGATGTTAGGTTGGGTTAGGTTAGGTTATATTACGTTATTGATGTATACGAAATTCAAACGGAGACGTAGAGGCCAACTCGCCAGGAACGATGTCAAATATTACCGCCGAGATGTTATGTTGGGTTAGGTTAGGTTATATTACGTTATTGATGTATATAAAAGTCCCACGGAGACGTAGAGGCCAACAAGCCAGGAATGTTGTCAAATATTACCGCCGAGATGTTAGGTTGGGATAATTTACGTTATATTACGTTACAGATGTATATAAGGGTCCCAGGGAGACGTAGATGCCAACTCGCCAGGAATGATGTCAAATATTACCGCCGATATGTTAGGTTGGGTTAGGTTAGGTTATATTACGTTATTGATGTATATAAAGGTCCCAGGGAGACGTAGATGCCAACTCGCCAGGAATGTTGTCAAATATTACCGTCGAGATGTTAGGTTGGGATAGGTTACGTTATATTACGTTACAGATGTATATAAGGGTCCCAGGGAGACGTAGAGGCCAACTCGCCAGGAATGATGTCAAATATTACCGCCGAGATGTTAGGTTGGGTTAGGTTAGGTTATATTACGTTATTGAAGTATATAAAGGTCCCACGGAGAAGTAGATGCCTATAAGCCAGGAATGTTTTCAAATATTACCTCCGAGATGTTAGGTTGGGTTAGGTTTGGTTATATTACGTTACAGATGTATCTAAGGGTCCCACGGAGACGTAGAGGCCAACAAGCCAGGAATGTAGTCAAACATTAGCGCCGAGATGTTAGGTTGGGTTAGGTTAGGTTATATTACGGTATTGATGTATATAAAGGTCCCACGGCTATGTAGAGGCCAGCTCGCCAGGCATGTTCTCAAATATTACCGCCGAGATGTTAGGTTGGGTTAGGTTAGGTCATATTACGTTATTGATGTATATAAAAGTCCCACGGAGACGTAGAGGCCAACAAGCCAGGAATGTTGTCAAATATTACCGTCGAGATGTTAGGTTGGGTTAGGTTAGGTTATATTACGTTATTGATGTATACGAAATTCAAACGGAGACGTAGAGGCCAACTCGCCAGGAATGATGTCAAATATTACCGCCGAGATGTTAGGTTGGGTTAGGTTAGGTTATATTACGGTATTGATGTATATAAAGGTCCCACGGCTATGTAGAGGCCAACTCGCCAGGAATGTTGTCAAATATTACCGCCGAGATGATAGGTTGTGTTAGGTTACGTTATATTACGTTATTGATGTATATGAGGGTTACACGGAGACGGAGAAGCCAACTGGCCAGGAATGTTGTCAAATATTACCGCCGAGATGATAGGTTGTGTTAGGTTAGGTTATATTACGTTATTGATGTATATAAATGTCCCAGGGAGACGTAGATGCCAACTCGCCAGGAATGTTGTCAAATATTACCGTCAAGATGTTAGGTTGGGTTAGGTTAGGTTATATTACGTTATTGATGTATATAAAGGTCCCACGTAGACGGAGAAGCCAACTGGCCAGGAATGTTGTCAAATATTACCGCCGAGATGCTAGGTTGTGTTAGGTTAGGTTAAATTAGGTTATTGATGTATATAAATGTCCCAGGGTGACGTAGATGCCAACTCGCCAGGAATGTTGTCAAATATTACCGCCGACATGTTAGGTTGGGTTAGGTTTTGTTATATTACGTTATTGATGTATATAAGGGTCCCACGTAGACGGAGAAGCCAACTGGCCAGGAATGTTGTCAAATATTACCGCCGAGATGATAGGTTGTGTTAGGTTAGGTTATATTACGTTATTGATGTATATAAATGTCCCAGGGAGACGTAGATGCCAACTCGCCAGGAATGTTGTCAAATATTACCGCCGAGATGCTAGGTTGTGTTAGGTTAGGTTAAATTACGTTATTGATGTATATAAATGTCCCAGGGAGACGTAGATGCCAACTCGCCAGGAATGTTGTCAAATATTACCGTCGAGATGTTAGGTTGGGATAGGTTACGTTATATTACGTTACAGATGTATATAAGGGTCCCAGGGAGACGTAGAGGCCAACTCGCCAGGAATGATGTCAAATATTACCGCCGAGATGTTAGGTTGGGTTAGGTTAGGTTATATTACGTTATTGAAGTATATAAAGGTCCCACGGAGAAGTAGATGCCTATGGGCCAGGAATGTTTTCAAATATTACCTCCGAGATGTTAGGTTGGGTTAGGTTTGATTATATTACGTTACAGATGTATCTAAGGGTCCCACGGAGACGTAGAGGCCAACAAGCCAGGAATGTAGTCAAACATTAGCGCCGAGATGTTAGGTTGGGTTAGGTTAGGTTATATTACGGTATTGATGTATATAAAGGTCCCACGGCTATGTAGAGGCCAGCTCGCCAGGCATGTTCTCAAATATTACCGCCGAGATGTTAGGTTGGGTTAGGTTAGGTCATATTACGTTATTGATGTATATAAAAGTCCCACGGAGACGTAGAGGCCAACAAGCCAGGAATGTTGTCAAATATTACCGCCGAGATGTTAGGTTGGGATAATTTACGTTATATTACGTTACAGATGTATATAAGGGTCCCAGGGAGACGTAGATGCCAACTCGCCAGGAATGATGTCAAATATTACCGCCGATATGTTAGGTTGGGTTAGGTTAGGTTATGTTACGTTATTGATGTATATAAATGTCCCACGTAGACGGAGAAGCCAACTGGCCAGGAATGTTGTCAAATATTACCGCCGAGATGCTAGGTTGTGTTAGGTTAGGTTAAATTACGTTATTGATGTATATAAATGTCCCAGGGAGACGTAGATGCCAACTCGCCAGGAATGTTGTCAAATATTACCGTCGAGATGTTAGGTTGGGTTAGGTTAGGTTATATTACGTTATTGATGTATACGAAATTCAAACGGAGACGTAGAGGCCAACTCGCCAGGAACGATGTCAAATATTACCGCCGAGATGTTAGGTTGGGTTAGGTTAGGTTATATTACGTTATTGATGTATATAAAAGTCCCACGGAGACGTAGAGGCCAACAAGCCAGGAATGTTGTCAAATATTACCGCCGAGATGTTAGGTTGGGATAATTTACGTTATATTACGTTACAGATGTATATAAGGGTCCCAGGGAGACGTAGATGCCAACTCGCCAGGAATGATGTCAAATATTACCGCCGATATGTTAGGTTGGGTTAGGTTAGGTTATATTACGTTATTGATGTATATAAAGGTCCCAGGGAGACGTAGATGCCAACTCGCCAGGAATGTTGTCAAATATTACCGTCGAGATGTTAGGTTGGGATAGGTTACGTTATATTACGTTACAGATGTATATAAGGGTCCCAGGGAGACGTAGAGGCCAACTCGCCAGGAATGATGTCAAATATTACCGCCGAGATGTTAGGTTGGGTTAGGTTAGGTTATATTACGTTATTGAAGTATATAAAGGTCCCACGGAGAAGTAGATGCCTATAAGCCAGGAATGTTTTCAAATATTACCTCCGAGATGTTAGGTTGGGTTAGGTTTGGTTATATTACGTTACAGATGTATCTAAGGGTCCCACGGAGACGTAGAGGCCAACAAGCCAGGAATGTAGTCAAACATTAGCGCCGAGATGTTAGGTTGGGTTAGGTTAGGTTATATTACGGTATTGATGTATATAAAGGTCCCACGGCTATGTAGAGGCCAGCTCGCCAGGCATGTTCTCAAATATTACCGCCGAGATGTTAGGTTGGGTTAGGTTAGGTCATATTACGTTATTGATGTATATAAAAGTCCCACGGAGACGTAGAGGCCAACAAGCCAGGAATGTTGTCAAATATTACCGTCGAGATGTTAGGTTGGGTTAGGTTAGGTTATATTACGTTATTGATGTATACGAAATTCAAACGGAGACGTAGAGGCCAACTCGCCAGGAATGATGTCAAATATTACCGCCGAGATGTTAGGTTGGGTTAGGTTAGGTTATATTACGGTATTGATGTATATAAAGGTCCCACGGCTATGTAGAGGCCAACTCGCCAGGAATGTTGTCAAATATTACCGCCGAGATGATAGGTTGTGTTAGGTTACGTTATATTACGTTATTGATGTATATGAGGGTTACACGGAGACGGAGAAGCCAACTGGCCAGGAATGTTGTCAAATATTACCGCCGAGATGATAGGTTGTGTTAGGTTAGGTTATATTACGTTATTGATGTATATAAATGTCCCAGGGAGACGTAGATGCCAACTCGCCAGGAATGTTGTCAAATATTACCGTCAAGATGTTAGGTTGGGTTAGGTTAGGTTATATTACGTTATTGATGTATATAAAGGTCCCACGTAGACGGAGAAGCCAACTGGCCAGGAATGTTGTCAAATATTACCGCCGAGATGCTAGGTTGTGTTAGGTTAGGTTAAATTAGGTTATTGATGTATATAAATGTCCCAGGGAGACGTAGATGCCAACTCGCCAGGAATGTTGTCAAATATTACCGTCGAGATGTTAGGTTGGGATAGGTTACGTTATATTACGTTACAGATGTATATAAGGGTCCCAGGGAGACGTAGAGGCCAACTCGCCAGGAATGATGTCAAATATTACCGCCGAGATGTTAGGTTGGGTTAGGTTAGGTTATATTACGTTATTGAAGTATATAAAGGTCCCACGGAGAAGTAGATGCCTATGGGCCAGGAATGTTTTCAAATATTACCTCCGAGATGTTAGGTTGGGTTAGGTTTGATTATATTACGTTACAGATGTATCTAAGGGTCCCACGGAGACGTAGAGGCCAACAAGCCAGGAATGTAGTCAAACATTAGCGCCGAGATGTTAGGTTGGGTTAGGTTAGGTTATATTACGGTATTGATGTATATAAAGGTCCCACGGCTATGTAGAGGCCAGCTCGCCAGGCATGTTCTCAAATATTACCGCCGAGATGTTAGGTTGGGTTAGGTTAGGTCATATTACGTTATTGATGTATATAAAAGTCCCACGGAGACGTAGAGGCCAACAAGCCAGGAATGTTGTCAAATATTACCGCCGAGATGTTAGGTTGGGATAATTTACGTTATATTACGTTACAGATGTATATAAGGGTCCCAGGGAGACGTAGATGCCAACTCGCCAGGAATGATGTCAAATATTACCGCCGATATGTTAGGTTGGGTTAGGTTAGGTTATATTACGTTATTGATGTATATAAAGGACCCACGTAGACGGAGAAGCCAACTGGCCAGGAATGTTGTCAAATATTACCGCCGAGATGCTAGGTTGTGTTAGGTTAGGTTAAATTACGTTATTGATGTATATAAATGTCCCAGGGAGACGTAGATGCCAACTCGCCAGGAATGTTGTCAAATATTACCGTCGAGATGTTAGGTTGGGTTAGGTTAGGTTATGTTACGTTATTGATGTATATAAAGGTCCCACGTAGACGGAGAAGCCAACTGGCCAGGAATGTTGTCAAATATTACCGCCGAGATGCTAGGTTGTGTTAGGTTAGGTTAAATTACGTTATTGATGTATATAAATGTCCCAGGGAGACGTAGATGCCAACTCGCCAGGAATGTTGTCAAATATTACCGTCGAGATGTTAGGTTGGGTTAGGTTAGGTTATATTACGTTATTGATGTATACGAAATTCAAACGGAGACGTAGAGGCCAACTCGCCAGGAACGATGTCAAATATTACCGCCGAGATGTTAGGTTGGGTTAGGTTAGGTTATATTACGTTATTGATGTATATAAAAGTCCCACGGAGACGTAGAGGCCAACAAGCCAGGAATGTTGTCAAATATTACCGCCGAGATGTTAGGTTGGGATAATTTACGTTATATTACGTTACAGATGTATATAAGGGTCCCAGGGAGACGTAGATGCCAACTCGCCAGGAATGATGTCAAATATTACCGCCGATATGTTAGGTTGGGTTAGGTTAGGTTATATTACGTTATTGATGTATATAAAGGTCCCAGGGAGACGTAGATGCCAACTCGCCAGGAATGTTGTCAAATATTACCGCCGACATGTTAGGTTGGGTTAGGTTTTGTTATATTACGTTATTGATGTATATAAGGGTCCCACGTAGACGGAGAAGCCAACTGGCCAGGAATGTTGTCAAATATTACCGCCGAGATGATAGGTTGTGTTAGGTTAGGTTAAATTAGGTTATTGATGTATATAAATGTCCCAGGGAGACGTAGATGCCAACTCGCCAGGAATGTTGTCAAATATTACCGTCGAGATGTTAGGTTGGGATAGGTTACGTTATATTACGTTACAGATGTATATAAGGGTCCCAGGGAGACGTAGAGGCCAACTCGCCAGGAATGATGTCAAATATTACCGCCGAGATGTTAGGTTGGGTTAGGTTAGGTTATATTACGTTATTGAAGTATATAAAGGTCCCACGGAGAAGTAGATGCCTATAAGCCAGGAATGTTTTCAAATATTACCTCCGAGATGTTAGGTTGGGTTAGGTTTGGTTATATTACGTTACAGATGTATCTAAGGGTCCCACGGAGACGTAGAGGCCAACAAGCCAGGAATGTAGTCAAACATTAGCGCCGAGATGTTAGGTTGGGTTAGGTTAGGTTATATTACGGTATTGATGTATATAAAGGTCCCACGGCTATGTAGAGGCCAGCTCGCCAGGCATGTTCTCAAATATTACCGCCGAGATGTTAGGTTGGGTTAGGTTAGGTCATATTACGTTATTGATGTATATAAAAGTCCCACGGAGACGTAGAGGCCAACAAGCCAGGAATGTTGTCAAATATTACCGTCGAGATGTTAGGTTGGGTTAGGTTAGGTTATATTACGTTATTGATGTATACGAAATTCAAACGGAGACGTAGAGGCCAACTCGCCAGGAATGATGTCAAATATTACCGCCGAGATGTTAGGTTGGGTTAGGTTAGGTTATATTACGGTATTGATGTATATAAAGGTCCCACGGCTATGTAGAGGCCAACTCGCCAGGAATGTTGTCAAATATTACCGCCGAGATGATAGGTTGTGTTAGGTTACGTTATATTACGTTATTGATGTATATGAGGGTTACACGGAGACGGAGAAGCCAACTGGCCAGGAATGTTGTCAAATATTACCGCCGAGATGATAGGTTGTGTTAGGTTAGGTTATATTACGTTATTGATGTATATAAATGTCCCAGGGAGACGTAGATGCCAACTCGCCAGGAATGTTGTCAAATATTACCGTCAAGATGTTAGGTTGGGTTAGGTTAGGTTATATTACGTTATTGATGTATATAAAGGTCCCACGTAGACGGAGAAGCCAACTGGCCAGGAATGTTGTCAAATATTACCGCCGAGATGCTAGGTTGTGTTAGGTTAGGTTAAATTAGGTTATTGATGTACATAAATGTCCCAGGGAGACGTAGATGCCAACTCGCCAGGAATGTTGTCAAATATTACCGTCGAGATGTTAAGTTGGGATAGGTTACGTTATATTACGTTACAGATGTATATAAGGGTCCCAGGGAGACGTAGAGGCCAACTCGCCAGGAATGATGTCAAATATTACCGCCGAGATGTTAGGTTGGGTTAGGTTAGGTTATATTACGTTATTGAAGTACATAAAGGTCCCACGGAGAAGTAGATGCCTATGGGCCAGGAATGTTTTCAAATATTACCTCCGAGATGTTAGGTTGGGTTAGGTTAGGTTATATTACGTTATTGATGTATACGAAATTCAAACGGAGACGTAGAGGCCAACTCGCCAGGAATGATGTCAAATATTACCGCCGAGATGTTAGGTTGGGTTAGGTTAGGTTATATTACGGTATTGATGTATATAAAGGTCCCACGGCTATGTAGAGGCCAACTCGCCAGGAATGTTGTCAAATATTACCGCCGAGATGATAGGTTGTGTTAGGTTACGTTATATTACGTTATTGATGTATATGAGGGTTACACGGAGACGGAGAAGCCAGCTCGCCAGGAATGTTGTCAAATATTACCGCCGAGATGATAGGTTGGGTTAGGTTAGGCTATATTACGTTATTGATGTATATGAAGGTCAAACGGAAACGTAGAGGCCAACTCGCCAGGAATGTTGTCAAATATTACCGCCGAGATGTTAGGTTCTGTTAGGATAGCTTATGTTACGTTATTGATGTATATGAAAGTCAAACGGAGACGTAGAGGCCAACTCGCCAGGAATGTTGTCAAATATTACCGCCGAGATGTTAGATTAGGTTAGGTTAGGTTATATTACGTTACAGATGTATCTAAGGGTCCCACGGAGACGTAGAGGCCAACAAGCCAGGAATGTAGTCAAATATTAGCGCCGAGATGTTAGGTTGGGTTAGGTTAGGTTATATTACGGTATTGATGTATATAAAGGTCCCACGGCTATGTAGGGGCCAACTCGCCAGGAATGTTGTCAAATATTACCGCCGAGATGATAGGTTGTGTTAGGTTACGTTATATTACGTTATTGATGTATATGAGGATTACACGGAGACGTAGAGGCCAACTCGCCAGGAATGTTGTCAAATATTACCCCCGACATGTTAGGTTGGGCTAGATTTGGTTATATTACGGTATTGAAGTATATAAATGTCCCACGGAGACGTAGAGGCCGAATCGCCAGGAATGTTGTCAAATATTACCGCCGAGATGATAGGTTGTGTTAGGTTAGGTTATATTACGTTATTGATGTATATGAAGGTCAAACGGAAACGTAGATGCCAACTCGCCAGGAATGTTGTCAAATATTACCGTCGAGATGTGAGGTTGGGTTATGTTAGGTTATATTACGTTATTTATGTATACGAAATTCAAACGGAGACGTAGAGGCCAACTCGCCAGGAATGATGTCAAATATTACCGCCGAGATGTTAGGTTGGGGTAGGTTAGGTTATAGTACGTTATTGATGTATATAAAGGTTCCACGGAGACGTAGAGTCCAACTCGCCAGGAATGTTGTCAAATATTACCGCCGAGATGTTAGATTGGGTTAGGTTAGGTTATATTACGTTATTGATGTATATAAACGTCCCACGGAGACGTAGAGGCCAACTCGCCAGGAATGTTGTCAAATTTTACAGCCGTGATGATAGGTTGGTTTAGGTTAGGTTATATTACGTTATTGATGTATATGAAGGTCAAACGGAGACGTAGAGGCCAACTCGCCAGGCATGATGTCAAATATTACCGCCGAGATGTTAGGTTGGGGTAGGTTAGGTTATAGTACGTTATTGATGTATATAAAGGTCCTACGGAGACGAAGAGGCCAACTTGCCAGGAATGATGTCAAATATTACCGCCGAGATGTTAGGTTGGGTTAGGTTAGGTTATATTACGTTATTGATGTATACAAAGGACCCAGGGAGACGTAGATTCCATCTCACCAGGAATGTTTTCAAATATTACCGCCGAGATGTTAGGTTGGGTTTGGTTAGGTTATATTACGTTATTGATGTATATAAAAGTCCCACGGAGACGTAGAGGCCAACAAGCCAGGAATGTTGTCAAATATTACCGCCGAGATGTTAGGTTGGGATAGGTTTCGTTATATTACGTTACAGATGTATATAAGGGTCCCAGGGAGACGTAGATGCCAACTCGCCAGGAATGATGTCAAATATTACCGCCGATATGTTAGGTTGGGTTAGGTTAGGTTATATTACGGTATTGATGTATATAAAGGTCCCACGGCTATGTAGAGGCCAACTCGCCAGGAATGTTGTCAAATATTACCGCCGAGATGATAGGTTGTGTTAGGTTACGTTATATTACGTTATTGATGTATATGAGGGTTACACGGAGACGTAGAGGCCAACAAGCCAGGAATGTTGTCAAATATTACCGCCGAGATGTTAGGTTGGGATAATTTACGTTATATTACGTTACAGATGTATATAAGGGTCCCAGGGAGACGTAGATGCCAACTCGCCAGGAATGATGTCAAATATTACCGCCGATATGTTAGGTTGGGTTAGGTTAGGTTATATTACGTTATTGATGTATATAAAGGTCCCACGTAGACGGAGAAGCCAACTGGCCAGGAATGTTGTCAAATATTACCGCCGAGATGATAGGTTGTGTTAGGTTAGGTTATATTACGTTATTGATGTATATAAATGTCCCAGGGAGACGTAGATGCCAACTCGCCAGGAATGTTGTCAAATATTACCGTCGAGATGTTAGGTTGGGTTAGGTTAGGTTATATTACGTTATTGATGTATATAAAGGACCCACGTAGACGGAGAAGCCAACTGGCCAGGAATGTTGTCAAATATTACCGCCGAGATGCTAGGTTGTGTTAGGTTAGGTTAAATTACGTTATTGATGTATATAAATGTCCCAGGGAGACGTAGATGCCAACTCGCCAGGAATGTTGTCAAATATTACCGTCGAGATGTTAGGTTGGGTTAGGTTAGGTTATATTACGTTATTGATGTATACGAAATTCAAACGGAGACGTAGAGGCCAACTCGCCAGGAATGATGTCAAATATTACCGCCGAGATGTTAGGTTGGGTTAGGTTAGGTTATATTACGGTATTGATGTATATAAAGGTCCCACGGCTATGTAGAGGCCAACTCGCCAGGAATGTTGTCAAATATTACCGCCGAGATGATAGGTTGTGTTAGGTTACGTTATATTACGTTATTGATGTATATGAGGGTTACACGGAGACGGAGAAGCCAGCTCGCCAGGAATGTTGTCAAATATTACCGCCGAGATGATAGGTTGGGTTAGGTTAGGCTATATTACGTTATTGATGTATATGAAGGTCAAACGGAAACGTAGAGGCCAACTCGCCAGGAATGTTGTCAAATATTACCGCCGAGATGTTAGGTTCTGTTAGGATAGCTTATGTTACGTTATTGATGTATATGAAAGTCAAACGGAGACGTAGAGGCCAACTCGCCAGGAATGTTGTCAAATATTACCGCCGAGATGTTAGATTAGGTTAGGTTAGGTTATATTACGTTACAGATGTATCTAAGGGTCCCACGGAGACGTAGAGGCCAACAAGCCAGGAATGTAGTCAAATATTAGCGCCGAGATGTTAGGTTGGGTTAGGTTAGGTTATATTACGGTATTGATGTATATAAAGGTCCCACGGCTATGTAGGGGCCAACTCGCCAGGAATGTTGTCAAATATTACCGCCGAGATGATAGGTTGTGTTAGGTTACGTTATATTACGTTATTGATGTATATGAGGATTACACGGAGACGTAGAGGCCAACTCGCCAGGAATGTTGTCAAATATTACCCCCGACATGTTAGGTTGGGCTAGATTTGGTTATATTACGGTATTGAAGTATATAAATGTCCCACGGAGACGTAGAGGCCGAATCGCCAGGAATGTTGTCAAATATTACCGCCGAGATGATAGGTTGTGTTAGGTTAGGTTATATTACGTTATTGATGTATATGAAGGTCAAACGGAAACGTAGATGCCAACTCGCCAGGAATGTTGTCAAATATTACCGTCGAGATGTGGGGTTGGGTTATGTTAGGTTATATTACGTTATTTATGTATACGAAATTCAAACGGAGACGTAGAGGCCAACTCGCCAGGAATGATGTCAAATATTACCGCCGAGATGTTAGGTTGGGGTAGGTTAGGTTATAGTACGTTATTGATGTATATAAAGGTTCCACGGAGACGTAGAGTCCAACTCGCCAGGAATGTTGTCAAATATTACCGCCGAGATGTTAGATTGGGTTAGGTTAGGTTATATTACGTTATTGATGTATATAAACGTCCCACGGAGACGTAGAGGCCAACTCGCCAGGAATGTTGTCAAATATTACAGCCGTGATGATAGGTTGGTTTAGGTTAGGTTATATTACGTTATTGATGTATATGAAGGTCAAACGGAGACGTAGAGGCCAACTCGCCAGGCATGATGTCAAATATTACCGCCGAGATGTTAGGTTGGGGTAGGTTAGGTTATAGTACGTTATTGATGTATATAAAGGTCCTACGGAGACGAAGAGGCCAACTTGCCAGGAATGATGTCAAATATTACCGCCGAGATGTTAGGTTGGGTTAGGTTAGGTTATATTACGTTATTGATGTATAAAAAGGACCCAGGGAGACGTAGATTCCATCTCACCAGGAATGTTTTCAAATATTACCGCCGAGATGTTAGGTTGGGTTTGGTTAGGTTATATTACGTTATTGATGTATATAAAAGTCCCACGGAGACGTTGAGGCCAACAAGCCAGGAATGTTGTCAAATATTACCGCCGAGATGTTAGGTTGGGATAGATTTCGTTATATTACGTTACAGATGTATATAAGGGTCCCAGGGAGACGTAGATGCCAACTCGCCAGGAATGATGTCAAATATTACCGCCGATATGTTAGGTTGGGTTAGGTTAGGTTATATTACGTTATTGATGTATATAAAGGTCCCAGGGTGACGTAGATGCCAACTCGCCAGGAATGTTGTCAAATATTACCGCCGACATGTTAGGTTGGGTTAGGTTTTGTTATATTACGTTATTGATGTATATAAGGGTCCCACGTAGACGGAGAAGCCAACTGGCCAGGAATGTTGTCAAATATTACCGCCGCGATGATAGGTTGTGTTAGGTTAGGTTATATTACGTTATTGATGTATATAAATGTCCCAGGGAGACGTAGATGCCAACTCGCCAGGAATGTTGTCAAATATTACCGTCGAGATGTTAGGTTGGGTTAGGTTAGGTTATATTACGTTATTGATGTATATAAAGGTCCCACGTAGACGGAGAAGCCAACTGGCCAGGAATGTTGTCAAATATTACCGCCGAGATGCTAGGTTGTGTTAGGTTAGGTTAAATTACGTTATTGATGTATATAAATGTCCCAGGGAGACGTAGATGCCAACTCGCCAGGAATGTTGTCAAATATTACCGTCGAGATGTTAGGTTGGGATAGGTTACGTTATATTACGTTACAGATGTATATAAGGGTCCCAGGGAGACGTAGAGGCCAACTCGCCAGGAATGATGTCAAATATTACCGCCGAGATGTTAGGTTGGGTTAGGTTAGGTTATATTACGTTATTGAAGTATATAAAGGTCCCACGGAGAAGTAGATGCCTATAGGCCAGGAATGTTTTCAAATATTACCTCCGAGATGTTAGGTTGGGTTAGGTTTGGTTATATTACGTTACAGATGTATCTAAGGGTCCCACGGAGACGTAGAGGCCAACAAGCCAGGAATGTAGTCAAACATTAGCGCCGAGATGTTAGGTTGGGTTAGGTTAGGTTATATTACGGTATTGATGTATATAAAGGTCCCACGGCTATGTAGAGGCCAGCTCGCCAGGCATGTTCTCAAATATTACCGCCGAGATGTTAGGTTGGGTTAGGTTAGGTCATATTACGTTATTGATGTATATAAAAGTCCCACGGAGACGTAGAGGCCAACAAGCCAGGAATGTTGTCAAATATTACCGCCGAGATGTTAGGTTGGGATAATTTACGTTATATTACGTTACAGATGTATATAAGGGTCCCAGGGAGACGTAGATGCCAACTCGCCAGGAAGGATGTCAAATATTACCGCCGATATGTTAGGTTGGGTTAGGTTAGGTTTAATTACGTTATTGATGTATATAAAGGTCCCACGTAGACGGAGAAGCCAACTGGCCAGGAATGTTGTCAAATATTACCGCCGAGATGATAGGTTGTGTTAGGTTAGGTTATATTACGTTATTGATGTATATAAATGTCCCAGGGAGACGTAGATGCCAACTCGCAAGGAATGTTGTCAAATATTACCGTCGAGATGTTAGGTTGGGTTAGGTTAGGTTATGTTATGTTATTGATGTATATAAAGGTCCCACGTAGACGGAGAAGCCAACTGGCCAGGAATGTTGTCAAATATTACCGCCGAGATGCTAGGTTGTGTTAGGTTAGGTTAAATTACGTTATTGATGTATATAAATGTCCCAGGGAGACGTAGATGCCAACTCGCCAGGAATGTTGTCAAATATTACCGTCGAGATGTTAGGTTGGGTTAGGTTAGGTTATATTACGTTATTGATGTATACGAAATTCAAACGGAGACGTAGAGGCCAACTCGCCAGGAACGATGTCAAATATTACCGCCGAGATGTTAGGTTGGGTTAGGTTAGGTTATATTACGTTATTGATGTATACAAAGGACCCAGGGAGACGTAGATTCCAACTCACCAGGAATGTTTTCAAATATTACCGCCGAGATGTTAGGTTGGGTTAGGTTAGGTTATAGTACGTTATTGATGTATATAATGATCCTACGGAGACGTAGAGGCCAACTTGCCAGGAATGATGTCAAATATTACCGCCGAGATGTTAGGTTGGGTTAGGTTAGGTTATATTACGGTATTGATGTATATAAAGGTCCCACGGCTATGTAGAGGCCAACTCGCCAGGAATGTTGTCAAATATTACCGCCGAGATGTTAGGTTGGGCTAGATTTGGTTATATTACGGTATTGAAGTATATAAATGTCCCACGGAGACGTAGAGGCCGAATGGCCAGGAATGTTGTCAAATATTACCGCCGAGATGATAGGTTGTGTTAGGTTAGGTTATATTACGTTATTGATGTATATGAAGGTCAAACGGAAACGTAGATGCCAACTCGCCAGGAATGTTGTCAAATATTACCGTCGAGAAGTTAGGTTGGGATAGGTTAGGTTATATTACGTTATTTATGTATACGAAATTCAAACGGAGACGTAGAGGCCAACTCGCCAGGAATGATGTCAAATATTACCGCCGAGATGTTAGGTTGGGGTAGGTTAGGTTATAGTACGTTATTGATGTATATAAAGGTCCTACGGAGACGAAGAGGCCAACTTGCCAGGAATGATGTCAAATATTACCGCCGATATGTTAGGTTGGGTTAGGTTAGGTTATATTACGTTATTGATGTATACAAAGGACCCAGGGAGACGTAGATTCCAACTCACCAGGAATGTTTTCAAATATTACCGCCGAGATGTTAGGTTGGGTTAGGTTAGGTTATAGTACGTTATTGATGCATATAAGGATCCTACGGAGACGTAGAGGCCAACTTGCCAGGAATGATGTCAAATATTACCGCCGAGATGTTAGGTTGGGTTAGGTTAGGTTATATTACGTTATTGATGTATATAAATGTCCCAGGGAGACGTAGATGCCAACTCGCCAGGAATGTTGTCAAATATTACCGTCGAGATGTTAGGTTGGGTTAGGTTAGGTTATATTACGTTATTGATGTATACGAAATTCAAACGGAGACGTAGATGCCAACTCGCCAGGAATGATGTCAAATATTACCGCCGATATGTTAGGTTGGGTTAGGTTAGGTTATATTACGTTATTGATGTATATAAAGGTCCCACGTAGACGGAGAAGCCAACTGGCCAGGAATGTTGTCAAATATTACCGCCGAGATGCTAGGTTGTGTTAGGTTAGGTTAAATTACGTTATTGATGTATATAAATGTCCCAGGGAGACGTAGATGCCAACTCGCCAGGAATGTTGTCAAATATTACCGTCGAGATGTTAGGTTGGGTTAGGTTAGGTTATATTACGTTATTGATGTATATAAAGGTCCCACGTAGACGGAGAAGCCAACTGGCCAGGAATGTTGTCAAATATTACCGCCGAGATGCTAGGTTGTGTTAGGTTAGGTTAAATTACGTTATTGATGTATATAAATGTCCCAGGGAGACGTAGATGCCAACTCGCCAGGAATGTTGTCAAATATTACCGTCGAGATGTTAGGTTGGGATAGGTTACGTTATATTACGTTACAGATGTATATAAGGGTCCCAGGGAGACGTAGAGGCCAACTCGCCAGGAATGATGTCAAATATTACCGCCGATATGTTAGGTTGGGTTAGGTTAGGTTATATTACGTTATTGATGTATATAAAGGTCCCACGTAGACGGAGAAGCCAACTGGCCAGGAATGTTGTCAAATATTACCGCCGAGATGATAGGTTGTGTTAGGTTAGGTTATATTACGTTATTGATGTATATAAATGTCCCAGGGAGACGTAGATGCCAACTCGCCAGGAATGTTGTCAAATATTACCGTCGAGATGTTAGGTTGGGTTAGGTTAGGTTATGTTACGTTATTGATGTATATAAAGGTCCCACGTAGACGGAGAAGCCAACTGGCCAGGAATGTTGTCAAATATTACCGCCGAGATGCTAGGTTGTGTTAGGTTAGGTTAAATTACGTTATTGATGTATATAAATGTCCCAGGGAGACGTAGATGCCAACTCGCCAGGAATGTTGTCAAATATTACCGCCGAGATGTTAGGTTGGGTTAGGTTAGGTTATATTACGTTATTGATGTATACAAAGGACCCAGGGAGACGTAGATTCCAACTCACCAGGAATGTTTTCAAATATTACCGCCGAGATGTTAGGTTGGTTTAGGTTAGGTTATAGTACGTTATTGATGTATATAAGGATCCTACGGAGACGTAGAGGCCAACTTGCCAGGAATGATGTCAAATATTACCGCCGAGATGTTAGGTTGGGTTAGGTTAGGTTATATTACGGTATTGATGTATATAAAGGTCCCACGGCTATGTAGAGGCCAACTCGCCAGGAATGTTGTCAAATATTACCGCCGAGATGATAGGTTGTGTTAGGTTACGTTATATTACGTTATTGATGTATATGAGGGTTACACGGAGACGTAGAGGCCAACTCGCCAGGAATGTTGTCAAATATTACCCCCGACATGTTAGGTTGGGCTAGATTTGGTTATATTACGGTATTGAAGTATATAAATGTCCCACGGAGACGTAGAGGCCGAATCGTCAGGAATGTTGTCAAATATTACCGCCGAGATGATAGGTTGTGTTAGGTTAGGTTATATTACGTTATTGATGTATATGAAGGTCAAACGGAAACGTAGATGCCAACTCGCCAGGAATGTTGTCAAATATTACCGTCGAGATGTTAGGTTGGGTTAGGTTAGGTTATATTACGTTATTGATGTATACGAAATTCAAACGGAGACGTAGAGGCCAACACGCCAGGAATGATGTCAAATATTACCGCCGAGATGTTAGGTTGGGGTAGGTTAGGTTATATTACGTTATTGATGCATATGAAGGTCAAACGGAAACGTAGAGGCCAACTCGCCAGGAATGTTGTCAAATATTACCGCCGAGATGTTAGGTTCTGTTAGGATAGCTTATGTTACGTTATTGATGTATATGAAAGTCAAACGGAGACGTAGAGGCCAACAAGCCAGGAATGTTGTCAAATATTACCGCCGAGATGTTAGGTTGGGATAATTTACGTTATATTACGTTACAGATGTATATAAGGGTCCCAGGGAGACGTAGATGCCAACTCGCCAGGAATGATGTCAAATATTACCGCCGATATGTTAGGTTGGGTTAGGTTAGGTAATATTACGTTATTGATGTATATAAAGGTCCCACGTAGACGTAGAGGCCAACTTGCCAGGAATGATGTCAAATATTACCGCCGAGATGTTAGGTTGGGTTAGGTTAGGTTATATTACGGTATTGATGTATATAAAGGTCCCACGGCTATGTAGAGGCCAACTCGCCAGGAATGTGGTCAAATATTACCGCCGAGATGATAGGTTGTGTTAGGTTACGTTATATTACGTTATTGATGTATATGAGGGTTACACGGAGACGGAGAAGCCAGCTCGCCAGAAATGTTGTCTAATATTACCGCCGAGATGATAGGTTGGGTTAGGTTAGGTTATATTACGTTATTGATGTATATGAAGGTCAAACGGAAACGTAGAGGCCAACTCGCCAGGAATGTTGTCAAATATTACCGCCGAGATGTTAGGTTCTGTTAGGATAGCTTATGTTACGTTATTGATGTATATGAAAGTCAAACGGAGACGTAGAGGCCAACTCGCCAGGAATGTTGTCAAATATTACCGCCGAGATGTTAGATTAGGTTAGGTTAGGTTATATTACGTTACAGATGTATCTAAGGGTCCCACGGAGACGTAGAGGCCAACAAGCCAGGAATGTAGTCAAATATTAGCGCCGAGATGTTAGGTTGGGTTAGGTTAGGTTATATTACGGTATTGATGTATATAAAGGTCCCACGGCTATGTAGGGGCCAACTCGCCAGGAATGTTGTCAAATATTACCGCCGAGATGATAGGTTGTGTTAGGTTACGTTATATTATGTTATTGATGTATATGAGGGTTACACGGAGACGTAGAGGCCAACTCGCCAGGAATGTTGTCAAATATTACCCCCGATATGTTAGGTTGGGCTAGATTTGGTTATATTACGGTATTGAAGTATATAAATGTCCCACGGAGACGTAGAGGCCGAATCGCCAGGAATGTTGTCAAATATTACCGCCGAGATGATAGGTTGTGTTAGGTTAGGTTATATTACGTTATTGATGTATATGAAGGTCAAACGGAAACGTAGATGCCAACTCGCCAGGAATGTTGTCAAATATTACCGTCGAGATGTTAGGTTGGGTTAGGTTAGGTTATATTACGTTATTTATGTATACGAAATTCAAACGGAGACGTAGAGGCCAACTCGCCAGGAATGATGTCAAATACTACCGCCGAGATGTTAGGTTGGGGTAGGTTAGGTTATAGTACGTTATTGATGTATATAAAGGTTCCACGGAGACGTAGAGTCCAACTCGCCAGGAATGTTGTCAAATATTACCGCCGAGATGTTAGATTGGGTTAGGTTAGGTTATATTACGTTATTGATGTATATAAACGTCCCACGGAGACGTAGAGGCCAACTCGCCAGGAATGTTGTCAAATATTACCGCCGTGATGATAGGTTGGTTTAGGTTAGGTTATATTACGTTATTGATGTATATGAAGGTCAAACGGAGACGTAGAGGCCAACTCGCCAGGCATGATGTCAAATATTACCTCCGAGATGTTAGGTTGGGGTAGGTTAGGTTATAGTACGTTATTGATGTATATAAAGGTCCTACGGAGACGAAGAGGCCAACTTGCCAGGAATGATGTCAAATATTACCGCCGAGATGTTAGGTTGGGTTAGGTTAGGTTATATTACGTTATTGATGTATACAAAGGACCCAGGGAGACGTAGATTCCATCTCACCAGGAATGTTTTCAAATATTACCGCCGAGATGTTAGGTTGGGTTTGGTTAGGTTATATTACGTTATTGATGTATATAAAGATCCTACGGAGACGTAGAGGCCAACACACCAGGAATGTTGTCAAATATTGTCGACGAGATGATAGGTTGGTTTAGGTTAGGTTATACTTCGTTATTGATGTATATCAAGGTCAAACGGAGAAGTAGAGGCCAACTCGCCAGGAATGTTGTCAAATATTACCGCCGAGATGTTAGGTTGGGTTAGGTTAGGTTATATTACGTTATTGATGTATATAAAAGTCCCACGGAGACGTAGAGGCCAACAAGCCAGGAATGTTGTCAAATATTACCGCCGAGATGTTAGGTTGGGATAGGTTTCGTTATATTACGTTACAGATGTATATAAGGGTCCCAGGGAGACGTAGATGCCAACTCGCCAGGAATGATGTCAAATATTACCGCCGATATGTTAGGTTGGGTTAGGTTATGTTATATTACGTTATTGATGTATATAAAGGTCCCACGTAGACGGAGAAGCCAACTGGCCAGGAATGTTGTCAAATATTACCGCCGAGATGATAGGTTGTGTTAGGTTAGGTTATATTACGTTATTGATGTATATAAATGTCCCAGGGAGACGTAGATGCCAACTCGCCAGGAATGTTGTCAAATATTACCGTCGAGATGTTAGGTTGGGTTAGGTTAGGTTATATTACGTTATTGATGTATACGAAATTCAAACGGAGACGTAGAGGCCAACACGCCAGGAATGATGTCAAATATTACCGCCGAGATGTTAGGTTGGGGTAGGTTAGGTTATATTACGTTATTGATGTATATGAAGGTCAAACGGAAACGTAGAGGCCAACTCGCCAGGAATGTTGTCAAATATTACCGCCGAGATGTTAGGTTGTGTTAGGTTACCTTATGTTACGTTATTGATGTATATGAAAGTC
Source organism: Xylocopa violacea (assembly GCA_963969225.1). Lineage (NCBI taxonomy): Eukaryota > Metazoa > Arthropoda > Insecta > Hymenoptera > Apidae > Xylocopa > Xylocopa violacea. The sequence continues at coordinate 3,848,544 of CAXAJV010000836.1, read as the reverse complement.
AAACGGAGACGTAGAGGCCAACTCGCCAGGAATGTTGTCAAATATTAGCCCCGAGATGTTAGGTTGGGTTAGGTTAGGTTATATTACGTTATTGATGTATATAAGGGTCCCAGGGGGACGTAGATGCCAACTCGCCAGGAATGATGTCAAATATTACCGCCGAGATGTTAGGTTGGTTTAGGTTAGGTTATATTACGTTATTGAAGTATATAAAGGTCCCACGGAGAAGTAGATGCCTATAAGCCAGGAATGTTTTCCAATATTACCTCCGAGATGTTAGGTTGGGTTAGGTTTGGTTATATTACGTTACAGATGTATCTAAGGGTCCCACGGAGACGTAGAGGCCAACAAGCCAGGAATGTAGTCAAACATTAGCGCCGAGATGTTAGGTTGGGTTAGGTTAGGTTATATTACGGTATTGATGTATATAAAGGTCCCACGGCTATGTAGAGGCCAGCTCGCCAGGCATGTTCTCAAATATTACCGCCGAGATGATAGGTTGTGTTAGGTTAGGTTATATTACGTTATTGATGTATATGAAGATCAAACGGAGACGTAGAGGCCAACTCGCCAGGAATGTTGTCAAATATTACCGCCGAGATGATAGGTTGGGTTAGGTTAGGTTATATTACGTTATTGAAGTATATAAAGGTCCCACGGAGAAGTAGATGCCTATAAGCCAGGAAGGTTGTCAAATATTACCGCCGAGATGTTAGGTTGGGATAGGTTACGTTATATTCCGTTACAGATGTATATAAGGGTCCCAGGGAGACGTAGATGCCAAATCGCCAGGAATGTTGTCAAATATTACCGCCGAGACGATAGGTTGGGTTAGGTTAGGTTATATTACGTTATTGATGTATATGAAGGTCATACGGAGACGTAGAGGCCAACTCGCCAGGAATGTTGTCAAATATTACCGCCGAGATGTTAGGGTGCGTTAGGTTATGTTATATTACGTTATTGATGTATATAAAGGTTCCACGGAGACGTAGAGACCGACTCGCCAGGAATGTTGTCAAATATTACCGCCGGGATGTTAGATTGGGTTAGGTTAGGTTATATTACGTTATTGATGTATATAAACGTCCCACGGAGACGTAGAGGCCAACTCGCCAGGAATGATGTCAAATATTACCGCCGAGATGTTAGGTTGGGTTAGGTTAGGTTATATTACGTTATTGATGTATATGAAGGTCAAGCGGAGACGTAGAGGCCAACTCGCCAGGAATGATGTCAAATATTACCGCCGAGATGTTAGGTTGGGTTAGGTTAGGTTATATTACGTTATTGATGTATATAAAGGTCCCACGTAGACGGAGAAGCCAACTGGCCAGGAATGTTGTCAAATATTACCGCCGAGATGCTGGGTTGTGTTAGGTTAGGTTAAATTACGTTATTGATGTATATAAATGTCCCAGGGAGACGTAGATGCCAACTCGCCAGGAATGTTGTCAAATATTACCGTCGAGATGTTAGGTTGGGTTAGGTTAGGTTATATTACGTTATTGATGTATACGAAATTCAAACGGAGACGTAGAGGCCAACTCGCCAGGAATGATGTCAAATATTACCGCCGAGATGTTAGGTTGGGTTAGGTTAGGTTATATTACGTTATTGATGTATACAAAGGACCCAGGGAGACGTAGATTCCAACTCACCAGGAATGTTTTCAAATATTACCGCCGAGATGTTAGGTTGGGTTAGGTTAGGATATAGTACGTTATTGATGTATATAAGGATCCTACGGAGACGTAGAGGCCAACTTGCCAGGAATGATGTCAAATATTACCGCCGAGATGTTAGGTTGGGTTAGGTTAGGTTATATTACGGTATTGATGTATATAAAGGTCCCACGGCTATGTAGAGGCCAACTCGCCAGGAATGTTGTCAAATATTACCGCCGAGATGATAGGTTGTGTTAGGTTACGTTATATTACGTTATTGATGTATATGAGGGTTACACGGAGACGTAGAGGCCAACTCGCCAGGAATGTTGTCAAATATTACCCCCGACATGTTAGGTTGGGCTAGATTTGGTTATATTACGGTATTGAAGTATATAAATGTCCCACGGAGACGTAGAGGCCGAATCGCCAGGAATGTTGTCAAATATTACCGCCGAGATGATAGGTTGTGTTAGGTTAGGTTATATTACGTTATTGATGTATATGAAGGTCAAACGGAAACGTAGATGCCAACTCGCCAGGAATGTTGTCAAATATTACCGTCGAGATGTTAGGTTGGGTTAGGTTAGGTTATATTACGTTATTTATGTATACGAAATTCAAACGGAGACGTAGAGGCCAACTCGCCAGGAATGATGACAAATATTACCGCCGAGATGTTAGGTTGGGGTAGGTTAGGTTATAGTACGTTATTGATGTATATAAAGGTTCCACGGAGACGTAGAGTCCAACTCGCCAGGAATGTTGTCAAATATTACCGCCGAGATGTTAGATTGGGTTAGGTTAGGTTATATTACGTTATTGATGTATATAAACGTCCCACGGAGACGTAGAGGCCAACTCGCCAGGAATGTTGTCAAATATTACCGCCGTGATGATAGGTTGGTTTAGGTTAGGTTATATTACGTTATTGATGTATATGAAGGTCAAACGGAGACGTAGAGGCCAACTCGCCAGGCATGATGTCAAATATTACCGCCGAGATGTTAGGTTGGGGTAGGTTAGGTTATAGTACGTTATTGATGTATATAAAGGTCCTACGGAGACGAAGAGGCCAACTTGCCAGGAATGATGTCAAATATTACCGCCGAGATGTTAGGTTGGGTTAGGTTAGGTTATATTACGTTATTGATGTATACAAAGGACCCAGGGAGACGTAGATTCCATCTCACCAGGAATGTTGTCAAATATTACCGCCGAGATGTTATGTTGTGTTAGGTTACCTTATGTTACGTTATTGATGTATATGAAAGTCAAACGGAGACGTAGAGGCCAACTCGCCAGGAATGTTGTCAAATATTAGCCCCGAGATGTTAGGTTGGGTTAGGTTAGGTTATATTACGTTATTGATGTATATAAAGGTCCCAGGGAGACGTAGATACCAACTCGCCAGGAATGTTGTCAAATATTACCGCCGACATGTTAGGTTGGGTTAGGTTTTGTTATATTACGTTATTGATGTATATAAGGGTCCCACGGAGACGGATATGCCAACTGGCCAGGAATGTTGTCAAATATTACCGCCGAGATGATAGGTTGGGTTAGGTTAGGTTATATTACGTTATTGAAGTATATAAAGGTCCCACGGAGAAGTAGATGCCTATAAGCCAGGAATGTTGTCAAATATTACCGCCGAGATGTTAGGTTGGGATAGGTTACGTTGTATTACGTTACAGATGTATATAAGGGTCCCAGGGAGACGTAGATGCCAACTCGCCAGGAATGATGTCAAATATTACCGCCGAGATGTTAGGTTGGTTTAGGTTAGGTTATATTACGTTATTGAAGTATATAAAGGTCCCACGGAGAAGTAGATGCCTATAAGCCAGGAATGTTTTCAAATATTACCTCCGAGATGTTAGGTTGGGTTAGGTTTGGTTATATTACGTTACAGATGTATCTAAGGGTCCCACGGAGACGTAGAGGCCAACAAGCCAGGAATGTAGTCAAACTTTAGCGCCGAGATGTTAGGTTGGGTTAGGTTAGGTTATATTACGGTATTGATGTATATAAAGGTCCCACGGCTATGTAGAGGCCAGCTCGCCAGGCATGTTCTCAAATATTACCGCCGAGATGATAGGTTGTGTTAGGTTAGGTTATATTACGTTATTGATGTATATGAAGGTCAAACGGAGACGTAGAGGCCAACTCGCCAGGAATGTTGTCAAATATTACCGCCGAGATGATAGGTTGGGTTAGGTTAGGTTATATTACGTTATTGAAGTATATAAAGGTCCCACGGAGAAGTAGATGCCTATAAGCCAGGAAGGTTGTCAAATATTACCGCCGAGATGTTAGGTTGGGATAGGTTACGTTATATTCCGTTACAGATGTATATAAGGGTCCCAGGGAGACGTAGATGCCAAATCGCCAGGAATGTTGTCAAATATTACCGCCGAGACGATAGGTTGGGTTAGGTTAGGTTATATTACGTTATTGATGTATATGAAGGTCATACGGAGACGTAGAGGCCAACTCGCCAGGAATGTTGTCAAATATTACCGCCGAGATGTTAGGGTGCGTTAGGTTATGTTATATTACGTTATTGATGTATATAAAGGTTCCACGGAGACGTAGAGACCAACTCGCCAGGAATGTTGTCAAATATTACCGCCGGGATGTTAGATTGGGTTAGGTTAGGTTATATTACGTTATTGATGTATATAAACGTCCCACGGAGACGTAGAGGCCAACTCGCCAGGAATGATGTCAAATATTACCGCCGAGATGTTAGGTTGGGTTAGGTTAGGTTATATTACGTTATTGATGTATATGAAGGTCAAGCGGAGACGTAGAGGCCAACTCGCCAGGAATGATGTCAAATATTACCGCCGAGATGTTAGGTTGGGTTAGGTTAGGTTATATTACGTTATTGATGTATATAAAGGTCCCACGGAGACGGAGAAGCCAACTCGCAACGAATGTTGTCAAATATTACCCCCCGAGATGTTAGGTTGGGTTAGGTTAGGTTATATTACGTTATTGATGTATATGAAGGTCAAACGGAGACGTAGAAGCCAACTCGCCAGGAATGTTGTCAAATGTTACCGCCGAGATGTTAGGTTGTGTTAGGTTAGCTTATGTTACGTTATTGATGTATATGAAAGTCAAACGGAGACGTAGAGGCCAACTCGCCAGGAATGTTGTCAAATATTACCGCCGAGATGTTAGGTTGGGTTAGGTTAGGTTATATTACGTTACAGATGTATCTAAATGTCCCACGGAGACGTAGAGGCCAACAAGCCAGGAATGTAGTCAAATATTAGCGCCGAGATGTTAGGTTGGGTTAGGTTAGGTTATATAACGGTATTGATGTATATAAAGGTCCCACGGCTATGTAAAGGCCTACTCGCCAGGAATGTTGTCGAATATTACCGCCGAGATGATAGGTTGGGTTAGGTTACGTTATATTACGTTATTGATGTATATGAGGGTTACACGGAGACGTAGAGGCCAACTCGCCAGGAATGTTGTCAAATATTACCCCCGACATGTTAGGTTGGGCTAGATTTGGTTATATTACGGTATTGAAGTATATAAATGTCCCACGGAGACGTAGAGGCCGGCTCGCCAGGAATGTTGTCAAATATTACCGCCGAGATGATAGGTTGTGTTAGGTTAGGTTATATTACGTTATTGATGTATATGAAGGTCAAACGGAAACGTAGATGCCAACTCGCCAGGAATGTTGTCAAATATTACCGTCGAGATGTTAGGTTGGGTTAGGTTAGGTTATATTACGTTATTGATGTATACGAAATTCAAACGGAGACGTAGAGGCCAACTCGCCAGGAATGATGTCAAATATTACCGCCGAGATGTTAGGTTGGGGTAGGTTAGGTTATAGTACGTTATTGATGTATATAAAGGTCCTACGGAGACGTAGAGGCCAACTCGCCAGGAATGTTGTCAAATATTAGCCCCGAGATGTTAGGTTGGGTTAGGTTAGGTTATATTACGTTATTGATGTATATAAAGGTCCCAGGGAGACGTAGATGCCAACTCGCCAGGAATGTTGTCAAATATTACCGCCGACATGTTAGGTTGGGTTAGGTTTTGTTATATTACGTTATTGATGTATATAAGTGTCCCACGGAGACGGAGAAGCCAGCTCGCCAGGAATGTTGTCAAATATTGCCGCCGAGATGATAGGTTGGGTTAGGTTAGGTTATATTACGTTATTGATGTATATGAAGGTCAAACGGAAACGTAGAGGCCAACTCGCCAGGAATGTTGTCAAATATTACCGCCGAGATGTTAGGTTGTGTTAGGTTAGCTTATGTTACGTTATTGATGTATATGAAAGTCAAACGGAGACGTAGAGGCCAACTCGCCAGGAATGTTGTCAAATATTACCGCCGATATGTTTGGTTGGCTTAGGTTAGGTTATATTACGGTATTGATGTATATAAAGGTCCCACGGCTATGTAGAGGCCAACTCGCCAGGCATGTTGTCAAATATTACCGCCGAGATGATAGCTTGTGTTAGGTTAGGTTATATTACGTTATTGATGTATACGAAATTCAAACGGAGACGTAGAGGCCAACTCGCCAGGAATGATGTCAAATATTACCGCCGAGATGTTAGGTTGGGGTAGGTTAGTTTATATTACGTTATTGATGTATATGAAGGTCAAACGGAAACGTAGAGGCCAACTCGCCAGGAATGTTGTCAAATATTACCGCCGAGATGTTAGGTTGTGTTAGGTTAGCTTATGTTACGTTATTGATGTATATGAAAGTCAAACGGAGACGTAGAGGCCAACTCGCCAGGAATGTTGTCAAATATTAGCCCCGAGATGTTAGGTTGGGTTAGGTTAGGTTATATTACGTTATTGATGTATATAAAGGTCCCAGGGAGACGTAGATGCCAACTCGCCAGGAATGTTGTCAAATATTACCGCCGACATGTTAGGTTGGGTTAGGTTTTGTTATATTACGTTATTGATGTATATAAGTGTCCCACGGAGACGGAGAAGCCAGCTCGCCAGGAATGTTGTCAAATATTGCCGCCGAGATGATAGGTTGGGTTAGGTTAGGTTATATTACGTTATTGATGTATATGAAGGTCAAACGGAGACGTAGAGGCCAACTCGCCAGGAATGTTGTCAAATATTACCGCCGAGATGATAGGTTGGGTTAGGTTAGGTTATATTACGTTATTGAAGTATATAAAGGTCCCACGGAGAAGTAGATGCCTATAAGCCAGGAATGTTGTCAAATATTACCGCCGAGATGTTAGGTTGGGATAGGTTACGTTATATTCCGTTACAGATGTATATAAGGGTCCCAGGGAGACGTAGATGCCAAATCGCCAGGAATGTTGTCAAATATTACCGCCGAGACGATAGGTTGGGTTAGGTTAGGTTATATTACGTTATTGATGTATATGAAGGTCATACGGAGACGTAGAGGCCAACTCGCCAGGAATGTTGTCAAATATTACCGCCGAGATGTTAGGGTGCGTTAGGTTATGTTATATTACGTTATTGATGTATATAAAGGTTCCACGGAGACGTAGAGACCAACTCGCCAGGAATGTTGTCAAATATTACCGCCGAGATGTTAGATTGGGTTAGGTTAGGTTATATTACGTTATTGATGTATATAAACGTCCCACTGAGACGTAGAGGCCAACTCGCCAGGAATGTTGTCAAATATTACCGCCGTGATGATGGGTTGGTTTAGGTTAAGTTATATTACGTTATTGATGTATATGAAGGTCAAACGGAGACGTAGAGGCCAACTCGCCAGGCATGATGTCAAATATTACCGCCGAGATGTTAGGTTGGGGTAGGTTAGGTTATATTACGTTATTGATGTATATAAAAGTCCCACGGAGACGTAGAGGCCAACTCGCCAGGAATGTTGTCAAATATTACCCCCGACGTGTTAGGTTGGGATAGATTTGGTTATATTACGGTATTGAAGTATATAAATGTCCCACGGAGACATAGAGGCCAACTCGCCAGGAATGTTCTCAAATATTACCGCCGAGATGATAGGTTGTGTTAGGTTAGGTTATATAACGTTATTGATGTATATGAAGGTCAAACGGATACATAGAGGCCAACTCGCCAGGAATGATGTCAAATATTACCGCCGAGATGTTAGGTTGGGTTAGGTTAGGTTATATTACGTTATTGATGTATATGAAGGTCAAGCGGAGACCTAGAGGCCAACTCGCCAGGAATGATGTCAAATATTACCGCCGAGATGTTAGGTTGGGTTAGGTTAGGTTATATTACGTTATTGATGTATATAAAGGTCCCACGGAGACGGAGAAGCCAACTCGCAACGAATGTTGTCAAATATTACCCCCCGAGATGTTAGGTTGGGTTAGGTTAGGTTATATTACGTTATTGATGTATATGAAGGTCAAACGGAGACGTAGAAGCCAACTCGCCAGGAATGTTGTCAAATATTACCGCCGAGATGTTAGGTTGTGTTAGGTTAGCTTATGTTACGTTATTGATGTATATGAAGGTCAAGCGGAGACGTAGAGGCCAACTCGCCAGGAATGATGTCAAATATTACCGCCGAGATGTTAGGTTGGGTTAGGTCAGGTTATATTACGTTATTGATGTATATAAAGGTCCCACGGAGACGGAGAAGCCAACTCGCAACGAATGTTGTCAAATATTACCCCCCGAGATGTTAGGTTGTGTTAGGTTAGCTTATGTTACGTTATTGATGTATATGAAAGTCAAACGGAGACGTAGAGGCCAACTCGCCAGGAATGCTGTCAAATATTACCGCCGAGATGTTAGGTTGGGGTAGGTTAGGTTATATTACGTTATTGATGTATATGAAGGTCAAACGGAGACGTAGAGGCCAACTCGCCAGGAATGATGTCACATATTACCGCCGAGATGTTAGGTTGGGTTAGGTTAGGTTATATTACGTTACAGATGTATCTAAATGTCCCACGGAGACGTAGAGGCCAACAAGCCAGGAATGTAGTCAAATATTAGCGCCGTGATGTTAGGTTGGGTTAGGTTAGGTTATATAACGGTATTGATGTATATAAAGGTCCCACGGCTATGTAGAGGCCTACTCGCCAGGAATGTTGTCGAATATTACCGCCGAGATGATAGGTTGGGTTAGGTTAGGTTATATTACGTTATTGATGTATATGAAGGTCAAACGGAGACGTAGAGGCCAACTCGCCAGGAATGATGTCAAACATTACCGCCGAGATGTTAGGTTGGGTTAGGTTAGGTTATATTACGTTATTGATGTATATGAAGGTCAAACGGAGACGTAGAGGCCAACTCGCCAGGAATGATGTCACATATTACCGCCGAGATGTTAGGTTGGGTTAGGTTAGGTTATATTACGTTACAGATGTATCTAAGGTTCCCACGGAGACGTAGAGGCCAACAAGCCAGGAATGTAGTCAAATATTAGCGCCGAGATGTTAGGTTGGGTTAGGTTAGGTTATATAACGGTATTGATGTATATAAAGGTCCCACGGCTATGTAGAGGCCTACTCGCCAGGAATGTTGTCGAATATTACCGCCGAGATGATAGGTTGGGTTAGGTTACGTTATATTACGTTATTGATGTATATGAGGGTTACACGGAGACGTAGAGGCCAACTCGCCAGGAATGTTGTCCAATATTACCCCCGACATGTTAGGTTGGGCTAGATTTGGTTATATTACGGTATTGAAGTATATAAATGTCCCACGGAGACGTAGAGGCCGACTCGCCAGGAATGTTGTCAAATATTACCGCCGAGATGATAGGTTGTGTTAGGTTAGGTTATATTACGTTATTGATGTATATGAAGGTCAAACGGAAACGTAGATGCCAACTCGCCAGGAATGTTGTCAAATATTACCGTCGAGATGTTAGGTTGGGTTAGGTTAGGTTATATTACGTTATTGATGTATACGAAATTCAAACGGAGACGTAGAGGCCAACTCGCCAGGAATGATGTCAAATATTACCGCCGAGATGTTAGGTTGGGGTAGGTTAGGTTATAGTACGTTATTGATGTATATAAAGGTCCTACGGAGACGTAGAGGCCAACTCGCCAGGAATGTTGTCAAATATTAGCACCGAGATGTTAGGTTGGGTTAGGTTAGGTTATATTACGTTATTGATGTATATAAAGGTCCCAGGGAGACGTAGATGCCAACTCGCCAGGAATGTTGTCAAATATTACCGCCGACATGTTAGGTTGGGTTAGGTTTTGTTATATTACGTTATTGATGTATATAAGTGTCCCACGGAGACGGAGAAGCCAGCTCGCCAGGAATGTTGTCAAATATTGCCGCCGAGATGATAGGTTGGGTTAGGTTAGGTTATATTACGTTATTGATGTATACGAAATTCAAACGGAGACGTAGAGGCCAACTCGCCAGGAATGATGTCAAATATTACCGCCGAGATGTTAGGTTGGGTTAGGTCAGGTTATATTACGTTATTGATGTATATAAAGGTCCCACGGAGACGGAGAAGCCAACTCGCAACGAATGTTGTCAAATATTACCCCCCGAGATGTTAGGTTGTGTTAGGTTAGCTTATGTTACGTTATTGATGTATATGAAAGTCAAACGGAGACGTAGAGGCCAACTCGCCAGGAATGTTGTCAAATATTACCGCCGAGATGTTAGGTTGGGTTAGGTTTGGTTATATTACGTTACAGATGTATCTAAATGTCCCACGGAGACGTAGAGGCCAACAAGCCAGGAATGTAGTCAAATATTAGCGCCGAGATGTTAGGTTGGGTTAGGTTAGGTTATATAACGGTATTGATGTATATAAAGGTCCCACGGCTATGTAGAGGCCTACTCGCCAGGAATGTTGTCGAATATTACCGCCGAGATGATAGGTTGGCTTAGGTTACGTTATATTACGTTATTGATGTATATGAGGGTTACACGGAGACGTAGAGGCCAACTCGCCAGGAATGTTGTCCAATATTACCCCCGACATGTTAGGTTGGGCTAGATTTGGTTATATTACGGTATTGAAGTATATAAATGTCCCACGGAGACGTAGAGGCCGGCTCGCCAGGAATGTTGTCAAACATTACCGCCGAGATGATAGGTTGTGTTAGGTTAGGTTATATTACGTTATTGATGTATATGAAGGTCAAACGGAAACGTACATGCCAACTCGCCAGGAATGTTGTCAAATATTACCGTCGAGATGTTAGGTTGGGTTAGGTTAGGTTATATTACGTTATTGATGTATACGAAATTCAAACGGAGACGTAGAGGCCAACTCGCCAGGAATGATGTCAAATATTACCGCCGAGATGTTAGGTTGGGGTAGGTTAGGTTATAGTACGTTATTGATGTATATAAAGGTCCTACGGAGACGTAGAGGCCAACTCGCCAGGAATGTTGTCAAATATTAGCCCCGAGATGTTAGATTGGGTTAGGTTAGGTTATATTACGTTATTGATGTATATAAACGTCCCACGGAGACGTAGAGGCCAACTCGCCAGGAATGTTGTCAAATATTACCGCCGTGATGATAGGTTGGTTTAGGTTAAGTTATATTACGTTATTGATGTATATGAAGGTCAAACGGAGACGTAGAGGCCAACTCGCCAGGCATGATGTCAAATATTACCGCCGAGATGTTAGGTTGGGGTAGGTTAGGTTATATTACGATATTGATGTATATAAAAGTCCCACGGAGACGTAGAGGCCAACTCGCCAGGAATGTTGTCAAATATTACCCCCGACATGTTAGGTTGGGATAGATTTGGTTATATTACGGTATTGAAGTATATAAATGTCCCACGGAGACATAGAGGCCAACTCGCCAGGAATGTTCTCAAATATTACCGACGAGATGATAGGTTGTGTTAGGTTAGGTTATATAACGTTATTGATGTATATGAAGGTCAAACGGATACATAGAGGCCAACTCGCCAGGAATGATGTCAAATATTACCGCCGAGATGTTAGGTTGGGTTAGGTTAGGTTATATTACGTTATTGATGTATATGAAGGTCAAGCGGAGACGTAGAGGCCAACTCGCCAGGAATGATGTCAAATATTACCGCCGAGATGTTAGGTTGGGTTAGGTCAGGTTATATTACGTTATTGATGTATATGAAGGTCAAACGGAGACGTAGAGGCCAACTCGCCAGGAATGCTGTCAAATATTACCGCCGAGATGTTAGGTTGGGGTAGGTTAGGTTATATTACGTTATTGATGTATATGAAGGTCAAACGGAGACGTAGAGGCCAACTCGCCAGGAATGATGTCACATATTACCGCCGAGATGTTAGGTTGGGTTAGGTTAGGTTATATTACGTTACAGATGTATCTAAATGTCCCACGGAGACGTAGAGGCCAACAAGCCAGGAATGTAGTCAAATATTAGCGCCGAGATGTTAGGTTGGGTTAGGTTAGGTTATATAACGGTATTGATGTATATAAAGGTCCCACGGCTATGTAGAGGCCTACTCGCCAGGAATGTTGTCGAATATTACCGCCGAGATGATAGGTTGGGTTAGGTTAGGTTATATTACGTTATTGATGTATATGAAGGTCAAACGGAGACGTAGAGGCCAACTCGCCAGGAATGATGTCAAACATTACCGCCGAGATGTTAGGTTGGGTTAGGTTAGGTTATATTACGTTATTGATGTATATGAAGGTCAAACGGAGACGTAGAGGCCAACTCGCCAGGAATGATGTCACATATTACCGCCGAGATGTTAGGTTGGGTTAGGTTAGGTTATATTACGTTACAGATGTATCTAAGGTTCCCACGGAGACGTAGAGGCCAACAAGCCAGGAATGTAGTCAAATATTAGCGCCGAGATGTTAGGTTGGGTTAGGTTAGGTTATATAACGGTATTGATGTATATAAAGGTCCCACGGCTATGTAGAGGCCTACTCGCCAGGAATGTTGTCGAATATTACCGCCGAGATGATAGGTTGGGTTAGGTTACGTTATATTACGTTATTGATGTATATGAGGGTTACACGGAGACGTAGAGGCCAACTCGCCAGGAATGTTGTCCAATATTACCCCCGACATGTTAGGTTGGGCT